>OX419762.1:56780034-58180040 GCA_948567375.1 Lunularia cruciata | reverse complement strand
GGGTATCAGCGACCTAAGCCAAATCAAGATAAGATAAAGTCAGACAGGAAAACTAGGGTTAGCCTTTGTTGTAAAGGGAATGTGACTGAGTATTTTAGGAGTATTGTGTGGAGAGACAATGTGGCCAAATGAAGATAAAGTCAGGAAGGAAGCGGAAGGGGAAAGGGCGACCGACTAGCAAACACAAAGGAAGGGAAGACCCCCATCAAGCCGTACAAGGGAGAAGGGAGAGACAAAAAAAAAGAAAGGTAAAATGGGGTTAGGTAAAATGGGGTTAGACAACCGTGTAGAGAACATGAAGGATGGGAAGACCCCATCAAACCAAACAAGAGAGCCGAACCAAAAAGCAAAATGGGGCTAGGTCCCAATAGAGTCTATATGAGAAATCTGCCATATTGCACCTAAGAGATCCGAACTATGCAAGTCATATGGTCTACAAACAAGCAAAATGGGGCTAGGCCCCAATAGAGTCTATATGAGAAATCTGCCATATTGTACCTAAGAGATTCGAGCTATGCAAGTCATATGGTCTACAAACAATTGGAGCATCAGAAGAAACATCACCTAGTGTGATTGCTCTCATATGGATTGCACTAGCCACTGTACTCTCTAGAGCAATGTACACATGTTGTCTAAATATACTACAAAGTATGAGAGTGAAAGTGGTACCCTTAGCGCATAACATGAAAAACTTTTGTGCACTCCTTGACAAATGTATCGAAAGTTATGTCCATCGCTCCATATAACTCCAAGGCTAGAGGAACAAAGAGGTGACCTTGTTACAATAGTCCATGGATCCAATAGTCTTCATGGATTAAATGCATCAGGTGTTGGATGCGCTATTGGATTGGTATGTGGTGGTGTTCTTAGATGATATTATAATCTATAGCAAGATGGAGGTAGAACATGTAAATCATGTGTGTGAAGTCCTAAGAAACTACGTCAAATGAAAGTTTTATTGCATTTGCTCCGGCTCTTGATCCGGTGCATTCAGGCCACCGGTGCTTGCCTGAATGCACTAGATTCTCTATTTTCTCTCTCAATTTTAGCCAAGATCCACTTGTTCTTGATGCCCTTTTTGCTCCTCCTCCATCTCATGTCTCTCATACTTCCACCTTCTTGACCACCATATCCCAATCCCTCCAACAAGCCAAATCTCATCTCCTTGTTCCTCAAAAATGGTAAAAACAATATGCAGACCACCATTATCATGATCTCACCTTTCAAATTGGTGATAAGATCATGCTCTCCTCTAGTAACATACCCCTCCAAATTGATACCCAAGTTCAAAAATTCACCCCTAATTGGATAGGATCCTTTGATATCACCCAAATCATCTCTTTTTTTGCTTATTGACTTGCCTTGCCTTGTTATATGCATATCCACCTTATCTTTCATATTTCTAAGTTGAAACCCTTTGTTCCTAACCCATATTTTTTTTCTCTTGTCCTTATTATTGATCATGAGGAGTAAAAAGTTGATCGTATCCTTGCATGTTGCTATATTCAATGAGGCCGTTGACAACATATGGAGTACAAGGTTGTTTGGAAAGCGTATCCCCTTTGTGATTCCACATGGGAACCTCTTTCTCATCTCCAGAATGCAAAAATGACCATTAAAGAGTTTGAAGCTTCAATGGCTATAAGGACATTACCAACTAGCGGTGGGGGAATATATAACAATATGGACTTTAGCAACAAAGTTAGTTAAGGCTAACAAAGTAGCAAATAGGGAAAATTAGCCTAGAATATTACAAATTATAAATTAGCCTAGCCGAGAAGCTTCTTAGGAAGCTTCCCGGCTAGCTTAGCTTGCACTCCAAGTGGGTAGCTTCTAGAAGC
The DNA here is from genome assembly GCA_948567375.1 of Lunularia cruciata. NCBI lineage: Eukaryota > Viridiplantae > Streptophyta > Marchantiopsida > Lunulariales > Lunulariaceae > Lunularia > Lunularia cruciata. The sequence goes on along the minus strand of OX419762.1, from coordinate 58,178,199 downwards.
TTCTAACTAGCTTAGCTTGCACGCCAAGTAAGCGACTTCTAGAAGGAAACTTCTTGAGAAGCTTCTCAGTTAACTTGGCTTACACTCCAAGAAAGCGGCTTAAAGAAGAGTCTTGAGAAACTTCTCAAGGCCTTGTATGCTCCATATTAATACCAAAGCCAAAGCTCATACTAGGCATTTGAAGTCTCTCTCATTCAAGTGTCCCAATGTGATCTTCCATTCTACTATATCTCTCCTTGGTCTTGGGCCTTTTACATTACTTAATGTAAAGACACAAATAGTATGGACAAGAAGGTGGAAGTATGAGGGACATCAGATGGTGGTAGAATAAGAAGAGAAATTGGAAAAATAGATCTTGCCCATAGTTAAGGAAGAAGAGAGAAAAGCTTGTACTTGCATGCTTGGAAAGATTGTAGGCAAATTTAGCAATTGAGAAACAAGCATCTCATCAATGTGTTGAAAATTGAGAAAGGCACATAACACATCTTCCAAAATGCAATTTTCTCATTCTATTTGCACATCAATTTGAGGATGATAGGCTATAGATAAAGTAAGCTTGGTGTTGAGGAGTTTGAAAAATGTATGGCAAAATTTACAAATGAATTGAGTATCATGATTAAAGATAAGAACCCTTGGCATCTTATGGTATTCAAAGACAATGTTGAAGTTGATCTTGGCCAATGTTGGAGTATCCCTGGTATCCATGACGAGTGCTAGATGAATATGTTTACTAAGCTTATTGATAAACAATATTATTTTTATATGGCCTTGATCCATCTTTGATAAATATGTGATGAGATCTAGACATACATGTTCTTATTGGTAATATAGATTTGAGATTAGAAAGTAGTCTATCTGTTTTTTGGTTGATGGTTTGGTTGCATTGGTAGCACTTCCAAGATTAGATTAATTCTCAAACCTCTTATGCTAATGTTTGGCTACCACCATTGATGTTGTAAAGTACTCAAGGTCTTATTCACACCCATATGACCAGCAATTGGTTAGTCATGCATCTCTTGAAGTTGCACAAGTTGTAAATCTCTTATAGTTGTATAGAATGTAGATTTAGATCTTGCAAAATAGAATGTCATCTTTGAATGAAAGGTGTTGTACTCCTTGTCATGTATTACAAGATGACTTTGCCCAAGATGAAAAAAGGGTCTTATTGTAAAGCAATCTTGAACTTTGTTTGGCAATGAACTTTCTCAAAAAGTATCTAATTATAAATGTCCAAATCCAGTTATAAACATAGAAGCATCAAAATCAACCACATAATATAGTTGAGGATCATATGGTTTGAGGAAAGTTTATGAAGATACCATATCCTTAAAGTTTTTGGATACTTTTTCTTGCTTGGTGGTCCTCTCAAAGCTTGTTGTCTTTCAAAGAGATCATTCAAGGGTGCAACCACATGAGCATTATAGTGGATAAACCGTTGGTAAAAAGTAACCAACCTAGTAAATCCCCAAACTTCAACGAAATTCTTAAGAGTAGACCAATTAGTAGTAGTCTTGATTTTCTCCTTTTTCATCATGAGTGTTGGAGAAGTATTCCATACAACTTAGTATGAACCCTTGGGGAGTATCAACCATTGTTTTTTGAGATGTCTTATCCTCATCAGAATTCTCCTTCTTCAATAGGTTTTATCCACAAAGAAAGATAGGAACACCTTCTTCCAAAGCATGATCTATAATTGCTATATTGATAAATTTTTCATCTTGGAAATGATTACTCTTAGATATTTTTTCTCAAATATATCAAACAATATAAAGGATAATCCTTTTACTTTGGTGTTGTACTTAAATTTTTCACGGGGCCTGATCAAATTGAATCTTATGATATTCAAGCCAAAGAATAGCTAGAATGATCTTGTAATATAAAGAAACTACAAATCTCATACACTTTGAATATCCCTTTCCAATCTTGAATGGAACAAAATATGATATAGAATGTAGAACCTTACTACCATTTGCCATCATCAATTTGATAATAATACCAATTTGATAGGAATACTTAATTCTTTTGCTAATTATATGGACACGTAATTCTCAAAACTCCAACTATCAATCAAATTCTTACAACCATGATCTAATATCATACCTTGAAGTAATCAAATTTTTAGTAAGTGACTCAATATCCCTTATTGGGACTCTTTGTTTCTTCCATTATCATACTCTAAGAACTCCATTCTGGAAATTGGTTTAGGTCATCCATTCTTGCTTATAAATTCAATAATATAATATTCAATTTGGCAATAGAAGAAGTAACTACCATTTTTTTTACAATAGTTCTTGGCTTGTTGTGCCAAGTAGTCTTTGTTGGATGGTATCAATTTTTGTTGATGCTAGATCTTCCACCCATGCTTGGTGTGTTTGCAAATTTTGTGGAGTTCTAGGTCAAGACTAAGTTTTGATAGCCAAGGAGTCAAAGCGCTTTTTTTTAGCCATTTGCATGGCTTCTTCTATATGTTTTCTTGCACATGGATGCTTCTAATTTGGTATGCAATTTCAAGCTTATCAAAAACCAATCCAAGGTATTGCTTTCATGTGTGTTTGGAATCAACATCATGGTGTTTTTGCAATTGAGAAATATGACTTCTCACAAATCCAACGAACCTCAATTATCCCAATCAATCTTGTATAGCATTCATGGCTTAGAACCTCCTAATGATTTTACTCTTGAATTCTTCCCATGTCAAAATTAGGCAAAGAATTGTCTTTGAGTCTGCTCCACCTAGAATAACCATTGTAGTTTTACCACTCTATCTAATTGACTTAAAGCTAAAAGCATTTGCCTTCAATCCTCTTGAGATTTGTAGCTCAATTTGTTATTTCATAACAATGATAACTTCAGGCATCCTTGCCACTACTTCTACTCTACTAAACTATCTTATTATCTACTTAGGTCAACCTGTCTATTGCTTTAACGTACAATTGGAGGATCAATGGCTTATTGAACAATAAGATTTTTTTTAGAAAATTGTGACCAAAGTATGAAATGATGAATTTTGTGAAATTATGCTTTGGTAATACATAAACTTGAAAGTGCTAATGTTTTGGGAGAAATGGATTTTGTGTTCGATAGATTTCATCCATCCTATTCTTACTCTAATACCAATATAAAAAATAGATAAGATTATTAAGAGAAGTGAAGATCACATAGGAAATTTCAAATGAGTTAAACTCTTAATGCTTAGTCTAAGCTTTGGCTTTGGTATGTATAGAGAATTTAGGTACAAGCCTCCTAAGAAGCGTCCAACAAAAGTTCTTTGTAGAAATTGCTTTTCTTGGAATGCAAGTTAAGTTAATTTTTAACTCGACATACAGGCTAAACTAGCCATTTACTTGGCATATAAGCTAAGTTAACCTCAGCTTAGTCAAATTGGTGTACAAGTTACTATATTCTTAGAAAGTTCCTAAAATCTCCTCCCCAAGAAGATTCTTGGATGCTTCTAAAACATTCTTAGAATTTCCTAGATATATACTACTTCTACCTCATGTTGGCTATATTTAGCTTATGCTAACTCTCTATTATTACACTCAAGATCTACCTCCAAAGCATCAACATGTTTCTTGTTCCTTGATATTAGGTTAGGTTGGTCAATGAAGATAGTAGACCTAAGAATTATCACTCTTCAGATCAACACCTTTCTCCATTGATACTTTAGTTGCTCTATAGCCTCTCCATCCACTTTGCTACTTATGACCTTCCTTCTTTCCTCCATGATTGTCACCCAAATGAGTTGGTATTACCTATAAAATCTTTCTTTGCTTATGCTTTAGTCTATTTCCCACATTCCAATAGCTTTAATTGGTACATCTTGTCTCCTTGTTCTTTCAAAGAAGATATTTGATATTTTGGGGTAAACCCCATTCTTATTGAGGACCTTTTCCTAGATTTTTTCTCATGGACTATATATCTACAACTTTGACACTTCTTTTCATCCTTTTTATCTCCATATTGGTTTTTTGTAGCTAGTTGGTTGTAAGATGATTACTATTGGCATATGACCTTTGTTGGACATCCATCCCAATTGGATGGTTGTCCAAGTTGAAATCTCAAATACATTCAATACTAGTTCTTGTTGAGTTTTGTGCTCTTTGCTCAACAAGGGATCAAATTCACTCCTTATTCCTATTTGTGCACACTTTCTATAACATAGATTTTTTTGGGTTATATGGCCATCATACTACCAAAGGGAAGTCTATACATTTGGCACTTTCCAAGTGCATACTCTAGGGAGATCCCCTAGTGGGTCTCTATTTGCTATAGCTCACTTCATAGCTTTGCGGAAAGTTGTAATCACTTTTTTATCATAATTTTTCCATTACTTTCAAATGATATGCATAACTTGAGCCCTTTGAAAAATGTAATTCAAGCCTTGTTTGCTTTTATGCTCTGCTTAAAGAACTTGGGTATATGAATTTAAACCTGTAAATAGAAGGTCTGGAGTCAACAAGCAGTCCTCATTCCCTTAGACTTCCCACCAAGGTTTTGTTTTCTTGTATGAGGTTTGAAGGTTTTGGGTTCTCCTCTAGGAGAGGATGATTTTTGTATATTATTAAACACTTTGGTTCATAGTTCATGCTCATTTTCTCCTCCTATTAGGGAACACATGGGTGGTCTATTCCATTTTAAAGAGATGCTTTGTCCCTAGAGTCTTCTATTTGGCACATACTTCCCAATCCAGAAATGTACTCCTAACTCATTTATATACATTTGACAGTACTATATGCTAAACATTTGATGGTATGTACCATGCTCCTATGACTATTAGATGAGTAGTGTAAGCTATAGATAACTCTTTCTATAATTATAGGAGGATGTGGTCTCATATTGAAAGAGGTCATTGCTCAATGAGCTTATTTAAGAGCATGGGCTCTAGTGGCCCTCCTACTAGCAAATAGGTTCTTCCACTATGGTCACCCTTTTTTTGGCATCTTAAAATGATAAACTCATGCACTTATGGTTTCTAGTATCTTCATTTGTCTCATTACTTATTATCAAAGCTCATAAGCACATTACTTTCTATGTTTATTGACTTTGTATCACTAATTTAGGAAGATTCAAGTGGACTTAATAAATATATACACACTCATACCCTTGCAAAAATCTTTATTGACATGCCTTACTTCATAGAGATAGGATTCTCTCTTATAGATAGAAAGGCTTTGGAGCTTGACCTTATGTTTCCTCTTTGAGTGGGAACTTTTGCTTCATATTAGAGGACTTAACTATGGCACTCCACCTACATTTGGGTTTATAACAACAAGTACTTCTAAGGCTACTAGACTAGTGCACTTGTGGATATCCATATGACACACATGGCTTACATATTTTACAATATGCCATAGATGGGGAGCACTATAGGGGTTCATGAAACCATCTGAAATATAGTGGCATGGATCTTATGATCTACATTGTGTGATATTTAGATTGAGCAATTGTTGGATTTACTTGGACCATCTACTTGGTGTGTGAGAGCGGATCCCATCAGATGACATACCATGTTTGATGTAGTGGTTGCAAAATATCCTAAAAATAGAGTCATTGGCACTAGCCAACATTCAAGCAAGAGTAGTAACAATCATTGCCTTTAGGAAGAAGGAAGACATTATACACCATGGTTATACTCTGGTAATTTTGTATCTTTGGTTGCAAATTTTTTTTCATCTTCACTAACTGTTCAATGGTGTCCTTTAGGAGGTAGCACATAGCTTTCTACATAAGAGAGGAGCTCTAATCATCTTTCTTTCCATGCTTATGTTATATTTAAGACAAAGAGTCTTTGTTAGTTTATTGAGAAAAATCCATATAATTTCTTGAATTGCTTTACATAATCCATGTTATTTAGCATGTGTGGAAGAAATCAATGACATGAATTGTTTCTTGGTTTGCTAAGTCATAGCACATCTAGCAAGTAAAAAGACAAAACCTAATCTGGAATCTTCTATCCCTATGGTCTCTAGCACAAACAACATCTATAAGATCTATTAGAGTTCGAAGTGCATTTGAGCAAAACTTTAGACCATAGGAAAAAAACCCTTAAGATACCTTTAAACACTCTTAGTCATAACTCCATGCATTGAATTAGCTTACAATATGCATAGGTAAGGTCTGGTCTAGTAGTAATCACCAAGTATAGAAGTTTTCTAATAAGCCTTTTATAATGTGTTCTCTCCGTTACATCATCAACTCTAGAACCTTTTTGCACTCTTTAGCTAGTACCAAAGGTGTGGATGTAGGTTTATGGTGCTTCATACTGGTTTCATATATACGGTGCTTCATATATCTTGAATGTAACTCCCTTGTACTACATAAAGAGCATCTCCATCTCTAATTAAGTGAATATTAAAGAAGAAGGTTAGCAATCCTAAATCTATCATATCAAATGTTTAGAAGCAAGTTGAAAGTTAAATTTCATGAAAAATTATTCATCACTTCTTGCAAGGATAACATCATCCACATATAGCAAAATTTTTACTCTTCCATGTCAATAGTAAAAATTACAAATTAAGATAACCTCTTGTAGCTTTGAAAGCTTTCTCCTTTAGGTTCGTGTCAATCCTTTTGAACCAAGCTAAGGAGCTTGCTTTACTCCGTAGAACACTTTGTGAAGTCTGCAAACTTGTTCTTCCTTCCTTGGCACCTTAAATCCTTTTGGTTGCAAAATGTAGACCTCATCTTATACATTACCATTCAAGAAGACATTCTTGACATCTAGTTGCCAAAATTTCCACTTTCAAAGTTGAGCAATAGCAAGGAGCAATCTGATAGAATTTATCCTTGCAATAGGAGTGAAGGTCTTGCCATAATTCTCACCTTGTATCTGTAAGGAACACTTTGCAAGAAGTCTTGCTTTGTACTTCTACACCAAACCATCAAGTAAGTACTAAGTCTTGAATTTGAATTAATCTAGAACTTGGTATTTATCAGCTTCTTCTCAAGTGATAAAGAGTTGAGTGAAAAAGTCTTTCTTCTATTTATGTATTTTATTCTTCCTTTATTGTTTTTAACAATTTCTTGGATCCCAAAGCTTCTTGAATGGTGTCAGGTTCTTCATTCTCCATCCACCTCAACCATCTATAAGTTTACATAGCACATATGAGCAAGTTGAGCTAGAGGTTTTTGGACCCACGATGAATGTCAAACTTTGGTCTCTTAGGCAGAAGCCTCCTTTAGACATAAGACCTTTGGATCAATTGCGTCATATTGAAGAAATTCAAATTGACACATGACCTGATAGAAGAGTGGTTTCCATCCGTTAGAGTGAGGAATGGATCCTATCTTAGTCCCATTAAAGGTTACATCTCAACTAAGGATACTCTGGTTGAGGGGATTTAGTAACAGATAGTCTTTGGTTCATTTGAATGACCAATGAAGATGCATACTTTGGAAGAGTCATCAAGCTCTTAATACAAGATTAATAGAACATACGTGTATGTTTTGTAGCCAAATACTCTAAGATGAGAAGATCAGGTTTCTTGCTCATACTTTTAACCACTTGGGTAGGTGTTTGATTGAGAAGGTAGATTGTTAGACTCATACCTTCAACCACTTTGGTAGGTATTTGGTTGAGAAGGTAGATCACAAGTCTCGTCTCACAAGTTTTGAGGCAGATCTTTGAGTAAACATCTTATCATTTCTATTACATATTGTTTCTTCCTCAACACAACTCCATTTTTTCTAGGACTGAAAGGAGTTCAATTGTCTTGAGATAACCTTACTTCTATAGAAGGATTCAGCCACCTTTTATAAGAACTTTACTCCTCTATCAAATCTCATTGCACGAACTCGATTTGTAATTCAGTTTTAGTGATGAAGTACTGAACATGTGTCAAAGCTTGGGTCTTCTAGAGCTTCGGTGATGACAACTAGTGCAACCTGAGCATCGTCTCTTATGGCTTGACTTCGAATCCTCAAAACGTTCATGAAAGTTCTAACGACCTGTGCAAGTTCAGCCCTCTATAATATCCACTAGTATCAATCGATTGGCGACTGGAGTGCTCTAGCAAATCTCATTGCACGAACTTCTTTATCTCCTCTGGCCTGGAACAATGCATGCATGAATAACTGTACAAAGATTCTTGACAGTGCACAGTGTGGAAACTGGAACCCAGGGCACAACGATCTGAATTTTGCCATTTTGCTATTGCTTTCATTCTGCGATGGACCATCCCGCGAAGTACAAGGATCCATTCCCTTCGCACGACCAGTAATTCGGAGCTCATTGCATTTCTCACATGTTGAAGCAGGAAAGTTGGTACCGAAGATCTCAATGACTTCGAATCCGGTTTGGCGATTGTATTATCCACTTGTAGGCTGTCCACACACGTAATACGGATCTCCTCCACAGACTCTTCGGGTTCGACTAAATCCTTTTCTAAGACTGCTGTTGTATCTCCCTTGGAATTCTCTTTTGGAAGATGCGCAACAAACATGACAAATCCTTGTTGACAATCGGGGGCCCTATGCCGGCCTATGCCCGATTGACATATCTTGCCCATATCAAATACTACAGATGAAAGTACAAGCAAAGCTTGAACTCGAGTGATTTGTGAAAAGAATGACATCCGCATCTATCATACGCAGCAAGTCTCCGTGTAAAGTCGTATGCATCGATATCAGTTGATGTTATTGAGTTCAAGTCACCCAAAAGCTCTGCCACAATAATAGAGAGCTGTCAACCTTTGCAAGAGAAAGGGGGGTCCGCGATACTGCAACTCGAATAGCTCGACTTGATACAGTACAACCAAAGGGCCAACTTGAAGGCCCTTGGCGGAAAGTCCTGCTGTCTAAAGTCAGAAAGATGCCCCCAAGAAGGCGTAACACCTCTAGACAAATGCCCCGATCCATTTTCTTCTTCAATTTCAACATTGGATGCAGAATGTCTAGCAGTGTCGTAGCCACGTCCGAGTCCACAATTAACGTGCTTCGTCGTGCAAGATTTCTTAGCTCGCGTTTCAATCCTCTATTTTCACTAGTGGTTACGGGGTGGAAAGAGAGACAGTCTCCAATTGATAAATTTGATAGCAACAAAGATAAATGAGGATTTGGAACTGCCCTCGCTGCTTTCAATTTTCCGTCTTCGTCATTTCCGTTTACGAGATCAAGAATATTCTCCACAAATTTCAACTTGTTTTATGATGGATCGTAAGGTTCCTCTCCATTTCTCCACCACTACGGGGAAAGTGAAGCTTAGGGACCGTACTCTCTCTAGCAATATTTCATACTGAATCTGCTTGCAGTACCCCTCAGCTTAGTTTTTGCCTACTCTTTAAGTGGGATGTACCCTCAACCTTGTTGATGAAGTATCACAAGCTAATACTCCTGGCACTTAGTGAACGCAGGAGAGTTAATCCTTAGTCGCACTTTATTCTTAGGGAATAGCCATCAGTCTGTAATACGATGAGTATAATTCTTCAGTGAATCTTCCATCATACTAATTCCTGTTTTTGGAGAAATAATTATCTATCTATTCGAAAAGACACAATTTGCCGCTTTATTTTATTAGTTAGATTTGGATTTCTTTCAACTGTTTGTTTTATTTGGGCTTCGTTTAAAAAAACGTTATAGAAAGAATTACCGAAGTTCTCGTTAGTCATCACGTTAGGGTTACGGTGAAGATGACTCGACTAATTTTGTATTTCTTCTCTACCTCTCTCTATATATATATTCGTGCAGGACTTGTGTTCCGCTAGACCATTCTTTGGTGTCTCCACTTTCATTATTCATTTCCGAAATATGATTTAAGCAGAAGAGAGACGGTGAGAGCCTTTGAGTTCAGTTTGGCAAAAGGACTCGATTATCAAGTGATCTGAATTTTCAGAGTTTATAATATGAGTACTAAAGTCGATACTTATGGCGGCATCAAAGGTGAGGCCTCGAACAAAGAACAATTATTCTGAATGGAAAAATAGAATGTACGCCTCCTTGAAAGGCCAAGGATTGTTTCATCTTGCCATAGGTGTTGAAACTTGACCTATAGGCCTCAAGTAATGTAAATCAAAGTCTCACTATGAGAAGCATTGTTTCATGAAGCAAGATGATATTTGAACTGGTAAACTATCTCAATAGGACTATATGGAGAAGGATTCCTACTCAAAAGATCATCTATAAATGATGATTCACACTGCTGCATCAATGACCAAGAGTGAAGAAGAGTAGTTCATCGACTCAGGATGCTCCAACCATATGACCCCATCAGGCTAGTATTTTCAGTTCTAAAATGCTATTATCTAAATTATTGTATGTGAATACAAGTGATGATAATGAACATATTATTACTATCCCTTTCTCATCTCCATCTGCCAATTTTAGTGGTTTAGGAGAAGTCCCTCACGTACCTACAATCACCAAGAACTTAGTTTCTGTTGGCCAGACTATTGAGAAGTGTTTTCAGGTTTTATTTAACCAAGATGGTGTGTTTATGGACAAGTATGGAAATTTGCTATGCACATAGGATGTAAACTTGGATCTAAAATTGGGAGGATGTTTGAATAAGACATCCAGATCCCCACTATTACAAATCATAATGCTATGTTTATTCATGGCTCGACTGATTTTTCAGATCTTGAGATTTGGTATAAAAGAGTGTGTCAATGGAATGTTTCGAGGATAGGAGAAACCCCAAGAGAACCACAAGAGAAGAAACACAAGGTTTCATTTCTCAATACTCCAATGCCCCAAAGGAGCACCTTGTCTTTATTATATAGTAAAGAGGATCATTTCAGAAAGAGCTACACCCTTGGATCAAATACACAGATTGGCGACATGTCAATGAGCTACACCTTTAGATTAGTTTTATGGATTGGTGGCATGTTTGTCCTTGTCCTATTTGGTTGGTCAAACAAGTTTGACCAAAAAGATTCTTTGGGAAATTTTCTTGTAACAAACTCAAAAACACATAGGTAAGGGACCATTAAAATGATCTTGATGAGGGAGACTATTCTATTTTTTGAGGTGAGGCCTAATTCATTTGTTTAGGCCTCCAAAATTGGCTCTAAGGTTTTTTGGGTGTTTTTTTGCCTTTGCTCTATTAGTAGAAGTACTCTTTTAGTGATACCTCTATCTGATCTACTTAGACCATTGTATATAACATCCCTAAACATATTACCAAACCAATTAACACCTCTAGACAATCTATCTCATGGTATTACAGACCTCCTCCCATTTAAGATGCAATATTGTTATTGCCAAGTTGTTGTTCAGAGGATTACACCAACACCAATGCATTGATCAAGTTAGCTAAAGGCTCCCATGTTGCCTCATAGAAGAGGTACCATTTCCAATGTATGAGATATTTCACATGTAGATGGCGGGTACCACGGATACATTTCTAGAAAATGCATTTGACTTCATATTCCTTCATGCCATCAATGAGTGTTGTACAAGGTTGAGCTTCTTATATGGAAGGAAAGTGAAGTGGTCGGATGTATATTTACATAGCAAGGAAACATAGAACACTAGATGGATCTTCATGTGGGATGGCAGCTTAAGGTGATAAACCACTACATCAATTCAATAGATAATGGGAAAAGGGATAATAAAACAAGGAAGGCCTACAAGGGCCAACTAATGTGAGATTGGTTGTGGACAACCATACTTGATCCCCGATGAATTCCATGTGCCTACAATGTACATTTGCATATTTTCTCTATAAATTTTGGGCTATTTGCAACCTATGTTTGGTGTTCTCTACACCATGTTGGATTTTAAAAATAAAAGTATTGAAAATATCAAATTTTTTCACTACTGATTGGATCTTTACCAAGCTTGAAGGTGTGAAAGTGTGTTCTCCACACATGAGGAAGAATAGTGTGACCTATGTAAATGCATTTACTAAATTGTTGTAGGGAAATTCCACCAATGGAAGTAAGGTGTCTTACCTTTCTTGCTCCTTTAGGTTGAAGCTTCAAAGCATGTCCTTGATAGTTGTCGTGCGTATATACATCGCTACACAACATACATTGCTGTCAACATCATACACTATAGAAGCACAACTCACACATAAGTCATACATAGACTCTAAAATGCCACAATAATCAGATTACTTAACACTTTCAACTCAACTCAACTCAACTCAGATCAGTACTTGATCTGTCACTCTATAAACTGCCAACAACTGGGCACTGATTACAGTCAAGCCACACCCACTCAAGCATAGAGAATCCAGGTGAGGCTCGCCGGCCTCTGTCCACCATAGCCAGGAACTCGAAGGCTCAACATCAAAGAAGTGAGCTCTCTGGAGCTCACTTTGAAACTATACCCCTTGGACTCGAGCTAGCATTGGAACCCTAACAGTCCCGTTGATGGCACACTTGACGGTGCAAACGGTGCAAAGTGACGGTGAGCTCCACCGTGAAGTCAGTACCCCGAACACCAAATCAGACTGTCAGAAAGTAGTCCTTGAGAAACTACTAGAATAACTCTAACTACTATCACTGGAACTCCAGTGTCCGAGCAGCTAGATGCGGAACTACAAATGGCGTGACAGCTGTTGTGCGTATATACATCGCTACACAACATACATCGCTGTCAACATCATACACTATAGAAGCACAACTCACACATAAGTCATACATAGACTCTAAAGTGCCACAATCGCCCCCCTAGCTGGGGGTTAGGTCCCTCTAACTCCATATAGCCATCTACTCTAAGTATATGGTATACCCTCTAATGGGCAAAGATCAGGAGGCCGGGTGCTATGGAGCCCCATCGTTAGTCGCCTATCTGCAATCTATACCATATAAAGAATGAACTAGCTATAGGTCAAGTACATCTAGGACATAACCACTGTCCCTGAGGAACCACCATGAGGGGAGGAGTCATACATGCCATATGCCATCCTCTTGAACAGCTATCACACACTAACATAGTAGCAGCTCCACCAAAAGAGCCACATAACATACACCTCAAGCCTGCACGTACAAGTGCCAAGCTTGGGTCCATAGTACCATCAATGTTTGGGAGGTGGCATGGCGCACAATTGCGCACATGATCCTTCCAAACAACACCATCACGTCCTTCTAACACAAGGACTCCAGATGGCAAAACCTAGCGCACTCTCAAGATAGTGCGGCTTGTAGAAACATCAAGTGTCATTGGTGCTGTCTGCTATAGATATACATAGTCGCATGGATGAAATCGACGAATCGAGGGTCTATAACCTCCTCCTCAAATGGTAGCATAGCGTAAAGTATCTCTATGCTAAGCAATCGCCAAGTTCTCAAAGGCCATTGGCATCACTCTCCGAAAGATCTTTGCCCGCTGAGAACATGAGCTCATCCATACATCGGGGTCATCCAAGTCCAAAACTACAGTAGCATCTTAACGAATGGCTGCAGGTAAATCTGGATCTCGTCCATAGAGTAGAAAGTATGGAGAGAAGGATGCTAATGAGGCTTGCCGGCTGAACCAATAGCCCATGGCCAACCATGGTAATTGGAGATCCCAATCTCCCAAGTGGCCTCTTTGCAAACCATACTTTTGCAATCCTCTCTTCACCGTCTGGACCACTCTCTCTGCTAAGCCATTTGCCTCACGGTGATCTCGGGATGTAGTACAATGATCAATCAAAGCCTTGTCACACAAGACCTGAAACTCTCCCAAGAACTCTGTACCCTGATCAGTCAAAACCTCAACTAGTGCACCAAAATGACTAAGAACTTGATCTAGGAACGAGTAAGCTGTCCCTTCACTAGACTTGTCAGGAAGTGCCACCAACTCAATCCACTTGGAGAAGTGCTCCACCATCACCAAAACATACCGATGATGTCTCACAGTCAGCGGTAAAGGTCCGGTGAAGTCCAAACTCCAATGGTAACCCAATCCCATGATAGGTAATGGGTGTAACTGTGGCGTAGGAGCATTGAATGATGCTCTAACTCGGTCACAAACCATACATCTGGCAACAAACTGCTACACCTCGGTCTGCATACCGCGCCACCAATAATGACTCTGAAGTAAGCTATATGTATGCTTTACTCCAAAATGTCCTAGCTCCTCATGAGCATGACGGACCAACTATGGTCTCTGTGATGGAAGTGGTACTACTCGCACTCTACCATCCTTCCATACACGCAAAAGGTGTCTACCCTCCAATCTGAACCGTCTGGCTCGCTGAAGAACACGGTCTCTCTCCTTGGCCCCAACTGTGCCACCCACAACACCAGTGCAAAGATAGTCCATCACTAAGACATCATCATGAATGTCTCGCTGAACTGTACCAATATCTTCACTCTTTGGATCTATGACCTCAATAACTCCTCTTGTATGCGTTGAGAGAGATACCACCAAAGTCTCTGCAAATATACACAGAAAGGCCGATGCATGCCAACCTGGCACCATCTCCTCATCTGTCTCACCATGCCAATGTGCTCCGGTCTGATCCTGCTGGCTGGGACATGGGTTTCTACTCAACCCATCTGCATCATGGTTCACCACTCCAGGTCTGTGAACAACCGTGAAATCATACTCCTGTAAAATCAGAGCCCATCGTGCAAGCTTCCCCGAAAGCTTGTCGGACTCCATCAACCACTTCAGCGGCTGATGATCAGAGATGAGAGTGAAGGGGTTACCAAATAGGTAACATTGGAAATGTGCTACTGCCCAAACTGCTGCCAAGCACTCTCCCTCATATGAACTATACTTCGCCTCCGCTGAATTGTTGGAGCGACTAGCATAGGCCACCACAAACTCCTTCTCCTCATCATCATGTTGGGTGAGCACCGCTCCAAGCCCCAACATACTCCAATCAGTGTGAACCTGGAATGGTCATCCCCTGATCGATCTTCTCAAAATAGGAGCAGATGTCAACCTCTCCTTGAGCTCTACAAAAGCTCTCTCCTGCTCATCTCCCAAACACCACTCCTGTGTAAGCTTGGTCAGCTTCGTCAAGGCCTTGGCAATGGCACTAAATCCTCTAACATAGCGGCGATAGAAGTTTGCCAACCCAAGGAATGCTCACACTCTGCTCACATCCGTAGGCCAAGGAATACGTGCAATAGCCTCCACCTTGGTCTGCTGAACACCAAGTCTTCCGAGGTAGATAGTGTGACCCAAATACTCAACCTGCTCGTGGAAGAACCTACACTTCGCAGGATGTAGTTTGAGTCCATGAGATCTCAACCTCTCAAACTCCTCCAACAACTGTCTCTCATGCTCTTCCACAATAGTGCTATAAACCAAAATGTCATCAATATAGCACCGAGAAAAATCCAATCCAGCTAGGATCCTATCCATGACCCTCTGGAACTCAACAGGAGCGTTCTTCAACCCAAATGGTAAGAACCTCCACTGATATAACACATCCTTGCCGTGAGGATCAATAGCCCAAAATGCTGTCTTGGACTTATCCTCCTCCCTGATCGGCAACTAATGATATCCCGCTCGAAGATCCAAAGTACTGAAGACCTTTGCATGCCCAATCGCATCAAAAATCTCCTCCGGTGTAGGCATGGCATACCGATCAGCCCTGGTCTGTCGGTTGATAGGACGGTAATCTCCACACATCCGCCTATCTGTATAGTTGCCATGCATATCCTTCTTGGCTGGCATCACTGTCGCTGATGCATACTCTCCATGTGAAATCTCCACCAAACCAGCCTCAAAAAGGTCACTACTCCGGCTCTAAATCAATGTCCTCTCCATCTCACTATATCGATAACGACGTTGGAAAACTGGTGTGTCGCTAGTCAGCTCAATCCGTATACCAGGTCCCTTTAGAGCACCCAAATCCTTCATACTGAAGGCAAAACAACTCGTGTGACTCCTCAAGAACCTCCAAACCCTCCGTCTTTCCTCTCCAGTAAGCTTGGGTCCAAGATCTGGCTCCCAAGTATCCTCTGTAACTGTAGTAAGAGTGGAAGACGTACTGACTGGCTGCTACACTGGGCCCTTGGGAGCAATAGTGTCATGCTCCCGACCACTAGAGGTCCCAACCTCTATGCGAAAACTCCCTCCACTCTGGCTACAAGCTCCACACGTCCTCTAGCTGCATCCCATGTGGACCAAGGGTGTAATCCAAGTAGCCCACGCTCACCTGGATGGACTCCAAGTAGACCACTCTCCCTAGTAGCTACTGGATGTGTCCCAAGAATACCATGTCCACTTGGTCCATCGCCCCTAGCATGTGCCTGAATCGTCTCGATAGGCACATGGCTCACAAGTGTTCGAGTGGTGATGCCTATCAAGCGCATTCTACGCTGCTCTGCCAAGCCAAGGCTCACAATCCAGGTCAAACAATTCAGGTCCATAGCCTGACCTAACACCTGACGCCTGGATGCCTTTGACACTACTGGAACAATGGTAATATCGGTGCAAAAACCTATCGCCCGCTCTCTCTCATCAGCATTGGGCTCCACCAACTACTGTAACTGTGAGTCCCAAACAAGTCCAGGTCCTCCCTCTCGAAAAGCATGAGAGCCTGGGAAACTCATGAGGGTGGGAAATGCAGCTCTAGGCTGTCCAACTAGGTTCACCACTGCCATAGGTGACCTATCAGCCACTACCACTGTCTGAGATTGACGCCCAACATCCAAGATATCATCAACAAGAATGTGGTCTAGTCGCTGAATCCCATCATAACTACGCTGTAGAACCTCTATGGGTTAGAGGTTCGTCCACCAAAGACGAAGACAATGAGCCCGTGATCCCACTCTGGCTGCATCTAACAATACAGCAGGTTCCATCCAAGAATGGACCTAATGTGTACTCGCCACCACTCTAGTGCGAGAATCACCCATCAAAGGAACGTTCTCTAAAAGGTAAGCTAGAGAAACAGACTGATGAACTTGGAGATGTCGTAGTATCCGTAACATCTCCCAAAACACACCAGAACGAGGATCTTGAAGACCCAAACCATGGCCCGCACGTGTATGTCCCTGACATGGCCATCCAGAAATCACCAAGTGAACATGCCCATGTCTCTCTAGGTCATGCGCCCCCAGTAAGGAATGTCTCATGGTAGGGCCTTCTGGTAACCTCTGACTGCTGACATCGGTAATAACTCCGGATACCAATACGCCAAGTGTGCCACATGATGTAGAGAGACTTGCCTAGCAGTCTCATCTCTCTCTACATACAAGTACCTCTGTACTCGTATACCCGCCTGTAACACCGCAGCTAGTCCGGTGCTGATCCCACCAAACAACTCCAATAGGCATATCCCCTCTACTGGATACTGCCAAGCAATGAGTGTGGTATCCAGAGGTGTCAAAGCAATTGCCTCTGGAGGCTCATCCTCACACTCATCCCCTGATGGTACAAAGGCTCCACTCCAAGCCTGCTGCACCAACTGATCTGCATGTTGCTGCAATGCCTCCTCTGAACTCCACAATGGAACATCCAAGGTGGATGGAACAATCCCACTCGTACTCCATAGCCGAGTGATCTCCTCTAGTACTAGAGTACCCTCTGCATGGGCGTTCCCCTCCAACAAGTCACCATGCCAAATAACTGCACCGCTGAAAGCTAAAACTCATGCTGCCATGGTCCTGGACTGTAGTGAGCCAAGACTGCCACTACTGAAGCGTACTGGTAGGCGACATACTTGTCCCTCACCACACTGCCAACCAGGTCTATAAGAGGCTGTCTCCTCCCAATAGTCAATGCTGAAACCCATAGGGTATAACACTGCTCCCCCAACTAGCACATCATATGACTCAGCTATTGTCGCAATAGCCTGAGCTCTCACCACCGAGCTATCAGTCGGATGACCAGGCTGAACTTGGACAACAAGCTCTCCACGTGTGATGTACTGTGTCAAACCACCACCAAGAGATGTCTGGATCTGAAATGGACACCTCTCCACATCGGTCTTCCGTAACTCCAGACCGACAACTGCAACCTTCTCCAACATAAGAGGCTACACACCAGAGTTTAACAAGACTCTCTGTGGTGTATAGACCTTCCTTGAAGGTCCCACCAAACGAAAGATCCCCCTTTGGTTATCCAATAGGACAACACCAGGTGTAAACCGCGCTCTCTCAAAGGCCGGTCTAGCAGGCAACTCCTCCAGTCTAGCCGCTACTGCCTGCCATAAACCGTTGGTCGCTGAACGGATCCCATGCTCCTCAACCAAGTCAGCTCCACTACCAACCACCTCTGCTCTAGTAGTAGGAACTGCACCATCCCTACTCTCACACAACGTGGCAGCCAACCGGAACATTGGGGCTGGGGCTACTCCCAATGTAAACATGTCACTGGCTGAAAACAAAGGATGCCGCATAATCAGCTGAGCCGCCTCCAACATCATGCTAGACTCAGTCTGTGTAGTAGCAGGTGGCTGACTAGCAGGTACTCCATCAGGTACTCCATCACCACCTACCACACCTGCACTGGGACGTCTAGGAACCATGGATGTCGTCTGCAATGCCTCAGATAGCATGAAAGATTAGGGAAGTCTGACCTATCTCCCAACCTCTCCTCTCTGTGGGTCCAACTCCATTAATGCTCCTCAGGCTCTGGAGCACGTACTGCACTCCTAGTCACTGCTGCAGATGCATCTACCTGTGCTGCTCCACACATGAAGTCCAAAGCATCTCTATCACCAACATATGAGGTGGAAGCCTCAACACCCGAATCTGATCTCCTCTGAGCAATAGCCATACTAGCCAATCTCTGCTCCAACTGCTCAATCCGAGTAGCCATAGTTGTGTCAGAAGTAAGAGCAGGTACTGCACCCTACTAGGTGTAGATCCTCTACCACCACCTCTACCACCTCGTCCTGCATGAACTGGAGCTCCTCTACTACCTGCCATAGCAGCCCTACCACTCCGTAACTCTGGGTGTAGGTCAAAACACCGGTCACTAGTGTGACCAAATCTGTGGTAGTGCTCACGTTGCCTCTGTGCTGGCTGTGATGCACCAGAGGTATCAGGTCCGCTGCCTTGAGTACACTCTCTCCTATGGTGAGGTCCACCACAAGTCCAACAAGAAACACCACCACTCATTGGCTACTGTTGACCCAAAAATGAGGGAAAGGGTCTAACTCCACTAGGCCCTCCACTCGCTTCATAGGATCTGGGCTGTCCACCTTGTCCTCGAAAACCAATTGGGCGTGGTGCACTCTATTGCACTCTAGAAGAAGTCACAGCTGTGGATGAGGTCTCCCTACCAAATCCAGATGTCACCACTCTCTCCTCCACCATGTTGAGCTCAATACGCTTAGCCAAACCGAAGACTACTGCCAAAGTGGGCAAAGTAGCCTGCAACAACGTAGCATCACAAACTCTACGTTGCAACTCCCTATCTAGTATCCCATACCAAAACTGGACTGCTTGGGCCTCAGTAACTCCTTGAGTGAAACTGATCAGCCGCCTCATGCGAGTGTATGCCTCGCGTAGGCTCTCTCCAGCCTTCCGCTGGAACTCCTGCAAGCTCCTCAGCTTGTTAGTCCGCACTCCTTGGTAGTTCTGCCTCAAACATAGGAAGAACTCAACCATGGGGTTAAACCCCGGTACCACACCACCTCCTGCAGCGGTACCTCCACTCGTAGTAGCACTATCTCTAGCTAGTGCACCTCCACTAGCTCCACCAACACTACTCGAGCTAGAACTCGTGGGTACAGCCGATCTACTCTTGGCCACCGAGCCTGAAGTGATGGAGACATAGTGTGGAGACCAATATTGTCTCCATAACTCAATCTCCTCCAAATGAGCTCTCCTGAACTCATGGTAGTCATCCATCGGCGGACCCTCCAGATGCTAGAACAACCCCTTCCATGCCATGAAGGGTGTGAACAAAGTCGGGTTATGCATCTGCTGCAGATCACACCAACTATCAAACTCCTGGATGAAGTCATCCAACTCAATGGTACCTACTGTACCAGAGTAACGCCTAGGGCCTTTGGAGGCCCCATAAATCTCTTCCATGTCCCACAACAACGGTGTGGACACACCAAGTGCACTCTCAACTGAATCAGCTCCTGTGTTGAACTCCAACTTAGAGTCAATCTCCTCCCTCACTAGGACCTGAGATACATGTTGATACCGAGCACCACTCCGAGTAAACCCACTGCGTATTGCAAGGCTAACTCTAGAATCTCCAAAGAACTCCGTCGTGACCACGTAATTGCAACAGCAAACCCAAACCACCAACTGCAACCACAAGTCGCAACCGCAAGTACCCCACCAAGTGCCAACACCACCACGTGCCAACACCAACTAAACACCACCCACTAATGTAACTCTAACCAAGATAACTACACTAGGAGAAGTGCAACCTGTAACCTACCATCATAACACGCACTCTCACGGTCTGCAGGTCATCACTTCTTGCCTCACCGGAGAGAAACAAAGGTAGTCTGACTTGTCATCACTCCAGCCTCACCACCGAGAGCACACCAGAGCACCAACGCTCAAAAGTCAGGGCACCTCACACAAACATGGTGCACAAACAGGAAAAAGAGAATGGAGAGGATCCAATCACAAGAAATCTAAACGAAAACCCTCCATCTCATAACACAACACGGGACTGACTCTGCCACCATTTGGCATTTGACATAAGAGCAGTTCGTATCTAAGTCCTAAGCTACCAGGATCACCAAGAATGGGATCAAACTGCCTCTCCTAGCCAAAGCTACATGTGTATAGATAACAGTGGCGTAGTCACTAGGACAACAAGTGAGGGTGGACCAGTTGGCTAGGGCACCAGTCTAGGAAACAAGAGATCTAGGGGTCAAACCCTATTGTGCACAATCTAGCAAGAAAGGCAGATTTTGCCAACCAATGACCAAGATCTACTCTAAACTAGCTAGCCTCACGCCAGCAAGCGGGCTTGCTGGCCCTTCTAGGCCTTCGTAGCCTCTCATAGCCCACAGCCCTATGCCTCGAAGCCTCTAAACGCCAAAATTCAGCCAAATTTGACGTAAATCTGACGTAAACCCCAAAGATGGTTGTCCGCCAAATCCCCCGCTAACTTTCCACTCGAGCCAAATTGACAAAACGGGTTTTTCCAAATCACAATTTCATGAGAAGAGCTTCCAAACTCCACCTTCAATTTCACTTTTTGAGCCCAACTCGCAGCAAATTGGTCCTGCCTTCACCTCTTGAGCTCAAAATCACAACACTACTCGAAAATTGCTCCTTCTTTGGTTGAAATTTGGCCAGCGCTTCCGCACACCGTCCGCCTAACTGCCAAATCTGAATCACTTGAACGAGCTTCTGCACACTAGGGAAACACAGAACTTGAATCGAGCTACCACGATCCACCAAGCTTGGAGATACCACCAACACTCAACGTTCCTGCACCCGATTTCCCCCTGACTTCACTTCTCTGATGTAATCAGATTGCTTAACACTTTCAACTCAACTCAACTCAGATCAGTACTTGATCTGTCACTCTATAAACTGCCAACAATTGGGCACTGATTACAGTCAAGCCACACCCACTCAAGCATAGAGAATCCAGATGACGCTCGCCGGCCTCTGTCCACCATAGCCAAGAACTCAAAGGCTCAACATCAGAGAGCTCACTTCAAAACTATACTCCCCTGGACTCGAGCTAGCACTGGAACCCTAATGGTCCCGCTGACGGCACACTTGACGGTGCGAACGGTGCAAAGTGACGGTGGGCCCCACGGTGAAGTCAGTACCCCGAACACCAAATCAGACTGTCAGAAAGTAGTCCTTGAGAAACTACTAGAATAACTCTAACTACTATCACAGGAACTCCAGTGTCTGAGCAGCTAGATGCGGAACTACAAATGGCGTGACATAGTGCAATTGGACAACTTTTTTTATCCATTGGTTTATGGATGATATGCCGTAGGCATGGCAACTTCAGTTTTGAAGATACCAAAGAGTGTTCTCTAAAACAAACTAGTGAATTGAGTATCTCGATTGGTGATGAGCACTCAAGATAGTCCATGGTGAGAAATGACCACAACTAAGTACAATTGAGCTAATAGTGTAACAGTAACATCCTTGGTCATAGGACACACATAAATCATTTTGTTGAGTCGGTCTACAAAGACTACAATGGAGTCAAAACCTAAGGTGGTCTTGGCAATTCAAAAACCCAATCCATGTTTGACTTACACCTAATGTTGTGTAGGAGTAAGGAGGGGTTGAAGGAGTCGTGCATGAGTCTGATTGGAGGTTTTATTTTGTTGACATAATAGTCAATTTCAAACATACTCCATCACATTTTTGCTCATCTTGGACCAATAGTAATGATGTTTGATTATATCTAAGATCTTGTCTATTCCAATATGACCTACAATGGTGGAATCATGACATTCCATTAGGATGATGGCTTTTAGTTCTGGAGCATCTAGGATCCATAACTTGCCAACACAAAAAGTGAGTCCTTGGGTAATGGTTACACCTTTGGATGATTGAGCTCCTACAATCTGTGGGTTCATCTTTGTAGGAATAAGAATCCTTGGCCAAAAATCTGGGTTTATCTATACCTCCACAACTAAATTTTATACTATGGGCATTCATCTAAATGCATCTACAAGTTGCTTATTGCTTTCTATATATGTGATCATCATGTTGAATCATTGTCTCCACTCTGCCCAACAAATATATCAACAAGATAAATTTTTCCATATCTCAAGGTAGACTAGTGGTTTGTGGTCTGTCTCCACCACAAATGCCTTCTTGCAAAGATAGTGCTTCCAATGCTTGATTGCAAGGATAACAGGTAGCTCTTCTTGTTTTGTGATGTCATAGTTGTGCTCTATTGGTAAAAAATTTTGAGAGAAATATGTAATTGGGTGCCATTCATCACTTCATTTTTATTGTAGGATTGCTCCTATCATAATGCTTGATGCATCTATAGCTAGCTTGATTTGACGTGTTGAGTCATACAATTTCAACATTGGTGCCTGTAATAATGCATCTTTCAATTCTTGAAAGGCTAATTCTTGTGCGGTTCACCACATCCACTTCTTTCTCTTGCTAAGTAATGTCATTAGAGGTTGTGCAACCTTGGAGAAGTCATTGAAAAATTGATGATAGAACCCAATCAATCCCTAGAAACTCTTGAGTTAATTTTGATCTTTTAGAGCATCCAATTTTTGAATGACATTTATTTGCCTATTAGAACATGGACTCTTCTTTCACTTACTCTATACCCCACATAATCTATTTTAGATTTCCAAACTCACACTTTGAGATTTGGCATACGATTGGTTTTGTCACAAAATTTGGAGGACTTCTCGTAGATATTGCTTGTGTTTTTTCCTTGTCCTACTAAAGACTAAGATGTCATCAAGGAAAATGATAAGAGACTTATCCAAGTATGGATGAAATATGTCATTCATCAAATTCATGAAAGTGGTTAGTTGTAATACTCCAAGGACAAGAGAACTCTTCAAGAGAGAAAACCCATATTTCACACTCACTCCTCCTATGCTCCAAAGGAGCACCTTCCCTTTATTATATAGCAAAGAGGATCCTCTCAAAGGAAGCTCCACCCTTGGATCAGAAACATGGATTGATGACTTGTCAGCAAGCTCCATCCTTGGATTAGTTGTTTGGATGAGTGACATATCAGTCCTTGTCCTATCTAGTTGGTCAAATGAGTTTGACTAAAGGGAATCTTTAGAGAATCTTCTTGAAGGAAACTCAAAATTGCATGGATAAGGTACCATTGGAAAGATCTCAATGAGAAAATCATGGGGAGGAGAAGGTAAGCTTTTTCTCCTAAAGGGTAGAAATTTTCCATTTTCAATGCCTAATTCATCCGTTTAGGCCTCCAAAAATGGCTTAAAATTTTTCAAGCTATTTTTGGCTTTTTCCCTATTAGTAGAAGTACTCTTTTGGTGACACTTCTGTCTGA
The DNA here is from genome assembly GCA_948567375.1 of Lunularia cruciata. Taxonomy (NCBI): domain Eukaryota; kingdom Viridiplantae; phylum Streptophyta; class Marchantiopsida; order Lunulariales; family Lunulariaceae; genus Lunularia; species Lunularia cruciata. The sequence continues at coordinate 58,154,409 of OX419762.1, read as the reverse complement.
TCTACCTAGCCCATTGTACACAACATCCTCCTAGATGTTACCAAGCCAATTTCACCTCTAGATAACATGTCTAGCTGTTTGTATTACACTAGTGTGTTGGTGAGGCCAAACAATATTACTAGGTACTCAAAGTGACTATACCTTGTTCAAGGCAATTTTGTGTACATCTTCTTCCACAATCCTAATTTGGTTAAAACCGCTCCGGGGATTGGGTTTTGTGAAGTGTTGTGCTCCATTGAGTTGATTAAACAAGTCATCCATGTGAGGTAATAGGTATTTGTTCTTCAACATTTTCTGATTTAGTCAATGCACATTTGCATTGTATCGTCCTTCTTCATAAACAAGACAAGAGCTCCATATGGTGATATGTTAGGCTGGATAAACCCTTTTTGTAGCATATCCTTAATTTTAGTCTTGCATCCTTTAACTCATAAGGTGATAGTTGATATTGGGCCTTACAAAGAGATGTCTTCTCAGAAAGTATCTCAATTGTATGATCTATTTTCCTTTTTGGTGATAATCTTGAGGGTAAATCATCAAGAAAGACATCTTGAAACTCATTGACTAGATCTTTCAAATTCTCAAGAATTTGTCCATCAAGTTGTGCACTCTAGACTTCTCTTATTAGACCCATGAACCATCTATCTATATCTTACTTATAGTTGTTGTCCCTATGATATAAAGAGATATTTTTTTCCTTTGAGACCTTTTCTTATCTTCCTGTGGCTAGTTTTCACTATTTTTTTTCTCCAATCTACCATAAGGTTGAGTGCCCCATCCATGGTATGCCTAAGATTACATTGTAACAAGCTAACCATATCACTTTCCACTCAATTTTTTTCTTGGTATTCTCTTATAGAGAGTGCTACCTTTCTATGTAACATCTCAATCCTCTTTGTTTAACCATGAGGTAATTTTACTTCTTCATTCTCATACTTCTCTAGTTCAATGCCCAAGCTTATTGCAACAAAGTAAGATGATAAATTCTTTGTTGCTCTAGGGCTATCAATATTCTCACTTTATTGCCTTTTAGGACTCTATTTACAACAATCATTTGTGCATTTATCTTCCTCAACCTTTGTGCACTTGTCCTCTTTCCTCCACTTTTACTCCTATCCATTGAGCCAATTAGGCCGTAAGGTATACTTATCAAAAATATTCATTTTTTGATGTGATTTCAACATCTTACTCTTTGATTTGTCTCTCCAAGTTGCTCCAAGGGTTGCTTGTATGGAAGTCAAGAGCCGCTAGGAAGGCAATCACAACAATTGATAGCTTTATGCCCAACTCAGTCATAAGTTTAACAATGTCATTGTTTTGCTCAAGCCTCTTCTCCTCATGGGACTCCATCTCTCCTTTCTTTGACCCGTCCACATTCTCCTTGGAGCAGTCATGTTCTTGGGTCTCAAAAACTACTATTACCCAATTTTATAGAAACTAGTCCATCAAAGTGCAATGTTTTGATCTTATAATTTTGTGTCGGGACTACCTTTTTACTTCCTCCAAGTGCTCTTACTACATTTTGAGTACACGCAATAGCTTCAAAAATAGCGCAAGGATTGTACCATTACCTCTTGGTGAATTTGCTCTTTTAACTCCTATATGAAATTTTCAAGACCTTTTGCTAGGCTCATATTGGCTTGATGTTGCATGTATTCTTCATCCATATAACAATGTGGTCTCATTGTTGATCGGTTAGTGTCATTGGTATGAGTAACTCACTAGGTACTTCGGCCGTTGTCATTGGGATGATTGAGATGATTGGGATTATTTGGGATGATTCCCTTTCTTGCATTACATGATCATTCTTGAAGAGACAAACTTGACTTTGTAATGCCTCCATTGTCATCTTGATTTCCCAAAACTTGTCCAACATCCACTGCATTCCTTGCATCAGATCTTGCAACTATGGCTCCATGATTCATATACGCAATAGATGCTCAATTGATCCTTCCTACTTCAATAAAGAGTTAATATAATCACTCAAGAGAGGGATAGAAAATTTAGAACACCAATAGGACCTCAAAAGCTCTCACTTGTTGATATTTTTTTTACCAAAATTAAAGACTACAAAATTCAAAAGATTCAATATATTTAGATCCATTTTATCATAACATAATGTAAATTACCAATCACACTCTCTATTGTATTTTACCATGGGTAGAATCACAAGGTTTGGAATAATTCATTATTATGTCTATGAAATTTGCTCCAAATTGGTAAATGAGATATATTATCATTTGCTCACGTTGGATGTATATAATCTTGATGTGAAGTAAATTCAAGAAAAGAAAGTGACGTACATGAAATCACCCTCCATGAATATCCATCCCATCCTCTCTCTCAAACACACCCCAATCTATTGATTACACTACTTTTTCTCCCCTCAAAATTATTTAGTCTAGCATTAGCATATTTTCCTCCAAGAAGGATGATCCACTCACTTGGATTAAAATACATACTCCAATACCATTGTAATGTTTTGAGGACAAGAGAAAACCCAAGAGAAAAAATCCGAGAGAAACATAAGGTTTCATTCCTCAATACTCTGATACCCCAATGGAACACCTTGTTATTATTTATAAAACAAAAAGTACAATCTCAAAGGGAGCTACATCTTTTTTGATCAAGTACATGGATTGGTGATATAAGCGAGCTCCACCCTTAGATTAGCTATATGGATTGGTGATATGTTGATCCTTGTCCTATTTGGTTAGTTAACAAGTTTGACCAAAAGGAATATTTGAGGAATTTTCTTGTAGGAAGCTCAAAATAGCATGGGGTAAGGAACCATTGGAAAGATCTTGACAAGGATGAAAACCTCATTTTTTGAGGCTTAATTCATTTGTTTAGGCCTCCAAAATTAGCTCTGAAGATTTTTGGGTGTTTTTGAACTCTGCACTATTAGTGAAAATACTCTTTGCTTACATCTTTATTTGATCTACTTAGACCATTACATATAAACCCCTAACGATATTACCAAACCAATTTTCACCTTTAGATAATATGTCAAGCTAATGGTATTACAGTCACATTAACCTACCTTAGATTTGGTTATGGTGCTACCAATATTTTATGATCCTTTGCCTACAAGGGAAGCTAGGCAACCTTTTAAGCATCATGGTACAAGGGCTTCCAAGGTGTTAGAATTGATCAACACCAATGTATGGACTGATTCCAAAAAGAGTTTAACTTGCTCTTAATATTTTGTCTCATTTATTGATGATTTTTCAAGATATATATGGGTCTACTTTTTGAAAGCTAAATCAGATGTCTTTTCAGTTTTCCAAATATTCAAACAGCTTGGGGAGAAGCAATATGGTTATAATATCATGAGTTCACATTCTGATGGAGGAGAGAGTTTATTTCAAACCAGTTTGATGCTTTTCTACATGAGCAAGGTATCAAGAGCAAAGTTACTTGCAGCTACACATATCAACATAATAGAATTGTTGAACAGAAGAACCAACACATTGAAAAGCTGAAAGAGTCATGCTCAATGAGAAAGCAATGCCCACGTTTTATTGGGCAAAAGCAATTGATTGTGCAATTTACTTGATGAATTGATCTCCTACAACAATAGTGCAAAAAATGATACTTTTTCAAGCTCTTGCAAGTAAGAAACCTGATTTATGAAATTTGAGTGTTTTTAGTTGTATTTTCTTTTCTCATGTTCATGATGAGAAGAGGAAAAAACTAGATCCTAAGGCCAAAAATTGTGTCTTTCTTGGACAGGCCTCAAATCTGAAAGGTTATATGTGTTATAATCCTGATTTTTATATTTTTATTATTAGTAGAGATATCACCATAGGGTAAGCATAAAACGGCAGGCTTATTTGAGGAGTTAAATCCTGGTATTAGGCTCCTACAAATTGCAGATTTAATTTACCACTTACAACACCCTCTACTCCTTTGATTGATCCAAGTAATATTTTTGACAACATACTAGTACTTTAAATGCCATTGGTGTTTCTAGTGAGCAATCTCAATCTCAGCCATTTGTAAATCCCTGGTCAGGACAGGCTGTTGAGAAGGCCTTTAGTCCAATGTTCTCAACCTATAGGAAAATTACTCCATATTTTATCTAGTAATATTCCTACTCCTTTGTTGAAAAAATTAGTCTATGAACCACATAGTTCAAGAATTCCAAGTAATTTAGATGATGCTACAAGTAGCACATCTCAACCTAAATAGCAAAGGACGAGTACAAGGGTTAAATATATAGTGAGATACTTTCAAGTTGACGGATTTCTAGCCCAACATCATGCATATATGGTAAAGGCTATACAAGAAAGAGAACCAAATTCTCTTGAGGAAGCAATACATCATGCAGATTGAGTGCAAGCCATGGAGCTTGAAGTTGCAACCCTACATCACCAACAAACATGGGATTTGGTTGATTTACCACCTAGTAAGAAGGCAATTTCCTACATGTGGATTTTTTAAGTCAAGAGGAATTTTGATTGTTCAGTAAGTAGGTACAAGGCAAGGCTTGTTGCAAAGGGTTGCTCACAATAATATGGAATTGATTTTGATGAGACTTTCAACCTTGTTGCCAAGATGCAATCATTTTGTGCTCTATAAGCATCAGCCACTTTCAATAAGTGAAAGCTCTAGCAGATGGACTTCAACAATGCTTTCTTCAATGAGAAAGAGGTCTACATGATCCAACCACCTTCATATGAAGATCCAAGATATCCAAACAAAGTTTAATTGAAGCTTATTGAAAATTTCTCTTTATGGACTTAAGGAAGCTCAACAAGCGTGGAATGCCATTATAAATTCCTATCTCTTATCCATTGGATTTTAAGTTTGCAATTCAGATTCTTCATTGTACAAACTAGAAGTCAGTGGCAATATGGTTTTTACTATTTATGTTGATGACTTGATCATCACTAGTAGCTATCAAGATCTCATTCAACAAGTACAAGATCAATTGAAGGGAGAGTTTGACATGAAAGACTTGGGAGAACTCAAATACTTCTTGGGTATTGAGCTTATTCAAGATGGAAATAACCTTTGGTTTCTATAGCGCCAATATTCTTTCAACATGATGGAGATGGTTGGTATGCTAGCTTGTAAGCCTATTTCTACTCTTTTGTTAAGTTAAATGCCAAAGATGATGAGTTGTTGGCTGATCCAAATATGTACAGAAAAATAATTGAAATTCTTATTTAACTATTACTAAGACAAGATCCAAGCTACGTCTTATGAGTCAATTTGTACAAGTACCAAGGAAGCTACATCTTGATACAATTCAAATGATTTTACATTATGTGAAGTTTACCATCCACTTTGGTCTTCACTATTCAGTTGGTGGGTTATACATTGTACAAGGTTTTAGTGATGCGGAATGTGCAGGAAGTGCTCAAGATTTAAGATCAACATCAGGTTATATTTTCAACCTTGGAAGTTCTGCAATTAGTTCAGCATTGAAGAAGCAACCTACTGTTGCTTTATCATCAATAGAAGCGGAACATAGGGGTAGTCTTACTTGTAGCATTAGTAACACCAATGTTACATGTAAGACTATTTGGCTTCACACCTTATTAAAAGATATAGGATATATATGTCATGATCATATAATGTTATACAAAAATAACATCAAAAATATTAAACTTGCTAGCAATCCAGTATTTCATGCAAGGACCAAACATATAGAGGTCTATTATCATTTCATCAGAGAAAGAAAGTGTATTGGCTGGAGAATTAGATTTGCAGTGTATTTCTACAGATTAGCAAGTTGCTAATATTTTCACCAAAGCTTTACCTAGACATAAATTTAAATATTTTAGATCTCAAGTTGCTGATATTTGCACCAAAGCTTTACCTAGAGATAAATTTGAATAAATCAGATCTCATCCAGGACTTTAAAGATATTGACGTTAGCTTGAGGGAGAGTGTTGATGAAGTATCACAAACTAATACTCCTAGCGTTTAGTGAAACCAATAGAGTTAATCCTTAGTCACACTGTATTTTTCACTCACTCTTTATTTTTTATTCACCAGTTCTCATTAGTCATCACTTTAGAGTTATGGTGAGGAGTGACTCAGACTACTTGTCTATTTCTTCTCTACATATATATATTTGTGCAGGACTTGCGTCACACGAGACCCTTCTTTGGTGAATTTTGGTGTCTCCACTCTCATTATTCATTTCCCGTAATAGACCTCACTAACTCCATCCATCTCAAACTAGATAAAACAAAGTGGATTACACTTGCATCATCCAAAAACTTCTGGAAATACATAGTTCAAAAAGTTGATGTTTAGTGAACTGCCCCTTCTCCTTCTCCTTCCCCTCCTGCTCATTCTCCTTCCACTTCTGGTCATTGAACTTCCCCTCCCCTTTCAACTTCTCTTAACATTGTTTCTTATTCTTGATCTTTTTATTCCGCTTGATTGTTTCTTATTTTTGATCTTTTTGTTCCGCTTGAATTGCCTGCTTATGTTTCCTTGATATTCTTTCTTTTACTTGATCATTGTCATATGCTTTCTCATGACACATTAAATCGCCAATACTCTGACTCCACATGACTTTCAGCTCACCTTAATAAAACTTGTCAGACATTGCAATACAACAAAGCATTGTTGTTGCTACCGTCTGTATAATGAAAAGAAGGAGACACAAACTGGCTTTCACGATTCACTAGATTTCACATCGAGTTATTGGGCAGCAATCCATGAAATCTTTCTTATTTTTGTTTGCAGTAACCTACTCTAATGCCATGTAAAAAATCCACTATAATCCATCTGCACACAAAACAATCAATTGCACTCTATTCCTTGTTCACTCACCAATTGCACTGTTCCTTGTTACATAAAGTCTCAATATAAAGAATCAAAAAAGTACTTCATCGGTTCTTCGACAAGTCTTATATAGTCATTGGAATGTGTTCGGATAGCTTGGCAAAAAAGGTCTGGACATAATAGAAACTCAACACGGAAATACAGTTTGTAGACAGTGGTTACATCGGGAGTCACATTTCAAGAACATAGGTAGGTACATATTGAGAGGTGAAATGAAATGACCCATGGATCACAAAGAACGCCTCGAGTTTACTCCATTTAACACTTTACAGCACTCTCAAACATTGGGCCTTCATAGATGGACAATGGTAGTAGAAGCTCCCGTTATATCTAAAACCCTCCCTCCCCATTTGAAGGATGGATATCACATAATTTACTAGTGGATTACTTTATTTCTTGGCTCCTTGTTTGACTAGGAACCATAGTTCTACATCAGATTTTAGCCCCCCCCCCTTTTTTTTTTTCTGTTAACTCGTGCTCATTATCCCCTTTTGCACTTCTTTGTTCTTGGTACCTTGTATTCCTTTTTGTTTTTTTTCCTTCGGGGTATACTACTTAGCCTCTTGTGCTATATCAATGTTAAAATACATATAGTTGTCATTTAACGAATGTTTGAATGTGCGTTTGTGTCGAAATAGTATACTTACTTCCGTTTATGTGCGGGTAATTACGGGGAACTTCTCAATCAGATATATTCGTAATTCATTTGTCTGCCATGGTATGTGACTTCCCTGCCAAAAAAAAAACTTCTTTCATGATTCCTTCCGAGCTTTTAGATTCATCAAGAATGCTACTCGCCATAGAACTCTGAGGGAGTTCCGTCAGGTTTTTCTTTTTTCTATTCATACATCTTAAACTCTCTGTAAAACTACGGCCTTCAAGTGACTGGTTTCTCAAATAGTACCTCCGTTTCCACAACCAACATTGATAAAACACGGATACCTATATATCATTCATTGGTCATTGGCTTCGTAAAGAAGTTACTGCTACTACTACTACTACTATAAAAACAAGGGCATGTAATGTATCTATAAAACCATCTGTTAATGCATACAATTTCTTTACTTTTTCTGTATTCCTACATGGAGTAGGAGGAAAGTAAAAGCAGACATCTATTACTAAGCAGTAAATTTCTGGTAGATAACTAATGACGAAACCTTCTATACTGTATACTTTTGAGGACTTCGCGACATAATCAAGCAATTTCATAATAAAAATGATCTTTATTGGTCTACAAAAGCGCAAATAAGAGACGCGCTTTACAATTCAGTCTAGCGAACTCACTAAAGAAACTCAAAAGCTATGAAAAACTCGTGACCAAGTTGGAAAACATCAAATAGATCTTCTGACTTTGTCATAATTTGGAACCTTTAGCGAAAGCATCGAGTTTGTTTGTCCGGTAGCTTGGATCGAAGTCTCACGAAGTAATGCTATTCTGTTGTCGAACTCTTTGAAGTTGTTACTTGGACTCTTTAGTCCAAGTAACAACTTCCAAGTACTTGGACTCTTTATGGCGGCAGACGAGAGATAGTCTATCCCCACGAGCACAAGAGGGTTTTCCATCGTTTGCTTCACTATCGTCAGATTGGACTAGAGGTCTACCATCTTCCTTGATGGAGCGACAGTGTGAGCATACGCTACATTCTCTCTTAGTTGACTCGTCCATTCCTCAGGCTACTAGAGCATGTCTACGCTCTTGCTCCGGCAAGGGTGCAGGCTCGTGGATCCTAGCTCGACCATGCATTAGGGCTTTCCGACTTGCACCGGTTACTTTCTCTACAGCGATGAGGTTTTGCCTAGGTTTGGTCCACCCATCTGCATCTTCACTACTCACTTGTGAGTGTGGTTCTACACTAGATGTAGTGGCGGTCCACATGACACGGTGTCCTTTTGGAGGACAGATGATAGCTACACATGATGCCATTAGAGACATAGTGTTTGCTATGGCACGAGAGAGTGGATACTTAGCTTGGAGGGAGCGTTTGCATGTGTTGCAGACAACACGTGTCAGGGCAGACTTATACTTGGTCCGAGATGATCAAGTGATAGTTGCGGATGTCGTGGTCACAGACCCTACGCGGGATACAGTTTCGGAGGGAGTGATTACCCATCCCCCTGGATGGGCGGCGAGTGCAGCAGCAGGTCGCAAGGTCTCCAAGTATAGGGGCATGCAGCGAGGTCACCTCTTTGTTCCTCTAGCCTTGGAATTATATGGAGCGATGGACACGGCATTTGACACATTTGTCAAGGAATGCGCGAGAGCTTACCATGTTAGACGTCAGGGGTACCACTCTCACTCTCATACTTTGTAGTTTACTTTAGACAGCGTGTGTCCATTGCTCTATAGAGGCCAATGGCTGGTGCAATCCATAGGAGAGCAATCACATTAGGTGATGTTTCTTCGGATGCTCCAGTTGTGTGTAGACCGTACGACTTGCATAGCTCGGATATCTTAGGTGCGGTAGGGCAGATTTCTCATACATCTTAGGTGCGGTAGGGCAGATTTCTCATACAGACTCTATTGGGGCTTAGCCCCATGTTACCTTTTTTTGTCTCTCCCTTGTACGGCGTCTTCCCATCCTTCATTTTTCCGACGCGGTCGCCTGACTCTTTAGTTACGCGACACCTAATAGTAACTCAACGCCTCCTGGTGTTCTGTCTTCTTCTTTTAAAGCGATATCGCCCAAACTTTTGAATCTAGAAGGAGGAGGGAATGCATCGATCTATAGACCAAGGTAGGTGTGCAATCAAAACATTTTTAACTTACAGCGTTAATCCGATCGATGAGACACTGGGGTTTCTTCGCACAACGTAGAGCCTGACAGATGTATGCAGTTCTAAAAGGAATGTTTGTTTAGCTACTGTTAGCTACTGGAGACATGATGAGTTCATCAGTTTCTATCCCTGCTTAAAAGGCTGCAGTAATTGACTGCAAACACTAGAGGACATTTATGCAGTTCAAGCAGAAGCTCCGGCGTCACTAGGACCCATGAGAGGAAGGGATTTTGACCATAACGTCTAGTGTTTAACCGAACATTGAAATGAAACCACTGTGTTGGGTCACACTGCATAACTCCATCCATAACCTTTTCTAGATGTAGATTGGAGAAACACTGCTGATTAACATGACGATTGCGTACAGAGCTTGAGGACAACGGAGTCGCTCCACAGTACGTCATCTAAAATAACGAGTCAAGCCGTCGATTCTGACTAGAATGGAATTAGAACCTTTGTCCTGAAGTGAAAAGATTCCTGCATCACTAAGGTGATTTTGCTTCACTAAACTCGCTCGTCGCACATGTCATGTTCGATCGAAAGTCAGTTGACTCCTATGCCTGTCAAGACACGAGATTCGGGTCTGGTGCCTGGTGCAGATTTGAGGATCCTCTTCTAAACAGCAGGGTGAGTCTTTCTCGGAAGCATGGTCCATCATAAATAACGCGTTTGGAAAGAAGCTTGTAGACGAAATGAATACCGTCCTGCAGAAGGTACACTTCACCTAGAAACGCGTGGGGTCCTTAACGTTCTCCGTTCTTGCTTCCGATTTTCACTTGCCATGAGTCCACCAAACATGCAAAAGACTTGATGTTGACTTCACACACCATCTGTAAGATACCGGGAACTCCCACAGTAACTTGCGAGTTACAGGATTGTAAGTGGGTCTAGGATGAAGGATGGGAGCTCTATAGGATCTGAGGTTCTCTTCAATCTGCTAAAATTTACTTTGTGCCAGAGAGGACGAGGTAGATGGTTCTTATGTAGTGTGGAAAGTTCCTATTTAGGCTTTCGTCTCCAGTTTAGTAGAACGAGTAAATTTTAAAGGGATCCATCAGGGGCATCGGGTGGATTCAGAGTCTCCTGATTGAGTAATCAGAACCACTCAGGATGGACAAGTCTCTTACACTTAATGATGTAGTGCCGGTTCTGCATTCGGTGCGCCAAAGGGCCGACTTTTTTAACTCGTTGACATTTTTCGAAATGAAATGCGCTACTCGTTTGGGCTCGGGGAGATGTCAGTCCCCTCCTGCTCAACTGTTTTCTTTTGACTTCCATCCTTAAACTTCGATGTTATCCTCCACAAAGTCAAGTACTTTCTTCATGCCAAGCCTCCTCGCTCTTTCCAGTGTTCTATGACTGTCATTGGGTAGGTATCATAGTTCAACTATTGCGTTTGACCTGCGCAGGGGTAACCAGATTGTCCACGTCGAGAGCTGCTGCATCTCTATACAGTCCTGAAAATCTTCTGAAGAAACTTCAGATCATCAGAGCGACTAACATCCACTGAGATACCGGCAAAATTTGGGCTAGATTTTAATAATTGATGGGAAGAAGGTCCATGATTTGGCTGCAGGACAATCTGCCCTGTGCAAGGCAGGGCGTGTCCGCAAGAATGTTATGTCAATGCTAGTCTTCTAAAAGGAGCACTCAATTTTTCTAATGAAACCTATTTCGTTCTTATCCTTGTCTAACTGAATCCTACATTGTAAAGCACGCAATTTGTGCATCTCCCTATGTCATCAATCTAAGCAAATTGTTTGTCTATCGGGGTCTCCTTACACATCGTAGTTCTCCACGTACCATTTGTAGGTGTCAATCAGGCCCTGTTTGAAGGGAATCTTTGGTTCCCAACCCAAACTTGCCAATTTGGAGCTATCCATGAGCTTTCTGGGGGTACCATCAGGCTTGGATGAATCCCACTTGAGTTCTCCTTGGAATTCTACAACTTCCTTCACCATCTCTGCAAGCTCCCTAATGGTGACTTCCTTTCCACTGCCGATGTTGATGTGTCCCAACTCGCTGTAATTGTCCATCAGAAAGAGAGTTGCATCGGCCAAATCATCTGCGTGCAAAAACTCCCGGTATGGGGATCCCGTTCCCCACACCACAACCTCTGAGAGATTATTCTTCTTGGCTTCGTGAAATCGCCTGATCAAAGCCGGCAGCACATGCGAATTCTCAGGATGAAAATTGTCATGGGGCCCGTACATGTTTGTGGGCATTCCAGAGATGGCATCCCACTTGTACTGCAAACGATACGCCTGGCACATCTTGATCCCGGCGATTTTAGCAATAGCGTACCACTCATTGGTCCCCTCTAGAGGCCCAGTTAGCAACGACTCCTCTTGGATCGGTTGCGGGGCTTCCTTCGGGTAGATGCAAGAAGATCCAAGAAACATGAGCTTTTTCACTCCACTCTTGTACGCAGCATCAATCACATTCGTTTGAATTTGCAGGTTGACACCTATAAAATCTGCAGGATACGTGTTGTTGGCGTGAATTCCACCAACTTTGGCAGCTGCGATAATTGCGTAAGTGGGCTTTTCTTCCTCAAAGAATTTCTCCACATCAGCCTGCCTCGTGAGATCTAGCTCCTTGTGAGTTCTCAGCAAAAGGTTGTCATAACCCTGACGCTGAAGAGCTCGGACAATTGCCGCACCTACCAATCCACGGTGGCCGGCGACATAGATCTTGGCTCCCTTCTCCATTACCAATCCGTTGAGATCCAATTTGCCTGCATCAAACCCAAATCTTAGCGTTTGATCTTTTCACAAGTCTGTAAAAATCGCTATGGCAACTCAAGCGCGCTAGGACTCCCCTTTTTCCCTCGTGAACATTAGTGCGACGACTCCTCTGCCATAAAAGTACTAACCATTGCCCAACGGCCATCGTCAACACCCAGTCAGCATATTTTCAAAAAAATTGAAATGCAGCGACAGGTAGAAATGCTTATCTTCGCGTAATTAAACACTGATGTGTAATTCCACTGAAATCAAGCTGGAAGAGAGTTGTAGCTGTGCACCATATCCTAATCAATTCTTTCAAGCATACACCTTGAGTCAGTATGCTCACCTTCGCTAACTCCTTGATCTTTCGTTCCTCCTCGGGCAGATCTGCCTAATGCCTCGCACAACCGTTGTATGTAGACGAGAATGAAGAGCCCAGAAAGCCAAGTTAGCAGGCGGGCGATTGAATGGGATGGGACAGGACTCACACAAATAGAGCTCGAAAGGAGTGCAAAGTGTTCGAGAGACCAGGATCTGGGCCCGTCTTTTGAGGCTTGGTCACCGGTCACACCCGCTGTCTCCTTGTTGGCTACCGGTGGCCTACAGTCGTGCCATGATTTCAGTTCCGTGGGTTCGTGCTACTGTATCATGACCGGTAACCCAAGGTCACGACCACCACGAACTGTACAGGTCTGGGTACAACCAGCGGTTGCTTGTAGAATTGTCTTCACAAGCGATCCATTTTCCTCTTTTCTTTCTTCTGTCACATGCTGAGAGTGAGTGCCCATCCTTTCCTCATCGTCCCATCTTCTGAGCTCCGACGGTGAACAGTATTTGGCAGGTGAGTCTTGCTGATTCCTTATTAGAACTTATTCACCCTCTAATGTCGGGCTAAGCAGTGTAGACTTACGGAACAATGATTGGTAGTTTGTGCGTTGAACTCGTCGGGTGTATAACCTAATCAGCTTGCGTACTCACTGATCCTGAAATTGACGGCGTTTTATCACACGAAGAATCGAAGTACTGAAGTAGTGACACGTGATTCTTGAATTTACTTTTTCACTGAACTATCTCAACAATGAACGCTGATGAAGGTTTGGAGTTATAGGGTTTTGGTCGTCGCTGGTGGGTTTTCATCTAATTTGTGCAATTGCAGCTGCTGCTATTGGAAGTTCTTCTTACTGGGGTTTGAGGCAGATGGGAGACGGGGCTATTGCTCGAGGCGATTCTGCCATCAAAGAGAAGCTATTAGCAGAAGTGCAGAAGTTGGAGGTCTCCTGTGCGGAGCTTAACAGTCTTCCATCTGGCCGGAGTGTTTACGAGAAGAAAGGCGCCATTTTCTTCCGCACGGAGGCCAAGGTTTTGATTACTACTCAACAAAGGGAACTTAAGAAGACTCGAAATCGATTGAATAAACTCTAGGAACAAGGAGGGCAACATGTTTGACAAGAAGCTCGAACTTTTGCAGCCATTTTTACCGGATCTTACTTTCGGGGAATGGGGGTCTTCTTGTCTGCTTGACATGTGTGAATGTGGACCAATTTTATCACGAGTACTTCCGCGTTCATAGCGTATATCTCATCAAGTAATCATGCGAAGCAATGGCTCCATCTTGTATCCAGGTTGGTATTCCTGGAAACAATAGAGAAAAGTTCTAGCTCTTGCAGTGGAAAGAAATTGCAGCCACGCCTAGTCACAGCAGTGGTGCCCCAGTTACGTCACGGTTTCTGGTGCTTTATTTTGTCCTGAAAACGAAATGGTTTGGTCCTTCCTTTTACAAAGTTGCAAAAGACGATCACCAGTTCCTAAGGACCAGGGTGACATCTGTACACGTTTGAACTTCAAAGCTGCATGATCGAACAAAAGGATGAACCTGTGAGTATGCTATTGGAGTCAGCGAGCCTGGGACTTGACATAACAATGGGGTTGAGGTCATAATAGATTTGCAGAAGCTGTTCAAGCACTCACCAGTATATGACATACTGAGGGTACCTTTGAGTGACTTGATACTTTGTCTGTTCCTGTGAAGCCACTTCAAAGATATGCTTGTTGGATAGGCAGTCTCGAGTGTAGAAATCTGAGTACTGTTGAGGTTGCAGTTTCGTACAAGCAGCAACCCAAATGACAGTGAAGTCAGGCTGTGATTCAACTACCTAGCAATAATTTACAGACTACGACTACATATCCTTGAGAGAAACTCCAAGCAACCGCTCTAGACAGGGAAAAGGCATATGTACCCAATTGGACAGGTCACTGAAACCATTGCACGGCCTGATTTTCGTTAACTCAACAGGTTGGACAAGTTAAAATTCCTCAAATGTCACATTGGTTGGCTGGAGACAATGTAAGTATAACTATTCGCCGTGGAGGGTGGTGGAAATTTTGGACGTTTGAGTCGAATACGCTTCTCACTGTGTTGGTTAGTGTGCAAGTTGCCCTATTCCTTGCCATGTGTCCAATTCATCTAGTTAATCAGGGTACTTCGTGCAACTTTCAGCGATAAAATGTCTGCTATTCAGGCACGATTTCTTACTCAGGAAGCGTTATAGTCACAGCCCTTATCTTGCACATATCCTTTTTCCAGCCAATTAACTAGCAAGTTACAGTATTGATTAGAATACAACGGTGTCTTCAGGTTGGTACATTTCTTTCTCCGAACCCTTCTAGTAATCTAGTAACAACTCCAGTAATACGGGCAATTTCTACGCTCGATCGATAGGTTGTTTATCTTTCCTTTCTGACTCATCATTATTCTTCCGGTAAATTTTGTACATAATTATTCTACTTAAAGCATTGGGAAGTAGTTCTTGTTTGTATAAGTGCTTATCTTATGTAGTGTATCATTGACCTGGTGTGGGGTTTGCTTGGAGACTGAACATTGACGAGATCTGGTGGATATTAGATACTCAATCCAGAGGAAATATCCTTTCAAGTTCCGGACTCTATCAGGGGCATATGTTCTCAGGAACTGAAACAATGTATTGGAAAAACTAGAAACTCGTCACGAATACCAGTAGAATTTTTTTTCTGAGTATGCTGACTAGATACAAGCCTGCTGTGGGAGTATAGAAGTTCACGACTCAAAAAGGGAGTATGAAGCAATTCAGGATTGACAAAATCCCAGTTCGGTTTTATCTCGAAATGTGAGCATACGGATGGATGGAAGAACAGATATCAACCAATTTGAGAATACGTATTGCTAAAGTTGTAAGCTCATTTCTTGAGAACTGTTGCTATTTGTGCAAATACTGCAACAAACCTGTACTAACTGATCGACTTTGAAGTTTACGAACAGCTTCGAAAACTCAATTCTTCATGAATTTCGATCTGTACGATGTTAAATACCAGCATGAAAAGACAGTTCTATGGAGACCAACGAATAGACAAATCTAGTGCAATGAATCGTAAGAAATCTAGCAAAGAAAGATCTTCACGGGGTCAATTGTAGCTGAGAGCTAAAAACGCAACTTCCACAACCTCATGACGTTCTTTCTCCCAGATTCCTCGGGACATATTGAAATTGAGAGCTGTATACTGCAATTTTCATATGCACCCATACTGCTAATATCACCGGGAGAGAGAGAGGCGTCCACATGATAGCAAGGAGGATGGGAAGCCTTTGTCAAGCCGTGCAAGGAATATCCAAGGGGCCATCTCACCTCAACAATATGATTACTACCTCGCATCGGCCACAATGGAACGGGCGGGGATGAAGTTGACAATCATTTGTTGTCAAAAGGTTCCGATCTCAACTGTACTGGTTACTTGTACACCGGTAAACGTTTAAATTGTTGTAATCTTTCTTGCATTAAGTTTATTAACCATATAGATTCTGAAATAGTATGCTTTTTTATTATTACCTTTATTGTGACTTATGACAATGAACTGTAGCTCATTGTCATGAGCTTTTACTGTACCTAATTTCCACATAATTTACACAACATTTGAAATTACATGTTTTGAGAATTGTTGTCATTTGTTTTTACAACAAATGTCTTTATCCAGCTCTAAGTTAATTTATATCCAATAACTGTTATCTATATCCAATAACTTTATAATATCTAATAAACAGCCATTAACTTAGAGTTGGATCCACTTAGTTAGAGCCACTATCTCTAACTAGCCATTAATATTATGTTTCAGTTATTATCTAAAATACCTGTATTATAGATCTACAAAATTTTGAAATCCCTATATGATAAATATCCTATATTATTATATTTTCCATTTAAAAAAATTTCTTTTTAACCTTTCCTTGGACATAGGTTGACATTCAAATTCGGCCCACTACTAACCATAGGAGGAGAACGTTTTATGTACTTAAAAACTCATTTCTTTTCACTAACAAGCACATCGGGGGGTGGAGGGAGAATGTTGAGTGCTGCTGCTGCTCGAGAAGCATGGAATCGTCCAACCTTGTCCTTCCATTGAATGCTTATTTTCTCCATTCCATTCAATGTGTCTCAGTCCGGTCAAGCACATACATCAATTCCGGAACTAATCACGTTTTGTTCATAAAAATAACAAAAGTGTGTAATAACAGATCTCCATGAAAATTCCATTCATGCATGGATTCACTTCCATGCTTTCAGATTTCAATTTTTATTCTCAAAACCCAGGTATGTGTTGAAATAAATAAAGCTGATGCAAATCTGCACAATATTTACAACATACAAGAAACGCAAAATGTATACAAAACACTGCTATCAATTTCTTCTTATTGCAAATCTAATCCATGAAGTGAGAAATGGAATACCTACATGCTCGTATGCAGGTTCTAAGCTAATTAAAAACTTGGTCATGTTGTCAGGCTTTATTTTTCTAGACTAATGCTCAAATGTCCCGCTGTTCAAGCTTCTTGACTATGCTGCCAACATCTCAATGGAATGAACGACCTGCTCTCTCAAAAGTAAGACCTAAATACTTGAACCCTAACATTGCCATTGGATTTAAGGTGCTATGTACACACCCTATAGTATATGTGTACATGCTATATAAATATCACATGTATTACCATCTGAAATGTACTTTCAACACTCTCACTCATTGAAGAAATGGTAGTACTCCAATCAAATTTCTAAACTTATAGAACGTATCTCCTAGTAAAGCTTTTGTAAATATATTTGCAATCTGATAGTTGGTGTTGATGTTGATATAGTTGAAACGGAAAAATAAAATTTCTCTTGCTTCTTTCTCACATGGTGATATTGGATCTCTATGTGCTTGGTGCTCTTGAGGAACTTTGGATTATACACAAGCTTGAATAACACTTTGATTATCATTGTACATTGGAGTTGGACAATCTTGTCTAAATTGTAGCCCCTTGAGTGAACTGCAAAGCCATACTTCTTCTTTGGAAGTTGAATATGTTGCTTTATACTTTGCCTCTATGGTAGAAGTGACAAGGCATTGTTGTCGCTAGCTGTTCCAAGCTAGTGGTCCACCATTCATCATAAATATGAAATCATTACATGAATTTTTATTGCCTAAGTCACATACAAAATCATTATCACAATATCCAACTTTCCAACTAGCAACATCAAAACCTCCACTAAATTCTAATCCATAACCCAAAGTACCTTTGAGGTACTTGAAAATTCTCTTCATTGCTTCTTTGTGTTGGGATGAAGGATTAGAATTGAACTTTACTATTATGCTAATAGCATAAGCAATGTCAGGTCTTGTACCTATCATAGCATACATTAGACATCTTATTGTTTCTTGGTAAGGTGCTCTAATTGGTTCACTTTCTTCCACTTGTAATATAGTATTTGGATTTGCATGAGTAGCAACAAGATATACATCTCCAAGATTGAACCAATTTATGATTGATTCTATATATCTTTCTTAAGTCAATCTTATTTTGAATTTTTCTCTATCACTAAATTTTTTGAAATATTACATAGTATTTTGCTTTTCCATGTGTAACTTGTCATTCCATTCGTAGTATCGCATCTAGATTGCTCGGACACTGGAGTTGCAGTGATAGTAGTTAGAGATATTTTAGCAATCACTCACAGACAACATTCCGATGGTCAGATTTTGTGTTTGAGGTAGTGACTTCATGGTGGGGCCCACCGTCACTTTGCACCATTTGCACCATTGGGTGTGGCGTCAATGGGACCGTTAGGGTTTCAAACCTAGCTCCAGTCCAAGGGTATACTTTCAAAGTGTAGCTCCAAAGAGCTCACTTCTTTGATGTTGAGCCTTCGAGTTCCTGGCTATGGTTGACATAGGTCGGCGAGCGTCACTTGGATTCTCTTAGCTAGAGTGGGTGAAACTTGATTGTAATCAGTGCCCAGTTGTTGGCAATTTAAAGAGTGATAGATCAAGTACTGATCTGAGTTGAGTTGTGTTGTGTAAAGGAACTGATTACATCACAGATTTGAAGTCACAAGGAAATCGGGTGCAGGAATTGAGAGTGTTGGTGGTATCTCCAAGACTCGATGATCGTTGGTAGCTCGATCAGAGCTCAGGTTTTCCCTAGTGTGCAAAAGCTCATTAAGATTATGTAGATTTGGCAATGAGATAGACGGTATGCAGAAGCGCTCACCAAATTTTGAGCAAAGAGAAGCAATTTTTGAGCAGTGGTTGTGATTTTGAGCTTAGGAGGTGAAAGCATGACCAATTTGTTGCGAGTTGGGCTCAAAAAGTGGAATTGAAGGTTGAGAGTACACCCTTGTGAATTTGTGGTTTAGAGAAACCTATTTTTTCAATTTGGCTTGAATGAAGAGTTAGTGGACAATTTGGCAGTTAGCTAACTTTAGGGTTTCCATCAGGATTTTGCTAGAGTTTACATCAAATTTGGCCAGATTTGGAGGAGTTTTGTTGGTTGGCTAGATTTGGAGGACTTTTGCCAGATTTGGAGAGGGTTTGAAGTGGCAAGAAGAAAGGCCTTATTTGGCTGAATTTTGGCATTTCAAGGTTTCACGGCATAGGGTTGTGGGCTATGAGGCTATGAAGGCCTAGAAAGGCCAACAAGCCAGCTTGTTGGTGTGAGGCTAGCTAGTTTAGAGTAGATCTTGGTCATTGTGTGGCAAAATCTGCACATCTTGCTAGATTGTGCATAACAGGGTTTGACCCCTAGATCTCTGGTTCTTAGTTAAGTGCCTTAGCCAACTAGTCCACCCTCACTTGTTGTCCTAGTTGTAAAAGACCGAATCCGAGGAGAGAAATAGGAGAATGGAAACTCACATTGGGACACTTGAATGAGGGAAAACTCCGAATGCCTAGCATGAGCTTTGGCTTTGGTATTTATAGGTAGCATACAAGGCCCTTGAGAAGCTTCTCAAAAAGCTTCCTCAAGCCGCTTTCTTAGAGTGCAAGCCAAGTTAACTAGGAAGCTTCTCAAGAAGCTTCCTTCTAGAAGCCGCCTACTTGGCGTGCAAGCTAAGCTAGTTAGAAGCTTCTAGAAGCTTCCTTCTAGAAGCTACTTACTTAAAGTGCAAGCTAAGCTGACCAGGAAGCTTCCCAAGAAGCTTCCTAGATACTTCCTGAACATTCTAGGCTACTTTTTCTTATGTGCTACTTCGTAAGCCCGACTAACTTCGTCGCTAAACTCCATATTGTTACATATTCCTCCGCCACTAGTTGGTGACGTCCTCGTCACCAGTGAAGCTTTGAATTCCTAGATGGCCTTCTGTGCATTCAGGAGGTGAGAAAGAGGCTCCCAAGTGACATCATGAAGGGGATACCCTTTCCAAAGGACCTTATACTCCGTATGTTGGCGATGGCCTCGTTGGATATTGCGACGCGCAAGGATACGATCAACTTTGTACTCCTCATGATCATTGATAGGGACAAGAAGAGGGAGAGGTTGAACTCGAGAGGAAAAGGAAGAGGGGTTAGGAACAAAGGGTTTCAACTTGGAAACATGAAAGACAAGATGGATACGCATGTGACAAGGTAAGGCAAGTCAATAAGCAACAGGAGAGAAAATTTGGGTGATATCAAAGGGTCCTATCCAGTTAGAGGCAAGTTTACAAACTTGAGTATCAAGTGGGAGAGGGAGGTGATTGGAGGATAGCATGACTTTATCACCAACTTCAAAGGTGAGATCACGACGATGGTGGTCCGCATATTGTTTTTGGCGATTCTGAGCAACAAGGAGGTGAGACTTGGCTTGTTGGAGCGATTGGGATATAGTGGTCAAGAATGTGGAAGTATGAGGAACTTGAGATGGAGGGGGAGCAAGAAGAGAATTTGGAACAAACGAATCTTGGCCAAAATTGAGAAAGAAGAGAGAAAATCCGGTGCTTGCTTGTTTGGAATTGTTGTAGGCAAATTCCGCAACTGCAAGACATTCATCCCAATTGGTATGGTGGACATTGACAAAGGCCCGCAACATATCCTCCAATGTATGATTTTCACGTTCGATTTGTCCATCAGTTTGAGGATGATAGGCCGTGGACAAAGCAAGCTTGGTGCCGAGTATCTAGAAGAGTGCTTGCCAAAACTTCCCGATAAATCGAGGATCACGGTCAGAGATGAGTACATGTGGCATCCCATGATGCTTGAAGACATTGTCAAAGTAGATTTGCACTAAGGTTGGAGCATCCACGGTATCATAGGTTGGTGCCAAGTGGATTTGCTTACTAAGCTTATCCACAAACACCACGATTGCGGTGTGTCTTTGTTTTGTCTTTGGCAAGGATGTGATGAGATCCAAGCTCACATGCTCCCAACAAGCGGATGGAATGGCGAGTGGTTGAAGGACTCCACTCAGCTTCAAGTTACTGGCCTTGTTACGTTGGCAGCTCTCACACAATCTGACAAATTCTCAAACATCTCGTGTCATGTTGGGCCACTACCATTGACGTTGGAGGGTACCCAAGGTCTTGTCCACACCCATGTGACCAACGATGGGTAAATCATGGGCTTCTTGAAGGCGCACAAGTCGAAGATCACTTTTGGCTGGAACATAGATTCGGTCCGCATGGAATAGAAGGCCTTCCTTGAAGGAGAAGGTGTTGTACTCCTTGTCACCTGTTGTTCGACGACCATGTACCATTTGGAAGAAGGGATCTTGTTGCAGAGCTAACCAAAACTCGTTATGGATCTTGGTGTCAATTGACACCGTCGTAATTGTTGCCACGATGAGAGGAAGGGACTTAAAATCAGGTCGTCATGATAGAGCATCAGGGATGACATGGAACCGACCTGGTTTGTACTCAAGTTTGATGTCAAACAATTGAAGTTGCTCTTCCTATCGATGATGTTGACTCTTCATGTGCTCCAAGTGTAAGGTCTGCAACAATGGCTTGTGATCAGTTCGCATGATCACTTGTTTCCCCAAGAGATAATGCCTCCATACCTTGGTGGCATATACCATTGCAAGTTGTTCCCAATCTTGAGCAGAGTAATTTCTTTCAGCTGTATTTAGTCGGCGAGACACAAAGGCAATGAGATGTAGTCCATCTGGAAATTCTTGTTGCAACACAGCTCCAATTGCAAAGTTAGAAGCATCAAAATCAACCACACAAGGTAGTTGAGGATCATATGATTGAAGAATGGGTCTTGAAGACACCATATGTTTCAACTTTTGGAATGCTTCTTCATGTTTGGTGTTCCACTGGAAGCTTGAGTTCTTTCCCAAGAGGTCAGTCAATGGTGCAGCCACATGAGCATAATAGTGGATGAACCGCCGGTAAAAACTAGCCAATCCATTGAATGCTTGTACTTCTGTAGCATCCTTTGAGGTGGGCCAATTAGTAATGGCCTTGATCTTCTTTTCTTCCATCTTGATCCCCTCTGATGACATCTTATGACCCAAGAAGGTAACCTCCTTCTGCCAAAAAGCACACTTTGACTTTTTGCATTAAAATTTCCATTGTTGTAGTCGTCTCAGGACTTCTCGCACATGATTCACGTGTTCTGCCTCTGTCTTGCTATAGATTAAGATACCATCCAAGAACACCACTACTGACCGATCCAATAGTCTATCCAACATCCGATGCATCTGATCCATGAAGACTGCTTGAGCATTAGTGAGTCCAAAAGGTAGAACTCTCTACTCAAAATATCCATACTTTGTGCAAAAGGCAGTCTTTTGCACATCCTCTCTATCAATCAGAATTTTCCAATAGCCGCTACAAAGATCCAACTTGGAAAAGTAACGTGCTCCACTTAGTTGATCAAGTAATTCATCGATCCGAGGCAAGGGATATGCATTCTTCACGGTTTGCTTATTGAGCCCACGGTAATCAATACAGAAACAAAGTCCTCCATCCTTCTTTGGAACAAATAGTACCGGTGCTCTCCAAGGAGAGGTACTATGTCGTATGAAATCCTTCTCCAACAACTCTATAAGTGTTATTTGCAACTCCTCCAACTCCTTTGGTGAGAGTCGATAGATTGGTCTACTCATTGGAGTACTCCTTGGCAATAACTCGATCCTGAAGGGCATACCTCGATCGGAGGGTAATCCCTTTGGCAAATCATCCAGAAATACATCTGCAAACTCCTGAGCTATCCGATCAACCATCGCTTGATGCGGCACTTGGCCCTCCTCAAATTGTTCTGCAATCTGCTTGATCCACATCGCAAATATAGACTTATCTTCCTCCAAAGCTTGCTCTATGGTTGCTTCCTTAACAAACTTCCCTTCTAGGGACTCATCTCTCTTCCAAGCTTGCTCCATGGTTGCCTTCCTGGCAAACTTCCCATCCAGGGACTCATCTCCCTTCCAGATTCGCTCTATGGCTACCTTCTTGATAAACTTCCCATCTTGGGACTGACTATTCTTAGGTGTCTTACTCAGAGGTGCCAGACAACCTAATCAAAAATTCCTACCTTGGTGTTGTACTTGAATTTGGCGTCGGGTCCAATCGAATTGAACCTTATGACATTCAAGCCAAGGTAGACACAGAATGATATCATAGTGTAGAGGTGCCACTACAAACCTCATACACTCCAAATACTCCTTCCCAATCTTGAAGGTAACAGGATGCAAGGTGCAGAATGCAGAACCCTTTCTACCATCCGCCATCATCAAACAACTTCCAATCACTGGCTTGATAGGAATACCCAATTCCTTTGCTACTTGCATAGACATGCAATTCTCTAAACTTCCAGAATCAACCAAAATCCTACAACCTCTATTAGATATCATACCTTGCAAGTGAAGCAAACTTGCATAGGTTGAGCCTTCAATCCCATTGGAACTAATCAAGCTCCCAGTAGGCAGCTCGAAATCTCCTACTAGGATTCCTTGTTTCCTTGATCATTCTGCTCTACAACCTCCACTTGGGCAACTTGTCAAGGTCGTCCATTCTTAAGTGGATATTCAGGAATGCGATGCTCCAAATGGCAACAATAAAAACAACCACCATTTTGTCGCATTTTCTCCCTATCTGCCATGCCCAGTGGTCTTTGTTGAATTGCATCAATCTCCATTGGTGCTGGCTCCTCCACTTGTGTGTAGTGTATTGGCAAGCTTTGTGGGGGTCGAGGTCGAGACCAAGTTGTTGCCACCAAGGAATCAAAACATTCGGCCAACCGCATGGCTTCCTCCAAGTGTTGTGGCTCTCGCATGGTTACCTCTAATTTGGTTCTTGCCTTCAAGCCCCTCACGAATTGATTCAGAGCTTCACCTTCCAAAATATCTGGAATTTGCATGAGGGTGTTTTGGAATTGCGTGATGTAACTTCTTACTGAGCCAATCTGTTTCAACTCTGTCAACTTATCCCGTGCAGCTCGTGTGGCATTTATAGCTTGGAATTTACTGATTATTGCACTTTTGAATTCTGCCCATGTCAAGATTGGTGCAACTAGTTGTCGTTTGGCTCGCTCCACTTGAAATCTCCACCATAGCTTTGCTACTCCATCCAATTGGCTAGAAGCCAAGAGAATCTGTTTTCGCTCATCTTGTAGATTGGTAGTTTCAAAATAACATTCACAATCAAACACAAAATTCTCCACCGCACCCGGGAGATTCTTGCCTTCAAATACCTTGGGTTTAGGGAATCTGATCTGATCTTCTCCTTCTCAAATTGGTACTCTCCTCCACTTGCTCTTGTCGTCAAAGATCTCGTTCATCCAACAATCAAGTAAGGTGCTCGATTTGTTGTTGCATAGCAAGGATAACATCAAGTATTGCCGCCATGGTTGCTCTTCTATCACACCACTCCCAATCTATCTAATTTACTAACACATAGAAATAGCACGTCCACCATTCTCCATAAGTTACAACTGGAAGCACCAAGGGTTCCTCAGATATGGTGATCATATGCATAAAATCTTGTCCAAAGTGCGAGGTGATGAATTGTGTGAAACGATGCTTGGGTAGTATTTGGACGTGAAAATCCCAATGGTTTGATGGAAGTGGATTTGGTGGCCCATAAATTCCATCCATCCCATTCCTGCTCTGATACTAATGTAAAAGACCGAATCCAAGGAGAGAAATAGGAGAATGGCAACTCACATTGGGACACTTGAATGAGGGAAAACTCCGAATGCCTAGCATGAGCTTTGGCTTTGGTATTTATAGGTAGCATACAAGGCCCTTGAGAAGCTTCTCAAGCAGCTTACTCAAGCCGCTTTCTTAGAGTGCAAGCCAAGTTAACTAGGAAGCTTCTCAAGAAGCTTCCTTCTAGGAGCCGTCTACTTGGCGTGCAAGCTAAGCTAGTTGGAAGCTTCTAGAAGCTACTTACTTAAAGTGCAAGCTAAGCTAACCGGGAAGCTTCCCAAGAAGCTTCCTGGATACTTCCAGAATATTCTAGGCTACTTTGTCTTATGTGCTACTTCGTAAGCCCGACTAACTTTGTCGCTAAACTCCATATTGTTACACTAGTGATTGTGCCACTATTATCTATACACTTGTAGCTTTGGCTAGGAGAGGCAATTTGATGCCATTCTTGGTGATCTTGGTAGCTTAGGACGTTAATAAGACTTCCTATTATGTCAAATGCCAAATGGTGGCAGAGTCAATCCAATGTTGTTTTATGAGATGGAGGGTTTTTGCTTAGCTTTTTTGTGATTGGACCCCCTCCATTCTCTGCTTCTTGTTTGTGCACCATGTTTGTGTGAGATGCCTTGAATTTAAAGCGTTGGTGCTCTGGTGTGCTCTTGGTAGTGAAGCTGGAGTGATAACCAATGAGACTATCTTTGTTTATCCTTTGGTGAGGTAAGAAGTGATGACCTGCAAACCGTGAGAGTGCGTGTTGTGATGGTAGGTTTTAGGTCATCCTTCCCCAAGTATAGTTATCTCAATTGGAGTTACATTAGTGGGTAGTGTTTTGTTAGTGTTGGCACTTGATGGTGCTTGGTTGGTGGTGTTGGTACTTGGTGGAGTACTTGCAATTTGCAATTGCAGTTTGTGGTTCCGGTTTGCACTTGGCGGTTTGTAGTTACTTTATCACGATGGAGTTTGTTGGGGATTCTCAAAGACATAGCCCTATAGTATGTAGTGGGTTTACTTGGAGTGGCACTCGATATCAGTTTGTATCTCAGGTCCTAATGAGGGAGGAGATTGACTCTGAGTTGGAGATTGACATAGGAGCTAATCCAATGGAGAGTGCACTTGGCGTGTTTGCACGGTTTTTGTGGGACATGCACAAGATTTATAGAGATTCAAAGGCCCTAGGCATTACTTTGGTACAATGGGTACCATTGAGTTGGATGACTTCATCTAGGAGTTTGATAGTTGGTGTGATCTGCAATAGATGCAGAACCCCACTTTTTTTACACCCTTCATGGCATGGAAGGGGTTGTTTTAGCATTTGGAGGGTCCACCGATGGACGATTACCATGAGTTCAAGAGAGCTCACTTGGAAGAGATTGAGATATGGAGACAATATTGGTCTTTGAACTATGTCTCTATCACTTAAGGCTTGGTTGTCATGACTAGATTGACAATACCTACAATTTCTAGCTCGAGTAGCATTGGTGGAGCTAGTGGAGGTGTACTAGCCAGAGATAGTGCTACTACGAGTAGAGCTACCACTACAAGAGGTGGTGTGGTACCGGGGTTTAACCCCATGGTGGAGTTCTTCTAGTGTTTGAGGCAAAACTACCAAGGAGTGCGGATTGACAAGCTGAGGAGCTTGCAAGAGTTCCAACGGAAGGCTAGAGAGAGCATATGTGTAATACCAAGATGTAACAATATGGAGTTTAGCGACAAAGTTAGTCGGACTTACGAAGTAGCACATAAGACAAATTAGCCTTGAATATTCTGGAAGTATCTAGGAAGCTTCTTGAGAAGCTTCCCAGCTAGTGTAGCTTGTACCTCAAGTAAGTAGCTTCTAGAAGGAAGTTTTTAGAAGCTTCTACCTAGCTTAGCTTGCACGCCAAGTAAGCGGTTTTTAGAAGGAAGCTTCTTGAGAAGCTTCCTAGTTAACTTGGCTTGCACTCTAAGAAAGCGGCTTGAGAAGTTTCTTGAGAAGCTTCTCAAGGGCCTTGTATGTTACCTATAAATATCAAAACCAAAGCTCATGCTAGGCATTTGGAGTTTTCACTCATTCAAGTGTCCCAATGTGAGTTTCCATTCTCCTAATTCTCTCCTTGGTCTCGGTCTTTTACACAAGAGCTAGCCATATGATCTAGATGAGAAATTTAGTTTGGTAACATCTGGAATGATGTTACACGTGATGGTCAAAATAGATCAGATAGAAGTATCACGAAAACAGTACTTCTACTAATAGGGCATAAATCAAAATAGATTTGAAAACCTTAGAACCAATAGCTAGACATAAGATTTAAAGATGAGAATTGGTTTGGTAGCATCTCGAAGGATGTTACACATGATGGACTAAACAGATCATAAAGAGGTATCACCAAAAGGAGACTTTTTCTAATAGAGTAAGAACCAAAAAATGCATGAAATCTTTGAAGGCAATTTTGGAGTCCTAAATAAATGAATTAGGCCTCACAAATGTCCAGTTACCCCCCCCCCCCCCCCCCCACCCCCCCCCCCTCTTACCATGAGGAAAGGCTGTCCTTCCCTCACCCTTGGTTTGCCTTGTCAAGAGCTTTCCAATGGTACCTCACCCATGTGATTCTGAGCTTCCCACATGAAGATTCCCTAAAGGATTCACTCCAATCAAAGCTTGTTTGACCAACCAGATAGGACCAAAACCGTTATGTCACCTATCCAAGGAAGTAATCCAAGGGTGGAACTTGCTAACATGTCACCTATCTGTGTGCCTAATCCTATGGTGGAGCTTCCTTGGAGGAGATCCTCTTTGTCTATATAATAAAGAGAAGGTGCTTCTTTAAGGCATTGGAGTTTGAGTGTGAAAGTGTGTGTTTCTCATGGTGTATTTCTCTTAAGGTCTCCTATCCTCGGAGTATTACACTACGTGAGGCATACACTCATATGAGACAATTGATCAGTTTCACTCAAGGAGTTACTAAGGCCTAGGCAATCCAATTTTGGTATGGGATACTAGATAGGGAGTTGCGACGTAGAGTTTGTGATGCTACGTTGTTATAGGCTACTTTGCTTACTTTGGCAGTGGTCTTTGGTTTAGTTGAGCGTATTGAGCTCAACATGGTAGAGGATAGGGTGGTGATATTTGGATTTGGTAGGAAGACCTCATCTATAATTGTGACTTCTTCTAGAGTGCAATAGAGTGCACCACATCTAGTTGGTTTTCAAGGATAGGGTGGACAGCCTCGGTTCTATGGAGCAAGTAGAGGGCCTCCTGTACTTAGACCTTTACCTTCATTTTTGGGTCAGTAGCAGCCAATGAGTAGTGGTGTTGCTTGTTGGACTTGTGGTGGACCTCACTATAAGAGAGAGTATACTCAGGGCAGCGGACCTAATACCTCTGGTGCACAATAGTCAGCACTTAGACAGTGTGATCATTTTCACAAATATGGTACACCCAAAGTTACGAAGTGGTAGGGCGGCTATGGTAGGTAGAAGAGGAGCTCCAATTCATGGAGGATGAGGTGGTAGAGGTGGTGGTAGAGGATCTACACCTAGTAGGGGTGCAGTACTTGCCCTTACTTCTGATACAACTATTGCTACTTGGATTGAGTAGTTGGAGCAAAGATTGGCTAGCATGGCCATTGCTAAAAAGAGATCAAATTTGGGTGTTGAGGTTTCCACCTCATATGCTGGTGATAGAGATGTTTTGGACTTCATGTGTGGAGCAACACAAGTGGATGCATTTGTAGCATTGACTAGGAGTGCAGTACGTGCTCTAGAGCCTAGAGGAGCATCAATGGAGTTGGACCTACAAAGAGGAGAGGTTGGGAGACAAGTTAGATTTCCTCAGTCTTTCACACTCTCTAAGGCCCCTATAGATGTCATCCATGGCTCCTAGACGTCCTAGTGTAGGTGTGGTAGGTGGTGATGGGGTGCATGATGGACTACCTACTAGCCAGCCACCTATTACTATACAATTTGAGTCTAGCACAATGTTGGGATGGCTCAACTGATTATGCATTATCCTTTATCTTCAGCCAGTGATATGTGTACATTGCGAGTTGAACCAATCCCAGTGTTCAGTTTGGCTGCCACGCTTTGTGAGAGTAGGGATGGTGTGGTTCCTACTACTAGAGCAGAGGTGGTTGATAGTGGAGTTGACTTGGTTGAGGAGTGTAGGATTTGCTCAACAAACAGTGGTTTATGGCAGGCAACAACGGCTAGATTGGAGGAGTTACCAACTAGACCGGCCTTTGAGAGAGCATGGTTCACACCTGGTGTTGTCCTCTTGGAGAACCAAAGGGGGATTTTCTGCTTGGTGAGACCTTCAAGGAAGATCTATATACCACAAAGAGTCTTATTAGACTCTAGTGCACAACCCCTTATGTTGGGGAAGGTTGCAGTTGTTGGTCTAGGGTTACAGAAGACCAATGTAGAGAGGTGTCCATTTTAGATCCAAACATCTCTAGGAGTTAGTTTGACATAGTACATCACACATGGAGAGCTTGTTGTCCAGGTTCAGCCTAGTCACCCGACTGATAGCTTGGTTGTGAGAGCTCAAGCTATTGCAACAATAATTGAGTCATATGATGTGCTAGTTGGGGGAGCAGTGTTGTATCTTATGGATTTCAATATTGACTATTGGAGGAGACCACCTCCTATAGACTAGGTTGGCAGTCAGGTGAGGGACAAGTATGTTGTCTACCAGTACGCTTTAGTAATGGCAATCTTGGCTCACTATAGTCCGGGACCATGGCAGCATTAGTTTCAGTTTTTAGTAGTGTTGTTACTTGGCCTAGTGACTTATTGGTGGGGGACGCCCATGCAGAGGATACTCCAATACCAAAGGAGATCACTTGGATTTGGAGTACGAGTTGGATTGTTCCATCCACCTTGGATGTTCCATTGTGGAGTTCAAAGGAAGCATTGCAACAGCATGCAGATTGGTTGGTGCAGTAGGCTTGGAGTGGAGCCTTTGTACTACCAAGAGATGAGTGTGAGGATGAGCCTCCATAGTCTATTACCTTGACACCCTTGGATACCACACTCATTGCTTGGCAGTATTTAGTAGAGAGAGTATGTCTATTGGCGTTGTTCGGTGGGATTAGCACTAGACTAACTACGGTATTACATGCAGGTATACAAATACAGAGGTTCATGTATGTGGAGAGAGACGAGACTGCTAGGTGAATCTCTCTACATCATGTGGCACACTTGGCTTATCGATATCTTGAGTTATTACCGATGTCAGCAGTCAAGGATTACCAGAAGGCCTTACCAGCAAACATTTCCTTATTGGGTGCACATGATCAAGAGAGGCATGGGCCTATTCATTTGGTGATTTCTGGATGGCCATGTCAAGGACATACACATTGAGGTCTCAATCTTGAGGATCCACATTTTGGTGTGTTTTTGGAGATGTTATGGATACTATGACATCTCTAGGTTCATCAGTCTGTTTCTCTAGCTTACATTTTGGAGAACGTCCCTTTGATGGGTGATTCTTGCACTCAAGTGGTGGAGAGTACACATTAGGTCCATTCTTGGATAGGACCTTTTATTTTGTTAGATGCAGCCAGAGTAGGATCACGGGCTCATCATCTTTGTCTTTGGTGGATGAACCTCTTACCCAAAGAGGTTCTACAACATGCATATGACGGGATTCAGCAACTAGACCACATCCTTGTTGATGACATCTTGGATGTTGGGCATCAGTCTCAGACAATGGTAGTAGCTTATAGGTCACCTATGGCAATGGTGAACCTAGTTGGATAGCCTAGAGTCACTTTTCCCACACTTATGAGTTTCCTAAGCTCTCATGCTTTTTGCAAGCGAGGACCTGGACTGGTTTGGGATTCACATTCACAGCAATTGGTGGAGCCCAACATCAATGAGAGAGAGCAAGCAATGGGTTTTCACATTAGTATTATCATTGTTCTAGTAGTATCAGAGGCATCCAAGCGTCAAGTGTTAGGTCAGACTATGGACATGACTGTTTGACTTGGATTGGCAGAGTAGCATAGGATGTGCTTGATAGGCATCACCACTTGGACACTTGTGAGCCCTGTGCCTATCGAGATGATGTAGGGCACATGCTGGGGATGATGGACTGAGTGGACAGGGTATTCTTGGGACACAACTAGTGGCTACTAGGGAGACTGGTCTACTTGGAGTCCATCCAGGTGAGCGTGGGCTACTTGGATTACACCTTTGGTCTACTTGGGATGTTGTTAGAGGACATATGGAGCTTGCAACCAGATCAGAAGGAGTTTTTCACACTAAGGTTGGGATCTCTAGTGGTTGGAAGCATGATACTACTACTTCCAAGGGTCTATTGTAGTAGCCAATCAGTACATCTTCCATTCCTATGATAGTTATAGAGGATACTTGGGAGCTAGATCTTGGACCCAAGCTTACAAGAAAGGAAAAATGGAGAGTTTGGAAGTTCTTAAGGAGCTACATGAGTTGTTTTGCCTTCAGTATGAAGGGTTTGGGTTCTTAAAAAGGACCTGGTATATGGATTGAGCTGACTAATGATACACCAGTTTTCCGACGTCCCTATCAATAGAGTGACATGGAGCAAGCATTGATTCTGAGCCGGAGTAGTGACCTTTTTGAGGCTAGTTTGGTGGAGATTCACATGGAGAGTATGCATCAGCGACAATGATGCCAGCCAAGAAGGATATTTATGGCAACTACACAAATAGGTAGATGTGTAGAGGTTACCATCCTATCAACCAACAGACTAAGGATGATTGGTATGTCATGCCTACAGCGAAGGAGATCTTTGATGCAATTGGGCATGCAAAGGTCTTCAGTACTTTGGATCTTTGAGCAAGATATCATCAGTTGCTAATCAAGGAGGAGGATAAGTCCAAGACAACATTTTGGGCTATTGATCCTCACACCAAGGATTTTTTATATTAGTGGAGGTTCTTACCATTTGGATGAAGAACGCTCTTGCTGAGTTCCAGAGGGTCATGGATAGGATCTTAGTTGGATAAGATTTTGCTCGGTGCTATATTGATGAAATTTTGGTTTATAGCACTACTGTGGAGGAGCATGAGAGACAATTGTTGGAGGTGTTTGAGAGGTTGAGATCTCATGGACTCAAATTGCATCCTCAAGTTCTTCCACAAGAAAATTGAGTATTTGGGTCACACTATCTACCCTAGAGGACTTGGTGTTCAACAAACCAAGGTGGATGCTATTGCGCATATTCCTTGACCTACCAAATGAGGAGATGGTGCTAGGTTGGCATGCATTGGCCTTTTGTGTATATCTTTTGAGGCTTTGATGGTATCTCTCTTGGCGCATACAAAATGAGTTATTGAGGTCATAGATCTAGAGAGTGAAGATATTGGTACTATTCAATGAGACATTCATGATGGTGTCTTAGTGATGGACTATCTTTGCATTGGTGTTGTGGGTAGCACAATTGGGGCCAAGGAGAGAGATCGTGATCTTTAGCAAGCCAAATGGTTCAGATTGGAGAGTAGACACCTTTTGCATGTATGGGAGGATGGTAGAGGGTGAGTAGTACCACTTCCATCTCAAAGACCACAATTGGTCTCCAATTGTGGTCCGTCATGCTCATGAGGAGCTAGGACATTTTGGAGTAAAATGTACCTATAGCTTACACCAGAGTCACTATTGGTGGCATGGTATGCAGACCAAGGTACAATAGTTTGTTGCCAGATGTGTGGTTTATGACCAAGATAGAGCATCATTCAATGCTCCTACATTACAATTACACCCATTACCTATCATGGGATTGGATTACCATTGGAGTTTGGACTTTGTTGGACCTTCACCGTTGACTATGAGACATCATTGGTATGTTTTTGTGATGGTGGAGCACTTCTCCAAGTGGATTGAGTTGGTGGCACTTCCTGACAAGTCCAATGAAGGGACGACTTATTCATTTTTGGATCAGGTTCTTAGTCATTTTGGTGCACCAGTTGAGGTTTTGACTGATCAAGGTACATAGTTCTTGGAGGAGTTTCAAGTCTTGTGTGAAAAGGCTTTGATTGATCATTGTACTACCTCTCAAGATCACCTTGAAGAAGATGGCTTAGCAAAGAGAGTGGTTCAGACGGTGAAGAGAGTATTGCAAAAGTATGGTTTGCAAAGAGGCCACTTGGGAGATTGGGATCTCCTATTACATTGGTTGGCCATGGGCTATTGGTTCAGCCGGCAAGCCTCCTTAGCATCCTTCTCTCCTTACTTCCTACTATATGAACAAGATCCAAATTTACCTACAACCATTCATCAAGATGCTATTGTAGTCTTGGACTTGGATGATCCAAATGTATAGGTGACTGCATGTTCTCAATAGGCAGAGATCTTTTGGAGAGTGATGCCAATGGCCTTTGAGAACTTGGCAATTGCTCAGCATAGGGATACCTTATGTTATGCTACTATTTGAAGAGGAGGTTCTAGATCCTCAATCTGTTGATTTCATCCAAGTGACTATGTATAGCTATAGCAAACAACACCAATGACACTTGATGTTTTGGCAGGTTGTACTATCTCGAGAGTGCATGAGGTTTTGCCATTTGGAATACTTGTGTTAGAAGGATGTGATTGTGTTGTTTGGAAGGATCATGTGCCCAATTATGCACCATGCTACCTCCCAAACATTGATGGTACTATGGACCCAAGCTTGGCACTTGTACATGCAGGCTTGAGGTGTATGTTATGTGGCTCTTCTGGTGGAGCTGCTATTATGTTCGTGTGTGATAGTTGTTTGAGAGGATGGCATATGGCATGTATGACTCCTCCCCTTACAATGGGCCCTCAAGGACAATGGTTATGACTTAGATGTACTTGACTTATAGTTAGTTCATCCTTTACATGGTATAGATTGTAGATAAGTGACTAACAATGGGGCTCGATAGCACCCGGCCTCTTGATCTTTGCCCATCATAGGGTATACCATATACTTGGAGTAGATGGCTATCTAGAGTTAGAGGGACCTAACTGCCAGCTAGGGGAGCAATTGTGGCACTTTAGAGTCTATGTATGACTCATGTATGATTTATGTGTCTATGGTGTATGATGTTGACATCAATATATGTTGTGTAGCAACATATACATGCATGATACTAATGACACCATTTGTAATGTTGCATCTACATTCCTCGGACATTGGAGTTGTAGTGATAGTAGTTAGAGGTATTTTAACAATCACTCATAGACTACTTTCCGATGGTCAGATCTTGTGTTTAGGGTACTGACTCCATAGTAGAGCCCATCGTCACTTTGCACCATTTGCACCGTTGGGTGTGTTGTCAGTGGGACTATTAGGGTTTCAAACCTAGTTCAAGTCCAAGGGTATACTTTCAAAGTGTAGCTCTAGAGAGCTGTGAGCCGGCCTGTCTCTCACTCAGGATGAACCTCTGGTGGCTATTATGGTAGCACACCATGGACTAAGAAGGCAAGGAACCCAAACTCCATCATACTCCTCCAAGGCTAACACTCCAAGACTCAAGACATTGCTCACTAGAGAACTCAATGAGAGAGAGATAGTTGCAAATGAAAGGATGATGAGTACCTCCTCACCCCTTGTTTATATACTTGTGAAATAGTTACGTACCAAAGTTACTAATTACCGTAGTAACTCAAGTTATTAGACTAAAAGTCAAGTCAAGTCAAAAAGTAGAAAGGAATATCCATTCACATGGGCATATTCCCCTAAGCATGTGGTCCTATCTTGACCCAACCACTAAGTCAAGGATTCCTTCACATGGGCTATCCTTGGACTAAAGAAGAATCCAAAACAAAAAGGCTTGCGGGCCCAAGAGTTCTCGACTCTTTCCTCAAAGCCAAACACCTAGGAATAATACCAAGTCTAACACACTAGAATCCAAAATAGTGGTGCTCATCTTTTCTACTTCCTCTAAAGTAAGGTCCCCTCTATCTTATCTATGACTAACTTTAGGT
This sequence comes from Lunularia cruciata, assembly GCA_948567375.1. Lineage (NCBI taxonomy): Eukaryota > Viridiplantae > Streptophyta > Marchantiopsida > Lunulariales > Lunulariaceae > Lunularia > Lunularia cruciata. The sequence goes on along the minus strand of OX419762.1, from coordinate 58,119,780 downwards.
AACCATGACTAATATAGAACCATCCTTTATCTCTATATAAATAATATCTCTTAAGTACTTGTAATACCAAGCTAAATATCACAATACCACACACATGCACAAATGGGTGTTACATTTACCCCCGGACTAAGTTTTCACTTTGTCCTCAAAGTGAAGGTCTCTCTTCCTTCTATGGTACATCTTCAACTTATCATGGTTAATCCTATCAAAATGTCTTCCTCCCAACTCCTTGAGATCATAGGTGTAATTGCCCCACACCTTCTCCACTATGAAAGGTCCAAAGTACTTAGGCAAAAACTTCTTTTGCACTCTCTTGAATTGAATGGAATCAAACAACATTACCCAATCACCTTCTTTGAAAGTCTCCACTTTCTTCTTGCCTTACTCCTTGTCATAGCTCTCCTTTTGTTTCCTTTGGGCTTGCTCCACTCAAACCATAGCAACTGCTCTTGCCTCTTCCAACTCCATGAGTTGATCTTTCCTTGACTTCTCTACATCACCTCCTTGTGCTTTCTTCAATCTCCTATGAATGCTTTGGAAGGTAGGAAGATCAAAGTGAATAGGTAAGGTAGACTCAATACCATATACCAATTGAAATGGAGAATATCCGGTGGAAGTCTTCATGGTTGTCCTATACTCCCAAACAACTGCATGAATCCTCTTGTCCCAATGATGTTTAGCCCCCTCCATTTTTGCATCTTTGGCCAACATCATGCACAAGGTCTGATTGGTTCTCTCTGCCAAGCCATTGGAATTTGGCTTATAGGATGTAGTTACTCTATGTGTGATAGAGAAATGTCGTAGCATGGCTATAGTAATGCTTCCTGTAAACTCTCCTCCTCTATCAGAAACCAACTCCAAAGGGCATCCAAACCTAGTGATAATACGTTCATAAAGAAATCTACCCACTTCATCTTCATTCTTGTCCCTCAATGGTCTAGTCTCAACCCACTTGGTAAGGTAATCAGTAACTACCACAATGTACCGATTGTTCCTTGGGGTTCTATTGAGAGGACCTACAAAATCAATTCTCCACTTCTCAAAAGGTCCTAGCAATGGAATTGATCTAAGTGGTGGAGTGGATGTAGATTTTCTAGCAAAAGCTTGACAAACATGACAAGTTTTACAATAATCAAGACAATCCTTGAAAATCCCTCTCCAATGGTAACCTGCATCTAGAATCTTGAAAGCAGTCACCTTTCCTGCAAAGTGTCCTCCACATACTAAACCTTCATGAAACTCCTTTATGAGTAGGATAGACTCTTCCTTACCCACTGCTCTTCAAAGTAGACCATCTGCTCCTTGGTGAAAAAGAATATCCTCCACCATTGTGTAAGGTCTAGATCTTGCTGCAAGGGCCTTCCTCTCCCTAGCATGCATCCCTTTTGGATAGTTACCTCTTGTCACAAAATCCACAATCTCCTTGTACTCCATTGGAATCTCTTGAGTGACTGAGATTGTCATGAGCTCCTCATCCGAGAAGGAATCATCCACTGGCTCATCTCCATCATGATCATAGGCTCTAGATAACAAATCAGCATTTGCATGTTTCTTTCTTGGCCTATCATCAATTGTGTAGTCATACTCAGACAAGAGTATCATCCACCTTGCTAGTCTCCCTTCAACATTAGGCTTGTTGAAGATGTACTTCAAAGCCTTGTGATCCGTGACAATTGTGGCTTTCCCTCCAATCAAGTAGTGTCTAAACTTCTTGAGACCAAAGATCACTGCCAACCCTTCTCTCTCCATGACAGAGTAGTTCTTCTCTGCTGAAACCATCTGCCTACTAGCATAAGCTATTGGATGATCATGCCCATCTTGGTCTAATTGAATAAGAGTGCATCCTATAGCTACATTAGAAGCATCAGTGTAGAGGATGAAAGGCTTACTCCAATCAGGTTTAGCAAGAATTGGAGCTACAACAAGGGATTGCTTGAGCTCCTCAAAAGCTTTGAGAGCCTCATTGTCTTCCAAAATCACCATGTAATCTACACCCTTCTTCATGTAGATGGTCAATGCATAAGCCTTGTTGGAAAATGAGAAGATGAACCTCCTATAGTGCCCAACCATCCCCAAGAATTGGCATAACTTTGTCAAGCTTGAAGGGAATGGAAGGTCTGAGATTTTCCTCACCTTCTCAAGATCAACTGTTATTCCATCCTTGGAGATGATGTGCCCCAAAAGTAGACCTTCTTCACATCCAAAAATGCACTTCTCTGGGTTGAGTGATGCATTTTCCTCATCCAAGCATTGCAAGACTTTGATTAGGTGTTCAAAGTGCTCCTCCTTGCTCCCATAGACACAAAAGTCATCAATGAAGTTTCTCATAAATTTCCCAATGAAAGGTTCAAATACCTTGTTCATGAACCGTTAGAATGTGGCTGGAGCATTGCAAAGCCCAAAAGGCATGACCTTGAAAGCGTAAGTTCCCCAAGGTGTGGTGAACGTGGTGAGTTGTTGATGCTCTGGTGCAATCTTGATTTGGTTGTATCCACTATAACCATCTCCAAAACTGTACCTCTCATGACCTGCAACCTCCTCCAAGATCTCATCAATGAATGGCAATGGGTAGTAGTCCTTCTTGGTAACAGCATTAAGCTTCTTGTAATCCACACATACCCGAAGCTTGCCATTCTTTTTCTTCACAATGACAATTGGAGACACCCATTCTGAATTCTCCACCTCAAAGATAAATCTAGCCTCCTTGAGCTTATCAATCTCCTCCTTCACAACCAAAGATATTGGTGGGCTAATGCCACGTTGCTTTTGGCGGATTGGTCTTGCATGTGACTCCACCTCTATCTTGTGCTCCTCCAAGGTGACTTCCTTCAAATCCTTGTAACTAAAAGCAAACACATGGATGAACTTGCAGAAAATCTCCTCAAATCTCACCTTCTCCTCCTTGGTAACATTTGGGCCATACTTGAGGGTAGCTAACCTTCTCTCTACCTCCTCAAGTGTCAATGGTGATTTGTCTGGGTCCTTCAAAACCTCTGGCTTAGGTGCAAAATCCAAAGCACACAAGGGATACACATCTGAATCAGATTCAGATTCATCCTCCTCCGTGGAAGTCTCTTCCTCCATGCTTGTGTCCACACCTGAAGCTCCTTCTTCAGAATTTGATTCCCAATAATCAGAAGATGGTGTATCTGAATGTGAAGTGTTGGTGGTGTTAGTCACAGGAACTGTGACTCTATGGTTTGATGGCCCAATCCTCAAGTACCCTTTGTGCCATCGATCAGTTGTGCGTGCTGCTCTCAACCATGGCCTCCCAAGAAGTAAGTCATAGCTTGAATCCTTCAAGACTTGGAAAGTCATGAGATTTTGAACTCCCATAACTGAAACTACCACCTTATCCATCACTCCTACTGGTCGAACTTGTTGTTTGTTTGCCATGCTCACCATAAATGTTGAAGGTCTTGAGAGTATCATACCCAACTTCTTCATCAACCTTTCTGACATGGCATTCACTGTTGATCCTCCATCAACCAATGCATCCTTGATGTTGTGACCATTCACTCTCACATCAATCTTGGAGGCATATTCACAAGCCTCCCATGGTGCTGGCTTGGCATCCACCATCCCCATTGATATTGGAACTTTTGCCTTCTTCTTCTTCTTGCTCCTTGTAGAACTCAAACCACCTCTAAGCTCCTTTCTCAAGGTAGGGTTCAAAGCGATCAATTGGCCCACTGTGATGTTAGCCTTGTGACTACCAACATCCTCCAACACATTGTAGTTCCATTGTTGCTTTGAGATCAAGAAGTCCTCCATCCCCAACTTCTTCCTTGGAGTCTTTGTTGTTGATGGTGTTGAGGTGCGAGTGCTCCTAGTAGACATAGGAGTATCCTTGCTTGAAGTAAATCCTTAAGAAGAGTGAACATCCTCTGCAAAACGAGCTCTCTTCTTCTCTTGTGCCAAAAGCTCCAAATTAAGACCCTTGGAGTTTGAGCACTCTCCCTTCTCATACTTGCTCTCAACCACATCTATGGATGCTATCCCCTTACCTTTGTTGGGATTAGGAGCCACTTGGGTTTCACTACCTCCCTCTTTCCCTCTATTGGCTCCCTCATAACCCCTTCCTCCATGGTAAATGGAATTTGGGCAATTCCTTTGGATATGGCCTCTTCCTCCACAACCAAAAGAATTTCTATCATTGAAATTGTTGGTTGGTTGGCCTCCTCTATATGGATAGTTTCCATAACTCCTAGGCCCTCTCCCTACATTCTGATCCACCTCTCTCTTCTCCCGTAGTTGCACCACATTGATCTTGAGATCCGCAAGTTGTTCTGTGATGGTTTGAAATGGATCTTTTGGTGGAGATGCAAGAACTAGAGTAACCACTATTTGTGGTGAAACCCTTGCCACCAAAGTATCAGAAGTTCCACCATACTTGTAGCCTTGAGGAGGATGCACAACCTCCTTCACCACCAAATCACTCTCATCCCCTTCCAAACTCTCCTCCATACGAATTGCAATCTTGATAGCTTCAACCTTGGAAGAAGGTTTCTCATATCTCACCTTGCTTCTAATTTGTGGTCTCAACCCTCCCACAAAATTCTTGGTGAGCATGGCCCCTATGCCAATCATTGTAGTCTCCACATCATCCCCACCCTTCCTCAACACTATGCAAAATCTGGACTCTAACTTTTCCACTCTTTCCACATAGTCTCTCACTTTCTCTCCATCTCCTTGCTTGAGAAATGTAACCTCACTCATCAATCTCTCATAACTCTCATCAGGAAGAAAGTTCTCAATGAGTGTTGAATTCAAAGTCTCCCAAGACTCTTCTTCCCCATCTCCCCTCTCTCTCTTTTGGTATTCTGACTCATACCATGTAAGTGCTGCATCCTCAAAGAAATCTGGTAATAATGAGGCCCACTCATTCTTCCTCCTCTCATTGTTTCCTATGCAAGCTCTCTTGAAGTCTCTCACAAAGGCCTCCACATCTTCTCCATCCTTGCCAATGAAAACCGGAAGTTTCCCCATCTTAACCTCTCACTATCTTTATTTTTTCTCAATTTTTCTTTTTCTCTTTTCTTTTCTCTCACTCTATAACTAATAGAGTATATACATGACTAACACCATTTGAGAATAATCCACCCTAGGGAACACAAAAGGTTCAGGTTGCTCCAAGATTTCTATAGCAACATCAAATCCTAGAGTGCATATTAATCGAACCCTCATGGATAGTTTATCCATAAGTTGAAAGATTATCTCCATCACTAATCTTGAGAACTAGCTGATGAAGGTGGTAGTATTTCTGTAGCTGTACTGAGACTCTCTCCAAGATCCTTCACCAAAGTTTCCAAAAGTGCTTTTACTCCACTACACTCATGTCTTTATGGAAGTCCTTCAACTCCACAAACCTCACACAACTCCTTGGTCTTAGATCTTCTCCCTCCCAATCTTGGTGAAGAAGGTCCAACATGCAAACCCAAGCCAAGTAAGCCTCTCCTTTCCCTCAATCTCTTGCTCTCAAAGGTCAATGGACATGAACTTGCCTTATGTCCCTTCTCTCCACATAGAAAGCACTTAGACTCACTCTTTCTTCCAAGTGGTGTAGGTTTTTGGATCCTCTCAACACTCTCTTCAAATTCTATTGTAAACTCTCTTTTCCTCAATCCACCCCTACAGTCACCTCAAACCCTTGGGGAACCTTGCATAATCTCAATTTCCACTCTTGATGACCCTCCATGTTCCCAAGATGAATCTAAACACTCAAACATGCTTTTTGTTGATCTCAAACTCCTCATGCATGAGATCTCCACTCTGCAGAATTGACACTTCCTCACAATGTCACTCAAATCTCCCAACCAGTATGTCTAAGTCCTCTAAAATTTTTCACACTTAATCAAAACTCCAGTGCATCACACCTTGCAAAATTTCAGATCTTTTCATCAAGCCATTTGGCCTAGACACCTTTCTATTCAGCACACATATGTCAGATTTGGTCTCAAAACCACCCCCCTCACTTCAAAAACTCATAACTCCCTTCGCAAAAACGATCTCTCTCTAATTTTTGTGGCAGCAGGTAGGATACAATGCACTGAATTTTCTTGGAAAGTTTCAGGACAATTCACTAAAAATTGAAGAAATGGAAGACTCTGTACAATTTTCCAGAGAGCATGCAGTTGCGGGAGCACTTTATCCTATCAACTTTCAAAAATTCTAGCCCAATGCGCATAGTAGCTCTCACAATAATTTTAAGTGTGCTAATTGAAAGATAACCCAAGCTATCATGTGTAGAAATTTCAAGTCCAGATCTTAAACTTGAGATTTTGCCCAAAATCACCTTGATCTCCAAAATCTGCAATCCACCTCACACAATCTCTCCAATTCCTCTCATGTGTACAAGATGTACAAAATCACCTCAAAGACATCATAATGAACCACAGTGTAAACAAATGGATCTTGGTTCTTTAACATAAGTTCAGCCCTCTCCTCTCCTAATGTTCCCTCCAAGTGAGCTCTCATAGCCTCCTTCTGCCTAATGTAGAATTGAACGCGGAACATTATCTTACCTTCTAGAGAGGTCCCGGCAACGGAACCAAAAATGTGAGCCGGCTTGTCTCTCACTCAGGATGAACCTCTGGTGGCTATTATGGTAGCACACCATGGACTAAGAAGGCAAGGAACCCAAACTCCATCATACTCCTCCAAGGCTAACACTCCAAGACTCAAGACATTGCTCACTAGAGAACTCAATGAGAGAGAGATAGTTGCAAATGAAAGGATGATGAGTACCTCCTCACCCCTTGTTTATATACTTGTGAAATAGTTACGTACCAAAGTTACTAATTACCGTAGTAACTCAAGTTATTAGACTAAAAGTCAAGTCAAGTCAAAAAGTAGAAAGGAATATCCATTCACATGGGCATATTCCCCTAAGCATGTGGTCCTATCTTGACCCAACCACTAAGTCAAGGATTCCTTCACATGGGCTATCCTTGGACTAAAGAAGAATCCAAAACAAAAAGGCTTGCGGGCCCAAGAGTTCTCGACTCTTTCCTCAAAGCCAAACACCTAGGAATAATACCAAGTCAACACACTAGAATCCAAAATAGTGATGCTCATCTTTTCTACTTCCTCTAAAGTAAGGTCCCCTCTATCTTAGCTATGACTAACTTTAGCTAACCATGACTAATATAGAACCATCCTTTATCTCTATATAAATAATATCTCTTAAGTACTTGTAATACCAAGCTAAATATCACAATACCACACACATGCACAAATGGGTGTTATAGAGCTCACTTCTCTGATGTTGAGCCTTCAAGTTTGTGGTTATGGTGGACAAAGGCCGGCAAGCGTCACCTAGATTCTCTTAGCTAGAGTGGGTGTGGCTTGACTGTAATTTGTGTCCAATTATTGGCAGTTTATAGAGTGATAGATCAAGTACCGATCTGAGTTGAGTTGATTTGAGTGGTGTAAATGAACTTATTATTGTGGCACTTTAGAGTCTATCTATGACTATTATTATGCTATTATGCATCAGCAACTTTACTATTGTGCTAATAGCATCAGCAATGTCAGGTCTTGTACCTATCATAACATACATTAGACATCCTATTGCTTCTTGGTAAGGTGCTCTAATTGGTTCACTTTCTTCCACTTGTAATCTAGTATTTGGATCTACATGAGTAGCAACAAGATATACATCTCCAAGATTGAACCAATTTATAACTGATTCTACATATCTTTCTTGATTCAATCTTATTTTGAGCTTTTCTCTATCACTAAAAATTTGAAATATTACATAGTATTTTGCTTTCCATGTGTAACTTGTTATGCCATTTGTAGTGTCGCATCTAGATTGCTCGGACATTGGAGTTGCAATGATAGAAGGTAGAGATACTTTAGCAATCACCCACAGACTACTTTCCAATGGTCAGATTTAATGTTTGATGTATTGACTTCATGGTGGGGCCCACCATCACTTTGCACCGTTTGCACCGTTGGGTGTCCCATCAGCAGGACCATTAGGGTTTCAGCCCTAGCTTGAGTCCAAGAGTATACTTTTGAAGTGCAACTCTAAAGAGCTCACTTCTTTGATGTTGAGCTTTCGAGTTCTTTGTTATGGTGGACAGAGACTAGCGAGCGTCACATGGATTCTCTTAGCGAGAGTGGGTGTGGCTTGACTGTAATCAATGCCTAGTTGTTGGCAATTCATAAAGTGATAGATCAAGTGCTAATCTTAGTTGAGTTGATTTGAGTTGTGTAAACAAATTGATTACATTAGAGAAGTGAAGTCAAGGAGAATTTGGGTGTAGGAATTGAGAGTGTTGGTGGTATCTCCAAGACTTGCTGATCGTTGGTAGCTCAATTGGAGCTCAAGTTTTCCCTAGTGTGCATAAGCTCATTAAGATGATGTAGATTTAGCAATGAGATAGATGGTGTGTTGAAGTGTTGGCTAAATTTTGAGCAAAGAGAAGCAACTTTTGAGCAATGGTTGTGAAAGTAGGACAAATTTGTTGTGAGTTGGGCTCAAAATATGAAATTGAAGGTTGGGAGTCCACCTCCGTGAATTTGTGATTTAGAGAAACCTATTTTTTCAATTTGGCTCAAGTGAAGAGTTAGCAGAGGATTTGGCGGTCAGTCAACTTTAGGGTTTTTGTCAAGATTTTACTGGAGTTTATGTCAAATTTGGCTAGATGTGGAGGAGTTTTGCAAGTTTGGAGGAGTTTTGCCAAATTTGGAGAAGGTTTGAAGTGACAAGAAGAAAGGCCTTATTTGGCTGAATTTTGGCATTTAGAGGTTTCAAGACATAGGGATGTGGGCTATGAGAGGCTACGAAGGCCTAGAAAGGCCAGCAAGCTAGCTTGTTGGCATGAGGTTAGCTAGTTTAGAGTAGATCTTGGTCATTGTGTGGCAAAATCTGCCCATCTTGCTAGATTGTGCACAATAGGATTGGACCCCTAGATCTCTGGTTCCTAGCTAGTGCTCTAGCCAACTAGTCCACCCTCACTTGTTGTCCTAGTGACTCTGCCACCATTATCTATACACTTGTAGCTTTGGCTAGGAGAGACAATTTGATCCCATTCTTGGTGATCTTGGTAGCTTAGGATGTAGATAGAAACTCCTATTATGTCAAATGCCAAATGGTGGTAGAGTCAATCCAATATTGTTTTATGAGATGGAGGTTTTTTGCTTACTTTTTTCGTGATTGGACTCCCTCCATTCTACTTCTTGTTTGTGCACCATGTTTGTGTGAGGTGCACTTAATTTAAAGCGTTGGTGCTTTGGTGTGCTCTTGGTAGTGAGGCTGGAGTGATGACCAGTTAGACTATCTTTGTTTCTCTCCGGTGATGCAAGAAGTGATGACCTACATATTGTGAGAGTGCGTGTTGTGATGGTAGGTTACAGGTTGCCCTTCCCCTAATGTAGTTATCTCAATTAGAGTTACATTAGTGGGTAGTGTTTAGTTAGTGTTGGTAGTTGGTGGTGCTTGGTTGGTGGTGTTGGCACTTGGTGGGGTATTTGCGGTTGCAGTTTGTGGTTTTTGTTTGCACTTGGTGGTTTGTAGTTACTTTGTCACAACGGAGTTTGTTGGAGATTCTAGAGGAGATAGCCCTACAGTACGTAGTGGATTTACTCGGAGTGGCACTCGGTATCAGCTTGTTTCTCAAGTCCTAGTGAGAGAGGAGATTGACTCTGAGTTGGAGATTGACATAAGAGCTAATCCAGTTGAGAGTGCACTTGGCATGTCCACACTATGGTTATGGAACATGGACGAGATTTTTAAAGCCTCTAAAGGCCCTAGGCATTACTATGGTGATCAATACCATTGAGTTGGATGACTTCATCCAGGAGTTTGATAGTTGGTGTGATCTATAGCAGATGCAGAACCCCACTTTATTTACACCCTTCATGGCATGGAAGGGGTTGTTTCAGCATTTGGAGGGTCCACCAATGGATAATTACCATGAGTTCAAGAGAGCTCACTTGGAGGAGATTGAGTTTTAGAGACAATATTGGTCTCCAAACTATATCTCTATCACTCCAAGCTTGGTTGTCATGAGTAGATCTGCAATACCCATGAGTTCTAGCTCGAGTAGCGTTGGTTGAGCTAGTGGAGGTGCACTAGCTAGAGAAAGTACTACTACAAGTGGAGGTACCGCTACAAGAGGTGGTGTGGTACCAAGGTTTAACCCCTTGGTGGGGTTCTTCAGTGTTTGAGGAAAAACTACCAAGGAGTGCGGACTGACAAGCTAAGGAGCTTGCAAGAGTACCAACAAAAGGCTAGAGAGAGCCTACGTGTAATACCAAGAGTTAGCCATATGATCTAGATGTGAGATTTGGTTTGGTAACATCTAGAATGATATTATACGTGATGCTCAAAATAGATCAGATATAAGTATCACCAAAAGAGTACTTCTACTAATAGGGCAAAAATCAAAATAAATTTGAAAACCTTAGAATCAATAGCTAGACATATGATTTAAAGATGCAAATTGGTTTGGTAACATCTGGAAGGATGTTATACATGATTAAATAAAAAAATCAGAAAGAGATATTACCAAATGGGAACTTCTACTAATAGAGTAAGAACCAAAAAATGACATCTTTGGAGACAATTTTGGAGGCCTAAACGGATGAATTAGGCCTCAAAAATGTTTAGAGTCTAGATTTGTCTTGCCGAGAGCCTTCCAATGGTACCTCACCCACGTGATTCTGAGCTTCTTATAGAAAGATTCTCTAAAAGATTCCCTCCAGTCAAAGCTTGTATGACCAACCTGATAGAACCAGAACCAACATGTCACACATCCAAGTAAGTAATCCAAGGGTGGAGCTTGCTAACATGTCACCTATCTGTGTGCCTCATCCTATGGTGTAGCTTCCTTTGAGGAGATCTTCTTTGTCTTTATAATAAAGAGGAGGTGCTCCTTTGGGGCATCGGAGTTTGAGTGTAAAAGTGTGTGTTTCTCTTCAAATCTCCTATCCTTGGAGGATTACATTTGTATCAGAGCAAGTGTTGTCATCCAAGAGAACAGATCACCACTCTTGGAAGATCATGGGCTATTGAGACGGAGTCATTTTGAGGAGAGACATCCAGGTGTAATTGGTAGATTAGGAGTGCTAGAGGGACGATAGAATGGAGGTTCCCGGAGGATAATATCCAGCACCTCACTTTCAGTTCTTGAATCCATTCCACATCAAGATTATGTACATTCAGCGTGAACAAGTGAGAGTGTATCTAGTTTTTCACTTTGGAACAGAGTTCATAGATATAGTGATGAATTTACCAAACCCAATGATTCTGCCTGTAGTGATTTATGATTAAGAGTGGGATTTGACAATCCACATTTTGTTGTGATGGATTTGAATGTTCCAAATACTTTTCCTTTTAACACTCAAATAGAAATTAATTATGTTGTGAAACCGAAAGTGATGTTTAGAGATATACTGGCTAAAAATTTTTGTGAAAAATATTATCAACAAGTGGACTTAAGCTTCATGATCATTGTGTATGTTCAATACATCTTTCTTTCGCACTAATACCAAGTTTATACTATCAAAATTCTTGAAAATCAAAAAATTAAAAGAAAATTTGCATTCTAGAGGAATGATAACATGCTTAGTTGAGTAGGAGTGAAGAATTTTGAAGTGCGAGCCCGATGCATAAATCAGTGTATGTAAATTAATCTGCAGTCTAGGTAAAAAATGGAATGCTTAGTTGAGAAGGACGAGCCGAAACAATGGAGTGCAGGATAGCATATGTGCGGGACACTCTAGTTCCATACGAATGTACCACTGTAGGATAAATAGCCTCGTTTGAACCAGCGGATAAACTCACACGAATGGACCACTTTAGGATAATTAGCCTTATTTGAACCAACGGATAAACTCTCACAACCGTTCAACTTCGGGGATTGGGTTCACAGGTTTAAGGCACTGCTACCCTGCAGGTGATTTCCAGAACATAAGCAATGATCGCATATTCTGATCGCATATTCACCTCGACATTGCAGGTCATAAGTAGAGAAGAGACGATGAGAGCGATAAACGGCATGCTGGGAAGGTCTCTGGGTGAGAAACTGGAAGATATGTATTTGGCTGTGAATGCGGTGAACTTTCACCACACTTGCCGACTCCTGTTTGGACCGGGATATTACGAAGGCTCTTCGTTCACTGCATCTGATGCTGAGACCTTTCCGCTTCTAGTTTGGCGACGATGACAAGAAGTTGGAAATTAAACAGGACTTCTGCCAGCCGGGTTGGTTCATGGTTGGCAGGCTGTTTGAGAGTGGAGATTTGAATATATGCGGTACATAGGACAAGAGGTATAGAATAGTTCAAGATCATGCAAATTCATAGTGTGCTTTTCACCGTAAAAATGATTTAGACATGAGATATAACGGTGGCACTGCTTAAGAGGACACGATGTACAGGAATCCATTATCGGTCCTAAGCATAGGACGACACAGAAATTTGACCGTCAGAAATTTCAAGTAATCCAATTTTGAAGCAGAAGCTTAGCTTCCAGTACTACAGTATGAGTTTAGAAGCGATCAAGTTGTCGGTGGGAAGCTTGAAGATTCTCAATTTCTGTGCAACAGGTCCCTTTTACTCCACCCCCGATGCACGTGTTCAATAGTATATTGGCTCCCCACGTTTAATTCAGTAGAGGAAGATAAGCGGGAATAAAAGGCATCGAGATCGAACTCACGTGTGTAGACCTGACGATTTGCAGGGCTCTGATATCTGAGGTGCGATAGTGCAAATATTTATATCCATGCTATTGGCGCTAACCTCATTTTACGTCTCTCTCTTTTGTCCCTCCCTTGTACGGTTGGGTTCTTCCACATGAAGGATGGGATTCTATGAGATCGCCTTTTTACCCTTACATATGTTTAATAGTTCAATAGTTTACCGGCTTGCTACGTTTCATTCAGGAGAGGAAGATAAGCGCGAACAAAAGGCATCGAGGACAAACTCACTTACACATTCTGGTTTCTGAGTCAGTGGAAGTTTGGTGGTCGAAGATGGAGCTCGCTTCTCTGGATTTGCTGGAGAGCGGTGTCGTGACAATTGCAAGTGTGGCACTTTCTTTGGCAGTGGCGATGTCGATCGTCTTGCTCGTCAAGAAGCTTGTGTTCAAGAGTGGATACAACTACCCACCTGGACCTGCTGGATGGCCTGGAATTGGGAATCTCCTTTTGATGGCTGGCAAACGGCCTCACCAGACTCTTCACGATCTCGCCCAGGTCCACCGGCAGATTTTCTCTCTGAAACTGGGTTCCATTCGAGTCGTCATTGTAAGTTCCGCTGATATGGCGAAAGAGGTCCTCAAGACTCAAGATGCAGTGTTTGCATCTCGGGTTAACCCGTCGGTTTTAGCCGAACTCCTTTTGTATAAAAATGATGTCATTATGGGACCACTAACTCATCACTGGCGTTTATTGGAAAAGATCTGCTCCTCAGAGTTATCGGGACCCAAGCGCGTTGCACAATCCAAGGTAAATTTACCTATCTCTTGACTTGCCACACCGGAATCGGACTTCGAATTGGATTCCTGATGCTATTATGGAAAGAGATACCATCTCAAGTCATGGCACCTGGATAACTTCAGAATCTGCACCGTGTTGTTTCTTCTCTTATGATGATTCTGGCTTGCTCAAACGAATCCTTGCAACCCGAGCACAATTGACGATTTTAAATTCGAAGTCTGTTTGAAGGAACATTTAGACTGAATGGCTCCGGGTTCTCGTCTGTAGCCATATATTGACATTGGCCTGCAGTAGGATTTTCAATAGTAGTCTCATGATATGAAAATATTATTCCAGTTGGAATATTATTCCACATGCCCTTGCCATGGACGATCAATCGGGAGTAGTTCTGCTGAGGAAACAGTGTGGCAGAGGATCACACGCTATGGAAGGATACTTATATTGGGGCATGCTCATGAAATCCAGTGACACAAGTTTTATTGTGTCTTATCTCCTCCTGTGTACCACACAGTCATTATTTCGCTTCGAATTCCATTCGAGATCTGTAGCCACTGAAGGATTCGCTCCAGCTAACGACTAGGATGTAAGTCTGAAAAATAGCGTTGTTTGAACCAGCGAATAAACTCTCGCAACTTTTCAACTTCGGGGATTGGGTTCACAGGTTTAAGGCACTGCTATCCTGTGGGTTGTTTCCAGCACATAAGCACTGGTCGCAAATTCATCTGATATTGCAGGTCATAAGGAGAGAAGCGACGATGAGAGCGATAAACGGCCTGCTGGGAAGATCTCAGGGTGAGAAACTTGAAGATATGTATTTGGCTATGAGTGAGGTGACCTTTCACCACACTTGCCGACTCCTGTTTGGACGGGATATTACGAAGGCTCTTCGTTCGCTGCATCTGATGCTGAGACCTTTCCGCTTCTAGTGAGAAGTGTAACCAGCAGGAGGATTAACGTACCGGGTGAAATCTTCCCATCCTTGAGGTGGTTGGATGTTGGTGGGGCCGAAGCCTTTTTGGAAAACGCCACAAACAGTTTGACGACTTCTTACGCAGAATTATGAAGAACCGCCGCAACCAACGTGCCAAGAATCCTGATGGCGACAGTTCAGACTTTTTAAGTGTGTTGTTGTCGATGCAAGAGAGCACAGATGAACCTACTATAAATGATGTGGATATCAAAGCCATGCTGCTGGTAAGAATTGAACGTTACATCGCAGTACCCTTATGAAAAATAGTCTTCTTATTTTCCCATTGAACAGCCTCATGTTTCATCTGATTGATCTGCAGTAGTTATGTTGCTTTGTGGATTCAAATCCAATTTAATCCATGTTTCTCGGTCACATGATCTTTCTAGAATACCTAGAATAGAGTCACTGGCAAGCTGCCGTATAAACCGAATAATTAAAGAGTTTCAACATTGAAGTGAAGTTTGACAGCTCCTATTTGCTTATATGACAGGATATGCTTATCGCTGGGATCGAGACAGTTGTGAGCACTGTGCTGTTTGCTCTTGCCGAGACGATAAAGAATCCAGATATCATGCAGGAGCTTGTCTCCGAATTGGATGCTGTTGTTGGTAAGCAAAGGCTATTGGATGAATCGGATATTCCTGACCTCAAGTACCTGAGGGCATTAGTCAATGAAACCTTCCGGTACCATCCCGCAGCGCCGCTGCTGGTAGCTCATGTACCCATCAAGGACGCAAAAGTTGCTGGATATGACATCCCAAAAAACACTCAGGTGTTTGTGAATATACACTCAATCCAACGGGATCCAGCGCTCTACGAAGATCCATTGCGTTTTGATCCAAGCAGGTTTCTGGAATCCCCTATAGACACTGAAGGCCAAGACTTCGGGCTCTTGCCCTTTGGATCAGGTAGAAGAATGTGTTAGGCATGAACATTGGCAAGCAGATGGTAGAGTATACTCTAGCGCAGTTTGTCCACTCTCTTGAGTTCCATCTTCCCCCGGGGATGAAACCAGAAGATGTAGACGTCACTGAGATATTTGGGCAGTCAAGTTCCTTGGATACCCCGCTACGACTTGCTGTCACTCATCGATTGCCAAAAGAACTCTATAACATCAAGTTGCTGCACCAACGTCCCTAAAGCTTGTATAGTTTAGCTTCAAAGCTCTACATGTAGTTCTCTCTTTCATCGTCAGATATTCATCAATTCTGGTGTTCCAATACGGTTATTTTAATCTGGTAACTGCATGTAGCTCTAGTTTGGTCGCGCACTAATATAGAGTACGAAGCATAAGAGCCAATGAAGTGAAGAGGACTAACACCTAGTAAGATTCCCGTATGTTAGACTAGCATGACAGTGATCTCATTTGTACATACCTAATGTGAGTATTACATGTTAGACTAGCATGACAATGATCTCATTTGTACATACCTAATGTGACCATTAGTCAAGCATGTTAACATATCTCTGGTAGAGTCTTGTAACTGTCTTCTTACTGCAAGATCTGTTATGTTAGCGCTAGTTAAGAGCGGTTAAAAGATAAGCGCTAAATAGTGTCCATTAGCAAAGCCTTCAATCCTCTCGATGTGTGCTCTTCAAAAAATAATTATAATCCCGACTTAGGGATTCTTTCAAGTTAATCATTTCATTTTCCTCTTTTTAACAATATAGATGTCTTCAATTTCAATTATTCACATACTTATAATAACCAATATTACCAGCCAATGTGATCACTCTCTATAATTGTTGAAATCTATCTCAAATTCTGATGCAAATCTGAAAAGGAGGTAATATCCTCATCTTCTTATTGAGCTCTTACTCGGAGTACCACAAATATCATTATGAAAGAACTCTCCAACGTTATACTTGCTTATGCTGTTGTTGGATTCTACAAAGGGTAATCTATGTTGCTTTCCTAGAGCGCATCAATCATAGTAGAAATACTTTTGACTACCATGCTCTTTTGGTTTCAAATAAAGATCCTCTATTAGTCCTTCTTTCTCCATCTTCCTAAAGTAAGTAAGATTGAGATGACCAATTCTTTGGTAAAAAAGTGCAATATCTAACTTTTGATATTGTTTTTGCTTTTCTAGCTTCTCATTTTCTCCATCTCTTGCAACAATAGAGGTTGCTTGGGAACTGCACCTATCTTGGTCATTTTGAACTGAATTTTATAAATTTCTGAATTTTGGATACCCTTCATCACCATTGCTCCATCTTTCTCCATGTAGCAGCTCTCTTTGGTGTAGATGGTTTAAATG
This sequence comes from Lunularia cruciata, assembly GCA_948567375.1. Lineage (NCBI taxonomy): Eukaryota > Viridiplantae > Streptophyta > Marchantiopsida > Lunulariales > Lunulariaceae > Lunularia > Lunularia cruciata. The sequence goes on along the minus strand of OX419762.1, from coordinate 58,103,098 downwards.
CCTTGTCTTTTGCTTGACCAATACTGAACATGTTGTACTTCACCTCTGGAATGTATAGAACTCCTCTAATGATTCACTCTTGTCTTCTTGCACCATGCTTATGAGAAATTGGGATGTCTCACACTCCAACAACCATCATTGTCTAAATGATTGCTACTTGTGGCAATGCTAGAACTAGCAATTAATGCAGTACTTTATGTCTTTAGAGCATTGGTTTGACTTCTAGGATTAGTAGTATTGTGAGGCCTTCTTCTTAGAAGGTTCTGCTCACCTCTACATTCTCTTCTCTAATGCCTCTATTTCTACATTTGTTGTAGCTTGTTCTTTTCTTTAGTCTAGAAAAGTTGGTCTTCTTTTGAGTCTAATTTTTGTTACTACTTCTAATGCTTCTTCTATAAGTATCAAGAAAGGCTCTCTCCCTTAAAACTCTCTTTCTTCTCTTGTACACATTTGTTCAAGGTTACTTCCTTGAGCAATCCTGTAGTGAGTCTCTCAATGGTTTATTGCTCCTTAGATACATTATCCCATGTGGCTATTATATGGCAATAAGCTTGTAATAAAATACAAATAATCTTGGTGATGATTGAGGAATCATCTATTCTAACACCAAGGTTACTAAATTGACTAGCAAGAGTTTCTACTTGACTAATAAAACTTGCTATTTCTTCTCTTAGTTTCACATGTAATTGAAAGAATATTTTTTGGTGAACATGCTTGTTCTGTGAAGCACATTGCTTATGTAACAAAGTCAATCTACTCCACATCTAGTTTGCGGTTCTACAATTGATCAGTCTCTATAAATACTTCTCTTCTAGGGTTGCACAAATGTACATTTCTACATCATCATTCTTGCTATGCCAATCTGACTCTCTTCCATTTGCTATAGCTTGTTTTATAGTCTCTATCCCATTAATGATCCTTGTAAGTCTCTTTGACTTGAATATAATCATCATTCTAGAATTTCTAAATCAAGAAATTCTCCTCATCATTGAGTCAACTAATGTATGTTACATCTTTCACATTGCTCCTTGTTCCTATTGTGTTGTAATCTACTCTTAGATCTGGAAGACCTTTTCTAGTCTCTCTGAAATCCTACAACAAGAATAATCTTCTATTATTCTTGACTTGCATGGAACCATGGGCCCATAATGTGTTGAAAACTAACACAAAAGCACTTTCACTAATTTACTCTTATTGCAAATCCAATCTAATGATGTGAGAAATGGAATATCTATAAGGTATACTCTTATTGTAAATCTAGTAATATTATTTGAGAAATGGAATATCTATAAGCTAGCATGCAAGTTTTAAGCTAATGAAAAACTTGGTCTTGTTGCCTAGCTTTGCTTCTCCAGATTGTTGTTCAAGCTTCTCGACTATGTTGCTAGCATCTCATACTCTCTCAAAGATAAGACCTAAATACTTGGATCCTAACACTATTGCAGGGTGTTAGATGCTATATACAATCCCTAAAAAATGTAGTATAGGTGTTTGCTATATCAATCTCAAGTATACTACCATCTAAAATGTACGTCAAGAGGATGTGTCACTCTTTTCTCCCGCTACCAATGTATACTTGATACCATGTTAGAATGTATGTTCACCAACTGCACAGATAAACTCAAGTTTGGTCCACAATGTATTCCATTGGTGTTAGATTACCATCACTCCATCCAGTCTGAGTATGATCTAGAAAGAAGGTAAGAACACAAAATAGTATAGGAAGGTCATAGCTATGCTTGATTGATTGACCTTCCCTTCCTTTGTTCTCCCTCCTTTCCTTTGTCACGCCATTTGTAGTGTCGCATCTAGTTGCTCGGACACTAGAGTTCCAATGATAGTAGTTAGAGTTATTTCAATAGTTTCTTAGAGATTACTTTCCGACGGTCAGATTTGGTGTTCAAGGTATTGACTTCACGGTGGGGCTCACCGTCACTTTGCACCGTTTGCACCGTCGAGTGTGCCGTCAGCAAGACCGTTAGGGTTTTAGACCTAGCTCAAGTCTAGAGGGTATACTTTCAAAGTGCAGCTCTAGAGAGCTCACTTCTTTGATGTTGAGCCTTTGAGTTCCTAGCTATAGTGGATAGAGGCCGACAAGCATCACCTGGATTCTCTATGTTGGAGTGGGTGTGGCTTGACTGTAATCAGTGCCCAATTGTTGGCAGTTTATAGAGTGATAGATCAAGTATTGATTTGAGTTGAGTTGAGTTGAGAGTGGTAAACAATCTGATTACATTAGAGAAGTGAAGTCAAGGGGAAATTGGGTGCAAGAACTTTGAGTGTTGGTGGTATCTCCAAGCTCGGTGGATCGTTTGTAGCTCGATTCAAGTTCAATTTTTCCCTAGTGTGCAGAAGTTTGTTCAATTGATGCAGATTTGGCAGTAAGGTAGACGGTATGCGGAAGCGCTGGCCAATTTTTTAGCACAAAAGGAGCAAATTTTGAGCAGCGGTTGTGATTTTGTTCATGAGGTGAAGGCAAGACAAATTTGTTGCAAGTTGGGCTCAAAAAGTCAAATTAAAGGTGGAGTTGGGAAGTTATTCTCATAAATTTGTGATTTGGAGAAACTTGTGTTTTCAATTTGGCTCAAGTGGAAAGTTAACGGGGGATTTGGCAGACAGCCAACTTTAGGGTTTACGTCAGATTTTATGTCAAATTTTGGCCAGATTTGGAGGAGTTTTGCTAGTTTGGAGGAGTTTCGCAAGTTTAGAGGAGGTTTGAAGTGGCAAGAAGAAAGGCCTCATTTGGCTGAATTTTGGCATTTTGAGGCATAGGGCTATGAGAGGCTACAAAGGCCTAGAAAGGCCAACAAGCCAGCTTGTTGGTGTGAGGCTAGCTAGTTTAGAGTAGATCTTGGTCATTGGTTGGAAAAATCTGCCCATCTTGCTAGATTGTGCGCAACAATGTTTGACCCTTAGATCTCTTGTTCCTAGACTGGTGCCCTAACCAACTGGTCCACCCTCACTTGTTGTCCTAGTGACTGCACCACTGTTATCTATACACTTGTAGCTTTGGCTAGGAGAGGCAGTTTGATCACATTCTTGGTGATCTTGGTAGCTTAGGACTTAGATACAAACTTCTCTTGTGTCAAATGCCAAATGGTGGTAGAGTCAATCCCGTGTTGTGTTATGAGATGGAAAGCTTTTGTTTAGATTTCTTGTGATTGGACCCCCTCCATTCTTTGCTTCCTGTTTGTGTACCACGTTTGTGTGAGGTGCCTTGGCTTTTGAGCATTGGTGCTCTAGTGTGCTCTCAATAGTGAGGCTGGAGTGATGACCAGTCAGACTACCTTTGTTTCTCTCCGGTGAGGCAGGAAGTGATGACCTACGGACCGTGAGAGTGCATGTTGTGATGGCAGGTTATAGGTTGCACTTTCTCCTAGTGTAGTTATCTCGATAAGAGTTACATTAGTGGGTGGTACTTAGTTGGTGTCGGCACTCGGTGGTGTTTGTACTTGGTGGTGTTGGCACTTGGTGGGGTACTTGCAGTTGTAGTTTGCGGTTCCAGTTTGTTGTTGCAGTTTGCGGTTGTGGTTGCGATTATTGTGTCATGATGGAGTATTTTGGGGATTCTAGAGGAGATAGCACTACAATACGTCGTGGGTTTACTCGGAGTGGCACTCAATATCAGCCTGTATCTCAGGTCCCAGTGAGGGAGTTGGAGTTTGATATAGGAGCTGATTTGGTTGAGAGTGCACTTGGTGTGTCTGCACCATTGTTATGGGACATGGATGAGATTTATGGGGCCTCCAAAGGCCCTAAGCGTTACTCTGATACAATGGGTACCATAGAGTTGGATGACTTCATCTAGGAGTTTGATAGTTGGTGTGATTTGCAACAGATGCGGAACCCTACTTTGTTTACACCCTTCATGGCATGGAAGGGGTTGTTTCAACATTTGGAGGGTCCACCGATAGATGACTACCATGAGTTCAGGAGAGCTCATTTGGAGGAGATCAAGTTATGGAGAAAATTTTGGTCTCCGAACTATGTCTCTATCACTTTAGGTTCAGTGGCCAAGAGTAGATCGGCTATACCTACAAGTTCTAGATTGAGTAGTGTTGGTGGAGCTAGTGGAAGTGCACTAGTTGGAGATAGTGCTACTACAAGTGGAGGTACCACTGCAAGAGGTGGTGTGGTATTGGGGTTTAACCCCATGGTAGAGGTAAAACTACCAAGGAGCGTGGACTGACAAGTTGAGGAGCTTGCAAGAGTTCTAGCAGAAGGGTGGAGAGAGCATACACAAGGCATACACTCGCATGAGACGGCTGATCAGTTTCATTCATGGAGTTACTGAGGCCCAAGCAGTCCAGTTTTGGTATGGGATATTGGACAAGGAGTTGCAATGTAGAGTTTGTGATGCTACGTTGTTACAAGCTACTTTGCCGACTTTGGCAGTGGTCTTTGGTTTGGCTGAGCGTATTGAGCTCAACATGGTAGAGGAGAGGGTGGTGACATCTGGATTTGGTAAGGAGACCTCATCCACGGCTGTGACTTCTTTTAGAGTGTAGCAAAGTGCACCACGCCCAGTTGGTTTTTGAGAACAGGGTGGACATCCTAGATCCTATAGAGCAAGTAGGGGGCCTATTGTAGTTAGATCCCTACCTTCATTTTTGGGTCAACAATAGCCAATGAGTGGTGGTGTTGCTTGTTGGACTTGTGGTGGACCTCACCATAGGAGAGAGTGTACTCAGGGCAGCAGACCTGATACCTCTGGTGCATCATAGCCAACAAAGAGGCAGTGTGAGCATTGCCACATATTTGGTCACACTAGTGACTTGTGTTTTGACCTACACCCGGAGTTACGGAGTGGTAGGGATGCTATGGCAAGTAGTAGAGGAGTTCCAATTCATAGAGGACAAGGTGGTAGAGGATCTACACCTAGTAGGGGTGCAATACCTGCCCTTACTTCTGATACAACTATGGCTACTTGGACTGAGCAGTTGGAGCAAAGATTGGCTAGTATGGCTATTGCTCAGAGGAGATCAGATTTGGGTGCTAAGGCTTCCACCTCATATGCTGGTGATAGAGATGCTTTGGACTTCATGTGCAGAGCAGCACAGGTGGATGCATTTGCAGCAGTAACTAGGAGTGCAGTGCGTGCTCCAGAGCCTAGAGGAGCATCAGTGGAGCTAAACCCACAAAGAGGAGAGGTTGGGAGACAGGTCAGACTTCCCAAGTCTTTCATGCTATTTGAGGTATTGCAGATGACATCCATGGTTCCTAGATGTCCCAGTGCAAGTGTGGTAGGTGGTGATGGAGTGCATGATGGACTGCCTGCTAGTCAGCCACCTGCTACTACACAGACTGAGTCTAGCATGATGTTGGGGGCGGCTCAGCTGATTATATGGCATCCTTTGTTTTTGGCCAATGACATGTTTACATTGGGAGTTGACCCAGCTCCAATGTTCCGGTTGGGTGCCACGCTTTGTGAGAGTACTGATGATGCGGTTCTTACTACTAGAGCAGAGGTGGTTGGGTAGTGGAGCTGACTTGGTCAAGGAGCATGGGATCCGTTCAACGATTAGTGGTTTATGGCAGGCAGCAGTGGCTAGACTAGAGGAGTTGCCAGCTAGACTAGCCTTGAGAGAGCACGGTTCACACTTGGTGTTGTCCTATTGGATAACAAGAGGGAGATTTTCCGTCTAGTGGTACCTTCAAGGAAGGTCTATACACCACAAAGAGTCTTGTTAGACTTTGGTGCGCAACCCTTTATGTTGGGGAAGGCTGCAATTGTCGGTCTAGAGTTACGAAAGACCGATGTGGAGAGGTGTTCATTTCAAATTTAGACATCTCTAGGTGGTGGTTCAACATAGTACATCACACGTGGGGAGCTTGTTGTCCAAGTTTAGCCTGGGTATCCGACTGATAGCTCAATGGTGAGAGCTCAGGCTATTGCGACAATAGTTGAGTCATATGATGTGCTAGTTGGGGAAGTAGTGTTATACCCTATGGGTTTCAGTATTGACTATTGGGAGGAGACAGCCTCCTATAGATCATGTTGGTAGTCTGGTGAGGGATGGGTATATTGCCTACCAATATGCTTCAGTAGTGGCAGTCTTGGCTCACTACAGTCCAAGGACCATGGCAGCATCAATTTTAGCTTTCAATGGTGCAATTACTTGGCCTAGTGATTTGTTGGAGGGGAACGCCCATGCAGAGGATACTCTAATACTAGAAGAGATCACTCGGATTTGGAGTACAAGTGGGATTGTTCCATCCACCTTGGATGTTCCATTATGGAGTTCCGAGGAGGCGTTGCAGTAGCATGCAGATCAGTTGGTGCAACATGCTTGGAGAGGAGCCTTCGTACCATCAAGAGATGAGTGTGAGGATGAGCCTCTAGAGTTGATTGCTTTGACACCTCTGGATACCACACTCATTGTTTGGCAGTATCCAATAGAAGGGATATGTCTATTGGAGTTGTTTGGTGGGATTAGCACCGGACTAGTTGTGGTGTTACAAGCAGGTATACGAGTATAGAGGTACTTGTATGTAGACAAAGATGAGACTGCTAGACGAGTCTCTCTACATCATGTGGCACACTTGGCCTATTGGTATCCGGAATTATTACCGATGTCAACAGTCAAAAGTTACCAAAAGGCCCTACCAGCAAACATTTCCTTATTGGGAGCGCATGACTTAGAGAGACATGGGTCTATTCACTTGGTGATTTCTAGATTGCCATGTCAGGGACATACACGTGTGGGCTGCGGTTTGGGTCTTTAGGATCCTCATAGTGGTGTGTTTTGGGAGATGTTATGAATACTACAACATCTCCAAATTCATCAATCCATTTCTCCAGCTTACCTTTTCAAGAACATGCCTTTGATGGGTGATTCTTGTACCATGGTGGTGGCGAGTATACATCAGGTCCATTCTTAGATGGGACCTGCTGTATTGTTAGATGCAGCCAGAGTGGGATCATGGGCTCATCATCTTTGCCTTTGGTGGACAAACCTCTTACCCAAAGAGGTTCTACAACGTGCTTAAGATGGGATTTAGCGACTTGACCACATTCTTGTTGATGATATCTTGGATGTTGGGCATCAATCTCAGACAATGGTAGTGGCTGATAGGTCACCTATGGCAGTGGTGAACCTAATGGAACAACCTAGAGCTGCATTTCCCACACTCATGAGTTTTCCAGGCTCTCATGCTTTTTGAGAGGCAGGACCTGGACTTGTTTGGGACTCATAGTTACAGTACTTGGTGGAGCCCAATGCCGATGAGAGAGAGCGGGTGATGGGTTTTTGCACCGGTATTACCATTGTTCTAGCAGTGTTAGAGGCATCCAGGCGTGAGGTGTTTGGCTAGGTTATGGACTTGAACTGTTTGACCTAGATTATGAACCTTGGCTTGGCAGAGCAGCATAGGATATGCTTGACAGGCATCACCACTCAGACACTTGTGAGCCATGTGCCAATCGAGACAATTCAAGCACATGTTGGGGGCGATGGACCAAGGGGACATGGTATTCTTGGGAGAAAGCCAGTAGCTACTAGGGAGAGTGGTCTACTTGGAGTCCATCCAGGTGAGCATGGGCTGCTTAGATTACACCCTTGGTCCATTTGGGATGCACCTAGAGGACATATGGAGCTTGCAGCCAGAGTGGAGGGAGTTTTTCACACAAAGGTTGGGACCTCTAGTGGTTAGGAGCATGACAATATTGCTCCCAAGTGCCCTATGTAGCAGCCAATCAATACGTTTTCCACTCCTACAATAGTTACAAAGGATACTTGGGAGCCAGATCTTCGACCCAAGCTTACTAGAGAGGAAAGACGGAGGGTTTGGAGATTCTTGAGGAGTCACACGAGTTGTTTTGCCTTTAGTATGAAGGATTTGGATGCTCTGAAGGGACTTGGTATACGGATTGAGTTGACTAGCGATACACCAGTTTTTTGACATCCTTATCGATATAGTGAGATGGAGAAGACATTGATTCAGAGCCAAAGTAGTGACCTTTTTGAGGCTAGTTTGGTAGAGATTTCACATAGAGAGTATGCATCAGCAATAGTGATGCTAGCCAAGAAGGATATGCATGGCATCTACACAGATAGGCGGATGTGTAGAGATTACCGTCCTATCAACCGATAGACCAGGGCTGATTGGTATGCCATGCCTACACCGGAGGAGATTTTTGATGCAATTTGGCATGCAAAGATCTTCAGTACTTTGGATCTTTGAGTGGGATATCATCAGTTGCCGATCAGGGAGGAAGATAAGTCCAAGATAGCGTTCTGGGCTATTGATCCTCACAGCAAGGATGTGTTATATCAGTGGACGTTCTTACCATTTGGGTTGAAGAATGCTCTTGCTAAGTTCCAAAGGGTCATGGATAGGATCCTAGCTGGATTGGATTTTGCTCGGTGCTATATTGATGAGATTTGGTCAATAACACTACTGTGGAGGAGCATGAGAGACAATTGTTGGAGGTGTTTGAGAGATTGAGATCTCATGGACTCAAATTACATCCTGGGAAGTGTAGGTTCTTCCACGAGCAGGTTGAGTATTTGGGTCACACTATCTACCCCGGAGGACTTGGTGTTCAGCAGACCAAGGTGGAGGCTATTGCACGTATTCCTCGGCCTATGGATGTGAGCAAAGTGCAAGCATTCCTTGGCTTGGTTAACTTCTATCACCGCTATGTTAGAGGATTTAGTGCCATTGCCAATGCCTTGATGAAGTTGACCAAGCTTACACATGAGTGGTGTTGGGGAGATAAGCAGGAGAGAGCTTTTGTAGAGCTCAAGGAGAGGCTGACATTTGCTCCTATTTTGAGGAGATTGATCAGAGGACAACCATTTCAGATTCATACTGATTGGAGTATGTTGGGGCTTGGAGCAGTGCTCACCCAGCATGATGATGAGGGGAAAGAGTTTTTGGTGGCCTATGCTAGTTGCTCCAATAATTCAGCGGAGGCAAAGTATATTTCATATGAGGGAGAGTGCTTGGTAGCAGTTTGGGCAGTAGCACATCTCCGATGTTATCTATTTGTTAACCCCTTCACTCTCATCACTGATCATCAGCCGCTGAAGTGGTTCATGGAGTCCGACAAGCTTTCAGGGAAGCTTGCATGATGGGCTTTGATTTTATAGGAATATGATTTCATGGTTGTTTACAGACATGGAGTGGTGAACCGTGATGCAGATGGGTTGAGTAGAAACCCATGTCCCAGCCAGCAGGATCAGACCAGAGCACGTTAGCATGGTGAGATAGATGAGGACATGGTGCTAGGTTGGCATGCATCTATCTTTCTATGTACATTTTTTGAGGCTTTGGTGGTATCTCTCTCAACATATACAAGAAGAGTTATTGAGGTCACAGATCCAGAGAGTGAAGATATTGGTACAATTCAGCGAGACATTCATAATGATGTCTTAGTGATGGACTATCTTTGCACTGGTGTTGTGGGTGGCACAGTTGGGGCCAAAGAGAGAGACCGTGTTCTTCAACGAGCCCGATGGTTCAGATTGGAGTGCAGACACCTTTTGCGTGTATAGGAGGATGGTAGAGTGCGAGTAATACCACTTCCATCACAAAGACCACAGTTGGTCCGTCATGCTCATGAGGAGCTAGGACATTTTGGAGTAAAGCATACATATAGCTTACTCCAGAGTCATTATTGGTGGTGCGGTATGCAGACCGAGGTACAATAGTTTGTTGCCAGATGTGTGGTTTGTGACCAAGTTAGAGCATCATTCAATGCTCCTACGCTACAGTTACATCCATTATCTATCATAGGATTGGGTTACCGTTGGAGTTTGGACTTTGTTGGACCTTTATCGTTGACTATGAGACATCATCGGTATGTTTTGGTGATGGTGGAGTACTTCTCCAAGTGGATTGAGTTGGTGGCACTTCTTGACAAGTCTAGTGAAGGGATAGCTTACTCGTTCCTAGATCAAGTTCTTAGTCATTTTGGTGCACCAGCTGAGGTTTTGACTGACCAGGGTACAGATTTCTTGGGAGAATTTCAGGTCTTGTGTGACAAGGCTTTGATTGATCATTGTACTACCTCTCAAGATCACCCTAAGGCAGATGGCTTAGCAGAGAGAGTGGTTCAAACAATGAAGAGAGAATTGCAAAAGTATGGTTTGCAGAGAGGCCACTTGGGAGATTGGTTGTTACCTTGGTTGGCCATGAGCTATCGGTTCAGCCGGCAAGCCTCCTTAGCATCCTTCTCTCCTTACTTCCTACTCTATGGATGAGATCCAGATTTACTTGCAACCATTCGTTGAGATGCTATTGTAGTTTTGGACTTGGATGACCCAGATGTATGGATGAGTGCATGTTCTCAGCGGGCAGATATCTTTTGGAGAGTGATATCGATGGCCTTTGAGAACTTGGCTATTGCTCAACATAGAGATACTTTACGCTATGCTACCATTCAAGGAGGAGGTTATAGACCCTCGATCCATCAATTTCATCCAGGAGACTATGTGTATCTATAGCAGACAGCACCAACGACACTTGATGTTTCAATAGGCTGCACTATTTTGAGAGTGCATGAGATTTTGCCATCTGGATTCCTTGTGTTGGAAGGACGTGATGGTGTTGTTTGGAAGGATCATGTGCGCAATTGTGCGCCATTGTAATACCAAGAGCTAACCATATGATCTAGATATGAAATTTGGTTTAATAACATCTAGAATGATGTTATACATGATGGTCAAAATATATCAGATAGAAATATCACCAAAAGAGTACTTCTACTAATAGAGTAGAAATCAAAATAGACTTGAAAACCTTCGAACCAATAACTAAACACATGATTTAAAGGTGAGAATTGGTTTGGTAACATCTAGAAGGATGTTACACATGATGGACTAAACAGATCAGTAAGAGGTATCACCAAAAGGGGACTTCTACTAATAGAGTAGGAACCAAAATATGCTTGAAATCTTTGAAGGCAATTTCGGAAGCCTAAACAGATGAATTAGGCCTTGAAAATGTGCATATGTCCCCCCCCCATTGAAGGAAAGGTTGGCCTTCCCTCCCCTTGGTTTGTCTTGTCGAGAGCTTTTCAATGGTACCTTACGTGATTCTGAGACTCCTACATGAAGATTCCCTAGAAGATTCCCTCTGGTCAAAGCTTGTTTGACCAACCAGATAGGACCTAGACCGACATGTCACCCAACCAAGTAAGTAATCCAAGAGTGGAGCTTGCTTACATGCCACCTATCTATGTGCCTAATCCTATGGTAGAGCTTCCTTGGAAGAGATCCTCTTTGTCTATATAATAAGGAGAAGGTGCTCCTTTGGGGCACCGAATGTTGAGTGTGTAATTTGTGTTTCTCTCTCTTCTCTTGTCCTTGGAGTATTAAAGCCATGCCACCTCCCAAACATTGATGGTACTATGGAGCCAAGCTTGGCACTTGTACGTGCAGGCTTGAGGTGTATGTTATGTGGCTCTTCTTGTGGAGCTGCTACTATGTTAGTGTGTGATAGTTTTTCAAGAGGATGGCATATGGCATGTATGACTCTTCCCCTCATGGTGGTTCCTCATGGACAATGGTTATGTCCTAGATGTACTTGACCTATAGCTAGTTCATGCTTTATATGGTGTAGATTGCAGATAAGCGACTAACAATGGGGCTCCATAGCACCCGGCCTCCTGATCTTTGCCTATCATAGGGTATATGATACACATAGAGTAGATGGCTATCTGGAGTTAGAGGGACCTAACTTCCAGCTAGGGGTGCAATTGTGGCACTTTAGAGTCTATGTATGACTTATGTGTGAGTTGTGCTTCTATTGTATATGATGTTGACAACAATGTATGTTGTGTAGTGATGTATATATGCACGATAGCTTTCACACCATTTGTAGTGTCGTATCTAGTTGCTCATAGTAGTTAGAGTTATTTCAATAGTTTTTTAGAGACTACTTTCCGACGGTTAGATTTGGTGTTGAGGGTACTAACTTCACGGTGGGGCCCATCGTCACTTTGCATCATTTGCACCATCGAGTGTGCCGTCAGCGGGACCATTAGGATTTTAGACCTAGCTTGAGTTTAGAGGGTATACTTTTGAAGTGTAGCTCCAGAGAGCTCACTTCTCTGATGTTGAGCCTCCGAGTTCTTGGCTATGGTGGACAGAGGCCAGCGAGTATCACCTGGATTCTCTATGCTAGAGTGGGTGTGGCTTGACTATAATCAGTGCCCACTTGTTGGTAGTTTATAGAGTGACAAATCAAGAACTGATCTAAGTTGAGTTGAGTTGAGAGTGGTAAACAATCTGATTATTGTGGCACTTTAGAGTCTATGTATGACTTATGTGTGAGTTGTACTTCTATAGTGTATGATGTTGATAGCAATGTATGTTGTGTAGTGATGTATATACGCACGACACCTTCCATCAATAACATTCATGTGAGAAATGGGTTCACTGGAGTTCGGGAGAGTGTGGAGACGAGAGAAGAAAGGGAGAGATGTGAGAGGTAAGATCTATATTTTTTGAGGGCGCTCTGGCATATAGCACTTGAGGAATAGTCTATTCTGTTTGTTTTCGACATTGGTTCCATTGGTACCTAGATTGAAGACTATGGAGAATTGAGTAGAAAGTTATAAGGACTTTTAGGTTTTTTAGGGTCTAGAGTGATCATTACACATTGAGAGTGATGGGTTGAGAATTTGTAAACCAAGATATTAGAATTTTCACTTCTAATCCCTTGGTTTTCATGATTAAGTTCCATGGGAATTTACTTTGAAAATTTTGGAGATGGAAATTGAGGGTTTAGGGTTTGGATATTGTATTTTCTTATGTGAGTTGGGATGTGAGGGTTGTGGTTTTGTAGGTATGGGAAGATATGGAGAGGAGCATCATGTGTTACTATTTGTTAATCTTGTGCTAGCCATGGCTACACCTCCTCATATGGGGCCGCCTAGAGTGGCTCAGGATACACCATGCCCGATGTGTCACCGACGCTTTACCCATGTGGGACGGATGCACAAAGACTATGATTGGACCACTTGGTATGCCCAAGTGAGACAAGCAACCACATTGATGGCAATGACACTTAGGATTACGCATACTTCTTCTATCCCTTCATTGACCATTCCAAGGATACCAATCGAGTTGTGGGAGTTGTTAGCTTCTCAACCGGGTTGCATTTTGAGGTTATTTGAGACTAGTTTTCCATATCCACATCTATTCCATAGGTTACCCCACATACTCCATGATGAAGCTAGACAGGCTTCTTGCACACCACTTGATCATTTGGCATGTGATCCCTTAGATGAGTTAGCATGGTTCCTATTCTCTTACTCTCTTGATGGTGTCTTTGTTATGCTAGAGGAGGACGTGTGGAGCATAGAAAGGTGGCTGCTAGATTTTGTCTATTCCAATTTTTTCAATTCTTTTGTTAGGGCTACAAGTTTTAGGAGACAGGTTTCAACACATGATACCATAGAGTCTACTTGATTACGACAATGTATGATATTGGGTCAAGCGGGAGAGTTTAGTAGAGCAGCATGAGCGCTACACCCTTTGTTTATGGTAAGTCCTACTGATGAGACTATCTCTTCTCTACGCTCACTACATTCTATACCAATAGAGTATAATACTCCGAGGACAAGAGAAGAGAGAAAACACAGATTGCACACTCAAACATTTGATGCCCCAAGGGAGCACCTTCTCTTTATTATATAGACAAAGAGGATCTCCTCCAAGGAAGCTCTACCATAGGATTAGGGACACAAATAGGTGACATGTCAGCAAGATACACCGTTGGATTACTTACTTGGATGGATGACATGTCTGGTCTAGGTCCTATCTGGTTGGTCAAACAAGCTTTGACCGAAGGGAATCTTTTAGGGAATCTTCCTGTAGGAATCTCATAATCACGTGAGTAAGGTACCATTGAAAAGCTCTTGATGAGACAAAGCAAGGGGGAGGGAAGGCCAGCCTTTCCTCCATTTGGGGGGGAATTTGCACATTTTCAAGGCCTAATTCATCCGTTTAGGCCTCCAAAATTGCCTTCAAAGATTTCAGGCATATTTTGGTTCCTACTCTATTAGTAGAAGTCCCCTTTTGGTGATACCTCTTTCTGATCTGTTTAGTCCATCATCTGTAACATCCTTCCAGATGTTGCCAAACCAATTCTCACCTTTAAATCATATGTCTAGCTATTGGTTCTAAGGTTCTCAATTCTATTTTGGTTTTTGCCCTATTAGTAGAAGTACTCTTTTGGTGATACTTCTATCTGATCTATTTTGACCATCATATATAACATCATTCTAGATGTTACCAACCAAATTTCACTTCTAGATCATATGGCTAGCTCTTGGTATTACATAGAGGGACTACCACTAGAGGTCTTAGTTTATCAACTTGAGCAGCCTTTCTATCTTGATAGGTCACTTTTTGCACAAGCATTGTGCATTTCCCCTTGCCTTTCCTCATAAGGCTTGTTAGGGATGGTTTATGAGCACCTTAGAGATTGTTTTCAAGCAGATAATCCTTCTAGTGGTTTTATCGAGTTGTTTCAAAGGGCTGTAGTAATAACGAGAGGAGACATTCTTATGTTTGTTAGTTGGGTGTTAAGTGCTAGTCTATTTCTCATGATGGAGAAGGACATGGGGGGGCATTAGACCAATTGCTATTAGAGAGATCTTTTTTGCATTTGGTCAGTCACACCATTGTCCTCCAGCATCATTCTCACTTTCTACAACACCTCAATCCACATCAATTTGGAGTACCTGCACATGTACATGTGAGGCTATATATCTAGGCATTAGGGCACTCCAAGATATCCATTTGGAGTGGGTCATCCTACAAGTGGATGTTGAGAATGCTTTTAATAGCGTCTCACGTGCATCCATCTTTAGAGAGCTTAGGGAGGCTAGCAGATCCTTGACTAGTCTTATTCCTTTTGTGCACTCTTTTTGTGACTCCCTTTGCTTCTCTATACTACCACCAGGGTGTTTCACAAGAGGGAGTCACCATCTTGGAGTCAACTATGGGTACACGTCAGGGAGATCCATTAGGGAGACCTTTATTTACTATGGCTCACTTTAGAGCTCTCCTATTTACTACTTTGGCCATTCTAGGTTGTGTATTTCCCTCCTTGGCAGATGATACACACATCATCATGGGCCATGTAGATCAAATTAGGCAGGCCTGTGACCACTTGACTACTGAGCTACATCTAGTAGGCTTGAGAGTCAAGGTGTCAAAGTGTAGGGCATGGTCCCTTTTAGGTATTCCTCCCCACCTTGAGCTTCTAAAGGGGTGTATCACATTTATAGATGGACTACATGTTCTTGGAGTGCAAGTAGGATTTGAGGATTTTGTCACATGCTTCTTAGACGGTGCCTTTGCAAAGGATGTCTCCATGTGGATGCCTTCCCATTACTAGGAGATCCGCATCTAGCATTTGGTATATCCTCCTCTAGTATTGCTCGTCAACCATCCTACCTCATCCATACAGTTCCCCCCTCCTCATCCTTCCTATCATGTCTAAGAGCCTTTGATAAGAGGATTATGGGAGTCTTTGGTGATATTATTGGACCAAGGACATTTGAGTGTGTGATAGGGGATTTGGCACGTAGACAGATAGCTCTACCAATCTTGTGTGGCTTGCTATCTATGGAGGAGACTACACCTATAGCATTTTTGGGTAGTTGGGCCCTCTAAGCACCCCTACTTTCCTCTTGTTTTGTGGTGGTTGATAGGCCAATTTTGGAGACTTATGTGATAGAGGTGGAGGGGGATCCTTTTCTTTCCATATGTTATTGCGGTAGACAAGAGATAGTTTATCCTCACGGGCACGAGAGGACTTTCCATCTTTTGCTCACTATCGTCATATTGGACTAGAGGTTTATATGCTTCCTTGATGGAGCGATAGTGTGAGCATAGCTACATCTCTCTTAGTTGACTTGTCCATTTCCCAAGCTACTAGAGCACATCTTTGCTCTTGCTCTAGCAAGGGTACATGCTCTTGGATCCTAGCTCAACCGTGCATTAGGGCATTTTGACTTGCACCAGCTATTGTACAATGACAAGGTTTTGCCTAGGTTTGGTCCACCCATCTGCATCTCATTACTCACTTGTGAGTGTGGCTCTACACTAGATGCAGCAATGGTCCATATGACACGGTGTCCTTTTGGAGGACAGAGGATAGCTACCCATGATGTTATTAGGAACATAGCGTTTACTATGGCACGAGAGAGTGGATACTTGGCTTGGAGGGAGGGTTCATATGTTTTGCAGATGACACATGTCAGGGTAGACTTATACTTGGTCCGAGATGATCAGGTGATAGTTGCAGGTGTCGTGGTTACAAACCCTATGAAGATACAGTTTTGGAAGGAGTGATTACCCATCCCCTTGGATGGGCGGCAAGTGCAGCAATAGGTCGCAAGGTCTCCAAGTATAGGGGCATACAGCGAGGTCACCTCTTTGTTCCTCTAGCCTTGGAGTTATATGGAGCGATGTACACGTTCAACCCATTTGTCCAAGAGTGCATGAGAGCTTTATCATGTTAAGCGCCATGGGGTACCACTCTCATTCTCATACTTTGTAGCATATTTTAGACCGCGTGTGTCCATTGTTTTATAGTGTGCATTGATTGGTGCAATCTATAGGAGAGCAATCACAATAGGTGATGCTTCTTCGGATGCCCCAGTTGTTTGTAGACCACATGACCTGCTTAGGTGCAGTAGGGCAGATTTCTCATATAGACTCTAGTGGGGCTTAGCCCCATTTTACCTTTTTCATCTCTCTCTTGTTCGCCTTGATGGGGTCTTCCTCTCCTTCATTTTTTCTACACGATCGTCCTTTTTCTTTCGTTGCATCGAGCAGACCTTACCTGAAACTCGGCAAGTAGAGTTACTGGAAACACACCCCGATTTTCTCGACACGATTAGTGGCACTGATGAAGTTCATTCTGCGCACCGTAGTAATCGGAAACACACCTCGATTTCTCGGCACGAATGGGGCCTGATGAAGTTCATTCATTCCGTGTTCCGTGCGGACTTACTATGGACTTACTATGGTGTTAAGGTACTGTAGTTATTGAAGAAACACCGCGATCTCTCGACGCGAATGGGGCACTGATGAAGTTCATTCATTCTATGTTCGGTGCGGATTTACTATGAAAGTCTTGCTACTGCCTTTTCGGTGTTAAGATTCGTTGCTGCACATGGGGGGTCCTGAATCACCGAGACTCAATCACAGCTTCTTGCGGTCGGGGACTCTAACATTCATTTAATCCAAAAGGGCAACCAACTAAATGCAAATTATGAATCATCCACAGCTTCTTGAGTCCCCAAACCCAAGAAACTGTGGATAAAATCTTAATTTGCATTTGGTTGACCGTTTAGACCAAATGAATGTTGATTGTATCCAGTACATTGACTAATCACCAAAGATACTTGTTTTACACTAATCTCGCTTGGCCGTACAAAGTAACAAGAGAGCTTTGCTCTCCACTAGGTGTGAATGAGTGATGGCTATGGTTCTGAAGGATTAACTGTTTATGACCTGTTATGTCTTCTCAAGTCTTAAACGAGTAAGGAACAGTCTTAGAACGAACGGGTTTCATGTTCATGCACTCAATATATTAATTTATTTACTTAATATTTGGATCAACCATACACCTGGACTTTGCAAAAGATATTAACTGTCAGCAGTGTGATCATCCATATTTGTAAATTTATTTTAAGATTCAATATGAATTTATAGATCTACACTGTACATATTTTGAACTAATAAACTATTTTATTTTTTTATTACCTTGAGATAATTTTTCATTTTCATTTTTTTTTAGTAAGCTGTAGGATTTTTAGATTATTTATATGGTTCTCGTCCAGTCATACCTTTAAATTTGGTTAAAGTAATTCAAATAGATAGCGTAATCTTTTTAGAAATATAAGACAGAACGCAAACACATCCACAGCAGATAATGTCTGAATTTAGTTTACATATGAGTTTAAGTATACCATCCGCTTTTCTTTGACAATCGAGTAAACAAAACGGTCAAAAAGGTTAAACCACCACCAACTAAAATTCGTCCAAGTAGTCTCCTCTATCTACTCCACAGTCTTTGCGCCTATTTCCGCGTAAATTCTCCGTCTTCGACAAAACAACTTGACCTTCTTTACGTGAAGTTGAGGTCACGGTTTATTCCAGGAGAACCCCGTTCAACACCCTCTGGCTTGGACCTATATTTGACTTTACCGAAACTGTCAGTACTTAATCTTACCCGGAAGCCAAGCCGCTCCGTCTGTTTTGTCGTTTTGCGCACCCAGGAAGCACTGTCCAGCTGTGGTCCGGCTGGTGTTGGGTCTGATTTCCCTCACCTTTTCCCGCGGAGCTGTGTTTGCTCTTTTATCTGTCGGTGGAAAGAGGTTGGTGATGATGACGATGGAGAATCGTCCCGTCTCCTTTTTCGTCTGGCGATGGGGACCCGATGCTCCAGTTACAATTTCGGGTAGGGTTTAGCCGTCGAGCCAGTAGCAATTGGGACAATGTAGCGCAGTCAGTCTGCCCCCGTTCGATCGATTTCTCGCGGTGCTGTGTGCTGAATTTTGTGAGGAGATTTCGTCGAATTGCAGCTTTGGGTCGATAGATTGTGGGATTCTCGGTCATTGGATGGTAAGAAAGTGATACAGGGAGATTAGAGAGTTCTATGAGGAAGAAAGAGTGTTTTTTTAAAGTGTGTAACACTTAAAAAGAAGAAAAAGAAGAAACTCTTGTGTTCAGGTTGGTTGAAAAGTGCTGCTCTTAATGCCCGTAGAGTTGTGGAGAGGTGAGTGGGTGAGTTACGGAAATGATTGCTATGGGTGTGGCGAATTAGCCTCCTCCGGAAGCTCAATCTGGCAAATGTTGGCTCGGAGCTCCGGATTTTAGAGGCGGTAGTATCAGCATTGAGGTAATTTCTCCGGAGTGGCAAGAGCTGTGACGATGGGGAAGCAAGGAAAATGGTTCAGCGCGGTGAAGAAGGCATTTCGGTCACCGTCCAAAGAGGATAAGAAGGCAAATCTCCAGGTCGCGAGCCCCGAAGCTGCTGCTGCTACTACTGTCAACGGGGATCACAAGAAGCCATCAAAGGAGAAACGGAGGTGGAGTTTCGGTAAACAACATTCGCGAGTTTCCAACGGGGGGAAATACTCCCACCCCCCTCTGAGCGACAAATTCCCCGGAGACGCACAGCGAGCAATTGCTGTCACCGAGGCGGACGAAGCCAAACAGCATTCCTCTGCTATCCGTATTCAAACAGCGTTCCGAGGATACCTAGCTCGCCGGTCCCTGCGGGCTCTCAGAGGGCTCGTTAGATTGCAGGCATTTGTCCGGGAGGATGCTGGTGTCAAGCGCCAGGCGACGATCACCCTCCGCTGCGTACAAGCTCTCGTTAGGGTTCAAGCTCGAGTCCGCGCCAGGCGCGTCCGCATGTCCGAGGAAGGTCAGGCTGTGCAGCGCCATTTGTGGCAACGGCGTCAAGCTCCTGCCAATAGCAGCTTAGTGAAGCCGAGGAAATCGATTTCTGATTCCAGTGAATTGAACGGATGGAATGACAGCGTGAGAACTGTGAAAGAGCTTCAAGCGAAGGAGCAGAACAAGCAAGAGGCCGCGCTGAAACGCGAGAGGGCGTTGTCCTACGCACTTTCGCATTCATTGTGGAGAGGGAGTGCGAAAGATAATTCGCAATTGTTTGTCGACTGCGAGGGAGATAAGTCTCACTGGGATTGGAATTGGCTGGAAATTTGGATTTCGGCGCGGCCATGGGAGAATCGGGTCAATGTCAGTAAGGATTTGGTGGAAGAAGCGTCTAAACAGAGTACGAATGATGAGAATGCCAAGATTCTGGACGAATCTGTACAACAGAATAGCAGTAAACAGAATGGGACTAAGCAGCCGGCGAGCGTTGCGGGTTCGATAAGAGATGATGAGAGTCTAGCGAGCTCTCCTGCCGTGCCTAATTATATGCAGATTACTCAGTCTGCTCGGAACAAAGTACGCTGTCACAGCATGCCCAAGCAACGACCTGATTTGACACCGGAGAAGGATACGACACCGGCTAGGAAGAGGCTCTCGTTCCCAATTTCGAGTAGATTGGGTACTCGACCCCCGGAAGCAATTTAATCGTCTACGCGAGGCTTCACTGGATGCACTCTTTTACTCGGACCCCTCACAGGTTCCCTTATAGCCGGTTTGGACAGACAGTTTCTTGTAAGTATTACTTATTTTTTCGCATTCTTGTCGACTACAACGTCAAGAATACCGTATTTGGTCTTAGATGGCCATAGCTCAGAAGTCAACCCTTTGAATGTAGAGTATCTGCCCTCTGGCTTTTGTTTTTTCTTCTTCATCCCCGATATCCAACTATCTTGTGGGTTCAGTGAGAAATCTCAAGTTCCACCGACTATCACCTGGCAACTGCAAATGTCCTTGTTATACATATGTATTTCAAATTGCTGTCTTTCAGCAAAGATATTGTGAAGCAAGAGACTGGGCTGGGCTGAGGTTGGTTCTCTCTCAAGTCAAATTCTACAGCAAATGCACAGAAGGCATCGGCCACAGAAGTCTGAAGTTCCACAACTATCACCTGGCAACTGCAAATGTCCTTGTTGTTATACACTTGTATTTCATATTGCTGTCTTTCACCTCTTGCTTAACAGCAAGAGACTGAGCTATTTTTCTCTCAAAGTCAAACTCTACAACGAATGCACAGAAGGCATGGGCCACGTACATGCCGAAGACCATGTGGAGAGACAAGTGTAACGCCTGTGGGGAGAAGCCTTACGGGAAACAGACAAACAAGAGGGTGAAATATGAGCTCGTGAAGTTTAGATGTGATCGTCGAACTATAGAGTGTCTAGGATTGATCGAACCAGGACAGCACTTTTGATTAGACTGCATATTCGAATAGCGCGTTGTGTATTTTTGGCTTCGGACAAGTTCTCGACACCTTAGACATTTAAACAGCTGGAGATACAGCATAGTGCACAATAAAATGGCCGATCGTTAATACTACGTAAGATGGATCGTTAAACTCACCAATCTGGATCACCTGCTGTATGTTAGGCGGCACGCGCCAAAAGCTTAGCAACCTTGTCACTTTCTTAATTCGTCTCTTCGGAGTCCAGTGCCCTTACTCAAAAGTGTTTGGGAGGAAATGATCTTTATCTTGATTCAACGGCTTCTAGACCACCTCAAAAGTGAAGGTAAGACCTTGCTGAGTGTCATGAAGATCAGCAAGATCACGAAACCCTCGGGCATGTGCCTCAGGGAATCAGCGGGTCATTTATCATGCAACATTCACCTTCAAGCTTTCCAGCCGAGCGGATGATTTCCAGTCAGGAGAGGCTCGAGTAGACCAAACAAGACGAGTGCCTTCGAGACGATTTCAAGCACAAGGCAAGAAAAACTAGACCTGAAATGACCGGAAAGCAAAACACGTCGAGGGAGTAAACAATCCCCTCTCCAAAGTATGACAACGGCATCAATAAACCTCCGGATACGGTCTCAAGGACGGAGAAGATGTGACTTCTATGTAAAGGACCATTGTAACATCGAGAGATTTACGATGCCTCTTCAAGAAAGATCTGGGCTACCGAACTGGAGATATTCGTGTAGCGCCTTTCGGGCTTGGTTCACGTGGTCCATGTTATGTTAGTCTAATCACTATCGCGACTGTTCTCGCTGTGATCAAGGAAACGAGAGGAGATCGAACCGGGCACCACTTGTGGGAGCTACCACCCACTACAGACAAGAGATCAACGTTGTCATTGCACACAAAGTTCGAGAAAGCTACAGTAGCTAACTACACTACTTCCGGTGGTTTGTGTGTCCGCAGATACCTTTCCGTCAGCAAAGCAAGACATTTATACTGTACTCCCGCTGTCACACATCCCCAGCTTATGCTCTCTCTGTACAAGAATCTCATGAAGTGCATGTCGAATATGTTCACCGGGATATTGCATCAACTTTTTCCCTCGCCTTTGCTCAGAATTCATAAGTTCCAACTCAAGTTAAATGGCTTTGATATAGTTTACCTCCTGGTAAGACAGAAAAGAAGTAAAATCTGTGAAAAGTTGGCACAAGTTGTCCTAAATTCCGTGAATACTCTCGATTAGGATAAACTGCGTACGAAAGTGGTAGGTCAGAAGGTTTAAATTTATTTCGCCATTCGGAGAATTATTTGTACCAAAGCGAGACAAAAGTAGAATGATTGTCGTGAGTTTTACCACAACGGGCGCAAACAAACGAAGAGCTGACGGCCGTTTTCTATCGATTGGTTCACCTGATTTTTGTTTCTACCTGTTCTCTCGAGAGAATGACTGCCATATTCCACTCGTCAGGGAAGAAGGAGCATCGCGTCGTGCTTTCTCTGGACCACTTCCACGCCCTTCACTTTGCAATAACTGTAGCATAACCTAGAACCGTAAAGATTGAACACCTTAGAAGAAGAGTCATGATACCACCAACCTGCTTCGCTGCCAGGAAAAGTGGTGCATAACCTTCGTTCATAAGCTTAGAATAAACCGCTAATGCTGCTGCTGCTGCTGTTGTTTCTGTGTGCGACTGAATTCAATATCATGTGCAGAACATGTGGGTCTATCAGCTCTTCGCAATGATTCGTCGAAGTAATGACAGAGGTGGGTCCTGTACCTGAATTTGCGCAAATGCATCAGAGCATGGTACGCCCGCGAAATCAGTCGACGTTACACTGGATTCTCAACCTCAAATGGTTCCGGAATTCTCATCGTACGAGGTAAAGCGCATGTACGTCCGACTATCAGAAACGCGCCGCTGCGGAAGCATATTTTCCGATAAATTACCGGAAGATCTTCGCTTGACCTGGAAACGCACGGATGCGGCACCGTTCGGAACTGGTAACCACCAAGACGGATTGTTCCCCTCCAGTTCTTTGATATTCCGTTGATGGTGGGTCAGGACCATTTGCATTGAGGTCTACGAGACTTCAAACTCCAAATCAAAGAATGAAATCTTGTTCTAAACGAGATGAAATGGTCTGGTTTTCGCTGCAGACATAGCTCGATTTCTCCTCGTTTGGCTCTGCATGGCAAATAGTGGTTCTGAACCGCGAGTTTATATGTACAAGCTATTTACGTCGATGTTTCCGCTGCCGTATGAAAAATACAGCAGCGCAAATAGCGACGGAACTCGCCAATTCCCACCGCGTGGTTGCGTATTTGAGCCACGAGTGTCGTAGTATTAGCGTAGTAATACGACTGATTATCTCCTTATCTTCTTGAAAGTGTATGGAAACTCTCTCCCGCTTGAAATGGGGAATTCGACAAACCAATCCCATCGTCATATGCATCGATGGTCGATCAACATATGCCCATCCAAGATTCACAACGCTGATATTTCTAAGTCCATCACTTGCCATTTTCTTAACACAGACCTCATGAATTACTGGCCTGAATTGCATCTATATCATGTTCTACACCAAACGCGAATCAGTTTAAGATATTCTAATCCCGAGACTCAAGACACAGGTATTTCTGAGTCCATAACTGCCGTGTTTGTGACAAAAGCTTCATAAATCTTTTGGCCTGAATTGGCATTAGATCGTGTTTTACAAATCAATTTAAGATTTAAGAACAAAACAAAAGAGTACTGCCGATGACAAGTATCGGGTGGGGTAGGTTTGAGTAGGACCATAACATATCTGTATTGAACGAATAGTAGTGGAGTGAACTTTGAATCCTACTCTATTTAATTACATCTCTCAAAAGGCAGGGATTGCAGTCTATGAAAGGTCGGGATCTCGGAACTACCTCGAGACAGGTTTACAATCGACTTAAAAGTTGTATGCAAATGGCCACCAGTAAGTGAGATCTTAGAAAAGTGATGTGAGTAATTTGGACCTTTGATCCATCGAGGTTACTCTCCCGGAAAGAACCCACAGGGAACTGCATTACTACATTCACTCGAATGGGGTGATGGCAAGGATTATGGACTTCTCTATTTGTATATTTTAGTAAACTCTTTTATTGTGTGAATGAACTACATTGTACAAACCAAAACGTATGGTTAGAATTCAGTAATATGATTAAACTTGTGAAGCCCAAAGACATCTCATGTGGATCGTAGACCAGGACATTTGTACAGGACCTAGCTTTGACGATGAACACTAAGAAGTGAAGACTCGAAATGAGAAGACTCATCTGAAAGAGATGATTACAATGAGTGAGTACTTCTGTTGTGGGTCTTCTAAAGACAGACAAGCTTGCTTCTTCTTCTTATGGGAGCATGCGAAGATTCTTGTGTGGACTCCACAGCTCTCCTTCGTACTCTTTGTCCGTACACCCAGCCCACGTTTGAAGTACGATCTTACGATCTTGATAATGGGATCCACTTTCATGGTTTCCGAGTCAATAAACAAAGAAAAGGTTTGAAGAAATGTTACGTTAAGATATTGGGTTTAGATCAATGTCTTGAGATCTTTCGCCTCCCTTTCCATCATCTCTAATCCGTGCAAAAGAAAGTCTTCTAAAATATTTTCCTTTTTTCTCAGGTCAGTCTTGGAAAACCCTCGTCTATTTCGAAGAAATAGGTCTGGGATGGGAAGACCCCATTTGATGGGGTCCTTCCCATCCTTCCCATCACCCTCCTGCGGTCGTCCTTCTCTCTTTCGAAGAAATCATGTCCAATCTACATACTGTTCAAAGTTGCCAGGGCAGACCAAATAGACTTACCATCTCTCCCTTGACCTTTTACACCGTAGATGAGAGAATGCATAGTACCTTTTACCCATTAATCCAAGTCATTGGAAAACCCCACAATTTCTTGGGTCCCTCAAGATGTGTGATTTATCTGTCGTGGGAAATTACCTCAAGACTGGGGAACCAGTGGGACTGGAAATACCTCAGTTTTGCGGAAATCCTCGAGATCTAGGATCTATCTCACTTTTTGGGTTTGAGAGCTCTTGTCCTACAAAGAAAAGGTAAAATGATAATAGGCCGAGGTCATCATCACTACACCTTTGCATGTCTTCTGGTCTTTAGTGTTGCCCTTTACAATCACCTATTTTCTATCTACTGTACCTAAGAAGTTTGACATTCTGTCTCGTTTGTCCCTTTGTCCTTTTACGATGACAATTTTGTTCGCATGGATAGGCGATCCTTCCAAGCTTTGCAAGAGAGAAGGAAGGATGGGAAGACCCCATCAAGGGAGAGAAGAAACCGTAAAAGGGAGAGAAGGAAAAGGTAAAATGAGGCTAAGCTCCAATAGAGTCTATATGAGAAATTTACTTTACCATAGATAGAATAATGATACGAGGAAGAAGACGAGTACTATTCACTGCACACACACAAACCTTAAGCATGCAATATAAAACTATAGCATAGTTTCTAGGATCGACTTCACAGCGCATTGAAAGTCATGAATGGGCATTAAAAGTCACAAGGTGCTCATGGTCGATAATAATGACCAATCTTCTTGGAGATATAAGATACAATTCTTACGAATTTTCAGAATCGCTTTTGGGTATGAAACTTATTCGTGGGAAAAAGTTTACATGGTAATGGATCATGGAATTGATGGATTGGATCAGCAATGCAGAGCCATGTAAATCAGAATTTTCGCGCTTTTACACGTAAAGAATTGAAAGAAAAGGTAGGGAGAAGTGTCAACTCAACATGTTGTCCTCCTGAGTTCTCTATGCAGTATCACTTATCCGCAATAGCTACTCCCATACTATCAGCTAACTGATCATGAAAATACCTTCTTTGGGATTAAACTAGAAAGAGCTCTCTTCTTATGCTCTAGAGCATAAAATATATAATCATAGAGAAACGTAAAATCGTAATTTATCAGAAAATTAATTAAAAAAGGGTGATTAGGACAGAACATACATGCACGGTATGGGGCATATACACTCACCACTGGGGTACAAACTGACAACTATTCCTCTGACAAGTGAAAGAACCTACCACGTCAGGGTCAGCCAACTGTGCTGAAGAGAACGTGGACTCACTACAGTAATGTGGGTTAGTAACTGCCGAGAAGACACGCAGTACGTGGACCTGCACAAAGTCACTCTGTACGTACTTTGTCGGGTGAAGTTGCAGTCGATGTATGGTAGCCATGATGAACCAATCCCGGAATCCGGATGGGTACTAAATTATTACAAAATATCGAGATTAGTAGATTAGGTGGGATATTCTTGTTAGTTTAACTTGAGTTAATTACAGATCTTTGGGTTCTGTACTGTATGGTGAAGACCGGATCAACCGTCATGTTAGAGACCGAATTTTCTTCTTCTAGCAAAGCGAAAACGGGAAGGTAAGAGTGCTGAAAAGGACATGCTCGAGCGCTATTTAAGTAGTTGATTTAAGCTGATTATGCTAATTTAATCTTCTCTCACTGTGATATATTGCAGAGGTCAAGAAGTAGCACCAGTTCTTGTTAATTGTACGGCTTGATGGGGTCTTCCCATCCTTCGTGTTTCCTACGCGGTCGCCTTTCTTTTGTTCTTGTTAATTCATTAAAATAACTCAACTTTGGATAATCTAAATTGTACATGAATTTATCCATTAAAACAAGTGCGAATTAATTCACCTCTATGATGTACTTAGTTCAATACATTCGGTATTTCTAGTTTATCTATCTGCAACTAGTGAAAATAAACACTTATGTTCACGAAGTCATATGATATTTCTTCTCACATCTCTCCCTCTCCTCTCCCTTCTCCACACTCTCCCTATATGTAAGGAAAAATGTAACTAAAACATATAGTTAACGATTCTCTTACATCAAGCGAAGGAACATTAATGAATGACAAACCTTTATCCTATGATAACTCTAATATATTCCTGATACTTAAATTATTACGACTGACCGTAAGTTTACTGGCGTGAGCATAGATTACCGACACAGTGCACTTGAGAGATTTTGATTATAATCTACATTAAATAGTTTCCATGATTGTATATTTATTGTACTAGTAAATTGCCTTGTTAAATTAATTGCAGAAAGATTCCTGGGCATCTTAGACAAGTCAAATGACCCCAAATTTGTGCAGGTACTTTTAGAAGCATAGTCTGTAAGAATCGCAAATTCGAACCCAACCTACTTAAAGTTGGATTAGGAAAATTTCAATGAAATTCGTACCATCATCTTAGAATACCGTCATGGTCGTAAAACAGAGTTCGGATTAAGTAAGGTATTCATCTCGAACATTAAAATAGGTTACAAGTCAAAAAGTAAGGGTTCAACATACCTTCTATATTACTCAAAAAGTTAGCCTGGCGGAATGTCAGTCACTTGTTAAATAATTATAAAATAAAGTGGTTTGTCATGGGCTTGGGCTTCTGTATACTAAACCAGACAGAAATATACAAAGATTGCTGAACGGGTCTAAAAGAACCGTATAAAAGGTACAGTATACCGGAAGTATGGAAAATCGTGCGGGTTTTCCCGGCGGATTTCGAGGATTCTCGGCGGGTGGATCTAGAGAACCTCGTCGGCAATCGAACTTGCGGGCATGATTCCGTAGGAGAACTTTATCGAAAGCTTCCCTTAAAAGTCCAGTAAAGTTCGATGGATCCCATGTTTACCCGCGAGTTCGGCGCTATATCTAAAAGATTCCCCCGAGCACCATTTAGGTCTGATCCACTACCGGGTTGATGAATAAAAGATTAAATCCCTTGCAGTCGACTACGGTATTACATCTTTATTTCATATTAGATTGTATTTTTATATTTATTCATTTATCTCAAAAAATTATGTCAACTACTCTCTTTTCCTCTCTGCCCAAAAGGTCTTTAATCTCGCTATTTAGGACCCAATTACTGCAAATGTAGTTTACGATCAGACCTCATCCCATTCAGGCGCTAACTAGTTCCGCACAGTACTTGTTAGGTCGAGACCCCAATGTCAAAGTTTTGCTAAGAGAGTACTTGAATTATCACAAAGTATCCAATTAAACTAAGATGCGTGTTATAATGTTACAAGGACTCTCTTTGTAATTGCTTCTTTAGGTGCAAAAATACAAGTGTTGTCTTTTATTTCATTTTATAAGACATGGTGTAATATATTCATCTTCTCACTTTGCTCTCTTTTCACTTTCCGATTTTCGAGATTACTTGTTCGTAGTATTGTTGCCCCAGTCATTAAAAGATGACCAGATGTTATTATGGACCTAAGTTGATGGTGACGTAAATCGCAAACTAAACACTCGAGGTATGTAGGAGAAACGAACGAAATATTCACCCTATCCAGCAGGATGAGACATGAGCTACCTGAAGACCTAGGAGATGTTCCAACCTAGGACTTGATTTTTCTTCTACATTCCTCTATTGGCAAGTGACTTGTGACAAGAACTAACTTTTTCTTGCCACAGATTTTACATCAAATCCTTGTCATAAGCTAGAGAACTTTCGCACCAGACTAAGAAAAATGCACCTATCCAAGCGATTTATCCATACATCTCCATCAGGGGATATTTTTACCCATTCTGGTGCAGAACCCTGGAGCTTGCTAGTTCCTATTCCTCGTCCCTTTGCTGCCTCTCATCCTTATCGTTCTAAAAAGTGCTTGCAATCATGGACGACCTGGTCGGGTCAGGGACTGTGGTTAAGATGGATAGAGAAAAAATGGATTATCAAAAAGAACAAACCTCATGTTCATCCTCCATCTCTTGGAAGCCGCTTTCCATGTGTTTTGGATAGTGTTGGTTGCTATTCACTCTATGAGTAGAGAGAACTCTTGACTTCCTTTTGGTAATATTGGAATCTAAAGATGTGGGGGGTGGTTGGTTGACGTGATTACGATCAACCTTGGAAGTGTGATAGCTGTTCTGCTCCCGAGTTGTCCAAGTTTTAGTCGAGTCCAAGATGCGAAATATCTGTCTTGGGTTCTGCAATCAATCGATCACAGTAGGGAGGGAACTTCTGTTTGGGTGATCTAAATGAAGCATATGCATGTAAAGTATGATAAACAGTGATAGAACGAATGAATGAAACCAGCTTTACAAATGCACAAAGGGCTGGAAACGTGGGTTTACATGTGCTCCCTTTACCTCTCGATTTTGTCCGTTGACGGGATGGTCCATCAGCCCCAAAGTTCAAGTAGTGGTAGTATTTATTCGTTGCTTTCCCGGAAATTTATGCTTTGAGAGTAAACGTCTGCTACTATTACTATCACTCTGTGAGACATGCAAAATGCATTTGGGATCAGCACTTTAGTAATATTATGATATCATTAGAACTTTCTTTTCTTCCTTTTCCAAGTGGGTTTGTTCCATATACTGTATTTGACTACGAAGTGAAAAAATGAGAGATGGAGAAACCAAACTTCCCCAAAGAATAGTCTCCAGGACTTGGGAGAGAAAAGTATATAAGTATGGTGAGTCTCGCTTCACCATAGATTTGAAAAGGTGACTAAAGATGAAAGACGTTCCCGAGTATACTAGCCGCTAGGAATATTAGCTTGTGATATTCTATCAACACCAAAGGGGCTTTTAACTTTACAGCGTTCTAAGGGAAACACATGTATAAATTGAAGTTGTCAGTACAGTCATGACCATTCATACAAATTCCTTCGGAATTTAAGAGACCGTTTAATACAAATGTATGTGGAAGCGAAGGATGTCGGGGCCATAGTGATATATATATAGTTTTGATTGATAAATCTATCTATTTTGAACGTTTATCTTTCTTCAAATTTAATTTGGGTTAAGATAGATTTTCTCCAGTAAAGATGTAGTAGAATACAATATGAACATCCAGAGAGCAGTTTTAGTAAGCTTATAGATATTCAGCCTGCTATCCAAAACCCTACATTCTGTTTCATAGTATATGTACTTTATAAGATACATATTTCCTTTTTAGTTCAAATGTGAACTTGAAGAATTTTATTGAGAATAAAGCACATCGATAAAAAAGAAGAACCAGATTGAAAAGTTCCTTTTATTCATGAAAAATTACCATGAATCCAGAGAATTTCTTATCTAGCATGTTTATATCAAGGTTTGGATTTGGAGATTCACTAGTTGATATTTATTTATTGTTATAATGAATTCTTGCTTTGTTGGTTGTACCAACATCAGTTAGCTTATCACTTGCTTTAATGATTGTACAGACATAAGTCCTTTCAATATGGAAAATATGAAGTAAGTACATAAACAGTTGCTTCTTGTTCAAGATCTTGAAAGCTTCTTGTTATTCCATACTCTTTGAATATTTTGCATATTTCTTGGAAAATAATTAGAAGGTTTATATTTGATTTATAGTTTTCTGATAAAAGGTTTGCAAATAATGGAGTGTAAGGTCTAAGCTTATCAAACCCACAAAGGAGCATCAATGCCAAGATCATCAAGCCTTTCCTGCATTAACTATTTGTTTTTTTTCTTGTGGATGCATTGTACACTGAAACAATATCTTCGTTAACGACTAATAATTTTTTTTATAGTATCTGATTTTATTTACCTTCTTTTAAGGTATGAACTCTTTATGTTCTCAATAAATTTAATTTAATACATATAGGGAAAAGTATTTGATGAAATTTTTTTTCTGAAGAGAACGGGCTGAAGTATATGAACAACCCCTCAAAATCTAGAAAGCACAACAAATTCTTTTTTACTAGTTTAAATCACGACCACTACAATATGTCAATCTGACCGAAGTTACGGTCGGAAATTTACTTATAGCTTCAAGACTAGAATACCTATATTGTATTTTACATTTTACATTGTAAATTCTACATTAAGTTTATTTCTAGCATCTTGTTAACTCTTCGCTATAATTGAATTCTGATTAATGGTTTATGACAAGATACAGATTAAGAACTATATGCACACTCAAATAATGAGATTGCAATTGGATACATACAAGGCTCAAATCTGTAAAGATAAAATCTATAATTACTCTAATTGAAAAGGTTTCTGGTCATGAAGGGGAAATTGTATTTCTTTCCTGAACTGATGAAGATTTCAGATATATTTATTATAGTAAATTGTATGGAATTTTATCTCTTTGAGTACGAGAACTCGTCACCAAAAGGAAATTCTATGAAATTAAACTTTTATGATAGATATGAGTCAAAATAATGAGACCTTAGTAGCAGTTACCATAACGTGGTAAGTTCTCATATTTTATCACTCATTAATATGCTAAACTGGGTAGATACGTAACGAATAATCGTAATCACTTAAGTACATTTAATATAACCTAGTTAATAATACAAGATTTTAATTACATTTCAAAGTTAGAAAGCAACATATCGACACGAACACAAACAATGAATCGATTGATAAACAATGTCCACACAGGTCCAATTTGAAAAGGTTCAACAGTGTCCAACTTACATACAACAACACAAGAGTTTCAACGTCAAATAACCTTTGCGTTGATCCATGAGTTACTCGCAGAACAAGAACTCGAGAAAGAAACGTGAATGTAATCAAATCGTTGACAAAAATGGGTCGTCCTTAGACTCATGACTTTCTTTGAGTCTACTTCGAGAATGGAGACAAGATCGTGACCAGCACCAGCAGCAACTTCAAAATTCAAACACTTGTGTCTGTTGTCTCCCTCCAAAACCAGGGCCAGTCCCAAAAAGGCAACTCTCGTCAAGAACCCCCAAGAGAGATGCTTCCATTTTTAGCCCACTTTAGCTATCGTTTTGAACGCCTCCATAGATAGCAGCAGCAACATGTTCGCCATGCCATCTTTAGTCCCCCTCTAAATTAGCCCCGTTTGAGATTTGGATTTCGTCCGTTTCTAGAAGAGTTCTGGTTCCTTCCTCGATCTTTCTTTCTTTCTTTCTCTCTCTCTCGAAGTGACAACTTAACTTCCTTCTTCGTTTCTCAACGGGCTGGAAAACCAGAACGAAATAAGTGGCTCATCTCACTGAATTTAAACTATGATGGAGATTCTTGTTTTAAAATTAGGATGTGGAGATTTCCTGGCCTTTTATATATTCCCGCTCGATTGCGAGTGATAGGATTGGATTATTGGGATACCCCATATATTGTTTCCTTATATATGGTTGAATCCGACTTAAATATGTGTATAAACCCCTAGGATATTTCTCTACCTTATAAGTAGCAAAAACTTGTATCATGGCCATACAATACGTACTTCTTGGTCGTTATCTTTAAGTACTTGGCAAGTTCTTCCAATAGAGCTGTAATATATTTATAAGCACATTTTTTAAGCGAGGCAGTGGATTGGGAGTGAAGTGGTGTAGAATGATTTGGTGAAGAGGCGACCACATAGAACACATGAAAGACGGGAAGACCCCTTTTGATTTAGATTTCGGTAACCACATTTTGATGGAAATAAATGATATACTGTCTCTAAGAAGGTCTCCACCTATCATTGGGACAACAACCCCACATTAAGAAGTGAAACCCTAAGGCCAAAACATGTGGGGAAAAGGTCGAGATATAAGAAGACAACATGTGTGAAGGTTGAAGAAACCAAAATAAATCCTGCTTTCACGATTGATGAAAACTTGTTAAGAGAGAGAAAGATTCTATCATTTATCAGTAAACCACGAGATATTATCCAGAAACTTATCAAATTGGTTGCAAACTTCCCTTTTAAAGATGGCAGGATGGCAGGATGGCAACAGACAGGATAAATCAATGTATTTTTTTAGAAAAAAAATTATATCAATGGGATCCCTAATTGTATTAGCAGTTTAGTGACATCATTCAATTCACCACCCCCTATAAAGAATTTTAAAATCTTCAGATGATTGAAATAAAACTTGACAATAAAGAGCAAACAGGGTGTATGCCCCAAAATGAGCAGAGATAGTTCCATTGTCAAAGGCACGAAAGAAGGTTGAGAATCCGGATTTGAGATAAGTCTTGCTATCAATGCTGACAGTAAATAATAAAAGGACTTCACCACAATTTTCCATGGGTTGCAAGAATAAAAATGACCGCAAAGTAAGTGAATTGATACCCCACGTAAGCTCATATGCAGTCAGTCTATCACACTTCTCTCATTCCTCCCATTTCCCAACGGAGAAGCTCACACTGTTCGATCTGGTGCTGCTGTTGCGTGACAGGGGGAGCTGGGGAACTTCGAGGGTGGGGCACACGTACACTAATCAGGCTGCTCTCTCCTCTCTGCTACTCCCCATGAACTGCGTGTACTAAGTAAGGCCAATGCCTTGTCTTGCCCCATTTGGGGACCTCAAATCTGCTACTACTACTACTACTTCTACTACTACTACTTTACATCGCTGTAGGTGCATGCCTCGTTCTTCTCGTCGATTTCACCTCCAGCCAGGCCTGGCCAACAATCTGAGTCTTGTGGATACCGATCTCACAATCAACACCGTCAGCTGTGGTGCTCTCGTGAAGTGAAGGGATAGGCAGTTAGGGAGTGAAGGCAGTAGAGGCACGGTATGAATGTCTCGTGTAACTGGAAGGCTGACAGGTACGCCCTTGTATTAATGAACATGCAAATACGGGTTTATACGCTGTCGGGTTGTGCTTATTGACAACGAGAATGAATACCATGCACAGCCGCAGTCTGTTGGGACTTAGTGCAAGAGATTTTATATGCTGAGCAGCAGAAATGGTGGTGGTGCGCACATGGAAATATGAAATTTGAATAGGTCAATAAAGGGCGGTTGGTCGAATCCCTTCAAGTGTGCTATAATTTGAATTTGTCTTTGAAACTCTCTGTGGAATAATAATACAGTATGGGGTACTCAAAGCACTCTAACGTTATAGCGTTTTCGTTTGACTACACCTCCATTATGTCCTTAGCATTACGAGGATCCACATATTTTCAGAGAAGTAAATGCAGCTGTTGGGACCATTTGAATTCTCTCCAGTAATCTGGGTTCTGTGTTCATTCCAATATCATTTTTCTAATTCGGAGTGACTCTGAATTTGAAGAAAAAGATTTCATTATCAAAGGTGCTGCGTGATGCAGGTTTATCATACTTCACAAAAGTGTTTTTGTCTTCACAAGACTTGACTTTGAGCGAGTTCTTTCTAAGCTATGCATATTTCTTAAAAGGTGATCCATATCTTCTTCACTTCATTACCATATTAAATTTTGGTGTCTCGAACGATTAAACCAAATGCACGCAGCCTTGATTACATTACATTGTGGGAAACTCCTCCCCCTTGGGGTCAAACTATGAGTAAGTAGTCTTTTTGACATAGCTCTCCACGAGAAAACTCTGTTCCCAAGAAGTGGTTTCATCAACCACTGTTGCGAAATTCAGAAACATAGAGAAAATGTTTACTCGGAAAACATGAAGGCATTAAACCGTTTGGAAGTCGAATAGGTGAGAGTGCTGATTTGGAACAGGAGCAGGATTGCCCGCATTGCTCAACTCGAGAAAACATACTTCCAGATACCGGGGTGAACTTCCCGTCCGGCAACTTCATTCATTCCCTTGGAATAACCAGAGAGGCGGCGCGCTGCGGCGGTCGCGTTTAAATTCTTTCTTTGTTCATCGGCATACACATACGGAACATGCATGGCCATCATCGTGTGTAGCGTCCTTCGGTCCAAGCACGCTGACAACATCCGCCTGTGGATCGGTGCTTCTTTGATGGATGCACATGGATGGATGGTCCATGAGCTCTTTGTCGTGAAGAGCCTCATCCGATTGGTATGCGTTTACCAACGGTCATGTGAGTTGAATCACGGCCGTTTTTCTTTGTGTAGGTTACCGGCCATTGTGAGCGGCCTACGCTTTGTGCAGCTTATGGACGTAATGGGTGTTGTTCCTTCTTTAGTTGCTGCCTCGCCTACCAGGGTTACATCCGCAGCGAAGAACAAACGTAGTCATCGATATACAGCCGGACGATTGCGCATCCAAGATGATCGAATCTACTCAACTTGAACTCTAGTCCCTCCCAGTTGGTTTGTGTCGAGTACAGCTGATTGAATACCCTCGTCGCAGAATACTCCAGCGCGGAGTAGACTTCCGCGGTATCGGCTGGAAAATCCTTGGGGTACTGGTATACACTTCTGATTATTTCTTTTGACCCATAGAGTCACCTTGACGGGCTACGCCATCACTGACCGCCCTGCTCCATATCATCACCAGCATGTGATGTCACGCCACGTGGAGCGTGTCAGGTTGCTCATCTTTGCAGCCTTTCACTCTGCCATCACCGGCTCTCCCCAGTAGTCTCGGAGCTCTTGGTCTGCGACGTTTAGATATTCCCGGTCGCCGTTTACCTCCTTCAATAGTGAATTGTCAGAAACTGAAATATATTTTCAATTCCCAAGTGTTTCGCAGCGGTAAATCTGTGAAATCTGACGGATGATAATATTAGTACAAAAACTCGACGCATTATTGGCTGTATGTGTGTGACTTGCCGTAATGCTACAATCCGGGGGTTGGTAACTAATACCGCGCGGGCTGTTACTCCATCTGATGGCGGTGGAATTGTATCAAAGGTTTCGATGGTGTCGATATCTTGCATCGGAGAGCAGAGCGGGGCTGGAAACCCAGATGTCCGTCAGATCGCAGGGAAGTGGATGAAAGTAATTATTAAAGAGTTACCGTTGTGGAAAAGGGAGGAGCAAATGCGCGGGCAGCGACGGGGACGGGACGGGACGGGAGGGAAGAAGTGAAAGTGGACGGAGTGAAAGGTGCAGCAGCAGTGATCGATTTCTCGAGACGATGTGAGCAGCTAAAGCTCGTGCTCCGCTCTTTGGACAGTTTTCCCGAAGGTTGGCGATTGTGCGGACCGATTGGGGCCCATCTTCACAGATTGCATTGCTGCGTCCGCTGCAGCCCCCTCGCTAGACTCGTATCAGGATTTTCCGCGTGTCGGTTGATTCTAGTTTGAAAGATTTCTGGCTCCGAAACCGAACATTTACAGTGCTGAAAGTGTTGAATAGCTTGTTAGCTTCAGTTGGTGGAAACGACGAGCTCGGAGGGAGTGAGAGCGCGGACTGCTGTGTGTAGGGGAGAGAAAGGAGTATCTACTGTTCGGGAGGTTTTAGCGACGGCGATTTGGTCTCAGGATCTTGGCATTGTGGGTGACAGTCAGGTTGGTGCGTGTCGAACTCGCGGTCGTGGAGGAAGTGGACCAGAAGGAGGGTTGAGAACTGTTTAGAGTTCCCTGTAGCCCTGGTTCCGGAACAGCAGTCTGGTTAGTGTGCCCTCACATTCTCTCGATACATTCCTCTTGGAAGGAGGAAGGTGGTCTTTGTTTCGCATCTAAAAGTGCCTATACACAAGATCTCCGACGTGCAAAATTCGGGATAGAATAGGAGGAGTTAGGGGCTGGAACTGGAGGATACCTGAACTTACAGGGCTCAAGAATTTCGAGGAAGATATTAGCAACAAGCGTCTCAACGCGTCGCCTTCAGTTCTCGCTTGCATTGCCACAAGGAAGTAGTTTGCCGTCGTCAAGAAGTGTTGCTTTGATCGCGTTCCCTCATATTGTTAGCCGTGGGCTACTGGCAGGAACTCTGGGGCTCCGGTGGTATCATTTTGGTTTTGCTTTGATAGTCGGCTTGCTTGGAGGCGCTGGGTCCAAGGCAGTGGAGCCCAATGGGGCAACAACAGCAGCAGGTGGATACCACTTGTGGTTCTTTACTTCGAGAATTGCAGGTTTGGCTCCGACGCCTTCCCTCTCAATGCCTTTCGTTTCATTGGAGAAAATGTGCGGTACATCTGGCGTCGTGCTCTGTTGTACTAGATGCCACTGACAGGAAAGTAAAGAAACATGGAAGGATTGCTCTGCTTGATGAGGAGAGCCTGTGATTCAGCAATGTAAATTACGTAAAGATAGTTGAAGCATGACATTGTTCCATGGAGGTAGGAATCTTCTCTTTCTCTTGTTTGCTCACTCCTCTCTTTTTCCTCCAGCACATTTGGGATGAGGTTGGCGAGAGCGACGCGGAGAGGGACAAGATGCTGTTGCAGCTAGAGCAAGAGTGTCTGGAGGTATACCGAAGAAAAGTCGACCAAGCTAGTCATGCGCGGGCGCGCTTGCATCAAGCTCTAGCTGATGCAGAAGCAGAGCTCGCCAATCTATTCTCTATTCTTGGCGATAGACCGACACAATGGGTCAGTTGATTGCACTTCAATTGCAGCCCTGAAGTATGTTCTAGTTGTGTTCATTTCTTATCGACAAGCTCTAGAGAATCTCGCTCGAGGGCCACTCATTTGAACTGCCGGTCCTTTTCCTGGCTGTCGTTTAATAAATCTACTTGTGCTGGTAAGCCGTAAAGCCGAGGCTGACAGCCCTGTTGAGTCCTGCGCGATGATCTACCTACCATTTGAGAATTGTGCTGGCTAGTTCAATGCTGACAGTACTGCTGATTATTTGAACAGGAAAAACGGACAGGGACTCTCAAGGAACAAGTATCCGCCGTTGCCCCTCAGCTGGAAGAATTACGAGCAAAGAAAGAAGAGCGTGCAAGGCAGTTTGTTGAGGTGAAAACTCAGATTCAAAAGATTATCGGAGAAATATCAGGATCACCAGGGATTGACACCGCATTTGTGAACTCTGTCGACGCTGACTTGACTTTGAGGAGGCTCGACGAGTATCATGCGCAGCTCCAGACCCTGCAAAAAGAAAAGGTCAGCGGTTCTTACCACCTGCATACCGGTGGCATGGTCATAGTCAACTTTCAGAAATGCTTGAAGTTAGGTACTTTCATTTTGAGGTCACTTGACTCGCTGGTTCTTGTTACATCGTCCGCAGAATGATCGCCTACTCCAGGTCTTGGAGTATGTAAACGCTGTACATGAGTTATGCGCTGTTCTCGGTATGGATTTCTTCAAAACGATCACCGAGGTCGACCCTAGTCTGGATGACTCTACAGGTGGTCAGCTGAAGAGTATTAATAATGAGACACTGGAAAGGCTTGCAAAGTCCATCCATTTGTTGCAGGAAGAGAAGAAGCAGCGCATTCAAAAGGTGAGAGACCCTTCCGTTAGATATCCTACTCTTTACCCTGGAAGCCTGCATTGCACGGGAGACCACACCTGGATTGTGATTATTTGGCTTTCGCTAATATTTTTCACTTGTTTGTTGACTCTGCCCATAATGCAGCTACAAGACCTTGGAACAACGATGCTGGAGCTGTGGAACCTCATGGACACACCCACGGATGAACAGCAGCTGTTCCAACACATCACATGCAATATAGCAGCTTCTGAGCATGAAGTTACAGCTCCGGGTGCTCTCACCCTCGATGTCATTGAGCAGGTAGCGTCCTGTTATGATGTTTGTCCCCTAATCGTACTCCGTTCTCCACTTAGGTCTAATTTATTTCGGTAGGTGGCATTGCTAAGCATCAGTCCATTCTTCTGTGCAGGCCGAGGTGGAAGTTGAGAGGCTAGATCAGCTCAAAGCCAGTAAGATGAAGGAGCTTGTACAGAAGAAGCGTACCGAGTTGGAAGAAATTTGCAGGCGAGCGCATATGGAGCCTGACGCAAGCACAGCTCCAGACAAAACAAATGCCCTGATTGAATCTGGTAAGTTGTGCCTGCACTCCTCTTCTACATTGTCTACTAATGTTCCGACTTCTCCATCCAACTAAACCTTCATGTGCTGTGGGATTTCTGAAGTGTTTGTGAATGGCTATGCAGGAATTGTGGATCCTTCCGAGCTTCTGGGAAGCCTAGAGGAGCAAATAGGGAAGGCGAGGGAGGAGGCTTACAGTAGAAGAGATATTATGGAGAAGATGGAGAAATGGCTAGCAGCGTGCGAAGAAGAAAGTTGGCTAGAAGACTACAATAAGGTGAGGAATACTCTTAGAACCTGGGTATCGGAATCCATCTTCACAGTCCAGCTAATACTTGCATATCTGTATCTTCTTCGGCAGCATCTGATTTTCATCGAATGCTCCAATCGGATTTCCGCAGGATGACAACAGATATAACGCGAGTAAAGGGGCCCATATTAATTTGAAGCGTGCGGAGCGTGCACGAGCAACTGTGAATAAACTTCCGTGTAAGCTTTACCTTTCCGATACGTTGCCGGTAATTCAATTCGCAACCCGTCACTTCACCTTTTAATCTGAGATCCACTCTTTGACTGACACTTGCTATGTCGTCTCTTACAGCTTTGGTGGAGTCCCTTACCTCAAGAACAAGAGCATGGGAGGAAGAAAGAGGAAGTCCGTTCTTATACGATGGGGTATGTCATTGATTATTGTATTTTCTAGAGTTTCAAGAGCATTTTTAGAGCATGAAGAGCTTTCCACGCCTTGATGATATCATCTTACCCTTAAATGATGCTTAATGCAGGTCCGCTTGTTAGCAATGTTGGACGAGTACAATTTCCTGAGACAAGAGAAGGAGGAGGAGAAGAGGAGAGCGAGAGTAAGTCCCAGTGTCCAGTCTTTGTCCGCGATTTCTTGATGGACTACTTGTCGGCATTGACGTGCTTCCTTTTCTTCATACGTTCTACTTGACTCACACGACGCCGATCTTGTCCCATCGTGCAGGACCAGAAGCGATTGCAAGAGCAGTTGATGAACGAGCAAGAAGTATTGTTTGGTTCTAGGCCAAGTCCTAACAAGGGTGGAATGAGTGCGAAGAAGGCCGGTGGAGGTCTGCGAGCTAACGGCAACGGTGGTACTCAGACCAACCGCAGGCTTTCTCTCGGTGGCGCTATGCTTCAACCCTCAAACCCGGAGCTATTGATGCCAAGAGTGAATGGGGTAACTCCATCCCGGTTAAGTTCCGTAAACGGAGGGAAGAGTGGCAAGCTAACGCAACGGCCAACCGCACCATTGAACTATGTCGCCATAAACAAGGAGGATACTGCCTCACTTGCATCAGCAGGTGGGTCTGATCCCACCTCCCCCCAGGCTGGATAATCCCCTCCTACGAGCCCGACTATTGGCCCGGTATTCCCTGAATGTAAATACGCTTCTTTCAACAACCGGGTCTGCATTGCATTTGCCTGGTTTCAATTCATGTGCCCGCAAGAGGAAATTCCCAAGTCTGAAGGCCGAATATATTGTCTTCTTCGGCCACTCATTCAGTTCCATGTCAGTTTTCCACTCTGTGCATACAACATGAATTGCACTCCTACCATGATTGTCTCACCAATAAGTTGTGAAGCAATTGTGGCGATGGATGCGAAAAAATCGTTCCGTGGTTGTTAGCTCATTTGACGTGCGAAAGCAACTGATCAGTGCTGTACATTGAGCTTAACTTAGGTTGTCCGTATAAATGGTTTATTCGAAACAGGTACCACATCAAATGGTGGAACGTTTCCTCAAAAGGGCGAGCAGGGACTACGTTGCCCACTATCCCCAGTGTCGGGAGCTGCAGCACAATCGAATGGCCATTCTTTCGACGATAGCTCAACTAGACAGAGTGTCAGCAGCCCTGGAAAATCAACCGGTAGGAGCCCGGGATCGTCACCAGATCGTCGAACGGCTGAATGGGTAGACCGCGAGAACACTACACCAAGTTTGCAGGAATATTCTTTCGAAGAACGAAGAGCTAGTATTCTGCAGGGAGAGTTGGGGACAACGTTCTGGCAGGTTGGCAACTAATTGACTCTTGCTTTTAAAGTCTTTGGTTCAAGACGGAAGGAGTGGAGTCGGAATGCCCAGCGTTTTCTTATTTTTGAGTGTGGTGTAATTTGTTAGAGGCGGTGTGCACGGATATCAGGAACATAGTGTGGAAGC
Organism: Lunularia cruciata; assembly: GCA_948567375.1. Classification (NCBI taxonomy): domain Eukaryota; kingdom Viridiplantae; phylum Streptophyta; class Marchantiopsida; order Lunulariales; family Lunulariaceae; genus Lunularia; species Lunularia cruciata. The sequence continues at coordinate 58,062,525 of OX419762.1, read as the reverse complement.
TCCCTGTATGACCCGACCAGTATAGATTCTCCGAGCATGCTAAGTGCAGTCTCTTTCTGCATTGCTTGAGCCAATGTCGGTTGGCTCCTTCCACAGCGGACATAGGAAATGGATGTTTCCAGTGCTGTAACTCTAACTTATCTGCATCATCAGCTCCTCCGCAACCCATAGTGACTTAAGGGGGGCGGGGCCTTGAATGCTGAAGTTTCCTTGGTACTTAGTTGAGCCAGGTTATGGGGTTGGTCGATTTTTGTAAAGGCCAGGGTTTACCTCAAGACGGCCTGCCTTGCCAGCCACCGGCACCTAGGACCTCGGTACTCTGAACTTGTTGTCATTTACTGTATATACATCCAAGTCTTAACCATGCTTTAAGTACCACGAGCAAGTGCAGAGACTTACAAACTGACGGATGAAATCGCCAAAGCATGTCCCAGCAAGATTTAGCTCATGCACAGACAGCCAGCTGCCTGAGTGTCGTTGAAGTTCTTATCATGTGTGATGCTACTACACTACATCATGAGTTGAAATATAGTTAAAACCTTCACCGAGTGCCATTACCGTCTTGCAATGCGATCAACTGTGCTCATCTAGTAGATTCCGCGGAAACTGTCAGGCGTAAGATTTAGGAACCGAATGTACTATATTTTCCCCCTTAAAGATGTGAGCTTGCTGATGGAATTCGTTCCGGCTGGTGCAACCAATCCGACCGTTGGTCTAGTCTGTCAGCGAGCTGCTTGGTGTGGATTCTTGTTGGACAGTCTGGGTGAGTAACAATCGGCCGAGAATGCTTAACAATGATTTTACTTTCTCCTAATTTTCGGTACAAAGAGCAGGGTGACTCTTAGTTGTGATTCGTCGCCCATGTGAAGGATTGATTGGAAGAACTAGCATTCGTAAATCGACCGAGTGGCAAGCTCTTGTGGAAACCCTTAGTGTCCAAGCACAATTGCTTCGGCTCTATATCCAGCGTGGTGATGGACTCAGTGGACGCTTGCAACGTACCCGGAGCTGTCAGAAAAGTGCCACTATGTAGGTGGTACTGATTATGCTTTACTTGACTGGTGCCTGCAGACGCATATTTACCTCGAAGAGGCTCACTTTTATTTGGAAGAGGGAAGTATCTACCAGCAGTTTGTATGCGTCCTTAGCACTTTTAAGTTTGATATTTACAGTTGCAAGTGCACTATCTGTAAGTAGGTCCTGCATATAACTCAACATAGATGCCGTCTGTCAATTATTATTGCAAATTCATGTCCTGAGCATTTTCACCCCGTGGTCCCTCCCACCACCTGCCCCCGACCAACCCCACATCCGAGTTTATGGCCCACTCTGATGTCATCAATGAACTTCCCCTATTAATTTTGTTCCGCGTGGTCGAACTTTCAACTTCACTTTTTATTCAAACGTCATATAACTGAACACCTTATCGTCACAGTAACAAATTCTCCCGTCTCCCACTTACTTACTCAGCTGAGTTATCATGGCTGACAGCAAGCTCTGTTACCATACGATCCAGTCCTCCTGCAGAGTTTGCCATATCGCATTCCCTCTATTAGTTTTAGCTCATCGTGAACCCCAAGTTAAATGTCTGTGTGAAGCCTAGGATGATGTTCTCTATCGACTGGGGCCATGGTCGTTAGGAATAGAATCGCACTACCCGGATTAGTGTTAGTTGTTTGAAGATGTTACTCCTTTATGCCTCTTTTACTCATAATAGCTGGAGAGCAACGAGAAAGTAATTTGAAACTCTTCAATTAAGCGGAAGAGTCGATAACCATGCGTAATTTAGACGGTGCGAACAACTTCCCGCTAGATGTGGCAAGGAAGACTTTCTGAATCCAGTCACCTGTACTCCCATGAGTATAATTGTCGTGATTGATTTATTATCGACTTCATAGCTGCATCTAGGTTTTATGAAACCAAATGTGTCGAAGTAACCTCATGGTATGGGCATCACTTCTCATTGCCTTAACTGAAATTCCGTTTCACAGTATGCGCTCTGCTGTCTGTCGGTCAAGGTAGCACAGCAGCTAATATACTGAGAGATTTAATCTGAAAATACGTCTATATAGTTCGAGACATTGTGATTCTTTCAACTCCCGTCACAATGCACGACGGTTGGGCCGAATTATGGTGAGGCATTTCACTGCATTCTGTTGTATGTATTGCGCGTTCATTACATTTGGATTTAGTTCGCTGCTTAGCTGTGTAGTGTACGCTATGGTGTACACTATCACGACACAAAAAGCATTTTACTGCATTCTGCTATATGTATTACGCGTTCGTTACATATGGATTTCGTTCGCTACTAAGTACTGTGCCGTATGCTATGGTGTACACTATCAAGTACACCATGGCCTGTCAAATGTGATTTGACTACACTATGGTTCTTACTTGTATCGCCGAAGCCCCTGCTGTTATGAACAGGGTTGCTTCTCAACTGATTCCAACGTGAAATTGAGTACACACTATGGCTTTTACTTGTATTGCCAGAGCTTTTTGATCTAATGAACAGGGTTGTTCTTCATCTGTCCTTCAACTGGTTTTGAGCTGAGAGTATGACCTGTGATTATGAGTGCAGAATATGTTCTCTACGTTTTGTAGATCTGCGTTGAAGATAGGATCACAACATTTCAGTTTAAAAGGATGTGATGAAGCAAGTACGAGTGATGTATACACATGCAAACATCATGTCGGTCAAGTTGAGATGATTGTTGTCGAAAGGACGGGACCTTTTGACAGCGAGACATGATTCCTACGGAAGTCCAATAGCAGGACACGACATTATCCGAGTTGGAAGCTTATGTATTTACAAGCAGGCATGAACTGTACTGTGCTGCCTAACTCAAAATCCTGGATATTAAGAGGGCTGTCATTGTCAAGGACAGCGACTAACTTTGATCTGAGTACGACCTTCGCATGCAGTATGAATTCCTCTACTATCCTGCTTGTGCAACATATCCTGCTATCCTCCTTTCCGCATTTACTATTTCATGTCGATTAGTACACATCATATATCCATTTCATCTGCACGTCATTTGCACTTAATAAGTTCCGAATCCCCCGTTGCTCTCACGGCTTCTGCTCTCATTCCTCATATCCTGCTTGTGCAACATATCCTGACAATAAACGATATGTATTTACTTCGTTTACTTCCTTCAAATTAGACACTTCCCAGTAGTACTTCCATCTTTCTCCCCCTCAACTAACCAAGTTCTTGGAATGGGATTCTACGTTGGCCAACGGGGGAAACATATCGTACGAGGAGAACGAAGAATTATAACATACAACTGAAGCCTTCGATTACCCTGAACGTCCACAAATAGATATTCAAGAAAGATTACGGAATGTTCTGTACACAAAAAGTTGTGGCATACTCAACGTCCTCCCTCGCGTCCTCCGAACTACACTACTACCTCACGCTACAGTACTCTGAGAACTCAATTGTTCTTCCTCGAATTCCAAGGCGGACGAACTTGCGGTGAAACTCAGAACCACTCGGCTGGGAATCCTGTCACGGGTTTCACTCCCTGTGCCAGAGACCTCAGCTCCTGTACATCTGACTCCGACAAACTCCAGCCCAGAGCCCCGGCAAATTCTTTGGCCTACGTCAGCAGAATATATACACAAGTTTATTAGCAACAGCCACAGCTAATGCCGAGATTATATGCACACCCGATGGTCCCACTTTCACGCCGCATGCATAGCAACACGGAAGCAATTCACCAGAATCTTTCACCTGTGTCGCTGATTTTGCTCCAGGAATCGGGATGACATTTCCTTGTGCTAGGAGCCAGTTAAGAGACACCTGTGGGACACCAGGCCACGTCCAAAGGCAAAGCTTTAAGTACATATAAGTGATACCCAACGCTACGCCCAATAAAACGTGAGACGTGCGTTGAGGCATGTCCCAAGCTTCCGATTCCATGCATTCCTTAACTGTGGATCTTCAGCAAGTATTCACCTTGCATTGGGAATCCCATCTCTCCATATTTCCCCGACGAGTACAAGTCAATGAATCACGGATTCGAGGGTGAACAGAGAATACCTGAGTAGGTGTCTTGCCTCCGTACTGTTGCCCAATCTCTTTCATTCTCTTCATGAGCGGGTCAAGCTGCACTCAACCGTCCCCTCGTGTCAATCACAACTGTCCACTTCGTCCTGTCTGTAATCAATTTCATCTCACTGCGGCACTACAGTACCTGATGCAAACCGTACAGTACGAGGAGGTGAAGTACCAGTTACCAGTTACCTCAGTCATGAAGCGCTCGTTGTAAGTTTTCGCTCTCGGACCTGATGGAAGCTTCGTTGCCGAGTACTTCCCGGTAAGAATTCCTATCAGAGTCAGGAGCAAAGGAGCACAAATTCATGCGAGTTGAAGGGTCAGGGCACATGATGGACGATGGCCATGACAGTAGGGTGAAAATCGCAGTAATCGCGGGCGAGTCAGGTGTCACATCAGATCAGATATCACATGCATTTTGTACGTTACCTTGGGCGAGAGGTGAGTATGCTATGAGGGAAACTCCAAGGTCCTCGCAAGCCTTCTTCACTCCGTTCTGCTCTGGGTTTCTGTAGACCAAGCTGTAGTGCACTTGGTTCGATGCCAAAGTCACTCCTCTTTTCTTCAGTTGATTATAAGCGTCTTGCAGCCTTTGTTCTGCATGTGACAGAAAACCGTCAGAACTATGTGGGTGCTGTAGATGTCAGGTAACCTCCGAGATGAAGATGAAACTGAATTATACCATACATGAATACTCTGGTACTGATCTTCTCTTTTAAGTTAGGATTTCAGTTACTTCTGTGATTGGGGTCGGAGCCATGAACTGAAGTGCTGTGGTCTAGCCGATAATACTTCAAAAGAATACGATTTTAGTATGGTCAAAGATGGCTGATAACGCGAAGAAATTCAGATTGGATAAAAGTATGGTTTCACACTTCACAAAATCCGTTATTCAGAGTAGGATCCCTAGATCGGATATGATGAATAATAGGACTCTCTTTCGAGGAAGAACTGATGGGGAAGGCACTGCTGTATGAACGAAAGAAGGCCATCAGTAATGAGTGAAATGTATGCCTTTCAGGGCTTTCCTCCATATATGTGACCTTCCCTGTCAAGTAATTTGGTCTGGGTACAAGAATTGCTGATCGAGGTTTGACATTATCTGATGCTATCCTCCACTTGGCGCTGTAGGGGGCCAAATTCTTCATCTTCTTTATCTGTTTTATTTCCGTGCTCCGAGGTACTCCCTTCATCTCTTCCTGCTTTTACAAGGTCAATGAAGCTGCCAAGAAATGAAAATGAGAGCAGGAGACCCGTCAACTCTCTGAAGTGATTCTCTCGTTCTTTCTGTGAAATGTGTCTGCCTAGTTTTACCAAGGTGGAAATGCTCAGATTAAATGGCCTGCGAATAGTTCAAGGTTCTGTACACCCTGACAGTTGGAAGCACCCCCGAGGTAAAATGAAATTTCATCACTGACAAAGATGAAATCTCATCACTGACAAGAATCTCCAAATGCTGCGCCTTGGTTTGAACAGGAAGCTTCCCGGAAGTAACCCAATAAATTAGCAACTAACCTAGAAACACCACCCTCACCATCTGACACTACTCCGAGGAACAATCTAATCAGTTACAATTTGTTTCTCCAAAGCTTTGATAAGTAGCAGGCCAATCAAGTCAAACAATGAGGAGACGGAAGGGTTTGACCCGCTGTAATCATCCAACAAAACAGCAGAAACAAACGTGTGTACAACCTCCGACTGAAAAAATTGGTCGATGCGTTATTGACGGATCTAAGAAAATTCTCTTATCGCTTCATTTGCAGGGTAGGTCCCTTACACCCTAGAACGGATGGCGTAAATCTCTTCCAATATGACAGGTTACGAGAAAGTATGAGAAGAATGCACTCGTCCGGAAACTGAGGCGACCATAATTGCAGGTGAAGTCGCTGGGAACTACTTTTTCCTTCCACCTCCAAAACGTGAACTTGGGAAAGGATCATAAGGTCAACAGTCAAACTCTCGCATGCAGAGCCCATGTACTTAGCAGGCACACTCCTTAACCACTCAACCAAAGCGTCCCAGATACTGGGAATTAGGCATAATATGATCCTAACCGCTATTGCATCATGCAAGCAGATCAGGGATTTGACAGATCGCTTGTTTCAAAGCCTGAAAGGTGGACAACCACTAATATCCAAATTTTAATGGGTTCCGAAGGTTCAAAATCTGGACTTGGCAACTTCAGAGAGTTGTGAAGAATTGAGGGAATGAATGCGAGTTTCGGTCCCGAGTACCCAACAGGTATCCCACATTTAGACCCCACTTCCTAGCCGACTGCACATTTTCTACCTTCCGAGGTCCACGCACCCACGATCGTCAACGACGTATACAAGCAATAAGGCCTAACAATAACACATGTCCGAGGAGCTCATCGCACTAGAAACGTTGACAATCTGTGTACGAGTAAAGCTAACAGAAGCCGTTCGTAGAACGGCGTGCCCACTTTGGGCCGAACGGATGCAAACCTAAGGTATGTAGATCTTAAGCAAGTGACTCTATGAACTGTATTAGCTCCATGGAGCATTTTCAGAAGAAAGGCATCCACTGGAACAAACAGAAGCAGAATGAACAACTACGGTACTTGGTATTTATTTGGGAGCGTGTCTTCTCGGGGTTTATTGTCACTATCAATTGTGCGCCAAGTTCTGCTGCTTTTACGCTGGTCTAATCTTAGAATTGACTCAACCGAACTGAGAACTTGCTTCTTGAACCGATGTAGAACCGAGTTTGAAACTAAACCAGAAGGCTGATTTCAACCAAGCGTTTGTAGTCCAACGGTTAGGATAATTGCCTTCCAAGCAATAGACCCGGGTTCGACTCCCGGCAGACGCAATTCTTGGCCATGACGAAACCAGGCACACGGAGGATTCCTGTCCTCCACTGTCTCCAGCAGGAGTGAAAGTGTCAGACGAGCTAAGATTTTAGGTTCTCTTACGAAAGTGTGGGTTTTGGAATCCAGCGCCGGAGGCTGTTGTGATGAATCCTCTGACAACTCTAACGAAATCAGACACACGGAGGGTTCCTGTCCTGTACTGTCCCCGCAGGAATAGAAGTGTCAGACGAGCTAAGCTTTTTCGTTCTTTTACGAAAGAGTGGGTTTCGATTCCAGTGCCGGAAGCTGCTATGATGAATCCCCGGACCACTCAACTTTTCTTAGAAACCGGAACTGGATCTGTGGGTCATACAGTCCTAGAATGGAGTGAGCGCGGTATACTAGATGCATTGTTCCACATTGAAGAATTGTCCCACGTTTACTGGGCTTCAGGAAACCAACCCATCCCTGAATGTTGTGAAAAGCGTCGCTGGATGGCTGAAGCGTGATCTCGTCACTCATCAGAAGTAACTCTTTTCCACTCAATGCTCTCATTTCCGTCCTACAGTCGAAGTCTCAGAGCAGTTCACTCTCTCATATGATCACTGTAATTCTTTTGGTTTTGTTTGTCACGTCATTCCCAAAAACAAGTTCCAAATAGAGAATTTTATATTTGAATCTCGTGTAGGTGGACAAACTACTCGGGCAACATTCCGGAAACAAGTTTTGCATCTGAGCACATGCAGAAATTGAGAGGGTTCTAGTGATACCTTTGTAATTTGATACTCCGACGGCTTTAACCAGTCCTTGCTCCACACAATCAGCTAGCCCGTCAAGGTAGGCTGAAATACCACAACAAGAAGGTTCGGTTGATTCATTGGCGATTATACACATTTCCAAATCCTTACTCAAAATTCAAGACCAAAGCTCCACTTTGTTCTAGAGGAACAGACCACTGCTCCTTGATTCTCAGGTTGAAGAAACACGATTAGCTCAAACCTCATATAAATGAAATAGGAATTCATCTCATGAAAATCTCTCAATGAATGAATATGATTCATCCAAGTCCATATGCAGAACTGCCTTGTTCGCATGTAGAACTCACCCTCATTGCCCCAAAGACCTGGCCTGCGAAATGACGACAAACCATAAAAAGTGAATTCGAATCTTACATTATTCTCTGTGTTTTGGTTGATTGCGATGGTGTACAACTTCAGCTGTAAGAGAATTTGTGCTGAAACTGTGTGACGGAGAGAGAGAGGACAGGTCAGAAATTTGTTGAGAGGAGGAGAACTGAAGACGAGAAGTTACCAATGAAGTTGATATAAATCAACCTGCGACAATCCCAATCGTTTCAAAGATCCCTTGACAGCATCCACAACACTGCCTCTACCGAATCTCCACGGCAGGGCGGCAAATTTGGTGGCCACAACAACATTTGTGCTTGCTTGAGGTTTCGCCCCTCCTTGTAAAGCCTGATACTTCTCTCGTGTTTGTCTCTCCTTGATAAACCTGCAGGTGAAGATGTTGTCAAGGTCAGGTCCTTCTACATACAGAGACTCTGATGTATAGTGGGTGCGATTTGAAATGAAGTAGTCAACGTTGTCAAAGGTAAACACTGGACTCTAACCTTCCAAGTAGAGTCTCGGAATCATCTCCTCCTCCCCACTGCGCATTTTATTCGTACTTGTGAGACAGTACCAAAGATAAAGCACTTACAGAGATCATGCTCTCGATTTGAAAACGACTGAGACAAACTCAACATAACTATTTAACAAGAACTTGATTTGGTTCAATCCCCACAAAAACCGGTCGATTTGGCGAGTCCCAGTAGCTACAGAGCTGTTTGGAGGTATTCTGTAGGAGCGCACCTTTTGACCGTAAACTTCTGCGAAAGCCACCACCTCCACTAATGAGATAGAGATTCGGGAATAAACATAGTAATCCAAACGTTCAAATCCTTCTTGTGATAAACCTTCGGAAAAGAATTCCTCTTTCACCATCTAGGGTGATATCACGGAGAAATTGAAGAGACGAATGCGGAAGTCGACTGCTTGATATTTCAGCAGGGGACCGATTTCGCACTTGATGATCATTACTACTCTAGCAAACCGTGCAGGTATTTCCATGAGAGAACTATTGTTGATAGCACTAAAATCACCGCTCACTGTAAGGAACATCTTGCTCGAGAGTCGAAACGTACCCGCTGTGTCAAAAAATGGGAGCCCCACATCCACAGAGGTTTCAAACGCAGTCTTCGCTTCCTTCGCTTTCCTATCTGCAGATGGACCAGGAAAACGTCAACAAGTCGATTCAAGCACTCTCTGTCAGCAATTCGGCGGGTCCATTTCCTCCGCCACTGCCAAATACTCGGTTGCATACGTATTTGTTCCCCTCCCCAGATATGCCAACATTCCACAGCTCGGGTCTATATTAAAGCCCGGAATCAGGTGTGCATACATATACAAAGAGTTGCTCTTTCCTCTTGGCATGAAAAGAATCTCTCCAAAATCTGCATAAGTAGTGAACATACCATCCCATCCGCCTTCATGCCAGAGAAAAGGGTCGCCCCATGACCAGCAGCCGACTCCAATCCTGGGTACCATCAACCCAGATTGTCCTAATTCCACAGTATCAGCCTCCGCTTGAGCTGGTGACTGCACCGCTTGAGCTCGAGCACCTGTTTTCCTTCCTGCTCGCAAAGCTACCACGGTACCGCATCTCGAGCTGCTGGATACTGCATTCCCTTTCAGATTCTGCAAACTGCTCAAAGCAGCAGCCGAGGAAGGGCAGCTCAAGCCAACCCCACCTGGAGCGACGCAAGCCATTTCCACAATTCTCACACCACTGAACGAACTCAACCCACCCGCAATGCTGCAGAAATTTCCAAGTTCCTGTCTAAGGGAGGAAGTCCGAGTACTCAATTCCCCGAAGAAGGAAAGGAACTGGCCAACATGCCCAAATGTTGTTAGCTACTGTGGAGGTGACAGGAGGGGACAATCAGAGTAGAGATCAAACTCCAACTTCCAATTGGCAGAACTCGATGGTCCTGGAGATCGATCGGAATGGCGAACACGTGTTTCGGAGATATTGCACCTCGTGGCTTAAAGGGCGTGGCTTGTTTGAGTCCATGCGCACTGATCTCCATCACGGGCTCGTTCGTTTCTTCACCTCAGACTGCTTCTCAGAAGGCTTCACCTCAGGCTGCCACTCAGAAGCCTACTATCCTGTACTGTTTGTGAACCTGGTATTTCGGTAACGCAGTTTCTAAATACCGCAGTTCAACCGCAGTTTTAACAAGGAACACGCGAATGACTTTTCGTCCTAATGTACTGAAGTGGATGGAGGAAGAAGGGGACATCTTGATAAACTATCAGTACTACCATAACCATCTTATAAATGTAATAGGGGATATTTTGACAAATTATCAATACTACCACCATCACCTTATAAATTTACAAGAGAATAAGCGATTTTTTTACTTTCCTATTTTAGCATAATAAATATTTCCGAACCCTCTATCCAACACTTTCATCAAAGTGTAAATTTATTAATTTCTTTTTACAGGTATTATACTAAAAATATAATTATTTTGTGGTGATATTGTAATATACGGAACATTTTGGTTTAATTTCTTTTGCTCTGTTATATAGCCGAAGTTCTCTTTATGTAATGTTTCTTATCCTCTCGAGTTTCAATACTTTAGAAGAGAGGAAATACACTTTTTCTTGGAGGACAAGGGCTACCGCGTAGAAAAAAACAAAGGATGGGAAGACCTCATCAAGCCGCACAAGGGAGAGACGAAAAAGGAAAAATGGGGCTAAGCCCCATAGAGTCTAAATGAGAAATACGGTCTACCGCATCTAAAATATCTTTATAAAAATAGATACGAAAATAAAATTGGATTATATTGTAAATTAATTACAATAATAAAAATTTGAGATCTTAAATATAAATCTTCTCAGAAAATTTGATTTAATTTCATATATATTAAAATGCTAACAGTGGAAATGAATAAAATGATAATATTACAGAAGTTTGATTTCTTTACTAATTAAATTTTTCTTATTTTATTATAATTCTAGATTCAATTTATGGGTTGACATAAGGCAAACAACGATTGGAACGATTGAGGTCTCCACGTGTAACCTGGAGTTTTATCGGGATGGATAGAATGGCAGGTGCTTAGATTGGGTGGTGCTAACCATGATTAACTGTAGTGCAGAAGCTAGGAGGTTAGAACCGGTTTCACCATAGTTCAGATGACTAAATTGTTGGAAACAAGACTGACAAAAAATGAAATAAGAAATCTCCAAAGACGACTATTTAAGATTTTGATTTGACTAATTAGGCTTGAAGTTATAATACGTTGGATGACTAGGTTGTTAGTATCAGGATTTGCACGAAATGAACTAAGAAATCGCCATGGACGACAATTTTGGGATATGCTATTATGCATTACAGATGACCTTCGTGTTCGTTTGCTGTCTCTTCCTACTCACCACTTTGCACCTTGTGACGATATACTCATTCAGACCTTCCTCGCTATGGATGAAGTTTGTCAAGAGAACACCTACACACACTTTCATGCTTGCCCAACCACAGGTCAGTGCTGGAGTTTCTCCCTTTCTTCAGACAACTACTCTGTGGCAGTCATCCACTTAGAACCTACGTTGATTGGCTCTATTGTCATGCACGCAAAGTAAAAGCGGACAGCAGTGGGTACGATGGACTCCTTGAGGGTCTTCCTTTACGTAAGTTCTCATGAGCTCCATTGCGACGTTTCTTATAGGGAGAGAAAGGTGTCTATAAGAATGTGAAGTAGTCCTTACAGGAAGTTTGGATACCTCCTAAGTAGAGAAGAAAGCACAATGGAGCATGGCATTCAGCTAGTCAAAATTGAGGACCGAGCACAAGAATTTTCCACCAAATACAGAAGGGGGTGGTCCGTCTCTGTCGTCCTCACTCCTTTCTCAGCCACTTTACATCTTAACATTATTACAGAAACGAGCTAAGTCACAATGCCGGAAGAGTATGAGGAACCTCCCCCCATTTTAGAACGATTTCAGGGGATGAGGTTAATACGGGTAACCAGATGTATCGCAGTGTACATCAATCGTATAGAGATTGCCAAGAAACTAAACTCCTTTATGAACCAACCCTAAACTCCTAACACCAACCCTAGACTCCTTTATGAGGATGACCTACTATGTTCGATGTACAAAACATACAAAAGTAAATAATTTCTATGTTCAATTGTTGAGTGTGTTGTGAAAAATCTTAGATCTGCAAATTCCAATACTAAATTCTAAAGTGAGTTAACTGGTATATGTGGAATTCCTTTGAAGACCTAGGTATTCCAAAGTTTGAGCTGCAGCTCTCCTAGCCTCTCCTTGACCAGTGGCAATTATAACCATCAAAGTAGTTTGAGCTCCTCTCCAATACCTTTCGTCTCGGTATCTTCTATCCCTGAATATCAGTTCCACCATCTTCAGAGCCTTTTCGCTTAAACTGGGGCTTTGATTCAGAACTCCTATCAAAAGATGTACAACTTGATTTCTCACCAAAAAATCCAAACCCTTCGCGCTGTTCGCCTCATTCTCTATCAGCGTAGATAAGGCTTCGACAGCCTTCTCTGCAGTTCTGGATTCTTTAGCCTCTAGCATATGAAGGAGATCCAGTGCAGCCCCTGACTCGATCAGGCACATTGTCCTCCTCACACTACACTGCCCAGCATGCACCTTACAAAGATAGCGTTTTATGCCAGCCCACGAGATTAACTTTTTGGCCAAGTTCATAGATTCAGTAAGCTCAGGCGTTCTTTTCGAAAGAAGACCTAAGACTACCGCAGCAGAGCACTTCGCACGGACAGACTCACTTCTGAGCAGTTTCCTCAGATGTGGTATTGCCCCATTCTTTGCAATGAATAGCTGTCTGTCCCGAGTTGCCACCCCTGGATTCATAAGTTTTGAAAGCGCGGCAGCCGCATATTCTTGACAGCGAATGCTTCCTATATCCAGATGTTTGACTAAAACTAAGAGCACTCTGTCACTTCGCAGCAATAAGGTACTATTCGTTGGCACCTTAGACATCCCTGCCAATATCCCTAAGATGGACTCATGTTCCTCCATTTCTAGTGGCAGAGTTAGGAGCTTGAGGAGCTTATTGAAATCTTCCTCGGAAAGTACAATGCATTGCCGAGCCTCTCGATCATCCGCAAGGTAACAAACTAGGTTTAGCGTGCTAGCGCGAGAAGAAGGTGAAAGATCCTCTCGACAGAGAAGATCGAAGAAATAAGGTCCAACCTGTCGTTCTTTGATTGAGTGCCTAACTATCCTGCTGGTTTTGGCCAAGCATTCGAGGGTCTTCAGAGCGAACTCATGCACGGGGGTATCCAGTTGCAGCATGCTAACAAGCCGAGAAACCGCCCCTTCTTGTTCAACTTTCTCAGCTGCAATCTCAGAAGCTGCTTGATGATCGGACGCCATATTGGCTAGTGTGCCCACAACCGCCACTCTTAAATCCTGTTGAGTAGATGACATACGCTTTACAAGAGCAGGTATGGCACCTGCTTTTGTAAGGGCAACCCTGTTGCTGCTGATGCCGGATATAGACTGCAACGCTCTCGCAGCAGCAACTCTCTCAGAATGACCCTCTCGCCCGTTCTGCAGAAGATCCAAAAGTGGCGCAATAACCCCGGCTTTAATTAGAGCAGAATATTGATTTTCTTTCAGTTTCAGGTTAACAACTGCTCTTGCCATTTCAGCCCTGATATCCAAGGGTTCGCCTGCGCAGACATGCAATTAGTGATATCAGCACCTTTGGCAGGTTCAGTAAGAATCACAAAAACTTTAGAAACCAATAATACTCGAACTTGACTGCTTCAGTTAGAAGGAAAAAGTAAATGTTAAGTTTGGGCTTCAGAATCGCTGCAACGTGAAGTGCTGATTTATCTAGATACGTCTCCTCAGGAACCAGTGTCAAACATTTGTAAGGTGCATATTTTCATTACGTCACACAATATGATATTGGTGTAATGGTATACAGAACGACTGGTGTAATGGCTACGACAACTTGGCTCCACACGCACGTGTGACCTAACAAGATTGTGCCTCTTGTAATCCAAACGTTGAAACTGAGTTTCTTATCGCCGTCAATCACAGAAAGTGGTAAGCGGAGTAAACATCTGAGTTAGTCAAGTGTAACTGCATGCAACGGTGAATGAGGAAAACTGAAGTGAGTCAATGGCGGAAGGGTGTAGGAGTAAAGAGTTCCTATCCAAGTTCCAACATCGGAACACACACACGGAGGAAAACAAATCCTCCGAGCAAGTGTATCAGGACTAGGTTAGTGTAGTTTTAGACGTGCTCTTTAAAGCATGAGTACATACATCGAACGAAAATAGCCTGACATTCATAAGAGGTCTGCAAGGAAACACATATGACTTCATCAGTTCATCTTGCTGAAGTAGTTGGATGGGAATGCAAGTAGCACTCGAATCGAGTTTCAGTCATGCTCGTGAGTGTACAGTGACATTGGAGTTATGAGGACAGAAGCCGCTCGAAGAACGGGGGATCCAGAACTCGTTAAATGCAAATAAAATGTAGGTGAAATGGCAATAAAATGAAAGTAGAATTGACTAAGAAACATGCGAAAAGTAGATGAAATCTAGATCATAAAAAGAATGTATTGTCAAGTAACGCTCATATGTAACTACATGTAGAGAAACCGTGCACCAATGTGTACTGAGGAAACGAAGAATCATCTCATATCAAGAAATCTCGAAATAAGCGAATGTGAAACAATTGAAAACCAAACTGAAAAAATGGAGAACTAACTGATTGAAACCAAACCCGGGATTTCGGGTATGAAAAAGTAGAGTGGAAATCGTTCTATGAAGGATTTCCACTCTGCTTCATTCTTCATAGAACGATTTCCACTCTGCTTTGCTTCCCCCCTTTTGGAACGTAAATTAGAGTATAGCGTGAGGGGACTGGATAGAGTATATCACTGCATGCACTATGGACGCATGAGTCCTGAAATGTTGAAACATCCGGAGGAAGCAGAAGGCGGCCATAGAAAGCCTCCCCGAAAGCACGGACAACTTCATGAGTGCCAAACGTAGTGCCGAAATAGCTGAGCGAATGTCAGTACTCCTCGCACCGAGTTTCTGTTCGACAGCTCATGAGTGCCAAGGCAAAGTACAGTGATACAGTGTACAGTGATATTGGAGTTATGAGGACAGAAGCCGCTCGAACAACGGGGGATCCAGAACTCATTAGATGCAAATGAAATGTAGATGAAATGGCAATACAATGAAAGCAGAACTGACTAAGAAACATGCGAATGGTAGATGAAATCTAGATCATAGAAAGCATGCATTGTCAAGTAACGCTCATATATAACTACCTGTAGTGAAACCGTGCACTAATGTGTACTGAGGAAACGAAGAATCATCTCATATCAAGAAAATTCGAAATAAGCAAATGTGAAACAATTGAGAACCAAGCTGAATGAATGGAGAACTACTACAGTGTACAGTGATATGTATGCTCAGCAAGAGCAGGTGCGGATCCTCACTACGAGCGTCAAGGTAACGAGCAGAACTGTTCATTTGCATTAAAACCAGCATTTTTTCATCATCCATCAACTTCTGTGTTAATTACCAAAGACTTATAGATGTAAAATACTGATATTGAACATTTAACAGTAACTGGACATTTATACGAAACATAACCAAGAAAATTAAATGCTTGACATGAACTAGGCCGTAACTAGACCTTCCTTAGTTCAACACAACGGTAGATGCAGAATTACTCTTATATACTTCCACATGATCTAGATGGTGTCCTTATAGACGTAGTCCAGCATCTACATCTTAATCTTGAAGTTCTCAATGTGTTAAACCTCCCGACTCTGCACTATCCACATTCATCAAAGCAAAACATTATGCCAAATACCAATCAGTGGCAGAGGAGGTGATTTTGTCTAGCAGCATACTTTGCAGATTACTCGAGTATTTTAGCCCTGAACCTTAGTAACCTTGAAAGTCTGGAGTTTAGAGAGGTTGTCTTTAAGCTTTGTTTTAACTCATAAGACTCGGGTTCCATTTTCATATTCTGGTTTGAAGTATTCTTTACCTTCGAATCCGGATAAACAAATGAAAATTATACTTCTTGTGAAATATGTTACCAAAAGCGTACAACCGAGTGCACAGTTCTCAGACGAATGCTTACCTGGAGACATCATACTAACTAAAGGTCGAAATGCTTGATATCTCGCAACAGTAATGGCCACCTGTGGATTCTCATGACAGAGATTACCAAGAATCTTTTCTGCCACTGCTCTCAGCTCTTTGGAATCGCCATTTGCTGCATGCGCGACGACGATGAGAGACTTCTTGTCCAATTCCACCAACGCTTTTCTTCCAACCTCTACCTTTGAAATCTCGAAAAGTAGCTGAAGACAAAGTATATCAGGGTCGGCTCGATACAGGTGTTTAACTATCGCGGGGATCAAACCATGATCTTTCATCATAATCTAGGCACATAGCAAGAAATAAAGTTAATTGAAATTCCATGAACACAGACGAGGGTGTAGAGCATCCATCTACTCCTCCTAACAATTCAGCTCTTTTAACATTAACGGTGTGCATGGGGCTTCTGCTCTATCCCAAGGACTAAGCGTTTCTCGTTTTCTAAGAAAGGCCAAGCAAGTTTGGATGCAACGTCACTCCTACGCAGTTTACAACTTTATTGGGCTCTCGCCCAGTGGCTACAGAAGATTTACAATCATCTCGCGCAAGAGGTATTCAGTGCGCTGCAAATATTTTGGAATAGCTTAACTGCTTACAACAAATGAAGGATAAGAGAAGGATATTAGAATTACCCGGTATTCGTCTCCGATAGAGGCAATATTCCAGAGTAGCTTCAAGACTTTCTCCCATACGCGTGGCATCTTATTTCTGTTATGCTTCACCAGAATACCAATCAATGGCTCAATTCCGCCCATGGACGCGACAAGGCGCTTGTAATTTGGATTTGTTTCACTTAGCGACTTCATTATTTCTACTGCCTCCTCCACTTCATTTTCGACCACAGATTCTCGTATCTTGTCAATCGCCATAGTAAGCTGCTTGCGTGTGGCGCGTTCGACAAATTCTGTGATAGCCTTTCTGAGAGCTTTGTTCGGTACCAATTCCAAGCTTTCTAACACCTCGCCAGTGTCTGGACAGGTTCGATGGCCCCGGTCAAACCACTCAGAAATCGCCGCTCTCTCATACGTGAATCCAGCTTCATTGCCTCCTCCAGCATTGCTGCCCACCATTACAGGATCCTCCATCACTTGACCAGTGATAGGGCAAATGAAAGAGGGGTTGATTTGTAGTGACCCGTATTTAGCAACAGATCTGTCCTCAACTGCAAGTATTCTAACATTAGCTAGCACTGCAGCAGGGCTTAGGAGTTCACAGAGGTTCTGGAGGTCTCTCTGATCTGGGTCATCAGGGGAGAGTTCTGAATTTTCCAAATCACGTACCAATTCTAGTTTTAGCTCTGCCGCAGCTGATAGGGGTACTTGCAGAACCTCGGCAATCCTCCGAAGCAAGCTAGTTGCAAATGGTTCATCGACATGATGAGAGGACAATCCTTCTTGAATATCCTCAACCATCTGTTGATGAGGTGGTTCCACGGAGAAAGTGGCCTGACCAAGTTTTCTTCTCACATCAGAAAACCTATGTTTGACATTGGAGGGCAGTGTATCAGGCAAGTCTGACAAACCATCCGCAAGACTCTTAACAAGCTCTCGACTCTTATCCAGAAGGGAGGTAACTCTAAAGAGCAGAAAGATACGACTCCTGCTCGCGCATTGTCGCGTAAACTGATAAATTGTATCCGAAACGCCTACTAGCCGATTTAACATTGTCCACATTGGCAGAGAATTAACGAGTTGCTGATCTTCTCTAGTGAGATCTTCGACCACTGGCTGTAGCTCCCCTAAGTAGAAAGAAAGCATAAGGAAGTTGTACTTGCTTACTGGAATATCGTTAACCGTCTGCCTCGTGTCATGAATAGAATTCAAGATAGATTGAATGAGACTTCCAGCGTCCCTCCGCTCCGGGGCGTCCATGAGAACAGCTTAGATAGTCCGTGCACACTGGGACAAGGTTACGAGTCTAATTTCGTCCGTCGACACTGATGAACTAGCAGAATAGGTGGTAGACTAGATACTCACAGCCACAGAAGTACGTAATCACTTTCCAGCTTCCATTCTATTTTCAGTCCCACGCTGTGTCTATATTCTTGCCTGTGGGCAAATCCCACGGTACGCCACAGAAAGCAGTCCATGTAACAAAAACCCATGGGAAAATCCGATCATGGATCCACAAATCCGGGTGCTGGGCAATTGGCGACTTCGTGCTCGTAGTAGACCTGCCTTGATGCCCTTCGATCCTCCAAGTGAACCTGGCTACTAACGGAACGCAGCGTAAACTCTTAAATCCTCGTATTTGAAGTCCAGGGTAGTAGTCTCCAATTAACCACCGAAGATTTGAGTGCACCTGAAGGTTCACACAAGACATACGTATTTCAGGATCAGAGACAGGGAAATACTCATATTTTTGTATTTCCTGAAAGCGCAAGCAAGTACTCCAACTTGTCTCATTCATCTAAGGGCATTACCACGACAAAGTTCAGTTACTTCAAATCCGCCTAGTGTTATTTCTTCTACTCGTTTGACTTCTCAATTGCTATCCAACTCCTTTTATGTCAACCAGCCAACTCCTATATCCTGCAATTCAGGGCATGGAGTTCGTCTGCCTAAGGGCGCGGTGTCTGTCTCTGTGGACTCCACAAACTACAGTTTTGCTTCTATTTAACTTACACTACTCTCGTGTTTATGTCTCGAACCAAATGCTAGGCAAGGTTGCTCATCCCAGGTAAAAAACTGTTGACCTTCAGAACTTAGGAAAGCGATGCCTTTCTGACAATCCTTCTACAACTTGTACTGACTGGTCTACGATTCTAGCCGAGACCCGGCGCACCAGTTGTACAGCTAGTTAAAAACATAATCCTCTCCACATTCCACCAAGAAATCGAGAGCAGATGGGTCAATGCTGGCGTTCCTGCAGTCTGATGTTACCTCGCTATCGGCCTGATAAGAACTCTGTACTTTTGAAATGACCTCCAATTCTCCCGCATCTTCATCCTCCCTCAACTCCAGATAATGCTTCTACCTGCTGTTGCGTAGTTGCACAGACGCGATTACCGTCGAGAATATTCACCTCGTTGTCGGTTGGTATAAGACTCTCTACCAGCTCTTCACTCCGTACATGTACACTAGAAAAAATCTCCACCAAACGCGTGCTGCTCCCACTTCTCTCAAACGAAATGCAGAGACAAACTAACAAATTGGTAATGTTCATCCGAATTGATCAATCACAAACAAAATTGATCCCCTGAAGCAGGTTATCGTTCTTAATCTCCCATCAAGTGCCGCTATTGCTGAAGTAGTCAACACAAACCATTGAAGGTTCTACTCCACCTTAGTCTTGAAAGTGCTGAAGGTGTTGGCACCGGTCCAACTGTCCAATCACTTCTGCCTAAAGCAGTTTTCCTCCTCCTACAAGAACGACGCGTTAACCCAAACTCCGCAAGACTGATCGACCATCCCTTGTATCCATTCGGGTAAGCACGCACGCTCCACCACGCGCTTTCTTCTCCTCTCTCTCTTCCCATGTAGCTCCAATGCTCGCCATGAAAAATAGAAAACAACTCTTATGGTATCCCATCTCTATTGCCATCTTTTCACAAGCTCATCTGTTTACAGATTTTCATTAGCTTCCACTGCCGCGCTCTCCCACCATCGCCACCGACCCAGGAAAGCAAGCATGGTGGAAGAATTTCCATCCACTCTCCACCTTCCCTGATTGTTACCGCAATTTAGACTGTTCACTGAGCAGACCCTCTAACAGAGAACACGACGAGACTGTAAGAGTGGCAATTAACGTTTATAGATGTCTCCAGTTCCTCGCATTTGCGTTTTGTTCGTTTACCCTTTCTTTGTCACTGGCTCTGCTCTGACTATCCTTACCAGTTGTTGACCGAGGCGCTTTGACTGCCGTCGTTTACCGTCAACTGCAGCCGCATCTTTTGACTTTGCGTCCCTACTGACTCCCTCGATTTAGTTCTTGCACCACAAGCCGTTTGGTTCCAAATGTGACGAGATCGACTCCTTCCAAACGTCAATCCCGTCCTGCTACATTCCAAAAACATGACTACCGTGCCTACATCACCAATCGATGGGGGAGCTCACACGGTACCTCAGAGCTGAATTTGGACGTTTTTGAGTTCTACTGCCAAGTGCACTAGAACTCAAATTCTCAATTCCTAAGTACGTTTTTTTCGCGAATCCTGTCGGAAGAGGGCCTTAGTTGCCGACAGAAGGAAGGTTTTTGATGCTAAATTGATGAAAATCTTGTCAACAGATCATCACTTAATTGATAATTAACGTTGAGTCTGTTGAATTTTAGCGCTCGTCTTCTAACATTCAAGGGTGCCAGCCTGTTTACCGTCAAGTTCGCAGTGGTTCGTATATCTTCTGTGTCTGAGTGCGTTACGGATGCTTTGATTGGTTTCAGTCTCCTTGTATTGTGGAGTGTGTATATGCTGTCTCGGATAAAAGGCGTGACTCCTTTTTATCTGAGACGGAGAGAATCTTGACGAAAGGGATCTAGAACCTGGAAAAGGTAGTCTCCTGCAAACCCTATAGCTTCTTGTTAGGCTCTCATCTACACTGCAATTTATATCGTTCACCTCGTCAGTCATTTTTATGGTTTTTAAACTCGAGATTCAGCCTACTTCTACAGATAACAGAAAAGCAGATGATGAGTAATTTTGCTTGTAAATGCAAGTGATCGTGACCAGCAAATGATAATTTTCTAACAGCGGCAAATTGGGACCATGAAGGGCGGAGTTTCAGAACGTGCTCGGCAATTGTGGAGCACCGCCAAATTCTTCATTTACGGCGAGATCTTAATGTTATGTTAAGTGAGAAACTGTAAACATGAACAATTCTGGGCTTGCCAGATAACTTCTATGACGCTGGGTCCATCACACCATAGCGTCTAATCTGTCCAAAAGATAACAGATCTTGAATCTGCTATTAAATATCAATCTACGTCTGGAAAGCAAACGTCATGTGTCGACGAATGTCAGAACATAAAGTGGAAGATTCCGCACAAAGTCCTGAGTGCAGAGTTCCAAATATCCACATAAATTTTGCCAGGTCAGTCATTTTCATTGACTTGCTTATCAGGAAACAGAAAAGTGCTGGCAAAAGGTTAATTGACCTCCTTTTTCTCCTTTATTTAACACGTAGCACATTTGTGGGGGTGGCGGGGGAGTGGGGTACCCTACTCCAACCTTCGAGCAGATAGATGTATAAACCAGACATTACATTGGTAGCATGATCGATGAAGATAATGACGTTTTGTGAACCAGAAAGAACCTCACAGACGGTTTGGGTGGAAACCTTGTACTTTCCACACATCGATGGACGGATGTGAATCAGAAAGGAAAATCCAGTAATGGAACTGACGAAAATTCGGCACTTGCCCGATCAAACAGGATTTAACGCACGTGGACATGGATCAGGGGTTTGAAGGAGGAGTACAGGACCTCCGAAAGCGCAAACGGATCGTACACTGCATCAGAAGACGAAGTAAATGAACACGATGCACGAACAGGACTTTCAGAGTTACATCTGAACCGTACAGGGAAACAAGAGATGAAATGGATGAAAATCCTTACCGTTTCCCACTCGTAATTGCCTCTCTGATGCCCATGTTATGCAGCGACTCCCCATGGTCACGACAGACTTTCGTTGTAATACACAGAAAAGTCAGAAGTATAGAGGGATCTTTCCGACCGTGATCTTCAGTGGTGAAATAGGTGAAAAAGTGGAACTTCACACGAGAAATGTCTTCTCGAACATAGAGTAAACAGCACCATGAAGGAGAAGATGAAAGCGCACAGTCGAAGTTGTTGCGTATTATACGGTAAACCAAAAGCTCATTCATTAGAATCCTGTGTGGGGTTTGTGACATTGAATAAACGCTTGCAGCGGAGGACAATTGATGTTTCCGTCTTGAATCCAGATCGAATCATCCCTTACAGGATCATGCAGAGCTCAGAGTCAATATTCTGACGCCTTGTGATCAAGTGTGCACCATATAAACGTGAAATTTCTGCATTGAAGAATTGACGCAACTAGTAGATATGAAACTCGAATCCAATGTGCGTTCCTGCAATTGAAACTTTGGCGTCATGTTCTTCTCCTACCATCTTTGTTACTCCATATTTCTCTATGCCCGACACTGTTCATGTTATCCAAGGATTCTAGAACTCTGCTTTCTTGGCAGCTTACCTTCATTCTTACGAGGCAGCTGTCCTGCTATC
Organism: Lunularia cruciata; assembly: GCA_948567375.1. Taxonomy (NCBI): domain Eukaryota; kingdom Viridiplantae; phylum Streptophyta; class Marchantiopsida; order Lunulariales; family Lunulariaceae; genus Lunularia; species Lunularia cruciata. Next base: position 58,040,195 of record OX419762.1, on the reverse strand, counting down.
AGTTTCCTTATCATTGAGTGCAAATGACTATATACAGTAATTACACAAATTTCAATTCCTTCCCTCAAGATCGTCAATAAGAGGCGGATTGCAGGAGATCCTAGGTATCAGCAACTCTTTTACGAACAATTTCTCCTTATCCGTAGTGTCAATGCCTTCGGCCGGCAATACAGTATCTGAAGAGCCAGTGCCTAGCTCTGCTACTCCATACAGCCACGCTTCGGCGAATTCGGAACAAACACGAAGAAAATATAAACAGAGGCATGACAGATCCCCGGTGTTCATATTTTTGGCTGGCAGTACTGTTATGTTCTGGATTCTCCCGGTCTATGTTGCCGTGCTACAGCCCTATATTTTACAATACCTGACAGCTCCGCATAGACCATCAAAGTCAAGGCCGAATAGAAAGTCTTGATTCACAGTTTGCTGGAAGTACACTCTAGGTGTCATGTCCAAACGGTGTAACGACTTCTTCCCTGAGCCGAAGGATATAAACAGCATGCATTGCAATGATCTGCTTTTGCTGTCGTCGCGATTGGCTGAGGTAACCTGACAAAATCAAGGATTGATTGGGTAAAGTCAACTCTACCGGTACAGCAACTAGGCTCAAGTAGCGCTATCTTGCTGACGATCCATAGCTACGGGGATTAATATATTACGATAAATTATGCTAAGCCTAACAGGTTCAGGTGTTTAAAGATTGATGCATTCACATCCGATATCAACGCCATCATCTGCTTTTCTCTTGCATACTCGAAGTAGAGAGTGGAATACTTCATCGAGTAGTCACGCGAAGTGCAGGAATGCAACTGTTTGTCGTGAGTCATGATAAATAAGATCACTCGGAATTCATCAAACCTCCTGCAGGTTCTATCCTCGTCCACTATCCAAGAGTAAGCACAGCCAAAAGAAGTTGTCAACTTTTGCTTATGCAAACGATTACAAGGCACACTTGTCTTACGTAAAAATGTCCAGCCGCAAGCACTAAAAACAAACGTTGTGTTGCCTTTAACTGCCAACCTTTGGACAGAACCTGATGCACTACTATCAACAAGATTTGGGAGGCAAACACAATATCAGGACTGCAAAGGGCTTCCACTGTCCAAAGTACCTAGTACACCAGTGGTTTGTTGTAAGTGGCAAGAGGGAAAGCTATTCGAGTTTACGCTGGTGGTGAGACCTAGTGTATGTTTTGAGCACATTTACCTGGTTCGGCAAGATTCTGGGAGTGCCTGCCGTTTTGAGGTAGCCGTCTCCGGGGACTCAGCACCTCACAAGCACAACAATCCATTACGTTACACTTTGCATAGATATTGTCTCAAGAGTGCGAGCAGATTGGTATATGCGCAATACAATACGCCTATGCATTCCGTCAGGAAGTAACTACCTTCATGTCATCAACTTTGGTTTTTGTGTGTAAACGTTATGCTATATAGCGATGTCGCGACACAAATTTTCTGGCCGATTAGAAAGCTCTTACTGCTGTGTGCCCCGACTGAATGATTTTCGCCTCGCGGCTAAGCATGCCATGCATATGATATTAGGCACACCAACTGTTTGCATTTGACCTCGCCACTTGTGACAGTCATTCAAACTTGACTGATCACATCCGTTGTCTCGTGCGGAGAGTAAATGGTCTTCTAAGCAGAGCCTTCCAGTTGTTGCGCTGTGGCACTACTACATAGGTAAATCTAGGTACATTTACCTGCAGAAAAAAGCCAAAAACTTAATCCAGTGGTACGCTCTGCCCTCTCTCACAGTGTAGTTGCGAGCCATCTCGCATATAAAATTCGTGCCAAGTACTAAATTACAAATGAAGTATCATATGGTAAAGCAGGTACATTGTATCCGAAGATCTCAGATGACTTGGAGGTTATTTACCATACAACGAAAGATGTAGCAAGACTTTCTACAAGTCTTCGCTGTCTAATTTAGCTAACGTGAAAATAAATCCAAGTAAACACGAGCTAAAAGCGAGAAGCGAGAAGCCACGTACCTAAGGCAGAATAAACAATCCGGTAACGCCGTGACCTAGTTTGTGGCTTGCGCTTTGGATGAGAAGTAAAGATTTAGAACGTTAGAGGTTCCAAGATAGTTCGTAGATTCACATTCGAGAACAAACCTGTCCTCAAACCAAATCGTAGCTGATAGAGGAGACTCGGAAGAGCTCTAAACGTGTTTTCTGCCGAAGGTGTAACTTCCAGAAGCAGCGTTTCCGCAAGTCAATACGCGAACTCTCGAAGGTCCAACCATTTGTTCCTTAGATCTTAGACTTATTCTCTCCCATTGAATGAGTATCTCCAACAGTAGAGTAAAATATTCAAGAGCTACGTACTTGTAACAAAGAAAGGTCCTTCTCACTTATCACGAACTAAGTTAGTATTTCCAAGAATTATGTACTTGAGCAACTCTTGTCGGGATCTGTATGAGAGGACATTGGAGAGAGATGGGCTTAACATTATCTTCACTTTAGCACTTAGAGGTTAGTGGCACCTCAAGTTAGTGGCACCTCAAGTTCACGGTCGACTTAATAGTGGACTTATTATATACGTTAGCTTGACATGCGCCATCGTGGTGGTTATTATCTTACATCTTAGTGAGTAACAACCTTGTTAGTTAAACTTACTCAATGTCATTATATGTGAGTAAAGTTATAAATTTATTAACATTAATGAGCAGAAATATAAAAAATATGTATACAATTAATAGATTTATTGATTTGAGTTTTATATATATCAATATATGACCATAACTTAATATATTTTTGTGCATGTATACATCTTTATATAATACACATCGTTGTAAACATCATATACTTTAGAAGCAAAACTCACTCATAAGTCATATATGAACTCTAAAATGCCACAATAATCAATTCACATTTTTCAGCTTGAATCATACTCCAATTGGATCTGAACTTGATACTCCATTCAACAATTTACAGAAAATTTGATATTGATTACAATCAAACCATACCCACTCTAGCTAAGACATTCCATGTGACGCTTGCTAGCCTTTGTCTTATGAGCCAGCTTGTCTCTCACTCAAGATGAACCTCTAGTGGCTATTAAAGTAACACACCATGGACTAAGACGGAAAGGAACCCCAACTCCATCACATTCCTCGAGGGCAAGAACTCCAAGACACTTCCAAGACTCAAGACGTTACTCACTAGAGAATTCAATGAGAGAAATATAATTGCAAATGAAAAGATGATGAGTACCTCTTCACCCCTACTTATATACTTGTGAAAAAGTTATACACCAACATTACTAATTATTGGAGTAATTCAAATTGCTTGGCTAAAAGTAAAAAAAAGTCAAAAAATATAAAGAAATATCCAAGCACATGGGAATACTCCCATGGATAGGTGGTCTTATCCTCACCTACCAACTAAGTCAAGGATTCCTTCACAAGAGATATCCTTGGATTATAGAAAAACCTACATCAATAAGGCTTGTGGGCCCAAGAGTTCTCAACTCTTTCCTCAAAGTCAAATAATTGGGAATAATATCAAGTCAATACACTAGACGATAAAATAATGATGCTCACTCTTTTTCATTCCTCTTGAATCGGATCAACTTTTAGCTTAACTAGGAAAAATTCTAGCTAATCATGAATGTAGAAGTTTTAGCTAAGACATATATCTGACAAGCTGGCTCTTATTCACTTTGATCTTTTACTTCTCAAGGCATTCATATGAAATTGAAGAAGGCACAAGGATGTGATGCTGAGAAGTCAAGGAAGGAGCAACTCATGGAATTTGAGGAAGCAAGACAATTGTTATGATTTAAGTGAGCAAGCCCAAAGGAAACAAAAAGAGAGTTATGATAAAGAGGTAAAGCAAAAAGAAGGTAGAGCACTTCAAGGAAGATGATTGGGTTGTGTTTGATTCCATTTGATTCAAGAGGGTGGAAAAGAAGTTCTTGCCTAAGTATTTTGGACCTTTCATTGTGGAGAAGGTGTGGAGCAATTACACCTATGATCTCAAGGAGTTGGAAGGAAAACACTTTGATAGTATCAACCACGATAAGTTGAAGTTGTATCATAAAAGGTAAAGGGACCTTCAATTTGAGGACAAAATCAAATCTTAGTCCGGGGATAAATGTAACACCCATTGATGCATGTATGCTTTATAGGAGATATTGAGTTTGATGTTTCAAGTAATGGAGATACATGGAATTGCAAGTTGCTCCTTCCTTTACTTCTCTGCATCACCTCCTTGTGCCTTCTTCAATTTCCTATGAATGCCTTGAGCAGTAGAAAGATCAAAGTGAATAAGTAAAGTAGACTCAATATCATATACCAAATAAAATGGAGACTATTTAGTGAATGTCTTCATAGTTGTCATATACTCCCACAAAACCGCATGAATCCTCTTGTCCTAATGATGATTTTCCCCCTTTATTTTTGCATCTTTGGCCAACATTACGTACAAGGTTTTGGTTGGTTCTGTTTTCCAAGCCATTGGAGTTTGGCTTATAGGAAGTAGTCACTCTGTGTGCAAGAGAGAAACATCATAGTACAACTATAGTGATATTTCTTGTAAACACTTCTCTATTATTAGAAACCAACTCCAATAGACATCCAAACCTAGTGATGATGCATATATAAAGAGATCTACCAAATTAATCTTCATTCTTATCTCTCAATGGTCTAGCCTCAACCCACTTGGTAAGGTAATCAATAACTACCACAATGTATCAATTGTTCATGGGGTTCTATTGTGAGGACTTACAAAGTCAATTCTTCACTTCTCAAAGGTCCTAGCAATGGAATTAATCTAAGAGGCGGAGTAAATGTAGACTTCCTAGCAAAAGCTTGACAAATGTTACAAGTTTTGAAATAATCAAGACAATCCTTGAAAATTCTCCTCCAAGGGTAACCTATATCTAGAATATCTAGAATCTTGAAAGTGGTCACCTTTCTTGCAAAGTAAACCCCCACATCAAAACATCATGAAACTCCCTCATGAGTAAGATAGACTCCTTCCTACCCACTACTCTTCAAAGTAGACCATTTGCTCCTTGATAGAAAAGAATGTTCTCCTTCATTGTGTAAAGTCTAGATCTTGTTGCAAGGGCCTTCATCTCCCTAGCATGCATTTCAAAGTAGACCATATTCTCCTTGATAGAAAAGAATGTTCTCCACTATTGTGTAAGGTCTAGATCTTGTTTCAAGGGCCTTCCTCTCCCTAGCATGCATCCCATCAGGATAGTTATCTCCTGAAAAAAAGTCCATAATCTCTTTGTACTCCATTGGAATCTCTTGAGTTATTGAGGTTATCATGAAGTCTTTGTCCAAAAAAGAATCATCCATTGGCTCAACTCCATCATAATCATAAGGCTAGATAATAAATCAACATTTGCATGTTTCTTCCCTGATTATCCTCAATGGTATAATCATAATTAGACAAGAGTATCATTGATCTTGCTAGCCTTTCCTCCATGTTAGGCTTATTGAAGATGCACTTCAAAGCCTTGTTATCCATGACAATGGTAGTCTTCTCTCCAATCAAGTAGTGTTGAAACTTCTTGAGACCAAATAATATAAAATGTGCCCCAAAAGTAGAATTTTCCAATCAAGTAGAATAGTTCTTTCTGATGAGACCATTTGTTTACTAGCATAAACTATTGGATAATCATGCCCATCTTGGTGTAATTGACTAAAAGTGCATGCTATAGCTACATTAGAAGCATCAACATAAAAGATGAAAAAATCACTCTAATTAGATTTAGAAAGAATTGGAGCCATAATAAGGGATTTCTTAAGCTACTCAAAAGCTTTGAGAGCTTCTTTGTCTCACAAAATCAACATGTATTCTACACCCTTCTTCATGTGAATGGTCAATGCATAAGCCTTGTTGGAAAAGAAGAAGATGAACTTCCTATAGTACCCAACCAACCCTAAGAATTGACATAACTTTGTCAAGCTTGAAGTGAATGGAAGCTCTAGGATTTTCCTCATCATTTTAGGATACATTGCTATAACTGTAACAATATGGAGTTTAGCGACATAATTAGTAAGGCTAACAAAGAGAGAATAAGCCAAATTAGCCTAGAATATTCCAAAAGCATCTAGGAAGCTTCCCGACTAGTTAACTTGTGCTCCAAGCAGGTAGCTTCTAGAAGGAAGCTTCTAGAAGCTTCTAACTAGCTTAGCTTGCACGCCAAGTAGGCGGCTTCTAGAAGGAAGCTTCTTGAGAAGCTTCCTAGTTAACTTGACTTGCACTCTAAGAAAGTGGCTCAAGGAAAATTTTTGAGAAGCTTCTCAAGGGCCTTGTATGCTACCTATAAATACCTTGTTACCTTCAAGATTGGAAAGGAGTATTTGGAGTGTATGAGGTTTGTAGTGGCACCTCTACATTATGATATCATTCTGGGTCTACCTTGGTTTGAATATCATAAGGTTCAATTTGATTGGACCCGATTCAAGTACAACACCAAGGTAGGAATTTCAGATTAGATATTAGAATACCTCTAAGTAAGACATCTAAGAATAGTGAGTCCCAAGATGGGAAGTTTGCCAAGAAGGCAACCAAGGAGCAAGCTTGGAAGAGAGATGAGTCCCTAGAAGAGAAGTTTGTTAGTAAAGCAGCCATAGAGCAAGCTTTGGAGGAAGATAAGTCTGCATTTGTGGTGTGGATCAAGCCTATTGCACAAGAAAAATTGTGGTGCCCACATTTTTTTGTTTTTTCAAAATAAAGGAGAAGAAGTGTATAGAGAGGTCGGATTGCGCCTATATGGCCGAAGAAGGCAAAGAAAATTGTCTTTGGGATGAAACCCAAAGTAAAGTGACTTCGGGTCATAAGGCGAAGTCCTTGGAAATGCCCTGTCAGCATACCATATGAAGTAAATTGTCTTCGGATCGGGGGGAGCTCAACCCGAGGCAAAGACAGTCTAACAACCTTTCGTCGGAGCAAGAAATTCAAGAAGGGGCCATTTCAAAACTGGTGGCTCATACGCTCGAAGGTTGATTGACAGTGACAAGTGCATGCAGGAGGTGTGATTTCTTGGTAGAAACTCGAAGCGACGGAAGACAAAGAAGTGCAACTCTATAAAAATCAAAACTGCAACGACAAAATGTTGAGCAATTTTCCTTCGCCGTTGAGAAGTCGTCTTGCAGGTTATCGGGGAAAGGGAAATAAAGTTGTACTCGGGTTAGTGCGCAAGGGAGAAGTCGCAAGAGACAGTAAGAAAGCAGAAGAGATGGGAGGAGGGAAGAAAAACTCTGAATTCACAGTGAGAAATCATGCGATTTGGAGATTAGATGTAGTAGCGAGGATCGAAGTCTTGAGCCGACTTTGGATCACCTTTTTGGCATAGAATTGGAACGTAAGTTTTCCAGAATTCATGACAGAAATCATTGAGAGTAAGTGTCTCGATGGTCCCAAGGAAGAAGGGAAGAGAGGAAATCCGGCTCGCTGGACAAAGTCGGATTGGAGACTCGTACTCGGGAAGGAGGCGGGTTCGGAGCAGGGAGCCACGTTCTTGGGGAAAGGAGAGATAGCCCAAGAAACGTAGGAGGTGAGAGATGCCTTCTTGTTGAAGAGAACAAAGAATGGGTACAAAGTTGAGAGCTACAAAGACCCTGTGAGGAGAGGAATTGTGAGTGCACTAATGGCCATCTTGAAGCCGAAGAGAACCACTTATGTGATGAAACACCAAGCGGTGTTCTTTCACAAGCTATTTGCAGGAGAACCAATCAATTGGGCAAGGTGTTTTCATGGGAGAACAAGGCAGATGGTGTGGAATCTGCGGGATAAGTCGCCTCCACAGTACATCGTACCATTTGCAGCACATTTCTACCTCGGGTTGAATTTGCTCAATTTGGCGGAGTGCAATAGAATGGTGTCTCATTTCCATCCTGACTTGAGAAGAGAAGTCAACGTGGAGGAGCAGCAATACATTCTTCAAATCCGGAGCACAGACGACTACTACGCGAAGATAGGGAAAAACGTGGAGGTCGTGGTAAGTACCATGACAAAGAAGAGAACTCGGCACGCAGAAGCCAAAGAAAACAAGAAACCTCGGAAGATGCAGAAACATAACCCAAGGCGAGGGATGGTGGTGATTGAGTCGGAAGATGAAGACTCAGAAGGCAAAGCCAAGCTCAAGACGAAGGACTCGGAACGTGAGGAGGAACCTGAGCTGACACTACAGAGCGGAGATACTAGCAGTGACAGTGAAGACGGTGGAGAAATGACCTCGGCACCAACGGCTGAAGAATACGAAGAAGAAGTGCAAGCCGAAGTAGAGGCCAAAGACAATGCGGCGCTGGAAGACGAAGTACCTGTGCTCGAGGAGAAGAAGATTGCAGTACAGCAAGGAGTTTGCTCGAGACGTAAGGCAAAGTGTGAGGCGGGGCCGAGTAAAGTGAAGGAAGAGGTAGAAGACAGCACGAGTAGTGAGGCATCAATCTCGATACAAAGACTTCAGAAAAGACGGTGAGTATCAGGAGAACATGAGGAGAAACAAGAAATTACTCCGTGGGAGGAAGAAGTTGCCAGTGAGGGAGTAGAGTACCTGCAAGAGGTAGTATGCCCGCTGTTAGTGAAGTTGGAGAAGAAGAAGAAGGAGATGCAGTCGACTTGTCCAGAGGTAAAGACTGTATTGCAGGTGGTAGCGAGATTAGAAGAAGAAAACTTGGAGTTGAAGAAGAGTATAACCCGAGGTGAGAGGGAGAGAGAAGTACTACAAGCGGAAGCAGTAGAGAGAAGTCAGGTAATTGAAGACTTGAAGAGAGAAGTGAGCTATCAAGAGGATCTTGCGAGGAAGAGTGATATCGCAAGGGAGAGACATGTAGCTGAATTCGAAATCTTGAAGCAACAGTTTGCTGATTCAAGAGTAGAGCTTATCCATGCTATGGCGAGGGTAGCATCAAAGGAACAAGAGCTCGATCAAGTGATGGAGAGTATGGAGGAGAAGAAGCAACTCTGGCAAAGAGAGTTGTCTGTGCGGTATAGAGAAGAAGAGAGATTACGAGAGTTACTTCGTAATCAGGAAGAGAAAATTGTACAGAAGGAGAAAGAGAAGGAAGCGGTGAAGGCCAAGTTCAAAGAAGAGTTGGCAATGTACAAAGAGGAATGGCTTGCAGATTGGGAATGAGAATGGAAGACAAGATTGGAGCCATTGAAGGAGATAGTCCTCAGAGTGAACGCAATGTTAAGTACAGAAGCCAGCGTTTGGATTGAAGAAACAAGGCTGCACAAGTTGAAGTTGTTGGTGCAGGAGACAAGGCAAAGACAAGCAAAAGATACAGATTTGAATGCCTTGTTGATTAGTCTCAGAACTCGTGTAGACACGAAGATCTTAGAAGTAGAAGACAATATTGCAATTAGATTAGACTTAGTGAGAATAGAGTTAGAAAAGCTTTGGCAAGATGTTAAGGCAAAACCCAAAGTAGATAACATAGGAATCCAAATGTCCTCGGAGTTGCCCTCAGAGACTTTAGAGAAGAATGGGTTGAAAGATGAAGAGTTAGATAGATTACCCACTAGTGCAATTTCAGATTAGGAAAGAGAACTGCTGGATCTGGTAGAAGAAGTAGGAGATGTGAAACCTGAGGAAAATGTAGTAGGAAGTAAGATTTCTTCGGTTTCGGGTTTGAAAGCCAAGGAAGAAGTAGACATCGGATCGGATTAGTAACCGATTTGAGATTTGAAGGGATAGATATGAAGAGGTGCATTGTCATTTTGGATCTGCAGGTTAGAACAGTTGTTGTAGAACGGTATAGTTGTTAGAATTGTTGATTGCTTCACTATTTAAGAGTGGCATTCGCAGGAAATTGTTGTTCAGTGCTCATTATTTCTGAGAATAGATAAAGCAAAGTGCTGTGAAGCAGTGCTCGTCGCTTGAGCTTAATTCCGAGTATCAATTTCAAAATTGTGTTTGTGAGTGTTTGGAGAAATTTGAAGTGCAAGTCAGAGTGCTTGTTGGATGTTGGATTCCACAGCCTTGATCTTCATTCTGTGTGTTTGATCTTGAGTGAAGTGCAATCAAAGCAATGCCTTGACAGATCTGAGAGGAATTGTAGTGTTGGTAGTATTCTGCGTTTGTGAGTGCAATGCGAAGTTGATGTGAAGCAATTTTGATCGAGGAAGTTGTGCCTTCAGTGGAGGGGTGGAACACAATTCTGAGGCGAAGTCATTTTGCAGTGAAGTGCCGTTTTTGGGAGAGCCTGAATCATCACAATCAAGATTGTTTGGAAAGATTTGATGGAGTTGTGATTAAGGAGTGTTAATTGTGACAAGACTGCGAATCAGTGCTTGTTACTCTCTTCTAGGTGTGGTTTCTACCTGAGAGATTAAAGACGCAACCAAGAAGAACTACATTGTTACTGTTTGCTTTGTATTTGACCAATTCTGACTCGTATCTCTACGGGAACGAACTTTACTTACTTGATTACCGCAAAAGTGATATTTGCCGGGTTGTCACAAAAATCTGCGGAGGGCCGAGAGTCTCATCAAGCAATGGTTGATTGGATAGTTAAGGAGTTTGCGGATGTGTTTCCAGATGATCTGCCAAAGGGATTACCCTCCAATCAAGGTATGCCCTTCAAGATCGAGTTATTGCCAAGGAGTACTCCAGTGAGTAGACCAATCTATTGGCTCTCACCAAAGGAGTTGGAGGAGTTGCAAACAACACTTACAGAGTTGTTGGAGAAGGACTTCATATGACATAGTACCTCTCCTTGGGGAGCACCGGTACTATTTGTTCCAAAGAAGGATGGAGGATTTCATTTCTGTATTGATTATTGTGAGCTCAATAAGCAAACCGTGAAGAATGCATATCCCTTGCCTCGGATTGATGATTTGCTTGATCAACTAAGTGGAGCACGCTACTTTTCCAAGCTGGATCTTTTTAGCGGCTATTGGAAACTTCCTATTGATAGAGAGGATGTGCAAAAGATTGCCTTTCACACAAGGTATGGGCATTTTGAGTGGAGAGTTCTACCTTTTGGACTCACTAATGCTCCAACAGTCTTCATGGATCAAATGCATAAGGTGTTGGATGGACTATTGGATTGGTCCATGCTGGTGTTCTTGGATGATATCTTAATATATAGCAAGAAAAATATGGAACATGTGAATCATGTGCGAGAAGTCCTAAGACGACTAAGGAAAATGGAAAATTTACTATAAGAAGTTGAAGTGTGCCTTTTGGCAGAAGGAGGTTACCTTCTTGGGTCATAAGATCTCATCAAAGGGGATTAAGATAGAGGAAGAGAAAATCAAGGCCATTACTAATTGGCCTACCCCAAAAGATGCTATAGAAGTATGGGCATTCAATGGATTGGCTTTTTTTTACCGATGGTTCATCCATTATTATGCTCATGTGGCTGCACCATTGACTGACCTCTTGGGAAAGAACTTGAGTTTCTAGTGGACCACCAAGCATGAAGAAGCATTCCAGAAGTTAAAGCATATGGTGTCTTCAAGACCCATTCTTCAACCATATGATCCTCAACTACCTTGTGAGGTTGATTTTGATGCTTCTAACTTTGCAATTGGAGCCGTGCTGCAACAAGAATTCCCTGATGGACTCCATCCCATTGCCTTTGTGTCTTGCCGACTCAATATGGCTGAATGAAACTACTCCACTTGAGATCAAGAACAACTTGCAATGGTATAAGCTACCAAGGTATGGAGGCATTACCTCTTGGGGAAACAAGTGATCATGCGAACTGATCACAAACCATTGTTGCAGACCTTACACTTGGAACACATAAAGAGTTGACATCATTGATAGGAGGAACAACTCCAACTATATGACATCAAATTTGAGTGCAAACCAGGTCGGTTCCATGTCATCCTTGATGCTTTATCATGACTACCTGATTTGAAGTCTCTTCCTCTCATCACAATAGCAATTTCAACGGTGCCAGTTGACTCCAAGGTCCAAAACGAGTTTCAGTCAGTGCTACACCAAGATCACTTCTTCCAAATGGTACATGGCCGCCTTATGGCATACAATAAGGAATACAATACCTTCTCCATCAAGGAGTGCCTTTTATTTCATGAGGATTGGATCTATGTTCTAGCTAAAGCTGATCTTTGAGTTGTGTGCCTTCAAGAAGCCCATGATTTACCCATTGCTGGTCACATGGGTGTGGACAAGACCTTGAGTACACTCCAAAGTCAATGGTGGTGGCCCAACATGACACAAGATGTTCAAGAATCTGTTTGATTGTGTGAGAGCTGCCAACATAACAAGGCCAGCAACCAAAAGCCGAGTGGACTCCTTCAACCACTCACCATTCCATCCGCTCGCCGGGAGCATATGAGCTTGGATCTCATCACATCTTTGCCAAAGACAAAACAAGGACACACCACAATCATGGTGTTTGTGGATAAGCTTAGTAAGCAAATCCACTTGGCACCAACCTGTGATATCGTGGATGCTCCAACCTTAGCGCAAATATACTTTGACAATGTCTTCAAGCATCATGGGATGCCACATGTACTCATCTCCAACCGTGATCCTTGATTTACTAGGAAGTTTTGGCAAGCACTCTTCTAGGTACTTGACACCAAGCTTGCTTTGTCCACAGCCTATCATCCTCAAACTGATGGACAAACCAAACGTGAAAATTGTACATTGGAAGATATGATGTGTGCCTTTGCCAATGTCCACCATACCAATTGGGATGAATATCTTGCAATCATAGAATTTGCCTACAACAATTCCAAACAGGCAAGCATCGGATTTTCTCCTTTCTTTCTCAATTTTGGCCAAGATCCGCTTGTTCTAGATTCTCTTCTTGCTCCTCCTCCATCTCAAGTTCCTCATACTTCCACATTCTTGACCACTATATCCCACTCTCTCCAACAAGCCAAGTCTCACTTCCTTGTTGCTCAGAATCACCAAAAATAATATGCGGACCACCATCATTGTGATCTCACCTTTGAAGTTGATGATAAAGTCATGCTATCCCCTAGTAACCTCCCTCTCCCACTTGATACCCAAGTTCGTAAAATTGACCCTAATTGGATAGGTGCTTTTGATATCACCCAAATTGTCTCTCTTGTTGCTTATCGACTTGCATTGCCTTGTCATATGCGTATCCATCCTATCTTTCATGTTTCCAAGTTGAAACCCTTTGTTCCTAACCCCTCTTCCTTTTCCTCTCAAGTCCAACCTCTCCTTCTTCCTGTCCCTATCAATGATCATGAGGAGTATGAAGTTGATTTTATCCTTGCACGTTGCCATATTCAACAAGGCCATTGCCAACATACGGAGTATAAGGTCCTTTAGAAAGGGTATCCCCTTCATGATGCCACATGAGAACCTCTTTCCCACCTCCAGAATGCATAGAAGGCCATCCAAGAATTTGAAGCTTCACTAGCGACAAGGACATCACCAACTAGCGGCGGGGGAATATGTAATAGTATGGAGTTTAAAAATATAGTTAGTAAGGCTAACAAAGTAGAGAATAAGCCAAATTAGCCTAGAATATTCCAAAAGCATCTAGGAAGCTTCTTGGGAAGCTTCACAACAAGTTAACTTGCGCTCCAAGCAGGTAACTTCTCAAAGGAAGCTTCTAGAAGCTTCTAACTAGCTTAGCTTGCATGCCAAGTAGGCGGCTTCTAGAAGGAAACTTCTTGAGAAACTTCCTAGTTAACTTGACTTGCACTCTAAGAAAGCGGCTCAAGGAAGCTTCTTGAGAAGCTTCTGAAGTGCCTTGTATGCTACCTATAAATACCAAAGCCAAAGCTCATACTAGGCATTTGGATTTTTCTCTCATTCAAGTATCCCAATGTGAGTTTCCATTCTCCTATTTCTCTCCTCGGTCTTGGTCTTTTACAATAGCAATATGGAGTTTAACAACGTGGTTAGTAAGGCTAATGAAGTAGAGAATAAGCCAAATTAGCCCAAAATATTCCAGAAGTATCTAGGAAGCTTCTTGGGAAGCTTCCCAACTAGCTTAACTTTCACTCCAAGTAGGTAGCTTCTAGAAGCTTCCAACTAGCTTAGCTTACACGTCAAGCAAACGGTTTCTAGAAGGAAGCTTCTTGAGAACCTTCTTGGTTAACTTGGCTTGCACTCCAAGAAAGTGGCTCAAGGAAACTTCTTGAGAAGTTTCTCAAGAGCCTTGTATGATCCCTATAAATACAAGAACCAAAGCTCAAGCTAGGCATTTGGAGTTTTCCCACATTTGAGTGTTCCAGTTCTCCTATTTCTCTCCTTGATCTTGGTCTTTTACATTAATATTAGAGTAGGAATGGGATGGATGGAATTTATGGACCACCAAATCCATTTCCACCAAACCATTGGGATTTTTGTGTCCAAGTACTACTCAAGTATCATTTCACATAATTCATCACCTTGCACTTTGGACAAGATTTTATGCATATGATCACCACATTTGAGGAACCCTTGGTGCTTCCGGTCGTAACTTATGGAGAAAGGTGGACGTGTTGTTTCTATGTGTTAGTAAATTAGATAGATTGGGAGTGGTGTGATAGAGTAACAACCATGGCGGCAATGCCCAATGTTATCCTTGCTATGCAACAACAAATTGAGCACCTTACTCAATTGTTGGATGAACAAGATCTTTGATGACAGGAGCACATAGAGAGAGTACCAATTCAAGAAGGAGAAGATTAGATCCAATTCCCTAAACCCAAGGGATTTGAAGGCAAGAATATTTTGGGTGTAGTGGAGAATTTTGTGTTTGACTGTGAACGTTACTTTGAAGCTACCAATCTGCAAAATGAGCAAAAATAGATTCTCTTGGCTTCTAGCCAATTGGATGGAGTAGCAAAGGTATGGTGGAGATTCTGAGTGGAGCAAGCTGAACAACAACTTGTTGCACCAAACTTGACGTGGGTAGAATTCAAGAGTGTAATAATTAGTCGGTTCCAAGCTATAAATGCTACAAGAGCTGCATGGGATAGGTTGGCAGAGTTGAAACAGATTGGATCTATAAGAAGTTACATCATGCAATTCCAAAACACCATCATGCAAATTCTATATATACTAGAAGGTGAAGCTTTGGATCAATTTGTGAGGAGCTTGAAGTCAAGAACCAAATTAGAGGTAACCATGCGAGAGCCACAACACTTGGAGGAAGCCATGCGGTTGGCTGAACGTTTTGATTCCTTGGCTAGAACAACTTGGTCTTGACCTCAACCTCCACAGAACCTACCAATACATTACACATGGGTGGAAGAGCCGGCACCAATGGAAATTGATGCCATTCAATGGAGACCACTTGGCATTGTAGATAGAGAGAACCTATGAAAAAATGGGGGTTGTTTTTATTGTGCCAAGTACGACATCGCATTGTTGAATGTCCACTCAAGAATAAGCAACCCCGACAAGTTGCCCAAATGGAGTATGTGGAGCAGATCAATTAGGGAAAAAAGGAATCCCAATAGGAGATTGTGACAACCCGACAAGTATCACTTTTGTGGTAATTGGGTAAGTAAAGTTTGTTCCCATAGAGATACGATTCAGAATTGGTCAAATACAAAGCAAACAATAACAATGTAGTTCTTCTTGAGTTCTTCTTTAATCTCTCAGTTAGAAACTACACCCAAAAGAGAGTAACAAGCATTGACTTGTAGTCTTGTCACAACAATTGGTCACACTTAATCACAACTCCATCAAATCTTTCCAAACAATTTTGATTGTGATGATTTAGGCTCTCCCAAAAACGGCACTTCACTATTAAACAACTTTGCCTTAGAATTGTGTTCTACCCCTCCACTGAAGGCACAACTTCCTCAATCAAAATTGCTTCACATCAACTTCGTGCTGCACTCACAAATGTAGAATACTACCAACACTACAATTCCTCTCAGATCTGTCAAGGCATTGCTTCAATTGCACTTCACTCAGGATCAAACACACAGAATGAAGATCAAGGCTACGGAATCCAACATCCAACAAACACACTGATTTTCACTTCAAAATTCTCTCAACACTCACAATCACAAGCACAAAATTGATACTCGGAATCAAGCTCAAGCGACAAGCACTACTTCACATCACTTTGCTTTATCTATTCTCAGAAATTATGAGCATTGAACAACATATGACTGCAAATGCCACTCTTAAATAGTGAAGCAAACGACAATTCTAACAACTATACCATTCTACAACAACTCTTCTCACCTATAGATCTGAAATGACAATGCACCTCTTCATATCTACCTCTTCAAATCTCGACTCTGTTACAACTCCGATCCAATGTTTACATCTTCTTTGGCTTTCAATCCCGAAGTAACTTCATTCACTACTACTCTGTCATCGGGTTTTGTAACTCCTAAATCCACTACCAATTCTAACATTTCTCTTTCCTGATCTGTAACACCCATTTGTGCATGTGTGTGGTATTGTGATATTTAGCTTGGTATTGCAAGTACTTGAGAGATATTATTTATATAAAGATAAAGGATGGTTCTACATTAGTTATGATTAGCTAAAGTTAGTCATAGCTAAGATAGAGGGGATCTTACTTTAGAGGAAGTGGAAAAGATGAGCACCACTATTTTGGATTCTAGTGTGTTGACTTGGTATTATTCCTAGGTGTTTGGCTTTGAGGAAAGAATTAAGAAATCTTGGGCCCGCAAGTCTTTTTGTTTTGGATTCTTCTATAGTCCAAGGATAGCCCATGTGAAGGAATCCTTGACTTAAGTGGTTGGGTCAAGATAAGATTACATGCTTAGGGGAATATGCCCATGTGAATGGATATTCCTTTCTACTTTTTTACTTTACTTGACTTTTAGCCTAGTAACTTGAGTTACTTCAATAATTAGTAACTTTGATATGTAACTATTTCACAAGTATATAAACAAGGGGTGAGGAGGTACTCATCATCCTTTCATTTGCAACTATCCCTCTCTCATTGAGTTCTCTAGTGAGCAATGTCTTGAGTCTTGGAGTGTTAGCCTTGAAGGAGTATGATGGAGTTGGGGTTCCTTGCCTTCTTAGTCCATGGTGCGCTACCATAATAGCCATCAGAGGTTCATACTAAGTGAGAGACAGGCCGGCTCACATTTTTTGTTCCGTTACCGGACCTCTCTAGAAGGCAAGATAATGTTCCGCGTTCAATTCTACATTAGGCAGAAGGAGGCTATGAGAGCTCACTTGGAGAGAACATTAGGAGAAGAGAGGGCTGAACTTATGTTAGAGAACCAAGATCCATTTGTATACCCTGTGGTTCATTATGATATCTTTGAAGTGATGTTTTACATCTTGTACACATGAGAGGAATTGGAGAGATTGTGTGAGGTGGATTGTAGATTTTGGGGATTAAGGTGATTTTGGGCAAAATCTTAAGTTTAAGATCTGGACTTGAAATTTCTACACATCATAGCTTGGGTTATCTTTCAGTTGGCACACTTAAAATTATTGTGAGAGCAACTATGTGCACTGGGCTAGAATTTTTGAAATTTGATAGGGTACACTACTCCCGCAACTGCATGCTCTCTGGAAAATTGTACAGAGTCTGCCATTTCTTCAATTTTTGGTGAATTGTCCTGAAATTTTTCAAGAGAATTCAATACATTGTATCCTACGTGCTGCCATAAAAACTAGATATAGATCAGTCTTGCAAAGGGAGTTATGAGTTTTTGAAGTGAGGGGGGTGGTTTTCAGACCAAATCTGAAATATGTGTGTTGAATAGAAAGGTATCTAGGTCAAATGGCTAAATGAAAAGATTTGAAATTTTGCAAGGAGGAATTCCCTAAAGTTATGATCAAGTGTGAGAAATTTCAGAGGACTGTCACATACTAGTTGAGAGATTTGAGTGAAATTGTGAGGAAGTGTCAATTTTGCAGAGTTGAGATCTCATGCATGAGGAGTTCGAGAGCAATAAAAAGCATATTTGAGTGTCTAAATTCATCTTGGGAACATGGAGAGTCATCAAGAGTGAAAATTGAGACTATGCAAAGTTCCCAAAGGGTTTGAGGTCATTGTAGGGGTGGATTTGAGCAGAAGAGAGTTTACAATAGAATTCAAAGAGAGTGTTGAGAGGATCCAAAAACCTACGCCACTTGGAGGAAAGAGTGAGTCTAAGTGCTTTCTATGTGGAGAGAGGGGACATAAGGCAAATTCATGTCCATTGATCTTTGAGAGCAAGAGATTGAGGGAAAGGAGAGGGTTACTTGACTTGGGTTTGCATGTTGGACCTTCTTCACCAAGATTGGGAGGGAGAAGATCTAAGACCAAGGAGTTATGTGAGGTTTGTGGAATGGAAGGACTTCCAAAGAACATGAGTGTAGTGGAGTAAAAGCACTTTTGGAGACTTTGGTGAAGGATCTTGGAGAGAGTCTTAGTATAGATACAGAAATACTACCACCTTCATCAGCTAGTTCTCAAGATTAGTGATGGAGATAATCTTTCAACTTATGGATAAACTATCCATGAGGGTTTGATTAATATGCACTCTAGGATTTGATGTTGCTATAGAAATCTTGGAGCAACTTGAAACTTTTGTGTTCCCTAGGGTGGATTATTCTCAAATGATGTTAGTCATGTACATACTCTATTAGTTATAGAGTGAGAGAAAAGAAAAGAGAAAAAAAAATTAAGAGAAAAGAAAGATAGTGAGAGGTTAAGATGGGGAAACTTCTGGTTTTCTTTGGTTAGGATGGAGAAGATGTGGAGGACTTTGTGAGAGACTTCAAGAGAGCTTGCATAGGAAAAAATGACAGGAGGAAGAATGAGTAGGCCTCATTATTACCAGATTTCTTTAAGGATGCAGCACTTAGATGGTATGAGTTAGAATACCAAAAGAGAGAGAGGAGAGATGGGGAAGAAGAGTCTTAGGAGAGTTTGACTTCAGCACTCATTGAGAACTTTCTTCCAGATGAGAGTTATGAGAGATTGATGAGTGAGGTCACCTTTCTCAAACAAGGAGATAGAGAGAAAGTGAGAGTCTATGTGGAAAGAGTGGAAAAGTTAGAGTCCAGATTTTGCATTGTGTTGAGGAAGGGTGGGGATGATGTGGAGACTACTATGATTGGTATAGAGGCCATGCTCACCAAGAATTTTGTAGGAGGGTTGAGACCACAAATTAGAAGCAAGGTGAGATATGAGAAACCTTCTTCCAAGGTTGAAGCTATCAAGATTGCAATTCGTATGGAGGAGAGTTTGGAAGGGGATGAGAGTGATTTGGTGGTGAAGGAGGTTGTGCATCCTCCTCAAGGTTACAATTATGGTGGAATTTCTGATACTTTGGTGGCAAGGGTTGCACCACAAGCAGTAATTGCTCCAATTCTTGCACCTCCACCAAAGGATCTACTTCAAACCATCACAGAACAACTTGCGGATCTCAAGATCAATGTGGTGCAACTATGGGAGAAGAGAGAGGTGGATCAAAATGTAGGGAGAGGGCCTAGGAGTTATGGAAACTATCCATATAGAGGAGGCTAACCAGCCATCAATTTCAATGATAGAAATTGTTTTGGTTGTGGAGGAAGAGGCCATATCCAAAGGAATTGCCCAAATTCCACTTACCATGGAGGAAGGGGTTATGAGGGAGCCAATATAGGAAAAGAGGGAAGTAGTGAAACCCAAGTGGCTCCTAATCCAAAAAAAGGTAAGGAGATAACATCCATAGATGTGTTTGAGAGCAAGTATAAGAAGGGAGAGTGCTCAAACTCCAAGGGTCTTAATTTGGAGCTTTTGGCACAAGAGAAGAAGAGAGCTCATTTTGTAGAGGATGTTCACTCTTCTCAAGGATTTTCTCTAAGCAAGGATACTCCTATGTCTACTAGGACCACTCGCACCTCAACACCATTGACAACAAAGACTCCAAGGAAGAAGTTGGGGATGGAGGATTTCTTGATTTCAAAGCACCAATGGAACTACAATGTGTTTGAGGATGTTGGTAGTCACAAGGCTAACATCACAATGGGCAAATTGATTGCTTTCAACCCTACTTTGAGAAAGGAGCTTAGAGGTGGTTTGAGTTCTACAAGGAGCAAGAGGAAGAAGAAGGCAAAAGCTCCAATATCAATGGGGGTGGTGGATGCCAAGCCAACACCATGGGAGGCTTGTGAATATGCCTCCAAGATTGATGTGAGAGTGAATGGTCACAACATCAAGGATATATTGGTTGATGGAGGATCAATAGTGAATGCCATGTCAGAAAGTTTGATGAAGAAGTTGGGTATGATAACCTCAAGACCTTCAACATTTGTGGTGAGCATGGCAAACAAGCAACAAGTTCGACCAGCAGGGGTGATGGATAAAGTGGTAGTTTCAATTATGGGAGTTCAAAATCTCATGATTTTCCAAGTCTTGAAGGATTCAAGCTATGACTTACTTCTTGGGAGGCCATGGTTGAGAGCAACACGCACAACTGACCAATGGTACAAATGGTACTTGAGGATTGGGCCATCAAAACATAGAGTCACAATTACTACGACTAACACCACCAACACTTCACATTCAGATACACCATCTTCTGATTATTGGGAATTAGATTCTGAAGAAGGAGCTTCAGGTGTGGAGACAAGCATGGAAAAGGAAACTTCCACGGAGGAGGATGAATCTGAATCTGATTCAGATGTGTATCCTTTGTGTGCTATGGATTTTGCACCTAAGACAAAGGTTTTGAAGGACCCAGATAAATCACCATTGACACTTGAGGAGGTAGAGAGAAGGTTTGCTACCCTCAAGTATGGCCCAAATGTTACCAAGGAGAAGAAGGTGCAATTTGAGGAGATTTTCCGCAAGTTCATCCATGTTTTTGCTTTCAATTACAAGGATTTGAAGGAAGTCACCTTGGAGGAGCACAAGATAGAGGTGGAGTCACATGCAAGACTAGTCCGCCAAAAGCAATGTTGCATTAGCCCACCAATATCTTTGGTTGTGAAGGAGGAGATTGATAAGCTCAAGGAAGTTGGATTTATCTTTGAGGTGGAGAATTCAGAATGGGTGTCTCCAATTGTCATTGTGAAGAAAAAGAATGGCAAGCTTTGGGTATGTGTGGATTACAAGAAGCTCAATGATGTTACCAAGAAAGACTACTACCCATTGCTATTCATTGATGAGATCTTGGAGGAGGTGGCAGGTCATGAGAGGTATAGTTTTGGAGATGGTTATAGTGGATATAACCAAATCAAGATTGCACCAGAGCATCAATAACTCACCACATTCACCACACCTTGGGGAACTTATGCTTTCAAGGTCATGCCTTTTGGGCTTTGCAATGCTCCAGCCACATTCCAACAGTTTATGAATAAGGTATTTGAACCTTTCATTGGGAAATTTTATGAGAGACTTCATTGATGACTTTTGTGTCTATGGGAGCAAGGAGGAGCACTTTGAGCACCTAATCAAGGTCTTGCAATGCTTGGATGAGGCAAATGCATCACTCAACCCAAAGAAGTACATTTTTGGATGTAAAGAAGGTCTACTTTTGGGGCACATCATCTCCAAGAATGGAATAGCAATTGATCCTAAGAAGATGAGGAAAATCTCAGACCTTCCATTCCCTTCAAGCTTGACAAAGTTATGCCAATTCTTGGGGATGGTTAGATACTCTAGGAGATTCATCTTCTTATTTTCCAACAAGGCTTATGCATTGACCATCTACATGAAGAAGGGTGTAGATTACATGGTGATTTTGGAGGACAAGGAGGCTCTCAAAGATTTTGAGGAGCTCAAGCAATCCCTGGTTGTAGCTCCAATTCTTGCTAAACCTGATTGGAGTAAGCCTTTCATCCTCTACATTGATGCTTCTAATGTAGCTATAGGATGCACTCGTAGTCAATTAGACCAAGATGAGCATGATCATCCAATAGCTTATGCTAGTAGGCAGATGGTTTCTGCAGAAAAGAATACTCTATCACAGAGAGAGAAGGGTTGGCAATGATCTTTGGTCTCAAGAAGTTTAGACACTACTTGATTGGAGGGAAAGCCACCATTGTCACAGATCACAAGGCTTTGAAGTAAATCTTCAACAAGCTTAATGTTGAAGGGAGACTAGCAAGGTGGATGATACTCTTGTGTAAGTATGATTATACCATTGAGGATAGGCCAAGAAAGAAACATGCAAATGCTGATTTGTTATCTAGAGCCTATGATGGAGATGAGCCATTGGATGATTTCTTCCTAGATGAGGAGCTCATGACAATCTCAATCACTCAAGAGGTTCCAATGGAGTACAAGGAGATTGTGGATTTTGTGACAAGAGGTAACTATCCAGAAGGAATGCATGCTAGGGAGAAGAAGGCCCTTGCAGCAAGATCTAGACCTTACACAATAGTGGAGGATATTCTTTTTCACCAAGGAGCAGATGGTCTACTTTGAAGAGCAGTGGGTAAGGAAGAGTCTATCTCATTCATAAAGGAGTTTCACGAAGGTTTAGTGTGTGCGGGACACTTTGCAGGAAAGGTGATTGCTTTCAAGATTCTAGATGTAGGTTACCATTGGAGAGGGATTTTCAAGGATTGTCATGATTATTGCAAAACTTGTCATGTTTGTCAAGCTTTTGCTAGAAATTCTACATCCACTCCACCACTTAGATCAATTCCATTGTTAGGACCTTTTGAGAAGTGGGGAATTGATTTTGTAGGTCCTCTCAAAAGAACCCCAAGGAACAATCTGTACATTGTGGTAGTTACTGATTACCTTACCAAGTGGGTTGAGGCTAGACCATTGAGGGACAAGAAAGAAGATCAAGTGTGTAGATTTCTTTATGAATGCATTATCACTAGGTTTGGATGCCATTTGGAGTTGGTTTTTGATAAAGGAGGAAAGTTTATAGGAAGCATTATTACAGCCATGCTACGACATTTCTCTATCACACATAGAGTAACTACATCTTATAAGCCAAATTCTAATTGCTTGGCAGAGAGAACCAATCAGACCTTGTGCATGATGTTGGCCAAAGATGCAGAAATGGAGGGGGTTAAACATCATTGGGACAAGAGGATTCATGCAGTTTTGTGGGAGTATAAGACAACCATGAAGACTTCCACCGGGTATTTGCCATTTCAGTTGGTATATGTTATTAAGTCTACCTTACCTATTCACTTTGATCTTCCTACCTTCCAAAGCATTCATAGGAGATTGAAGAAAGCACAAGGAGGTGATGAGAAGAAGTCAAGGAAGGAACAACTCATGGAGTTAGAAGAGGCAAGAGCAGTTGCTATGGTTTGAGTGGAGCAAGCCCAAAGGAAACAAAAGGAGAGCTATGATAGGAGACAAGGCAAGAAGAAGGTGGAGCCTTTCAAAGAAGGTGATTGGGTAATGTTGTTTGATTCCATTCGATTCAAGAGAGTGCAAAAGAAGTTTTTGCCTAAGTACTTTGGACCTTTCATAGTGGAGAAGGTGTGGGGCAATTACACTTATGATCTCAAGGATTTGGGAGGAAGACACTTTGATAGGATTAACCATGATAAGTTGAAGATATATTGTAGAAGGTAGAGAGACCTTCACTTTGAGGACAAAGAGAAAACTTAGTCCGGGGGTAAATGTAACACCCATTTGTGCATGTGTGGTATTGTGATATTTAGCTTGGTGTTACAAGTACTTGAGAGATATTATTTATATAGAGATAAAGGATGGTTCAACATTAGTCATGATTAGCTAAAGTTAGTCATAGCTAAGATAAAGGGGACCTTACTTTAGAGGAAGTGGAAAAGATGAGCACCACTATTTTGGATTCTAGTGTGTTGACTTGGTATTATTCCTAGGTGTTTGGCTTTGAGGAAAGAGTTGAGAACTCTTGGGCCTGCAAGTCTTTTTGTTTTGGATTCTTCTATAGTCCAAGGATAGCCCATGTGAAGGAATCCTTGACTTAAGTGGTTGGGTCAAGATAAGATCACATGCTTAGGAGAATATGCCCATGTGAATGGATATTACTTTCTACTTTTTTACTTTACTTGACTTTTAGCCTAGTAACTTGAGTTACTCCAATAATTAGTAACTTTGGTATGTAACTATTTCACAAGTATATAAACAAGGGGTGAGGAGGTAATCATCATCCTTTCATTTGCAACTATCCCTCTCTCATTGAGTTCTCTAGTGAGCAATGTCTTGAGTCTTGGAGTGTTAGCTTTGGAGGAGTATAATGGAGTTAGGGTTCCTTGCCTTCTTAGTCCATGGTGCGCTACCATAATAGCCATCAGAGGTTCATCCTGAGTGAGAGACAGGCCGGCTCACAAATCTGCAATTCCACTAGTGGGTGATCCTTCTAACTCCTTATCTCCGGACCCACTCTTCTCTAACATCTCTGATGGTAACTCTGAAGTCCTCTACACTCTTATGTCATCTACTTTGGGTTTTGCACTTACATCCTTCTGAAATTTATCTATCTCTAATTTCACTAAGTCTAATCTAACTATGATATTGTCTTCTACTTCCAATATCTTTTTATCTACATGAGTTCTGAGACTGATCAACAACACGTTCAAATCTTTATCCTTTGCATTTCTCCTCCTAATCTCCTGCACCAACAACTTCAACTTGTGCAGTCTCGTTTCTTCAATCTGCACGTTGGCTTTTGTACTCGACATTGCATTTATCTTGATCAAAATCTCCTTGAATGGCTCCAATCTCATTCTTCTTTCACGTTCTTGATCTGCAAGCCTATCTTCTCTGTACGTTGCCAATTCCGCTTCAAACTCGACTTTCATAGTTTCCTTCTCCTTCTCCTTCTGCACAATCATCTCCTCCTGATTCCGAAGTAACTCTCTCAACCTTTCTTCCTCTCTATATCTCATTGTTAACTCTCTTTGCCAGAGCTACTTCTTCTCTTCTACACTCTCCATCACTCTATTGAGCTCTTGCTCCTTCTCTTCTACTCTTGCCATAGCATGGATAATTTTAATCTCAAATCAGCAAACTGCTGCTTCAAGATTTCATACTAAGCTACTTGCCTTTCCCTTGCTATGTCACTCCGCTCTATGAGCCCCTCTCTATTCCTCACTTCTTTCTTCAAGTTCTTGATCACTTGATTTTGTACTATTGCATCTACTTGCAATACGTACCTTTCCTCCTCACCTTGGATTATACTCTTCTTTAACTCCAAGTTCTCTTCTTCTAATCAAACTAACACCTGCAATATAGTCTTCACCTCCGGACACTTCAATTGCATCTCCTTCTTCTTGTGCTCTAACTTCACCAACAACGGGCACACAACCTCCTATAGATGCTCTACTCCTTCACTCATATTTATTTTGACTCACGGACTTGTCTCCTTCTTCACCTCTTCCTCACTCGACACTTGCCTTCTAAGCCGCAATCACATTATAGGAATGGATTCTTCACTCCCCAAACTTCCATCCTCCTCTTCTCTTACCTTACTTGGCCCTACTCCACACTTTGCCTTCTGTCTAGAACAAACTCCTCTTTGAATTGTAACTCTTTTCTCCTCTTGTTTTGGAACTTCGTCTTCCAGTTTTGAGTGATCTTTCTCCTCTGTCTCCATCTTGGCTTCCTCCTCTTTGGGTACGGATTTCACCTCCACTCCATTGTTGCTATCACTACTTGTATCTCCACTTTGCAGTGTGAACTCTGGTTCTTCCTTTCTCTCCAAATTTTTGGACTTGCCCTTGGCTTCTCTTTCCGACTCTTCTTCCGATGACACCATTACCACCAGCTCTTTCCTTGGGTTTACCCTTCTAGCCTTTCAAGGTCTCACTTTCTCTACTTCTTCTCCTTGTCAACTCCTCTTCTTTGACTTTGGAGTGCTCCCTTCCAACTGCACACTTTGCCACCTCTATGCATAGTACTCATCACTGCTCCTCATCTGAAGAATGTATTGTTGCTCCTCCGCATCGACATCTCTTCTTAAATCAGGATGGAAATGGGACACCATCTTATTTCACTCCGCCGCATTGAGCAAGTTCAGCCCCAAATAGAAATGAGCTGCAAATGGCACAATGTAGTGTGGAGGCGACTTGTCCCACAAATTCCACACCATCTGTCTTGTCCTCCCATGAAGACACTTCACCCAATTAATTGGCTCTCTTGCAAACATCTTATGGAAGAACACCGCTTGGTGCTTCAACACATAAGTCGTTCTCTTCGGCTTCAAGATTACCATTAGATCACTCACGATCCCTCTCTTGACAAGATCCCTATAGCTCTCTACTTTGTAGCCATTCTTTGTGCGCTTCAAAGAGAAGGCATCTCTCACTTCTTGGGTTTCTTTGCCTACTTCTCCCTTCCCCAAGAACGTGGCATCATGCTCTACGCCTACCTCTCTCTTGAGTACTGACATCCAATCCGACTTTGTCCATTGAGCCGGATTTCCTCTCTTCTCTTCTTCCTCAAGGCCATCGAGACACTTACTCTCGATGATCTCAGTCATGAAACCTAGAAAGCTAACATTCCAAATCCATGCCAAGTATGTGATCCGAAGCCTGCTCAAGACCTCAATTCTTATGATCACATCTAACCTCCAAATTGCATGATTTCTCACTACAAAATCAGAGTTCTTCTTCCCACCTCCCATCTTTCTCTCTTCCACTCTGGGCTGAGGACTATTCTTCCTATTGATTCCCAGATTAACTCTTGCAACTTTGTCTCAACACACCAGCGCGTCTTTGACTATACTTCCCTTACCACGATCTCCTACAAGACGACTTCTTAGTGGCAATAGGAAATTGCTTGTCATCACTTTGTCTTTAGCCCGGTTTTTATAGAGTCGCGCCTTCTCCATCTTTATTCAATTTGAGTTTCTACCAAGAAATCACACCTCTTGCATGCTCTTGTCATTGTCAAGTGTCCTTCATGCGTATGACCGCCGTTTTTGAACGGTACTTTCTTGAATGTCTCACCCCAAAGGAAAGTTGTTACACTATCCTTGCCTTAGGTTGAGCACCCCCAATACAAAGACTCCTTACTTCGGGTTGTATGCTGACAGGGCAATTCCAAGTACCTCACCTTATGACCTAAAGTCACGTTACCTTAGGTTACATCCCAAGGACACTTTTCTTTGCCTTCTTTGGCCATATAGGTGCAATTTGACTTCTCCGTACACTTCTTCTTCAAAATTGAAAAAAAAAACAAAAATGTGTGTACCACAAAGATTTTGAGCCGCCTATTGGGAGCTTGATTAGTCTCGATGGGATTGAAGGCTTGACCTATGCAAGTTTGCTTCACTTGCAAGATACAATATCTAATCGGGGTTGTAGGATTTTGGTTGATTTTGGAAGGTCAGAGAATTGCATGTCTATGCAAGTAGCAAAGGAATTGGGTATTCCTATCAAACCAATAATTGGAAGTAGATTGATGATGGCGGATGGTAGGAAAGGTTCTGCATGCCATACCTTGCATCCTGTTACCTTCAAGATTGGGAAGGAGTATTTGGAGTGTACGAGGTTGTAATGGCACCTCTACACTTCAATATTATTCTAAGACTACCTTGGCTTGAGCATCATAAGGTTCAATTTGATTGGAATCAACAACAAATTCAAGTACAACACCAAGGTAAGAATTTTTGATTAGGTTGTTTGGCACCTCTGAGTAAGACACCTAAAAATAGTTAGTCCCAGGATGGGAAGTTTATTTAGAAGGTAGCAAGAGAGGAAGCCTTGAAGGGAGATAAGTCCCAAGATGGGAAGTTTACCAAGAAAGCAGCCATGGAGCAAGCTTTGAAGAAAGATGAGTCCCTAGATGGGAAGTTTGTTAGTGAAGTAGCCATAGAGCAAGCTTTGGAGGAAGATAAGTCTATTTCTTTAGTGTGGATCAAGCCAATTGCACAAGGAAATTCTGAGGAGGGCCAAGAGACTTATCAAGCAATGGTTGATTAGATAGTTTAGGATTTTGTGGACGTGTTTCTGGATGATCTACCAAAAGGATTACTCTTGGTAGATTGTGGTATGCCCTTCAAGATTGAGTTATTGCCAAGGAGTACTCTAGTGAGTAGACCAATCTTGGCTCTCACTAAAGGAGTTAGAGGAGTTACAAATAACACTTACGGAGTTGTTGGAGAAGGACTTCATACAACATAGCATCTCCCCTTGGGGAGCACCGGTACTATTCATTCCAAAGAAGGATGGAGGACTTTGTTTTTGTATTGATTACCATAAGCTCAATAAGCAAACAATGAAGAATGCATATCCATTGCCTCAGATTGATGACTTGCTTGATCAATTGAGTGGAGCACGATACTTTTCCAAGTTGGGTCTTTGAAATGGCTATTAACAAATCTCCATTGATAGGGAGGATGTGCAAAAGATTACCTTTTGCACAAGGTATGGGCATTTTGAGTTGAGAGTTCTACCTTTCAAGCTCACTAATGCTCCAATAGTCTTCATGGATCAGATGCATTGGGTGTTGGATGGACTATTGGATAGGTACGTGGTGGTGTTCTTGGATGATATCTTAATCTATAGCAAGATAGAGGTAAAACATGTAAATCATGTGCAGGATGTCCTTAGATGACTACGACAATGGAAATTTTACTATAAGAAGTCAAAGTGTTCCTTTTGGCAAAAAGAAGTTACCTTCTTGGGTCACAACATCTCATTGGAGTGGATCAATATAGAAGAGGAGAAAATCAAGGCCATTGTTGATTGGCCTACTCCAAAGGATGCTACAAAAGTATGGGCATTTAATAGATTGGCTAATTTTTACCGACGATTCATCTATGATTATGCTCATGTAGCTGCACCATTGACTGACCTCTTGGGCAAGAACTTGAACTTCTAGTGAAGAAGCATTCTAGAAGTTGAAACATATGGTGTCTTCAAGGCACATTCTTCAACCATATGATCCTCAACAACCATGTGTGGTTGATTTTGATGCTTCTAACTTTGCAATTGGAGCCATGTTGCAACAAGAATTCCCACATGGACTACATCCTATTGTCTTTGTGTCTTGTAGACTAAATATGGCTGAAAGAAATTACTCTGCTTGAGATCAAAAACAATTTGCAATGGTATATGCCACCAAGGTATGGAGGCACTATCTCTTAGTGAAACAAGTGATCATGCAAACTAATCACAAACCATTGTTGCAGACCTTACACTTGGAACACATGAAGAGTCGACATCATTGATAGGAGGAACAAATCCAATTTTTTGACATCAAACTTGAGTACAAACCAAGTCGGTTTCATGTCATCCCTAATGCTCTATCACAACAACCTGATTTGGAGTCTCTTCCTCTCATTATGGTACAATTACGACTGTGTCAATTGACTCCAAGGTCCAAAACAAGTTTTGGTCAGCTCTACAACAAGATCCCTTCTTTCAAATGATACATGGTCATCTTATAGCATGCAACAAGGAATACAACACCTTCTCCTTCAAGAAAGTGCCTTCTATTCCATGAGGACCAAATCCATGTTCTAGCCAAAGGTGATCTCCAACTTGTGCACCTTCAAGAAGCCCATGGTTTACCCATAGCTGGTCACATGGGTGTGGACAAGACCTTGGGTACCCTCCAATGCCGATAGTGGTGGCCAAACATGACATGAGATGTTCAAGAGTTTATCTGATTTTGTGAGAGCTACCAATGTAACAAGGCAAACAACCAGAAACTAAGTGGACTCCTTCATCCATTCCCCATTCTATCCGCTCGATGGGAACATGTGAGCTTGATCTAATCACATCCTTGCCCAAGACAAAGCAAGGACACAAAACAATTGTGATGTTTGTGGATAAGCTTAGTAAGCAAGTCCACTTGGCACCAACCTTTGATACCGTGGATGCTCCAACCTTAGTGCAAATCTACTTCAACAATGTATTCAAGCATCATGGGGTTCCATGTGTACTCATTTCCGACTGTGATCTTTGATTCACCGAGAAGTTTTGGCAAGCACTGACAACATACGGGGTACAAGGTCCTTTGGAAAGGAAATCCCCTTCATGATGCTACATGGGAACCTCTTTCTTACCTCCATAATGTACAAATGGCCATCCAAGAATTTGAAGCTTCAATGGCAACTAGGACGTCACCAACTAGCGGTGGAGGAATATGTAACAATATGGAGTTTAGCAACGTGGTTAGTAAGGCTAATGAAGTTGAGAATAAGCAAAATTAGCCCAGAATATTCTAGAAGTATCTAGGAAGCTTCTTGGGAAGCTTCCCAACTAGCTTAACTTGCATCCCAAGTAGATAGCTTTGAGAAGCTTCCAACTAGCTTAGCTTGCAAGCTGAGTAGGCGGCTTCTAGAAGGAAGCTTCTTGAGAAGCTTCTTGGTTAACTTGGCTTGCACTCCAAGAAAATGGCTCAAGGAAGCTTATTGAGAAGCTTATCAAGAGCATGGTATGATCCATATAAATACAAGAGCCAAAGCTCATGCTAGGCATTTGAAGTTCTTCCACATTCAAGTGTCCCAATTCTCCTATTTCTCTCCTCGATCTTGGTCTTTACAATTGCTATTCCATCCTTGGAAATAATATGCCCCAAAAGTAGACCTTCTTCACAGCCAAAGATACACTTCTCTAGGTTGAGTGATGCATTTGCTTCATCTAAGCATTGCAAAACTTTGACCAAGTGCTCAAAGTGCTCCTTGTTCCCCTAGACACAAAAGTCATCAATGAAATCTTTTACAAATTTCCCAATGAAAGGTTAAAACACCTTGTTCATAAACCATTGAAATGTGGTTGGAGCGTTACAAAGTCTAAAAGGCATGACCTTGAAAGTGTAAGTTCCCCAAGGTGTGGTAAATGTGGTGAGTTTTTGATCCTCTAGTGCAATCTTGATTTGGTCGTAACCACTATTACCATCTCAAAAGTTATACCTCTTATGACCCGCAACTTCATCCAATATCTCATCAATGAATGGCAAGAGAGTAGTAGTCCTTCTTAGAAATAACATTGAGCTTCTTGTAATCAACACATACACAAAGATTTCCATTCTTCTTCTTCACAATCAAAATTAGAGACACCCATTGTAAATTCTCCACCTCAAAAATAAACTCAATAAACCCCTTAAGCCTTCAATCTCCTCCTTCACAACCAAAGTTGTTGGTGGGCTAGTGTGACATTTCTTTTGGTGGATTGGTCTTGTATGTAACTCCACCTTTATTTAGTGCTCCTCCAAGGTGACTTCCTTGAGATCCTTGTAACTAAGAACAAACATATGGATACACTTGTGGAAAATCTCCTCAAATCTTACCTTCTCTTCCTTGGTAACATTTTGACCATACTTGAGGGTAGATAGTCTCCTCTCTATCTACTCTAGTGTTGATGGTGATTCATCAAGGTCCTTCAAACCTCTAGTTTAGGCACAAAGTCCATAGCACACAAGGGATATACATCTAAATTAGATTTAGAATCATCCTCCTTTGATGAGATCTCTTCTTCCATGCTTGTGTCTATACTTGAAGCTCCTTCCTTTTGAATCTGATCCTCAATAATCAAAAGATGATGTATCTAAATATGAAGGGTGGTTGATTTTTTTTATAGAAATTATAACTCTAATGGTTTGAAGGCCCAATTCTCAAATATCCTTTGTGCTATTGATTAGTTTTTTGTGCTGCTCTCAACCATGGTTTACAAGTAACAAATCATAACTTTCATCCTTCAAGAATTGGAAAGTCATGAGATTTTGAACTCCTATAATAGATACTATCACCTTATCTATCACACCCACCAGTCAAATTTGTTGCTTGTTTGACATGCTCATTACAAATGTTGAAGGTCTAGAGTGTATAATACCTAACTTCTTCATCAACTTCTCTTACATGGTATTTATTGCAGATCCTCCATCAACAAGTGCATCCTTTATGGTGTTAGCATTTATACTCACATCAATGTTGGAAGCATTTTCACAAGCCTCCCATGGTGCTGGTTTTGCATCCACCACTCCCATTGATACCGGATCCTTTGTTTTCTTCTTTCTCTTGCTCCTTGTAGAACTCAAACCACTCCTAAGCTCTTTCCTCAAGGTAGGATTTAAAGCAATCAGCTGATTGATTGTGATGTTGGCTTTGTGAGTACAAACATCCTCCAATACATTGTAGCCCCATTGTTGTTGTAAGATCAAGAAATCATCCACAACTTCTTCCTTGGAGTTTTTGTTAATGGTATTGAACAAGCAGTGCAAGTACTTCCTGTGGACATTGGACTATCCTTGCTAGGAGGAAATTCTTGAGAGAATTTATATCATCTACAAAATGGGCTCTCGTCTTCTCTTGTGCAAAAAGCTC
Organism: Lunularia cruciata; assembly: GCA_948567375.1. Lineage (NCBI taxonomy): Eukaryota > Viridiplantae > Streptophyta > Marchantiopsida > Lunulariales > Lunulariaceae > Lunularia > Lunularia cruciata. Next base: position 58,008,121 of record OX419762.1, on the reverse strand, counting down.
CAAGCTAAGACCTTTGGAGTTGGAGCATTCTCTCTTCTCATACTTGCTCTCTACCACATCTATGGATGTTATCCCCTTCCCTCTACTTTTAATTGGAGGTACTTGGATTTCACCACCTCCTTTCTTCTCTCTATTTCCCTCCTTTATAACTCCTTCCATAGTTCATGGAATTTGGACAATTCTTTTGGATGTGACTCTACCTCCACAACAAAAAATATTTCAATTATTGAAATTGCTAGTTGGTTAGCTTCCTCTATATGGATAGTTTCTATCACCTCTAGCTCTCACCCAAAATTCTGGTCCACATGTCTCTTCTCCCATAGCATTACATTGATCTTGAGATTTCCAAGTTACTTCATGATAGTTTGAAGGAGATATTTTGGTAGAAATGAAAGAATAGGAGTAACTATTACTTGTGGTGCCACACTTTCCACCATAGACTTATACAAGATGCACAACCTCTTTCACCACCAAATCATTCTCATCCCCTTCCAAAATCTCCTCCATTCAAACTACAATCTTGATAGCTTCTAACTTGGAAGAAGGTTTCTCATATCTTGCTTTACTTTGAATTTGTGGTTCAACCCTCCAAAAATTTCTTGTTGAGCATGGCTTCTATTCCAATCATGGTTGTTTCCACATCATCCTACTCAACATTATCCAAAACCTAGATTTCTCAATAGTATCCAAAACTTTCTCACTTTCTCAACACTATCAAGAACTTAGATTCTAACTTCTCCACTCTTTTTGCATAAACTCTTACTTTCTCTCCATCTTCTTGTTTGAGGAAGGTAACATCACTCTTCAATCTCTCATAACTCTCATCTTGAAGAAAGTTCTCAATGAATGCTATAGTCAAACTCTCCCAAGACTCCTCTTGCCCATCTCTCCTTTCTCTTTTCGTATTTTGACTCATACCATCTAAGAGCTACACTCTCAAAGAAATCAGGTAGAAATAAGGACAACTCATTCTTACTTCTCTCATTATTTCCTATGCAAGCCCTCTTGAAATCTCTTACAAAAGCCTCCAAATCTTCTCTATTCTTGCCAAAGAAAACTAGAAGTTTCTCCATCTTAGCCTCTCATTATCTTTCTTTTCTCTCTTAATCTTTTTCTATTTTCTATCTCACCCTATAACTAATAGAATATATACATGACTAACACCATTTGAGAGTAGTCAACTCTTGATAGTACAAAGGGTTCATGTTACTTTATGATTTCTATGGCATGATCAAATCCAAAATTGCAAATTAAGCACACTCTCATGGATATTTTATCCATCAATTGAAAGATTATCTCCATCACTAATCTTGAGAACTTTCTTATGAAGGTGATAATTTCTCTATAGTAGTACTATGACTCTCTCCAATATCTTTCACCAATGTCCCTAAGAATGTTACCATTCCTTTACATTCATGGCTCTTTGGAGTCCTTCCACTCCACAAACCTCATATAACTCCTTGGTCCTAGATCAACTCCTTCCCAATCTTGGTGAAAAAGATCCAACATGCAATCCCAAGTCAAGAAAACCTCTCCTTTCTCTCAAGACTCAATAAACATGAACTTGCCTTGTGTCCCTTCTTTTTACATAAGAAGCACTTAGAGTCTCTCTTTCCTCCAAATAGTGAAGCTCTTTGAATCCTCTCAACACTCTCTTCAAATTCTACTCTAAGCTCTCTTGTCTTCAAATCCACCACTACTATCACTTAAAACCCTTGAGGAACCTTACAAAATCTTAATTTCTACTCATGATGGCCCTCTATGCTCCCAAGATGAGTCAAAACATTCAAACATGCTTTTGGTTGAACCTACAATCATCATTCATGAAAACTTAACTCTCCTAAAATGACACCTCCTCACAATATCAACCTATTTGCCCAAATTATAACTCTCAAACCTTTGAAATATTTTACACTTGATCAGCACCCCAAGCTGTCCTTCCTTGTAAATTTCATCCCTTTTCATTGGGCTATTTGGCCTAGGAATTTCATCTTTCAGATTTGGTTTAAAAACCATCACCCTCAATTTATCAATTCATAACTTCCTAAGCAAGACCAATGTCTCCCTAATTTGTTGGTCAGAAGGTAGGATATCTTGCATTGAATTTTCTTTGAAAGTTTCAAAATAATTCAATGAAAAGTGAAGAAATGGCAAACTTTGCACAAAATTCAAAAGAGTGTGCAGTTTGCAAGACAATTTACTCCACTAGCTTCCAAGAATTCTAGCTCTATGTGGGTAGTAGCCCTTACAATAATTTTAAATATCCCAATTGAAGGATAATACAAGCTATCCTTTATAAAAATTTGAAGTCTAGGTCTCAAACTTGAGGTTTTGCCCAAAATCACCTTAATGTTCAAAATATACTATCCACCTCACTTAATTTTCTTGGAAAGAATAATCCAATACAAAACAAAAAATGGTAAACTTTGTACAAAATTCCAAAGAGCATGTAGTTTGCAGAAATAGTTTACCTTACCACCTTCCAAAACTTCTAGCTCATTATGTGTAGCAGACCTTGCAATACTTTTAAGTGTCATAATTGAAAGAGGATCCAAGGGATCTTCTCTTAAAATTCAAATCTTGATCTCAAACTTGAGGTTTTGCCCAAAATCACTGTAATCTACAAAATCTACAAAATTCACCTCACATAATCTTTCCAGATCCTCTTATGTGCATAGGATGTATAATATTATCTCAAAAATATCATAAAGAACTATATGGTATACAAATAGCTCCAAGTTCTCTTACATAAGTTCAACCTTTTCCTCCCGTAAAGTTCTCTCCAAGTGAGCTCTCATAGCCTCCTTCTGTCTAATATACAATTGAACATGAAATATTATCTTGCCTTCTAGAGAGGTCCTAGCAACAAAAAATATATTTTGAGCCAACTTGTCTCTCATTCAAGCTGAACCTTTGGTGGCTATTAAGGTAGTGCACCATGGACTAAGAAGGCAAGGAACCCCAACTCCATCACATTCCTCCAAGGCACCTCTAAGACTCAAGACATTGCTTACTAGAGAACTCAATCAAAGAAAAATAATTAGTTACAAATGAAAGGATGATTAGTACCTCCTCATCCCTACCTTATATACTTGTGAAAAAATTACACACCAAAGTTATTAATTATCAAAGTAACTCAAATTACTAGGCTTAAAGTCAAATAAAATCAAAAAATCTAAAGGAATATCCAAGCACATGGAATAATCCCATGGGTAGGTGGTCTTATCTTCACCTACCAACTAAGTCAAGGATTCTTTCACAAAGGCTATCTTTAGACTATAGAAAATTCTGCACAAACAAGGCTTGTGGGCCCAAGAGCTCTCAACTCTTTCCTCAAAGTCAAATAACTATGAATAGTACCAAGTCAATACACTAGAAGACAAATAATGATGCTCACTCTTTTCTTTTCCTCTAGATAGGGTCTTAGCTAGGACTAAATCTAGCTATTCATGATGTGGTGCCCACATTTTTTTATTTTTTCAAAATAAAGGAGAAGAAGTGTATAAAGAAGTCGGATTGCGCCTATATGGCCGAAGAAGGCGAAGAAAATTGTCTTCGGGATGAAACCCAAAGTAAAGTGACTTCGGGTCATAAGATGAAGTACTCGGAAATGCCGTGTCAGCATACAATATAAAGTAAATTGTCTTCGGATTGGGGGGAGCTCAACCTGAGGCGAAGACAGTCTAACAACCTTTCGTCGAGGCAAGAAATTCAAGAAGGGGCCGTTTCAAAATTGGCGGCTCATACGCGCGAAGGTTGATTGACAGTGAGAGGTGCATGCCGGAGGTGTGATTTCTTGGTAGAAACTCAAAGTGACGGAAGACAAAGAAGTGCAACTCTATAAAAATCAAAACTGCAACGACGAAATGTCGAGCAATTTTCCATTGCCGTTGAGGAGTCGTCTTGCAGGTGATCGGGGAAAGGGAAATAGAGTTGGACTCGTGTTAGTGCGCAAGGGAGAAGTCACGAGAGAGAAATCGAGAGACAATAAGAAAGCAGAAGAGATGGGAGGAGGGAAGAAGAACTCCAAATTTGCAATGAGAAATCATGCAATTTGGAGATTAGATATAGTAGCGAGGATCGAAGTCTTGAGCCGACTTTGGATCACTTTTCTGGCATGGAATTGGAACGTAAGTTTTCCAAGATTCATGACAAAAATCATCGAGAGTAAATGTCTCGATGGACCCGAGGAAGAAGGGAAGAGAGGAAATCCGGCTCGCTGGACAGAGTCGGATTGGAGACTCGTACTTGGGAAGGAGGCGGGTTTGGAGCAGGGAGCCACGTTCTTGGGGAAAGGAGAGATAGCCCAAGAAACGCAGGAGGTGAGAGATGCCTTCTCATCAAAGAGGACGAAGAATGGGTACAAAGTTGAGAGCTACAAAGACCCTGTGAGGAGAGGAATTGTGAGTGCACTAATGGCCATCCTGAAGCCGGAGAGAACTACCTATGTGATGAAACACCAAGCGGTGTTCTTTCACAAGTTATTTGTAGGAGAACCAATCAATTGGGCAAGGTGCTTTCACAAGAGAACGAGGCAGATGGTGTGGAATCTGTGGGATAAGTTGCCTCCACACTACATCGTACCATTTGCAGCACATTTCTACCTTGGGTTGAATTTGCTCAATTTGGCAGAGCGCAATAGAATGGTGTCTCATTTCCATCCTAACTTGAGAAGAGAAGTCGACGCGGAGGAGCAGCAATACATTCTCCAAATCCGGAGCACGGACGATTACTACGCAAAGACAGGGAAAAATGTGGAGGTCGTGGTAAGTACCCCGACAAAGAAGAGAACTTGGCAAGCAGAAGCCGAAGAAAACAAGAAACCTTGGAAGATGCAGAAAAATAACCCAAGGCAAGGAATGGTGGTGATTGAGTCAGAAGATGAAGACTTAGAAGGCAAAGCTGAGCTCAAGACGGAGGACTCAGAACGTGAGGAGGAACCTGAGCTGACACTACAGAGTGGAGATACTAGCAGTGACAATGAAGATGGTGGAGAAATGACCTCGGCACCAGCGGCTGAAGAATACGAAGAAGAAGTGCAAGCCGAAGTAGAAGCCGAAGACAATGCGGCGCTGGAAGACAAAGTACCGGTGCTCGAGGAGAAGAAGATTGCAGTACAGCGAGGAGTTTGCTCGAGACGTAAGGTGAAGTGTGAAGCGGGGCCGAGTAGAGTGAAGGAAGAGGTAGAAGAAAGCTCAGCAGTGAGGCGTCAATTCCGATACAAAGACTCCAGAGAAGAAGGCGAGTATTGGGAGAACACGAAGAAAGAAGAGAGACCACTCCGCGGGAGGAAGAAGTTGCCAATAATGGAGTAGATTACCTGCAAAAGGTAGTATGCCCGCTGTTGGTGAAGTTGGAGAAGAAGAAGAAGGAGATACAGTCTACTTGTCCAGAGGTAAAGACTGTTTTGCAGGTCTTATCAAGATTAGAAGAAGAAAACTCGGAGTTGAAGAAGAGTATAACCCGAGGTGAGGAAGAGAGAGAAGTATTGCGAGCGGAAGCAGTAGAGAGAAGTCAGGTAATCGAAGACCTGAAGAGAGAAGTGAGTTATCGAGAGGATCTTGCAAGGAAGAGTGACATCGCAAGGGAGAGACAAGTAGCTAAATTAGAAATCTTGAAGCAGCAATTTGCTGATTCAAGAGTAGAGCTTATCCATGCTATGGCGAGGGTAGCATCGAAGGATCAAGAGCTCGATCGAGTGATGGAGAGTATAGAGGAGAAGAAGCAACTCTGGCAAAGAGAGTTGTCTGTGCGGTATAGAGAAGAAGAGAGATTACAAGAATTACTTCGTAATCAGGAAGAGAAAATTGTACAGAAGGAGAAAGAGAAGGAAGCAGTGAAGGCCGAGTTTGAAGAAGAGTTGGCGATGTATCGAGAGGAATGGCTTGCAGATCGGGAACGAGAACGAAAGACAAGATTAGAGCCATTGAAGGAAATAGTCCTCAGAGTGAATGCAATGTTAAGTACAGAAGCCAGCGTTCGGATTGAAGAAACAAGACTGCACGAGTTGAAGATGTTGGTGCAGGAGACGAGGTGAAGACAATCAAAAGATACAGATTTGAATGCCTTGTTGATTAGTCTCAAAACTCGTGTAGACAAGAAGATCTTAGAAGTAGAAGACAATATTTCAATTAGATTAGACTTAGTGAGAATAGAGTTAGAAAAGCTTCGGCAGGATGTTAAGGCAAAACCCGAAGTAGATAACATAGGAATCCAAATGTCTTCAGAGTTGCCCTCAGAGACATTAGAGAAGAGTGGGTCGAAGGATGAAGAGTTAGACTGATTACCCACTAATGCAATTTCAGATCAGGAAAGAGAATTGCCGGATCTGGTAGAAGAAGTAGAAGATCTGAAACCCGAGGAAAAGATAGTAGGAAGTAAGATTACTTCGGGTTCGGGTTTGAAAGCCGAGGAAGAAGTAGACATTGGATCGGATTAGTAACCGATTTGAGATTTGAAGGGGTAGATATGAAGAGATGCCTTGTCATTTCGGATCTGCAGGTTAGAACAATTGTTGTAGAACGGTATAGTTGTTAGAACTGTCAATTGCTTCACTACTTAAGAGTGGCATTCGTAGGAAATTGTTGTTCAGTGCTCATTATTTCTAAGAATAGATAAAGCGAAGTGCTGTGAAGCAGTGCTCGTCGCTTGAGCTTGATTCCGAGTATCAACTTTGTGATTGTATTTGTGAGTGTTTGGAGAAATTCAAAGTGCAAGTCAGAGTGCTTGTTGGATGTTGGATTCCACAACCTTGATCTTCATTCTGTGTGTTTGATCCTGAGTGAAGTGCAATCGAAGCAATGCCTTGACAGATCTGAGAGGAATTGTAGTGTTGGTAGTATTCTGCATTTGTGAGTGCAATGCGAGGTTGATGTGAAGCAATTTCGATCAAGGAAGTTGTGCCTTCAGTAGAGGGGTGGAACATTCTGAGGCAAAGTTGTTTTGCAGCGAAGTGCCATTTTTGGGAGAGCCTGAATCATCACAATCAAGATTGTTTGGAAAGATTTGAAGGATTTGTGATTATGGAGTGTTAATTTGTGACAAGACTACGAATCAGTGCTTGTTACTCTCTTCTGGGTGTGGTTTCTACCTGAGAGACTAAAGAAGAACTCAAGAAGAACTGAAATTGTTACTTTGCTTCGTATTTGGACATTTTTGACTCGTATCTCTATGAGAACGAACTTTACTTACCCGATTACTGCAAAAGTGATATTTGCCGGGTTGTCACACATGACTAATGTAGAAGCTTAGCTAAACTCCATAAAGATAATATTTCTCTACTACTTGCAATATCAAACTTAATATCCTTATAAAGCATACATGCATCAATAGGTGTTATAGTCTACTATAGCCAAGAACTCAAAAGTTCAAGATCAAAAAAGTGAGCTCTATGGAGCTTCACTTTGAAAGTATACCCCTCTACTTGACCTTGAACTCTAACCCTAATGGCATTGCTAAAGTCCATTTGATTGTGCAAATGAGGCAAGTGACAATAGGTCACACCATGCAATCAATAGCCTTAATATGAAATCTAGCCGCCATCAAGTAGTCCATGAGCAACTACTAAAATAACTATTGTTGCCAATACTACCACTCCAATGTTTGAGTAACCTAACTTTAGCACTAAAAATATTATGATAGTTGTTGTGCATGTATACATTGTTACACAACATATATCACCATCAACATCATACACTATAAAGGCACAACTCACATATAAGTCATGCATGAACTCTAAAGTGCCACAATTGCCTCTCTAGCTAGTGATTAGGTCCCCCTAACTATAGGTACTCCTCTATTATAAATATGTAATATGCACTATGGTGGGCCAAGGTCAGAAAGCCAAGTGTTATTGAGCCCCATGGTTAATTGCTTGTCTATAATCTCTATCACATAAAGGGTAAACTAGCTATAGGTCAAATATATCTAGGACATAATCATTATCCTTGATGAACCACCATGAAGAGAGGGGGTCAAACACACTATGTGCCATCTTCTCAAATAACCATCACACACCAAGATGATGTAGTAGGAGCTCTACCAAAAGAACTATAGAACATAGAACGCAAGCCTACACATACAAGTGCCAAGCTTGGGTTCATAGTACCATCAATGTTTGGGAGGTGGCATGACATACAATTGCACACATGATTCTTCTAAAAAATACCCTCATGTCCTTCCAACATGAGGACTCTAGAATGCAAAACCTTGTGTATTCTCAAGACAATGCAACTATAATAACATCAAGTGTCATTGGTGAAATCTATTGTAGATATACATAATCACTTGGATGAAATTGATGCATCAAGGATCTAAAACTTCCTCCTTGAATGGTAACATACCATACGGTGTCCCTATTTGTGAAATTGCTAGGTTCTCAAGTGCCATTGACATCACTCTCCAAAAGATCTCTATCCATTGAGAACATGCACTCACCCATATGTCTAGATCATCCAAGTCATAGACACTAGCATCATGATGAATGGTTGTAGGTAAATTTGGATCTCATTCATAGAGTAGAAATTAAGGAGAGAAAATGCTAAGGAGGCTTGTTGGTTGAACCAATAACCCATAGCCAACCAAGCTAAATAGAGATCCCAATCTCCCAAGTGGCCTTTCTGCAAACTATACTTATGTAATCATCTCTTTACCATCTGAACTACTCTCTTTGCTAAGCTATCTACCTCAAGGTGATATTAGGAGGTAGTATGATGATCAATCAAGGCCTTGTTATACAAGACCTAAAACTTCCCAAGAATTCTATACCTTGATTAGTCAAAACTTCAACTAGTGTACCAAAATGTACTAAAAACCCAATCCATAAATGAGTAAGTTATCCCTTCATTGGACTTGTCAAGGAGTACCACCAACTCAATCCACATGGAAAAGTGCTCCATTATGAACAAAACATACCAATGATGTCTCATAATCAATGATAAAGATCCAACAAAGTCCAAATTCCATTGGTAACCCAACCTTATGATAGGTAATGGATGTAACTATGGTATAGGAGCATTAAATGATTCTCTAACTTGGTCACAAACCACACATTTGGCAACAAATTATGATCCATTAGTCTACATACCATGCCACCAATAATGACTTTGGAGTAAGTTATATGTCCATTTTACTCCAAAATGTCCTAGCTCCTCATAAGGACATTCCAAATATGGTCTTTGAGATGGAAATGATACTACTTACACTCTACCATCCTCCCATATACAAAGAAGGTGTTTGCCTTCCAATCTAAACCACCTAGCTTGTTGAAGGATATGATTGCTCTCCTTGGTACCAACTATGCCATCTACAACACCAATGCAAAGATAACCTATCACTAAGATATTATCATGCATGTCTTGCTGACCTATACCAATATCTCCACTTTTTAATTTTGTGATCTCAACAACTCCTTTTGTATGTGCTGAGAGATACATTAAAAAAACTTTAAAAATATATAAAAGAGGTAGATGCATGCCAACTTGGCACCATCTCCTCATTTATCTCACTATGCCAGCATGCTACAATTTGATCCTACTAGCTAGGACATTCTCTCAACTCATTTGCATCAAGGTTCACCTGTCTAAGTCTGTGAATAACCATGAAATCATACTTTGACAAAATCAAAACTCATTGTGCAAGCTTCTTTGAAAGCTTGTCATACTCTATCAACCACTTCAATGGTTGATGATCAATGATGAGAGTGAAAGGCTTACCAAATAGGTAATATTGGAAATGTACTATTGCTCATATTATTACCAAGCATTCTCCCTCATATCATACATTACCTTTGTTTTATTATTGGAATGACTATCATAGGCCACAAAAAAATTCCTCCCCTCATCATCCTATTGGGTGAACAATGCTCCAAGCCCCAACATACTCCAATTAGTATGAACTTGGAATGGTCATCTTTTGATCTATCTCTTGACACTAGAAGTAGACATCAACCTCTCCTAGAGCTTTATAAAAGCTCTCTCTTTCTCATCTGCCCAACATCATTCCTATATAAACTTAGTCAACTTTGTCAAGGCCTTAGCAATTGCACTAAATCCTCTATCATATTGGTGATAGAATTTTGCCAACCCAAAGAATGCTCACACTTTGCTCACATTTCTATGCCAAGGAATACATGCAATAACCTTCACCTTGGTATGCTAAATACCAAGTCGACCAAGGTAGATAGCATGACCTAATACCCAACCTACTTGTGGAAGAATCTATACTTCCTAGGATGTAATTTGAGTCCATGAGATAAACCTCTCAAACAACTCCAACAAATATCTCTCATGCTCCTCCACAATAGTGCTATAGATCAAAATGTCGTTAATATAACACAAAGAAAAATCCAATTTGCTAGGATCCTATCCATGACCCTCTAGAACTTGGCAGGAGTATTCTTTAACCCAAATGGTAAGAACCTCCATTGATATAATACATCTTTACTATAAGGATCAATAACCCAAAATGTTATCTTAGACTTGTCCTCCTCCTTAATTGGAAACTGATGATATCTTGCTTGAAAATCCAAAGTACTAAAGACTTTTGCATGCCCAATTGCATCAAAGATCTCTTCTTATGTAGGCATGGCATATTGATCATGTAATGTACAAGAATCATTTATCAAAGGGACATTCATCAAAATGTAGACTAGTGAAACTGATTGATGAACCTGGAAATGTGATAAAATAAATAACATCTCCCAAAACATACCAAAATTGAGATCTTATAGACCCTAACCTTGGGCATCATGAATATGTCCCTAATATGGCCACCTAGAAATCACCAAATGAATGGGACCATGTCTCTCTAGATCTTGCACCCCCAACAAAGAAATGTTTGTTAGTAGGCTCTTCTAGTAACCATTGACTATTGACATCAATGATAATGCAAGATACTAATAGACCAATTGAGCCACATGATGTAGAAAGACTTGCTCAGCAATCTCATTTCTCTTCACATACAAGTACCTCTATAATACTACAATAGGTAGACGGGTTTGTTTACTTGCTTGTAGTACTGTAGCTAGTCCAATGCTAATCCCACCAAACAACTCTAATAGACATACTCGCTTTGCTTGATATTGCCATGTTATAGATATGGTATCTAAAGGTGATAAGGTAATAGATTCTAGAGGCTCATCCTTTCATTGGTCTCTTGGTGGTACAAAGGTTCCACTCCAAGCCTTCTATACCAATTGATCTGTGTGTTGTTGCAATGCCTCCTCAAAACTCCACAATGTAACATCCAAGGTGCAATCCTACTTGTACTCCAAATCCAAGTGATATCCTATGGTATTAAGGTATCCTTGGCATGAGCATTCCTCTTCAATAAGCCATTAGGCCAAGTAATAAAAACACTAAAAGTTGAAATTCATGCTATGGTTATGACTATAGTGAGCCAAGACTGCCACAAATAAAGCACATGGTAGGCAACATACCCATCCCTCATTTGACTACCAACTTGGCCTATAAGAAGTTGTCTCCTCCCAATAGTCAATACCCATGGAGTATAACATTGATCCACCAATTAGCACCAATCCACCAATTATAACTTTGCTTTTGTCATAATGGTTTGAACTCTCCATACTAAGCTATCAGTTGGATGACTAGGTTGAATTTGGACAATGAGCTCCCCACATGTGATATATTATGTAGAAATACCTCTAAAAATTTTTGGATTTGAAATGAACATCTCTCCACATTGGTCTTTTATAGCTCAAGATCAACAATTGTAGCATTCCCAACATAAGAGGTTGCACACTAGAGTCTAATGAAACCCTTTATGGTATATAGACCTTCCTTGAAGGTCCCACTAAAAAAAAATCCTACTCTAGTTGTACAATAGGACAACTTTAGATATGAATCAAGCTCCCTCAAAGGCAAGTCTAACTAATAACTCCTCCACCCTAACTACTAATGCTTACCATAAACCATTGGCTTTTGAATGACTCCCATGCTACTCAACCAAGTTAGCTCTACTATCAACTCCCTCTGCTCTAGAAGTAAGAACCATATCATCCCTACTCTCACAAAGTGTGGCAACCAACCAGATTAATATAGCAAGGTCAACTCCTAATGTAACCATGTTATTGGTTGAGAACAAAGGGACGTGAATAATCAATTTAGCTACCCTATTAAAGACCAAGACCAGGGAGAGAAATAGAAGAATGGAAGCTCATATTGGGATGCTTGAATGAGGGAAAACTCCGAATGCCTAGCATGAGCTTTGGCTTTGGTATTTATAGGTAGCATACAAAGCCCTTGAGAAGCTTTTCAAGAAGTTTCCTTGAGCCGCTTTCTTACAGTGCAAGCCAAGTTAACTAGGAAGCTTCTCAAGAAGCATCATTCTAGAAGCCGCTTACTTGGCATGCAAGCTAAACTAGTTAGAAGCTTCTAAAAGCTTCCTTCTAGAAGCTACCTATTTGGAGCACAAGTTAACTAGTTGGGAAGCTTCTTAAGAAGCTTCCTAGATGCTTCTAGAATATCCTAGGCTAATTTGGCTTATTCTCTACTTTTTTAGCCTTACTAATTACGTTGCTAAACTCCACATTGTTACATATTCCCCCACCGCTAGTTGGTGATGTCCTTGTCGCCATTGAAGCTTCAAACTCTTGGATGGCCGTCTGTGCATTCTAGAGGTGAGAAAGAGGTTCCCATGTGGCATCATGAAGGGGATACCCTTTCCAAAGGACCTTGTACTCCGTATGTTGTCAGCATCCATGTTGGATGTGGCGACACGCAAGGATACAATCAACTTCAAACTCCTCATGATCATTGATAGGGATAGGAAGAGGAGGAGGTTGGATGCGAGAGGAAAAAGAAGAGGTGTTAGGAACAAAAGGTTTCAACTTGGAAACATGAAAGATAAGATCTAGAGTATCAATAGTTGGTGCCAAATGGATTTGCTTACTAAGCTTATCCAAAAACACCACAATTGTTGTGTGACCTTGTTGTGTCTTGGGCAAGGAGGTGATGAGATCTAAGCTCACATGTTCCTAACAAGTAGTTGGAATGGGAAGTGGCTGAAGGAGTCCACTCGGCTTCTGGTTACTAGCCTTGTTGCATTGACAACTCTCACACGATCAGACAAACTCCTGAACATCTTGTGTCATGTTGGGCCACCACCATTGGCATTGGAGGGTGCCCAAGGTGTTGTCTACCCCCATGTGACCAGCTATTGGTAGATCATGGGTTTCTTGAAGGCGCACAAGTCAGAGATCACCTTTGGCTAGAACATAGATCCAGTCTGCATGGAATAGAAGGCCTTCCTTGGAGGAGAAGGTGTTGTACTCCTTGTCGCCTGCCCTCAGACAACCATGTACCATTTAGAAGAAGGGATCTTGTTGTAGAGCTGACCAAAACTTGTAATGGACCCTAGGGTCAATTAACACCGTCATAGTTGCTGTCGTGATGAGAGAAGAAACTTCAAATCAAGTCATTGTGATAGAGCATCAGGGATGACATGGAACCAACCTGGTTTGTACTCAAGTTTGATGTCAAACAATTGGAGTTTCTCTTCCCATCGATGATGTTGACTCTTCATGTGTTCCAAGTATAAGGTCTGCAACAATGGCTTGTGATTAGTTTGCATGATCACTTGTTTTCCCAAGAGATAATGCCTCCATACCTTGGTGGCATATACCATTGCAAGTTGTTCCCGATCTCAAAGTAGAGTAATTTCTTTCAGCTGTATTTAGTTGGCAAGACACAAAGGCAATGGGATGTAGTCCATCTAGAAATTCTTGTTGCAACACAGCTCCAATTGCAAAGTTAGAAGCATCAAAATCAACCACACAAGGTAGTTGAGGATCATATGGTTGAAGAATGGGTCTTGAAGACACCATATGCTTTAACTTTTGGAATGCTTCTTCATGCTTGGTGGTCCACTGGAAGTTCAAGTTCTTTCCCAAGAGGTCAGTTAGTGGTGCAGCCACATGAGCATAATAGTGGATGAACCGTTGGTAAAAACTGGCCAATCCATTGAACGCCCATACTTTTGTAGCATCCTTTGGGGTAGGCCAATCAGTAATGGCCTTGAATTTCCCTTCTTCCATCTTGATCCCCTCTGATGAGATCTGATGACCCAAGAAGGTAACCTCTTTCTGCCAAAAAGCACACTTTGACTTCTTGCAGTAAAATTTCCATTGTCATAGTCGTCTTAGGACTTCTTGCACATGGTTCACGTGTTCTGCCTCTGTCTTACTATAGATTAAGATATCATCCAAGAACACCACCACGGACCAATCTAATAGTCCATCCAACACCCAATGCATCTGATCCATGAAGATCACTGGAGCATTAATGAGTCCAAAAGGTAGAACTCTCCACTCCAAATGTCCATACCTTGTGCGAAAGGCAGTCTTTTGCACATCCTCTCTATCAATAGGAATTTGCAAATAGCCGTTGCAAAGATCCGACTTGGAAAAGTTATGTGCTCCACTTAGTTGATCAAGCAAGTCATCAATCCAAGGCAAGGGATATGCATTCTTTCATGGTTTACTTATTGAGCCCGGGGTAATCAATACAAAATGAAGTCCTCCATCTTTCTTTGGAACAAATAGTATCGATGCTCCCCAAGGAGAGCTACTATGTCATATGAAGTTTTTCTCCAACAACTTTGTAAGTGTTGTTTGCAACTCCTCCAACTCCTTTGGTGAGAGCCGTTAGATCGGTCTACTCATTGCAGAAATCCCTAGCAATAACTTGATCTTGAAGGGCATACCTCAATCGGAGGGTAATCCCTTTAGCAGATCATTCGGAAACACATCCACAAACTCCTGAACTGTCCAATCAACCATTGCTTGATGAGGCTCTTGGCCCTCCTTAGATTGTTCTTGTACAATCGGCTTGATCCACACCGTGAGTACAGACTTATCTTCCTCCAAAGCATGCTCTATGACTACTTTACTAACTAACTTACCTTCTAGGGACTCATCTCTCTTCCAAGCTTGCTCCATGGTTGCCTTTCTTGCAAACTTCCCATCTTGGGACTCATCTCCCTTCAAGGTTTTCTCTATGGCTACTTTCTTGACAAACTTCCCATCTTGGGACCAACTATTCTTAGGTGTCTTACTCAGAGATGCCAGACAACCTATTGGAAATTCCTACCTTGTTGTTGTACTTGAATTTGTTGTCGAGTCCAATCAAATTGAACCTTATGACATTCAAGCCAAGGTAGACCCAAAATGATATCATAGTGGAGAGGTGCCACTACAAACCTCATACACTCCAAATACTCCTTCCCAATCTTGAAGGTAAGAGGATGTGAGGTACCAAATACAAAACCCTATCTACCATCCGCCATCATCAATCTACTTCCAATCACTGGCTTGATAGGAATACCTAATTCCTTTGCTACTTGCATAGACATGCAATTCTCCAAACTTCTAGAATCAACCAAAATCCTACAACCCCAATTAGATATCGTACCTTGCAAGTGAAGCAAACTTGCACAGGTCGAGCCTTCAATCCCATTGGAACTAATCAAGCTCCCCGTAGGTGGCTCAAAATCTCCTATTGGGATTCTTTTTTTCCTTGATCATTCTATTCTACAAACTCCATCTGGGCAACTTGTCGGGGTCGCCCATTCCTAAGTGGACATTCAGCAATGCAATATCCAACTTGGCAACAATAAAAGCAACCTCTATTTTGTCGTAATCTTTTTGTATCCGTTGTTATAAGTGGTCTCCATTGGATAGCATCAATCTCCATTGGTACTGGTTCTTCCACTTGTGCATAATGTATTGGTAGGCTTTGTGTAGGTCAAGGTCAAGACCAAGTTGTCACAACCAAGGAATCAAAACGCTCAGCTAATTGCATGGCTTCTTCTACATTTTGTGGCTCCCGCATGGTCACCTCCAATTTAGTTCGTGACTTCAATCCTTGCACAAATTGATCTAGAACTTCACCTTCTTGGATATCTAGAATTTGCATAATGATGTTCTAAAATTGTATGATGTAGCTCCTTACTGAGCCAATTTGCTTCAACTTTGCCAATTTATCTTTTGCGGCTCGGGTGAAATTTATAGTTTGAAATCGACCAAGTATTGCATCCTTGAATTCTGCACATGTCAAAATTGGTGCAACAATCTGCCATTCAACTTGCTCCACTTGGAATCGCCACCAAAGTTTTGCCACACCATCTAATTGACTAGAAGCCAAGAGAATTTGTTTCCACTCGTCTTGAAGATTGGTGGCTTTAAAGTAACGTTCATAGTCAAACACAAAATTCTCCACCGTGCATGGAAGATTCTTACCTTCAAACACCTTGAGTTTTGGAAATCAAATGCATTCTTCTCTATCTCAAATTGGCGCTCTCTCTATATCTTATTGTTGTTGCTGGTCTTGTTCATCCAACAATTGAATAAGATGCTTGATTTGTTGTTGCATTGCAAGGATAACGTTTGGTATTGCCGCCATAGCTACTACTCTATTCCACTACTCTCAATTTATCTTATTGATAAACACATAGATACAACATGTCCATTGTTCTCCATAAGTTACTACTGGAAGTATCTATGGTTCCTCAAACACGGTGATCATATGCAGAAAATCTTGCCCAAAGCGTGAGGTGATGAATTGTGTGAAGTGATGCTTGGGTAATCTCTGGACATGAAAATCCCAATGGTTTAGCAAAAGTGGATTTGGTGGTCCATAAATTCCATCCATCCCATTCCTGCTTTGATACCAATGTAAAAGACCAAGATCAAGGAGAGAAATAGAAGAATGGAAGCTCACATTTGGATGCTTGAATGAGGGAAAACTCCAAATGCCTAGCATAAGCTTTGGCTTTGGTATTTATAGGTAGCATACAAAGCCCTTGAGAAGCTTCTCAAGAACCTTCCTTGGGCCGCTTTCTTAGAGTGCAAGCCAAGTTAACTAGGAAGCTTCTCAAGAAGCTTCCTTCTAGAAACCGCCTACTTGGCGTGCAAGATAAGCTAGTTAGAAGCTTCTAGAGGCTTCCTTCTAGAAGCTACTTGTTTGGGGTGCAAGTTAACTAGTTGGGGAGCTTCCCAAGAAGCTTCCTAGATGCTTCTAGGATATCCTAGGCTAATTTGGCTTATTCTCTACTTTGTTAGCCTTACTAACTAAATTGCTAAACTCCATATTGTTACATACTCCCAACATTTTACTAGACTGAAATTTTGTAGTAGCAAGTGGCTAACTAGTATCTAGTCCATCATGCTTTCCATCACTACCTACTACACTTGCACTAGGATGTCTAGGTGCCATGGATGTCATTTGCATTGCCTTTGAGAGTTTGAAAGATTATGGAAATCTAACTTGTCTACCTATCTTGTCTCTCTATGGGTTCAACGCCACTAATGCTCCTCTAGGCTTTAAAGTATGTATTACACTCCTAATTACTATGGTAGATGAATCTGCTTGTGCTGATCTGCCCATAAAGTTCAAGACATCTCTATTACCAACATAAGAGGTGGAAGTCTCAACACGTGAATTTGATTTCCTTTGAGCTATGGTCATGCTAGCCAATCTCTACTCCAAATACTCAATCCAAGTAGCCATGGCTATATCTATAGCAAAGGCAAGTATTAGCCTCCATTATGTGTAGGTCCTTAGCCACCACCTCATCCTCCATGACCTAGAGCTCCTTTCCCACCTATCATCATAGCCCTACCACTTTGTAACTCTAGGGGAAGTCAAAGCATTGGTTATTGGTGTGACCAAATCGATCACAATGGTCACACTTTCTCTATGTTGGTTGTGATGTATTAGGAGTATCAAATCCATTGCTTTGAGTGCACTCTCTATTGTGGTGAGGTCCACTACAAGTCTAACAAGAAACACCACCACTCATTGGTTGTTGCTCATCCAAAAATGAAGGTAAGGGTCTAATACTAGGCCCTCCACTTGCTCCATAAGATTTGGATTGTCCACTCTACTCTTGGAAGCCAACGTGGTGTAGTGCACTCTACTACACTCTAGAAGAAGTAATAGCTATGGATGATATCTCCTTACCAAATCTAGATGTTACCACTCTCTCCTCCACCATGTTGAGCTCAATACACTTATCCAAACTAAATACCACTGCCAAAGTAAGTGAAGTAGCCTATAATAACATAATATCATGTACTTAACATTGCAATTCCTTGTCCATGATCCCATACTAAAATTGGGATGCTTGGGTCTCAATAACTCCTTGTAATACTCCAAGGACAAGAGAACTCTCCAAGAGAGATACAAGAGAGAAAATACAAGTTTCACACTCAATCCTCTGATGCTCCAAAGGAGCACCTTCTCTTTATTATATGGCAAAGAGGATCTCCTCAAAGGAAGCACCACCCTTGGATCAGATATATGGATTGGTGACTTGTCAATAAGCTCCATCCTTGGATTAGTTGTTTGGATGAGTGACATGTTAATCCTTGTCCTATCTAGTTGGTCAAATGGGTTTGACCAATGAGAATCTTTAGGGAATATTCCTATAGAGCTCAAAATTGCATGGATGAGGCATAGTTGGAAAGCTCTTGACAAGACAAATCATAGGAGAGAAAAGGTAAGCCTTTTCTCTGAAGGAAAGGAATCCCTCTATTTTCAAGGCCTAATTCATCCATTTAGACCTCTAAAATTTTTAGCCTATTTTTGGCTTCTAACCTATTAGTAGAAGTAATCTTTTGGTAACACCTCTGTCTGAACTACCCAACCCATTTTACACAATATCCTTCTAGATGTTACAAAGCCAATTTTCAACTCTAGATAATATGTCTTACTGCTTGTATTATAGACCTCCCTCCTTTTAAGTCACAACATCCTTGTTGCAAAGTTGATGCTCAAAAGATTAAACTAACAATGGTGCATTGGTCAAGTTGGTTGTTGGCTCCCATGTTTCCTTGTGACAACCCGGCAAATATCACTTTTGCGGTAATCGAGTAAGTAAAGTTCGTTCCCGCAGAGATACGAGTCAGAAATGTCCAAATACAAAGCAAAGTAACAATTTCAGTTCTTCTTGAGTTCTTCTTTAGTCTCTCAGGTAGAAACCACACCCAGAAGAGAGTAACAAGCACTGACTCACAGTCTTGTCACAAATTAACACTCCATAATCACAACTCCATCAAATCTTTCCAAACAATCTTGATTGTGATGATTCAGGCTCTCCCAAAAACGGCACTTCACTGCAAAACGACTTCGCCTCAGAATTGTGTTCTACCCCTCCACTGAAGGCACAACTTCCTCGATCAAAATTGCTTCACATCAACTTTGCCCTGCACTCATAAATGCAGAATACTACCAACACTACAATTCCTCTCAGATCTGTCAAGGTATTGCTTCGATTGCACTTCACTCAGGATCAAACACACAGAATGAAGATCAAGGCTGTGGAATCCAACATCCAACAAGCACTCTGACTGCACTTCAAATTTCTCCAAACATTCACAAACACAATTGCAAAATTGATTCTCAGAATCAAGCTCAAGCGACGAGCACTGCTTCACAGCACTTTGCTTTATCTATTCTCAGAAATAATGAGCACTGAACAACAATTTCCTGCGAATGCCACTCTTAAATAGTGAAGCAATCGACAGTTCTAACAACTATACCGTTTCTACATCAACTGTTCTAACCTGCAGATCCGAAATGACAATGCACCTCTTCATATCTGCCCCTTCAAATCTCAAATCGGTTACTAATCCGATCCGATGTCTACTTCTTCCTCGGCTTTCAAACCCGAACCCGAAGTAATCTTACTTCCTACTACTCTGTCCTTGGGTTTCACATCTCCTACTTCCTCCACTAATTCTAACATTTCTCCTTCCTGATATGAAATTCCTATCATAGTTAAGTCTTCTAAATCTCTATCTCCCGACCCACTCTTCTCTAAAGTGTCAAATGTCAAATCCGAAGACACCTGCACTTCTATCTCTCTTACCTCGGGTTTCACTACTATCAATTCCTTTACTAATTCTAATGTGTCATTGTCAAGAATTGTAATTGAAAGCATGAATACACTATCTACACCTTCAATTTATAACCCACTTTCCCCTAATCACTCATGTTACCAACCCGAAGACACTTACAGTCTGATCCTGCACTTCGGGTTTATTCACTACTGCTATTTCCCCTTCAATTCAGGTTCCATCTTCAATTAGAACTGAAATTGAAGTCATGTGTATCCTAACTATCTTCTTTCTCTACTCTAACTTCCTCTGATCCCTCTCGCAAAACTCCCGAAGTCACCTTCACTGCACTCCGAGGTCCGGCTACCTCTGATTTAGTTATTTTCATCTTGAGGCAAAGTCTCATGACCCGAAGTCATGTAAACCCGAAGTACGAAGTATGAAGTCCGAAGTACGAAGTCACATTGACCTGAAGACACTTTGACCCGAAGTACATCTACTCCCAAAACTTTAAATGCTTGTAACTTCTTCTACAGACCTTCAAACTTTGCGATTTTGGTGGCAATGGAAAGCCCTGAACAAGACGTTTCCAACGAGATATAACACGCTTGATTTGGACTTATGGTCATTGAGATATGGCCCCCGCAAGAATCCTGACCTGCAACTTCTATTTCTCCTTCGGCGTCTGCCCTCCTTAACGTCTGCTCCGAGTTTTTCACTCCTCTGACACGAAGTAAGCTTCTTCGGGTCTGATCCAAACCGAGCCATTCTTCCTCTTACATGAAGTCAATTTCCTTGGGTTTGATCAAATCACAAGTTTACACTCATTTCTTCTCCATTTGGTTTCAATTTGGTTTCAGCAAGGCACTTCTTCTTCAAAACTCGTCCAAAATGAAAAATGTGGGTACCACATTCCTCTTATAGTGGATACCCTTTCCAATGGACCAAATATTCTACACACGGATGGCGAGTACCATGATGCATTTTTGGAGAATGAGTTCAACCTCATACTCCTCCGCCTCATCAACTAGGGTTGGACAAGGTCAACTTTCTTGGATGGAAGAGAAGAAGAGCAGCCAGAGAGCATATCAATGTAATAAGGAAACATGAAACACCGGGTGGATCTTCATATGTGGTAGTAGCTTGAGTTGATAGGCCACGGTGCCAATGCGACAAAGGATAGAGAAAGGTCCAATAAAATGAGATCTGAACTTATGAGGACCAAATAACTTGAG
Organism: Lunularia cruciata; assembly: GCA_948567375.1. Taxonomy (NCBI): domain Eukaryota; kingdom Viridiplantae; phylum Streptophyta; class Marchantiopsida; order Lunulariales; family Lunulariaceae; genus Lunularia; species Lunularia cruciata. The sequence goes on along the minus strand of OX419762.1, from coordinate 57,987,031 downwards.
GTTGGTGGTTGACAACCAGACTTGATCTCCCACATTGAACTCCATGTGTTGGCGGTGTGCATCTGCATATTGCCTCTACCAATTTTGGGCAATATGCAACCTGTGCTTGGCGTGCTCCACCCCCTATTGGATTTTAGAAACAAAAGTATTGACAATGTCAACCTTGGTAGCCACAGGATGGACCTTTATCAAGATTGAAGGTTGGTTTGAAAGGATGCTCTCCATACATGAGGAAGAATGGTGTGACTTGTGTGGAGGCATTCACCAAATTGTTGTAAGAAATTCCACCAATGGGAGTAAGGTGTCTCAACTCTCTTGCTCATCCAAAGTTAAGCCCTAAAGCATGTCCTCAATAGTGTGATTTTCCTTCTCTATTTGTCCATCAGTCTGTGGATGGTAAGCTGTGGACATAGCCAATTTGGTTTTGAAGAACCCAAAGAGTGTTCTCCAAAACAAACTAGTGAATTAAGTGCCTCTATCTATAATGAGCACTCAAGACAAGTCATGATGGAAAAAGACTGCATCTAAGTACAATAGAGCTATTTGCGGAGTAGTCACATCCTTAATGGTAGGACATACATGAATCATTTTGCTGAGTTGGTTGACAAAGACTATGATGGAATCAAACCTAGAGGTGGTCTTGGGCAATTCACAAACCATATCTATGCTTACTTGTTCCCAATGTTGTGTAGGAGTGTGGAGAGGTTAGAGGAGTCATGTGGGAGCTTGATTAGAAGCCTTATTTTGTTGACAAAGTAGGCAACTCCAAACATATTCTATCACATTATTGCTCATCTTGGGCCAATAGTAATGGCGTTTGACTACATCCAAGGTCTTGTCTATTCCAACATGACCTACGGTTGCATAATCATGACATTTTGCTAGGATGGTGGTTCTTAGATCCATATCATTTGGGATCCACAACCTACCATCATGGAAGGTGAGTCTTTGGGTGCCGGTGATGATTGAGTACCTACAATCTGTGGGTCAGTTTTTGTAGCAATAAGAATCTTGGGCCAGAATTCAAGGTTCATCTTGATTTTACCACCAAACCTTTTGCCATTGGCATTTGGGTGACTGCATCTACAAGTTGCTTCTTGCCTTCCACATATCTGATTGTCATGTCGAATTGTTGTCTCCACTTTGTCCATCAAATCTATTGACCAGAAAGATCTTTTTGTGTTTTGAGGTAGACTAGAGGTTTGTGGTCAGTCTCTACCACAAATGCCTTCTCACCCAAATAGTGCTTCCAATGCTTGGTTGCAAGGACAATGGCTAACTCTTCTCGTTCGGTGGTGTGATAGTTGCATTCTGTTGATAGCAACTTATCAGAGAAATGAGCAATTAGGTGCCATCCATCCTACCATTCTTGTTGTAAGACTGCTCCTATTGCTACACCTAATGCATCTAAAGCCATCTTGATTGGACATTTTGGGTCATATCATTTCAAGATTGGTATATGTAGTAATGTGTCTTTCAATTCCTAAAAGGCCAATTCTTGTGTGGTTCCTCATATCCACCTCTTCCTCTTGCCTAATAGTGTTGTTAGAGGTTGTGCAATCTAGGTCAAGTCCTTGACAAATCAACAATAAAACCCGTCAATCCCAAAAAACTCTTGAGTTGAGTCTGATCTTTTAGAGCACTCCATTTTTGAATGATCTCTATTTTATGTGTTAACACTTGGATACCTTTGCACTTACTCTATGCCTTAAGTAGTCTACTTCAGATTTTCCAAACACACACTTTGAGATTTTGGCATACAATTGATTATGTCGCAAAATCTAGAAGACTTCTCGCAAATGTTACTTGTGCTCTATCAACGTCCTATTGTAGACAAAAATGTCATAAAAAAATGATAAAAAATTTATCCAAGTACAAACAAAATATGTCATTCATCAAACTCATGAAAGTGACTAGAGTGTTGGTGAGGCCAAACGGCATCACCAAGTACTCAAAGTGACCATACCTTTGTTTGAAAGGCCATTTTGGGTTTGTCGTCTTTTGCAATTTTGATTCAATTGTAACTGCTCCGCAAATCAAGTTTGGTGAAGTGCCTTGCCCCATTGAGTTGATCAAACAAGTCATCCATGTGAGGTAATGGATATGAGTTCTTCACTATTTGTTGATTCAGTCCTCGATAGTCAATGCACATGCACATTGCTCTGTCCTTCTTCTTCACAAACAATACAAGAGCACCATATGGTGATACATTGGGTTGGATAAACCCATTCTGCAACATTTTCTCAATTTGAGCCTTATACTCCTTCAACTCATGAGGTGATAGTCGATATGGGGCCTTACAAGGAGTTGTCTTCCCAAGATGTATCTCAATTTTATGATCTACTCTCCTTTTTGGTGCTAAACCTGTAGGTAATTAATCCAAAAAGACATCTTGGAACTCATTACCACATGTTTTAATTTCTTAGGAATTTATCTATTGTATTGGGCACTTTGGCCTTCTCTTATTAAACACATGAAATATCTATCTGTCTTACCAATAGATGTGGTACTTATGACAAATAGAGGCAACTCTTGCCTTTGTGATTTTCCTTTAACCGTAAAGATTTTCCATTGACTAATTTTCACTACTTTCTTTCTCCAGTCCATCATGGGGTTGTATTGCTCCATCCATGTCATACCTAAGATTGCATCATAATGAGCTAGTTGTAACCCTCACCACTTGATTGCTTCTTGATACCCTCCTACAAAGAGTATTACCTTTCTAGATAATGACTCAATCCTCTTTGTCTGACCATTAGATAACTCTACTTCATCTTTCTCATCCTTCTCTAGTTCCATCTCCAACCTTATTGCAATAGAGCAAGACCAAAAATTCTTTATTGCCCCAAGGTCTATCAACACTCTCACCGGATTGCCTTCTAACACTCCATTTACAACAATTAATGTGTGTTTATCTTCCTCTTCTTTGCACACTCGTCCTCTTCCTCCTCTTGCTTTTACTCTTCTTCACCAAGCCAATAAGGCCACAAGGTACACATATTAGGGATGTTTGTTTTCCAATGCAGTTTCCATATTGTAATACTTTGAGGATAGGAGACCTGAAGAGAAACACACCCTGAGAACACACCCTTTCACACTCAAACTCCGATGCCCAAAATGAGCACCTTCTCTTTATTTTATAGGCAAAGCCGATCGCCTCCAATGAAGCTCCATCATAAGATTAGGTACATAGATAGGTGACATGTCAGCAAGCTCTACCCTTGGATTACTTACTTGGATGGGTGACATGTTGGTCCTGGTCCTATCTGGTTGGTCAAACAAGCTTTGACCGGAGGGAACCTTTTAGGGAATCTTCATGTAGGAATCTCAGAATCACATGGGTGAGGTACTGTTGGAAAGATCTCAACGAGAAAAAGTAGGGAGAGGGAAGGCCAGACTTTCCACCATGGGATTTGGGAAGAAGGGGGGGGGGGGGGGAATTCGCACATTTTCGAGGCCTAATTCATCCGTTTAGGCCTCCGAAATTGCCTTCAAAGATTTCAGGCATATTTCGGTTCCAACTCTATTAGTAGAAGTCCCCTTTTGGTGATAACTCTTTCTGATCTATTCATTCCATCTTGTGTAACATCCTTCCAGATGTTACCAACTCAATTTTCACCTTCAAATCATATGTCTAGCTATTGGTTCTAAGGTTTTCAAATCTATTTTGGTTTTTTGCCCTATTAGTAAAAGTACCCTTTTGGTGATACTTCTATCTGACTTATTTTGACCATCATGTAAAACATCATTCCAGATGTTACCAAACCAAATTTCACATCTAGATCATGTGGCTAGCTCTTGGTATTACAAACCTCCCTCCTTTTAAGATGCCAACGTCCTTGTTGTGCAATTGTTGCTCAAATGCTTGCACCAACACCGATGCATGTGTCAAATTGGCAGCGGGTTCCTAGGTTGCTTCATAGAGGGGGTAACCTTTCCACTAGACAAGATAATCCACCCGTGGATTACGAGTACCACGCATGCATTTTTGGAGAATACTCTCTATTTCATATTCATTGTTGTCATCAATGAGTGTCGGACAAGGTCGAATGTCTAGTGTGGAAGGATTCAAGCCTGATCGGAGAGCATATTTGTGAAGTAGGGAAACATGGAACACTAGATGGATCTTCATGTGTGGTGGTAGCTCAAGGTGATAGGCCACAACGCCACTCGATGGAGAATTGAGAAAGGCCCAATAAAATGATGTCTAAACTTACAAGGTCCCACTAATGTGAGGTTGGTTGTCAATAGCCACACTTGATCCCCAACATTGAACTCCATGTGCCTACGGTGTGCATCAGCATACTACTTCTGGTGATTTTGTGCAATCTATAATTTGTGCTTAGCGTTCTCTGTGACAACCCGGCAAATATCACTTTTGTAGTAATTGGGTAAGTAAAGTTTGTTCCCACAGAGATGCAAGACAGAATTGGTCAAATACAAAGCAAAGTAACAATTGCAATTCTTCTTGGTTGCGTCTTTAGTCTCTCAGGTAGAAACCACACCCAGAAGAGAGAAACAAGCACTGAATCGCAGTCTTGTCACAAATTAGCACTTCTTAATCACAACTCCATCAAATCTTTCCAAACAATCTTGATTGTGATGATTCAGGCTCTCTCAAAAATGGCACTTCACTATAAAACAACTTTGCCTCAGAATTGTGTTCCACCCTTCCATTGAAGGCACAATTTCCTTGATCAAAATTGATTCACATCAACATTGCGCTGCACTCACAAATGTAGAATACTACCGACACTACAATTCCTCTCAGATCTGTCAAGGCATTGCTTTGATTACACTTCACTCAGGATCAAACACACAGAATGAAGATCAAGGCTGCGGAATCCAACATCCAACAAGCACACTAACTTGCACTTCAAATTTCTCCACACACTCACAAACACAAACACAAACACAAAGTTGATACTTGAAATCAAGCTCAAGCGACGAGCACTGCTTCACAACACTTTGCTTTATCTATTCTCAGAAATAATGAGCACTGAACAACATAAGACTGAGAATACTCCCCTTAAATACTGAAGCAATCGACAGTTCTAACAAAAATACCATTTCCTAACAACTCTACAAACTTGTAGATCCGACATGACAATGCACCTCTTCATATCTACTTCTTCAAATCTCAAATCTGTTTCTAATCTGATCTGATGTCTACCTCATCATCGGCTTTCAAACCCGAAGTAACTTCACTCACTACTACTCTATCCTCGGGTCTCACAACTCCTAATTCCTCTACCAAATCTAACAATTCTTTTTCCTGATCTGAAATTCCACTAGTGGGTAATCTATCTAACTCCTTATCTCCCGACCCACTCTGCTCTAATGTCTCCAATGGCAAATCCGAAGACACCTGCACTCCTACTTCTCTTACTTTGGGTCTTTGTACTTCTTCTACCTCACTACAAAGTTTAGCTAACTCTGTTCTAATCAGGTCTAATCTCAGACACACATTGTCTCCCACTTCTAACATCTTCCTATCTACACGATCTTGCAGCCCGATTAACAAATTATTTAACTCGGTGTTCTTCACCTTTCTCTTACGTGTTTCTTCCACTAGCAACTTCAACTCGTGCAGCCTTGCTTCTTTGAGTTTACACTCCACCACTGTACTCAACATGGCCTTAATTTTGTTAACGACGCCTTCCACTTTGCTAGTTTCTTCCATCACCATACACTTTTCCTTCTTCCTCTCTTCTTCCAATTCACTTTGATACATTTGAAGCTCATCTTCAAACTCAGCTTTCAATTCTTCCTTCTCCATTTGATGTACAACAAGTTGTTCCTCAACCTTGCGCACCAACCCTCTCAAACAATCTTCTTCTCTACTACGCTCCATCAACTCTCGTTGCCAGGCCTGATCTTTCTCCGCTGCCCTCTTCTTAAGACTCTCCAACTCTTGTTCCATCACAACAGCAATTGCCTTGGAATGTATTAGTTCAACATGTACCGTTGTAATTTCTCCTTCCAATCCCGCAGTCATTGCAGTCATCTCCTTCACTTCCTCACGACTCTTGACTAGCTCTTCCCTTGTCACCTCAAAGTGCTTACTCTGAAGAACCTCCTCAACCCAAAGTTGTTTGACTTCCATCTCCACTCTTGTCAGCTTACTTCGCAACAACAAAGTTTCGGCACTTCTGGTTTTTCTACCGCTAACTCATCGGGTACATCAAGCTTGGTACTTATCATCTCCAACTTCTTCTCCTGCAACATCGCCAACAACGGGCATACTACTCTGGACAAATAGTCCACTCCTTTGCTCCTTGCATCCTTGGCTTGGACTTCGGGTTCCGTCTCTTCTATACTTGGTACCTTACTCCAAAGTCGAGATCTTTGTTCTTTCAAAGTTTCCTCCTCAGAACTCTCCCCCTCCTTTTGAGTAAGGTTACTGGGCCCCACTGCCGATACGCTCAGGATCTTCTCCCACTTGGCAGCTTGTGGTTGCACTTTGATTTCTTCTTCTCTCTTACCACACCGTTCTAGCATAGAAACCTCAAGGCTTGGCTTTCCGACATCTTCCATTGGCTGTACCACTTGCTAAACTTCCGCCTTGCCTTCGCTGCCGCTACTTGATTCTTTGCTTTGTAGCGTAAACTCATCTTCTTCACCTGACACTCCTCCCTTTGATCCAATTTCTCCTTCCAGTTCTTCTTCTTCCTCCTACATGACTTCCTTTGACTTCACCATCACCGCCATTGAGTTAAGCCTTGGAACTTTTTGAGGTAGTGCAGCCACAACCCGACTCTCAGGCTTGGTTTGCTTCCTCGCCCTCGGGAGGTCAAAATTGCTATGATCTTTTCTCTCCTACTCTCTTTGTAGTACTGATCCTCCTCTCTTACTCTCTCCATATAATATTGCTCATTTGTATCGGCTTCCTTGCACAAATCTGGATGAGAGTGCGACCTCATTTGACTTTGCTCTTCCAAAGTTAGTAGGCTTAACCCAAAGTAAAGATGCGCTGCAAATGGCACAAAGTAGTGTGGTGTCATATCCATTCTCCACCCGGAAATCATCTGCCCCACTCTCTGATGCAGGCATTTCGCCCAATCTATTGCCTCTCCTGCAAACATTTGGTGAAAGAACACCGCCTATTGCATAGTAACATAGGTGGTTTGCTCGGGCTTGAACATGGCCATCATCGTGCTTACAATTCCTCTCTTCTCAGGATCTCTATAGCTATCCACCTTATATTTATTCTTCGTACGGGGTTGATTGAACGACTTCCTCACTTCGGCAATTTCTTCTGAAGCTTCACACTTTAGATAGAAGGTGGTACCTCCTACCTCTCCGGCTTCCCTTCCCAACACTACTCTCCAATCCGCCTCTGTCCATCAAGCGGGATTCCCTTTTTTCCCTCATGCTTTGGCCCATCTTTGCAATTATTGGCTGAAATTTCTACCATGAAACTTGGAAAACTGAAACTCAAGTTCCAGGCCAGGAACGTGATACGAAGTCTCGTCAAGACTTTGATCCGTACTATTACATCTAATTGACGAATAGCAAGCCCACTCACTGCACTTTGTTTGCTCACTTTTGGTGCCATTGTGTGCTTCCTCACTTTTCTCTTGTGGAAGATCATCCCCAAAATCCTAACACACTCCTCTTCTTGCGGATTTGCGATTTGTATTACTTTGGGTCGACTCTGAATAGGCACTGGGTAGCATCTGGACATAGCTCCTTCTTCTTGCACAACTTGTAATTTTATAGTCCTGTGCTAATCAGTCACTCTTCAGTCACTACTCCTCTCAAATTTCTGATTCGGTGAAGTTGTTGCCTGTCATTATCAAGAAGTTCTTGATCCCAAGGTCATTACTTTCTTCCCTCATACTTTCTTGATTACGCCGACTCCGAAGAAGTTTGTTACAAGTTCTTTGGATTCACTCGCGCTACCCGCTACGAAGTCTCTCTCTCTCTCTCTCCGTCTTTGGCTTTGGCTTCTTCTTCATGTCTCAGCCCAAAGTAGACTTCGGGTTCATGCTGACAGGGCCAGTCCGAGTACTTTGCCTTATGACCCAAAGCCATGCTACCTCAGGTTTTGTCCAGAAGACTCTTTTCTTTGCCTTCTTTGGTCATACAAGCACAATCCAACTTCTCTATACACTTCTTCTTCTCCATTTCAAAAAACAAAAACAAAAGATGTGGGTACCACATTCTCCACTCCTTGTTGGATTCTAGAAACAAATGTGTTGACTGCATTGACCTTGGTAGCCACCGGATGGATCTTCATCAAGCTGGAAGGTGTGAAGGGATGCTCACCATACATGAGGAAGAACAAAGTGACTTGGGTGGATGCATTCACTGAATTGTTGTACGCAAATTCCACCAACGAGAGTAGGGTGTCCCACCTCTCTTGCTCTTCTAAGGTGAAGTCGCGTAACATGTCTTCAATAGTGCAATTAGCCCACTCAGTTTGCCCATCTGTTTGTGGGTGGAAAGCTGTGGACATGGCCAACTTGGTGTTGAAGGAACCAAAGAAGGTGGGCCAAAAAAAAAAAATTTGAGTACCCCTATCGGTGATGAGTACTTGAGACAAGCCATGGTGAGAGAAGACTGCATCTAAGTATAATTGAGCAAGTTGGGGAGCGGTCACCTCCTTGGTGGTAGGGCATACATGAATCATTTTGCTGAGCCAGTCCACAAAGACCACAATGGAGTCAAATCCTGATGTGGTCTTGGGTAAATTCACAGACGAGATCTATACACACCTGTTCCCAACGTTGTGTAGGAGTAGGGAGAGGTTGCAGAAGCCCTACATGAGCTTGATTAGAAGCTTTGTTCTATTGACAAAGTAAGCAAATGCAAACGTAGTCCATCACATCGTTGCTCATCTTGGGCCAATAGTAATGGTGTTGGACTGCATCCAAGGTCTTGTCCACTCCAACATGACCTGCAATGGCCAAATCATGACATTCTGCTAGAATGGTGGTGCGCAATTCTGGGACATTTGGAATCCATAATCTGCCATCACAAAAGGTGAGTCCTTGGGTGCTGGTGACGCCTTCGGATGATTGCCCTTCTACAATCTGTGGATCAGTTTTTGTAGCCGCCAGAATCTCCAACCAAAATTTAGGGTTAATCTGAGCCTCTGCCACTAAATTGTTTACCATTGGCATGCGGGTGAATGTATCTGCAAGTTGGTTATTACCTTCAACGTGGGTGATTGTCATATTGAAGCATTGTCGCTACTCTGCCCTGTGAGCCGGCCTGTCTCTCACTCAGGATGAACCTCTGATGGCTATTATGGTAGCACACCATGGACTAAGAAGGCAAGGAACCCCAACTCCATCATACTCCTCCAAGGCTAACACTCCAAGACTCAAGACATTGCTCACTAGAGAACTCAATGAGAGAGAGATAGTTGCAAATGAAAGGATGATGAGTACCTCCTCACTCCTTGTTTATATACTTGTGAAATAGTTACGTACCAAAGTTACTAATTACCGTAGTAACTCAAGTTACTAGACTAAAAGTCAAGTAAAGTCAAAAAGTAGAAAGGAATATCCATTCACATGGGCATATTCCCCTAAGCATGTGGTCTTATCTTGACCCAACCACTAAAGCAAGGATTCCTTCACATGGGCTATCCTTGGACTAAAGAAGAATCCAAAACAAAAAGGCTTGCGGGCCCAAGAGTTCTCAACTCTTTCCCCAAAGCCAAACACCTAGGAATAATACCAAGTCAACACACTAAAATCCAAAATAGTGGTGCTCATCTTTTCTACTTCCTCTAAAGTAAGGTCCCATCTATCTTAGCTATGACTAACTTTAGCTAACCATGACTAATATAGAACCATCCTTTATCTCTATATAAATAATATCTCTTAAGTACTTGTAATACCAAGCTAAATATCACAATACCACACACATGCACAAATGGGTGTTACAGCCCATCGAATCTGGCGACGAGATAGATCCTTCTGTGTCTCAAGGTAGACAAGAGGTTTGTGGTCTATCTCTACCACAAATGCCTTCTTGCCCAGAAAGTGCTTCCAATGCTTGGTTGCCAGGACTATGGCCAACTCTTCTCGTTCTGTGGTGTGGTAGTTGCACTCTACCGGTAACAACTTTTGAGAGAAATATGCAATGGGATGCCATCCGTCATGTCACTCTTGTTGTAGGACTGCTTTGATTGCTATGCTTGATGCATCTATAGCCAACTTGATTGGACGTTGTGGGTCATACTACTTCAAGATTGGTGCATGTAGCAAGGCGGCTTTCAATTCTTGAAAGGCCAACTCTTATGCGGTTCCCCATGTCCACTTGCCAAGCAGTGTTGTTAAAGGCTGTGCAACCTTGGAGAAGTCCTTGACAAATTGACGATAGAATCCCATCAAACCCAAGAAGCTCTTGAGTTGAGTCTGATCATCTGGGGCACTCCACTTTTGAATGACCTCTATTTTATTTGTCAATACTTGAATACCCTCTGCACTTACTCTATGCCCCGAGTAGTCTATTTCAAACATGCCAAACTCACACTTTGAGATTTTGGCATACAATCGATTCTGTCTTAGAATTTGGAGGACTTCTTGTAGATGTTGTTTGTGTTCCGTCATTGTGCTACTGTATACTAAGATGTCATCTAGGAAGACGATGACAGACATATTTCGTCCAAATATGGATGAAATATGTCATTCATTAGACTCATGAAAGTGGCAGGTGCGTTGGTGAGACCAAAAGGCATCACAAGATACTCAAAGTGGCAATACTTGGTTTGAAAGGCAGTCTTGTACACATCCTCCATTGCAATTTGGATTTGATTGTAACCGCTCCGCAAATCTAGTTTGGTGAAATGTTTTGCTCCATTGAGTTGATCGAATAGATCATTCATGCAAGGTAAGGGGTATTTGTTCTTCACTGTTTGTTGATTGAGACCCCAATAGTCAATGCACATGCGCATTGTACCATCTTTCTTCTTCACAAACAAGACCGGAGCCCCATATGGTGATACACTTGGTTGGATGAACCCTTTCTACAGCATATCTTCAATTTGATTCTTGCACTCCTCCAACTCATGAGGTGATAGGCGATATGAGGCCTACATGGCGGTGTTGTCATGCCATTTGTAGTTCCGCATCTAGATGCTCGGACACTAGAGTTCCAGTGATGGTAGTTAGAGTTATTCTAGCTGTTTCTCAGGGACTACTTTCCGACGGTTAGATTTCGTGTTCGGGGTACTGACTTCTCTGATGTTGAGCCTTCGAGTTCCTGGCTATGGTGGATAGAGGCCGGCGAGCGTCACCTGGATTCTCTATGCTTGAGTGGGTGTGGCTTGACTGTAATTAGTGCCCAGTTGTTGGCAATTTATAGAGTGACAGATCAAGTACTGATCTGAGTTGAGTTGAGTTGAGAATGTTAAGCAATCTGATTACATCAGAGAAGTGAAGTTAGGGGGAAATCGGGTGCAGGAACGTTGAGTATTGGTGGTATCTCCAAGCTCAGTGGATCGTGGTAGCTCGATTCAGGTTCTGTGTTTCCCTAGTGTGCAGAAGCTCGTGTAGTTGATGCAAATTTGGCAGTTAGGCGGACGGTGTGCGGAAGCACTGGCCAAATTTTGAGCAAAGAAGGAGCAATTTTCGAGCAGTGTTGTGATTTTGAGCTCAGGAGGTGAAGGCAGGACCAATTTGCTGCGAGTTGGGCTCAAAAAGTGAAATTGAAGGTGGAGTTAGAAAGCTCTTCTCATGAAATTGTGATTTGGAAAAACCCGTTTTGTCAATTTGGCTCGAGTGGAAAGTTAGCGGGGGATTTGGCGGACATCCATCTTTAGGGTTTACGTCAGATTTTACGTCAGATTTACGTCAGATTTTGGGCCAGAATTGGAGGAGTTTCGCTGTTTGGCCAGATTTGGAGAAGTTTCGCTAGTTTGGAGGAGTTTCGTAGATTTGGAGAAGTTTCGCCAATTTTGGAGGGGGTTCGAAGTGGCAACAAGAAAGGCCTTTGAGGCATAGGGCTGTGGGCTATGAGAGGCTATGAAGGCCTAGAAGGGCCAGAAGGGCTAGCAAGCCAGCTTGCTGGCGTGAGGCTAGCTAGTTTAGTGTAGATCTTGGTCATTGGTTGGCAAAATCTGCCTTTCTTGCTAGATTGTGCGCAACAGGGTTTGACCCCTAGATCTCTTGTTCCTAGACTGGTGCCCTAGCCAACTGGTCCACCCTCACTTGTTGTCATAGTGACTGTGCCACTGTTATCTATACACATGTAGCTTTGGCTAGGAGAGGCAGTTTGATCCCATTCTTGGTGATCCTAGTAGCTTAGGACTTAGATACGAACTACTCTTATGTCAAATGCTAAATGGTAGCAGAGTCAGTCCCGTATTGTGTTATGAGATGGAGGGTTTTCGTTTAGATTTCTTGTGATTGGATCCCCTCCATTCTCTGCTTCTTGTTTGTGCACCACGTTTGTGTGAGGTGCCTTGACTTTTGAGCGTTGGTGCTCTGGTGTGCTCTCGGTGGTGAGGCTGGAGTGATGACCAGTCAAACTACCTTTGTTTCTCTCCGGTGAGGCAGGAAGTGATGACCTGCAGACCGTGAGAGTGCGTGTTATGATGGCAGGTTACAGGTTGCCCTTCCCCTAGTGTAGTTATCTCGGTTAGAGTTACATTAGTGGGTGGTGTCTAGTTGGTGTTGGCACTTGGTGGGGCACTTGCGGTTGCAGTTGGTGGTTCGGGTTTGCTGTTGCAGTTACGTGGTCACGACGGAGTTCTTTGGAGATTCCAGAGGAGTTAGCCCTGCAGTACGCAGTGGGTTTACTCGGAGTGGTGCTCGGTATCAGCCTGTATCTCAGGTCCCAGTGAGGGAGGAGATTGACTCTGAGTTGGAGTTTGACACAGGAGCTAATTTAGTTGAGAGTGCACTTGGTGTGTCCGCACCGTTGTTGTGGGACATGGACGAGATTTATGGGGCCTCCAAAGGCCCTAGGCGTTACTCTGGTACAGTGGGTACCATTGAGTTGGATGACTTCATCCAGGAGTTCGATAGTTGGTGTGATCTGCAGTAGATGCGGAACCCGACTTTGTTCATACCCTTCATGGCATGGAAGGGGTTGTTTCAGCACTTGGAGGGTCCACCGATGGACGATTACCATGAGTTCAGGAGAGCTCATTTGGAGGAGATTGAGTTATGGAGACAGTATTGGTCTCCTCACTATGTCTCTATCACTTCAGGCTCGGTGGCCAGGAGTAGATCGGCTGTACCTACGAGTTCTAGCTCGAGTAGTGTGGGTGGAGCTAGTGGAGGTGCACTAGCTAGAGATAGTGCTACTACGAGTGGAGGTACCGCTGCAGGAGGTGGTGTGGTATCGGGGTTTAACCCCATGGTTGAGTTCTTCCTATGTTTGAGGCAGAACTACCAGGGAGTGCGGACTAACAAGTTGAGGAGCTTGCAGGAGTTCCAGCGGAAGGCTGGAGAGAGCCTACGCGAGGCATACACTCGCATGAGGCGGCTGATCAGTTTCACTCAGGGAGTTACTGAGGCCCAGGCAGTCCAGTTTTGGTATGGGATACTAGACAGGGAGTTGCGACGTAGAGTTCGTGATGCTACGTTGTTGCAGGCTACTTCGCCCACTTTGGCAGTAGTCTTTGGTTTGGCTGAGCGTATTGAGCTCAACATGGTGGAGGAGAGAGTGGTGACATCTGGATTTGGTAGGGAGACCTCATCCACGGTTGTGACTTCTTCTAGAGTGCAGCAGAGTGCACCACGCCCAGTTGGTTTTCGAGGACAGGGTGGACAGCCCAGATCCTATGGAGCGAGTGGAGGGCCTAGTGGAGTTAGACCCTTACCCTCATTTTTGGGTCAGCAGCAGCCAGTGAGTGGTGGTGTTGCTTGTTGGACTTGTGGTGGACCTCACTATAGGAGAGAGTGTACTCAGGGCAGCGGACCTGATACCTCTGGTGCATCACAGCCAGCACAGAGGCAGTGTGAGCATTGCCACAGATTTGGTCACACTAGTGACCGGTGTTTTGACCTACACCCGGAGTTACGGAGTGGTAGGGCTGCTATGGCAGGTAGTAGAGGAGCTCCAGTTCATGGAGGACGAGGTGGTAGAGGTGGTGGTAGAGGATCTACACCTAGTAGGGGTGCAGTACCTGCCCTTACTTCTGACACAGCTATGGCTACTCGGATTGAGCAGTTGGAGCAGAGATTGGCTAGTATGGCTATTGCTCATAGGAGATCAGATTCAGGTGCTGAGGCTTCCACCTCATATGCTGGTGATAGAGATGCTTTGGACTTCATGTGCGGAGTAGCACAAGTGGATGCATTTGCAGCAGTGACTAGGAGTGCAGTACGTGCTCCAGAGCCTAGAGGAGCATCAGTGGAGTTGGACCCACAAAGAGGAGAGGTTGGGAGACAGGTCAGACTTCCCCAGTCTTTCACGCTATCTGAGGCATTGCAGACGACATCCATGGTTCCTAGACGTCCCAGTGCAGGTGTGGTAGGTGGTGATGGAGTACCTGCTAGTCAGCCACCTGCTACTACACAGACTGAGTCTAGCATGATGTTGGGGGCGGCTCAGCTGATTATGCGGCATCCTTTATTTTCAGCCAGTGACATGTTTACATTGGGAGTTGACCCAGCCCCAGTGTTCCGGTTGGCTGCCACGTTGTGTGAGAGTAGGGATGGTGCAGTTCCTACTACTAGAGCAGAGGTGGTTGGTAGTGGAGCTGACTTGGTTGAGGAGCATGGGATCCGTTCAGCGACCAATGGTTTATGGCAGGCAGCATCGGCTAGACTGGAGGAGTTGCCAGCTAGACCGGCCTTTGAGAGAGCGTGGTTTACACCTGGTGTTGTCCTATTGGATAACCAGAGGGGGATCTTTCGTTTGGTGGGACCTTCAGGGAAGGTCTATACACCACAGAGAGTCTTGTTAGACTCTGGTGCGCAGCCCCTTATGTTGGGGAAGGCTGCAGTTGTTGGTCTGGAGTTACGGAAGACCGATGTGGAGAGGTGTCTATTTCAGATCCAGACATCTCTTGGTGGTGGTTCGACACAGTACATCACACGTGGAGAGCTTGTTGTCCAGGTTCAGCCTGGTCATCCGACTGATAGCTCGGTGGTGAGAGCTCAGGCTATTGCGACGATAGCTGAGTCATATGATGTGCTAGTTGGGGGAGCAGTGTTATACCCTATGGGTTTCAGTATTGACTATTGGGAGGAGACAGCCTCTTATAGACCTGGTTGGCAGTCTGGTGAGGGACGGGTATGTCGCCTACCAGTACGCTTTAGTAGTGGTAGTCTTGGCTCACTACAGTCCAGGACCATGGCAGCATCAGTTTTGGCTTTCAGCGGTGCAGTTACTTGGCCTGGTGACTTGTTGGAGGGGAACGCCCATGTAGAGGATACTCCAGTACCAGAGGAGATCACTCGGCTATGGAGTACGAGTGGGATTGTTCCATCCACCTTGGATGTTCCATTGTGGAGTTCAGAGGAGGCATTGCAGCAGCATGCAGATCAATTGGTGCAGCAGGCTTGGAGTGGAGCCTTCGTACCATCAGGGGATGAGTGTGAGGATGAGCCTCCAAAGGCAATTGCTTTGACACCTCTGGATACCACACTCATTGCTTGGCAGTATCCAGTAGAGGGGATATGCCTATTGGAATTGTTTGGTGGGATCAACACCGGACTAGCTGCGGTGTTACAAGCGGGTATCCGAGTACAGAGGTACTTGTATGTAGAGAGAGATGAGACTGCTAGGCAAGTCTCTCTACATCATGTGGCACACTTGGCCTATCGGTATCCGGAGTTATTACCGATGTCAGCAGTCAGAGGTTACCAGAAGGCCTTACCAGGAGACATTTCCTTACTGGGGGCGCATGACCTAGAGAGACATGGGCCTGTTCACTTGGTGATTTCTGGATGGCCATGTCAGGGACATACACGTGCGGGCCGCGGTTTGGGTCTTCAGGATCCTTGTTCTGGTGTGTTTTGGGAGATGTTACGGATACTACGACATCTCCAGGTTCATCAGTCTGTTTCTCCAGCTTACCTTTTGGAGAACGTTCCATTGATGGGTGATTCTCGCACTAGAGTGGTGGCGAGTACACATCAGGTCCATTCTTGGATGGGACCTGCTGTATTGTTAGATGCAGCCAGAGTGGGATCACGGGCTCATCGTCTTCGTCTTTGGTGGACGAACCTTTTACCCAGAGAGGTTCTACAACATAGTTATGATGGGATTCAGCGACTAGACCACATTCTTGTTGATGATATCTTGGATGCTGGACGTCAGTCTCAGACAGTGGTAGTGGCTGATAGGTCACCTATGGCAGTGGTGAACCTAGTTGGACAGCCTAGAGCTGCATTTCCCACACTCATGAGTTTCCCAGGCTCTCATGCTTTTCGAGAGGGAGGACCTGGACTTGTTTGGGACTCACAGTTACAGCAGTTGGTGGAGCCCAATGCTGATGAGAGAGAGCGGGCGATGGGTTTTCGCACCGGTATTACCGCTGTTCCAGCAGTGTCAGAGGCATCCAGGCGTCAGGTGTTAGGTCAGGCTATGGACCTGAACTGTTTGACCTGGATTGTGAGCCTTGGTTTGGCAGAGCAGCGTAGGATGCGCTTGATAGGCATCACCACTCAGACACTTGTGAGCCCTGTGCCTATCGAGACGATTCAGGCACATGCTGGGGGCGATGGACCGAGTGGACATGGTATTCTTGGGACACATCCAGTAGCTACTAGGGAGAGTGGTCTACTTGGAGTCCATCCAGGTGAGCGTGGGCTACTTGGATTACACCCTTGGTCCACATGGGATGCAGCCAGAGGACGTATGGAGCTTGCAGCCAGAGTGGAGGGAGTTTTTCACACAGAGGTTGGGACCTCTAGTGGTCGAGAGCATGACACCATTGCTCCCAAGGGCCCAGTATAGCAGCCAGTCAGTACGTCTTCCACTCCTACTACAGTTACAGAGGATACTTGGGAGCCAGATCTTGGACCCAAGCTTACTGGAGAGGAAAGACGGAGGGTTTGGAGGTTCTTGAGGAGTCACACGAGTTGTTTTGCCTTCAGTATGAAGGATTTGGGTGCTCTGAAGGGACCTGGTATACGGATTGAGCTGACTAGCGACACACCTGTTTTCCGACGTCCTTATCGATATAGTGAGATGGAGAGGACATTGATTCAGAGCCGGAGTAGTGACCTTTTTGAGGCTGGTTTGGTGGAGATTTCACATGGAGAGTATGCATCAGCGACAGTGATGCCAGCCAAGAAGGATATGCATGGCAACTATACAGATAGGCGGATGTGTGGAGATTACCGTCCTATCAACCGACAGACCAGGGCTGATCGGTATGCCATGCCTACACCGGAGGAGATTTTTGATGCGATTGGGCATGCAAAGGTCTTCAGTACTTTGGATCTTCGAGCGGGATATCATCAATTGCCGATCAGGGAGGAAGATAAGTCCAAGACAGCATTTTGGGCTATTGATCCTCACGGCAAGGATGTGTTATATCAGTGGAGATTCTTACCATTTGGGTTGAAGAATGCTCCTGCTGAGTTCCAGAGGGTCATGGATAGGATCCTAGCTGGACTGGATTTTGCTCGGTGCTATATTGATGACATTTTGGTGTATAGCACTACTGTGGAGGAGCATGAGAGACAATTGTTGGAGGTGTTTGAGAGGTTGAGATCTCATGGACTCAAATTACATCCTGGGAAGTGTAGGTTCTTCCATGAGCAGGTTGAGTATTTGGGTCACACTATCTACCCCGGAGGACTTGGTGTTCAGCAGACCAAGGTGGAGGCTATTGCACGTATTCCTCGGCCTATGGATGTGAGCAGAGTGCGAGCATTCCTTGGGTTGGCAAACTTCTATCGCCGCTATGTTAGAGGATTTAGTGCCATTGCCAAGGCCTTGACGAAGCTGACCAAGCTTACACAGGAGTGGTGTTGGGGAGATGAGCAGGAGAGAGCTTTTGTAGAGCTCAAGGAGAGGTTGACATCTGCTCCTATTTTGAGGAGACCGATCAAGGGACGACCATTTCAGGTTCACACTGATTGGAGTATGTTGGGGCTTGGAGCGGTGCTCACCCAACATGATGATGAGGAGAAGGAGTTTGTGGTGGCCTATGCTAGTCGCTCCAACAATTCAGCGGAGGCGAAGTATAGTTCATATGAGGGAGAGTGCTTGGCAGCAGTTTGGGCAGTAGCACATTTCCGATGTTACCTATTTGGTAACCCCTTCACTCTCATCACTGATCATCAGCCGCTGAAGTGGTTGATGGAGTCCGACAAGCTTTCAGGGAAGCTTGCATGATGGGCTCTGATTTTACAGGAGTATGATTTCACGGTTGTTCACAGACCTGGAGTGGTGAACCGTGATGCAGATGGGTTGAGTAGAAACCCATGTCCCAGCCAGCAGGATCAGACCGGAGCACGTTGGCATGGTGAGACAGATGAGGAGATGGTGCCAGGTTGGCATGCATCGGCCTTTCTGTGTATATTTGCAGAGACTTTGGTGGTATCTCTCTCAGCGCATACAGGAGGAGTTATTGAGGTCACAGATCCAGAGAGTGAAGATATTGGTACAGTTCAGCGAGACATTCATGATGATGTCTTAGTGATGGACTATCTTCGCACTGGTGTTGTGGGTGGCACAGTTGGGGCCAAGGAGAGAGACCGTGTTCTTCAGCGAGCCAGACGGTTCAGATTGGAGGGTAGACACCTTTTGCGTGTATGGGAGGATGGTAGAGTGCGAGTAGTACCACTTCCATCACAGAGACCACAGTTGGTCCATCATGCTCATGAGGAGCTAGGACATTTTGGAGTAAAGTGTACATATAGCTTACTCCAGAGTCATTATTGGTGGCGCGGTATGCAGACCGAGGTACAGCAGTTTGTTGCCAGATGTGTGGTTTGTGATCGAGTTAGAGCATCATTCAATGCTCCTACGCCACAGTTACACCCATTACCTATCATGGGATTGGGTTACCGTTGGAGTTTGGACTTCACCGGACCTTTACCGCTGACTGTGAGACATCATCGGTATGTTTTGGTGATGGTGGAGCACTTCTCCAAGTGGATTGAGTTGGTGGCACTTCCTGACAAGTCTAGTGAAGGGACAGCTTACTCGTTCCTGGATCGAGTTCTTAGTCATTTTGGTGCACCAGCTGAGGTTTTGACTGATCAGGGTACAGAGTTCTTGGGAAAGTTTTAGGTCTTGTGTGACAAGGCTTTGATTGATCATCGTACTACATCCCGAGATCACCCTAAGGCAGATGGCTTAGCAAAGAGAGTGGTTCAGACGGTGAAGAGAGGATTGCGAAAGTATGGTTTGCAGAGAGGCCACTTGGGAGATTGGGATCTCCAGTTACCTTGGTTGGCCATGGGCTATCGGTTCAGCCGGCAAGCCTCCTTAGCATCCTTCTCTCCATACTTTCTACTCTATGGACGAGATCCAGATTTACCTGCAGCCATTCGTCGAGATGCTATTGTAGTTTTGGACTTGGATGACCCCGATGTATGGATGAGCGCATGTTCTCAGCGGGCAGAGATCTTTCGGAGAGTGATGCCGATGGCCTTTGAGAACTTGGCGATTGCTCAGCATAGAGATACTTTACGCTATGCTACCATTTGAGGAGGAGGTTATAGACCCTCGATCCGTTGATTTCATCCAGGTGACTATGTATATCTACAGCAGACAGCACCGACGACACTTGATGTTTCTACAGGCCGCACTATCTTGAGAGTGCGCGAGGTTTTGCCATCTGGAGTCCTTGTGTTAGAAGGACATGATGGTGTTGTTTGGAAGGATCATGTGCGCAATTGTGCGCCATGCCACCTCCCAAACATTGATGGTACTATGGACCCAAGCTTGGCACTTGTACGTGCAAGCTTGAGGTGTATGTTATGTGGCTCTTCTGGTGGAGCTGCTACTATGTTAGTGTGTGATAGCTGTTCGAGAGGATGGCATATGGCATGTATGACTCCTCCCCTCACGGTGGTTCCTCAGGGATAGTGGTTATGTCCTAGATGTACTTGACCTATAGCTAGTTCATTCTTTATATGGTATAGATTGCAGACAGGCAACTAACGATGGGGCTCCATAGCACCCGGCCTCCTGATCTTTGCCCATTAGAGGGTATACCATATACTTAGAGTAGATGGCTATCTGGAGTTAGAGGGACCTAACCGCCAGCTAGGGGGGCGATTGTGGCACTTTAGAGTCTATGTATGACTTATGTGTGAGTTGTGCTTTTATAGTGTATGATGTTGACAGCGATGTATGTTGTGTAGCGATATATATACGCATGATAGCTGTCACGCCATTTGTAGTTCCGCATCTAGATGCTCGGACACTAGAGTTCTAGTGATGGTAGTTAGAGTTATTCTAGCTGTTTCTCAGGGACTACTTTCCGACGGTTAGATTTTGTGTTCGGGGTACTGACTTCTCTGATGTTGAGCCTTCGAGTTCCTGGCTATGGTGGACAGAGGCCGGCGAGCGTCACCTGGATTCTCTATGCTTGAGTGGGTGTGGCTTGACTGTAATCAGTGCCCAGTTGTTGGCAGTTTATAGAGTGACAAATCAAGTACTGATCTGAGTTGAGTTGAGTTGAGAATGTTAAGCAATCTGATTATTGTGGCACTTTAGAGTCTATGTATGACTTATGTGTGAGTTGTGCTTTTATAGTGTATGATGTTGACAGCGATGTATGTTGTGTAGCGATGTATATACGCACGACAGTGTCTTCCTTGGGAGTGTCTCAATTTTATGATCTACTCTCCTTTTTGGTGGTAATCCTGAGGGAAGATCATCAAGAAAGACATCTTGAAACTCATTTATGACATCCTTCAATTTCTCAAGAACTGCCTATGGGTCCGAAGGAAACAGAGCAGAAGGCCAGAAATGACTTTACAATTTCCGCACACAGGGCCTCGGGCAAAAAAAAAAAACAAATTTTTTGCATAACAAAAAATATTGTTGCTTGAGTTGTGCACTCTGGACTTCTCTTATTAGACCCATGAAACACCTATCAGTCTTATAGATAGTTGTTGTTCCTATGACATATAGAGGCAATTCTTGCCTATGTGATTTTTCTTTAACCCCAATGATCGACCATTGGTGGGTTCTCACTACTTTCTTCCTCCAATCTACCATAGGATTGTAATGCTCCATCCATGGCATACCTAAGATTGTATCATAACAAGCTAATTGTATCACTTGCCACTCAATTGCTTCTTGATATTTTCCTACAGAGAGTGTTACCCGCCTGGGTAATGATTCAATCATCTCTATTTGTCCATTAGGTAACTCTACTTCTTCACTCTCATCTCTCTCTAGATCCATTCCCAATCTTATTGCAATAAAGCGAGACAAGAAATTCTATGTGGCTCCCGGATCTATTAACACTCTCATTGGATTGCCTTCTAGGACTCCATTCACTACAATCAATTGTGAGGTTGCCTTTTGGTACCTTTTTGCGCTTGTCTTCTTCCTTTCCTCGCTTTTCTGCTTCCTTATTGAGCTAGTAAGGCCGTGAGGTACATTTACTGGCAATCTTCGTTTTCCAAAGTGATTTCTACCTCTTCCTCTTCAATGCATCTCTCCATGTTGTTCAAAAATTGCATGTATGAAGGTCGAGGACCTCTGGGAAGTTGAGCACGATAGTTGGTAGATATATGCCCAATACGACCACAATTGTAACAACGGTGTTGTTCTCCTCAAGGTCCTTCTCTTCGTGGGACTCCATCTCTCTATTCTTCTACCCGTCCCCGTTCTCCTTGAAGCGGTCATGCTCCTCGGTCTCGAAACCAAAGGTTGCCCAATTCCATTGGTACTGGTCCACCCATGGGTGACATTTCTGCTTGATAATGTTAAGGTGGAACTACTCCTTCACCTCCACCTAATGCTCTTGCTATTCTTTGCGCACAAGCAATGGCTTCAAATACCGTGCGAGGATTTTGTACCATGACTTCTTGGTGAATCCACTCCTTCAATCCTCGTTTGAAATTGTCAAGAGCCTTTGCTGGACTCATGTCGGTTATTGTGACTTGTAGATCTAGAACTGCATCCACATACTCTTGCATGTTGTTCTTCTGTTTCCATCTCCATAGTCAAATCGTCCATCTGCACAAAATCCACCAATTGGAAACTCTTCAGCAATCCTTCTTGCATTGTTGTCCATGTGACCTCCCTTCTCTTTACCAACATGGATCGTTCCCAAGCATCGTATCATGTGAGGGCATTATCGATCAAGTACATACATGCAAACACGCCTACAACATGCTTGGTGATCTCCATTGAGAACAACCAAAAATATCGATTCATTCTCAAGATCCAGTTCTCCACTAATTCCATCGTATGCTGCCTCTTATAAGGCTCAATGTTGTAGGTCTTCTTCATCTTGAGTAGTAATGCTTCATCATTGATAGGGTTTGTAGGCACGGGTGCCTCTCCAAGTACTTCAATAGTAGGTATTGGATTTTGAGACGGCTCTTCTTCTTGCATTGCTTGATCATTCCTGAGGGTCTGCACTTGACTTTGTAATGCCTCCATAGTCATCTTAATCTCTCAAAATTTGTTCAACATCCCCTGCATTCCTTGCACCAACTCCTGCAACTACGGATCCATGGTTCTTGTAACACTAGATTGCTATACCCCAAACTTCAATAGAGAGTTAATATGATCACCCTGGAGGGCGCACAAACTATTGGAACTACCATTGGGACCTCAGAAGCTACCACTCGTTGGTAATATTCCTCACCAAAATTCTTGACCATGAAATCCCTAAACATCACTTTCTGTCTTACTACATAACAAATTTCTACTTGAGTGTTAAAAGGGAAAGGATTTGGGACATTCAAATCCATCACAACAAAATGTAAATTGTCAAATCCCACTCTCTATTGTAAATCACTACAGGCAAAATCACTAGGTTTGGCGAATTCATTACTCTATCTATGAACTTTGCTCCGAAGTGAAAAACCAAATACACTCTCACTTGCTCATGTTGAATGTACATAATCTTGATGTTGAATGGATTCAAAAATGGAAAGTGAGGCACTAGATATTTTCCTCTCGGAGCATCCATTCTATCCTCCTAATCTACTAATTACACCAGAATGTCTCTCCTCAAAATTACTCAGTCTCAGTAGCTCATGTTCTTCCAAGAGAGGTGATCCGCTCTCTTGGACAACACCTGCTCTGATACCATTGTAACACTCCAAGGATATGAGACCTGAAGAGAAACACACCCTGAGAACACACCCTTTCACACTCAAACTCCGATGCCCCAAAGGAGCACCTTCTCTTTATTATATAGGCAAAGCGGATCACCTCCAATGAAGCTCCACCATAGGATTAGGTACATAGATAGGTGACATGTCAGCAAGCTCCACCCTTGGATTACTTACTTGGATGGGTGACATGTTGGTCCTGGTCCTATCTGGTTGGTCAAACAAGCTTTGACCGGAGGGAACCTTTTAGGGAATCTTCCTGAAGGAATCTCAGAATCACGTGGGTGAGGTACCGTTGGAAAGCTCTCGATGAGACAAAGCAAAGGGGAGAGAATCAGCACATTTTCGAGGCCTAATTCATCTGTTTAGGCCTCCAAAATTGCCTTCAAAGATTTCAAGCATATTTCGGTTTCAAATCTATTAGTAGAAGTTCCCTTTTGGTGATACCCCTTTCTGATCTATTCAGTCCATCTTGTGTAACATCCTTCCAAATGTTACCAACCCAATTCTCACCTTCAAATCATATGTCTAGCTATTGGTTCTAAGGTTTTCAAATGTATTTTGGTTTTCTGCTCTATTAGTAGAAGTACCCTTTTGGTAATACTTCTATCTGACCTATTTTGACCATCATGTATAACATCATTCCAGATGTTACCAAACCAAATTTCACATCTAGATCATATGGCTAGCTCTTGGTATTACAAATATCTTCCTCTTCAATTTGCCTCTCCATGTGGTTCAGAGGTTGCTTGTATGGAGGCCGAGGGCCTCTAAGATGACGAGCACAATTGATAGCTATATGTCCAATTTGGCCACAATTGTAACATCATCATTGTTCTGCTCAAGGCCCTCCTCCCCATGGGACTCCTTCTCTCCTTTCTTTGACTTGTCCCTCTTCTCCTTGGAGAGGTCTTGCTCCTCTATCTTGGAATCAAATATTGCCCAATTCCATAAGAACTTGTCCATCAAAATGGTGTGTCTTGCCCCATATTTTTGCATTGGTGTTATCGCTTCACCTCCTCCAAGCGCCCTTGCTATTCTTTGGGCGTAAGCAATGGCTTCAAAAATAGTACAAGGATTTTGCACCATTATCTCTTGGCAAATCCGCTCTTTAATTCTCTCTTGAAATTGTCAAGAGCTTTGGCTAGACTCATCTCAATTATAACAACCTATAGAACCAAACATGCCTCTATGTACTCTTGTATGCTATTCTTTTGCTTCAACCCCCACAGTCTGATTTGGGCCATTTGCACAAAATCCACATATTGGAAATTCTTGAGTTGACCTTCTTGCATGGTTGTCCAAGTGACCTCTCTTCCTTCTACCAGCAATGATCATTCCCAAGCATCTTACCATGAAAGGGCTTTATCAATCAAGTACTCACATGCAAACATACCTACAAAATGATCAGTGAGTCTCCGTTGTGAACAATCAAAGGTATCAATTCATTCTTGAAATCCAATTTTCCATTACTCCCATGGAATTTTGTCCCTTGTAAGGCTCAATGTTGCATGTCTTTTTCATTTATAATAACAATGTGGCTTGGTTTGGTTGATTGTAATCGGTGTCATTGATATGCATAACTCTCCAAGTACTTTGATTGGAAATCAAAGTACATGGAGAGTTACAAAGTACTTGTTAGTGTTGGTTGTTGAGATGGATTCTCTTCGTGCATTACTTGATCATTCTTGACAATTTGTATTTGATTTTTCAATTCCTCCATGGTCATCTTGATTTCTTGAAACTCATTCAACATCCCTTGCATACCTTGCATCAACTCTTGCAACTATGGATCCATGATTCCTACACATGATCAATGTTCAATTGCTACTTCCTACTTCAATAAAGGGTTAGAAGGATCACCATGAGTGAACACCCAATGGTAGTTCCACGGACTATGGGAACTACCATTGAGACCTTAGAGGCTATCACTTGTTGATAATATTCCTCACCAAAATTGTGGACTACAAAATCTCTAAACATCAACTTTTGGTCTAATTACATAATGAATAATTACTTGTGTGTTGAAAAAGTGAGGATTCTATACATTCAGATCCATAACATCATGATGGAATATATATTGTCAAATCCCATTCTTTGTTGTATACCACCACAAGTAGAATCATCGGGTTTGGTGAATTCATCACTCTGTCCATGAATTCTACTCCAAAGTGATAAACTAGAAATACTCTCATTTACTCACACTTGATGTACAATATCTTCTTGTGGAATGGATTCAAGAATGGGAAGCTACATGCATGAAATTATCCTCTCAATGCATCCATCCTATCTACTCTCTAAAGCACTTCCTAAGTCTAGCAATTGCATTATGTTCTCCACCTCAAATTACTTAGTTTCAATAGCTTGTGCTCTTCCAAGAGATGTGATCCACTTTCTTGGATTAAAACACTTGCTTTGATATCATTGTAATACTCCAAGGACAAGAGAACTCTCCAAGAGATATACAAGAGAGAAAACACAAGTTTCACATTCAATCCTCCGATGCCCCAAAGGAGCACCTTTTCTTTATTATAGCAAAGAGTATCCTCTCAAATGAAGTGCCACCCTTGGATCAAATACATGGATTGGTGACCTGTTAGCAAGCTCCATCCTTGGATTAGTTGTTTGGATGGATGACATGTTAGTCCTTGTCTTATCTAGTTAGTCAAATGGGTTTGACCAAAGGGGATCTTCTTAGAAGGAGCTCAAAATTGCATGACCATTGGAAAGCTCTTGACAAGAAAAATCATAGGGGAGGAAAGGTAAGCCTTTTGCCCTTGAGGGAGAAAAATCATTCCATTTTTAGGCCTAATTCATCCGTTTAGACCTCCAAAATTGACTCTAAAGTTTTTAGGCTATTTTTGACTTTTGCTCTATTAGTAGAAGTACTCTTTTGGTGAAATCTTTGTCTGATCTACCTAGCCCATTGTACAAAACATCCTTCTAGATATTACCAAGCCAATTTTCACCTTTAGATAATATGTCTAGCTGCTTGTATTACACTTGAGTGAAATTGATCAACCATCTCATGTAAAGTGTTTGTCTTGTGTAGGCTCTTTCTAGCCTTCCATTGG
The DNA here is from genome assembly GCA_948567375.1 of Lunularia cruciata. NCBI lineage: Eukaryota > Viridiplantae > Streptophyta > Marchantiopsida > Lunulariales > Lunulariaceae > Lunularia > Lunularia cruciata. The sequence continues at coordinate 57,960,777 of OX419762.1, read as the reverse complement.
AACTCTTGCAAGCTCCTCAACTTGTTAGTCCACACTCTCTAGTATTTTTTCCTCAAATATTAGAAGAACTCTATCATGGGGCTAAACCACGGTATTGCACCACCTCATGCAATGATACCTCCACTCATTGTAGCACCATCTCCAACTAGTGCACCTCCATTGGATACACCAATGTTACTAGAAATAGAACTCATGAGTATTGCCAAATCTACTTCTAGAAATTGAGCCTAAAGTGATGGAGATGTAGTTTGGAGACCACTACTATCTCCATAGCTCAATCTACTCTAAGTGAGCTCTCCTAAACTCATGGTAGTCATCCATTGGCAGATCATCCAAATGTTAGAACAACCCCTTCTATACCATGAAGGATGTGAAAAAAGTCAGGTTCTATATTTGCTACATATCACACCAATTATCAAACTCTTGGATGAAATCACCAACTCAATGGTACCCATTGTACCATAATAGCATCTAGGGCCCTTGGAGGCCCCATAAATTTTGTCCGTGTCCCACAACAACAAACCAAACAAACCAAGTGCATTCTCAATTGAATCAACTCTTATATCAAATTCCAAATTGGAGTCAATCTCCTCCCTTACATGGATCTCAGATACATGCTAATACCAAGCGCCACTTTGTGTAATCCCAATATGTATTGTAGCAATATCTTCTCAAGAATACCCCAAAAAATTTCATTGTGACAATGTAACTCAATCCACTACTGTAACCACCACAAGTACTCCACCAAGCACCTCCACCAATTGAGCACTACTCACATATATAGCTCTAATTGTGACAACTACACTAAAGGAGAGGGTGACCTATAACCTACCATCACAACATGAGATCTCATGATCTACAAATCATCACTTCTTGATTCACTAGAGAGAAATATAGGTAGTCTGATTAGTCATCACTAATCAGACTACATATATTTCTCTTTAGTGAATAAGAGAAAAATATAGGTAAATTTTTTTTTATTTTTGAGGCCTAATTCATTTGTTTAGGCCTCCAAAATTGCCTTCAAAGTTTTCAGGCTATTTTTGGCTGTTTTCCTATTAGTAGAAGTACTCTTTTGGTCACACCTATGTCTGATCTACCTAGCCCATTGTACAAAACATCCTTCTAGCTGTTACCAAGCCAATTTTTACCTCTAAATAATATGTCTAGTTGCTTGTATTACAAAATCTCCATCTACAAATGAAGATCCAAGATGCAAAATAAATCCAACTGCAAGGGTGTTATGATCCCTTGGAGAAGTGTTCAAGATAGATTTATAGAGAAAAATTTTGTGCACAAATCCCCATCTAACTTAAGTGGAAGTTCAACTAACACAATTTGCTATCTGAATTTAGAGTTTCAAGAAATTGGATGTGCATTGGTAGAATCAATTCAAACTAAGCCCAAATCCAAGTCCATGTTATCAAGTTGTTCAACATCATAACTTGTTAAATTTTACCTTTGATAGCTGAGCTTTAGTACCAAGTTTTAGTGCTTGTTCTTTCATTCCACAAAATTTCTAATCATGTTTGTTTTATTCTTATTGACTTTTAATTTGTAATTATGTCTAAGAAAAAATCAATCTCGTGGTTCTTAAAAGCAAAAAATTTGAGTTTGAATATGGCTAACATTCCATGATGTTAGTTTTGCCATCTTAAGGTCATGATCATAAGCAAGAACTATATGGATGACCTTTTTGTATTGAACATTTTTTCTATTTCTTGGAAATCTTCATCCATAACATTTTGAGGCCATTGCAATGGATGAAAGGAAAACTCAAAATACTATGATAATTTATGAAAGAATTTAAGTTGATCCTCTATAATAGCATATAATGTAAAAGTTGATGATAATGACACTTAATTCTTCCTATTCAATCATTTATTGATTATAACTTCTATCTTGACTTTAGCTATATGTATAGTTGTAAGCAAATATGGCATATATGGGAAAATTACATCATACAAATCAATATTATCAAATCATGTTGGAAATCAAAGCATGTTGAATTCAAGCTTTGGGCTGAAATGTATATCTAGCTTGTTGGCTAGATATACATTTACATCTAACATATATGCAAGTTTATCTTAATACTGCAAACCAACATGGAGAGCATAAATTATAATATTCCTTGGATGTTGTAGAAGGTCACTTGATTAATCTCAAGACTCCACATTCTTATTAATGGACTTGATTATCTTATGATTGAAGCACTTGAAAGCTAGTGAATAACTGACCAAACCATTAGGGCACAAATATTGACTTCAAAAAATATGGGATATTTCTATCAAATATCCAATCTTATCAAGATACTTTGGACCCAATGTGGAGAGCATAAACTATATTATAAACTAATACCAAATGCAAAAGCAGACCCAAAGAATTAGAAACCAAGTACCTTGGCCTAAAGGAGAGCTAAAAATTTTTATTTACAAAACATTCCTTCACTTTTCTAGTACCAATTTTTGAAATCTTTTTGGGCTTGGCTAGTTCCAAAGACATTCTACCATCTTTATTTAAGGGAAAGATAATCCAAAAATAATCACATGTTTAGAAGTTGTAAAGAAAGAATACTATCATGCAAAGGTTAAGGAAGAACCATCATACAATTCCTACTCAAGCCACCAAGCTCTAACACCATAGGTCTATTTCAACTTGAGCTACCAAGGTCTAGTATTGTGGACCAATTCCAACCCAAGAATCAGACTATAGGAGTACAAGAGAAGCCTCAACTCTAAACCTAAGATATGATTGTTGCCTTGCTTTCTAAGTGCTCCAAGTGGTCATTACTCACTTTTTTTGTCAAATCATTTTTGCAAAGTTTACCTGTCATTGAATGAATTGTGACAAAAAATGAAATTTCTTGTTGAATACACTAAGCAGCAAAAAGATGAACATATCAGATTTCCAAAAAAAAATTACCAAGTTACATCATCATTGGAGAGTAAAATTGAAAAATAATCACAAATAAATCAAAGATTAAATTACCAAAGTGCTTCATAGTAAACAACATTGTGCATTATTTTTGTAGCTTGAAATGATTCTTCTTCCAAAAGCATGGAAATGTTTTTAGGAGCTATTGCCTAGAAAAATGCAACATACAATTATTGCCCATTCAAGAAAATGATCTTAGCCAAGACGATGCCAAATTTATCAAGATTTTATTGCTATGACTTGATTATAATCATGGCATATGCAACATGGCTTGGAAATTTTTTGTGGCATATAGAGAAGGGAAGTTGAGCTTCAATAATGAGAGGGAATTCATGGTATGAATGTAACATACCTTGCATGATCACTTATAAGGACTTTTGCCTCAATCAATTGGGCCAAGTAGCAGCATATGATGAGTCTAGTGCCATTGCATAGTGCTTTTGATGGGTCCAAATTACAAAGTAGCATCACAAGTGTACAAACTTTGAGTGTAAGCTTTTGTGGTGGCTACCAATTGACTTTAAGCATATTTAAAACTTGGTTGAGATCATATTGGCACCATCTTCATTTTCTATCTTGTTAGTGCTCAATAGAATTTGACATGCCCTAAGCACCATGTCAAGCACAATAATGTTCAATTTTCATCGTTATATGCAACAAGAATTGCACTCTTGTTGAAAAGGTCCCTTTGACCATAGCCACTTGCAATATTGGGGTAAATTGCATCAATCAAGCCCTTCATAGTCCATTGGGTAATGCCATGTTTTTCAATCAATATACATATCTTTCTCAAAAATATCAAGCTTGCTCTCTGCAAGCATAAAAACCAAAATCAAAATGTATGATTCTCCAAGTCAATAACTGGCATAGAAGTTGCAGTGTCACACATATTTTGATGTAAGGCACATACCTCAATGTGGCCCCATAGATAAACTCCTTTATTGATGCTAAGTCTAGCCACAAGCCATTTGGGACAATGGGCAAAACAAACATGAAATTGTCACACATCACAAAGGTGATTCCTCTAAAGGGCACATCTTGCTTGGTTATATCATGGAGCATATAGTCAAAAGCAAGATTCTTGATCATTGGTGCCTATTCTCAAAGAATGTGCTTTGTGTGCTATATCAATTCTTCCAAATTACTTTTTTCTGCAAAAGCTACACATAGAAGTCAGGTCAAATTCAATTGGAATTTTAAATCTTGAATGAGTGGTCATGCCTTTGTGTAGCAATAGTGTGGCAATTTCAAATGAAGCAACTACTAACATAATCTGATTTTCACATGCATGAACTTTAGGATGAGATTCTCCAAATATGTCCTTCTAGTACCATTTGGTCTATCAACAAAGTAAATTTTGTAAGAGATGTCATGCACTCTCAATTGCATGACCTTTCCATGAACATCAAGTTGCTCATTGTTCAAAGTTTCAATCTATGGTTGATTCATTCAATTCCATAGTGTTATTGTTGATTTGCTTCAAAATGAATCAATTTGCTTGTGTAAAAGATGAAGACTGAGGAGAGAAATAAGAGAATTGAAGATCACATTGGGACACTTGAGTATGGGAAAACTCCAAATGCCTAGCATAAGCTAAGAATTTGGTATTTATAAGGAGCATACAAGGCTCTTGAGAAGCTTCTCAAGAAGCTTCATTGAGCCGTTTTCTTGGAGTGCAAGCCAAGTTAACTAAGAAGCTTTTCAAGAGGCTTCCTTCTAGAAGCCGCCTACTTGGAGTGCAAGCTAAGCTATCCGTGAAGCTTCCCAAGAAGCTCCCTAGATACTTCTGGAATATTCTAGTCTAATTTGGCCTTAACTAACTTTGTTGCTAAACTCCATGTTGTTACATATTCCTTCACCGCTAGTTGGTGAGGTCCTCGTTGCCGTTGAAGCTTCAAACTCTTGGATGGCTACTTGTGCATTCTAGAGATGAGAAAGAGGTTCTCATGTGGCATCATGAGGAGGATACCCTTTCCATAGGACCTTGTACTCCGTATGTTGTCGGTGGTCTAGTTGAATATGGCAACACATAAGGTTACAATCAACTTTGTATTCCTCATGATCATTGATAGTGACGGGAGGAAGAGGAAGTTGGACATGAGAGGAAAAAGAAGATGGGCTAGGAACAAAGGGTTTCAACATGGAAATGTGAAAGATAGGGTGGATATGCATATGACAAGGCAAAGTAAGTCAATAAGCAACAAGAGAAATGATTTGGGTTACATCAAAGAGTCCTATCCAATTAGGAGTGAGTTTACAAACTTGAGAATCAAGTGGGAGGGGCAGGTTACAAGGGGAGAGCATGACCTTATCACCAACTTGAAAGGTGAGATCATGACAATGGTGGTCCGCATATTGTTTCTGATGATTTTGAGAAACAAGGAGATGAGATTTGGCTTGTTGGAAGGATTGGGATATGGCGGTCAAGGAGGTGGAAGAATGAGGGACATGAGAGGGAGGAGAAGCAAGAAGAGAATTTGGAACAAGTGGATCTTGGCCAAAATTGAGGAAGAAAGGGGAGAATCTGGTGTTTGCTTGTTTGGAATTATTGCATGCAAATGATGCAGTTGCAAGACATTCATCTTAATTGGTATGGTGGATGTTGATGAAAGCACAAAGCATATCCTCCAAGGTGAGATTTTCACGTTTAGTTTTTCCATCAGTTTGAGGATGATAAGCCATGGACAAAGCAAGCTTGGTGCCAAGTATCTAGAAGAGTGCTTGCCAAAATTTCCCAATGAATTGTGGATCACAATCAAAGATGAGTACATGAGGCATCCCATGATGCTTGAAGATAGTATCTAGGTAGATCTACACCAATGTTAGAGCATCTATGGTATTAAAGGTTGATTCTAAATAAATTTTCTTCCTAAGCTTATCCACAACATCACAATTGCTATGTGACCTTGCTTTGTTTTGGGTAAGGATGTGATGAGATCCAAGCTCCTGTGTTCTTATCAAGCAGATGGAATGCTAAGGAAGGAGTTCACTCGGTTTCTTGTTGTTGGCCTAGTTGCATTGGCAATTCTCACATGATCAGAAAAACTCTCAAACATCTTGTGACATGTTGGGCCATCACCATTGGTGTTGGAGAGTACCCAAGGTCTTGTCCACACTCATGTGACCAGCGATTGGAAAGTCATGGGCTTCTTAGAGGCACACAAGTTAGAGATCACCCTTGGATGGAACATAAATCCAGTTCTCATAAAATAAAAGACCTTCCTTGAAGGAGAAGGTGTTGTACTCCTTGTTACATGCTGCAAGATGACCTTGTACAATCTGAAAGAAAGGATCTTGTTGTAAAGCGGTCTTAAACTTGATTTGGACTTTGGAGTCAACTGATATTGTCAAAATTACCTTTGTGATGAGAAGAAGAGGCTCCAAATCAGGTTGTCTTGATAGGCATCAGGGATGACATGAAATTGACCAGGTTTGTACTCAAGTTTGATGTCAAAAACTTATAGTTGTTCCTCTCATCAATGATGTCAACTCTTCATGTATTCCAAGTGTAATGTTTGCAACAAAGGTTTTTGATCAGTTTGCATGATCACTTGTTTCCCCAAGAGATAATGCCTCCATACCTTGGTCATAGATATCATTGCTAGTTGTTCTTGATCTCAAGAAAAGTAATTTCTTTTTCCTATATTTAGTCTGCAAGACACAAAGGCAATAGGATGTAATGCATTTGGGAATTCATGTTGCAACATAGTTCCAATTGTAAAGTTAGAAGCATCAAAATCAACCACACAAGGTAGTTGAGGATCATATGGTTGGAGAATGTGTCTTGAAGACATCATATGTTTCAGCTTTTGGAATGCTTCTTTGTGATCATTAGTCCATTGAAAGCTCAAGTTCTTCCCCAAGAGATTGATCAATGGTGCGGCCATATGAGCATAGTAGTGGATGAATCGTTGGTAAAAATTGGCCAATCCATTAAATGCCCATACTTTTGTAGTATTCTTTGGAGTAGGCCAATCAATGATGGTTTTGATTTTCTCCTCTTCCATCTTGATCCCCTTTGATAAGATCTTGTGATGCAAGAAGGTAACATCCTTCTACCAAAAAGCACACTTCACCTTCTTGTAGTAAAACTTCCATTGTTGTAGTTGTCTTAAGAATTCTTGTACAAGATTTTCATGTTTTGCTTCTATCTTGCTATAAATTAAAATGTCATCCAAGAACAACACCATGTACCAATCCAATAGTCCATCTAACATCCAATGCATCTAATCCATAAAGACTGTTGGAGTATTAGTAAGCCCAAATGGTAGAACTCTCCATTCAAAATGCCCATACCTTGTGCAAAAGGCAGTCTTTTGCACATCTTCCATATCAATGGGGATTTGCCAATAATCGTTATAAAGATCCAACTTGGAGAAGTATCATGTTCCACTCAATTAACCAAGCAATTTATCAATTCTAGGCAAGCAATATACATTCTTCATTGTTCATTTATTGAGCACACGGTAATCAATACATAAATGAAGTCTTCCATCCTTCTTTGGAACAAATAATACTGATGCTTCCCGAGGAGATATACTATGTGGTATGAAATCCTTGTCAAACAACTCTGTAAGCGTTGTTTTCAACTTCTTAGACTCCTTTGGTGAGAGCCGATAGATTGGTCTACTCATAAGAGCACTCATTGGCAATAACTCAATCTTGAAGGGCATACCACGATTGGACTTTGGCAGATCATTGGAAAACACATCCACAAACTCCTAAATTATTTGATCAACTATTGCTTGATGAGGCTCTTGACCCTCCTCAAATTCTCCTTGTGCAATCAACTAGATCCACACTACAAAAATAAACTTATCTTCCTCCAAAGCTTGCTCTATAGTTGCTTCACTAACAAACTCTCATCTAAGGACTTATCTTCTTTCCAAGCTTGCTTGGAATACCAAAAGCTAGCCATATGATCTAGATGTGAAATCTGATTTGGTAACATCTAGAATGATGTTATACATGATGGAAAAAATAGATCAAATAGAAGTATCACCAAAAGAGTACTTCTACTAATAAGGCAAAAATTGAAATAAACTTGAAAACCTTAGAACCAATAGCTAGACATATGATTTAAAGGTGAGAATTGGTTTGGTAACATCTAGAAGGATGTTACACATGATGGAATAAATAGATCTGAAAGAGGTATCACCAAAAGGGGACTTCTACTAATAGAGTAGAAACCAAAATATACTTGAAATCTTTGAAGGCAATTTTGGAGGCCTAAAAGAATGAATTAGACCTTGAAAATGTGTAGATTTTCCCTCCTCCCACCCAATGGAGGAGAGTCTGACCTTCCCTCCTCACCAGTTTTTCTCATCAAGACCTTTCTAATGGTACCTCATCCACGTGATTCTGAGATTCCTACAAGAAGATTCCCTAAAATATTCCCTTTGGTCAAAACTTGTTTGACCAACCAGATAGGACCAGGACCAACATGTCACCCATCCAAGTGGGTAATCCAAGGGTGGAGCTTGCTGACATGTCACCTATCTATATGCCTAATGTTATAGTGGAGATTCCTTGGAGGAGATCATCTTTGTCTATATAATAAAGAGAAGGTGCTCCTTTGGGGCATCGGAGGATTGAGTGTGAAATTTGTGTTTTTTCTCTTCTCTTGTCCTTGAAGCATTACATTGCTCTATGGTTGCTTTCTTAATAAACTTCCTATCTTGGGACTTATCTTCCTTTGAAGCTTGCTCTATGGCTGCTTTCTTGACAAACTTCATATCTTGAGACTAACTATTCATAGGTGTCTTATTCAAAGGTGCCAAACAACCTAATCGGAATTCTTACCTTGGTATTGTACTTGAACTTGTAGTCTAGTCTAATCAAATTGAACCTTATGACGTTCAAGCCAAGGGAGACCTAGAATGATATCATGGTGTAGAGGTGCCACTACAAACCTCATACACTCTAAATACTCTTTCCAATCTTGAAGGTAATAGGATGCAAGGTACGGAATGTGAACCCTTTTTGCCATCCGCCATTATCAATCTACTTCCAATTATTGGCTTGGTAGGAATACATAATTCCTTTGCTTATTGCATGGACAAGCAATTTTTTGAACTTCTAGAATCAACCAAAATCCTACAATTATGATCAGATATCATACCTTACAAATGAAGTAAACTTGCATAGGTCGAGCCTTTGATTCCATTGGAACTAATCAAGTTCCTAGTAGGCAGTTCAAATCTCCTATTAGGATTCCTCATTACCTTGATCATTTTTGTCCACAAACTCCATTTGGGCAACTTGTCAAGGTCATCCATTCTTAAGTGGACATTCAGCAATGCAATATCCAATTTGGCAACAATAAAAACAACCACTATTTTATCATAGTTTTTTCTTATCTGTAGTGCCAAGTAGACTTATTTGAATGGCATCAATCTCCATTGGTGCCGACTCTTCCACCCATGTGTAGTGTATTGGTAGGTTCTATGGAGCTCAAGGTTGAGACCAAGTTGTTACAACCAAGGAATCAAAGCATTTGGTTAATTGCATGGTTTCTTCCAAGTGTTGTCTCTTGCATAGTTACCTCTAATTTGGTTTGTGACTTCAAACCTCTCACAAATTGAACCAAAGCTTCACCTTCTAGTATATTTGGAATTTGCATGATGGTGTTCTAGAATTGTGTGATGTAACTTCTTCTAGAGCCAATCTGCTTATCTTGTGCAAACTTATCTCATGCAACTCATGTGGCATTTATAGCTTGGAATCAACCAATTAGTGCACTCTTGAATTCTACCCATGTCAAGATTGGTGCAACAATTTTCCGTTTAGCTTGCTCCACTTAGAGTCGCCACCATAGCTTTGCTACTCCATCCAGCTGGCTAGAAGCCAAGAGAATTTGTTTCCATTCAACTTGAAGATTGGTAGTTTCAAAATAATATCCACAATCAAACAAAAATTTATCCACTACACCATGGAGATTCTTGCTTTTGAAAACCTTAGGTTTTGGAAATTGGATTTGGTCTTCTTCTTCTTGAATTGGTACTTTCTTTACATGCTCTTGTCGTCAATGATCTTGTTCATCCAACAGTTGAGTAAGGTGCTCAATTTGTTGCTACATACAATCATAACCTTGGGCATTGCTGCCATAGTTACCACTCTATCACACCACCCCCAACCTATCTAATTTATCAACACATAGATGCAACATGTGTCCATTTTTTTCCATAAGTTCCAATTGGAAGTACCAAGGGTTGCTCAAAAAAGATGATTGTATTGAAAAAATCCAACCCAAAGCATGAGGTGATGAACTGTGTGAAATGATGCTTGGGTAGTACCCAACACAAAAATCTCAATGGTTTGGGAGAAATGGACTTGGTGGTCCATAAATTCCATCCATCTCATTCCTACTTTGATACCAATGTAAAAGACCAAGACCAAGGAGAAAAATAGGAGAATGGAAGATCAAAATGGGACACTTGAGTATGGAAAAACTCTGAATGCCTAGCATGAGCTTTGGCTTTGGTATTTATAGGGAGAATATAAAGCTCTTGAGAAGCTTTGCAAGAAGCTTCCTTGAGAATGCAAGCCAAGTTAATTGAGGAATTTCTCAAGAAGCTTCTTTCTAGAAACCGCCTACTTGGCATATAAGCTAAGCTAGTTAGAAGCTTCTAGAAGCTTCCTTCTAGAAGCTACCTACTTGGGGTGCAAGCTAAACTAGCTGGGAAGCTTCTTAGATACTTTTGGAATATTCTACACTAATTTTGCCCTAATTAACTTTGCCATTAAAATCCATATTGTTACAACTTTCATTTCTTTGATGAGAAATTAAGGCTATGGCAAGTTGTAATCATCCAACAACTTGTCACATGTTGCAAGGAGTTGAGAAATTAGGTTCAATGCAAGATTATGAATTTTTCTACTCTAATGAAAGCTCCACTCCGTTGTTTTGTAATCAATGCTTGCAATTGTTTGATAAAGTTTCACAAAATTGCTCCCATAGTTATTGTATGTCTATTGGTAGTCCATGCATCAAGATGATTACAAAAAGAGGATGGAGTTGAGTTCTTGGTTGGTTCATGGGATCATTGCTTCCACTCTTCATTATTTTCATAAATTCCACTTGCAATATAAGTACCCTTGAAAGTATCAAAGATGACACCTTCACAAGTACTCAATTCCTTAAATGATGTTGTACCTTTTATTTTTTATTGCCTATTTCTTCCCTAACTATTATGTTAAAGCAAGAAAGAGAGTCCAAGCAAGACATCTTCCTTGCAAGAAGAATTGTCATGATTGCCACAAACCATTCCATTAGAGTTGTTTTCTTGGCTCAATCTGCATTAAGAAAATTTGCAAGATTCTTATTTGCATGAAATGTCACATGATCATTAGGTAGATGAACTTGAAGATTTTGGAGTGTTGGAAATCCATCATGCATTTGAAACCTAAATAGCCTCCATGCCACCTCAAACACATAGAAATAGTGAGCACTAGTGTAGTATTCAATCTCATTAGTTTTTTCTAGGACCATAGTGAGCAATTATGACCTTTATAAAAATACTTTAAAAGGTATTTCATAACAATGATTGATGAACATATCATCAATCAATGACTTATTTATTTTGGAGAATTGAATGAATTTTAGTGGATTTTGGAGAATTAAATGCAATAAGAGATGTCCATTATTGAAGAGTGGACCTATGAACAACTAAATAATTTGCTACTTCAATGCTAAATCATCACCAAGAACCTAGATTTTCTCTTTCACTAATTGAATTTTTTATCAAAGTTTTACTTTAAAAATATTAATTTTCCAAACCTCTTCATTTAGAAAATTAAATTGTAAATTCCAATTAAAATAAAATAAACTAAAAATCTAGATCTTACATAAACTATAAAGATAATGTGTACATAGTCTATGATGAGCATATATATGGTTAATCATATTCTATTTACCTACCTAAACACTTTGATTAGAAAAGATTAAGTTGATCTTCAAAGAGCAACAAGATAAAGATACAAATAGCTTACCTTGAAATTAATATGCACATTGTACTTTGTCACTAACTATATGTTGTGTGGTACACCTATAGGTTGTCAATTTGATGACCTTTGTTGTCAAAAAAGAAACGCACCTCATCTCCTCTCCTATACACGGGATAGCAATTGTTATCCCAACATATCTCTTTGGAAAAATTGCAAGGGTACAGCTTGGAGCATTTACCATCTTCCATGCAAGGGACATTTGGATTTTGCATGCTACAAGGCACGTGCACAAAGAAGAAATTTAGTGTCTTGTATGTATCAGTGTGAGTGATTGGATCCAAAAGTTTTAAATACATTATTGAGTTGACATTGTCTCTAGTACTCAATTTTGACTACTCATCAAGAATCAATAGGATGTGTGAGTGCAGTAGGCCTCTCTTTTGAAATTAAATCACCTAAGTGTGCTCAAGCACCTTACAATCCTTGAAATCTACCAAAGCTCTTGGAATTTCAAGTTGAATACACAAGCAACTAAATTTGCCCAATCTTTTGCTTTTTACTCCGGTTCTAGTTTTGTTATGTTCTTAAGCCATTTTTGTTTATATAAGAAGGTAACAAAAAGATCTGTCCAAACATGCTCACATTGGTCAAGGTATCCTAATAGCATTAATTCATTTGACGCTTGCCTCTTGCAAAAGATGATGCTAAGATGAACATTTGGCTGATTTGAGATAGATCATGATCACCAATATTCAAGGCATCCATCACCCCATTATAAATTTTGCATCACAAGTCCTTTTGATTGTCCTTGATGAAATTCAAGTGGTTCTATTTAACACACATCCATGCATCTACTATGCATTGCTGTAGGAGATGGCTTGAATAGAAGAGAAGGTCGTGGTGATTGAGCAAGTGAAGCATGTATGTATAAAATTGCATTTGCATTAATCTCCTTGATCTGCCACTACTTCCAAGGGAATTTGGATCCACTTCTACAAACTTTGCACCTTTGCATTCAAAGCCTCTTAACAAGATTTTCAAAGACCATCCTTGATGCCCATCAAGAAAGAGAAGCATGTAATGCATTGGCAAATATCTAAAGTGCAAAGTTGAGATTTGTTGAAGAGGCATATTCACCATCTCAATATGTCCTAGGATGTCCTAGGATGATATGCTCCCATCATGGCCATCACCAACCATGATTATGCCAACATCATCTGATTGTGGGGTGTTGTATCTACAATAATCTTGACATCATAAAGCTAACAAATGGAGTTCCAACTCCATTCTTGGTTGCTTTATAAATTGTTGATGAAAATTTTCAAAAAGTCATGTGTAAGGGTTGTGCACCTATAGCATGTTCTGGAACACTCCATTGTATTGCAATCTAGACTTGTGAAAGTTACCATTTGACCATTCAAAGTAGCATAGTTATCCAAAATATTCAATTGTGCAAACTTGTAATTCTTCCCTTCTATTGGAAAAAAGACTACCCATTTTATAATACAAAGTGCTTTGAAGTTGGAAGGTGTGGTTTTACCTTGGGCAAAATGTTTATCAATATTTGCTCATAAAGATGTGAATGTGAATGCTAAAGCATGGTTGTATGCTTTGATGAATTCTCAAAAGCTCTTTGCTTCTTGTGTGTCTCCTTGCAACAAGCATTGCAATGGTTGAGGAGGCACCACTATTGGTGGATGTCACAACATTTATAGCACCAAAGCTAGTTTGCTCAGATGTTGGGTAGTAGTGTTGGCAATCATAGTTATTTTGGTAGTTACTCATGGATTACATGTTGGTGGTCAAATTCCTTGTTAGGGCTACTGATCATATGGTGAGACCCACAATCACTTGTACTATTTGCACCATCAAATATGCCATCAGTGGCATTTTTAGGGTTGGAGACCTAGATCAAGCAAATGGGTATACTTTTGAAGTGCAACTCCAAAGAGCTCACTTCTTTGATGTTGAGCCTCCGAGTTTTTGGCTATGATGAATAGATGCTGACAAGCGTCACCTAGAGTCTCTTAGCTAAAGTGTATGTGGCTTGACCATAATCAATGCCCTATTATTGGCAAATTGCTAAGTGAAGGATTGAATAAAAATTTGATTTGTGTGATTTGAGTGGAAGAATGAATTGATTACATTAGAGAAGTAGAGTCAAGAGAAAACTGGTTCAAAAACTGAACCATAGTAATATCTCCAAACTTGGTTGATTGTAGGTGTATTTGATTGTGATACTAGATTTCCCTTAGAGAGATCATGTGTGGAAGGCTTGTTCAAGTTAATATAGATATGGCAATGGAGTAGATGGTGTGTGGAAGTGTTTGCCAAATTTCTGAGAATTGAGTCAATTTGAGATAATGGGTATTTGATTTAAGTCCAAGGAGGTGAAATCAAGGTCAATTTGGTGCAAATCAAGCCCAAAGTGCAAAATTAGAGGTGGATTTAGAAACCCATTCCCTCAAATTAAGAATTTGCTGATCCACATCCTCTTAATTTAGCTCAAGTTGAGAGTTAGTGGAGGATTTGGCAGTTAACCAACTATAGAGATGGTGCATCAGGTTGGCAAAGGTTGTCCAGATTTGGAGGTTATCCAAATTTCCTTGATTAGTGCTCAAATTAAGGATTTAGTGATCCACATCCCCTCAATTTGGCTCAAGTTGGGAGTTAGCAAATGATTTGGTGGTTAGCCAACTATAGAGAATGTGCATCAGATTAGCCAAGGTTGTCCAAATTTGGAGGTTGAGTTGGCAAAGGTTGTCTAGAGTTAGAGGTTACCCAAATTGCCCTAACTAGTGTCCAGATTTGGAGGTTGAGTTGGCAGAGGTTGTCTAGAGTTTGAGGTTACCCAAATTTCTCTAACTATTGCTTGAGTTTGTGAAACTTGGCCAGATTTGGAGAAGGTTTGCATTGGCAAGAAGAAAGGCCTCATTTGGCATTAAGAAGCTTTGAAGTATATGGTTGTTGGCTAAAGAGGCTACAAAGACCTAAAAGTGCCAACTTGCTATCATGAAGCTAGCAAGTTTAGATGAGTTTTTGGTCATCATTTGGCAAAATCTGCCCAGCCTTCTAGATTGTGAGCAATAGGATTTGGACCCCACATTTTTGGTTCCTAGACCGGTGCCCTAGACAATTGGTCCACCTTCACTTGTTGTCCTAATGATTGGTTGACTAATACTTGTACACATGTAGCTTTGGCTAGGAGAGGCAATTTGATCTCATCCTTGGTGATCTTAGTAGCTTATGAGTAGGTAGACACTTCTATTATACCAAATGCCAAATAGTGATAGAGTTAATCTGGTGTTAATTTGTGAGATGGAGGGTTTTGTTAAGAATTCTTGTGATTGGATTCTATTCTTTGTTTCTTATTTGTGACCATGTTTGTGTGAAATGCACTAACTTTAGATCATTTGCTCTAGTGTGCTCTCAATAACGAGGCAAGAGTGATAACTAGTAAAACACCTTATGTTTCTCTTTGGTGATGCAAAAAGTGATGACTACATACCATGAGAATGCGTGTTGTGATGGTAGGTTATAGGTTTCCCTTTTCCCTAGTGTAGTTGTTGTAGTTAGAGCTACATTAGTGAATGGTGTTTAGTTGGTGGTGGCACTTGGTGATGATCCTTGGTGAAGTACTTGTGGTGGTTACGGTTGTGGTTTGAGTTACATTATCACAACAAAGTTCTTTGAGATTCCAAAGGAGATATCACACAATGGGTATGCATAGAGTGGCACTTGGTATCAACTACTTGGTCCTAGTGAGAGAGGAGATTGACTCTAATTTGGAGTTTGATACAAGGGTTGATTATACACCTGGTGTGATTGTAATACACCTATCGTTGTAAGATAGGGACAAGATTTATGGGGCCTCTAAAGGCCCCAAGAGCTTCTTTAGTACAATGGTACCATTGAGGTGGATAACTTCATCCAAGAGTTTGATAGTTGGTGTGATCTACAATAAATGAAAAACCTAACTTTGTTCACATTCTTCATAGCATGGAAGGGCTTTCAACACTTGAGGGTCCATAAATGAATGACAATCATGAGTTGAAGAGAGCTCACTTAGAGGAGATCAAGCTATAGAGACAATATTGGTCTCCAAACTATGTCTCTATCACTTCAATCTTGGTTGCTAGGAGTAGATTGGTAGTACCCATGAGTTAGCTCTAGTAGCATTGGTGTATCTAGTAGAGGTGCACTAGTTGGAGATGGTGCTAATGTGACAACCCGGCAAATATCAAATTTGTGGTAATCGGGTAAGTAAAGTTTGTTCCTGCAGAGATACAAGTCAAAAATTTCCAAATACAAAGCAAAGTAACAATTTCAGTTCTTCTTGAGTTCTTCTTTAGTCTCTCAGGTAGAAACCACACCCAGAAGAGAGTAACAAGCACTAATTTGCAGTCTTGTCACAAATTCACACTTCATAATCACAACTCCATCAAATCTTTCCAAACAATCTTGATTGTGATGATTCAAGCTCTCCCAAAAATGGCACTTCACTGCAAAACAACTTTGCCTCAGAATTGTGTTCCACCCCTCCACTGAAGGCACAACTTCCTTGATCAAATTTGCTTCACATCAACTTCACATTGCACTCACAAATGCAGAATACTACCAACACTACAATTCCTCTCAGATTTGTCAAGGCATTGCTCCGATTGCACTTCACTCAGGATCAAACACATAGAATAAAGATCAAGGCTGTGGAATCCAACATCCAACAAGCACACTGACTTGCAGTTTGAATTTCTCCAAACACTCACAAACACAAGTACAACATTGATACTCGGAATCAAGCTCAAGCAACGAGCACTGCTTCACAGCACTTCCCTTTATCTATTCTCAAAAATTATGAGCACTTAACAACATGATACTGCAAATGCCACTCTTAAGTAGTGAACAAATCGATAGTTCTAACAACTACACCGTTCTACAACAACTTTTCTAACATGCAAATCTGAAATGACAATGCACCTCTTCATATATGCCTCTTCATATCTCAAAACTGTTACTACTCCGATCCGATGTCTACTTCTTCCTCGGCTTTCAAACCCGAACCCGAAGTAAATTTACTTCCTACCACTCTGTCCTTGGGTTTTATATCTTCTACCAGATCCAACAATTCTCTTTCCTGATTTGAAATTGCACTAGTGGGTAATCTATCTAACTCTTCATCTCTTGACCCACTCTTCTCCAATGTCTCCATCTCTAACCTCAAAGACATCTGCACTCCTATGTTATCTACTTTAGGTTTGGCTCTAACGTCTTTCCGAAGTTTTTCTATCTCTATTTTCACTAAGTCTAATCTAATTGCAATATTATCCTCTACTTCTAAGATCTTCCTGTCTACACAAGTCCGGAGACTTATCAACAACGCGTTCAAATCTGTATCTTTCGCCTGTCTTTGCCTCGTCTCTTGCACCAACAATTTCAACTCGTGCAACCTCACCTCTTCAATTCGAATGCTAGTCTCTGTACTCAACATTGCAGTCATCCTGAGGACTATCTCCTTCAATGGCTCCAATCTCATCTTCCTCTCTCGCTCTCGACCTGCAAGCCAGTCCTCCCTGTACATCGTCAATTCCGCTTTGAACTCGGCTTTCATCGTCTCCTTCTCCTTCTCCTTCTTTACAACCTTCTCCTTCTGATTACGAAGTAACTCTTGTAGTTGCTCTTCTTCCCTATACCGTGCTGCCAACTCTCTTTGCTAGAGTTGCTTCTTCTCCTCGACACTCTCCATCACCCTATTGAGCTCTTGATCCTTTGTTGCTACTCTCGCCATAGCATGGATAACTTCTACTCTTGAATAAGAAAACTGCTTCTTCAAGATCTCGTATTCTGCTACTTGTCTCTCCCTTGCTATGTCACTCTTCTTAATAAGATCGTCTCGATATCTCACTTCTCTCTTCAAGTCTTCAATTACCTGAGTCCTCACTACTGCCTCCGCTCGCTGTACTTCTCTTTCCTCCTCACCTCGGGTTATACTCTTCTTCAACTCCGAGTTCTCTTCTTCTACTCCGAGTTCTCTTCTTCTAATTTGGACAGCACTTGCAAGACAGTCTTTACCTCTGGACAAGTTGACTGCATCTCCTTCTTCTTGTACTCTAACTTTACCAGTAGAGGACATACCTTATCCCGCAGGTACTCGACTCCATTGCTCAAGGTTACTTCTTCTTGCGTGGCCACTTCCCTTCGTACTTTGTGTTCATCCGATACTCGTCTTCTTCTATGCATTCTTCGTATTGGAATGGATGCCTCGCTTCCCGAGCTTGCATTTGCTTCTTCTTGCACATTACTTGGACCTGCATTGTACTTCACCTTACATCTCGAGCGGACTCCTCTCTGAACTGCGATCTTTTCTTCTGCTTCAGGTACTTCGTCTTCCAACTTTGTGTTGTCCCTGGCCTCGATCTCTGCTTGCACTTCTTCTTCTTCTTCTTCTGCAGCAGCTGGTGCCGATGTCATTTCTCCACCCTCATCACTGTCGCTACTCGTATCTCTACTCTATAGCGTTAGCTCAGGTTCCTCCTCGTGCTCCGAGTCTTTGGTCTTGAGCTCGGCATCACCTTCCGAGTCTTCATCTTCTGACTCAATCACCACCATACCTTGCCTTGGGTTTCCTCTCCTGGTCTTCCAAGAATTCTTTGTGTCTTTGGCTTTGCCCTGCCAACTTCTCTTCTTTGAGTTCGGAGTACTCACTTTGATTTCCACATTCTTCCTTGTCTTCTTGTAGTACTCGTCGGTGCTTCTGATTTGCAAGATGTACTGTTGCTCCTCTACATCGACCTCCTTTCTCAAATCGGGATGGAAATGTGACACCATCTGAGTTTGCTCCGCCAAGTTCAGCAAATTTAACCAGAGGTAAAAATGTGATGCAAACGGCATGATGTAGTGTGGAGGCAATTTATCCCACAGATTCCACACCATTTGTTGCATTCTCCCATGGAAACACCGCGCCCAATTGATTGGTTCTCCTATAAATAACTTGTGAAAGAACACCGCTTGGTGTTTCATCACATACGTTGTTCTCTCTGGCTTCAGGATTTCCATTAGAGCACTCCAAAGTCGGCTCAAGACTTTGATCCTAGCAATCACATCTAACCTCCGAATTGCATGATTTCTCACTGCAAATTTGGAGTTCTTCTTTCCTCCTCCCATCTCTCCTGCTTTCTCACTATCTCTCGATTTCACTCTTGCGACGTCTCCCTTACACACTAACGCGTTTCCAACTCTATTTCCTTTCCCACAATCACTTGCAAGACGACTTCTCAATGGCGAAGGAAAATTACTTGACATTTTGTCGTTGCGAGTTCAATTTTTATAGAGTTGCGCTTTCTTCATCTTTCTTCACTTCGAGTTTCTACCGAGAAATCACACCTCTTGCATGCACCTATCACTATCAATCAAACTTCACGCGTATGGGCCGCCAATTTTTGAACGGTCCCTTCTTGAATTTCTTGCCCCGACAAAAGGTTGTTAGAGTGACTTCACCTTGGGTTGAGCTCCCTCCGATACAAAGACTCCTTACTTCAGGTTGTGTGCTAACAGGGCATTTCCGAGTACGTCGCCTTATGACTCAAAGTCATTTTACTTTGGTTTTCATCCCGAAGACTCTTTTCTTTGCCTTCTTCGGCCATACAGGCGCAATCCGACTTCTCTATACACTTCTTCTTTATTTTGAAAAAAACAAAAAATGTGGGCACCACAGCTAATATGAGTGGAAGTACTATTGTAGGAGGTGGTGTGATATTAGGATTAAACCCCATGGTGGAGTTCTTCTAGTACTTGAGGTAGAATTACAAGTGAGTGCAGACTAACAAGCTAAGGAGCTTGCAAGAGTTCCAATGGAAGGTTGGAAAGAGCCTACATGAGGCATATATTCACATGAGATGGCTGATCAATTTCACTTAAGGAGTTACTAAGGTCCAAGCAATCAAGTTTTGGTAGGGGATCTTGGACAAGGAGCTACATGTAGAGTATGTGATGCTATATTGTTACATGCTATCTCATCTACTTTGCTAGTGGTCTTTAGTTTGGTTGATCATATTGAGCTCAACATGGTGGAGGAGAGAATGGTGACATTTGGATTTGGTAGGAAGACCTCATCCATAACTATTACTTCTTCTAGTGCACCAAAGTGCACCATGTTTGCTTCCAAGGGCATAGTGGACAACTTAAATCTTATGGAGCAAGTGGAGAGCTTAGTGTAGATAGATCCTTACCTTCATTTTCCTGTTAGTAGTAGCCAATAAGTGGTGGTATGGCTTGTTGGACTTGTGGTGGACCTTACCATAAGAGAGAGTGCCTCAAGGCAATGGACATGATTCCTCTTGTACATCAGAACTAGTACAAAGATAGTGTGACCATTGCCATAGATTTGGTCACACTAGTGATCGATGCTTTGACCTTCACTTGGAGGTATGGAGTGGTAGGGATGTTATGGCAAGTGGTAGAGGAGCTCTAGGTCATGGAAGATAAGCTGGTGGTAGAGGATCCACACTTGGTAGAGGTACACTTGCCTTTGCTTTTGATACAACCATAGCTACTCGGATTGAGTACTTGGAACAAAGATTGGCTAGCATAGCCATAGCTAAAAGGAGATTATATTTGGGTGTTGAGGCTTCCACCTCTTATGGTAGTGATAAAGATATCTTGGACTTTATGTGCAGAGCAGCATAGGTAGATGCATCTGCCATAGTGACTAGGACTGCAATATGTGCCTTAGAGCCTACATGAGTATTAGTGGAGTTGGACCCACAAAGAGTAGAGGTTGGTAGACAAGTCAGACTTCTCCAATCTTTCACACTCTCTATTGGCACTCTAGATGGCATCCATGGCTCCCAAAAATCCTAGTGCAAGTGTGGTAGGTGATGATGAAGTGGATGATAGATTGGATGCTAGTCAATCCACCTACTACTACCCAAATTGAGTCTATCATGATGTTAGAGGCGACTCAAATGATTATGCACTTCCTTGTGTTCTCAACTAGTGACATGTTTATATTAGGAGTTGACATAACTCTAGTGTTCCAATTGGCTACCACACTTTGTGAGAGTAGGGATGATGTAGTTCTTCCTTCTAAAGCAAAGGTGGTTGATAGTGGAGCTTACTTGGTTGAGAAGCATGGGATCCACTTAGTGACCAATGGTTTATGGCAAGCATTAATAACCAGATTGGAGAAATTACCTATTATATCTACCTTTGAATGGGCTTACTTCACACATGGGAGTTGTCATATTGGATAACCATAAGAGAATTTTCTATTAGGTGGAACCTTTAGGGAAGGTTTTTACACGATAGAGGGTCTTATTAGACTCTTGTGTTGGGGGAGGCTGCAATTGTTGGTCTTGAGCTACAAAAGACCAATGTAAAGAGGTGTCTATTTCAGCAATTGATAGCTCTGTGGTGAGAGCTCAAACCATTGTGACAATAGCAAAGTCATATGATGTGCTGGTTGGTAGAGTAGTGTTATACTCCATGGGTTGCAATATTGACTTTTGGGAGGAGATAGCCTCTCATAGACCAAGTTGAAAATCATGTGAGTGACGTTTATATCACCTACCAATATGCTTTAGTAATTGTAGTCTTGGCTCACTATAGTCAATAACCATGGCATGAGTTTCAACCTTTAGTAGTTCCATTACTTAGCATGGTGACTATTTGGAGGAGAATGCCCATATGAAGGAAACTTCAATACCCAAGGAGATCACTTGGATTTGGAGTACAAGTGGGAGATTATTCCATCTACCTTATATGTTCTATTATGGAGGAGGCATTGGAGGAGGCATTACAATAGCATATGGATCAATTAGTGCAATAGGTTGGGAGTGGAGCCTTTGTACCACCAGGAAACCAATGTGAGGATGAGTCTCCACATTCCATTACCTTGTCACCTTTGGATACTACACTCCTTTCTTGGTAGTATCCAATAGAGGGAGTATATCTATTGGAATTTTTTGGTAGGATTAACATTGAACTAGTTGAGGTACTATAGGCAAGTATATGAGTATATGAGTATAAAGGTACTTGTATGTGGAGAGAGATGAGATTGTTAGGTGAGTTTTTCTATATCATAAAGCACACTTGGCCTATCAATATCCTGAGTTATTATTGATACCAATAGTCAAAGGTTACCAAAAGATCCTACCAATAAACATTTCCTTGTTGGGGGCGCAAGATTTGGAGAGATGGTCCCATTCATTTGGTATTTTGGGTGGTCATGTAAGGGATATGTCTATTTTGGCCAAGGTCAAGGTCTACAAGATCCTGATTTTGGTGTGTTTTGGGAGATATTATGTATATAACACCATCTCTAGGTTCATCAGTCCATATCTATAGCCTACATTTTGGAGAGCATCTCTTTGATGAGTGATTCTCATACATGGGTGGTGGTGAGTACACATTAGGTCCATTCTTTGATGGGATCTATTATGTTGTTAGATGTAGTCAAAATGGGATCATGGGCTCATTGTCTTCATCTTTGATGGATGACCCTCCTACCTAGAAAGGTTCTCTAGCATGCTTTTGATAGGATTCAACAACTAGACCTGTGGTACCCACAGTTTTTTGTTTTCCTATGGTTAGTAGTGTTTAAGAGACAAAGTAAGCACTAAAAGTCAAATTGTGGACAAAGAATGGACGGAAGTAACTTCAGAGGAAATCCGAAGAAGATGACATCAGATCCGATGATGGAGGTACTCGGAAGAGGAGTACGCCGGAAAAAGTCTGAAGATCACCGTCTTTGGGTTGGAAGACGCAGGAAAGATGAAGACCGTTTAACAACCTCTGTACGTGGCAAGAAAGTACATTTCAAGAAAGGGCGGGGGCAGAAGAAGCATGTCTTGACAGTGACCGGGAGTGCACGCAGAAGAGAGAAATTCACAGCCAAAATTGACTGAAGAATGATTGCAATTTGGGGTAACATAAAATTGCGACTGCATAGGGAAAAGTTGAATACTCCGAGTAAATTTCCAATTCCTTTGAGTAGTTGCCCTGTAGTAATGCGTGTCCGAAAGCCCATTGAGAGTGAGATTTTCTGAAATCTTGAGGGAGTTAGAGTGTCTCGTCCAGGAGAGGGTCCCATCTTCCAACATCATAGAACGAGAGAACAGATCATGGCAAAGAAGGTGGCCAACGCGCTAGCAGTGAGAGGTTTTGCAATCCGAAGGGTAGATGTAGTAGCTAGAATCAAAGTCTTGATTAGACTTTGTATTACCTTTTTAGCATGGAACTGGAATTTCAGTTTCCCAAGAGTGATGGCAGAGATCGCTGCTAGTAATTGTGAGGAGGGTCCCGAGGTGGAAGGGAAGAGAGGCAATCCGGCTCTATGGACTGAGTCAGATTGGAAGTTAGTATTGGGAAGAGAAGCAAGAGAACCAACAGGGATCACCTTCTATCGGAAGTGTGATGTTGTAGAGGAGACGGTAGAAATTTGCAATTTGTTCTTTGCTCCGAGAACCACAAATGGCTACAAGGTGGAGTCCTATCGGGATCTGATCCAAAGAAGTATTGTGGGGGCGATGATGGCCATGTTCAAGCCAGAACAAACCACCTACGTGAACATGCAGCAGGTTGTCTTCTTCCATCAGATGTTTGCAGGAGCTATAGTGAATTGGGCGAAGTGCTTTCACCACCAAATGAGGCAGATGGTGGTGAATTGGCAAACAGGCTTGCCACCACATTATTTTGCACCGTTTGCAGCCCACTTCTACTTTGGGCTGAACTTACTAACCAAAGAAGAGCATCATCGTATGGTGTCTCACATGCATCCCGATTTATGACAAGAAGCAGACAAGGAAGAGCGACAGTATATGCTGCATCTTTGAGCAAATGAAAAATACTTCGTGAAGACAGGATAATGGAAAGTCAAAGAAATTACCAGTCCAAAGACGAAGAAACATGGCAAACCCAAAGAAACAAGGTCGCCTCCCATGCAAAGGAAGACTCGGCGGCTGATGTTGAAGACTGCAAAGATTGTAAAAGAGGCATCATCGGGGTTGGAGTTTGGGGACGAGACTGAGTCGGAAGAGGAGGAATCGGAAGAAGAGGAGCTCACATTTAAAAGTGAGGAGTCTAGGAGCAATAGCGATGGGGAGCTAGATGTCCAACAATCCGTAGCAGTAAGTGAGGCTTGTCAGGCGATGGTGGTGAACAAGTCAAGACCAAAAGAGAAAGCAGAAAAT
The DNA here is from genome assembly GCA_948567375.1 of Lunularia cruciata. Lineage (NCBI taxonomy): Eukaryota > Viridiplantae > Streptophyta > Marchantiopsida > Lunulariales > Lunulariaceae > Lunularia > Lunularia cruciata. Next base: position 57,936,712 of record OX419762.1, on the reverse strand, counting down.
CCCACGGGGCCGAGTTCAAGAGGCCAAGACAAAGAAAGTGCCAAAACAATGAAGATACAAAGATCGTGACTTTGGATGAAGGAGCCGATGACAGAGGAGAAGACTCCAGACAAAGATGGCGATGAAGAGGAAGAAAACTTCAGCAGGATATCCTATTGATGAAGGTGGTAACACCATTGCTGGAGCTATTGAAGGAGCATCAAAGAGTAATTCCCCAAGATCGTAGGAAGGGGATGAACAAATTGCAGATGGTGAAGTATCTGGTGAGTGAAGTGAAGGAGCTGCAGGAGCAACAAGTCCAAAGAAGCAAGGAAGTAGAAGAACTTCGGAGGGAGGAAGGCTTGATGAAGAAAACTCTGACCATGCTACAAGGAAGCTGCGTAGAAAAGGAAAAGGAACTGCAAAGGCGAGCCAGAGAATTCAAGGAACAAGCGATGTGGCTCAATAAAATGAAGGAAGAAGTGAGTGATGTGCGCATTAAGAATGTTCATTTGAAGGCGATGAACATTGTAATGGAGCAGAAGTTGGACAGTTTAAAGAAAAGTGCCGCAGCAAAAGATCAAGCATGTTAGAGAGAGTTGGCAGCCAGGCAAGAAGAAGAAGAGCGATTGCAAGAACCTGTCAAGAGCACGGAATAGCAGAGCGTGTAGTATGTAGAGGAGAAGAAGATACTTGCTGCAGAATACAAAGACAAGTTGAAGATGTATTGTGAGGAGTTGAAGGTGGAGCACTCTTGAGGATATGCATTGGAATCAGTAGGGGAAGTTGCAGGAAAATTAAGAGCAATCTTAAGCACGGAGGCTGAAGGGAGATTGGAGGAAGCTCGCCTACATGAGTTAAAGTTACTTGTGCAGGAAACGTGGAAGAGAAAGGCCAAGGATGTGGACATGAACACCTTATTGATTAGATTGAGGGAGCATGTAGATAGGAAAATGTTAGATGTAGAGAACAATGTTAGTCTTAGACTAGATTTAGTCAATTTGGAATTAGAGAAGATTTGGAATAGTGTGACAGTGGAGACGAAACCCGATGTTGCAGAAGTAGGAATACAAGTATCATCGGACTTGATGATTGAGACATTAGAGAAGAGTGGGTCAAGAGATAAGAATGTAGATGGATTACCCATGAGCTCAATTGTAGATTGTAGTGTAGAAGTAGTAGACATAGTGAAGGAATTGGTAGAAGAAGGAGAAATAGTAGGAAGATCATTGGGTTTGGAAGCCAATGATGAGGTAGACATCGGATCGGGATAAGTGTCAATCTTGAGATATTAAGAGGCAGATATGAAGAGATAGATTGTCACTTAGGATCTGTAGGTAGGAAGAGATGCTAGGAAGCAGTGCCTAGGTAGGCAAGTTTGCTGTTTGCTTCAGTATTTAAGGGGAGCATTCGAAGTATGATGTTGTTTAGTATTCAAATTTCTGAAGATAGATAAAGTGAAGTGTTGTTCTCAGTACTCGTCGCTTAAGCTTAATTTTGATTGTCAATTTTGTGTTTGTGTTTGTGAGTGTGTGGAGAATTCCAAAGAGCAAGTCAGTTTGTTTGTGGATGTTGGAATCTACAGCCTTGATCTTCATTCTGTATGTTTGATCCTGAGTGAAGTGCATCGGAGCAATGCCTTGACAGATCTGAGAGGAAATGTAGTGTTGGTAGTATTTTGCATTTGTGAGTGCAGCACGAAGTTGATGTGAAGCAATTTTGATCAAGGAAGTTGTGCCTTCAGTGGAGGGGTGGAACAAAATTCTGAGGTGAAATCGGTCTTTGCAGTGAAGTGCCGTCTTCGAGAGAATCTGAATCATCACAATCAAGAGTTGTTTGGACAGAATTTGCTATGATGTGATTATGTGTGTGTATTCATGACAAGTTGTCAAGATTGTGAGCTTGTTACTCTCTTTTGGGTGTAGTTTCTACCTAAGAGATTAAAGAAGAAACCAAGAAGAACTGCCATTGTGACTTTTGACTTCGTATTTGACCAACTCTGGATAGTATCTCTATGGGAACAAACTTTACTTACCCGATTACCGCAGAAGTGATATTTGCCGGGTTGTCACAAGACCACCTTGCTATTGATGATATTTTGGATGTTAGGTGCTAGTCTAGACTGATTGATAGGTCATCTATAGCAATGGTAAACCTTTTTGGAACCACAAAAGGCACTTTAGCCACACTTATGAGTTTCCTATGCTCCCATAATTTCTGAGAAGGAGGTCTTGGACTTGTTTGGGACTCCCAATTAAATAGTTGGTGGAGCCTAGCACCAATGAGAGGGACCGGATGATGGTTTTGTAGTGGTATTACCATTTTACAGCAATGTTAGAGGCATCCAAGCATTAGGTGTTAGGTTAGACTATGGACTTGAGTTGTTTGACCTAGATTGTGAGCCTTGTCTTGGCAAAGCAACATAAGATGTGCTTGATAGGCATCACACTTGGACACTTCTAAGCTTTGTGCCTATTGAGACAATTCAGGCACATGCTAAGGGTGATGGACCAAGTGGGTAAGGTATTTTTGGGACACAACTAGTGGCTCCTAGTGAGAGTGGTCTACTTGGGGTCCATTCAAGTGAGCATGGTCTACTTGGGTTACATCCTTTTGTCTACTTGGGATGCAATTAGAGGACATATGGAGCTTGTAGCCAAAGTAGAGAGAGTTTTCCACATTGAGGTTGGGGACTCTAGTGGTTTGGAGCATGACATTATGGCTCCCAAGGGCCTAGTGTAATAGCCAATCAATGTGTCTTCCTCTCTTAAATCAATTACAAAGGATACTTAGGAGCCAAAAATTGGACCCAAGTTTATGAGAGGTGAAAGACACAGAGTTTGGAGGTTCTTGAGGAGCTACACAAGTTGTTTTACCTTTAGTATAAAGGATTTGGGTGTTATGAAAGGACCTAGCATCTGGATTGAGCTTACTAATGATACACCAATCTTTTGATGTCCCTACAAATAGAATGACATGGAGAGAGCATTGATTTAGAGCTAGAGGAGAGATCTTTTTGAGGTTGATTTGGTGGAGATTTCACATGGAGAGTATACTTCAGCTATAATAGTGCTAGCCAAGAAGGATATGCATGGCAACTATAAAAATAAGTAGATGTGTGTAGATTACCATCTTATCAACCAACATACTAAGGTTGATCAATATCCATAACTCATTGAAAGAGATCTTTGATACAATTGGGCATGCAAAGGTCTTTAGTACTTTGGATCTTTGGGTAGGATATCATAAATTGCAATCAAGGAGAAGGACAAGTCCAAGATAGCATCTTGGGCTTTTGATCATCATGACAAGGACATATTATATCAATGGAGATTCTTATCATTTGGGTTAAAGAATGCTCTTGCCAAGTTCCAAAGGTTTATAGACAAGATCCTAGCAAGATTGGATTTTTCTCAGTGCTATATTGATGACATTTTGGTCTTTAAAACTATTTTGGAGGAGGATGAGAGACATTTGTTGGAGGTATTTAAGAGGTTGAGAGTTCATGGACTAAAATTACATCTTGGGAACTGAAGATTCTTCCACAAGTTGAGTATTTGGATCACACTATATACCTTGGGGAACTTGGTGTTTAGTAGACCAAGGTGGAGTGGAGGATATTCCATGTTTTCCTTGACCTATAGATTTGAGTAGAGTGTGAGCATTCTTTGAATTGGCAAACTTCTATCACCAATATGTTAGAAGATTTAGTGTCATCAACAAAACTGACCAATCTTACACAAGAGTGGTGTTGGGGAGATGAGTAGGAGAGAGCTTTTATAGAGCTCAAGGAGAGGTTGATATCTACTTCTATTCTTAGGAGATTGATCTGTGAGCCGGCCTGTCTTTCACTTAGGATGAACCTTTGATGGCTATTATGGTAGCGCACCATGGACTAAGAAGGCAAGGAACCCCAACTCCATCATACTCCTCCAAGGCTAACACTCCAAGACTCAAGACATTGCTCACTAGAGAACTCAATGAGAGATAGATAGTTGCAAATGAAAGGATGATGAGTACCTCCTCACCCTTTTTTTATATACTTGAAAAATAGTTACGCACCAAAGTTACTAACTACCGTACTAACTCAAGTTACTAGACTAAAAGTCAAGTCAAGCCAAAAAGTAGAAAGAAATATCCATTCACATAGACATATTCCACTAGCATGTGATCTTATCTTGACCTAACCACTAAGTCAAGGATTCCTTCACATGGGCTACCCTTGGACTATAGAACAATCCAAAACAAAAAGGCTTGCGTGCCCAAGAGTTCTCAACTCTTTTCTCAAAGCCAAAAACCTAGGAATAATACCAAGTCAACATGCTAGAATCCAAAATAGTGGTGCTCATCTTTTCCACTTCCTCTAAAGTAAGGTTCCCTCTATCTTAGCTATGACTAACTTTAGCTAATCATGACTAATGTTGAACCATCCTTTATCTCTATATAAATAATATCTCTCAAGTACTTGTAATACCAAGCTAAATATCACAATAGCACACATATGCACAAATGGGTGTTACATTTACCCCGGACTAAGTTTTCACTTTGTCCTCAAAGTGAAGGTCTCTCTACCTTCTATGATACATCTTCAACTTATCATAGTTAATCCTATCAAAGTGTCTTCCTCCCAACTCCTTGAGATCATAGGTGTAATTGCCCCACACCTTCTCCACTATGAAATGTCCAAAGTACTTAGGCAAAAACTTCTTTTGCACTCTCTTGAATCAAATAGAATCAAACAACATTACCCAATCACCTTCTTTGGAAGGACTTATTCTCCACCTTCTTCTTGCCTTGCCCCTTGTCATAGCTCTCCTTTTGTTTCCTTTGGGCTTGCTCCACTCAAACCATAGCAATTGCTCTTGCCATTTCCAACTCCATGAGTTGTTCCTTCCTTGACTTCTCTTCATCACCTCCTTGTGCTTTCTTCAGTCTCCTATGAATGCTTTGGGAGGTAGGAAGATCAAAGTGATTAGGTAGGGTAGACTCAAAACCATATACCAATTGAAATGGAGAATATCTGGTGGAAGTCTTTGTGGTTGTCCTATGCTCCCACAAAATTGCATGAATCCTCTTGTCCCAATGATGTTTAGCTCCCTCCATTTATGCATCTTTGGCCAACATCATGCACAAGGTCTGATTGGTTCTCTCTACCAAGCCATTGGAATTTGGCTTGTAGGATGTAGTTACTCTATTTGTGATAGAGAAATGTCGTAGCATGGATGTAGAAATGCTTCCTGTAAACTCTCTTCCTCTATTAGAAACCAACCCCAAATGGCATCCAAACTTATTGATAATGCGTTCATAAAGAAATCTACCAACTTCATCTTCATTCTTGTCCCTCAATGGTCTAGCCTCAACCCACTTGGTAAGGTAATCAATAACTATCACAATGTATCAATTGTTCCTTGAGGTTCTCTTGAGAGGACCTACAAAATCAATTCCCCACTTCTCAAAAGGTACTAGCAATGGAATTGATCTAAGTGATGGAGTGGATGTAGACTTTCTAGAAAAAGCTTGACAAACATGACAAGTTTTGCAATAATCAAGACAATCCTTGAAAATCTCTCTCCAATGATAACCTGCATCTAGAATCTTGAAAGCATTCACTTTTCCTACAAAGTGTCCTCCATATACTAAACCATCATGAAACTCCTTTATGAGTAGGATAGACTCTTCCTTACCCACTGCTCTTTGAAATAGACCATCTGCTCCTTGGTGAAAAAGAATATCCTCCACCATTATGTAAGGTCTAGATCTTGTTGCAAGGGCCTTCCTCTCCCTAGCATGCATCCCTTTTGGATAGTTTCCTTTTGTCACAAAATCCACAATCTCCTTGTACTTCATTGGAACTTCTTGAGTGATTGAGATTGTCATGAGCTCCTCATTCGAGAAGGAATCATCCATTGGCTCATCTCCATCATGATCATAGGCTCTAGATAACAAATTAGCATTTGCATGTTTCTTTCCTAACCTATCCTCAATGGTGTAGTCATACTCAAACACAAGTATCATCCACCTTGCTAGTCTCCCTTCAACATTAAGCTTGTTGAAGATGTACTTCAAAGCCTTGTGATCCATGACAATGGTGGCTTTCTCTCCAATCAAATAGTGTCTAAACTTCTTGAGACTAAAAATCATTGCCAACCCTTATCTCTTTATGACAAAGTAGTTCTTCTCTGTTGAAACCATCTGCCTACTAGCATAAGCTATTGGATGATCATGCCCATCTTGGTCTAGTTGACTAAGAGTACATCCTATAGCTACATTAGAAGCATTAGTGTAGAGGATGAAAGGCTTACTCCAATCAGGTCCATCAAGAATTGGAGCTACAACAAGGGATTGCTTGAGCTCCTCAAAAGCTTTGAGAGCCTCCTTGTCTTCTAAAATCACCATGTAATCTACACCCTTCTTCATGTAGATGGTCAATGCATAAGCCCTGTTGGAAAATGAGAAGATGAACCTTCTATAGTACTCAACCATCTCCAAGAATTAGCAAAACTTTGTCAAGCTTGAAGGGAATGGAAGGTCTGCAATTTTTCTCACTTTCTCGGAATCAATTGCTATTCCATTCTTGGAGATGATGTGCCCCAAAAGTAGACCTTCTTCACATCCAAAAATGAACTTCTTTGGGTTAAGTGATACATTTGCCTCATCCAAGCATTGCAAGACCTTAATTAGGTGCTCAAAGTGCTCTTCCTTGCTCCCATAGACACAAAAGTCATCAATGAAGTCTCTCACAAATTTCCCAATGAAAGGTTGAAATACCTTGTTCATGAACCGTTGGAATGTAGCTGGAGCATTGCAATGAGTTGTTGATACTCTAGTGCAATCTTGATTTAGTTATATCCACTATAACCATCTCCAAAATTGTACCTCTCATGACCTGCAACCTCCTTCAAGATCTCATCAATGAATGGCAATGGGTAGTAGTCCTTCTTGGTAACAACATTGAGCTTCTTGTAATCCACACATATCCAAAGTATAACAATATGGAGTTTAGCGATAAAGTTGGTTGGGCTTACATAGTAGCACATAAGACAAATTAGCCTAGAATATTCCGTAAGTATCTAGGAAGCTTCTTGGCTAGCTAAGCTTGCACCTCAAGTAAATAGCTTCTAGAAGCTTCCAACTAGCTTAGCTTACACGCCATGTAGATGGCTTCTAGAAGGAAGCTTCTTGAGAAGCTTCCTAGTTAACTTAGCTTGCACTCTAAGAAAGCAGCTTGAGGAAGCTTCTCAAAGGCATTGTATGCTACCTATAAATACCAAAGCCAAAGCTCATGCTAGGCATTCTGAGTTTTCTCATATTCAAGTATCTCAATGTGAGTTTCCATTCTCCTATTTCTCTCCTCGGTCTTGGTCTTTTACATTGGTATTAGAGCAAGAATGGGATGGATGGAATTTATGGACCACCAAATCCACTTCCACCAAACCATTGGGATTTTCATGTCCAGATATTACCCAAGCTCCGCTTCATACAATTCATCACCTCACACTTTGGGTAGGATTTTCTACATATGATCACCGTGCTTGAGGAACCCTTGAAACTTCCAGTTGTCACTTATGGAGAAAGGTGGACGTGATGTATCTTTGTGTTAATCAATTAGATAAATTGGGAGAAGTAGGATAGAGTAGTAGTTATGGCGGCAATCCCGGAAGTTATCCTTGCAATGCAGCAAAAAATTGAGCACCTTACTCGATTGTTGGATGAACGAGACCAACAACAACAAGAACATATAGAGAGAGCGCCAGTCTGAGATGGAGAAGATCATATTCAATTTCCAAAACCCAAGGTGTTTGAAGGTAAGAATCTTCTAGGCATAGTGGAGAATTTTGTGTTTGATTGCGAACATTACTTCAAAGCCACCAATCTTCAAGATGAATAGAAACAGATTCTCTTGGCTTCTAGCCAATTGGATGGTGTGGCAAAACTTTGGTGGCAATTCCGAGTGGAGCGAGTTCAACAACAAATTGTTGCACCAATCTTGACATGGACAAAATTCAAGGATGCAATACTTGGTCAATTTCAAACTAAAAATGCTACCCAAGCCGCACGAGATAAATTAGCGGAGTTGAAGTAGATTGGCTCCATAAGAGGCTATATCACACAATTTCAGAACATCATCATGCAAATTCCAGATATACAAGAAGGAGAAGTTCTGGATTGATTTATGTGGGGATTGAAGTCACAAACCAAGGAGTCAAAGTGCTTGGGCTGAGTGCTTTGATTCCTTGGTTGCGACAACTTGGTCTTGACCTTGACTTACACCAAGCTTACTAATACAATATGCACAAGTGGAAGAACCAACACCAATGGAGATTGGTGCTATCCAACGGAGGCCATTTGGTGTAGCAAACAAAGAAAGATTGCAACAAAATGGAGGTTGTTTTTATTGTTGCCAAGTTGGACATTGCATTGCTTAATGTCCATTTAGGAATGTGCAACCTCAACAAGTTGCCCAAATGGAGTTTGTGGAACCAAATGATCAGAGAAACAAAGAATCCTAGTAGGAGATTTTAAGCCGCCTATTGGGAGCTTGATTAGTTCCAATGGGATTGAAGGCTCAACCTATGCAAGTTTGCTTCACTTGCAAGGTATGATATCTAATTGGGGTTGTAGGATTTTGGTTGATTTTGGAAGTTCAGAGAATTGCATGTCTATGCAAGTAAGCAAAGGAATTGGGTATTCCTATCAAGCCAATGATTGGAAGTAGTTTGATGATGGCGGATGGTAGAAAGGGTTTTGCATTCTGCACCTTGCATCCTATTACCTTCAAGATTATTTGGAGTGTATGAGATTTGTAGTGGCACCTCTACACTATGATATCATTCTAGGTCTACCTTGGCTTGAACATCATAAGGTTCAATTTTATTGGACTTGATGCCAAATTCAAGTACAACACCAAGGTAGGAATTTCTGATTAGGTTGTCTGGCACCTCTAAATAAGACACCTAAGAATAGTAAGTGCCAAGATGGGAAGTTTTTCAAGAAGGTAGCCATAGAGCAAACCTTGAAGGGAGTGGAGTCCCAAGATGGGAAGTTTGTCATGAAGGCAACCATGGAGCAAGCCTGGAAGTGTAACACCCATTTGTGCATGTGTGTGGTATTGTGATATTTAGCTTGGTATTACAAGTACTTAAGAGATATTATTTATATAGAGATAAAGGATGGTTCTATATTAGTCATGGTTAGCTAAAGTTAGTCATAGCTAAGATAGATGGGACCTTACTTTAGAGGAAGTAGAAAAGATGAGCACCACTATTTTGGATTTTAGTGTGTTGACTTGGTATTATTCCTAGGTGTTTGGCTTTGGGGAAAGAGTTGAGAACTCTTGGGCCCGCAAGCCTTTTTGTTTTGGATTCTTCTTTAGTCCAAGGATAGCCCATGTGAAGGAATCCTTGCTTTAGTGGTTGGGTCAAGATAAGGGGAATATGCCCATGTGAATGGTTATTCCTTTCTACTTTTTGACTTTACTTGACTTTTAGTCTAGTAACTTGAGTTACTACGGTAATTAGTAACTTTGGTACGTAACTATTTCACAAGTATATAAACAAGGAGTGAGGAGGTACTCATCATCCTTTCATTTGCAACTATCTCTCTCTCATTGAGTTCTCTAGTGAGCAATGTCTTGAGTCTTGGAGTGTTAGCCTTGGAGGAGTATGATGGAGTTGGGGTTCCTTGCCTTCTTAGTCCATGGTGCGCTACCATAATAGCCATCAGAGGTTCATCCTGAGTGAGAGACATGCCGGCTCACAGAAGAGAGATGAGTCCTTGGAAGGGAAGTTGGTTAGTAAAGCAGCCATAGAGCAAGCTTTGGAGGAAGATAAGTTTGTATTCACGGTGTGGATCAAGCCGATTGCACAAGAACAATCTAAAGAGGGCCAAGAGCCTCATCAAGCAATGGTTGATTGGATAGTTCAAGAGTTTTCAGACGTGTTTCCGGATGATGTGCCAAAGGGATTACCTTCCAATCAGATATGCCCTTCAAGATCGAGTTATTGCCAAGGAGTACTCCAGTGAGGAGACCGATCTATTGGCTCTCACCAAAGGAGTTGGAGGAGTTGCAAACAACACTTACAGAGTTGTTGGAGAAGGACTTCATACAACATAGTACCTCTCCTTGGGGAGCACTGGTACTATTTGTTCCAAAGAAGGATGGAGGACTTTGTTTTTCTATTGATTACCGTGGGCTCAATAAGCAAACAATGAAGAATGCATATTCCTTGCCTTGGATTGATGACTTGCTTGATTAACTAAGTGGAGTACACTACTTTTCCAAGTTGGATCTTTGCAGCGGCTATTAGCAAATTCTTATTGATAGAGAAGATGTGCAAAAGACCGCCTTTCATACAAGGTATGGGCATTTTGAGTGGAGAGTTCTACCTTTTGGACTCACTAATGCTCTAGAAGTCTTCATGGATCAGATGCATTGGGTGTTGGATGGACTATTGGATTGGTTTGTGGTGGTGTTCTTGGATGATATCTTAATTTATAGTAAGATAGAGGCAAAACACATGAATTGTGTGCGAGAAGTCCTAAGATGCAATGACAATGGAAATTTTACTACAAGAAGTCAAAGTGTGCCTTTTGGCAGAAGGAGGTTACCTTCTTGGGTCATAAGATCTCATCAGAGGGGATCAAGATGGAAGAAGGGAAATTCAAGGCCATTTTTTATTGGCCTACCCCAAAGGATGCTACAAAAGTACAGGCATTCAATGGATTGGCCAATTTTTACCGACGGTTCATCCATTATTATGCTCATGTGGCTGCACCATTGACTGACCTCTTGGGAAAGAACTTGAGTTTCTAGTGGACCACCAAGCATGAAGAAGCATTCCAGAAGCTAAAGCATATGGTGTCTTCAAGACCCATTCTTCAACCATATGATCCTCAACTACCTTGTGTGGTTGATTTGATGCTTCTAACTTTGCAATTGAAGCCGTGGTGCAAAAAGAATTCCCAGATGGACTCCATCCCATTGCCTTTGTGTCTCGCCAACTCAATATGGCTGAACAAAACTATTCTGCTTGAGATTGAGAACAACTTGCAATGGTATACGCCACCAAGGTATGGAGGCATTACCTCTTGGAGAAACAAGTGATCATGCAAACTGATCACAAACCATTGTTGCAGACCTTACACTTGGAACACATGAAGAGTCAACATCATCTATAGGAGAAACAACTCCAACTATATGACATCAAACTCAAGTACAAACCAAGTTGGTTCCATGTCATCCTTGATGCTTTATCATGATGACCTAATTTGAAGTCTCTTCCTCTCATCACAATGGCAATTTCAACATTGTCAGTTGAATCCAAGGTCCAAAATGAGTTTCAATCAGCTCTACACCAAGATCCCTTCTTCCAAATCGTACATGGTTGCCTTATTGCATGCGATAAGGAGTACAACATCTTCTCCATCAAGGAGGGCATTTTATTCCATGAGGACCAGATTTATGTTCCAACTAAAGGTAATCTTTGACTTATGCACCTTCAAGAAGCCCATGATTTACCCATCACTGGTCACATGGGTGGACAAGACCTTGGGTACCCTCCAACGTCAATGCTGGTGGCCCAACATGACACGAGATGTTCAAGAATTTTTCTGATCGTGTGAGAGCTGCCAATGTAACAAGGCCAGCAATGAGAAGCCAAGTGGACTCCTTCAACCACTCGCCATTCCATCCGCTTGCTGGGAGCATGTGAGCTTGGATCTCATCACATCCTTGCTAAAGACAAAACAAGGACATACCATAATCGTGGTGTTTGTGGATAAGCTTAGTAAGCAAATCCACTTGGCACCAACTTCTCATACCATGGATGCTCCAACCTTAGCGTAAATCTACTTTGACAATGTCTTCAAGCATCATGGGATGCCATGTGTACTCATCTCCAACCATGATCCTCAATTTACCGGGAAGTTTTGGCAAGCACTCTTCCAGATACTTGGCACCAAGCTTGCTTTGTCCATGGCCTATCATCCTCAAATTGATAGCCAAACCAAATATGCAAATAGTACATTGGAGGATATGTTGCATGCTTTTGTCAATGTCCACCATACCAATTAGGATGAATGTCTTGCAGCTATAGAATTTGCTTACAACAATTCCAAATAGGCAAGCACCGGATTTTCTCCTTTCTTTCTCAATTTTGGCCAAGATCTTCTTGTTCTAGATTCTCTTCTTGCTTCCCATCCATCTCAGGTTCCTCATACTTCCACATTCTTGACCATTAAATCTCAATCTCTCCAACAAGCCAAGTCTCACCTCCTTATTGCTAAGAATTACCAAAACAATATGTGGACCACCATCGTTGTGATCTCACCTTTGAAGTTGGTGATAAAGTCATGTTATCCTTTAGTAACCTCCCTCTCCCACTTGATACCCAAGTTTGTAAACTTGCACCTAATTGGATAGGACCCTTTGATATCACCCAAATTGTCTCTCTTGTTGCTTATCGACTTGCCTTGCCTTGTCACATGCGTATCTATCTTGTCTTTCATGTTTCCAAGTTGAAACCCTTTGTTCCTAATCCCTCTTCCTTTTCCTCTTGAGTCCAACCTCCCCCTCTTCTTGTCCCTATCAATGATCATGAGGAGTACAAAGTTGATCGTATCTTGGTACGTTGCCATATTCAACGAGACCGTTGCCAACATATGGAGTACAAGGTCCTTTGGAAAGAGTATCCCTTTCATGATGCCACATGGGAACCTCTTTCTCACCTCGTGAATGCACAGACGGCCATCCAAGAATTCAAAGCTTCACTGGCAACAAGGACATCACTAACTAGCGGCGAGAGAATATGTAACAATATGGAGGTTAGCAAAAAAGTTAGTCGGGCTTACGAAGTAGCACATAAGAAAAATTAGCCTAGAATATTCCGGAAATATCTAGGAAGCTTCTTGGGAAGCTTCTTGGCTAGTTTAGCTTGCACCTCAAGTAAGTAGCTTCTAGAAGCTTCCAACTAGCTTAGCTTGCACGCCAAGTAGGTAGCTTCTAAAAGGAAGCTTCTTGAGAAGCTTCCTAGTTGACTTGGCTTGCACTCTAAGAAAGTTGCTTGAGGAAGTTTCTTGAGAAGCTTCTCAAGCGCCTTGTATGCTACCTATAAATATCAAAGCCAAAGTTCATGCTAGGCATTCGGAGTTTCCTCACATTCAAGTGTCCCAATGTGAGTTTCCATTCTCCTATTTCTCTCCTTGGTCTTGATCTTTTACACAAAGCTTGCCATTCTTTTTCTTCACAATGATAATTGGAGACACCCATTTTGAATTGTCTACTTCAAAGATAAATCCGGCCTCCTTGAGCTTATCAATCTCCTCCTTCACAACCAAAGATATTGGTGGGCTAATGCAATGTTGCTTTTGGCGGATTGGTCTTGCATGTGACTCCACCTCTATCTTGTGCTCCTCCAAGGTGACTTCCTTCAAATCCTTGTAACTAAAAGCAAAGACATGGATGAACTTGTGGAAAATCTCCTCAAATCTCACCTTCTCCTCCTTGGTAACATTTGGGCCAAACTTGAGGGTAGCTAACCTTCTCTCTACCTCCTCAAGTGTCAATGGTGATTTATCTGGGTCCTTCAAAACCTCTGGCTTAGGTGCAAAATCCATAGCATACAAAGGATAGCGAGTGCTCCTAGTAGACATAGGAGTATCCTTGCTTGGAGTCAATCCTTGAGAAGAGTAAACATCCTCTGCAAAACGAGCTCTCTTCTTCTCTTGTACCAAAAGCTCCCTTGGAGTTTGAGCACTCTCCATTCTCATACTTGCTCTCAACCACATCTATGGATGCTATCCCCTTAACTTCATTTGGATAAGGAGCCATTGGGGTTTCACTTCCTCCCTCTTTCTCTCTATTGGCTCTTTGGTACCCACATTTTTTTGTTTTTCTATGGTTAGTAGTGTTTAAGAGATGAAGTAAGCACTAAAAGTTGAATTGCGGACAAAGAATGGACAGAAGTAACTTTGGAGCAAATCCAAAGAAGATGACATCAGATCCGATGATGGAGGTACTCAGAAGAGGAGTGTGCCGGAAAAAGTCCAAAGATCACCATCTTTGGGTTGGAAGACATAGGAAAGACGAAGACCATTGAACAACCTCTGTACGTGGCAAGAAAGTACATTTCAAGAAATGGCAGAGGCAGAAGAAGCATGTCTTGACAGTGACCGGGAGTGCACGTAGAAGAGAGAAATTCACAGACAAAATCGACTGAAGAATGACTGCAATTCGGGGCAATATAAAATTGCGACTACGTAAGGGAAAGTTGAATACTCTAAGTAAATTTCCAATCCCTTTGAGTAGTTGTCCTGGAGTAATGCGTGTCCAAAAGCCCATCAAGAGTGAGATTTTCCGAAACTCTGAGGGAGTTAGAGTGTCTCGTCCAGCAGAGGATCTCATTTTCCAACATCGTAGAATGAGAGAACATATCATGGCAAAGAAGGTGGCCAACGTGATGGCAGTGAGAGGTTTTGCAATCCGAAGGGTAGATGTAGTGGCGAGAATTGAAGTCTTGATTAGACTTCATATTACCTTTTTAGCATGGAACTGGAATTTTAGTTTCCCAAGAGTGATGGTAGAGATCACTGCCAGTAATTGTGAGGAGGGTCCCGAGGTGGAAGGAAAGAGAGGAAATCCGGCTTGATGGACTGAGTCGGATTGGAAGTTGGTATTGGGAAGAGAAGCAGGAGAACCAACATGGATCACCTTCTATCGGAAGTGTGATGCTGCAGAGGAGATAGCGGAAATCCACAATTTGTTCTTTGCTCCAAGAACCACAAATGGCTACAAGGTGGAGTCCTATTGGGATCCGATCCAAAGAAGTATTGTGGGGGTGATGATGGCCATGTTCAAGCCAAAATGAACCACCTACGTGAACATGCAGCAGGCTGTCTTCTTCCATCAGATGTTTGCAAGAGCTCTAGTGAAGTGAGGGAAGTGCTTTCACCACTGAACAAGGTAGATGGTGGTGAATTGGCAAACGGGCTTGCCACCACATTATTCTGCACCGTTTGCAGCCCACTTCTACTTTGGGCTGAACTTACTATCCAAAGAAGAGCGTCATCATATAGTGTCTCACATGCATCCCAATTTGTGACGAGAAGCAGAAGAGGAGGAGCGATAGTATATGCTGCATCTTCGAGCAAATGACAAATACTTCATGAGGACGGAACAGTGGAAAGTCGAAGAAATTACCAGTCCAAAGACGAAGAAACATGGCAAACCCAAAGAAGCAAGGTCACCTCCCATGCAAAGGAAGACTTGGCAGCTGAGGTTGAAAACGGCAAAGATCGTAAAAGAGGCATCAATCGGCATCGGAGTCTAGGGAAGAGACAAAGTTGCAAGAAGAGGAATCAGAAGAAGAGGAGCTCACATTGAAAAGTGAGGAGTCGGGGAGCGATAGCAATGGGAAGCCAGAGGTCTTGCAATCAGCAGCAATAAGTGAGGCTTGTTAGACAATGGTAGTAAACAAGTCAAGAGCAGAAGAGAAAGTAGAGAATCCCGCGGGGCCAAGTTCAAGAGGCCAAGACGAAGAAAGTGCCGACACGATGAAGATATGAAGATCATGACTTCGGATGAAGGAGCCGATGACGGAGGAGAAGACTCTAGACAAAGATGGCGATGACTCCAGACAAAGATGGCGATGACAAGGAAGAGCACTTTGGTGGGATATCCTATCTGACAAAGGTGGTAACACCATTGCTGGAACTATTGAAGGAGCATTGAAGAGTAATTCCCTAAGATTGCAAGAAGGGGATGAACGCATTGCAGATGGTGAAGTATTTGGTAAGTGAAGTGAAGGAGCTACATGAGCAACAAGTCTGAAGAAGCAAGGAAGTGGAAGAACTTTGGAGGGAGGAAAGCGTGATGAAGAAAATGTTGACCATGCTACAAGGGAGCTATGCAGAAAAGGAAAAGGAACTGCAAAGGCGAGCTGGAGAATTCAAGGAACAAACGATGTGGCTCAATAAGATGAAGGAAGAAGTGAGTGATGTGTGCATCAAGAATGTTCATTTGAAGGCGATGAACATTGTAATGGAGCGGGAGTTGGACAGCTTAAAGAAAAGTGCCGCAACAAAAGACCAAGCATGGCAGAGAGAGTTGGCAGCCAGGCAAGAAGAAGAAGAGCGATTGCGAGATCTTGTCAAGAGTGCGGAACAATAGAGCGTGCAGTATGCAGAGGAGAAGAAGATGCTCGCTGTAGAATACAAAGATGAGTTGAAGATGTATCGTGAGGAGTTGAAGGTGGAGCGCTCTCGAGGATATGCATCGGAATCAGTAGTGGAAGTTGCATGAAATTTAAGAGTGATTTTAAGCACGGAGGCTGAAGGGAGATTGGAGGAAGCTTGCGTACATGAGTTAAAGTTACTTGTGCAAGAAACGCGGAATAGAAAGGCCAAGGATGTGGACATGAACACCTTATTGATTTGATTGAGGGAGCATGTCAATAAGAAAATGTTAGATGTAGAGAACAATGTTAGTCTTAGACTAGATTTAGTCAGTTCGGAATTAGAGAAGATCCAAAATAGTGTGACAGTGGAGAAGAAACCCAATGTCACAAAAGTAGGAATACAAGTGTCATCAGACTTGATGATTGACACATTAGAGAAGAGTGGGTCAGGAGATAATGAGTTTGATAAGTTACTCCTTTGTGCAATTGTAGTTTCTAGTAAAGAAGTAGCAGAAACAATGAAGGATTTGGTAGATGTAGATATATCCAAAGAAGGAGAAGTAGTAAGAAGATCATCGGGTTTGGAAGCTGATGATGAGGTAGACATCGGACCAGGATAAGTGTCAATTTTGAGATAGGAAGAGGCAGATATGAAGAGATAGATGTCACTTGGGATCTGTAGGTAGGAAGAGATGTTAGGAAGTGGTGCCTAGGTAGGCAAGTCTACCGTTTGCTTTAGTATTCAAGGGGAGCATTCACAGTACAATGTTGTTCAGTATTCAAATTTTTGAAGATAGATAAAGTGAAGTGCTATTCCCAGTACTCATCGCTTAAGATTAATTCCGATTGTCAATTTCGGGTTTGTGTTTGTGAGTATGTGGAGAATTCTGAAGAGCAAGTCAATGTGTTTGTGGATGTTGGAATCTGCAGCCTTGATCTTCATTCTGTGTGTTTGATCCTGAGTGAAGTGCATCGGAGCAATGCCTTGACAGGTCTAAGAGGAATTGTAGTGTTGGTAGTATTTTGCATTGGTGAGTGCAGCACGAAGTTGATGTGAAGCAATTTCAATCGAGGAAGTTGTGCCTTTAGTGGAGGGGCGGAACACAATTCTGAGGCAAAATTGTTCTTCGTAGTGAAGTGCCATCTTCAGGAGAATCTGAATCATCACAATCAAGAGTTGTTTGGACAGAATTTGCTATGTTGTGATTATGTGTGTGTGTATTCGTGACAAGTTGTCAAGATTGTGAGCTTGTTACTCTCTTCTGGGTGTAGTTTCTACCTGAGAGATTAAAGAAGTCATCAAGAAGAATTGCAATTGTGACTTTTGTCTTCGTATTCGACCAATTCTGGATAGTATCTCTACGGGAACAAACTCTACTAACCCGATTACCACAAAAGTGATATTTGCCGGGTTGTCACAGGCTCCCTCATAATCCCTTCCTCCATGGTAAGTGGAATTTGGGCAATTCATTTGGATATGGCCTCTTCCTCCACAACCAAAACAATTTCTCTCATTAAAATTGTTGGTTGGTTGGCCTCTTCTATATGGATAGTTTTTATAACTCCTAGGCCCTCTCCCTACATTCTAATCCACCTCTCTCTTCTCCCATAGTTGCACCACATTAATCTTGAGATCTGCAAGTTGTTCTGTGATGGTTTGAAGTGGATCCTTTGGTGGAGGTGCAAGAACTAGAGAAATTTCTACTTGTGATGCAACCCTTGCTTCCAAATTATTAGAAGTTCCACCATACTTATAACCTTGAGGAGGATGCACAACCTCTTTCACCACCAAACTCATCCCCTTCCAAACTCTCCTCCATACGAATTGTAATCTTGATAGCTTCAACCTTGGAAGAAGGCTTCTCATATCTCACCTTGCTTCTAATTTGTGATCTCAATACTCCCACAAAATTCTTGGTGAGCATGGCCCCTATGCCAATCATAGTAGTCTCCACATCATCCTCACCCTTCCTCAACACTATCTGGACTCTAACTTTTCTACTCTTTCCACATAGACTCTCACTTTCTCTCCATCTCCTTGTTTGAGAAAGGTAACCTCACTCATCAATCTCTCATAACTCTCATCTAGAAGAAAGTACTCAATGAGTGCTAAAGTCAAACTCTCCCAAGACTCTTCTTCCTTATCTCTCCTCTCTTTCTTTTGGTATTTTGACTCATACCATGTAAGTGTTGCGTCCTCAAAGGAATTTGGTAATTATGAGGCCCACTCATTCTTCCTCCTCTCATTGTTTTCTATGCAAGCTCTCTTGAAGTCTCTTGAAAAGGCCTCCACATCTTCTCCATCCTTGCAGACTTTCAGATCTTTTCATTAAGCCATTTGGCCTAAACATCTTTCTATTTAGCACACATATTTCAAATTTGGTTTGAAAACCACTCCTCCTCACTTTAAAAACTCATAACTCTTTGTGCAAGAATGATCTCTCTCTAATTTTTGTGTAAACAGGTAGGATATAATGCACTAAATTTTCTTGAAAAGTTTTTAAAAAAATCCACTAAAAAATAAAGAAATGACAGATTGTGTACAATTTTCCAGAGAGCATGTAGTGTGGGCGCAGTTTACCCTATCAACTTTCAAAAATCTAGCCCAATGCGCATAGTAGCTTTCACAATAATTTCAAGTGTGCTAACTGAAGAACAACCCAAGCTATCATGTCTAGAAATTTCAAGTCCAGATCTCAAACTTGAGATTTTGCCCAAAATCACCTTAATCTCCAAAATCTGCAATCCACCTCACACAATCTCTCCAAATCCTCTCATGTATAGAAGATGTACAAAATCACCTCAAAGACATCATAATGAACGACATGGCATACAAATGGATCTTGGTTCTCTAACATAAGTTCAGCCCTTTACTCTCCTAATGTTCTCTCCAAGTGAGCTCTCATATCCTCCTTTTGCCTAATGTAGAATTGAACGCAGAACATTATCTTGCCTTCTAGAGAGATCCCAGCAACGGAACCAAAAATGTGAGTTGGCCTGTCTCTCACTCAGGATGAACCTTTGGTGGCTATTATGGTAGCGCACCATGGACTAAGAAGGCAAGGAACGCCAACTCCATCATACTCCTCCAAGGCTGACACTCCAAGACTCAAGACATTGCTCACTAGAGAACTCAATGAGAGATCGATAGTTGCAAATGAAAGGATGATGAGTACCTCTTCACCCTTTGTTTATATACTTGTGAAATAGTTATGCACCAAAGTTACTAATTACCGTAATAACTCAAGTTACTAGACTAAAAGTCAAGTCAAGCCAAAAAGTAGAAAGGAATATCCATTCACATAGGCATATTCCACTAGCATGTGATCTTATCTTGACCCAATCACTAAGTCAAGGATTCCTTCACATGAGCTATCCTTGGACTATAGAACAATCCAAAACAAAAAGGCTTGCACGCCCAAGAGTTCTCAACTCTTTCCTCAAAGCCAAACACATAGGAATAATACCAAGTCAACACACTAGAATCCATAATAGTGGTGCTCATCTTTTCTACTTCCTCTAAAGTAAGGTCGCCTCTATCTTAGCTATGACTAACTTTAGCTAATCATGAGTAATGTAGAAACATCCTTTATCTCTATATAAATATTATCTCTCAAGTACTTGTAATACCAAGTTAACTATCACAATACCACACACATGCACAAATGGGTGTTATAGATCAAAGAACAACCATTCCAAGTTCATAATGATTGGAGTAAATTGAAGCTTGGAGTAGTGCTCATCCAACAAGATGATGGGGAGAAGGAGTTTGTGGTGGCATATGCCAATTGCTCCAACGATTCAGTAGAGGTGAAATATAGTTCATATGAGGGAGAGTGTTGGCAGCAATATGGGCAATAGCACATTTTTTATGTTACCTATTTGGTAACCCCTTCACTTTCATCATTGAATATCAACCATTGAAGTGGTTGATGGAGTCTGATAAGCTTTCAAGGAAGCTGCATGATGGGCTCTATTTTATAAGAATTATGATTTCATAGTTATTCATAGACCTAGAGTAGTGAACTATGATGTTGATGGGTTTAGTAGAAACCCATGTCCCAACCAGCAGGATTAGACTAGAACATAGTGGCATAGTGAGAGCGATGAGGAGATGGTGCTAAATTGGTATGCATCTACCTTTCTGTGTTTCTTTTATGAGGCTTTAGAAGTATCTTTCTCAACACATACAAAAGGAGTCGTTGAGGTCATAGATCCAAAGGGTGGATATATAAGTATAGGTCAATGAGACATTCATGATGATGTCTTAGTGATGGATTACCTTTGCATTAGTGTTGTGGGTGGCACAATTGGTGCTAAGGAGAGAGACTATGTTTTTCAACAAGCCATGCAATTATATTAAAGGGAAGATACCTTCTTTGTATATAGGAGGATGGTAGAGTGCAAATAGTACCATTTCCATCTCAAAGACCATAGTTGGTACATCATGCTCATAAAAGCTAGGACATTTTGGAGTAAAGCATACATATAGCTTACTCCAAAGTCATGATTGGTGGTGTGATATTGTAAAAGACCAAGACCAAGGAGAGAAATAGGAGAATGGAAGCTCACATTGGGATGCTTGAATGAGGGAAAACTCCGAATACCTAGCATGAGCTTTGGCTTTGGTACTTATAGGTAGAATACAAAGCCCTTGAGAAGCTTCTCAAGAAGTTTCCTTGAGCCGCTTTCTTAGAATGCAAGCCAAGTTAACTAGGAAGCTTCTCAAGAAGCTTGCTTTTAGAAACCGCCTACTTGGCATGCAAGCTAAGCTAGTTAGAAGCTTCTGGAAGCTTCCTTCTAGAAATTACCTGCTTGGAGCACAAGTTAACTAGTTGGGAAGTTTCCTAGATGCTTCTAGAGTATTCTAGGCTAATTTGGCTTATTTTCTACTTCGTTAGCCTTGCTAACTACATCGCTAAACTCCATATTGTTACATATTCCTCCACCGCCAGTTGGTGACATCCTTGTCGCCATTGAAGCTTCAAACTCCTGGATGGCCGTTTGTGCATTCTAGAGGTGAGAAAGAGGTTCCCATGTGGCATCATGAAGGGGATACCCTTTCCAAAGGACCTTGTACTCCGTATGTTGTTGGCGTCCTTGTTGGATGTGGCAACGTGCAAGGATATGATCAACTTTATACTCCTAATGATCATTGATAGGGATAGGGAGAGGAGGAGGTTGGACTTGAGAAGAAAAAGAAGAGGGGTTAGGAACAAAGGGTTTCAACTTGGAAACATGAAAGACAGGATGGATGTGCATATGAGAAGGCAAGGCAAGTCTATAAGCAACAGGAAAGACAATTTGGATGACATCAAAAGGTCCTATCCAATTAGGGGCAAGTTTACAAACTTGGGTATCAAGTGGGAGGGGTAGATTACTAGAGGATAGCATAACTTTATCACATAATTTCAAAGGTGAGATCACGATAATGGTGGTCCATATATTGTCTTTGACAATTCTGAGCAACCAGGAGGTGAGATTTGGCTTGTTGGAGAGATTTGGATATGGTGGTCAAGAAGGTTGGAGTATGAAGGACCGGAGAAGGAGGAGGAGTAAGAAGAGAATCTAGGACAAGCGGATCTTGGCCAAAATTGAGAAAGAAAGGAGAGAATCCGATGCTTGCCTATTTAGAATTGTTGTATGCAAACTCCATAGCTGCAAGACATTCATCCCAATTGGTATGGTGAATGTTGACAAAGGCACAAGGCATATCTTCCAAGGTGCAATTTGCATTCAGTTTGTCCATCAGTTTGAGGATGATAGGTTGTAGACAAAGCAAGTTTGGTGCCAAGTATCTAGAAGAGGGCTTGCCAAAACTTTCCAATGAAGCAAGGATCACGGTCGGAGATGAGTACATATGGCATCCCATGATGTTTGAATACATTATCGAAGTAGAGTTGCACCAAGGTTGGAGCATCCACAATATCAACCGTTGGTGCCAAATAGATTTGCTCACTAAGCTTATCCACAAACACCACAATTGTTGTGTGACCTTGTTGTGTCTTGGGCAAGGAGGTGATGAGATCTAAGCTCACATGTTCCCAATGAGTAGTTGGAATGGGAAGAGGTTGAAGGAGTCCACTCGGCTTTTGGTTATTGTCCTCGTTGCATTGAAAACTCTCACACAATCAAACAAACTCCCAAACATCTTGTGTCATATTGGGCCACCACCATTGGCGTTGGAGGGTACCAAGGTCTTGTCCACCCCCATGTGACCAGCTATTGGTAGATCATGGGCTTCTTGAAAGCACACAAGTCAGAGATCACCTTTGGCTGGAACATAGATCCAATCCGCATGGAATAGAAGGCCTTCCTTGAAGGAGAAGATGTTGTACTCCTTGTTGCCTATTGTCAGATGACCATGTACCATTTGGAAGAAGTGATCTTGTTGTAGAGCTGATCAAAACTTGTTATGGACCTTGGGGTCAATTGACACCGTCGTAATTGCCACCGTGATGAGAGGAAGAGACTTCAAATCAAGTCATTGTGATAGAGCATCAAGGATGACATGGAACCAACTTAGTTTTTACTCAAGTTTGATGTCAAACAATTGGAGTTGCTCTTCCCATCGATGGTGTCAACTCTTCATGTGTTCCAAGTGTAAGGTCTGCAACAATGGTTTGTGATCAGTTTGCATGATCACTTGTTTCTCCAAGAGATAATGCCTCCATACCTTGGTGGCATATACCATTGCAAGTTGTTCCCGATCTTGAGTAGAGTAATTTCTTTTAGCTATATTTAGTCAGCGAGACACAAAGGCAATGGGATGTAGTTCATCTAGGAATTCTTGTTACAACACAGCTCCAATTGCAAAGTTAGAACTTATCATAAGTTCCATAAGTTTGGACAACTAATCTCTTACAACGTAGCCTTAAGAAATCTAAAATCCTTCTAATACAACTATCATTACATCCACTAAACATCACTACCTCACAACTTTAAACCTAAACAACCATCCTTGAACTTTACTTCTATCCTAACCATTTAATCCAATCATCCTACTTTTAACATGTGACAAGATAATTTGAACTATTTAAGCCAATCAAGCCACTTCTAACATCAGACTCCCTTCTCACAAATAATTTGAAGCATTTAACATAGTCAAGCCACTTATAACATGAGACTCCCTTCTCATAGATAATTTGAAACATTTAATCCAATAAAGCTACTTCAAACATTTTTAATCCAATCAAATTTTTTATAACATTTTTTAAGTATTTAAAGTAATTTACCTCATATTATATTCAACCTTATATAAATCATTAAATTATTTTGATATATTTTATATTCAACCTTAGATATTATTGCATAGTTAGTTTATTACATATTAAATTTTACATATATTGTATTCTACATGGTACTCAAACAAAATATGTTATATTCTACATGTGTAATACCAAGAGCTAGCCATATGATCTGGATGTGAAATTTGGTTTGGTAATATCTAGAATGATGTTATATATGATGTTGAAAATAAATCAGATAGAAGTATCACCAAAAGGTACTTCTACTAATAGTGCAAAAACCAAAATAGACTTGAAAAACTTAGAACCAATAGCTAGACATATGATTTAAAGGTGATAATTGGTTTGGTAACATCTAGAATGATGTTACACACAACGGAATGAATAGATCAGAAAGAGGTATCACCAAAAGTGGACTTCTACTAATAGAGTAGGAACCAAAATATACCTAAAATCTTAGAAGGCAATTTTGGAGGCCTAAACAAATGAATTAGGCCTCAAAAATAAGGGTTTCTCATTCCACTTGCTTTGTTTCATCAAGAGTTTTCCAATGGTACCTCACCCATGTGATTCTGAGATTCCTTCAAAAAGATTCTCTAAAAGATTCCTTTTGGTCAAAGCTTGTTTGACCAACCAGATAGGACCAGGACCGACATGTCACCCATCCAAGTAGGTAATCCAAGGGTGGAGCTTGCTGACATATCACCTATCAGTGTGTCTAATCCTAGGGTAGAGTTTCCTTGGAAGAGATCTTCTTTGTCTATATAATGAAAAGAAGGTGTTCCTTTTTGGGACATCAGAGGTTTCAATGTGAAATTGTGTGTTTCTCTTGGTGTGTTTCTTCTTAGGTCTCATATCCTTGGAGTATTACAATGGTATCAGAGCAGATGTTGTCATCCAAGAGAGTGGATCACCCCTCTTGGAAGAACATGGGCTACTAAGACTAAGTAATTTTGAGGAGAGACATCCTGGTGTAATTGGTAGATTAGGAGTGCTAGAGAGAGGATGGAATGGAGGCTCCAAGAAGACAATATCCAACACCTTGCTTTCCATTCTTGCATTACAACCTTATGGTAGATTGGAGGAGAAAACAATGAGAACCCATAAATGGTCAATAAGTGGGGTTAAAGAGAAATTGCACACGCAAGAATTGCCCCTTTATGTCATGGGGATAGCAACTATTTGTAAGACCGATAGATGTTTCATGGGTCTAATAAGAGAAGTCTAGAGTGCACAACTGGATGGACAAATTTTTTAGAAATTGAAGGATGTGGTGAATGAGTTTCAAGATGTCTTTCCTAATGATCTACATGCATGATTACCACCAAAAAGGAGGGTAGATCATAAAATTGAGACACTCTCGGGGAAGACATCTCCTTGTAAGGCCCCACATTGCCTATCACCTCATGAGTTGGAGGAGTGTAAGAATCAAATTAAGATATGTTGCAAAAAGGGTCATCCAACCCAACATATTACCATATGGGGCTCTTGTTTTGTTGTGAAGAAGAAGGATGGTACAATGCGCATGTGCATCGACTATCAGGGTCTCAATCAGAAAATAATGAAGAAAAAATACCCCTTACCTTGCATGGATGACTTATTTGATCAACTCAATGGAGCAAGATACTTCACCAAACTGGACTTGCAAAGCGGTTACAATCAAATTCAAATTGTAGAGGAGGATGTGTAAAAAACTGCCTTTCAAACTAAGTATGGCCACTTTGAGTATCTTGTGATGCCTTTTGGCCCAGCAATGCACCAACCACTTTCATGATTCTAATGAATGACATATTTCATCCATATTTAGATAAGTCTTCTATTGTCTTCTTGGATGATATCTTAGTATACAATAGCAGAATGACAGAACACAAACAACATCTATGAGGAGCCCTCTAGATTCTAAGATAGAATCTATTGTATGCCAAACTCTCAAAGTGCAAGTTTGGCAAGTCTGAAGTAGACTACTTAGGGCATAGAGTAAGTGCAGAGGGTATTCAAGTATTGATAGATAAAATAGAGTTCATTTAAAAATGGCGTGCCCCAGAAGATCAGACTCAACTCAAGAGCTTCTTGGGATTGATGGGATTCTATTGTGAATTTGTCGAGGATTTCTCCAAGGTTGCATAGCCTTTAACGTCACTACTTGGCAAGGGGATAAAGTGGACATAGGGAACCGCACAAGAGTTGGCCTTTCAAGAATTGAAAGCCGTCTTGCTACATACACCAATCTTGAAGTGGTATGACCCAAAACGTCCAATCAAGTTGGTTATAGATGCATCAGGTGTAGCAATAGGAGCAATCCCACAACAAGAGTGGCATGACAAATATCATCCAATTGCATATTTCTCTCAAAATTTGTTACCAACAGAGCGCAACTATCACACCATAGAATGAGAAGAGTTGGCCATTGTCCTTGCAACCAAGCATTGGAAGCACTATTTGGGTGAGAATGCATTTGTAGTGGAGATAGACCACAAACTCCTAGTCTACCTTGAGACTCAAAAAGATCTTTCTCATTGCCAGATTCAATGGGCAAAGTGGCAACAATGCTTCAACATGACAATCACCTACATGGAAGGTAAGAAGTAACTTGCAAATGCATTCATCCACATGCCAATGGTAAACAATTTGGTGGCAGAGGTTAAGATTAACCATGAATTCTGGCCAAAGATTTTGGCTGCTACAAAAACTCATCCATAGATTGTAGGAGCGCAATCATCCAAAGGCGTCACCAACACCCAAGGACTTACCTTTTGTGATGGTAGATTATGGATCCCAAATATCCCAAAATTACACACCACCATTCTAGTAGATGTCATGTTTCAGCCATTGCAGGTTATGTCGGAGTGGACAAGACTATGGATGCAGTCCAACGCCATTACTATTGGCCCAAGATGAGCAACAATATGATAGACTACGTACGTAGCTGCCTACTCTGTCAACATAACAAAGCTTCTAATCAAGCTCTTGCAGGGCTCCTTCAACCTCTCCCCACTCCTACACAACATTGGGAACAAGTGAGTATGGATCTCATGTATGAATTACCCAAGACCACCTTAGGGTTTGACTCCATCATGGTCTTTGTGGATCGGCTCAACAAAATGATTCATATACGCCCTAATACCAAGGATGTTACCACTTTGCAACTAGCTCAATTATACTTAGATGTAGTCTTCTCTCACCATGGCTTGTCTTGAGTACTCATCACCAATAGAGGCACTCAATTCACCAGTTTGTTTTGGCAAACACTCTTTGGTTTCTTCAAAACCAAGTTGACCATGTCCACAACTTACCACCCCCAAAAAAATAGACAAATAGAGCGGGCTAGTTGCACTATTGAAGACATGCTCCGTGCCTTCACCTTAAAGGAGCAAGAGAGGTGGGACACCCTACTCCCATTGGTGGAATTTGCTTATAATAATTTGGTGAATGCATCCACCCATGTCATTCTATTCTTCCTCATGTATAGTGAGCATCCTTTCACAACTTCTAGCTTGATAAAGATCTGTCTGGTGGCTACCAAGGTCGACACAATCAACACATTTGTTTCTCGAATCCAACAAGGTGTGAAGCACACCAAGCACAATTTGCAGATTGCACAAAATTGACAGAAGTAGTATGTTGATGCACACCGTAGGCACATGGAGTTCAATGTTGGGGATCAGGTGTTGTTGTCTACAACCAACCTCACACTCGTTGGCCCTCATAAGCTTAGACCCCGGTTTATTGGGCCTTTTTCTATTCTTCTTCAAGTTGGCGTTGTGGCCTATCACCTTGAGCTACCACCACACATGAAGATCCATCCAATGTTCCATGTTTCCCTACTATGCAGATATACTCCCCAATCGGGCCCCTATCATTCCACACAAGATCTTGTTTGACACTCATTGATGGCATAGAGGAATATGAAGTGGAGCATATTCTCCAAAAATGCATACGTGGTACTCGACATCCACGTGTGGATAATCTAGTACAGTGGAAAGGTTACCTCCTCTATGAAGCAACCTATGAGCCCGCTACCAATTTGACACATGCACTGGTGTTGGTGCAAGCATTTGAGCAACAACTATACAACAAGGACGTTGCATCTTAAAAGGAGTGAGGTTTGTAATACCAAGAGGTAACCATATGATCTAGATGTGAAATTTGGTTTGGTAACATTTGGAATGATGTTGTATATGATGTTCAAAATAAATCAGATAGAAGTATCACCAAAAGGTACTTCTACTAATAGTGCAAAAACCAAAATAGACTTGAAAACCTTAGAACCAATAGCTAGACATATGATTTAAAGGTGAGAATTGGTTCGGTAACATCTGGAAGGATGTTACACATGATGGACTGAATAGATCAGAAAGAGGTATCACCAAAAGTGGACTTCTACTAATAGAGTAGGAACCAAAATATACCTAAAATCTTAGAAGGCAGTTTTGCCTAAACGGATGAATTAGGCCTTGAAAATGTCCAGATTTCCCCTCCCTCCCAACAAAGGAAATTTTGGCCTTTCCCTCCCCCTTGCATTGTCTCATCAAGAGCTTTCCAATGATACCTCACCCTCGTGATTCTAAGATTCCTATAGGAAAATTCCCTAAAAGATTCTCTAAAAGATTCCTTCTGGTCAAAGCTTGTTTGACCAACCAGATAGGACCAAGACCAACATGTCACCCATCCAAGTAGGTAATCCAAGGGTGGAGGTTGCTGACATGTCACCTATCAGTGTGCTTAATCCTAGGGTGGAGCTTGCTGACATGTCACCTATCAGTATGCCTAATCCTAAGGTGGAGCTTCCTTGGAGGAGATCCTCTTTGTTTATATAATTAAGAGAAGGTGCTCCTTTGGGGCATTGGAGGTTTCAGTGTGAAATTGTGTGTTTCTCATGGTGTGTTTCTTCTCAAGTCCCATATCCTTGGAGTATTAAAACATGTGCACTCAAACAACAAATTATATTGATATATATTTTGATCTTTCTTTGATATATCATATCATTTATATTTTAACCAAATATCAAATGCCCTTAACCTATTCCTATCCGCCACTCCAAAAAAACCTCTATAGAACACACTCCAAACCAAATGAATCCCAACTACACCTCAAATGAAACCCTTCCTAAACCAAGCAAACTTGATCCATTGATTCCCCAAGTGACACCTCATGAAGCGCATGTAACCCTTCATGGTACTAAAAAACCCCTATATTGACATCCCATGCTCTTTGGAATCTAGCAAACCCAGGTCTGATACCCTAAGCATGAATTTTGCTGAATCTTTTGGTTGGTGTAATACCGGTAGTTAGATATATTATCTAGAGGTGGAAATTGACTCGGTAATATCTAGAAGGATGTTATGTATGATGCACTAAGTAGATAAGATAGAGATGTCACCAAAAGAGTTTTATACTAATAAGGTAAGAGCCAAAAACACTAAAAACTTTTGAGCCAATAGGAGGTATAAATGGATGAATTAGGCCTCAAAAACAAATGATTCCTAGCCTTCCAAGGAAAAGAGTTGTCTTTTCTCCCCACTTTTCATCTCATCGAAAGCTTTCTAACAATCTCACCCATGTGATTTTGAGCTTCATATAGGAAGTTTCTCTAAAGATTCCCTCTGGTCAAACTTTTTTGACCAACTAAATAAGACAAGGATTAATAGGTCACCACCCATGCAAGTAATCTAAGGGTGGAGCTCACTGACTTGTCACCAATCTATGCATGTGATCCAAGGGTGGAGCTTCCTTTGAGGGGATCCTCTTTGCTATATAATAAAGACAAGGTGCTCCTTTGGGGCATCGGAGTATTGAGTGTTGAAGTTTTGTATTTCCTCTCTTGTGTTTCCCTTGGAGGTTCTCTTGTCCTTGGAATATTAAAGTTGGACTCCAAAGTTATGGCCATCTCCAACAGATCTTGACAACTAAAATTCTTTGATCTATCAAGACCAATATGGAGCACAAGAGAAAGCACATGGGACATACAAAGTTGTTTTACCTCAACCTCAATGTGTGCAATTGTTTCCTCCACACTCACTCAAATTCTAAATTGTATTGATCAATAGACAGTTGGGTGATCGGCAATTGGGTTCTGAATTCTAAGAAATTTTTGAAATCACAATTTTCCTCCCAAAGGCAACGCACATAACTTCAATCTTTAAGCCTTTGCACTTCTTTTGGTATTCAAATTTTTGTTTGTCCAAGTATTTAGCAATATCAACCCAACCTATGCCTTGAAATTGAAATTTGTTATTGTATAACTTTTGAATTTGTCACTATTGGTGAAATAGTGAATGTACCACATTCAAATCTTGCGCCTAATTCAAATCCTTTTATTGACAAGTCAAACCATTCTTGAGGATTCCATATGCGACTTGTACTAGATACAAATGGCAAGTTTTCCTCTTGATTGGCATCTAATATATATGCATCTTGTTGTTAGCCATAATGCTTTTCAACTAATCTCACATGTGATATTTGCTAAATTCACCCATAAGCAATTAGTAGGAATGTGCAGAAGGGGATCTTGAAATATGCCAAAAATTAGCACCCTACCCATAAAATTTTGTACAGACATTTCACATGAAGGAACCACAAGCTGTTACAGATAGCCAAAGATGCCAAAAAAACGTGTACTTGGGATGTTAAAATGCCATAACTTTCATGTAACTTCTGAATCTGAAATGCCTATTATGAGTGCATAATTCAAAGCCCAAACTGAACTTGGCATTATGTGCACTTGATGCCTAAAAACATCTTTAGCATACCTAAGTTGTAGAATGAACAACAAGCAAGTATGCTGATTATAAGTGGCCTCAACATATAGAATATGGATAATATTGCAATGTAGCCTTCAACAATGGCAAGCAATCCCAAGTATCACATTGTAGAATAATATACTTATAGCTTATGAAATTGCTCCGATAATTGGAAAGTGGAAATTACTTTAAGTTATTCCAGTCATATTGACCACTTCACATATAGTCATTAGCATTTTTACAGTTTTCCATTTCACACTAAAGATGATGCAGAATATTATTTGAAAGTGAGAAAATATACTTGTGAGGGCTTATTCTATTGTTCAAAGCTATCAGTAAAAGTGAATTAATCCAAATTTTAAATTTTCTTAATGCAAATTGTGAATATAAAAATATCCATAATTGTGATTTTGAGTTGAACTAATTGAGAAATGACAATTATTTTAGTGAAATAACTCATCAAAGGACTACTAATTAGCTTAAAATTTCCTTCATCCATTATTGACATAAGGCTTTGAACCTAATTGGTAAAAGCTATCTTTCTATGTAAGGAAAATTGGCTAGAGAAAAACAAAGAATCAGCAATGTAGTGCATATTTTTTCTTATTAAGTGTAAATTATTGGTACTTGAGAATCTTTCATGCATAATACACTATGTAAATTTAAGTCATTTATTATACATGCAAAATCATCAAAAGCAAAGTTATTATGGATAGTGCTATAAGACTAGTTTCTAACTATCAACTAGAATGGAAAAATAAGATAAATCTGAAATAATGTACATAAAGGTTTTTCATGCATAATGCTACACTCCTTATGGAGCATATATTCAATTTATAAAATTATAATTTGAATAATTTGAATCCTTCATAGAACTTCTATTTAATATGTGTATAATATAGTAAAAATAAAATTTATTTGGTCTTTTGATTGTTTCAATAAAATTAAGTATTTAGATCTTGACTTAACTTCTTATATAGCACATCTTGGTTGTGCTAAGGACTCAATTTTTTGTAGAGCATAAGGAACACCGTCATCCTTTCATTAACTTTTCCTTTTCTTATTAGGGGTTATCATATTCTCTTGCTAGCTGCATTTTGACAAGTAGTATGTCTTGTTAAGGATGGGAAAGTATGGTGTTATATATAAAAAAAAATTATATTTATTTTTATATTTATTGGTAGACAAGAACAAAAGGCGTCCTGGGAATGGGTTATCCAGAACTCATGAAGTGCAAATGATTGATAAGCAATATGTACATGAATCACAATGCGAGAGTAGTGTTAAAGCACTAAGGTAGCATGCATTGAATATAACCTGCAGCAAAAGCATCATTGAAATAAATTGAAAATAACTGATGGCCAACAGACTAGTAAAAAACATTAAATCAAGAGCATCTATGAAAAGTATAGCAAGGAATAGGAAACCATGATGTAAGAGGCCAACAGTAAGCAGTCTGGGAACAACAATGAAGAACCCGCCAGTAAGCTTGCTAGTAAGCCGTACTTGAACAACTAGAAAGAACGTGGGCTGGAGTTGGGTAGGAACACTTTAGGCATGAGAGGATGAAGCACTAAGCAAGAGCAAAGGAAGGGAAAGTACTATGGAGGGAATTAGTTGGGGAATGGAGGAGTGGAACAAAACAAGAGGTCTCAAATGTTGTGCATATATACATCGCTACACAACATACATCGCTGTCAACATCATACACTATAGAAGCACAACTCACACACAAGTCATACATAGACTCTAAAGTGCCACAATAATCAGATTGCTTACCACTCTCAACTCAACTCAACTCAGATCAGTACTTGATCTGTCACTCTATAAACTGCCAACAACTGGGCACTGATTATAGTCAAGCCACACCCACTCAAGCATAGAGAATCCAGGTGACGCTCGCCGGCCTCTGTCCTCCATAGCCAAGAACTCGAAGGCTCAACATCAGAGAAGTGAGCTCTCTGGAGCTCACTTCGAAACTATACCCCCTAGACTCGAGCTAGCTTTGAAACCCTAACGGTCCCGCTGATGGCACACTTGACGGTGCAAACGGTGCAAAGTGACAGTGGGGCCCACCGTGAAGTCAACACTCCAAACATGAAATCTGACAGTCGGAAAGTAGTCTTTGAGAAACTACTGAAATAACTCTAACTACTATCACTAGAACTCCAATGTTTGAGCATCTAGATGCGGCACTACAAATGGCATGACAATTGTCGTGCGTATATACATCGTTACACAATATACATCGCTGTCAACATCATACACTATAGAAGCAAAACTCACACATAAGTCATACATAGACTCTAAAATGCCACAATCGCCCCCCCAAGCTTGCAGTTAGGTCCCTCTAACTCCAGATAGCCATCTACTCTAAGTATATGGTATACCCTCTAATGGGCAAAGATCAGGAGGCCGGGTGCTATGGAGCCCCATCGTTAGTCGCCTGTGTGCAATCTATACCATATAAAGAATGAACTAGCTATAGGTCAAGTACATCTAGGATATAACCACTGTCCCTGAGGAACCACCGTGAAAGGAGGAGTCATATATGCCATATGCCATCCTCTTGAACAGCTATCACACACTAACATAGTAGCAACTCCACTAGAAGAGCCACATAACATACACCTCAAGCCTGCACGTACAAGTGCCAAGCTTGGGTCCATAGTACCATCAATGTTTGGAAGGTGGCATGACGCACATTTGCACACATGATCCTTCCAAACAACACCATCACATCCTTCTAACACAAGGACTCCAGATGGCAAAACCTTGCGCACTCTCAAGATAGTGTGGCCTATAGAAACATCAAGTATCGTCGGTGCTGTCTGCTGTAGATATACATAGTCACCTGGATGAAATCGACGGATCGAGGGTCTATAACCTCCTCCTCAAATGGTAGCATAGCGTAAAGTATCTCTATGCTGAGCAATCGCTAAGTTCTCAAAGGCCATCATCATCACTCTCCAAAAGATCTCTGCCCGTTGAGAACATGCGCTCATCCCTACATCGGGGTCATCCAAGTCCAAAACTATAGTAGCATCTCAACAAATGGCTGTAGGTAAATCTGGATCTTGTCCATAGAGTAGAAAGTATGGAGAGAAGGATGCTAAGGAGGCTTGCCGGCTGAACCGATAGCCCATGGCCAACCAAGGTAATTGGAGATCCCAATCTCCCAAGTGGCCTCTCTGCAACCCCTACTTTTGCAATCCTCTCTTCATCATCTGAACCACTCTCTCTGCTAAGCCATCTGCCTCAGGGTGATCTCGGGATGTAGTACAATGATCAATCAAAGCCTTGTCACACAAGACCTGAAACTCCCCCAAGAACTCTATACCTTGATCAGTCAAAACCTCAACTAGTGCACCAAAATGACTAAGAACTCGATCCAAGAACGAGTAAGCTGTCCCTTCACTAGACTTGTCAGGAAGTGCCACCAACTCAATCCACTTAGAGAAGTGCTCCACCATCACCAAAACATATCGATGATGTCTCACAGTCAGCGATAAAGGTCCGGCAAAGTCCAAACTCCAACGGTAACCCAATCCCATGATAGGTAATGGGTGTAACTGGGGCGTAGGAGCATTGAATGATGCTCTAACTTGGTCACAAACCACACATCTGGCAACAAACTACTATACCTTGGTCTGCATACCGCGCCACCAATAATGACTCTGGTGTAAGCTATATGTACGCTTTACTCCAAAATGTCCTAGCTCCTCATGAGCATGACGGACCAACTGTAGTCTTTGTGATGGAAGTGGTACTACTTGCACTCTACCATCCTCCCATACACGCAAAAGGTGTCTACCTTCCAATCTGAACCGTCTGGCTTGCTAAAGAACACGGTGTCTCTCCTTGGCCCCAACTATGCCACCCACAACACCAGTGCAAAGATAGTCCATCACTAAGATATCATCATGAATGTCTCGCTGAACTGTACCAATATCTTCACTCTTTGGATTTGTGACCTCAATAACTCCTCCTGTATGCGTTGAGAGAGATACCACCAAAGCCTCTGAAAATATACACAGAAAGGCCGATGCATGCCAACTTGGCACCATCTCCTCATCTGTCTCACCATGCCAACGTGCTCCGGTCTGATCCTGCTGGTTGGGACATGGGTTTCTACTTAACCCATCTGCATCACGGTTCACCACTCCAAATCTATGGACAACCGTGAAATCATACTCTTGTAAAATCAAAGCCCATCGTGCAAGCTTCCCTAAAAGCTTGTCGGACTCCATCAACCACTTCAGCGATTGATGATCAGTGATGAGAGTGAAGGGGTTACCAAATAGGTAACATCAAAAATGTGCTATTGCCCAAACTGCTGCCAAGCACTCTCCCTCATATGAACTATACTTTGCCTCTGCTGAATTATTGGAGTGACTAGCATAGGCCACCACAAACTCCTTCCCATCATTATCATGTTGGGTGAGCACTGCTCCAAGCCCCAACATACTCCAATGAGTGTGAACCTGAAATGGTTGTCCCCTGATCGGTCTCCTCAAAATAGGAGCAGATGTCAACCTCTCCTTGAGCTCTACAAATGCTCTCTCTTGCTTATCTCCCCAACACCACTCCTGTGTAAGCTTGGTCAGCTTTGTCAAGGCCTTGGCAATGGCACTAAATCCTCTAACATAGCGGCAATAGAAGTTCGCCAACCCAAGGAATGCTCGCACTCTGCTCACATCCATAGGCCGAGGAATACGTGCAATAGCCTCCACCTTGGTCTACTGAACACCAAGTCCTCCGGGATAGATAGTGTGACCCAAATACTCAACCTACTCATGGAAGAACCTACACTTCCCAAGATGTAATTTGAGTCCATGAGATCTCAACCTCTCAAACACCTCCAACAACTGTCTCTCATGCTCCTCCATAGTAGTGCTATAAACCAAAATGTCATCAATATAGCAAAATCCAATCCAGCTAGGATCCTATCCATGACCCTCTAGAACTCAGCATGAGTGTTCTTTAACCCAAATTGTAGGAACCTCCATTGATATAACACATCCTTGCCGTGAGGATCAATAGCCCAAAATGTTGTCTTGGACTTATCCTCCTTCCTGATCGGCAACTGATGATATCTTGCTTGAAGATCCAAAGTATTGAAGATCTTTGCATGCCCAATTGCATCAAAAATCTCCTCCGGTGTAGGCATAGCATACCGATCAGCCTTGGTCTATCGGTTGATAGGACGGTAATCTCCACACATCCGCCTATCTATATAGTTGCCATGCATATCCTTCTTGGCTGGCATCACTATCGCTGATGCATACTCTCCATGTGAAATCTCCACCAAACCAGCGTCAAAAAGGTCACTACTCCGGCTCTGAATCAATGTCCTCTCCATCTCACTATATCGATAAGGACGTCAAAAAACTAGTGTGTCGAAAGTCAACTCAATCCGTATACCAAGTCCCTTTAGAGCACCCAAATCCTTCATACTGAAGGCAAAACAACTCGTGTGACTCCTCAAGAACCTCCAAACCCTCCGTCTTTCCTCTCCAGTAAGCTTGGGTCCAAGATCTGGCTCCCAAGTATCCTCTGTAACTGTAGTAGGAGTGGAAGACGTACTGACTGGCTGCTATACTGGGCCCTTGGGAGCAATAGTATCATGCTCCTAACCACTAGAGGTCCCAACCTCTATGTGAAAAACTCCTTCCACTCTCGCTGCAAGCTCCACACGTCCTCTAGTTGCATCCCATGTGGACCAAGGGTGTAATCCAAGTAGCCCACGCTCACCTGGATGGACTCCAAGTAGACCACTCTCCCTAGTAGCTACTAGATGTGTCCCAAGAATACCATGTCTACTCGGTCCATCGCCCCCAACATGTGCCTAAATTGTCTCATTAGGCACAAGGCTCACAAGTGTCCGAGTGGTGATGCCTCTCAAGCGCATCCTACGCTGCTCTGCCAAGCCAAGGCTCACAATCCAAGTCAAACAGTTCAGGTCCATAGCATGGCCTAACACTTGACGCTTGGATGCCTTTGACACTACTGGAGCAGCGGTAATACCGGTGCAAAAACCCATTGCCCGCTCTCTTTCATCAGCGTTGGGCTCCACCAACTACTATAACTGTGAGTCCCAAACAAAGAGTTACAGTAGTTGGTGGCATCGTCTTTGTCTTTGGTTCTACATCACGCTTATGATGGGATTCAGCGACTAGACCACATTCTTGTTGATGATATCTTGGATGTTGGACATCAGTCTCAAACAACAATAGTGGTTGATAGGTCACCTATGGTAGTGGTGAACCTAGTTGGATAGCCTAGAGCCACATTTCCCACACTCATGAGTTTCCCAAGCTCTCATGCTTTTTGAGAGAGAGGACCTAGACTTGTTTAGGAATCACAATTATAGTAGTTGGTGGAGCCCAATGTTGATGAGAGAGAGCGGGCGTGTGACAACCCGGCAAATATCACTTTTGCAGTAATCGGGTAAGTAAAGTTTGTTCCTGCAGAGATACAAGTCAGAAATGTCCAAATACGAAGTCAAACAGTAACATGTAGTTCTTCTTGGTTGCGTCTTTAATCTCTCAGGTAGAAACCACACCCATAAGAGAGTAACAAGCACTGACTCGTAGTCTTGTCACAAATTAACACTCCTTAATCACAAATCCATCAAATCTTTCTAAACAATCTTGATTGTGATGATTCAGGCTCTCCCGAAAACGGCACTTCACTACAAAACGACTTCGCCTCAGAATTGTGTTCCACCCCTCCACTGAAGGCACAACTTCCTCAATCAAAATTGCTTCACATCAACTTTGCACTGCACTCACAAATGCAGAATACTACCAACACTACAATTCCTCTCAGATCTGTCAAGGCATTGCTTCGATTGCACTTCACTCAGGATCAAACACACAGAATGAAGATCAAGGCTACGGAATCCAACACCCAACAAACACACTGACTTGCACTTCAAATTTCTCCAAACACTCACAAACACAATTGCAAAGCTGAGACTCGGAATCAAGCTCAAGCGATGAGCACTACTTCACAGCACTTTGCTTTATCTATTCTCAAAAATAATGAGCACTGAACAACATTTGACTACGAATGCCACTCTTAAATAGTGAAGCAATCAACAGTTCTAACAACTATACCGTTCTATAACAATTCTTCTAACCTGCAGATCCAAAATGATAATGCAACCCTTCATATCTGTCTATTCAAATCTCAAATCTGTTTCTACTCCGATCCAATGTCTACTTCTTCTTCTTTATTCAAACCCGATCCCGAAGTAACTTTACTTCCTAATATTCTATCCTCGGGTTTCACAACTCCCAATTCCTCCACTAATTCTAACACTTCTCCTTCCTGATCTACAATTCCTATCATAATTAAGCCTTCTAAATCTATATCTCCCAACCCACTCTTCTCTAAAGTGTCAAATGTCAAATCCAAAGACACCTGCACTCCTATCTCTCTTACCTCGGGTCTAACTACTATCAATTCTTTTGCTAATTCTACTGTATCCTCATCAAGAATTGTAATTGAAAGCATAGGTACTCTATCTACACCTTCAATTTGTAACCCACTTTCCCCTAATCACTCATGTTACTAACTCGAAGACACTTACTGTCTGATCCTGCACTTCGGGTTTATTCACTACTGCTACTTCTCCTTCAATTCATGTTCCATCTTCAATTAGAACTAAAATTGAAATCATGGGTATCCTAACTATCTTCTTTCTATATTCTAACTTCCTCTGATCCCTCTAGCAAAACTCCCCAAGTCACCTTCACTGCACTTCGAGGTCCGACTTCCTCGGATTTAGTCATCTTCATCTTGAAGTGAAGTCTTTAGACCCAAAGTCATGTAAACCCGAAGTCCGAAGTACGAAATCCAAAGTCACATTGACCCGAAGACACTTTGACCCAAAGTACATCTACTCTAGAAACTTCAA
Source organism: Lunularia cruciata (assembly GCA_948567375.1). NCBI lineage: Eukaryota > Viridiplantae > Streptophyta > Marchantiopsida > Lunulariales > Lunulariaceae > Lunularia > Lunularia cruciata. Next base: position 57,898,650 of record OX419762.1, on the reverse strand, counting down.
ATGGTTGTAACTTCTTTTACAGACCTCTAAACTTTACGCTTTTGGTAGAAATGGAAAGCCCTGAACGAGACGCTTCCAACGAGATATAACACGCTTGATTTGGAGTTGTGGTCACTGAGATATGGCCCCCGCAAGAATCCTGACCTGCAATTTCTATTTCTCCTTCGGCGTCTGCCCTCTTTAACGTCTGATCCGAGTTTTTCCCTCCTCTGAAATGAAGTAAACTTCTTCGGGTCTGATCAAATCACAAGTTTGCACTCATTTCTTCTCCATTTGCTTTCAATTTGGTTTCAGCAGTGCATTTCTTCTTCTAAACTCGTCCAAAATGAAAAATGTGGGTACGACAGGGTGATGGGTTTTTGCACCGGTATCTTTGTGTGGATGAGCCTCTTACCCGGAGAGGTTCTAAGCTTCGCCCACCAAAGACAAAGACGATGAGCCCATGATCCCACTCTGGCTGCATCTAACAATACAGCAGGTCCATCCAAGAATGGACCTGATGTGTACTCGCCACCACTTTGGTGCGAGAATCACACATCAAAGGAACGTTCTCCAAAAGGTAAGCTGTAGAAACGGACTGATGAACCTGGAGATATCGTAGTATCCATAACATCTCCCAAAACACACCAGAACAAGGATCCTAAAGACCCAATCCTCTACCAGCACGTGTATGTCCCTGATATGGCCATCCAGAAATCACCAAGTGCATAGGCCCATGTCTCTCTAGGTCATGCGCCCCCAATAAGGAAATGTCTCCTGGTAGGGCCTTCTAGTAACCTCTGACTACTGACATCGATAATAACTCCGGATACCGATAGGCCAAGTGTGCCACATGATGTAGAGAAACTCGCCTAGCAGTCTCATCTCTCTCTACATACAAGTACCTCTGTACTCGGATACCCGCCTGTAACACCGCAACTAGTCCGGTGATGATCCCACCAAACAACTCCAATAGGCATATCCTCTCTACTGGATACTGCCAAGCAATGAGTGTGGTATCCAGACGTGTCAAAGCAATTGCCTCTGGAGACTTATCCTCACACTCATCTCCTGATGGTACGAAGGCTCCACTCCAAGCCTGTTGCACCAACTGATCTGCATGCTGCTACAATGCCTCCTCTAAACTCCACAATGGAACATCCAAGGTGGATGGAACAATCCCACTCATACTCTAAAGCTGAGTGATCTCCTCTGGTAGTGGAGTATCCTCTACATGGGCGTTCCTCTCCAACAAGTCACCAGGCCAAGTAACTGCACCACTAAAAGCTAAAACTGATGTTGCCATGGTCCCGGACTGTAGTGAGCCAAGACTGCCACTACTGAAGCGTACTGGTAGGCGACAAACCTATCCTTCACCAGACTGCCAACCAAGTCTATAAGAGGTTGTCTCATCCCAATAGTCAATGCTGAAACCCATGGGGTATAACACTGCTCCCCCAACTAGCACATCATATGACTCAGCTATCGTCGCAATAGCCTGAGCTCTCACCACCAAGCTATTAGTCAGATGACCAGGCTGAACAAGCTCTCCACGTGTGATGTACTGTGTCAAACCACCACCTAGAGATGTCTGGATCTAAAATGGACACTTCTCTACATCGGTCTTCCGTAACTCCAAACCAACAACTACAGCCTTCCCCAACATAAGGAGCTACGCACCAGAGTCTAACAAGACTCTCTGTGGTGTATAGACCTTCTCTTAAGGTCCCACCAAACAAAAAATCCCCCTCTGGTTATCCAATAGGACAACACCAAGTGTAAACCGTGCTCTCTCAAAGGCCGGTCTAGTTGGCAACTCCTCCAGTCTAGCCACTACTACCTACCATAAACCATTGGTCGCTGAATGGATTCTATGCTCCTCAACCAAGTCAGCTCCACTACCAACCACCTCTGCTCTAGTAGTATGAATTGCACCATCCCTACTCTCACAACACGTGGCAGCCAACCGGAATACTGGGGTTGGGTCAACTCCTAATGTAAACATATCACTGGCCAAAAACAAAGGACGCCGCATAATCAGCTGAGCCGCCCCCAACATCATGCTAGACTCAGTTTGTGTAGTAGCAGGTGGCTGACTAGCAGGTAGTCTATCATGTTCTCCATCACCACCTACCACACCTACACTAGAACATCTAGGAACCATGGATGTCATTTGTAATGCCTTAGATAGTGTGAAAGATTGGGGAAGTCTGACCTATCTCCCAACCTCTCCTCCCTGTGGGTCCAACTCCACTGATGCTCCTCTAGGCTCTGGAGCACATACTGCACTCCTAGTCACTATTGTAGATGCATCCACTTGTGCTGCTCCGCACATGAAGTCTAAAGCATCTCTATCACCAGCATATGAGGAAGCCTCAACACCCGAATCTGATCTCCTCTGAGCAATAGCCATACTAGCCAATCTCTACTCCAACTGCTCAATCCGAGTAGCCATAGTTGTGTCAGAAGTAAGGGCAAGTACTGCACCCCTACTAGGTGTAGATCCTCTACCACCACCTCTACCACCTCGTCCTCCATGAATTGGAGCTCCTCTACTACCAGCCATAGTAGCCTTACCACTCTGTAACTCCGAGTGTAGGTCAAAACACCGGTCACTAGTGTGACCAAATCTGTGGCAATGCTCACACTACCTCTATGCTGGCTGTGATGCACCCGAGGTATCAGGTCCACTGCCCTGAGTACACTCTCTCCGATGGTGAGGTCCACCACAAGTCCAACAAGCAACACCACCACTCACTAGCTGCTGCTGACCCAAAAATGAGGGTAAGGGTCTAACTCCACTAGGCACTCCACTCGCTCCATAGGATCTGGGCTGTCCACCCTGTCCTTGAAAACCAACTGGGCGTGGTGCACTCTACTGCACTCTAGAAGAAGTCATAGCTGTGGATGAGGTCTTCCTACCAAATCCAGATGTCACCACTCTCTCCTCCACCATGTTGAGCTCAATACGCTCAGCCAAACCAAAGACCACTGCCAAAGTGGGTGAAGTAGCTTGCAACAACATAGCATCACGAACTCTACGTTGCAACTCCTTGTCTAGTATCCCATACCAAAACTGGACTGCTTGGGCCTCAGTAACTCCTTGAGTGAAACTGATCAGCCACCTCATGCGAGTGTATGCCTTGCGTAGGCTCTCTCTAGCCTTCCGCTGGAACTCCTGCAAGCTCCTCAGCTTGTCAGTCCGCACTCCCTGGTAGTTCTGCCTCAAACACAGGAAGAACTCCACCATTGGGTTAAACCCCGGTACCACACCACAGCGGTACCTCCACTCGTAGTAGCACTATCTCTAGCTAGTGCACATCCTCTAGCTCCACCCACACTACTCGAGCTAGAACTTCTAGGTACAGCTAATCTGCTCCTGGCCACCGAGCCTAAAGTGATGGATACATAGTGTGGAGACCAATACTGTCTCCATAACTCGATCTCCTCTAAATGAGCTCTCCTAAACTCATGGTAGTCATCCATTGGTGGACCCTCCAAGTGCTGAAACAACCCCTTTCATGCCATGAAAGATGTGAACAAAGTCGGGTTCCGCATCAGCTGCAGATCACACCAACTATCGAACTCTTGGATGAAGTCATCCAACTCAATGGTACCCACTGTACCCAGAGTAATGCCTAGGGCCTTTGGAGGCCCCATAAATCTCGACCAAGTGCACTCTCAACTAAATCAGCTCTTGTGTCAAACTCCAACTCAGAGTCAATCTCCTCCCTCACGGGGACCTGAGATACAGGTTGATACCAAGCACCACTCCGAGTAAACCCATTGTGTACTACAGGGCTAACTCCTCTGGAATCTCCAAAGAACTCCGTCGTGACAAAGTAACCATACCAACAAACCCAAACCACCAACTGCAACCTCAAGTTGCAACCGCAAGTGCCCCACCAAGTGCCAACACCACCACGTGCCAACACCAACTAAGCATCACCTACTAGTGTAACTCTAACCGAGATAACTACACTAGGAGAAAGGGCAACCTGTAACCTGCCATCATAACACGCACTCTCACGGTCTGCAGGTCATCACTTCTTGCCTCACCGGAGAGAAACAAAGGTAGTCTGACTGGTCATCATTCCAACCTCACCACCAAGAGCACACCAGAGCACCAACGCTCAAAAGTTAGGGCACTTCACACAAACGTGGTGCACAAACAGGAAGCAAAGAATGGAGGGGATCCAATCACAAGAAATCTAAACGAAAACCCTCCATCTCATAACACAACACGGGACTGACTCTACCACCATTTGGCATTTGACATAAGAGAAGTTTGTATCTAAGTCCTAAGCTACCAAGATCACCAAGAATGGGATCAAATTGCCTCTCCTAGCCAAAGCTACATGTGTATAGATAACAGTGGCACAGTCACTATGACAACAAGTGAGGGTGGACCAGTTGGCTAGGGCACCAGTCTAGGAACAAGAGATCTAGGGGTCAAACCTTGTTGCACATAATCTAGCAGGAAAGGCAGATTTTTCCAACCAATGACCAAGATCTACTCAAAACTAGCTAGCCTCACGCTAGCAAGTTGGCTTGCTGGCCCTTCTAGGAAAGGCAGATTTTTCCAACCAATGACCAAGATCTACTCAAAACTAGCTAGCCTCACGCTAGCAAGTTGGCTTGCTGGCCCTTCTAGGCCTTCGTAGCCTCTCATAACCCACAGCCCTATGCCTCAAAATGCCAAAATTCAGCCAAATGAGGCCTTTCTTGTTGCCACTTTGAACCTCCTCCAAAATTGGTGAAACTTCTCCAAATCTACAAAAGTCCTCCAAACTAGCAAAACTCCTCCAAATCTGGCCAAAATCTGACGTAAATTCCAACCAAAATCTGATGTAAAATCTGACATAAACCCTAAAGTTTGTTGTCCGCCAAATCCCCTGCTAACTTTCCACTCGAGCCAAATTGACAACACGGGTTTTTCCAAATCACAAATTCATGAGAAGAGCTTCCCAACTCCACCTTCAATTTGACTTTCTGAGCCCAACTCGCAGCAAATTGGTCCTACCTTCATCTCTTGAGCTCAAAATCACAACCATTGCTCAAAATTTGCCCCTTCTTTGCTCAAAATTTGGCCAACGCTTCCGCACACCGTCCGCCTAACTGCCAAATCTGCATCAATTGAACGAGCTTCTGCACACTAGAGGAACACTGAACTTGAATTGAGCTACCAACAATCCACCAAGCTTGGAGATACCACCAACACTCAAAGTTCCTCCACTCGATTTCCCCCTGACTTCACTTCTTTGATGTAATTAGATTGCTTACAACTCTCAACTCAACTCAACTCAGATCAGTACTTGATCTGTCACTCTATAAACTGCCAACAACTGGGCACTGATTATAGTCAAGCCACACCCACTCAAGCATAGAGAATCCAGGTGACGCTCGCCGGCCTTTGTCCACCATAGCCAAGAACTCGAAGGCTCAACATCAGAGAAGTGAGCTCTCTGGAGCTTACTTCAAAACTATACCTCTTGGACTCGAGCCAGCTTTGAAACCCTAACGGTCCCGTTGATGGCACACTCGACGGTGCAAACAGTTCAAAGTGATAGTGGGGCCCACCGTGAAGTCAGCATCCCAAACATAAAATCTGACAGTCAGAAAGTAGTCTTTGAGAAACTGCTGAAATAACTCTAACTACTATCACTGGAACTCCAATGTCCGAGCATCTAGATGCGACATTACAAATGGCGTGACACAGATGATGTGCTACAGAAATGGGTCGAAGTGTAAAAGGGGAACGAGTTTTATATATATATATATATATATATATATATATATATATATATATATATATATATATATATATATATATATATATATATATATATATATATATATATATATATATATATGAAAAAAGACATGAGATTTAAAGTGACTTCGAGTGAAAAGTTCATCTATGCTCTAATTTATTCGACTTTGAATTGTAATTCAAGCATCCAAGTATACATATCGTTAATAAGAACAAAATTGGAGGACTACTTCTTGTTTGGGGTGTACCTGGTTTAAAACGTTGGCGGTTAATGATGTTTGTGAATACTCGCTTCTTTGTTTTGCACTCCTAGGAAATTTCCATTTCCCTTTGGATCGTCATCTTTTCAATATTGATACTTCCAATTTTTGGAGAAAAGGGTTGCCTAATTTTACTTGCAATGATTTATCGTTGCAAGTAAATTATCGTTATTAACACCATCCTAAGAATCGTAGTTCATCTCTGCTTGATATTTGTTTTCTACAACTTTGGATATAGTTTAGCTCAAGCGCCAAGTTTTGGATATGGTAAGGTTTCCCTTTGGATTTCAACAAATTGTGATGGTTATCATGAAGCACTATCCGATTGGAAAATCCTTTTGACTGTCAAGATAGTAGAGTAGACATGGAAAACCATAACTACAATCTATAGTAAGAACCAGATTTGTCAAATTAAGTTCTTCAGGTTACAAGCTTAGATTGGATTCATCATATGAAATGAAATAGAGAAGACAAACATCAAGTCTAGTAACTGTATCGAGCAACGAACACTGACCGTTACAAGAATGCGTCTAATATTGGGTTTACGGTTGAGAAGTAGACCCACCTGCTTCCCAACAGTCAACCAGTCATATACAGCACTTGTCGAATCTAAAAATACGTTGCAAGACCATCCCCGTTAGAATCTCGGCCGTGTGAAACGCCAATTACCACTTCCCTAATTGGTACAGCTAGGTGAGCACCTTCGGGGTGTTTTGGATGGCTATCGAGAGTTTACTATGATCCCCTAAGGAAATAGATTTGTCAAATTTCATTTCTAATTTTAGCTCCATGGTACTCTATAGTAGTGTTTTTATTAACACTACTATAGCTTGGACTTTTGGACGTGCGGGAGAGTTGCGGGAGAGTGTGGAGACGGGAGAGGAGAGGGAGAGACGTGAGACAATTTTGATAATTTCTGAGTGCTCTCTAGCATGTAGCATTTGAGTGAATAGTCGATTCTTTTCGTTTTTCAAATTTGGTTCTATTGGCACCTAAATTGAAGACTATGGAGAATGGAGTAGAAAGTTATGAAGATTTTTACCTTTTTTAGGGTTGAGAGTGATCATTATACATTGAGAGTGATGGGTTGGGAATTTTGATTTCCAATCTCTTGGTTTTCATGATTAAGTTCCGTGGGAATTTGATTTGAAAATTTTGGAGATGGAAATTGAAAGTTATGAGAATTTATAGATTTTAGGGTTTGGAGAGATTGTTTTCTTATGTGAATTGGGATGTGAGGAGTTGTGGTTTTGCAGATATGGGGAGATATGGAGAGGAGTATCATGTGTTACTATCACACTATGTGGGCATGGTGTATCCCCAATGCTTTACCTTGCAAGGGGTAAAGACCCCTATGGGAAGGATGCACAAGGACTATGATTTGACCACTAAGGATGCCCACGTGAGACGAGCGACCACATCAATAGCAGTGATACTCTGGATTACGCACGCTTCTTCTATACCTTCGTTGATCGTTCCAGGGATACCGATCGAGTCGTGGGAGTGGTTAGCTTCTCAAGCGGGTTGCATTTTGGGGTTATTTGAGACTAGTTTTCCATGTCCACGTCTATTCCATAGGCTACCCCGCACACTCCATGATGACGCTAGACAGGCTTTTTGCCTACCACTGGACTGTTTGGCACATGATCCCTTGGATGAGTTAGCGTGGTTCCTATTCCTCCTACTCCCTCGATGGTGTCTCTATTATGCTAGAGGGGGACGTGCGGGGCATAGAGAGGTGGTGGCTAGATTTTGTTGATTCCGAGCGGGGGATTGGGCAACCCTTCAAGAGGAGTCTGTTAGGGCTACACAATTTAGGAGATAGACATTGCCACAAGATACCACAGATTCCACTTGATTACGACGATGTAGGACATTGGGTCAGGCGGGAGAGTTTAGTAGAGCAGCACAAGCGCTACACCCTTTGTCTATAGCGAGTCTTACTGATGAGACCATCTCTTCCCTATGCTCATTGCATCCTATAGCAGTAGAGGGACTACCACTAGAGGTCTTGAATTATCAGCCTAAGCAGCCTTTATGTCTTGATAGGTTGCTATTTGCACAAGCATTGTGCACTGCACCTCGCCTTTCCTCAGGAGGCTTGTCAAGGATGGTTTATGAGCACCTTAGAGATTGCTTCCAGGCAGATGATCCTTCTAGTGGTTTTACCGAGTTGTTTCAGGTGGCTGCAATAGTAGCAAGAGGAGACATTCCTATGTCTATTAGTTGGGTCTTAGGTGCTAGTCTACTTCTCGTGATTGAGAAGGACACGGGAGGCATTAGACCGATTGCTATTGGAGAGATCTTTTTGCATTTGGTCAGTCATACCATTGTCCTTCAGCATCGTTCTCACTTTTGACAGCACCTTAGTCCACATCAGTTTGGAGTAGCTACACATGGAGGATGTGAGGCTATATCTCTAGGCATTAGAGCACTCTTAGATATCCATCCGGAGTGGGTCATCCTACAAGTGGATGTTGAGAACGCTTTTAATAGCGTCTCACGTGCATCCATCTTTAGAGAGCTTAGGGAGGCTGGTGGATCCTTGGCGAGTCTCATTCCTTTTGTGCGGTCTTATTATGGCTCTCCTACTTCCCTTTACTACCAGCATGGTGGTTCACAAGAGGGAGTCACCGTCTTGGAGTCAGCTATTGGTACACATCAGGGAGATCCTTTGGGAGGCCATTATTTGCCATGGCTCACTTTAGAGCTCTCCTATCTACTACTTTGGCCATGCCAGGTTGTGTATTTCCCTCCTTGGCAAATGATACACACATTGTAGGCCCTGTAGATCAGATTAGGCATGCCTTTGACTACTTGACTATTGAGCTACATCTAGTAGGCTTGAGAGTCAAGGTGTCAAAGTGTAGGGCATGGTCCCCTTTAGGTATCACTCCCCACCTTGAGCTTCCAAAGGGGTGTATCACATCCACAGATGGACTTCGTGTTCTTGGAGTGCCAGTAGGATTGGCGGATTTTGTCACACGCTTCTTTGATGCTGCCCTTGCAGAGGATGTTCTCCATGTGGATGACCTTCCATTACTAGGAGATCCGCAGGTGGCATTTGGTATACTCTCTTCCAGTATTGCTCGTCGACCATCCTACCTCATCCGTATAGTTCCTCCCTCACTGTCCTTCCTATCACGTCTGAGAGCATTTGATAGGAGGATTATGGGAGTCTTTGGTGATAGTATTGGACCATGGACTTTTGAGTGTGTGACAAGGGATTTGGCACGTAGACAGATGGCTCTACCGATCTCATGTGGTGGGGTTGGCTTGCTTTCTATGGAGGAGATGGCACCTATAGCGTTTTTGGGTAGTTGGGCTCTCTCGGCACCCCTACTTTCCTCTCATTTTGTGGTTGCTGATAGGCCGGTTTTGGAGACTTATGTGACAGAGGTGGAGGGAGGATCCTTTTCTCTCCAGGTGTTATTGCGGCAGACAAGAGATAGTCTATCACCACGAGCACAAGAGGGTTTTCCACCGTTTGCTTCACTATCGTAAGATTGGACTAGAGGTCTACAGTCTTCCTTGATGGAGCGACAGTGTGATCATACGCTACATTCTCTCTTAGTCGACTCGTCCATTCCTCAGGCTACTAGAGCACGTCTACGCTCTTGCTCCGGCAAAGGTGCAGGCTCATGGATCCTAGCTCGACCATGCATTAGGGCTTTCCAACTTGCACCGGCTATGTTTTCTACAGCGATGAGGTTTCGCCTAGGTTTGGTCCACCCATCTGCATCTTCACTACTCACTTGTGAGTGTGGTTCTACACTAGATGCAGCGGCGGTCCACATGACACGGTGTCCTTTTGGAGGACAGAGGATAGCTACCCATGATGCCATTAGAGACATAGTGTTTGCTATGGCATGAGAGAGTGGATACTTGGCTTGGAAGGAGCGTTCATATGCATTGCAAACAACACATGTCAGGGCAGACTTATACTTGGTCCGAGATGATCAGGTGACAATAGCGGATGTCGTGGTCACGTACCCTACGCGGGATACAGTTTCGGAGAGAGTGATTACCCATCCCCTTGGATGGGCGGCGAGTGCAGCAGCAGGTCGCAAGGTCTCCAAGTATAGGGGCATGCAGCGAGGTCACCTCTTTGGTCCTCTAGCCTTGGAGTTATATGGAGCGATGGACACGGCATTTGACACATTTGTCAGGGAGTGCGCGAGAGCTTATCATGTTAGGCGTCAGGGGTACCACTCTCACTCTCATACTTTGTAGCATATTTTAGACAACGTGTGTCCATTGCTCTACAGAGGGCAGTGGCTGGTGCAATCCATAGGAGAGCAATCACATTAGGTGATGTTTCTTCGGATGCTCCAGTTGTGTGTAGACCGTACGACTTGTATAGCTCGGATATCTTAGGTGCGGTAGGGCAGCTTTCTCATACAGACTCTATTGGGGCTTAGCCCCATGTTACCTTTTTTGTCTCTCCCTTGTAAGGCTTGATGGGGTCTTCCTATCCTTCAATTTTCCTACGCGGTCACCTTTTTCTCATTTCAATCAGTATTGCGTTTCCATGCTCTATTTAGGAAAGAAGTGTCTAGAAGCCTACAGGTTAAAATATGAGCTGGTACAGTGGCCGTTTTCTGGGGTTATAAACTACGGACAGGACCATATGGCAAGATCGATCGTACTGAAATGTAGGGTTCTTAATGGCCTGTAGGGCAGTCAAGCACTACACTGATCCAGATCTTGGTGTGTACCAAAGAATCTTGAAGTCTAGGTAGATTTTTTCACGTTACATGAGGACTTATTAGTGAATTACAATCAAGCTTATCTGGGTGAACAGGTCTCAGAAACGGAGGAGTTCACAACATCAGAAAGTAATTGATTAGATCATCACCCCGGTCCTTTGCTTCCTTCAGAATCTAAGACTGCAGCGGTGTTGAAGCATGAAGCATCAAACCCGGAGGCTACTATAACCATGCATGTTTCAGATCGAACGTACTTACACAGTCACAAGTGCCCTCCTCGTCAAGGCCCGCTGGGATGTTCACCTCCTAACTTTTACTTTAAAAATGTACGCATAAATGTTCAAGCTCTAGCGTAGGTTAACAATAGAGTGCAGAACCTACACAGCTAATTTGAATACTCTATGTTCAATTGACAGGTTAAAGGTGTGTGACCATGGATAGACAGGAAGGAGACCGCGTCAGAACCAAGAAGGATGAGAAGAAAAGACCCGTCAAGCCGTACAAGGCAAAAGGTAAAATGGAGCTAAGTCCCAATTGTATCGGAGGGATCCCATAGCCCCTACACCATGGATCCAGACGCGTAAAGCTAACAATGAAAATCATTTGGACTGTACCGTACTGTCAGCAACTCAGAGCCAATAGGTTGAGGCTGATCCTTTCTAATTGTACTTCACATATATGATCGTCATTTGTCAACCAGAGAGAATGAGATCGTACATACCCGAAGAGTTCAGGTTGGTCTGCTATGCTAGATGTGACTTAGCTCTGCTTTCCTGTAGCTTCCCATTCATGTGATAATTATGTAATTTGGCAGTGTCGACTTCTCACGATCCTAGCAACAGTTTGGACTCACGTTGTACATTAGAACTTGTACCACGTACCGGGCACCGATGTAACGAACGTAAAGGGTAGATGTCTTGCAGGCGCTTCTACGCATGCATACCCGGGAGCACGCATGAACTTCCCTTCATCATTACCGGGACGGGATAGAACGAAGAGGAAGAAGAGACCGAGACAACTATCCATTTGAGAGCGGTATGGCCGATTTTTTAGGTGCAGAAGGGTATATTTCTCATATAGACTCTAATGGGGCTTAGTCTCATTTTCCCTGCTTTGTGTTTCCCTTGATTGGCTTGATGGGGTCTTCCCATCCTTCATTTGTGTCTGGGGTCACCTTCGTTTGAGAACATGTTGAAGAAGTCAAATAGAGCTCCTTAAGCTAAATATTGCTGTAATTAGCCAAGGAGTTCGCATATTGGACTGCAGTGCTTGTAGTAGCCAGTCAAACTGGTCAAATGTCTAAGGTTATTGAGTAGCCTGTGACCAAACTCGTTAGATATGAAGGAAAAGTGCGATAGTGTAGAAAACGAGAAGGATGGGTCCTTCCCGTCCGGGAAGGACCAGGAAGACCCCATCAAGCCAAACAAGAGAGAGATGAAAAAGGTAAAATGGGGTTAAGCCCCAATAGAGTCTATATGAGAAATCTGCCATGCAGCACCAAAGATATCTGAGCTATGCAAGTCATACGATCTACAAACAATTTGGAGCATATGAAGAAGCATTGCCTAGTGTGATTGTTCTCCATAAACAACTTGGAGCATATGAAGAAGCATCATCTAGCATGATTGCTCTCCTATGGATTGCACCAGCCATTGCCCTTTATAGAGCAATGGACACATTTGAGTTACATATCTGAGTTTTGATAACATAGATAAATTCTTGCAACCAGCCAGATACAGATTAATTTCTGGAATCACATGCACAAGTACTGACAAAGCACTCATTTTGTCACGAACTTTGCAGTGTTTCAAATCAGCCAAAACAGCAGAACATGTCAATTAAGCGGATATTATCAGGCTAGCTATATACAAAAAAAGGAAGATCTACTAATGATAACAACATTGCTGGTAGTCTCAACACCACCATGTTCTCATGCATTGTCTGAATGTCGCTTGGTAGATTTTTAGTTGGCTTGAAACACATAAAATTATCTTCTATGCTTGTCAAGTGGATCAGATCAATTTTTTACTTTAATTCTGTCCCCTACGGGCATAGGAGAACTATTGCTGTTGAAAGTTATATGTCACGTTTTGGCTATTGTTATAAATTGTGAGGGGAGTTGAGTATGCGGATTATGGTGGTTATAATCTTTGAATTAATCTCAAAATTAATCTCACATTGGATGATGCTTTTTAAGATGTCCCAACAGTATGTAGAGGGTACAGTTTGCATAGTTCAAATATCTTAGATAATGTTATATAGCTTTCTCATACCAATATTAATGGACTTTAGCTTCATTTACCTTTCTTTTGTGTTTTATCTTTCTATAGCTTGATAGGGCTTTCTCATCCTTCTTGTTATCATTGGCGTGCGCCCTTCTATTGGAAAAATAAATTAGAAAGTTCCATCTCCATTCTTCGGAGTGCGGTAGGGCAAATTTCTCATATAGACTCTATCGGATCTTAGCACTATTTTACCTTTTTGTCTCTCCCTTGTATGGCTTGATGGGGTCTTCCCATCCTTTATTTTTTTCTACGCGGTTGCCTTCTCCATTCTCCGGAGTGAATGATAACAATGAAGTATACTTTATTCACTACCGATGAACAAGAAATGACAAGATAACAAGAAGTGAATACTTCTTTGTAAGATCGTAGTAGAGGAGAGGCATATCATATCATTGTTCATTGTATTTCAAAAGTTGCACTGCCCATACTTTCAATAGAATTGAAGTAAGAACTCATTGGTTGCTAATACCTACAAAAGGTGCTATAGGACTCCCATTTCTCATACAAAAATAGGGGTTTAGCACCAGTTTACTTCTTGTGTTTCTTGTTGTAAGGTAAGGTTTTGCAACAATATGGAGTTTAGCGACAATGTTAGTCAGGCTTACTAAGTATCACATAAGACAAATTAGCCTAGAATATTCTAGAAGTATCTAAGAAACTTCTTGGGAAGCTTCTCGGATCGCTTAGCTTGCACCTCAAGTAAGTAGCTTCTAGAAGCTTCCAACTAGCTTAGCTTGCACGCCAAGTAGGCCACTTCTAGAAGGAAGCTTCTTGAGAAGCTCCCTAGTTAACTTGGCTTGCACTCTAAGAAAGCGGCTTGAGGAAGCTTCTTGAGAAGCTTCTCAAGGGCCTTGTATGCTACCTATAAATACCAAAGCCAAGGCTCATGCTAGGCATTTGGAGTTTTTCCTCATTCAAGTGTCCCAATGTGGGTTTCCATTCTCCTATTTCTCTCCTCGGATTCGGTCTTTTATATTGGTATCAAAGCAAGAATGGTATGGATGGAATTTATGGACCACCAAATCCACTTCCACCAAACCATTGGGATTTTTGTGTCCAAATACTACCAAAGCATCGTTTCACACAATCATAACCTCGCACTTTGGACAAGATTTTCTGCATATGATCACCATATCTGAGGAACCCTTGGTGCTTCCGGTTGTAACTTATTGAGAAGGTGTACATGCTGTTTCTATGTGTTAATAAATTAGATAGATTGGGAGTAGTGTGATGGAGGAGCAACCATGGCGGCAATACCTGATGTTATCCTTGCTATGCAACAACAAATTGAGCACCTTACTCGATTGTTGGATGAACGAGATCTTTGACGACAAGAGCAGGTGGAGAGAGTACCAATTTGAGAAGGAGAAGATCGGATCAGATTCCCTAAACCCAAGGTATTTGAAGGCAAGAATCTCATAGGTGTAGTGGAGAATTTTGTGTTTGATTGTGAACGTTATTTTGAAGCTACTAATCTACAAGACGAGCGAAAGTAGATTCTCTTGGCTTCTAGCCAATTAGATGGAGTAGCAAAGCTATGGTGGAGATTCCAAGTGGAGCAAGCCAAACGACAAATGGTTGCACCAATCTTGACATGGGCAGAATTCAAGAGCGCAATAATTAGTCGGTTCCAAGCTATAAATGCCACACAAGCTGCACGGGATAAGTTGTCAGAGCTGAAATAGATTGGCTCTATAAGAAGTTGCATCATGCAGTTCCAAAACACCATCATGCAAATTCCAAATATATTGGAAGGTGAAGCTCTGGATCGATTTGTGAGGGGCTTGAAGGCAAGAACCAAATTAGAGGTAACCATGCGAGAGCCACAACACTTGGAGGAAGCCATGAGGTTGGCCAAACATTTTGATTCCTTGGTGGCAACAATTTGGTCTCGACCTCGACCTCCACAAAGCCTACCAATACACTACACACAAGTGGAGGAGCCAGCGCTAGTGGAGATTGATGCAATTCAATGACGACCGCTTGGCACGGCAGATAGGGAGAAACTACGACAAAATGGTGGTTTTTTTTATTGTTGCCAGTTGGGGCATCGCATAACTAAATGTCCACTCAAGAATGTACGACCTTGACAAGTTGCCCAAGTAGAGGTTGTGGAGCGGAAGGATCAAGGAAACAAGGAATCCCTATAGGAAATTTTGAGCCGCCTATTGGGAGCTTGATTAGTTCCAATGGGATTGGAGGCTCGACCTATGCAAGTTTGCTTCATTTTCAAGGTATGATATCTAATTGGGGTTGTAGGATTTTGGTTGATTTTGGAAGTTCAGAGAATTGCATGTCTATGCAAGTAATAAAGGAATTGGGTATTCCTATCAAGGCAATGATTAGAAGTAGTTTGATGATGGCGGATGGTAGAAAGGGTTCTACATTCCGCACTTTGCATCCTATTACCTTCAAGATTGGGAAGGAGTATTTAGAGTGTATGAGGTTTGTAGTGGCACCTCTACACTATGATATCATTCTAGGTCTACCTTGGCTTGAACGTCATAAGGTTCAATTTGATTGGACCCGATGCCAAATTCAAGTACAACACCAAGGTAGGAATTTTGATTAGGTTGTCTAGCAACTCTGAGTAAGACACCTAAGGATAGTCAGTCCCAAGATGTGAAGTTTGTCAAGAAGATATCCACAGAGTGAACCTTGAAGGAAGTGGAGTCCCAAGATGGGAATTTTGCCAAGAAGGCAACCATGAAGCAAGCTTGAAAGAGAGATGAGTCCCTAGAAGGGAAGTTTGTTAGTAAAGCAACCATAGGGCAAGCTTTGGAGGAAGATAAGTCTATATTTGCGGTGTAGATCAAGCCAATTGCACAAGACCAATTTGTGGAGGACCGAGAGCCTCATCAAGAAATGGTTGATCAGATAGTTAAGGAGTTTGCGGACGTGTTTCTGGATGATCTGCCAAAGGGATTACCCTCAGATTGAGGTATGCCCTTCAAGATCAAGTTATTGCCAAGGAGTACTCCAATGAGTAGACCAATCTATCAGCTCTCACCAAAGGAGTTGGAGGAGTTGCAAACAACACTTATAGAGTTGTTGGAGAAGGACTTCATATGACATAGTACCTCTCCTTGGGGAGCACCGGTACTATTTGTTCCAAAGAAGGATGGAGGACTTTGTTTTTGTATTGATTATCATGGGCTCAATAGCAAATCGTGAAGAATGCATATCCCTTGCCTTGGATCGATGACTTGCTTGATCAACTAAGTAGAGCACGCTACTTTTCCAAGTTGGATCTTCACTACGGCTATTGGAAAATTCCTATTGAGAGAGAGGATGTGCAAAAGACTGCCTTTTGTACAAGGTATGGGCATTTTGAGTGGAGAGTTCTACCTTTTGGACTTACTAATGCTCTTGTAGTCTTCATGGATCAGATGCATTGGGTGTTGGATGGACTATTGGATCGGTCCATGGTGGTGTTCTTGGATGATATCTTAATTTATAGTAAGACAGAGGCAGAACACATGAATCATGTGCAAGAAGTCCTAAGACGACTGCGACAATGGAAATTTTACTACAAGAAGTCAAAGTGTGCCTTTTGGCAAAAGGAAGTTACCTTCTTGGGTCATAAGATCTCATCAGAGGGGATCAAGATGGAAGAAGAGAAGACCAAGGCCATTACTGATTGGCCTACCCCAAAGGATGCTACAGAAGTACGGGCATTCAATGGATTGGCCAGTTTTTACCAACGGTTCATCCATTATTATGCTCATGTGGCTGCACCATTGACTGACCTCTTGAGAAAGAACTTGAGCTTCCAATAGACCACCAAGCATGAAGAAGCATTCCAGAAGTTAAAAGCATATGGTGTCTTCAAGACCCATTCTTCAACCATATGATCCTCAACTACCATGTGTAGTTGATTTTGATGCTTCTAACTTTGCAATTGGAGCCGTGCTGCAACAAGAATTCCTAGATGGACTCCATCCCATTTCCTTTATGTCTCACCGACTCAATACGGCTGAACAAAACTACTCTACTCAAGATTGAGAACAACTTGCAATGGTATATGCCACCAAGGTATGGAGGCATTACCTCTTGGGGAAACAAGTGATCATGCGAATTGATCACAAACCATTGTTGCAGACCTTACACTTGAAACACATGAAGAGTTGACATCATCAATGGGAGAAACAAATCCAACTATATGACATCAAACTTGAGTACAAACCAGGTCGGTTCCATGTCATCCTTGATGCTTTATCACGACGACCTAATTTGAAGTCTCTTCCTCTCATCACAATGGCAATTTCAATGGTGTCAATTGACTCCAAGGTCCAAAACAAGTTTAAGTCAACTCTACACCAAGATCCCTTCTTCCAAATGGTACAGGGTTGCCATACGGCATGTGATAAGGAGTATAACACCTTCTCCATCAAGGAGGGCCTATTATTCCATGAGGACCAGATCTATGTTCCAACTAAAAGGTGATATTTGACTTGTGTGCCTTTAAAAAGCCCATGATTTACCCATCACGGGTCATATGGGTGTGGACAAGACCTTGAGTACCCTCCAACGTCAATGGTGGTAGCCCAACATGACACGAGATGTTCAAGAATTTGTCCAATCGTGTGAGAGCTACCAACGTAACAAGGCCAGCAACCAAAAGCTGAGTGGACTCCTTCAACCACTTGCCATTCCATCCGCTCACTAGGAGCATGTGAGCTTGGATCTCATCACATCCTTGCCAAAGACAAAACAAGGACACACCGCCATCATGGTGTTTGTAGATAAGCTTAGTAAGCAAATCCACTTGGCACCAACTGTAATACCAAGAGTTAGCCATATGATCTAGATGTGAAATTTGGTTTGGTAACATCTAGAATGATGTTATACATGATGGTCAAAATAGATCAGATAGAAGTATCACCAAAAGAGTACTTCTACTAATAGGGCAAAAACCAAAATAGACTTGAGAACCTTAGAACCAATAGCTAGACATATGAGTTAAAGGTGAGAATTCGTTTGGTAACATCTGGAAGGATGTTACACATGATGGACT
This sequence comes from Lunularia cruciata, assembly GCA_948567375.1. Lineage (NCBI taxonomy): Eukaryota > Viridiplantae > Streptophyta > Marchantiopsida > Lunulariales > Lunulariaceae > Lunularia > Lunularia cruciata. The sequence goes on along the minus strand of OX419762.1, from coordinate 57,880,627 downwards.
AAATAGATCAGAAAGAGGTATCACCAAAAGGGGACTTCTACTAATAGAGTAGGAACCAAAATATGCCTGAAATCTTTGAAGGCAATTTCGGAGGCCTAAACGGATGAATTAGGCCTCAAAAATGTGAGGAATCCCCCCCCCCAAGGAGGAAAGGTTGGCCTTCCCTCCCCCTTGGTTTGTCTCATTGAGAGATTTCCAATGGTACCTTACTCACATGATTCTAAGATTCCTATAGGAAGATTCCCTAAAAGATTCCCTCCAGTCAAAGCTTGTTTGACCAACCCGATAGGACCAGACCAGACATGTCACCCATCCAAGTAAGTAATCCAATGGTGGAGCTTGCTGACATGTCACCTATCTGTGTCTCTAATCCTATGGTGGAGCTTCCTTGGAGGAGATCTTCTTTGCCTATATAATAAAGAGAAGGTGCTCCTTTGGGGCATCAAATGTTTGAGTGTGCAATCTGTGTTTTCTCTTCTCTTTTGTCTTTTGAGTATTACAATGGTATCAGAGCGAGTATTTTAGTCCAAGAGAGTGGATCACCCCTCTTGGAATAGCACAAACTACTGAAACTGAGTAATTTGAGGTGGAGAACATAGAGTAATTGCTAGACTTAGGAATGACTTTAGAAGAGCGGATGGGATGGATGCACCGGGAGGACAATTTTCCGCACCTAGCTTTCCATTCTCAAACCCATTCCACATCAAGGTTATGTACATCCAGCATGAGCAAATGAGGGTATTGCTAGTTTATCACTTTGGTGTAAAATTCATGGACAAAGTGATGAACTCACCAAACCCGGTGATTCTACCTGTGGTGATATATGACAAAGAGTGGGATTTGATAATCTACATTCTATTATGATAATATGGATATGAATGTCCCAAATCCTCTCCCTTTCAAGATGTAGGTAGAAATCCGTTATGTAGTGAGACCAAAAGTGATGTTTAGAGATTTTGGTGAGTATTATCAACGAGTGATAGCTTCTGAGGTCCCAATGGTAGTTCCGATAGTTTGTATGCCTTCTAGAGTGATTATATTGACTCTATATTGAAGTAGACATTAGCAATTGAGTGTTGCAGGAACCATGGATCCGCAATTACAAGAGCTGGTGCAAGGAATGCAAGGGATGTTGAATGAATTTTGAGAGATTAAGATTTACCATAAAGACATTACAAAGTCAAGTGCAAATCCTCAGGAACGATCAAGCCATGCAAGAAGAAGAGCCATCTCAAAACCTAGTACCTTTGACTGAAGTACTTGGAGAGGCACCCGTGCCTACAAACCCTATCAATGATGAAGCCACATTGCTACTCCGGATGAAGAAGACCTGCAACATTGAGCCTTACAAGGGGCAACGTACGATGGGAGTAGTGGAAAATTGGATCTCGAGAATGAATTGATATTTCCAATTGTTTTCAACAGAGATCACAGAGCATGCTATAGGTGTGTTTGCATGTGGATACTTGACCAATAAAGCCCTCACATGGTATGATGCTTGGGAACGATCCATGTTGGCAGAGAGAAGAGAGGTCACATGGACAGCAATGCAAGAAGGACTGCTGAAGAATTTCCAATTGGTGGATTCTGTGCAGATGGCTCAAACGCGACTATGGAGATGAGACATAAGAATAGCATACAAGAGTATGTGGAGGCATTTATAGATCTACAAGTCGCAATTACCAACATGAGTCTAGCAGAGGCTCTCAACAATTTCAAATGAGGGTTGAAAGAGCGGATTTGCCAAGAAATCATGGTGTAAAATCCTTGCCCGGTATTTGAAGCCATTGCTTGTGCGCATAGAATAGCAGGAGCATTAGGTGGAGGTGAAGGAGTAGTTCCACCTCAACATTATCGTGCAGAAATGCCACACATGGGTGGATCAATACCAATGGAATTGGGCAACCTTCGATTCCGGGATCGAGGAGCACAACCACTTCAAGGGGAGTGAGGACGGGTAGAAGAACAAAGAGATGGAGTCCCACTAGGAGAAGGGACTCAAGGAGAACAACACCGTTGTTACAATTGTGGCCGTATTAGGCACATATCTACCAGTTATCGCACTCGTTTCCCTAGAGGCCCTCGGCCTTCATATAGGCAATCTTTGAACAACATGGAGAGGCACATTGAAGAGGAGCAGGGAGAAATCACTTTCAAAAACAAAGATCACCAATAAATGTACCTTGCGGCCTTATTGGCTCAATAAGGAAGTAGAGAAGCAAGGGAAGGAAGAAGAATAATGTGCAAAGATCCCAAAAGGCAACCTCACAATTGATTGTCGTGAATGGAATCCTAGAAGGTAATCAAGTGAGAGAATTAATTGATTCGGGAGCAATAGAGAATTTCTTGTCTCGCTCTGTTGCAATAAGATTGGGAATGGATCTAGAGAGAGATGGGAGTGAAGAAGTAGAGTTACATAATGGGCAAACAGAGAGGATTGAGTCATTACCTAGACGGGTAACCCTCTCTATAGGAGAATATCAAGAAGCAATTGAGTGGCGAGTGGATACAATTAGCTCGTTATGATGCAATTTTAGGCATGCCATGGATGGAGCAGTACAACCCTATGGTGGATTGGAGGAGAAAAGTAGTGAGAACCCAACAATGGTCAATCATTGGGGTTAAAGAAAAATCACACAAGCAAAAACTACCTCTATATGTCATAGGGATGGCAACGGTCTGTAAGACCAATAGATGTTTTATGGGTCTAATAAGAGAAGTCTAGAGTGCACAACTTGATGGACAAATTCCTGAGAAATTGAAGGATGTGGTGGATGAGTTTCAAGATGTCTTTCTCGATGATCTACCCTCAAGATTACCACCAAAAAGGCAAGTAGATCACAAAATTGAGACACTCCCGGAGAAGACACCTCCTTGTAAGGCCCCATATCGCCTATCACCTCATGAGTTGGAGGAGTGTAAGACTCAAATTGAGGAGATGCTACAGAAAGGGTTCATCCAACCTAGCGTATCACCATATGGGGCCCTTGTCTTGTTTGTGAAGAAGAAGGATGGTACAATGTACATGTGCATTGACTATCAAGGTCTCAATCAGCAAATAGTGAAGAACAAATACCCCTTACCTCACATGGATGACCTGTTTGATCAACTCCATGGAGCAAGATACTTCACCAAATTGGACTTGTGGAGCGGTTACAATCAAATCCAAATTGCAAAGGAGGATGTGTACAAAACTGCCTTTCAAACCAAGTATGGCCACTTTGAGTATCTTGTGATGCCTTTTGGCCTCACCAATGCACCTGCCACTTTCATGAGTCTAATGAATGACATATTTCATCCATACTTGGATAAGTTTGTTATTGTCTTCTTGGATGATATCTTAGTATATAGTAAGATGATGACAGAACACAAACAACATCTACGAGAGGTCCTCCGGATTCTAAGATAGAATCAATTGTACGCCAAAATCTCAAAGTGTGAGTTTGGCAAGTCTGAAGTAGACTACTTGGGGCATAGAGTAAGTGCAGAGGGCATTCAAGTATTGACAAATAAAATAGAGGTCATTAAAAATGGAGTGCCCCAGAAGATCAGACTCAACTTAAGAGCTTCTTGGAGTTGACGGGATTCTATCGTAGATTTGTCAAGGACTTCTCCAAGGTTGCACAACCTTTAACGGAACTACTTGGCAAGGGGAAGAAGTGGACATGGAGAACTGCACAAGAGTTGGCCTTTCAAGAATTGAAGGCCACCTTGCTACATGCACCAATCTTGAAGTGGTATGACCCAAAACGTCCAATCAAGTTGGCTATAGATGCATCAGGCGTAGCAATAGGAGTAGTCCCACAACAAGAGTGGCATGACGGATGGCATCCAATTGCATATTTCTCTCAAAAGTTGTTACCGGCAGAGCACAACTACCACACCACAGAACGAGAAGAGCTGGCCATCGTTCTAGCAACCAAGCATTGGAAGCACTATCTGGGTGAGAAGGCATTTGTAGTAGAGACAGACCACAAACCTCTAGTCTACCTTGAGATGTAGAAGGATATATCTCGTCACCAAATTTGGTGGGCAAAGTGGCAACAACGCTTCAACATGACAATCACCTACGTGGAAGGTAAGAAGCAACTTGCAGATGCATTCACCCACATGTCAATGGCAAACAACTTGGTGGCAAAGGCTAAGATTAACCTTGAATTCTGGCCAGAGATTCTGGATGCTACAAAAACTGATCCACAGATTGTAGAAGTGCAATCATCCAAAGGTGTCACCAGCACCCAAGGACTCACCTTTTGGGATGGCAGATTATGGATCCCAAATGTCCCAGAATTACGCACCACCATTCTAGCAAAATGTCATGATTTGGCCATTGCAGCTCATGTCGGAGTGGACAAGACCTTGGATGCAGTCAAGCGCCATTACTATTGGGCCAAGATGAGCAACGACATGATGGACTACATGCGGAGCTGCCTATTGTGTCAACAGAACAAAGTTTCTAATCAAGCTCCTGTAGGGCTCCTTCAACCTCTCCCCACTCCTACTCAACGTTGGGAACAAGTGAGTATGGATCTCATCTGTGAATTACCCAAGACCACCTCAGGATTTGACTCCATCGTGGTCTTTGTAGACCGGCTCAGCAAAATGATTCATGTACGCCCTACCACCAAGGAGGTGACCGCTCCACAACTAGCTTAATTATACTTAGATGCAGTCTTTGCTCACCATGGCTTGTCTAGAGTACTCATCACCGATAGAGGCACCCAATTCACCTATTTGTTTTGGCAAACACTCTTTAGTTTCTTCAAAACCAAGTTGGCCATGTCCACAGCTTACCACCCACAAACAGATGGCCAAACAGAGCTGGCTAATTGCACGATTGAAGACATGTTACGCGGCTTCACCTTAGAAGAGCAAGAGAGGTAGGACACTCTACTCCCGTTCGTGGAATTTGCTTACAACAATTCAATGAATGCATCCACCCAGGTCACTCCGTTCTTCCTCATGTATGGTGAGCATCCCTTCACACCTTCTAGCTTGATGAGGATCCATCCAGTGACTACCAAGGTCAATGTAGTCAACACATTTGTTTCTAGAATCCAACAAGGTGTGGAGAGCGCCAAGCACAGGTTACATATTGCACAAAATAGACAAAAGCAGTATGCTGATCCCCACCGTAGGCACATGGAGTTCAATGTTGGGGATCAAGTGTGGCTATCAACAACCAACCTCACATTAGTTGGACCTCATAAGCTCAGACCTCGTTTTATTGAGCCTTTCTCAATTCTTCGTCACATCGGCGTTGTGGCCTATCACCTTGAGCTACCACCACACATGAAGATCTATCCAATGTTCCATGTCTCTCTACTATGTAGATATGCTCCCCGATCAGGCCCGGGTCATTCCACACAAGACATTTGACCTTGTCCAACACTCATTGATGGCACAGAGGAATATGAAGTGGAGCGGATTCTCCAAAAACGCATGCATGGTACTCGCCATCCGCAGGTGGAATATCTAGTACAATGGAAAGGTTACCCCCTCTATGAAGCAGCCTAGGAGCCCGCTGCCAATTTGGCACATGCATCGGTGTTGGTGCAAGCATTTTAGCAACAATTGCACAACGAGGACGTTGCATCTTAAAAGGAGGGAGGTCTTTAATACCAAGAGTAAGCCATATGATCTAGATGTGAAATTTGGTTTGGTAACATCTAGAATGATGTTATATATGATGGTCAAAATAGATCAAATAGAAGTATCACCAAAAGAGTACTTCTACTAATAGTGCAAAAACCAAAATAGACTTGAGAACCTTAGAACCAATAGCTAGACATATGAGTTAAAGGTGAGAATTCGTTTGGTAACATCTGGAAGGATGTTACACATGATGGACTAAATAGATCAGAAAGAGGTATCACCAAAAGGGGACTTCTACTAATAGAGTAGGAACCAAAATATGCCTGAAATCTTTGAAGGCAATTTCGGAGGCCTAAACAGATGAATTAGGCCTCAAAAATGTGAGGAATCCCCCCCCCCCATGGAGGAAAGGTTGGCTTTCCCTCCCCCTTGCTTTGTCTCATCGAGAGCTTTCCTGTGGTACCTTACGTGATTTTAAGATTCCTATAGGAAGATTCCCTAAAAGATTCCCTCCGGTCAAAGCTTGTTTGACCAACCCGATAGGACCAGACCAGACATGTCACCCATCCAAGTAAGTAATCCAATGGTTGAGCTTGCTGACATGTCACCTATCTATGTCCCTAATCCTATGGTGGAGCTTCCTTGGAGTAGATCTTCTTTGCCTATATAATAAAGAGAAGGTGCTCCTTTGGGGCATTGAATGTTTGAGTGTGCAATCTGTGTTTTCTCTCTTCTTTTGTCCTTGGAGTATTACACCAACTTATGATATTGTAGATGCTCCAACCTTAGCTCAAATCTACTTCAACAATGTCTTCAAGCATCATGGGATGCCACATGTACTCATTTCTGACCGTGATCCTTGATTTACCGGGAAGTTTTGGCAAGCACTCTTCCAGATACTCGGCACCAAGCTTGCTTTGTCCACGGCCTATCATCATCCAATTGATGGACAAACCAAACGTGCAAATCGTAAATTGGAGGATATGTTGCGTGCCTTTGTCAATGTACACCATACCAATTAAGACAAATGTCTTGTAGCTGCAGAATTTGCCTACAACAATTCCAAACATGCAAGCACTAGATTTTCTCCTTTCTTTCTCAATTTTGGCCAAGATCTATTGTTCCAAATTCTCTTCTTGTTCCACCTCCATCTTAGGTTCCTCATACTTCCACTTTCTTGACCATTATATCCCAATCTCTCCAACAAGCCAAGTCTCACCTCCTTGTTGCTCAAAATCGCCAAAAACAATATGCTGACCACCATCGTTGTGATCTCACCTTTGAAGTTGGTGAAAATTCATGCTATCCTCTAGTAACCTCCCACTCCAATTGATACCCAAGTTCGTAAACTTGCCCCTAATTGGATAAGACCCTTTGATATCACCCAAATTGTCTCTCCTGTTGCTTATCAACTTGCCTTGCCTTGTCACATGCGTATCCATCTTGTCTTTCATATTTCCAAATTGAAACCCTTTGTTCCTAACCCCTCTTACTTTTCCTCTCGAGTCCAATCTCCTCCTCTTCCTATCCCTATCAATGATCATGAGGAGTACAAAGTTGATTGTATCCTTGCGCGTCGTCATATTCAACGAGATCATTGCAAACATACGGAGTATAAGATCCTTTGGAAAGGGTATCCCCTTCATGATGCCACATGAGAACCTCTTTCTCACCTCTAGAATGCACAGACGGCCATCCAAGACTTTGAAGCTTCACTGGCAACGAGGACATCACCAACTAGCGGCGGGAGAATATGTAACAATATGGAGTTTAGCAACGAAGTTAGTCGGGCTTACTAAGTATCACGTAAGACAAATTAGCCTAGAATATTCCGGAAGTATCTAAGAAGCTTCTTGGGAAGCTTCCCAGCTAGCTTAGCTTGCACCTCAAGTAAGTAGCTTCTAGAAGCTTCTAATTAGCTTAGCTTGCACGCCAAGTAGGCCGCTTCTAGAAGGAAGCTTCTTGAGAAGCTCCCTAGTTAACTTGGCTTGCACTCTAAGAAAGCGGCTTGAGGAAGCTTCTTGAGAAGCTTCTCAAGTGCCTTGTATGCTACCTATAAATACCAAAGCCAAGGCTCATGCTAGGCATTTGGAGTTTTTCCTCATTCAAGTGTCCCAATGTGAGTTTCCATTCTCCTATTTCTCTCCTTAGATTTGGTCTTTTACAAGTTTGATGGGTCTTCCATCCTTCTTGTTATCCTACAAAGTTTCTTACTTGCAAACCCATTCAAAAATATTTCTGAGTAGGAGAGTATCCCATCTCTATGCAGATTGCTATAAGTTCATCTTTACTTGTGATCAACTTGTAACGATTTGAGAGAGAGAGGAGACTGTGTAGAATAAAAAGAAGGATGGAAAGACCTCATCAAATCAAACCGTATAAGAATGAGACATAAGATATAAGAAGTAAAATGGAATTAAATTCTAATAGTATTGCTATGAGAGATCTACCCTATTACATCTAAGATATCAGAGCTGCAAATAGCTATTTGATTTGTAATATTCCACATGTGATCTTTATTCTCTCCATCATAGGTCTTTTTCATGTGCTATAAATTCAAGAATCTCATGCACACAATGGAGAACTTTCTATTTGATTACAAGTGTTATTTTGAAATTATAAATCTTCAAGATGAACAAAGACAAATTCTCTTGGCTTCAAGACAATTAGATGGAATGACAAAACTATGGTGGTGATTTTGAGTGGAGCAAGCTAGACGGAAATATCTTGCATCAATCTTGACATAAGAAGAATTCAAGAGTGCAATAATTGGGAGATTCCAAACTATAAATGCTACGTGAGTTGTATGAGATAGATTGGTAAATTGCAACAGAATGTTTATTGAGAAGCTATATAACTCAATTCAAGAACACCATAATGCAAATTCTAGATATACTAGCACATGAAGCTCAAGATCAATTTCTGAGGAGCTTGAAGTCACACCCCAAATTGGACTGTGACCATGCAAGAGCACAAACACTTGGAAGAAGCCATGTAGGTGGTTGAGTGCTTTGATTCCTTGGTTGTGACAACTTGGACTCAACCTTGAACTTCACAAAACTTGCCAACACACTACACACAAGTGGAGGAGTTGGCACCAATGGAGACCACTTGGCACTACAAATAAGAAGAGATTGCAACAAGATAGTAGTTGCTTATTGTGACCAAATTGTACATTTTATTGTTGAATGTACACTTAAGAATGGATGACCTTTGGCGAAGTGCCCAATTGGAGTTTGTGGAGCATGATGATTAGGGAAATAAAGAATCTCAATAGGAGAGATCAAGACACCTATTGAGAATGGGATTGAAGGCTCAATCTATGCAAGTTTGCTTCACTTGCAAGGTATGAACTTTGGTCATGGTTATTGCCAAAAAGTACTATAGTGAGTAGACCAATCTATTTGCTCTCACCACAAGAGTTGAAAGAGCTTCAAACAACACTGATGGAGTTGTTGGAGAAGGATTTCATACAACATAGTACATCTTCTTAGGGAGCAATAGAATTATTTGTTCCAAAGAAGGATGGAGTACTTTGCTTTTGTATTGACTATCGTGACTACCTCAATAATCAAATAGTGAAGAATTCATATCCTATGCCTCAAATTGATGATTGTGAGATCAATTGAGTGGAACATAATATTTCTCCAAGTTGGATCTTTGAAGCGGCTAATGGTAGATTCACATTGATAGAGAGGATGTGCAAAAGATTGCTCTTTACACAAAGTATGGGCATTTTGAATGAAGAGTTTTACCTTTTTGGCTCACTAATGCTCCAACATTCTTCATGGATCAAATGCATTGGGTGTTGCATGGACTATTGGATCAATAATTGGTGTTCTTGGATGATATTTTAATCTATAGTAAGATGGAAGTAGAACACATGAATCATGTGTAAGAAGTCTTAAGACAACTATGTTAATGTAAGTTTTAGTACAAGATTCAAAGTGTGCCTTTTGGTAGAAGGAAATTATCTTCTTGGGTCATAAGGTATCATTGGAAGGGATCAAGGTGGAAGAGGAGAATATCAACGCCATTATTGATTGGCCTACTCCAAAAGATGCCATAAAAGTGTGTGCATTTTATGGATTAGCAAGTCTTTACCAATGATTCATCCATTACCATGTTCATGTGGTCGCACCATTGATTGATCTCTTAGGAAAGACCTCAAACTTTTAGTGGACCACCAAGCACAAAGAAGTTGAATTATATTTGTTTTCAAAACACATTCTTCAACCATCTGATCCTCAACTACCTTGTGTGGTTGATTTTGATGCTTCTAACTTTGCTATTGGAGCTATGTTGCAACATGAATTTCCAAATTGGTTACACCCCATTGCCTTTGTGTCTTGCCAACTAAACACCATAGAAAGGAATTAATTTGCTTGAGATCAAGAAAAAATAGTAATGGTACATGCCACCAAGCTAGGGAAGCATAATTTTTGGAGAAAAAAAGTGATCATGCAAACCAATCACAAACCTTTGTTGTAGACATTGCATCTAGAGCACATGAAGAATCCATATCATTGATGCAAGGAACAACTAAAATTATTTGACATCAAACTTAACTATAAACTTGGTAGGTTCTATGTTATCCCAATGGTCTATCATGATGCCCTGATTTGAAGACTCTTCCTAAACCTCTCATCATGGCGGCAATTAGGATAATGCCAATTGACTCAAAAGTCAAAATTGAGTTTAGGATTGTTTTACAACAAGACCTCTTCTTTGAAATGGTATATGGTTGTCTTGCAGCACAAGACAAGGAATACAACACCTTCTTTTTCAAGGAAGGTGTAATACTCTGAGGACAAGAGAAGAGAGAAAACATAGATTACACACTCAATATTCGGTAAGTCCCAAAGGAGCACCTTCTCTTTATTATATAAACAAAGAGGATCTCCTCCAAGGAAGCTCCACCACAAGATTAGGCACATAGATAGGTGACATGTCAGCAAGCTCCACCCTTGGATTACTTACTTGGATGGGTGACATGTCGGTCTAGGTCCTATCTAGTTGGTCAAACAAGCTTTGACCAAAGGGATTCCTTTAGGGAATCTTCCTATAGAAGTCTCAAAATCACGTAAGGTACTATTGGAAAGCTCTTGACGAGACAAACCAAGGGGGAGGGAAGGCTAGCCTTTCCTTTTTTTGGTGGGGGGGGGGAATATGCACATTTTTGAGGCCTAATTCATCTGTTTAGGCCTCTAAAATTACCTTCAAAGATTTTAGGCAAATTTCGGTTCCTACTCTATTAGTAGAAGTCCCCTTTTGGTGATACCTCTTTCTGATCTGTTTAGTCCATCATGTGTAACATCCTTCCAGATGTTATTGTGGTGCCCACATTTTTTCTTTTTTTTCAAAATAGAGAAGAAGAAGTGTATAGAGAAGTTGGATTGTGCTTGTATGGCCGAAGAAGGCAAAGAAAAGAGTCTTCGGGATGAAACCCAAGGTAAAGTGACTTTGGGTCATAAGGCGAAGTACTCGGAAATGCCATGTCAGCATACAACCCAAAGTAAGGAATCTTTGTATCGAGAGGAGCTCAACCCAAGGCAAAGACAGTCAAACAACCTTTTGTTGAGGCAAGAAATTCAAGAAGGGACCATTCAAAACTGGTGGCCCATACGCATGAAGTACGATTGATAGTGACAAGCACATGCAAGAGGTGTGATTTCTTGGTAGAAACTCAAATTGAAGAGAGAAGAAGAAAGCGTGACTCTATAAAAATCGGGCTAACAACGAAGCAATGTTGAGCAATTTTCCTTCGCCGTTGAGAAGTCATCCTACAGGTGATCATGGGAAGGGAAATAGAGTTGAAGACGTGCTAGTGTGTAGAGGAGAAGTTGAGAGAATGAAACCAAGAGACATTGAGAAAGCAGGAGAGGAAACCCAAGGAAGGGCATGGTGGTGATTGCGTAAGAAGACAAAGACTTGAAGTTCAAAGCTGAGTGCAAGTCCAAAGACTCAAAACACAAGGAAGAATCGGAGCTTACGCTGCAAAGTGGAGATACGAGTAGCAATAGTGATGAAGGTGGAGAAATGACATTGGTACTAGCAATTGCTGCTGCGGAAGAAGAAGAAGAAGTTTGGGTGGAGCTCGAGCCAGAAGATAATATGAAGTTGGAGGATGAGATACCTGAGCCTGAGGAGAAGAAGTTTGCAATCCAGAGAGGAGTTCATTCAAGATGCAAGGCAAAGTGTGAAGCAGGTCCAAGTAAGGCAAAGGAAGAAGCAAACGCTAGCTCGGGAAGTGAGGAATCAATTCCAATACGACGACTACAAAGAAGGAGGCAAGTATCGGGTGAAGAAGAAGTAAGAAAGGAGATCGCTGCACAAGAGGAGGTAGTTGCAAGTAATGGAGTGGAGTACTTGTGGGAGATCGTGTGTCCACTGTTGGTGAAGTTGGAGCACAAGACGAAGGAGATGCATTTGACATGTTCGGAGGTAAAGACTGTCTTGCAGGTGTTAGCAAAATTAGAAGAAGAGAACTCAGAGTTGAAGAAGAGTATAACCCGAGGTGAGGAAGAAAGGGAAGTATTGCGAGGGGAGGCAGTAGTGTAGAATCAAGTGATTGAAGACTTGAAGAGAGAGGTGATGTATTGAGAGGAACTTGTGAAGAAGAGTGACATAGCGAGGGAAAGACAAGTAGCAGAGTATGAAATCTTGAAGCAACAATTTGCTAATTCAAGATTAGAAATTATCCATGCTATGGCAAGGGTAGCACAGAAGGAACAAGAACTCAATAGAGTGATGGAGAGTGTAGAAGAGAAGAAACAACTGTGGCAACGGGAGTTGACAGTAAGATATAGGAAAGAAGAGAGATTACGAGAGTTACTTCATAATCAAGAGGAGAAGATTGAACAGAAGGAGAAGGAGAAAGAAACGGTGAAAACTGAGTTCAAAGCGGAATTGGTGATTTACAAAGAAGATTGGCTTGCAGATCGGGAACAAGAAAGGAAGATGCGATTGGAGCCATTGAAGGAGATTGTCCTCAGAATGAACGCAATGCTAAGTACAGAGGCCAGCATTCGGATTGAAGAGACAAGGCTGCATACAAGTTGAAGTTGTTGGTGTAGGAGACGAGGAGGAGACAGACGAAAGACACTGATTTGAATGCGTTGTTAATTAGTCTCAAGACTCGTGTAGATAGGAAAATATAAGAAGTAGAAGATAATATCGCAATTAGATTAGACTTAGTGAAATTAGAGATAGATAGACTATGGAAAGATGTAAGAGCCAAACCCAAAGTTGATGAAGTAGGAGTGAAAATGTCTTTGGAGTTACCAATGGAGACATTAGAGAAGAGTAGGTTAGGAGATAAAGAGTTAGATAGATTACCCACTAGTGGAATTTCAAATTAGGAAAGAGAATTGTTGGATCTGGTAGTAGAAGTAGGAGATATGAAACCTGAGGACAGAGTAGTAGGAAGTAAAGTTACTTCGGGTTTGGGTTTGATAGCCGAGGAAGAAGTAGACATCGGATCGAATTAATAACCGATTTGAGATTTGTAAAGGCAAATATGAAGAGGTGCATTGTCATTTTAGATCTGCAGGTTTGTAGAGGCATTAGGAAGAGGTACATTAGGAGGATAATTGTCAATTGCTTCACTATTTAAGAGTGGCATTCGCAGTCAGATGTTGTTCATTGCTCATTATTTCTAAGAATAGATAAAGCAAAGTGCTGTGAAGCAGTGCTCGTTGCTTAAGCTTGATTTCAAGTATCAACTTTGTGTTTGTGTTTGTGAGTGTGTGGAGAATTTTGAAGTGCAAGTCAGTGTGCTTGTTGGATGTTGGATTCCATAGCCTTGATCTTCATTCTGTGTGTTTGATCCTAAGTGAAGTGCAATTGGAGCAATGCCTTGATAGATCTGAGAGGAAGTGTAGTGTTGGTAGTATTCTGCATTTGTGAGTGCAGTGCGAGGTTGATGTGAAGCAATTTTGATCGAAGAAGTTGTGCCTTCAGTGGAGGGGTGGAACACAATTCTAAGGCAAAGTTGTTTTGCAGTGAAGTGCCATTTTCAGAAGAGCCTGAATCATCACAATCAAGATTGTTTGGAAAGATTTGATGGAGTTGTGATTAAGGAATGTTAATTCATGATAAGATTGCGGATCAGTGCTTGTTACTCTCTTTTGGGTGTGGTTTTCTACCTGAGAGACTAAAGAGGAGCTCAAGAAGAACTGCAATTGTTACTTTGACTTCTTATTTAGATATTTCTGACTCGTATCTCTGTAGGAACAAACTTTACTTACTCGATTACTGCAAAAGTGATATTTTCCGAGTTGTCACAATTACCAAACCAATTCTCACCTTTAAATCATATGTCTAGCTATTAGTTCTAAGGTTCTCAAGTCTATTTCAGTTTCTACTCTATTAGTAGAAGTACTCTTTTGGTGATACTTCTATCTTATCTATTTTGACCATCATGTATAACATCATTCTAGATGTTATCAAACTGAATTTCACATCTAGATCATATGGCTAGCTCTTGGTTTTACAAAAGTCCTTCTATTATGTTCCAACCAAATCTATATTCCAACCAAATCTATGACTTGTATGCCATGATATACTAATCATTGGTCATATAGGTGTAGACAAGACCTTGGGTACCCTAAAATGCCAATGGTGGTGGCCTAACATGGCATAAGATGTTCAAGAGTTTGTTTGATCTTGTGAGAGTTGCCAATGCAACAAGGCCAATAACCAGAAGCCAAGTGGCCTCCTTCAACCACTTCCCATCCCATTTGCTTGATTGGAACACATGAGCTTAGATCTCATCACGTCCTTGCCATGGACAAAGTAAGGTCATACAACAATCGTGGTGTTTGTTGATAAGATTAGCAAGCATATCCATTTGGCACCAACCTTTGATACAATGGATGCTCTAACATTGCCCCAATTCTACTTTGATCATAACAATATAGAGTTTATAGATGAGTTAGTTGAGACTAACAAAGTAGCAAATATGCTAAATTAGCCAAGAATTATAACAATATTTTAGAAGCATCTAAGAAGCTTCTTGGTACCTTCCAAGTATATGGTAACATCTATGCCAAGTGGTAACTTCTAGGAGGAAGCTTTTTATGAAGATTCTTGGCTAGCTTAGCTTGCATGCAAAGTAGGTGGTTTTTAGAAGGAAATTTCTTGGGAACTTTCCCGACTAGCTCAACTTGCACGCCAAGTAGGCAACTTCTAAAGGGAAGCTTCTCAATTAACTTAACATGCATTATAAGAAAAGAGCTTTGAGGAAGCTTCTTAAAAAGCTTCTCAATAGCCTTGTATGTTCCTTATAAATACCAAAGCCCAGGCTCATGCTAGGCATTTGTTGTTTCCCTCATTCAAGAGTCCTAATGTGATCTTTCACTCTGATCTTCCATTCTCCTATTTCTCTCCTCGGTCTTTTACATCAACAATATCTTCAAGTATCATAGGATACCTCATAAACTTATCTTTGATCGTGATCCTTAATTCATTGGTAAATTTTGGCAAGAATTCTTCAAGTTACTTGGTGCCAAGCTTGCTTTGTCCATGACCTATCATCCTCAACTTGATGAGCAAACCAAATGTGCAAATTGCACCTTGGAGGATATGTTTTGTGCCTTGGTCAACATTTACCATACTAATTGAGATGAATGCCTTATGGTTCTTGAGTTTTATTACAATAAATCCAAGTAGGCAAGCACTAGATTCTCTTCCTTCTCTTCCTCTTGGCCAAGATCCACTTGTCCTAAATTCTCTTCTTGCTCTTCCTTCATCTCATGTTCCTCATACTTCCACCTTCTTGACCATAATATCTCACTACTTACAACAAGCCAAATCTCATCTCCTTGTTGCTCAAAATCATCAAAAGCAATATGAGGATCAACATCATCATGATCTCACCTTCCAACTAGGTGATAAGGTCATGCTTTCTTCTAGTAACCTAGCCTCCCACTTGGTACTCAAGTTTGTAAACTCACTCTTAATTGGATAGGTCCATTTGATGTCACCTAAATCATTTCTCTTGTTGCTTATTGACTTGCCTTGCCTTGCCTAGCCTTGCCTAGCCTAGTCATATACAAATCCATATTGTCTTTTATGTTTCCAAATTGAAACCCATTGTTTCTGATCCATCTTCCTTTTCCACTTCTTTCCAACCTCCTCTTCCTCCCATCCTTATCAATGATTGTGAGGATTATGAACTTAATTGTATCCTTGCACATTGCCACATTCAGCGTTGCTACCAACAACATATTGAGTACAAAGTCATTTGAAAAGGGTATCCCTTTCATGATGCCACATGCGAGCCTCTTTCTCATCTCCATAATGCACAAACGGCCATCTAAGAGTTTAAAGATTCCATGGTGATGAGGAAGTCACCAACTAGTGATAGGGGAATATGTAACAATATGGAGTTTACAAATGAGTTAGTCAAGTCTAACAAAGGAGAAAATTAACCAAATTAGCCAAGAATCATAAGAATATTCTAGAAGCATCTAGGAATTTTCTTGGTACCTTCCAAGTATTGGGTAACATGTATGCCAAGTAGATGACTTATAGGAGGAAACTTCTTGCAAAGCTTCCCGACTAACTTAGCTTGCATGCCAAGTAGATGGTTTATAGAAGGAAGAGTCTTGAGAAGCTTCCCAACTAGCTTAGCTTGCATGCCAAGTAGGTGGTTTCTAGAGGAAAGCTTCTTGAGAAGCTTCCTGACTAGCTTAGCTTGCACTCTAAGAAGATGTTTTAGGAAACTTCCTAAGAAGCTTCTCAAGAGCCTTGTATGTTCCATATAAAAACCAAAGCCTAAGCTCATGCTAGGCATTCAAAGTTTACCTCATTCAGGAGTCCCAATGTGATTTTTCACTATGGTCTTTCATTCTCCTATCTCTTCTGTAATACTTCAAGGATAGGAGACCTGAAGAGAAACACACACTTTCACACTCAAACTCCGATGCCCCAAAGGAGCACCTTCTCTTTATTATATAAGCAAAGCGGATCTCCTCCAATGAAGCTCCACCATAGGATTAGGTACATAGATAGGTGACATGTCAGCAAGCACCACCCTTAGATTAACTACTTGGATGGGTGACATGTCGGTCCTGGTACTATCTGGTTGGTCAAACAAGCTTTGATCGGAGGGAATCTTTTAGAAAATCTTCTTATGGGAATCTCAGAATCACGTGGGTGAGGTACCATTGGAAAGCTCTTGATGAGAAAAAGCAGGGGGAGGGATGGCCAGCCTCTCCTTTATAGGGGGAGGGGGGTAGAAATGTGCACATTTTCAAGGCCTAATTCATCCATTTAGGCCTCCAAAATTGCCTTCAAAGATTTTAGGTATATTTTGGTTCCAACTCTATTAGTAGAAGTTCCCTTTTGGTGATACCTCTCTCTGATCTATTCAATCCATCCTGTGTAACATCCTTCCAGATGTTACCAACCCAATTCTCACCTTCAAATCATATGTCTAGCTATTGGTTCTAAGGTTTTTAAATATATTTCGGTTTTCTGCCCTATTAGTAGAAGTACCCTTTTGGTGATACTTCTATCTGATCTATTTTGACCATCATGTATAACATCATTTCAGATGTTACCAAACTGAATTTCACATCTAGATCATATGGCTAGCTCTTGGTATTACATCTTCACTCAATCTTTACATTATTAGTGGAAATCTTCTTTTGGAGACTCCTTTATTTGATCTACTTAGACCATCATGTATAACATCTCTAAAGATATTACCAAGCCTATTTTCACTTGAAGTTAATTTATCTAGCTAATGGTATTACATTAGGTTTAGTTCACCATGTGCATCTTCATTACTCACTTGTGAGTGTGGTTCTACATTAGATACAACAATGATCCATATGACATGATGTCTTTTTGAAGGGTAGAAGATATCTACCCATGATGCCATCAAGGATATAATGTAATCAAGGATATAATGTTTGCTATGGCACAAGAGATTGGATACCTTGCTTGCTTTGCAGATGACATGTGCTAGGGCAAACTTATAGTTGGTTAGAGATGATCAGGTGGTAGTGGTGGATGTTGTGGTTATGGACCCTATGCGTGATGCAATTTTAGAGGAAGTGATTATTCATCTCCATGGATGGGTGGCAAGTGGAGTGGCAATAAGCAAGATCTCCAAGTATAGTGGTATGCGGTGAATCGCCTCTTTGTTCCTCTAGCCTTGGAGATATATAGGGCGATGGATATGACTTTCAACACATTTGTCAAGGAGTGCGCAAGAGCATATCATATTAGATATCATTGTGTACTATTCTCATTTTCATACTTTGTAGCATATTTCATACAACATGTGTCCATTGCTCTACAAAAAGCAATTGTTGGTGCAATCCATAAGAGAGCAATCACACTAGGTGATGCTTCTTGGGATGCTCCAAGAGTTTGTAGACTTTACCACTTGCATGGTATGGATATCTAAGTGCAATAGTGCAGATTTCTCATACCAATATTTTACCTCTTTTATCTTATCCTTGTATGGCTTGATGTGGTCTTCATGTACTTAGTATTTTCTACACGGTTGCCTTTTTCTTGATAATAATACTAAGAAATGGTCAATGATTTCCATTGCAGTTAAAACTAGTAATTTTTACGAATGGGAAATAAGTTTCTCCTTGATAAATAATAAAGAGTACATCCGTTAATATCTCTCATTAGCCACCGTCCAAATACGCCATTGAGGTTGAGGTGCAAGGTGAACGCCTTGAATAACAATCTCACTACTTATCAATCGACAAAAAAATATTTGACCATGATTTAATCGTATGGTTATTTGAGATGCCATTGAGGTTGAGGTGCAAAGTGAACGCCTTGAATAACAATCTCACTACTTATCAATTGAAAAAATTATTTAACCATGATTAATCGTATGGTTATTTGAGAGGGTATCGACAAGACGACCTATAATCGTATTTTCTAGTTGAACAGAGCAAAGTCATTTAACCATTACTCAATGGTTTAATTTAAGGTTCGAGGACATAATCACATAGTAACAATAATAATCACAACATATCCATTCTCCATGAGACGGACACTCAACTGCAGTTTGAAACGAGTTTCTAGTCAAGAATAAGTTAACCATGAAATTTGTGCATTATGACTACCTTGATTATGAAGTGATAGTATCAAGCAGTTCAATAAAATTCTGAAAATTAAAGGATATTTAAGATTAATATTCTCTTTACTTTACTTGTAATATTATAGTATTATTTTCCTTTTTCGTTACCTTTTAGAGTGACCCCCAGCACTAACCGTTCGAGAGAGTCGACTGTACATGGGTGAGACTTTGCCGAACATTCCTTAACCAGGCTGTAGCCAAACCAACGTTTAAAAGTTTTACTCGGCTAATACTGCGGCGTAGATTCTTCGCGGAACGGCACTCAACCGCGAAGGATGAGACCTATCATACCACGTTGGCGATCCGCAGGACGGCCAAGTGGGATCTAAGTCCCGAGAGTATGACTTTATTCACGGCCCCGACGGCGACGGCTAAAACGACTAGAGTTAAGTGGGATACAGTAGACATCTTTGACCTTCAGATTCTACAGTTTAGCGAGAAACTGCGGTTAGAAAATGTAAAGTCGTGCGGGGAAAGACCCACAGACTGGGCCGGGGGTAAAGTAAACCAGGTAGGCAGGATAATCTGGTCAATGTCAATTTCTGTGAATCTATTTTGATTCCAGTACATTCCTCTGTACTTTCTTAGGACACTGGCATCCTCAATCTATTCTTGGGAGTCGAATAATTTCCTTCATAGGTATATTCAAACTTGGTTAAAGGAAAAGTAAAAAAGGCAACCGTGTAGAAAATACGAAGGTTCGGAAAACTGCATCGAGAAAAAGAGGTAAAATAGGGCTAGACCCCAAAGTTAAGAAAAAGGGAGTTTGGTACTAACGAAAATCCACTTGAAAACTGACAGTAAAGGGATACGTACTCTATTTATAAAACCAGATCAGGGAGAGAAGTATGGGACGAAAAGAGTCTATATCATCTATGCATCAACATTTTCGGACGTGTACAACCAGCATTTTAGAATATCGTCCAGCTGATATTCCAGGAGACTCAATACAATCCGAACGTGAAATTTGGATTTATGGGCCCGTTCAAGCAATAAAGGAACAACCATAGACTGTTAACTAAAGTTGAAAAGATGAGGAAGAGAATAATCCACTAGGGCGAAAGGTAAACTGACAGTCGTATTACACATAACCGGGAGTACAATAAAAGCTCTACAGCTTAAGGAGTTACTCTACAGTCACCGTAGTTTATATTCTATGCAGTTTGTACTGTACAAGTTACATGGAATAAGAATGGAGGCGGCTGACGCCGGAAAGAGAAACGTACGGAAATCGGGGATACGACGAGCTAGAAGCTCAGACGTTCGTCAGTTCCCCAATGACTGTCATCGTCTGTCGTTGGCTGCATCAGTAGGAGAGAGGATCCGTAGCACATTTATCTCCCTGGTCAAGTTTCCCTTCCTTCCGAGTGCGTGTCTCTCCACCCACTTCCTTCGACTCGACTCCTGCGTACTCCGTGTTCCGCCTCCACTTCCTTATCTGAAGGCTCTGTTTGAAGCGCGTATTTAAATTGATTCTTCTATTAATTTGACCATACTTTTCTCCGGTTCCAGATTCTTTTCGGAGCACTGTGTTTCGTGCTGTCCGCTTCTGCAGGTAGCTCTGTCTTAGAAGGCTGTGTAGGACTGGGACTTGAAGTTTCTATTATTACTATGCTGGAGTTTGGGTTGAGGATTTTGGATAGGGGATTGATTCTTGTCTAGGAGGGAACGAATTGGAATTGTGGGGTGGACTTTTGTTTTGTTTGGATTTCTTGGACTGCCGGCTTTACATGGAGTTAGGAAGGAGAGACTAGTGGTCGAGCTTCAGAGGAAGGGTAATTCGTGCCCAGACAACATTGGCCAACGCGCGGAGGTTTCCTGCCTTATATGTGGTCAGTGCCTTGAAGGTGCAGGATCTTGTAATGCTCGGAGGTGAGATGGGGCACGCACACTCCCATGGGAAGGCAGAGGAGGAAGACGAGGAACAGAATGGAAGCAGTAGGCCAAGGTTGGCTGGAGGAGGTGGATCGAGGAACCGGCTAAGAAGAGCTTTCCGAAGCACCGGTTCCAAGAACGACCTGAGAAAATCCATTAAACAGGAGCAATTTAGCGGCATTGTGCGGATTACCCTCTTCTCGGTAAGGTTTTCTTGCCTATGAGTGGATGAAAGGGGTGTTAATTTTACGTGCTTATGAGAATTAGGCCCTGCTTTGAACATGATCCAGTCACTTCAGAGAGCTTACCGTTCGTGCTTAAACAAGTAGAAGCACGTTTTCATTTGAAAGTAGATTTTTACCCAGTCCCGGAAGTATCGCGGTCGCAGCAATTGCTCGATATTCTACGTTATTCTTCTGTAAACAGACTCAATTGAAGCGGATGATTTGAGAGTTCCACTGGAACTGCCAACTAATGGCGAGGAGAGAATGGGAATCTCGAAAGAAGCACGAAGTTCGCGAGCACGAATAATCCTCTTCAAAGACCTTGACGATCTTACATCCACCAGCTGTCCTTGTTCGAGGATTTCGATATGCACCCCACGTTTTGCCTTTCAGAAGCCTATGTACCGAAGCTCGGACTGTGTGAGCTTCTTCTGCTATTTGCATTCAAGTGATGATGCACTCGTCGGAGCCAAAATGAGTACCGTTGATTTGGATCGGGAGCAGGCCGTTAATTTTTGACCAAGTTTGTTCTGCTTCTTGTTGGACATGTGGAAATGAGGACAGGCAGAGATGCAGTTCAAAGACAAGTGGTTCGCCTGTGTTTCTTTAGGAGAACAGACATTCAGGACGACCACATCAAATAAGTATTACTCTGATCCTATCCGATACCAGCTAAATTATCAAAGTTTTAAGACCTGTTTATAGCAGCGGTAATCAGCAGTTTGGGCGTGTTTAATCTACGTGCTTACTCTGAGCCGATTCAAACTTTTGTATTGAGGAGTATCGTAGCTTCATGAACATATAATTTTGTTTCACATCGCTCCAGCCAGCTGGTCTGACTTTGAATATGTTTGCCAATCTGCCCTCATGTTTGCAGCACAGACAAACCCCTATGGAATTCGGTATGACACTCTCATGCCAGTATTATTTACCTCTCTCTGCTAGGCTTTGTAGTTGGAATGTTATTTCAAGCAATGGAACGTGGTCCTCCAAACTGAGTACTATTCTTTTGTGAAAGATACGACGCCGAGAATCAATAAGCCTGTCCTACCAAAGAACCATGAGTTGGCATATCCTGTCGGGCTTCTTTAAAATGGACTGATTCGAAGGTCCAATTGTGTTTCTACAGAAAAAGAATATTGTTTTGGAAGCAAACGGTCCACGAATTGTTCACATAAGTGTGTTCGAGGTGAGTAGACTACATATTGCCTTCCGAAGTTTGGAAGGGCACAACCTGAACATGGTCTGGAGTCACTTAGTGACAGATTCTGTGCAGTGTTATAGAGTGTAAAAGTCTTCTGGTTGTTTCTGCTAGCGCGATCAATCCATGGATATCTTCAATCTGTCAGTCTGTCGGTCCGTCGGAGTTAGGAATTCGCAACAGCTACAGCTTGTAAAACCGACCTTAATGACATGCATTCAGCTGGATAGCAAATTAATGGATGCGTTAAAACCTTACTCCTATCCTGGGGAACCTGACTAGTAAGCTTTTATACAATGCAGACAAACAAGTTTTCGAAGAACAATTTGGTTGGCTATTGTGAACTGGATCTCTCCGAAATCTTCAATCCGGTAAGAATCAAACCCGACTTATCTTCTACATCTCTAACGGATGCTGCCGACGTTGAACTGAACTATTATCTTTAGCCTCCCTTTTCCAACACGTAGACACGAGAGGAAGCTGTATCCGTTTTCCTCTCTGTGGTCTTGCATAATTCTGTATTGGCAGTGTATATTGTTGACACCAATCCAAATGTAGCATTTGGTTCTGTTACCAGTTACGTGCACTTGTTAGCATTGATGTTCTGCCCGGACGCTTATTCCATTAGCTAGGGTACTAATTAAGTTATGAAAACAGGAAGTGGACCACAGTAAGGAGGTACATCAGTTGCTTGATCCAAATTCTCAGTCAAAAGTGGTTGGATCCATAACACTTGGGTATGACGCCGAGGTAGGAGACTCAGCTGCTTATACCGTTCTCATACCCCAGCTGTGGTCGTTACGAGGATAGTCAAAGATGTGATGAACGCAGGGCAAGATTCTGAGAATTTCTTACAAGGGCCAAAAGTGAGGAAATTGGTGCTGAATTGTTCAATCTGGTTATTGCAGGATCGCGAGTCAACGGAGATGGGGTTTGCACGACGCTTGCTTTCTCTTGTGGTATATATGTACCTCAGTCAGGCTATAAATTGTCCCAAAGGTTGCCAGTTAGTAATTTCATTTAGTTTCAAGTTCCCTAGAATAGTTGAGCATACTCGGAGTCATGCAGGAGCGTCTAAGGCTTCATGTATGGAGGGACATCGGGTTTGACAATATAGCTGTCCAGTGAACTCCAATTTTCGCATCAATATGAACATATTTTCTCCGCATTAAATGTCGTGATACTGTCCTCAGACTTGTGACCGGTTCATTTGAAGCTGTCATTGTGCTAACTAGCCTGGTGTTTCTCAGGACTCTGATGAAAATGGCGAGCTTTCACTCGATGAGTTTCGTACTCTGATTAAGGCCTTTGGGAACAAAGTTTCAGATAAGCAGGTAGGTTCAGAATAAAAGAAGGCTTTACGTCATATGTTCACGTTTGATGAATGATGTGGTGAAAACGATTGTATGCTGTTAAAGGTTTCTTGTGACTGATATGGAATGGAAGAATCATATTTTTTTAAGTCCATTTTCTCCGGAATCAAGTACATTGTGATCCGGCGTTTTGGCATTTTGCAGCTCGAACAGATGTACACCAAGGCTGATCAAAATCAAGATGGTAAAGTGAGTGCTGATGAACTGGCCGAGCTTATAGCAATGAATGGAGACAGGTCGAGTTTCTTCATTCTCATCTCTTCTTCCATACGCTTAGAATACGTAATCACTCTCTTCACAAGGTTTTTCTGCTCATTTTATGAAGCTTAACATCCTGTTTTGCATGACAGGGCAGTGCTGGTCAAGCGGTGTCCTGTGTGCGGAGAATCTCTTGCGAACATAGATGAACTCAATGATATCATACATATGACCCTGTGTTTCGATGAGGGAACCGGGAATCAAATAATGACAGGTGGATTTCTCACAGAGAAACAGGCCTCCTATGGGTAAGTACAGTCTAACATCAGTTCCTCTTTAGTCAAGGTCAAAGTGTAAAGCAGTTGTTTGCGGAACCTGGATGATCTGTACCATTGCTTCACATACTGGACTAATCTATCCTGACAAAAGTTAACTATGGTTTGACTAATAACATAGATTCCAGATATGATCTGCAATAGAATAAGCTTTTATTTTTCTTTGGGGGTATGAACCTAGATTCCAGGTTGCAAGTGAGGCACCTCATGGTATACTCATGGCTTCTTTATGCACAGGTGGATGTTTAAGTTGAGTGAGTGGGCGAACTTATCCTCGTATGATGCTGGTGGTCTCAAATCAGGAGCAAGTGCTGCACACATATTGGTCAGATTCACCTCCATCAGTCTATTTGTCGTTGGAATTCTATTTTTTGTGTTGACTACTCTTGATACATGCATGTGATGTTCCTTATCTATCCTGTCAATTATGGATAATATGCCTCTTGTTGTAGTCAGCCAGCTCAGCAAGTTCCCAGAACATAAGCTGCAAACCTAAAACCAACACATCGGTAAGTACTTGCAAGAGTTTTCTAACCAAACGAGTACAGTTCTCGTTTGCTGTAAAGGAGCAGGGTTCAATCTGACAAATGGACCGGTACAGTCTGTTTCGAGTTCGTCATGCACAAAAGTTTCTGACAGTGACTTGTAGTATGTGCTCACAGGTATTTGATAGAAGAACGAAGCGTTTAGTGGAGGAACTGATCGACCGAAAGATTGTTCTGTCTTTGCGAGCCATCTACCAGTCAAAGCTGACTCTTGCCCTCCTTGATATCCGTTAGTGGCTCCCCTATCTCAAACTTTGGATATTTCGAGTGATCGTACAAGTATCTATACATTTATTTTAGCAAAGATTTCAACAGTCGGTGTGACCAATTAATATGTTCAGTCACTTCTTGGGAGATGTCTCGTGTTTGAAGTCTTGGTTCACAAGTGCTCGTATTCTTGAAGACTTTTGCTGGATTTTCCAGTTTGACATACCTTCTAGATCTACACTTTGTGAATTGATTCAATAGGTCAAGAAACAACGTCCGGTGAGATGCTGCCATATAGTTGATGCGCTGTCAAGTCTTGATATCATATGCTTCTTCACTGGAACTTATGTGCCAATTCATCTTCTTGTATGCGCAGGAACCAAGAACCTCCTTCTGAACATGTCCAAGAAACAAGGAGAACGGATGGCCACGACTGAATCCGCAAAGGATATTCCGAAGTTCATCGAATTTTTCCAGGTGCATTATACATGAAGCCAAGTCAAGTTTCAAAGCATAGCCGCAACTTGTTCGCGCACTATTTGTATCCAGGGGCATTGTATAGACCTTTTCATGGGGAACATCAGATATAGTACCTAATGCGCAAGGGATCAAAGTCATAGCTTTTCTACTAACCTACTGCATATCATTTCCCACTGACTAGCATCAGATGAACGTGCTTACTTGGTATTACATTGCAAAATTTCAGGACCGTATCAAGGTTGAAGAGTTCAAATATCCCATTGAGTCGTATAAGGTATGGACACTTGCCATCTCTTATTCCACTTCAGCTTGACCGTGGTAGAAGTCTAAATTCAGTTCAAAGTACTTATCCTTGTATTGGGGAATCGGAATCACTTTTTGTGCAGACATTTAACGATTTCTTCATTCGAGAACTAGCAGAAGGATGCCGTCCCATTGCCCATGAGGACAATGACGCCGTTGCTGTATGTGGGGCTGATTGCCGTTTAATGGCATATAACAGTGTTGATGATGCAGCTCGCTTCTGGATTAAGGTACGACGACCTAGAAACGACCTTCCAACTCCCACTTGTTGTCGGTTGTGGCGACATGGGAGGGCAGGAGCTATTTGGTATATAAAGTGCCTGTGTGCAAGATGTCAGAAGCGACTGCATTCATTTAAAAGCCAAGCTGAATTTTTTTTTTTATTCTGACTCGAGAGCATTGGTTTGCTTGACGTTACTAAACAGCGTACTGCTTACTTTCCTCGCTGGTCATAGAATATTTTATCCACAAATCGTAATCGGTTGTCTTTGGGAAACTACCATGGCGCCATCTAGGCTCATCACATAGATAATCTGTTAATATGCAGGGACGCAAGTTTTCTATCAAAGGACTTCTAGGTAGTGATGAGATTGCCAGGGACTTTGGCGGCGGCACGTTGGTTATTTTCCGACTAGCACCTCAGGTTGTTACAGAACCTGGTCTTTTGGTTGTGCCCTATCCCGGTGGATTCATGGCTTTCTACTAGTGAGTACTAATGCAAGTAAAAGGATTCCAGTGATCAGATACAGGGACACTGTTGTCTCCTCCTTTGTGACTGCTGTGTACGAACTGCTGCCTACGTCACATACCGTGACATGTTTTCAAGAGAGTTTGTCACTTATGGAAGTGCAACATTCTTTGTGACGCAGGACTATCATCGTTTTCATGTGCCAATCACTGGTGTTGTTGGACCTATAATCAACATTCCAGGTCATCTTTACACGGTATTTCTCGTATCGACTAGGTTTATACGTCAGAAGATGTGATAAGGCCCAATAGTCCTTGCCCTTGCAAGAAGCTTTACCAGGTCTTGGATATTTAGTCTTGATAGGTCATTAGCAATGTTTGGTGAATTCAGGTCTAGGTCCCTTGCTTGCAGTCTTGCTACGTTTGCCTTGGCGCCTACATCATCACGCTGTGTAAGCAGGTGCATGACGTACATATGCAAACTCTGGTCCGCAGGTGAATCCCATTGCTGTTAACAGTAAGTACTGCAATGTCTTTACTGATAACAAGCGAGCAGTATCTGTAATCTCGAGCAAAGAATTTGGCAAGGTCTGTGCCAAATCTATTTCGATTGACATAGTTGCATTCTTTGCCTCTGGGTTGTTCTACCAACAGTAATGAATCCAGTCTTAGTTTCTTTCACATCACTGTAAATGTCGCCATGAAATCCACCGTGTAATAATAGATACAATTCTTATTCCCAGATGGCTTTTGTTGCGATTGGCGCAACTATGGTGGGCAGTATCACCTTTACTAAGAGAGAAGGAGATCATTTGAAGAAAGGAGACGAGGTGTGTTTCTATTAGTCTTGTTCACGCTCTGTCTTAATCTCTTGCCCGAAATGTTTGCCCGATTCACTTTGTCAGCTGCAATGTATTCATTTTTCCTAGCTTCCTTTTGTCCGGAAAGCTCACCAGGACATCTAGGATCCTTTTCTCTATTCCTTCTGAAACGCTTTCGGTAAGAACATCACGCAATTATCGCTGATGTGCTGCTGCTACTGGTACACTAGGTACATATCCATAAGGCATATTTCCATGCGCGGAAGTTTTTGATTCACTAAAATATTCCCATACAAAAGTACAGACTTATAGGATGTCATCGCGAGCAGCCAACCGAAGTCTTACTATCCGTCCTGCTAAGAATGTCAGGCTCGGTCGTTAGCATCCATCTAGCAGCAATCGCCCGATACGCGGAATGAAAGGACGAGTGCGAGAGCACTGTTTACTAAGATGGAGGCTTACATCTAAGAGCTTACCGCGGATTACGGGGACCTTTAAATCCTGCTTGTCGCAGAGTGATTGAAGAAGGGATTTAACAACCTTTAAATGAATCGCTGTATGCTCATCAATTGAAACTCTCTTAAAATCTTTATTCCCGTCAAATATGGATGTTGTTTGTTGTTAGCCTGACAATTTCTACGTGTGGCTGCAGTTTGGTTATTTCTCTTTCGGTGGTAGCACTTGCATCATGGTTTTCCAAAAGGTGAACTTTTTAGTTTCAATTATCTCCCAGTCTCACAGGGGCGATATTTGTTTAGATATCGGCGATAGTTTGGACATAATGGA
Organism: Lunularia cruciata; assembly: GCA_948567375.1. Classification (NCBI taxonomy): domain Eukaryota; kingdom Viridiplantae; phylum Streptophyta; class Marchantiopsida; order Lunulariales; family Lunulariaceae; genus Lunularia; species Lunularia cruciata. The sequence goes on along the minus strand of OX419762.1, from coordinate 57,852,880 downwards.
TAGTATCTGAAGTTCTACTGTAAAGCCAGCTCATGTCAAAGGTTGACGATAAATGGACGATCGCATGTATTCCCTCAGGTGTCACTTTCTTTCTTGCATAATAGTGCAGATTACAGTGGTACTTTGGAGCACTATCATGGCGTACGTTATAACCTTAAATCTCCCTCAGCAACTATGCAATTGATATACTTGCCTATGATGTGCAGGGAGCCATAGAGTTGGACGAGGATTTACTGGCCAATAGTGAAAGATCACTGGAAACTCTGGTTACTGTAGGCGAGTCATTAGGAGTGGCGCGGATGTATTCGGCTGAAGTAAACGATCACGTGCAACGGCCATCAATCCAGGACAGTGTAGTTGGGCTCAACAATGATATAGCGAAGATGGGTATTCGAGCAAGTTCAAGTTTCAACGTGCGTGATGGGCACCTGGGACTGGATGGAGAACCTGACTATTCAGGTCCGGAGGAGTTATAGAAGCAGCAACATCCAAGCCGATGTAATGCTACAAAGTTTTACAGTTCCAGATGCCTGTTGCGCCGAGTGAGTCAATGAGTCCAGAGTTTTTAATTGTACCTCTGGAGATCGTGTCGACGGGAAATGGATACTAATTCGAGGACTCAGTAGCTGGCTGCGCACCACCTGCTTACTTTCAGTACTTAAGAAACTTTGACTTAGGACTTGGCACTCAAAAGCCCAAAGGTCAGTCTAACTGTCCCTCTGAGGTCGCACGACACTGCTTATTCTCCGTTTCAAGCATCGTACGGCTGACGACAATAACACATGACGTAAAGTCGATTGTTACTCCATTCGATCTATGATGCTGTAAGTCGTCACTCACGGACCTTTGACAACGGCAGATTAGAACTTCCAACCCAATCAAGGTGAGAGAAACCTGACAGTTCCAAGAGAGATTGGTTCTTGTATAGATTCAGAGAAACATCTCCTTAATTTTGTTGTTACTGGAAGCCATGAAGTCTAGGAGTGCTTTACGGTTTCCACTCATTATCGGACGAACTGTGATGATTTGAAACCAAGTTCAGTACTATTTATATGCCGAAAGCGTAATTATGGCAGTGCTCACTGTGTTGAGTATGGGCTAAACACTGCTGGACTGCCATTAAATATTCAAGGTAAGAGACACCGCCTAATTACGTGGTCTGAAGGAGGATACAGGATTGGAGAAAGGGTAAAATCAATTTTGGACATTGGCTTCAAGGAGAGGTGTGGTCACCATAGTGACATGTTCGGTGTTGTAGGGCATTATTATTGAGTAAGTCGGAGGAGAAGACTAGACAGGGAATAGGTAAGAAAGTCGCAAGTGAAGACTAGGCTATGCAACTTTGCATTTTTCTTGTACAGAAATACTAATCATGGAAAGTAAAAGGGTTCCTTTTTGGTCTTGTTTCAGTGAACATTGAACTCCTCCCATCCCTAACAATTCATCCCAATAAAAAATGTACCATGTCCCCTGCCATTTGCGTCAGGATTAATCTCAGTATTCGCAAGATGATGTCATTTACTGCGGGGTACTCTTCAAAAGAAATGACCTAGAGATTTTTACATTGTGCCTTAGCGCCATCTTACCTCTTGGGTTTTCGCCTAGTACGGCCTGATGGAGCTGTTCCCATCTTTTTTGCTGTCCTGTGTGCAAGGTCTCCTTACGCGCTGGGCTTTCATAACGTGTCTGGTTTCTTCCCTAATTTAAAAGATCTTATTTAACACTTACAAACAATGTGGATACCAAACCCCAGATCCTGTAGTTTGTTTATCCCTGTAGCTTCTTTATCAACCTTCAAGCTTATGCCGAAACATATCATGTCCAGAAATGTCAGCTTAGCCAAAACTTGTACAGGATGAATCTATGCAGGGACCCCTATCTGTCATTAACTCTTGAAGTTTAAGTTGAAGCTTTTAACAATAACAGCCAATCAAAGGCGTGTGTGAAAGCAGGAGGTTGGACCGTCTTAAATTTTGGTCCATTTCTCTTGCCCCACTACCACCAGAACAGGCTAAGAGTAAAACGGATACGATTCTTTTCAAATGGATAAGACCAGGAAGATCTGGACGCATGGCCTTCACCTGGAAAATGTGAATCCCAAAGAAGCCAAGGGTTTTCTTTGTCAGCCTAAGAGAACAATTAGTAACAAGCAAGGTTGATTCCAATCGCATATATGGCACAGATCTCGTAGCATAAATAAGAAAGTTGATATTTTAATGCATGCTTTTGTAGAGTTCTGTGGCAGACAGTAAGTCAGCGACTGGCGATTTGTGCAGTAGAAGTTGTGGAACCAAGGAATTATTCTGTCCACGATGTGGAAATTCCACCTCTTTTTGATCGCCTACTCCAAAAGCATACTGTTCTGCAGTAAGCACAGTAGTGGTTCATCCAGGTCCACGAAAAGCGATAATATCTGATTAGTGAGCATATGAAACTACAGTGTGAAGGCCCTTGCACGTCTGAAGAGCATTGATGGGCTGTGACTTCCCACACAATACTACACTTCTAACGAAGTTGGCGTTCTCATGGTCAAATACTGACATAACTATAAAACCATGACCATTCCAATTCGTTTCCTGATATTCAAATGGACGATACCCATTCCCTAATCTGCTCTAGTCTGTCAACGATGTAGGCCACATCTTCCTCCATTACATGTGATTATACAGTCCTACAGCTATATTCCGACAACGAACTCGGATTCGGATTCCGCGGCGATGCCCTCTAGTCTGTCATTGGATATACAACAAGCCTAATAAGCACAACGAAGCCTAAGGCAACGAACGGTGAAAGGACAGTTGTTAACGGCGATGGATACAAGAGTTGTCCTGAATTTAGACCAAATGGAGGAGCATCGCAGCGCCGTCTCCGAATTGGATGAGAACTCGGAGCACAGGTAGTTCTTTCAGCGCCAGAACACGTCCTCCTACACCTTTGTCAGAGTCACAAGCGTCGGAAACGGACGGCTGCGACAGCCGTTACCGTCCTTACTATAGGACAAAACAGCACGGAAGTTTCAAGGTTTCAAAACGAGGCCTTCCGTTTGCGAGCCATGTGACGAGGTCATCCCGGGAAGAAAAATATCAGAACCGGTCATCCCGCTACCATATCCACTACAGGACAAAACAGCGGGGAATCTTCGTGGTTTCAAAACGGCGCAGTTCGCAACTGGTCATACCCAGTCGATTTCTATCCATATATCTTCAACCGGTCATCGGATTTCAATGAGGGCACGGGATGACCGGTTATGATTTTCATTCTTCCCGGTAGTAGGCGGGACATATGTTGTCTTTATATGATTGGTTCGCGTCCTTCCGCCCGCTACACAGTTGTGAGAACTGGCCGCTGTTTACGAACGTCAGACTGAAGATGGCAACGGAGCTCCACGCACGGCCTGCGTTTCTGAGCCATGCGAGTGTGACACTATCCAATCTAATGTAGCGGAAGTCTCATTGCGGTAGGGTGTAGCTCGGATATCTTAGGTGCGGTAAGATAAATATTTCGTATCGATACTATTGGTGCCTAGCCCTATTTTACCTCTTTGTCCCTCCTTTGTACGGCAAAATGGGAAGACGGGGTCTTCCCATTTTGTTGTGTTCTATGTGATCGCCTTTTCATCACGAAATCTCATTGCTCTCTCTCTTCAGAACCGCTTCAATTTGTCGGACAAATTTGACTAGATAAGATCACGAAAGATCTACTGAAAATTTGGCGGAATGTGCCCATTTCGTCTTCTTCTCCAAAGGTCCCCAAAGGTGAGGTTCCTCTGTCCGTCTAGTAGCAGTCCTGATCGATGAATCAATCTTCAGATGAAGTGGTTGAATGGACAGCCTTCAACTACGTTGATACAGTTTACGGGTGAGACTCCAGAGGTTGAGGGGGGCACGAAGTGCGAGAAAGTCAAGATTTGAGTGCCCACTGGTCAAGAGCAACAGGATATGGAACTTAGAAATGTGTAATGGGGAGGTTAAAGGTGATAGACCATAACCTGGGAATGAATTAAGAAAATCTTTTTCCGAGCTGGGTTCGATCTGAAGAAAGAGGTGGAAGAGATTCTCCACGTTACCAGACTTGGTAAGTGAAAGGCCACTAGGGCCCACAGAGTTAAGGTTTCCATTCCATCCGCAGCAGCACCAGAAGAGGGGAAGAGAAATCTTCCGTAGGGTGCTTGATCCGATCTATGTTGGTAACAGTGGCTTGTGGCGGGGGGTCAGGGGGTCTTGTAGCTTACGGTGTGTCACGGCTCCACTGCCCTCCATGTTTCACTTGGGGCCTCATTTTTAGTTGCAGTACTCGTGGCTCAGATTGAGAGGTGTGAAAGAGAACACTCCCCACGCTTCAGGGTGGAAGTGGTTTTTGGATATCCTTTCTGGCGTGAGTGACTGGGATGGTCCGAAAATGATGACGTTATGAAGAGGGTGCTGGCTGGGCTGATCCATGCGGTCAGGTTGAAGCAGGGAAGAATAACGAATGAAGGAAGGAAGGAACATAGCAACATGAAGGAAAATACCGGGAGATACTTTTTTCTCATTCAAAGCTTCAGCCTGAATCCAGTTCTGAGTGAAGTGAAGTAGTGAGTGGGGAGGAGAAGTTTGCGTATCCTACACTGCTTACTTCTGTCCACAGTTTAGAGAGGAGGGGAGGTCGATTGGGCGGCGGCTGTTTGGAGATTCAATTGAGTGGGGGACATATGCAGGCCCATCATGGCGCATCCATTGCTCACATCGATTGGGTTGTTCGGCTCTAGCACAATGCCTGCTCAATTGGCTGCTGGTGCTGCTGCTCCTGCCGGTGGAATTTTGCAATTGGGATTTCCGAATCGGTCAGAAGCAGCTAAGAGGTTGTTTGGCGCTCGATTGAAAGCTGTGAGGCTGAATTATCGGGTGCCCAGAAGGTTGGGGGAATTGAGGAGAAATGCTGTCACAGCGGTGTTGGTGAGGAACCCGCCTCCTGCAGAGAAAGTAGGCAGTTTTGGAAATGGGAGTGCGAGGAGCAATGGAAAGGACGACGTTACACAGGTAGGAAGGAGCATAAACGTGAATGGCGGCAGAGATGGAGTGGAATTCAGGAAACCGAGTGAGATGGTGGCTGTCAGTCCTGATAAAAAGAAGGTGAGGATCAATGGGGTGCAGGATGCGGAGGCTGAAGCCAGAGCCGCACTGAGGGCTATTAATGTTGCGGAGTATGATCCTGTTCGTCTTTACGAGCGTTACAGCAACGAGCCCCTCAAGGTAAATCCCCATACCTTTAGTACACTTTCGTTCTAAATCATCCAGAACAATTTCAGAGCTTTCTAGGGCACTTCCAGCAGCAACCTGGGCCTTAAAGTTCTTATTATTTGGGCCAAATTGATCAGCTAACCAAAAGGACACACGTCAGTGTTTACTTTGCAAGTGAGACCGCCTCAATTTTTCCATGTGTACTGCACGGGGTTGATTTGCAACGTTCACCTGGACGAAGGACTTAGAAAGCGCAACCATCATTTATCTCTTCATTAAGTGGAATGCATTTCACCGCTGATGGTTTCGCGAGCAGATAGTTGAGTCTAAAATATATCGTCGAATTTGAATCGCAGGTTATTGCGAGAGCACTAAAAGTGACGACGACCCTGGGGGCTTTCGCGCTCAGTGTGTTTATTGATGATCGGTTGGGTAAAATACAAGAGAACATGCGAAAGAGAGCAAAAGAATTGCGGCAGAAATTAACATACCTCGGACCCACATTTGTGAAGATCGGTCAGGGTCTTTCCACACGCCCTGATCTGTGTCCTCCTGCTTACTTGGAAGAACTCGCTGAATTACAGGTAAGAATCTAAATCAAGCCGGAAATCTGCCCTGCTGATTACTGTAGTTCTGTTTGAATGGCTTTGTAACTTTGTATGGGCAGAATAGTTGGAGACCGTTATTACCATAAGGAGCAGTTTTCAACTTCTGAGTACTTGCGTTCCTTTTCCAAGTTCTATGGTTATATTGTTGATAAAGCAGTCAATTCGTACGCGTCTTATACCGTAGCCTTGTCATACGGTTCTTGGTTTCAGATGATTAGTTAGTAGCTCATCCATATGCGATTCACTTTCGCTTTTTGAACGTTGGATGTTCGTAATCATGCTGCAGGATGCTCTGCCAACGTTTCCAGATGTCGAGGCTTTTGCCTGTATAGAGAGGGAACTGGGAAAGCCGATGGAATCCATGTATTCAGCAATCACTGCTTCACCGATCGCTGCTGCAAGTCTGGGACAGGTGTATAAGGCACAATTAAGATCCACTGGAGAAACTGTAGCTGTCAAGGTTCAGAGACCCTACATTGAAGAGTCAGTGGCGCTGGACTTTTATTTATTGAGAGGAATATGTGGGCTTGTAGACAAGTACGTTGATGTGGTCACAAGTGATGTGGTAGCTCTCTTGGATGAATTTGCTCGCCGTGTGTACCAGGAACTCAATTACGTTCAGGTAAGGGATCAATCTTGGCATGAACATCTGAGGACTCATGACCAAAATTGCTCTCGAACGACTGATGGTCCTATAGAGTACGTTCGAGGAATTTGCCTAAAGAGAAAAGTACTAATTTTGTTCCTTTCGAAGCTGTACTTTGAGAAACTGATATCTCCAGTATAGTACTAGGCATTTTTCACATCTGCCAGCTAAGTATGTAAGCCGAAATTTGAACATGTTTTGCTCGTTTGATATTGACAGGAAGGTCGCAATGCTATAAGGTTCGGAAAGCTGTATGGAGACAGACCCGATGTCGTGGTTCCTGGAATATACTGGGATTATGTTAGCGCTAAGGTGTTGACAATGGAATGGGTGGATGGCGTGAAGCTCAGTGAACAGGATACAATTACGGCACAAGGTCTTGATATCATCAAACTCGTAGACATTGGTATACAGTGTAGCTTGAGACAGCTACTTGAGCACGGGTACTTTCATGCAGATCCACATCCAGGAAACCTTCTTGCTACTCCTGATGGGAAACTCGCGTTCCTAGACTTCGGTATGATGAGCGAGACTCCTCCAACAGCCAGATTTGCCATCATCGGTCATGTGGTACACTTGGTCAACCGTGACTACGATGCTATGGCTCGTGACTACTATGCATTGGATTTTCTAGAGCCCTCAGTCGATGTTTCACCTATCGTACCCGAGTTGAAGAATTTCTTTGATGATGTGCTCGAGGCCACTGTCAGCGAATTAAATTTCAAGACCATCGTGGATGGACTGGGTGCTGTTCTGTATAAATATCCTTTTAATGGTAACTTCTCAGTTTTCTTTCGTCAATAGGTTTAGCCATTCCGTCTGTTAGTTTTCCAGTCTGATTATCCGTGCTGTTCAAGAAACAGCTGCAGTTTGTATTTTCGTCATGGTCATATTTCCTGTTGTGAAGGAAGTTTTGAGTTTATTAATCAATCTGACTCTGGTACATTGTGACTTTGTTTGCAGTGCCAGCTTATTATGCCTTGATTTTAAGATCCTTAACCGTCTTGGAAGGACTGGCGCTATATACTGATCCGAACTTTAAAGTTCTTGCGGCATCGTACCCTTATTTCGCTAAAAGACTCTTAACAGATAAAAATCCGTATCTACGAGATGCTCTAATCGAGCTACTTTTCAAAGACGGCACCTTCAGGTAACCTCTAAGATATGAGAACTTTCAGCACTTTAGTTCAGCGAAACAAAGTGCAAAGTTTCAGCACACCGTTCTTGAAGTTAATTACGCCAAGTTTTCTTAGGGTGACATGCTACAAGTGTACATTCTCCTGTTCTGCTTTCAGTGGTTGGGAGTCTGCTAATTAGGGTTGTTTATTTGCTGCTCGGAAACGCTCGAATAAGTCTGCAATTTGAATTTCCTCACATAACCGAGCACTGGGTGTGTTGCAGATGGAATAGGCTGGAAAATCTTCTGGTACAGGGTCGTAAGGATTCTGAATACAGAGCCAGTGATGTTCTGCAACCTGTGCTGGACCTGTTGTTAGGCTCAGGCGGAGAGGAGTTGAGAAGTCTTGTAGAAAGAGAAGCGGTGCGAGTATCGGAAGCGCTTGTTGTTGGAACAGCTATACAAAGTTATAGGTCGGTGCCAGATGCTTTCAGGGCATTCATAGATAGAGGAAATCCCAACGTTGTAAGAATCAAAGAGAGTGAGGAGACTGAGATGCTTGCTTTGAGGGAACAGGTTCTAAGAATTTGGAGCCTACTTCGAAGTACAAGTGGATTCGACCCAGCTACGCTTCAGCCAATTCTTGAGGTAAGCTCAGTACTCTTGCTTCATAATGTAATTTTGCTCTCTGTTTTTATTAAATAAAGAACTACGATACTTCCGTTCTTTAGTGTTATGGTATCGGTGTCTGTGTTAATCCATTTCAAATTCCTCTACTGCTGTACTTGCCACTTTCTTGACTAGTCCTTTAGTTGCTGGATTCACCAAGCTAAGGACTTCTCTCTCAACGCACAGGTGCTGCGGCGTTCTGAAGCTCAGGCTATGGGCGGGCGGATTGCTGGAAGTATCACACGTCGTTTAGCAGCAAGAGCACTTCAGCAATTGTTGAAGCCACCTATCCCTTCACAACCGACACTCACATGATCCTCATGTCTTGCAGCCCATTTATATGAAGCTGCACTTCTTTTATCTCTTACATCGTAGACCATAGAACTCATCGTGAGGTGCCAAGCTTGTTGATCAGATTGTTCAACTGTACTATATACCATGCATTGTTCAGAAATCTTATGTAAGGTCATCAGATGACATTGTAATATCTTCATCTATCCAAAGCTGCTTGCAAAGCAACCACGAAATTTTGGAACGATTACCCTTTCCAAGTGATGGCGAAGCCTTTTCGATGGTAAAAGTTTCAAAGCACTGGCAGTATGTTTTGTACGAAGTACTGTTCATCCATTATGTGTGGACTTCTCAACTGTCAAAATTTAGGGTGTCATTTTAGGGTGTCGCCTGAGGACGTAAATACAGTTATCCGGTACTACCCACTGAACAGGTTACATCTACAGGTTACATTAAACTCCTCCACCTCCGCTTACCAGCACGTGAATGACTGTTGCTGCAGATGTTTCGCGACTACATGGACCACAACCCCAAAACACGGCTCTACTAGGCAGGTTCTTGGACGAAAACTACAGCTTTTCCGCCGAAGCTTGGGTTCCAAAGTTTAACGCCCAGGAAAGCTAGCTTAAGCAGTCCAAAACTTTCAAAGCTCATCAGGACTCCTCAACTCGAGATTGCGTTCTTCAATTGAGGTCAATGTAAGTCGTCGAGATTGGTAAACTCCCATCGAGAACGTTGTAACCATCACGTACATAGTCCACAGATGACTTCACATCTCTCAAGAGGGGCATCTCCATCACACTAATGAAGAGGTTGCTGAAGTCACCGTCCCATCCCCGGTGCACCAGGACTTCAAAAGCAGTAAGTACGTCTTAAAGTGGAGTGTCCAACACACCAACCAAGAGTATGATTAAATCAGCATCAAATCGCAAAGACAACACTCTCAGGAGCAGTAAGTAGGATATAAATGACGAGACCACCATCACACCCCCGATTCAACACTCGTTGGGGGTTGTAAAACCTTCACCTTGTGCACCCACTTCGCTGAAAGCACTACTGAAGCTGGCAACAGGGTAAATATGGCTAAACGGATATCACAATACACAGGAAAGTCCAATTCTCACTCAGAAAAACAAGCCACAAACTTTCTTCTCTTCCTGCGAAATTTAATACACATCGGTTATATATTACCTGACCTCTTGTCTTCTTCTTTCTTCATATAGTCATAGCCCATGCTGAGAAAGTAAGACTATGGAACTCAGGCCAACTTCATTGATGGTTGGTTTGCTTTCCAAACACGGAATTAGGATAGTGTACTGTAAGCATAATTTGTACCAGAAACTGACTCCAACCAGATTGAACGCTGATTTTCTCTCTTGGATATCGGTATGGACTAATCCGAAGGTTATAGCCCACGACGGGTGGAAAAACAGTTCATAATATAATATATTATGGGGTACTCTACCATAGGCTATAATTAAGGTTTGTTTGAGGTTTTATCATAGGTATGAGTGATTATAGAAGCTAAAGGGTGATTGAATAGTAACGTTTTGTATTTATAATCTCGACCATGAGGAGCTTGAGAATTACTAATTTGAAATTACCTCTTAAGTCTGAATTTCCTTATCAGAATGTGTAGACTGAATATTTTTCAAGATTATATTTTCTTTCGTTTCATTTAATTTCCGTAAACCTCCTTAGATTGAGTTTTCTTTACAACAAGATGAATTTAACATCAAGCTTGGAAATAAAACCTCTTCAAATAAAATCTTACGTTCAAACTGAATTTGGAATCTTTTTCCAGGAGATGTCTCACAGGAAAATGTTAGAAAAACGAAAGCCGTGTACAATGATTTCACAACCTGAACCGATCTCTTATGAATCCTAGCTTTCATTTGATGCGTTCTTTTACACCTCGAAAACCAGAATATACTGAACTTGAAACACTCCAAGTCGAGTGAAATTGTAAACGACCACCGGTACCGGAAGCGATCTTGGTTTAAGATGGATAGGTCCTTCAATCTGCTGTGGACTCAGGCCAGACCATGTCCCAAACCATGAACTATCCCAGTTTCGATCTTATTTGCTTACCTCTGCTTTGATATTAGAGAGTAGTGTCACATGTCTAAACAAGAGGAAGTCAGATTGTGTTTATTCACAAGATATAGGAAGGTTTTGGCGAGGCAGGCACAGAAGGAGGAGTCATCTAATCTAAGTGCATCAGATTGAGGATGGGGACTCAAACCAGAGCGAATGCATGATTTTTTCAAAAAGATTAGTTAAGCGATATACACAGATTATCCGTTTTTGTGCGGGTATGTGATATCACGGAAAGCTCATAAACTTGATGTCACAAAAACGTTCCACACCATCTTGTAACCACCGTGCAGCCCTTTCTTTGTCTACATTGTCCAATGTACAGTATTCTCCTTAATCAGCTCGATCTAGTCTATTCCCTGGGTCACCTTCTTGCTATGTTGATTCACTTCTCGAATTCGTAAATTTTTTCTTTCGACTTGGAGCTCTCTCCAGGATGTTCAACCCCGTATCGACAACGGTGTCGAACGCAGGATAGCTATGGTTTGTCCTGTGCCGGAAGCTGAACACTGTAATCAACAGAAGCCCCTAAGTTAGAGTTCGTGGTTCGGCACTAATGTGTTGAATGGACGTAAATTTATAGTCATTTGGGCAAACACTGGTGAGTGCCGCTCCTAGAGCTCCCGGATAATCCACGCTATGATCCAGATTAGGGTCATTCAAAGCTAGCACCATTTCCACTGGAACTCATTCCCCTTCAGAAATAAACTAAGGAGATTTGACATGCTGCTGGAGTATTCTCGGTGATCACTTGCCACAATTCTACCAAGGTGCACGCGTCGCTTGCTAGGTGGTAGCTTCGAGCTCTTTCCACTCTCGAGGAATCCACCCTTGGACAGCTCGCCGAGACTGCACTCTGGTCTGAATACGATTTCGACTCACTGTCTTCCATAAAACTAGCATAATTCTCACTTGAACCAAGACTATCATCCTGACTGCTTGCAGGCTCGTCGAGTAGTCTCACTGAAATCTATATTGCACCAATCAAGCAAACTTCTCTCCTCAACTTCAAGACTCTCCTCTACCTTAAGTGACCTTGGCCAAAGTGTAGCTAAAATATCTGAAATGCACTCATCAAAATAGCTTGGAGCTCTTCCTTCGCATCATACCCTTGAAGAATGAATGATTGACCAAATGAACGATCGATAGCCAAGTTTCGCACCATGGTCACTCACTCACGGGTTCAGTTGTTGGAAACGTGATTATCGCTGCAATCCTTGTTCTCGTCAGATAGATACTCGATGACCACGAGGTTCAATCCAAAGATTTACATTACATGTAATTACAAATTCTTTTTTGAAGCAGGTAGTTGTAGGATCACCCTTCCTATCCTCTTACTTTTTTTGATATTTACGCTGCGACGACCTTCTTTCCAGAAAGTGTATCTTTGGAAATGTGGTGTCTTTTCTTGCTTGAATGAAATGTGGAATGTTTGTAATTTCTATACTTCTAATTTCATGTTGTAAAATGGTTTCTATTCAACTAAAATAAGTGAACCTAGATGTCAAATATAGTAATATCCTTTAGACGTTCAAAGTTTGCCACCAATAAAAGACATCACTTTCCATATAACTATATATGTACATACACACATCCACACACATCCATTTGTACCTGTGTGCGTTGATTGTTATGATTGATTGTGGATTGTTGTGATTGTTAATGGCCCTACGACATCCACGTGGAGACTGTGCTTACGTGGATGGATGTCGTAAATGCTTATGGAGGTCGTCGACTTAGGAGATACATCTACGTAGTCCCATCATCTTACTCTCGAGTAAGATGGTGGTTAAAAATGCATTATTTACGGATAAATATAGTGATGTTTAACAAATCTATCCTGAAGTTGCAGTATCAAAGCCAGGAGTACCTGCCCGTGCTGAACCAAAATCCACTACTTTCGCGTTCAGTGGGGAGATTTGCCATTCATCGACACTCGAGTCCGGCACACAAGTTTCGCCGGTGAAGTCCGGTGTTGAGGTTTGCCGTTCATCTGCTCTCAAGTCCGGTATGGAACTCTACCGTTTTCTCTCTTCCACTTTAAGATGCCCATAGATGAGTGAGAGAGAAGCGGCTACCGATTTCTCAAATCAGACTGTCTGGACCTGTTTACGCCCACTAAATCGGCACAATTTGGCAAGCCAAGAAACCATCCGAGGAACCGCTGAGGATAATAATGTCCTGATTGGAAAAATTGGGTTCCTAGTAATTTGAGTGCAGGCTGGTAGTCCTATTAAGGGCCACGCGGCGGTTCCTGGCTGCTCATGTGTGCAAGGCGAGTTCCTCTACGTTAATATTAACGACTTCCGATGAACCCGAATCTTGCAAAGAGAACAATGTGTGCTATTTATTCATCCCAAAGAAGTTTGTTGAGTTGCACAACTGTTATCCCTGATTATTGGTGATTCTGGAATTGTTGGCGCTGATTTTGCTTTAAGGAACTGGAATCAGTGACGTACTTACTCTATGATCTATGGACTCAAGTATGACTGAATTTATATCGCAGTTGTGATTTGTGCTTGAGGCTTCTCGAGAAGCAGAAATGACCGTCTGTATTGTCGATAATTGTTGACAGGTTCCAAGGCTTCCCTATTCAGTGCAGTCTGAGAAACGAATTTAGCTAAAATCTACCTTCGAGCTACTGTAATTTCCATTCCTGACATGAAAAGTAGTTAGGGAATCATCGACAAATTGCCGTCAAATGTCATTTGAAGGGTTTACAACACAATCAGTTTGAAGTCTGGGCCGGACAACCATTGCATATTCAGATCAGGGGCATATTGGTCAGTGAACTTTACTGAGCATTGTTTCTGACAATATATTGTATCAAGTTCACCTCCTATCAGACCGCAGCGGTTCCGTGTTTCCTTTCGTACCTCACTGCCGCCATGAGGGCAGCTTCTCAAATCTTCACTCAAAGGATTTCAAGCTTGAGCTCAAATAATGGTTGTGCAGAGTACTTCTCTTCCAGTTCACAAAGGTCACTGTGAGAGAAGTTGCTCCTCGGCGGTATTCCTCCTATAATGAGATGCTGTAATCAACTTTGCAGAAATTCCTGTACTCTGCAGTACGTCGAGAGAGGAGTCGGTGCACCTTGTACATTATTAATTTCGTGTTCCTTGCAGATTTTACAGAGGACCAAATTTCGAGGTCTGCTTCTTGAGATTTACTGGGATCCGGATTGAACTTTTATAACTGCTAAATCTTGTTTAGCGATCAAGAGGTTCCTCTTAAAAAAATTTGGAGTCAATTAATTTTGGCTTTGTCGACAGTTTACCTTTAATTCACTTGAGCTGTAAGTAGCAGTCTTCAGATATTGGGCCTCTGTATCCTCATCTTTGGTGTCCACAAATCAGACTGTTACATGTATACGGGTTACCGTCTATACCAAAAATTGTTGTAGATAGAAGTCTGCCAGGTTGACTGCATTTCGTGTAGAAATCGAGTTGTTTGAGTTAAAAGATTTCCTTAGCTGCTGGAATGGAATTTCTTTCTGATTTTGAAGGCTGACAACTGGATGCCCTGCATTCTGTATGTCAAAAGCTCGAAGGCGAGAAATATTAGGATGAAAGATAGCAACTCGATAATAGTAGGCAAAGAAACAAATTGGGTTCAGCAGGCCGAAGAAATTTCAGAGAGGGTGTACTCGAAATCACAGCGCCTCAGTCTTTCAAGTCAGATATGATTGAATCTCTGTGTGTTTCTCAATATTCAAGCCATCCGCCAGTGCTAGATATTTCTTCCTCCCTTGAATCATCGTTTCCTCCACAAACTCCAAAGTAAAAGGGGAAGCACTGACCAGTACCATGGACCGAGCTCGATCCTTCCCCTCGTCAAAGAAACTAGCTCAAAGGCATAAGAAACCCCACTTAGGAGAAGGAAAGTTTAATCACTAAAGAGAGTGGTGGGCTCACACTAATCTGATTGGCAGGCATCTACCCGACCCCTCCAAATCATTCCTCTCCACTACTTAAATAGGACTATTACAAACCCTATACCCCCGCAGAACAGAGAGCTCCATTCCATTTCAGCTACACCAACTATCTTCACAGCACTAGTTGTAGTGCAGAGTGATTCCATTCATCACATTTGTTGCAGGCAGAGCTCAATTACCACTAAGCAACCTAAACTTCCCAATCTCCAACACTCAGGCTGAGTCGCCATGGGCTATAGCGAATGGCCGGTGGTGGAATTGGTCGCCAATGGAGAGAAGCTCCGGATCGAGCAAGATAACAGTTCTTTCGAGGTGGGTACCTCGGTGTGGAGAGGCTCCCTGGCTCTAGTCCGGTGGCTGGACCGATGCATGAGAGAGAAGAGCGGATCCGCTCCCGAATTGCAAGGGAAGAGAGGAGTGGAGGTGGGAGCCGGATGCGGTGCAGCAGGATTGGGTGCAGCACTTTTGGGTCTGAATGTAGTTCTTACGGATATTCAAGCTGTGATGGGAGCCCTGAAGCGGAACGTGAAGAGGAATGTTGCAGCTACGAGTCTGGCGAGGGCTGGGAATGGGGGTTGTAGTGCCGGCAAGGTGAAGACTGCGCAGCTTTTGTGGGGAAATGCCAAGCAGACTGCAGCAGTGAAGCCTCCGTTTGATGTGGTGATTGCAGCTGATGTGGTTTACGTGGATTCTATTGTTATGCCATTAATAAATGCCCTGGGCGATCTCTCCAATGCCGAGACTTGTATACTTCTCGCTTACCAGCTGAGGGATGTGGATGCTGATACCCTGTTTTGGCGTCTGCTTCCGGATTATTTTCATATCCAGAAAGTTGATCGGAGTGAGTTTGATCCTGAGGATGAGAATGCTGAGACAGATATCTACATCTTGAGGAAAAAATGAGGGACTAAAATGGGTGTTGTCTCTGGATGAGTAAACCTACATTCAGCTCCAGCGCTTTGATCGAGGCTAAGGTTGAAGCACATTTTGGTCTAGATGGATCAGGTTGGAAGCTGTTTCCTTCCTGAAACAACAGAGGGCCTCTGTTGTTTCTGAAAGGAAGCTGAAACAGAGTTTTTTTTATCTCGAAGAGTGAGAGCGCTGGGTGACTGCAGTTGTCCCAGGAATAAGCACCCTGGAGTACTCTGAAAATGGAACCCGGAAAGGGAAATCGAAGACTCTGTTACTGGCACAGTTCGAATTGCACACGAATTCGTGGCCTACAGAGTATTGTAAATGTACAGAAAATTACATGGGTGAACCGCTCGATAGGCAAGAGTAGGTTCCCTGGACATCTCTGAGTACCCATCTAGCTCACTCATTAGCTAATTTACCTGATTTCTTGCGTTCACAAGGCCTTGAAAATCTGAAACCCGAGGTTTGAATCAGCTTCTCCATGGTTACTCCACTTTAGTTCATATGCTGTAAATCAAATTTGAGAATACTACTTCAGCTCTCTAGCAATTGAATTTCAGCGCGAAGCGATATAATTTCATGAGTGAGAGTTGTCATACCACATAGCGAGTGACAGGGTTCAGCCATAGAGTACTTTGAGGAAATTTTGTCGGTATCCTTATCATTTGCGCCACAGGAATTAACTTCCTGTAATTGAGTACCATATCTGTTGAGTAAGATCAAAGAGAGCATTCTTCGGCCCTCTGAAGATTGGTAAGAGTTACCATGACACCTATCTCAGGATTAATGTGGAAAAAGAGATTGATATGATGAATGCGGTTCTAATAGAGTGGGAGATCATGTCCACATTCCATGATCTTATATCAAGAGTCGTCTTCGACAAGTGGACCTTCTGGTGAACAAACGCACTCGATTTGGCAGGCCGTGAATGCAAATACGACCACATTAATCTCACACTGAACTGGGTTCCAAAGTAGATATGGTTCTTCCCTGCTTATTACCTCCACTTGGAAGTCTTCTTCCTCCATAGTTATTCTTTCTAGTATCATGTTATTATGGATCTGCTTCACAGTGCCGGCCCGGATCCACTGTCAATTGCAGCTCTTGCGGGCCAATTTGGACAACGATGGGATCAGATGTTGTCTAACTTCACAATGTTCCTTATTCGAGCTGGTGCCTGGTTTAACAGGAGTAGTGAGTTCCCAAACAGAAATTTTTCATCAAATTCCTAAATCTTTGCTGCTATTAGCTTCGAGTTCACTCTCAAAGCAAAATAGATACAGGGGCAAACTTTACTGAAGCTCATTGCTGGAGCTCTGGTGGTGTAAGATGTGAGTGGGCCTCTACTGGGAAAGAGTGAGTTACTGAAGTTCTGGATGACTACATCATGAAAAGAGCCCATAAGAAACTTAGCCCCCTTGCCCCCTTGTTCCTGTGTCATCAAGGTCATGATGACACAAGAACTCGAAAGTTGGATTCCGAAAGCGAAAGAGCCAACCGGGTACAGCTCCATGTGCGATTCCTACGCATCTTTGACTAAGATGGTTTTCGTGAGTTTTTATCTTCTTGACCTATTCTCTATATAGGGGAGAGAAGAAATACTGCATTTGGAGTATTTCCTCTCCCTCCCGTATTACACCGAATTTGCTGTTTGTAAGTTTCCATGCTTGTTGCGAGAAGGACGAATACAGGAGATTATAAACGTCTGAAAGCTAGCGTTTGAATCTCTTCAGCAAATCCTCCTTGCGCCGATCCCTGAACTCATACAAGTAGGACTCCCCGATGCCTTGCGGTGTCTACAAATCCCCCAACTGGGATCTGGCAAGAAAAGGAAAACTTTGTTGAGTTGGACTTTTGACTAGTTTGATCTTGCTCCCACTGACTGCTGTTCTACGAACTGCTACCCATCAGTTGCTGCTTATGGCTTTTGTTTCCGGAATCACTCATGATCAATACGGATTGACTGATGACAGAACATCAATGGCAATACAGGAGAAAGCAATACCGCTTTTTGCTATAGATATCTGACAGTTTAGGTGGACGCATCCATAAATCATGAGAGGAGCTACTGAGATCGGTCAAAAGATTCTCATCAAAGGATACTCCATAAGTTGAGATACATGTTAAGGTTTTCGGTTACTTGTAACTGAAAACCTTACATGGATCATCACCATTGACGTAACGCGAAATCAGCCTCAGTATGAATACCAAGTTGAACGTTCTTTGTAATACTCGAGCTCGAGACGCTATGAGTAGCCTGTCTCGTTGCAAATGCGATTGATTTGGAACTTTGCCCCTTTGCACTATCCTAACTCCTTCAATGAGTGTATTGGTTACATTTTCTGGTTGTTGCAGTATGACACAATGTAAGCACCAGCTTCAAAATAGTTATCTCTTAGGTTACCCGCCTGTTCTTGGAGAGTATCTGTTCAGACTCAAAACTTATCGAATTCTGCAGGTGAAAAGAGGGCCAGAGGGCATTCGAAGGCACATTTGCAGAGCTGGTACTTGCATGTTGCACAAAGTTATCTGTAGATCCCGCCCACTTTGTGTAGCATGCGAGTTCCAGCCGTGCAAATGCTGCCGCTACCCCTAGCCAATCAAGTAAATATATAGTCGTGGCAACAATGTCTCTGATTCCATAAAAAGAGGTATCCTCAATCCCGAAGAAAATGTGCGAGCGATC
Organism: Lunularia cruciata; assembly: GCA_948567375.1. Taxonomy (NCBI): domain Eukaryota; kingdom Viridiplantae; phylum Streptophyta; class Marchantiopsida; order Lunulariales; family Lunulariaceae; genus Lunularia; species Lunularia cruciata. The sequence goes on along the minus strand of OX419762.1, from coordinate 57,834,698 downwards.
TAATGAGCAAAGGAAGCATTTGAATACATATATCGATAGTCAGTGGACGGCTTTGCAGATGATTGAATGAGCATCCGTGATTAGGACAGGTATGGTTACGCTTTCATGGTCCTGCCACCCTGCAGCTGTGCATATACCGCAAGGCAAACCTTGATGAGGGTATCAGCATAGACAAAGGTAGCTAATCCTGCCCTCGTTTACAATCAGACAAATGGAATGTACGAGAATCGATCGAGTGATTCTGAATCTTTTAAACGTCGTGCACTGGATATGTTATTCTTGTTCGTTCTTATCTAAGCCAGATAAGATATAGATCTATCGTGGATGGATAAGAATTTCCAGGAATTCATGAAGACGGAAAGGGAGAAGACAGCCTTTTGTTTTGACAGCTGATTTTTAAGCGCTTCTGTCGCATATCCTGAGGCACCGCTTTTTGAAGGACAGTATGTTTTGCTCAGAGTTCTGTAGGACCATCCATGTTCCTTATCCCGTATAATATAGTTTAAGTACCGTCTTGCTGTCCTGTACGTAATATTCTCTCTGAGCAGCACCCTCGAGAGATATGGATATCTCTGGCATTTCGGTTAGTGTTGCTTTCCTCAGATGGCCAGAAATCCGGAAGCCTGATTAATCAGAGCAACCTCTGGACTTACTTATTTGTAACACTTGTTTCACTTTTTAAAATCAGCTCATAATGATGCAAAGTGAGTCATGTGAACAATGTGTTTACTGTAGCTACTGCTTGCTTACAGCTTTTCAAGCATTCATTATACATTTTCGAGCTGCCAGTCTTGCCTTATATCATGATCTGACTCTTGTTTGTCTGATGATTCTGTTCGCTACTCCGTGAAATTAGGATCTTGGATGAAAAGATGTCGTAGCAGGTAGCATTCTTTACTGTGTAGTGTATGTTACTTGCACTACTAGTCGATGGAAGGTAATCGGCTGATCTGAGTCGAATCCCCGGCTCTAAATTACATGTTAACCAGAAGGAAGACATAAATTACGTTTTAAATGATCTTATCTATCAATCGCTATCAATCTGATCTTAAAATGCTAGCACGCGTTGTTACTACTCGTTACAGTGTCACCTGTTATGGACCTCAGCATCGAGATTATCTCTTACTATATGTAGTGGAGTGTAGAATACGCTGAGAAGGAAAGGGAGCTTGGGCTCATGACTAATTGATCTATGCGTGTCTTCTCGTTATCGTGGTAAAATTCTGCAGCAGATCCCGAGCGGAGTACCTAGCTGGTACCGTAAGCTTATATCTGATCAGTATATCAGCTCCTTGTATTTGTCTTCATTTGAAGTGTGCGTTTGGGAAACTGTGAGAAAGTAATTTAAACTCGAAATAGGATTATCTAGAAGTACAATGATATCCTTTTGGCTTAAACTTTAGATTGCAGTGCATCCAACGCCTTTCTTGAGCTTTCCATATGCATCGACTACGGAGTCTATGCCACCCAGAAGTAGCACCACACCACCTTCATTAGGTTCAGTTGTTTGACCCCCCGATCCTGAAAGTGGAAAGTCTGTAGTACTGTCATGGAATAGAAACACAGTACAAGTTCATGATTTTGTTAAAACTGGACATAGGAAAAGGGTAATAAGTGAGAAGCAAACGCAGGCCGTGAACTTGGCCCAATCGTTGAAGACGGTCAATTATGGAGCTTAAGGTTGCCCAGACTCTACTTGTAAGCGAGTGGACCCGGATTTTTTGAACACTTCATGCAGAATCTTGATTAGTCTTATGGTACTAAAGGTCCAATGGGTAGCCGAGAAACACCACCCTTATGCCCGAAATGTCGTTCAACGTTCTCAATCATCTGTCTATATTTACGAGTATTGCCACTACAACGTGATGAAGCAATCAGAAGGCTTGCAAAATGTTAGAAGTAACCCAGTGCTGTTAGTTACATAAAAGTCAAGCTTCAATGGCTGTCTTGTTTACGTCCTGTGAGCGTCAGACTTACCATCAACGTTGCAGCAATTTCAGCACCTGGCCATCTGCCAAACAAAAAATATCCTGCATTTTGCATTGGTAACCATTGAAGCCCTATTATGCAGGGTTGCTAGCGATCAAATCAGTTCAGTGACAAGTAGCTCTGGCAAATGGCTCCAGAGCTACTTGAGAATCTTGTGAGGTCGAATCTTTCGGGCAGTTTGGACAGGATATGCTTTCAATAGCGAAACTTCGATCCGAACTCTACTGAGAGTCTCCATTCGCATCTCTGGAGAGAGCATCCCCAGATCTCTCCGGTGTTGGTGGCGTCCATGGCAGCTGATCAATCAAGCATCTTGTCAAACACAACGAGGACACTGGTTGCAGATACTTCTCTTGTCGTGAGGCACCTCCCTCGAGGCCTTGAGCTCCTCGGACGTGAGGCTCAAATCTTCAACCACGTCGTCAGTTGCTCGACCTCCTGTGCGTACGCACCAGAAGATGCCATTCCAGCTAGGGGATCCGGCAACTATAATCGCCTAGGAATATCTTTCATCAAATGAAGTATGAAACCAGTCTTTGTCAATGTCCCTGAGAGATAATCTTCACAGTTCAACACAGTGGTCTCTCCTTACCCGTGAATTTCGGGCTGGGATCGCTCAGCATGAGGCATCGAGTCTGATCCGATGATCAATGCAGCGGCTCACACCAAGTTATCCAAGTGTGCTGCTCAATGGGGGCTCTAAACGTGGAACACGTGATCTCACTGACGACTGCTAATACGCCTGCATGTTTGTTGTTTTCAGCAAGATCTTTAGGAGAGCGGAGAATGGTAGCACTCCCAAAACATTGCCAGTAGACCTTGTTGACATTTTAAAACAAACCAAGGATGTTTGCCACAGCAATGGGATGAACATGCCTGGAACTAATCTGACCTGATTATGGTCTGTATAACCAGTTCTAGGCATCCTCATACTACTGCTGGTGATAAACATAGACTTCGCTGGTGATCAAACTTTTTTGGTTGTCCCCATTCTTCAGTGCCTTCGCCGTTGCCTTCTCTGCCAACCAACCTCTGAACCTCCTTCACAGCAATGTCCTGCAGACCGCCAAGGATGAATCCTCATACGATCATGCACAAGGATGGATTCAAAACCTCGTCCACACAACAGGAGAGAACTTCCTGTGCATGCTTGGAGCGAACTTGGACTCGCGAGTCGTGCCCTCTTTCCAGTTGGTCACGTTGAAGTAATACATTTGGATCCTCGCTCTGTGCAATTTGAGGAAGAGCGCCTACGTTGAGAAATTTGAGGAGCAGCTCTTCCCATGGCTGCCTAGGACGCTTGCTCGTCCACTGGCTTGTGTGTTGGAAGAGTGTGCTTTCATTGCTTTATAGTTAGAATTCACAACTATCCATTCGGTTAGATACTTTCAAACGAGCATGACCTTTGGGCACGGAATCCTTTAAGGGTTTCAATAGGAGACTTTCGGAATCACTCGCAATTCCATAAGTGCCCAAATTCCGTAGATTGTTTTATGCGTTATTCCGTTAACTATTACGGAATCTGTGACAAGGTGACCCGTCCAATTTTACGTTACTCTGTCATTCCGGTGAATTGTCACGTTTTTGTGGTGATGATTGATCCATTTTATGATTCTTTTTCATTTCCAGGGCTTTGCTTTATGGTGTGGTCTCTCGGGAATATCCACTACTTTTCAAGGGAATGACTTCATTCCGGTCTTTCAGGACAATTAAAAAACCCCTCATTTTTGTATATACTAATATGGTCCCGGTTCTCAATGTGTATACGCAATGGAGTAATCTAGTATCATATTTTCATTTATCTTTGAGTCTAATCACCACACTAGGAAGAATTCTAGGTCCCTTGTCCTTCATGCATTGTTTATATCTTATTGAGATTTACAAACTCAAATCAACCGTACTAATTGGATTTCTTAAATTCAAACAGAAAAAAAATTTAACTTACTATAGAGGCATATGTTTTAAACGATTTTGATTTTATAATCTGGTTTTATATTGGATAAGACCATGCACAGGGGAAAATGGATGGTTTTTCTATTCAAACCTTAGTTTGATAGGATTTCCCTGAAGAGAAAATTTTGAAGCAATCAAATGATTTTTCACTATTGACTAAATTTTGTTTTAACTTTTTAATTTGATATTTTCGAATCAGAGAAGACCATCGTAAGAAACTTTCAAGAGACATTTGAATAGTATTAAATTATATTAAGGGTTGGAGTTGATTAAACCTCACTAGTTGATGCTGATGAGTTGACACTCTCTTACGACAATGAATGTGCAAGGAAATACTCCTAGGTTTAGGGTAAGATATATGTTCCTGCAACTGGACTATAACTAAACTTGAATGTAATTTAGGGTTTGGGTTTTTAGAGTTTAGCAGAGATAAGAGTTATTATATTGAAATAAAAGTTAATCATATTATAGATATTTTTCAGTTCAATTTCATATCTTTCATTCAGATCTTGTCTGACAAAACCAATTGAGAAATCTACGAAGAATTGAGTGTAATAGAAATCATTATGCGTATTAATATATCAAGATACTATAAAAATAACATCATTTTGTAGCAAAGGTTAATTCAAAATGCCTTTTTCACTAAATTAAAGAGATTGTTACATCGACCCCTCTTTTTGTTAAAACCACCCACCCCTCTACATTCTAATGACGCGATCCAGTTAATGAACGCCAGTGGAAATTGGCTTGCTCGTCGACAGCCGATGGCGTGGGTATGGGGTAAGGAGATGAGTCGTTTCAACAAAGAAGGGGTTTAGACCTACAACATAATCAATGGCTGACTTCTCGAAAAATTATATGATAATAAAATGCTTTTGCAAGTTGCAAGATGTAAATTCACAAGATTAGAGGAAAGCACTATTTAAAACTTTAATACATTGTAAATAAGATAAAATTCAAATAAGCACAAATTCCACTTCAATCGAAAGAAAAAAAACACTACTAGTTATGAAAATTCTCTCAAAATATTTTTATCTCAAAATATAAATGAAGAAAATTTTGCATCAAAATTTGCATCACTTGACAATCATATTTATTCTTCAAGCTATATTTTTTTATAATTTAATATTTTCGTTCAGAGACATAAAGGCTTTAGATACAAACAAGAGACATCAAAGGTTATACATCTCTAAAGATGTTCAAAACATCACTAAGTAAAGATAAAATACAAGTTAAATTCATTCTCTATTATAACGAAATAGAATGATCATTGAGGAATTATATATGTTCTCAATAATATCACAGGAATGAGTTGATACAAATAAGTGTCAACCTCAAATACTTCCTTGACAAAGTCCACAAGGAATAAGAAATAGGCCACACAGGAAATCAAGATCCGCAATATATATATTGCTAATTTTATTTTATTTTATATACTTTTCAAGAGAGGATACTTTATATAGATCTTTGATGGCATATTGATATTGAGCATATGGAATCAAACTACCCACTTGAAGTTGGATACCTATTTATTGTCACCATTATTAACCAGACCATGGCAAGACATGTCAAACTCTCATCAATATTTAATCAAGTATGGGATTGACTAAAACCAACGAGTATTTTGATATTGAATGTTTTAGAGGTCTTGCAGATATTATTTTTAATAAGAAAGAAATAATAAAAGGGCTTAATCCACCACAAGGACAATAATGTTAAGAAGATACTAGAATTTGTGCTTAATTTCTTTTCAACAGTTAATAGTCATAAAATGTGTATATTCAACCAAAAGATTATAATAAGATGACTTGCGTATATTTCCTTTCCTACCAAATGCTTTTTTCCCAAATTTTGTATTTATTAGGTTATATTGGCAATTGATTAGGTGGATTTCATGTGTTATGGTCTTCAAACTACTCTTTGCTCAAGGAGGATAACAATATAAAGCTAATTACTGATAAGAACTCTCAAGGGCTATAGATTCATGTTCATGAATTTTAAGTGATAACATAACACTTCTACTCCAAGTTATCATGGAAAAACATAACACTTCTACTCCAAGTTATCATGGAAAATTTTTCATCCCTACTCCACGTAGAGATACAAGGAGCTTATGCTTACTATTGATGATCACATTTCTCTTTTGAATTGGTGATTTTTTTTAGGAATATTTAGTTAAAATTGCACTTTTGTCTTTAGAACCACTCTCATCTAATAAATCAATATTACAAACATCCAATTGATTTACCAAGATTATATTTCTTGTAATGACTAAATTTTGGTTTGTTATTGTATAAGCAAGAATAATCCTTTGCAGAAATTATGGGCACCACAGATTTTTAGGATATATTTTGAATGCATATTTTAATATATTTCATATCAATTTTATGCATTGAATAGATAACTTGACCATGTCATAAGAGTAAGATTTATAGCCTTCACTATAAAAATCCACTTCTCATATCTTTCATTAATAACATGTGGTTTTCTAATACTTAACTATTGATCTAGACAAATATATATATTTCTTTGGAGAGAGATGAGTCATCTTTTAGTAATTTTGGTCTAAATTCAATTGAATTTATAACCATATCCTTCTTACATACCATTATAGTATGAGCTTTTCAACCTTTAGTTACTTCAACTCTTCTATGAATGGTTGTAGTTACATTAGCTTCTTTCAAACAATAATTAATATAGTAGTAAGAAGATGAGGAGCACAACTTCTACCAAGTTAGGTATTAATTCTCTAGTACTTCAAGCTCCAATTGTTAATTGGATGAACATTTGTAGATAATATTTCCTTTCTATATCTAAGAAGGATTTCACCTTTTCTAACATGAATATCCTTTATGTCCTATGCATTGGTCTAGTGTTTCTCCAAGTTTTGCAAAGTACAAGAGGAAGGTCTAATTACTTATTAGATGTGTAAAGGCAAAGGTAATTCTTCATAATAATAGTGTAAAGAGTTATAAAACAGAATAAATTTGTGATTTTGAAAAATTATAAATAGACTAAGTGTAGAATGATCAGCGGCCTAGTAGTACAAAGATGAAATCTTTTGAGAAAAATATCTTTGTGATTGAAATTACTGATTCATGACACTTTTTTTTATCAACGGTCAGTTTTGTAACCAAAGGCCTTTGTGATAATCAGACAATGGAAAATTAAAAGTAAAATTTTTTTTTGAGGAGCTGAGCTAGCATTGCCACTTAGGTAAATCTTAATTAAGTTAGATCAGGATAAGATAAGTCAAGATAATCAAATAGGATTAGCAATGAGTGATGTATATATAATTAGTAGATCTCCAATAAATTTTAGCCATTAGATTTCCTTGGTGAGAGTAGTAATAGTATAAAGCACTTTGGCCCAATGTAAAAAAAGTCATTTTTTTACTCAACTTTTGAAAAACAACACCTTTTACTCAAAGACATCTATTATCTTCTCTATATGTTGTTTGCATTCTACGTGTTGGATTATTACTTGGTTAAGTAGTGGTGAGGAACCCTGAAGTAGGAACACAAGTGCTTGAATGAAGATTTACACTTGTTTGGAGTGTTGGATCTCCAATATTATCAATAATAAGGTGATGTGGTGAGTGACTAATAAATATCGGGAGCATTGTGAATTACCATAGTAACAAAAAAGCTATGCAATATGATCAATCCAAGACTCCTTCAGAATGGCACCTTCTAAGGAAGGGTACTATGCATTCTCTATGGATATAGTCATCAAAGTGATATGCCATTTGTGGTGAAACTACCTATGAAGTAAGGACAATCTTGGCTTGTGCATGGCATTCTTGGTGCTAACAAAATTTGGAGAAATCATGATAATCTTGACGCTAACAAAGGTTGAGGTATTAATAAAGATCACTTGATAACCGCCATTGGCTCAGTTGCACTTTCAACAAGAAGTGATAGTTGAAGTGAAGTGACCTTGGTAACGAATGAACCATCACTTTCAAGAATAGTTTGGAAAATTTGGAAAGTATACATGGTGAAAGTGATTTTTTGTTTCTTCTTTTTGTAGTGTGCCACAAAAGGTGACACTACAATCTTCTAGAAATAATACTATCTAAGAGGATAAATTACGAATAATAGAGAATTGACCTTGATGACACTTTCTTTCATCTTCTATTCATTTCTAACTCTTATCTGCATCAAGGCCTGTTCTTATTGTTTTACCACCTTATGGTAGATACTAAGTCATTACCATTGACCAAGATTTGACCCCATAGATTCCAGTGACATTTTATGATTGCAAGGACTAAGAGAAAATAGTGTTACTATAATACAACAGCTTCACACATCTATCAAGGTTTGTACCCATGTATTATATTGGACTTTAAAGAACACCAAATTAAATGAAATAGATCTTTTGATTTTAACATAAGTCCACATTCAATATAATATGATAGATATTGCACATGGATTATAATTGAGTTTGAAATGCACAAACCTAAATGAGATATATCTTCTTGTTTTAGCATAAGTTCACCATCAATATAATATGACAAATATTGAAATCCTTCATGCATTAGACTATTTTGAAATTAACTTTGATTAATTTAGAGTAGATTTTTGAGTCTTTCATGATCTCTAAGCTCTTTAGATTAATTACAGTCAATTTAGATGACCAAGTATTCAATATTATGTGTTTAAACTAGAGTAAGCTCATAGAATCCTAAGAATCATACTTGATATAAGAGCTTTGTCAATTATATTTAAAGTTTAACTATTTTATAAGTCCAACTATTTTGGGTCATGCAAAGCTTTAGTCATACATAGATTACATCAATTACTCTCTTGATTAATGTGTTTTTGAAATTTACTCATGCATCATTATAATAATGTGAAGTTCTTACTCCTTTGTATGATTATGTTCATATAAATTTTAGTTTTGCATCATTCTAATAATAGATAGTTTTAAGTATAGTCATTTTTTGTCTAGATGTGAATCCATTTCATATGTTATTATACCTTGATTTCAAGTGGATGTCAATCTCTGTTTACTCTAATCAAATATATTGAAGATTAAGCTAGAGAAATTTGAGAATAGAGGTTGGAGAATTTTATAGACTATATACATGCAAGTAATTCAAGTAAAGAGTATTTTGAAATCAAGAATTTATGATTGTTAAAGATTAGTATCTTGTTTGGGATCATGATCATGATATTGGAGCTTGAGTCCAAGACTGGGATCATAAGAGATAAAGGTAGTGTTTGATACAATTTAATGCATAACACAAATGACTTCTAATTTAAATCTCCTTTTCTTTTTTCTCTTGGTATGTGATCTTTACTTGTTAGCCAAAAATAGGTCACACTTCCCATTACACTCAAGTTTTATTCTCTTTTTCTTTACATTCTTCTTTATCCTATAGTGTATCTCCTTTTATTTTCTTGGTTTTTTATATCCTTTTCTCACTTCCTTTTTATATGTTGTATTATACCTGCTTTTACAAGTGATTTTTCCTTCTTGGTTATTATTATTATTATTGGTTAAAGGTGTTTTTCTCAAGATACTGCCTTTTTGTTCTTTGGTCTTGGGATTTAGAAGACTATTGTAGGTGATACTCCTCATCTAGCATCTCCCAATTCTTATATGCAATCTATTACGTAACCTTGTTAATGTCTGTTTTGGTTCACACTTATAATTGCTCTAGTTCACTTTCATAAAGTCTCCTTTACCTTATTCTCATACATCTTATCCTTCCCTTTGGAGGATCCTATACATGCTTCCACCTCTATGAATAATTCTATACTTATTGATATCTTTATATATAATCCTTCTAGCATTTCCATTTTTTCTACCAAGCTACTATCTCCTAAGCGTACCTGCTTCCATCACCACTTGCCACTAAACTTTGTCTAGAGTCCTACCTCATCTATGGCCTATATAATTTTTGTCCCAATCTTTGTTAATAGTAGGATTTTCATTGCCTCCATCACCACTTGCCCCTAAATGTTGTCTAGAGATCCTACCTCATCTTTGGCCTATATAATTTTTGTCCCAATCTTTGTTAATAGTAGGATTTGCATTGCATTGACAAAGATCTATACTTATGGATGGAGTAGATGCAATCTATATGTATGGATGAGGGTAGATGAGAGTAGAGTTCATCTTTGCTCTTATTTAGTTCTATTCTCTACATTTCTTTGCAAATAGACCATTGGGTTTGGTCTTTGAGTACCTATATGATTATGTCATTTAAGGTATAGTTGATCTAAGGCTTTTACTTTTATTTCTTCTATTTTATATATTATCTCTAGTTTAGTGCCACCCAAAGTTTTATGTCCTTTTGGTGCTTTACATCTCCTTGCACTCTCAAAAGAGAACTCTATGTTCTACACTATAAATATTTTCTTCTTTAATCTCATATACTATTGGTTTATATTTTTATTAAAAATATTTATTATATTTGTCTCTACATCAATTCCTCTTAGATATTATGAAAAGGTTATTGCTATCACTAAAGCATCCTTTGACCTCCATGGATGGTTGTCCAATTAGATGCTTGAAATGAGTTTAATACCATCAATTTCATTTTTTATTAATTACTTCATTTTTAATAAAAGTTAAATCTATTTTTTAATTTTTTTTGTATACTTCTTATTGCAAAGAAGTTTCTTGATTGTATAGCAATCAAAAGGGATTTCACCTAGTTTGCATCTATTGAAGATATATACATCAACAAGATTCTTTGAGTAAATGTTTGTTTGTTTGTTTCATCACTTTGAGATCAGTAATGGCTAATTTTTCATCATATCTCTTCCATTGAATACCCTTAAATTGGATATTTGAAAAGAGGTACTTTTAGATTTGTTATTTTTTACACGTTGCTTAAAGAGCTTGGATTTAAGAGTCTAGATTCATAAATTCCACATGTTGAATCCATAAGAATTCATCATACTCTCATATTTTTCACACAATTATTTTTCAATGACATGTTTGAGGATTTTAGGCTCCACTGTACAAGACAAGTTTTATAGCAAGTATAGATCTTTGTCTTGCGCAGTGGAGCCTAAAATCCTCAAACCAACAATCAAACCACATCCACTCATAACCCAAGGCTCTAGTAGCATTCATGTAGATCTAGAGTAAATTTAGCATCCTTTGTCATACCTTTGAATTTAACATTCATGTGCCACAATTGACGTTTCATTTACACCATTTGAATCAACTCAACTCAGATCATTAATTGATATATCACTCTATAAATTGCAAACAATTGGGCACTAATTACAATCAAACCACACCCACTCACAACCCAAGGCTCTAGTAGCATTCATGGTTTGATTGTAATCAGTGCCCAGTTGTTTGCAATTTATAGAGTGACAGATCAAATACTGATCTGAGTTAGTTGATTCGAGTGGTGTAAACGAACGACTTATGGTGGCAATTTAGAGTCTATGTATGACTTATGTGTGAGTTATAAGTCTATAGTGTATGATGTTTACAGTGATGTATGTTGTGTAACAATGTATATATGCACAACAAAGGTATCTCAGGCTAATTGCATCATGTCCTCACTACTCCTAGTGGCAATAATAGTTCCCGGATGATTATCCCTATCAAAGACTTGGCTTTGTATGGACATTACTCATTATATATATGGGTGGACCATAGAATTTGCACCACTAGTGGATTCTCCATCTAAAGCATATTGCAAAATGTATATATGCAATGTGTTATATAGAGATCCACTAGCAAAATGATGTTGCAGTGTCAATAGTAAGATACATCCCAACGCTACAATTATATATATATATATGCTTTAGATGGAGAATCCACGAGAACCTATGATGTTATTAGAGATATATTGATACAAATTGTGTGTCTAAATGGTCCATGGATATAATGAATAATTTTTGGACTTCGTAAAGTTTTGATGAGGAAAACCATACAGCAACCACCTTTGCCAATAGGGGCATAACTAGCCTCCATTACATTCATACTCTTGGCAGTAGAGAGTTTTGGTTCACTATCATTTTGATACTCTTCTTTGGGAGGCAACTTAAGGATCTTTACACAAGAGATAGACTATGGCAGTTTTGCTTGCCACATCAGCTTATATTTTCATAGTTTAAACTTAGAATCTCAACCACCTTATAGTGCTCCTTGGTATTCGGTTTACATAGGCATGCAGCAACAATGGAAGCTCCTCCCACTTCTACGACACTTCCACCCTTCATCATATGGTTTAGTAAGGTCTGCTCTTTCTTTCCGTGCATTGTGCTCATTCTTGACTTGTTCACTTTTCACTCTCACTTCTACTACGACACTTCCACCCTTATCATATGATGTAGTAATAAAGCTATTTAAGGCTCTGCTCTTTCTTCCCGAGCATAGTGCTCATTCTCGACTTGTGCAGTTTTCAATGCCTTGGGTTCCCTTTTTCTTTTCATTCGGTTGTTTTGGCTTGGACTTTTTTACGATGATAATCTGTACTCCTTGCTTATGGCTTTGAATGTCCATTGGTTGTAATGCTAAAAGGAGAGAGAGAATATATATATATATATATATATATATATATATATATATATATATATATATATATATATATATATATATATATATATATATATATATATATATATATATTCTCTCTCTCTCCTTTTAGCATGTACATGCGTTTCCCAGGTGTTTTAGATTCTATACATTGCTGATGTCTGTCTAGATACATCAGAGGATCTATGTCCTCACTCATGGACTATGAGATTAGGAAAACCTTTAATGTTTATTGCAATTTGGAAGAACCCAGCAGCAGTGACCTCAAATAGGCTCCCAGTTACCAATGTGTAAACCAACTACCCTGTGATAAACTCATCTCTAAGTGATCGAGCTCTTAATCATCTGAATTCATCTCATGGACAGTGCATCTACGCATAAATTAAATGTTTCTATGCATTGAGTAATAGTACATCGAATGGACGCTCAGGACAAAAGAATCTGTCATTTTTGATCCAGAAGCTGCTTTAGCCGGAAGTCTAGATACAGTCCATACTTACTCTGTATCACATATATCTTACTCTGTATCACATATATCTCAGTCTGCATATTCAACGCAGATATTGAGGCCTTCACTTGAAGCATTCTATCTACTGATACCTTACGTTGTTCTGAACTGGATGCTTCCATGAGTGGCGAATTTAAAATGACATGCTAGACAATATGGTTTTACTTACGTTTCTGCAAGGAAGTCCATCAATATAGACTCCAGAGATAGTTGAAGATATGATTGTAGGTTGAGTTGTCTTACCAATGATTTTTGATGATTGACTAACTTTTGAACTTCTGAATCAGCTCCTCGGCAAGAGCAGGATCAATCCCCGCCATTATAATCGCAGAAACCGTAGTTACAATCAGCTGGGACACTACGAACTAATCCGATTGAGCGCCCACGGCCAATTGGGGGGCACCTATTGCCGCATTTCCCACAATTGAATCTGCTCTTTTGCAGGTTAACACAAAACCTGTTGCAACAAGTAAATCCATAGAGACACCGAATGCCGCAGATTCCACAGTTGTATTCATCGAACCGAACATCTGTACACTCTTTATCACAGCACTTGTGTCCTTTTGATCCTGGCTGCAGGCAAATGCTCCTGTTCGTGGCGCAGGTCGTGAACCTTGGAGATGGAGGAGACTTGAAGCGGCGATGATCATCCTCGAGGTCGTCGTCGTCGTCGCTGGTGTCATCCCCATAATGCAAAAGAGATCTTGAAATTTCTGTTCCAAGTCTCTCTCCAGAATCATCGAAGTCAGCAGTGACAAACTGTTTAATAGAATTCGTGGAAGATTCTGCTGGCCTAGCTGTTGTCAACATAACGGCAGCCATAAAGGCTGCCAAGAGAACAATGTCGATTCCCTTCATGTTGAGATTCTTCGGGGGTCCTGTGAGGAGATTCGAGCGGTACTAGCTCGTCGTCTGTCCTCCAGCAGTGAGCACCCAAAATGCTCAGAGCAGATGGGGACGAATAAAATAGAAACAGCTACACCCCATATATATTGTTCTGAAACTCTATGATTATCTAGTTGCTCCTAATTTGTTACCTAGTTCTAGAGTTTCTACAGCAATCAAGGGACACTCGACCTGTAAAATGTTGATTAACTTCTACTCATTCAAGAGACTCCGAACTTCAAGGCTTTAGTTAAATAAGATGAGTTAATTAATGACAGTGAATTTAGATCAGTATAAGACTGCAACTCTACTTGTGATAAAGAGAGCAGATGATTTCCCCAATATTCTCTCAGTTTATGATGGAGACAACCCACGCTGAATCTTAGTCTACATCTGTGAATCTCGTAATTGCTCAGATCCGGCATGTAGGAGAATATGACGTGCCTCGTTGTACTTGTGGAAATGGTCACCGACGATAACGCAAGCGAAGAGCGAATTTCAAAGTGTACTTTAACGTGCGAGTAATTAGGCGCTTGCTAAACATAATCATAATACTCATCCAAGCACTATTCCGGACATCGGACGTGCAAGTAAGTACTAAGACGATTGCTAAACCCTGAGTGCTGAACGTCTTAGCATTTAGAACTGTACTGGGCGTGGTTGATATATGGTGAAGCTGACGAACAGACCAAAACGTACGCTTCAAAATCACCATCCTGACAGTTTTGTAGTTCGTAACTCGACCGAGACAAGTCTGTTGAGAGAGGGGAGAAACAAGACAGGAGCTACAGAATTATTGCTTAGAGTTGGTATTTGCCCCCTCAATTCTCAACTGTCTCAACTCTTTCTTCTTTCAACTCTTCTTTGTGGAACCTTCGTGTTCAGCAGTCGTACACGTTGTTACCAAGTCGCTTAGCATACAGTAGGCGACTGTATGCTAACTGTATGCTAAGGGACTTTACATTTAGATCTAAATACTGCAGAGTCTCACACTTAGACGAAAACCGTTTACAGCAAATCGAAAGTGCCTCTACATATACGTTGTATCAGAACTGAATTGATTGCCATAGAGATGTTCGCAACGCGCTGGTAAACCTTGTGTCCACTTACAGCAAAATAAGCCCCATGTTAGCCTTTTACAAGGGGCATGTTAATAAGGGGCTTAGCCCCATGTTACCTTTTTTGTCTCTCCCTTGTACGGCTTGATGGGGTCTTCCCATCCTTCATTTTTCCTACGCGGTCGCCTTTTTCCCCTTACAGCAAAATAAGTCAAGCAATTACTGAATTTTTCCCAGTCAAATTCGTGTAGCGGGATTTCGATATTTTGCTGCCATTTTCTCATCCCCGCAGAATTTGAAGCAAGCTAATTTAAACCGTAAATATCTAGTTATCTTGACGCAGATGATCCTCAAACATGCATGACTGGCTTGACAGATGTAGACCAAACAAAGATATCTTGTTTTTGCTTCGCGACGTGCCATAAAAAACCGGCAGATTATATAGGAATCTAGTGTTGTCGTGGAACTTTCTTTCCCTATACGCAGTCAATATAACTACATGTACATTATTCGTCCATGCATTGGGAGGTTCGTTACCAGGAGCCAAACACAGCATGTATGACCCACGATTCAGAATCAATCCATCAGAATTTTGACAATGTCCCGTATGCTGAACTGCTACAAATCTACTTCTACCGTAGAAGCAGATGTACACGGCAATGCCTCTGGTTCGGGTGCTGTCAGCTCTCCATGGTCTTACTTGTGAAAGATTTTCACGTGTTATAACTGCATCCTCTATCTAGGGGTGAGGAAGGACAGAGTAATGTACTCTCTAGTTCTATTGACCTCCCTTTAGCGCTCCAATTGCGAGGGGCTCGTGCCGGACTTCGGCTAGATGTAGACTACGGCAACATCATACAAGATTTGGAGACTAGATCTTGCAGATATAGAATACCGTCCTTAGACAAGATTAGAGCTAGTTTAAGACTAAGGCAAGATTATAAAAGATTCTAATCTTGAAGTTATTGAAGACAGCATACCCTGGTACTGGATATTGTAGTATTGTTACAGTATGTTCATATAATTTGACAGTAGTACAGTTGAGCCTGTACAAAGATGTTGAGGTTCTCCTACTTCGGTTCTGAGTGAAGAATTGCCATACTGAGGACTGCGAAACAAAAATTGATTCCTACACAGCTGTAAATTCAGCAACATATACTAGAATTAACCTGTAGAGGAAACACCAATATTTCAACAAAATATGTTCTCCCAATCAGGAGATATATCACTGGTTCCGCAACTCATGCACATAGATGCAATTCAGTTCATAACAGGTTTCCGGACCTGTTATAT
Organism: Lunularia cruciata; assembly: GCA_948567375.1. NCBI lineage: Eukaryota > Viridiplantae > Streptophyta > Marchantiopsida > Lunulariales > Lunulariaceae > Lunularia > Lunularia cruciata. The sequence continues at coordinate 57,818,498 of OX419762.1, read as the reverse complement.
GCAATTCTGTTTCCAACTGGTTCCGCACCTGATGGATGCGGTTCTATTCACGGGGATAGCACATGAGGTTCTATTCACGGGGATAGCACATGATTTGGCCTGATGTTTTGAACCACCGGAACCTAAACAGGAATCGCGAAAATCCCTGAACCCACCAGAGCTAATTGCTTTCGTCGTGACAATATCCGAGGTACCAATTTGGCCTTAACCTGCCCTGCCAAAACACTTCCAAAACTTTTGACAACTGTAAGAAATAGTGTGAGTTGGAGTTCCAGCAATCATACCCTAACTGCAGCTGACTTTAGGTTTCGGAGATCGCTGTTAAGTTTACCAAGACGGCCAGACACGCAATGGCGAGGACAATTTGTAATAAAGATAAAATTTTAACCAACTGGACTAGTACTCGGAGAATATGAAAGAACAAAAATATATTTATGATCACATCTACTGAACAATACACTAATAACTGGATCACCTTGAGCAGCTGCTGCTTGTGTCCGCATTTTGGCAAGCCAGCCGCCAGCTGCAGGTACACACACCTTGCAAGTGCGTGGACCAGACACGCCTTTTGGGCGTGTGAACTTGTCCATTGCTCTGGTTAGAATATAAAATTATTGTGAATAGCACCGTCCCACTCCGTAGTTTTGTTACGGAGATGATTAAAGAGAGTGGAGACACCTAAATTCCCCAAGAGATAAAATTGAATATTTCAGATCTCGTCTAGGAGTCCAAGATATTGACGTTAGCTTGAGGGAGAGTGGTGATTAAGTATCACAAGCTTAATACTCTTAGTGAACGCAAGAGAGTTAATCCTTAGTCACACTTTATTCTTTACTCACCCGTTTTAGTTAGTTATCACGTTATAGTTATGGTGAAGAGTGACTTGACTACTTGTGTATTTCTTCTCTACCTATATATATATTCGCTGGACTTACATCCCGTGAGACCATTCGTTGGTGAACTTTGGTATCTCCACTCTCATTATTCATTTCCGTAACATGGTACTAGAGCAGAATAGTGATGGTGAGAGTCTTTGAGTTCAATTTGGCAGAAGGTCTCGATTATCAAATGATCTGATTTTTCAGAGTTTATACAATGAGTACTAAACTAGATACTTATGGTGGCATCACAGGTGAGTCCTTGACAAAGAACAATTATTCTGTATGGAAATATAGAATGTCTGCCTTCTTGAAAGGCCAAGAATTGTTTGATCTTGTCAAAGGGTTGAAACTTGTCCTCTAGGTGCTCCTTCAGATCCTAAAGTCCGTGATTGGAATAGATGTGCCAATCAAACTGTGCACTATTTTTCTTTGTGTGTTTCACCATTTCATCATTGTTTGGTTACATACAAGGTGTTGATATTCCCAAGGAGGTTTGGGATGCATAAGCAAATGTTTTTCAGACGTCTACAACAAAGGCAAGAAAACTTCAACTGAAGCAGCAATTAATGGAAGTTAAGGACAACTTGGGCACAGCTGATTATGTTTATCACATTTGTGGTCTGGTTGAGCATTGGAGTTAAAGTTGAGGATGATGATTTGATTCTCCATACTATTCAAGGTCTACCAAAGGAGTATAAACCTTTTGAGATATCATAGTCATTAAAGATAATTATCCTCTATTCGACGAGCTAGTCTCAATGTTAGTCTCTGAAGAGATATGGCTGCAAGGTGGTGGTAATGGTCTTGTTGCTCAAGATCAGGGTTTGATTGGAGGGGTTGTGCAAGAGACAGAGAAAACTGAACTTCACATTGTGGAGGTGCTGTTGGTAGAGATCAATCCTCACAAAGACAGTATGCAACACAAGGCAAGTTCACAATGGTGAGATTCTGCAACTATGTAAATCAAAGTGTCATTATGAGAAGACTTGTTTCAAGAAGCAAGATGATATTCAAATTGGTAAACTCACTCAACAGAACTATTTGGAGAAGGATTCCTACTAGGAAGATCATCTATTAATGATGACTCACACTGCTGCATTGATGAACAAGATTGAAGAAGAGTGGTTCATCAACTCAAGGAGATCCAACCATATGACCCATCAGGCTAGTATTTTCAGTTATAAGGTCCCATTATTTGAATTATTGTCTGTGAATATGGGTGATGATACTTATTATATTTTTACTCATACATGCACTATCATTTCTCATCTCCATCTGCCAAATTTAGTGGTTTAGGAGAAATCATTCACGTACCTACCATCACCAAAAACTTAGTTTCTGTTGGCTCAGTTATTTCAAGTTTTATTTAACAAAGATGCTGTGCTTATGGACAATTATGAGAATTGTGCTATGACCATAGGATGCAAACTTGGACCTAAGATTGGGAGGATGTTTAAATTAGACATCAAAATCCTCAAATATATTACAAATCACGATGCTATGTTTATTCATGGCTAGACTGACTTTTCAGATCTTGAGATGTGGCATAAAAGAGTGGGTCACATGAACCTACAAAAATTAAAGGTGCTACCCACATCAGATCTGGTTACGGGCCTTCCAATATTTTCTGATCCTTTGCCTAAAGTGGTTTGTGAGGCTTGTCAATTTGGTAAGCAAGCTAGACAATCTTTTAAGTATCATGGTACAAGGGCCTCCAGGATGTTAGAATTGATCCACACCGATGTATGGACTGGTTCAAAAAAGAGTTTAACAAGCTCTAAATATTTTGTCTCATTTATTGATGATGTTCCAATATATATGTGGGTCTACTTTTTGAAAGCTAAATCAGATGTAATTTCAGATTTCCAAATATTCAAGCAGCTTGTAGAGAGACAATATGGTTATAATATCCTACATCTTTGTTTTGATGGAGTAGGAGAGTTTATTTCAAACCAGTTTGATGCTTTTCTACATGAGAAAGGTATCAAGCATGAATTTACTTGCAATTACACACCTCAACAAAATGGAGTTGTTGAGCACAAGAATAGACATATGCTAAAGTTGCAAGAGCCATGCTCCGCCCAAGTGTTATGGGACAGAAGCATTTAATTGTGCAATTTACTTGATGAATCAATCTCCTACTACCGCAATGCATAAAAATAATACCATTTCAAGCTCTTACAAATAAGAAACCTGATTTATCAAAGCTGACAGTTTTTGGTTGCATTTGCTTTGTTCATGTTCCTGATGAGAGAGGCAAAACTAGATCCTAAAGCCCAAAAAATATGTCTTTCTTGGATATGCCTCAAATTCTAAGGATATAGGTTTATAGTCCTGATTTTAATAATTTTTATTATGAATAGAGATGTTATATTTGAGGAGTTAAAAGATTGGTATTACCACTTACCACTTACTGATTCACCACTAATAGCACACTATACTCCTTTGATGAGGTCTTCCCATCCTTCATTTTTCCTACGCGGTCGCCTTTTTTCACTCCTTTGATTGGTCCAAGTAATATTTCTATTCCACATGCTAGTACTTTAAGTACTAGTTGTGTTTCTAGTGAGCACTCTCAAGCACAACCATTTGTAAATCACTGATCAGGATAGGCAGTTGAGAAACCTTTAGTCCAAGGTTCTCAACCTATGGGAAATTTACTCCCTACTTTATCCATTAATATTTCTACTCCTTTGTTGGAACAAATGTGTCACCACATTTGTAGTACCAAAGTTAGTTTGCTCAGACGTTAGAGTGATAGTCTTGGTGGTCAGAGTTATATTAGTAATTGCTCATTGATTACTTAGTGATGGCTATATTTCATATTAGGGCTACTAATTACAAGATTGGACCCATCATCACTTGCACTATTAGATGTGCCATCAATGGCACCATTAGGTTCGGAGATCCAGGTCGGCAATGTACACCTTTAAAATGCAGCACCAAAGAGCTCACTTCTATGATATTTAATCTTTGAGTTCTTAGTTATGGTAAACAAAGGATGGTAAACATTACATGGAGTCTTTTAGCTAGAGTGGGTATAGCTTGACAATAATTGTTGGCAGATTGTTGAATGGAGGATCAAGTTTAGATCCAATTTGAGTGTGATTCAAGTGGAAGAGAAAATTGATTACATTGTAGAAGTGAGAGTCAAAGGGAGATTGGATGTATGAATTGAGAGCGTTGGTGGTATCTCCAAGCTTGGCAGATTGTTGGTACTTTGATCATGATCCTAGATTTCCTTGAGAGTGATCATGTGCAAAAAGTTTTGTGTTATTTGTTTTAGATTTGATAGTGAGGCAAATGTTGTGGGAAAGCACTGCCAACATTTTGGTGAAGATTGAGGTCAAATTGGCAATTGAGAGTGGTAATTTTCAAATTTGGAGGTGGATTTGAGAACCTATCCCCTTCAATTAGGGATTTGGAGGTCTCCATCCACTCAATTTGGCATGATTTGACAATAAGCAATGAATTTTTTGGCCAATTTGGCAATTAGTAAAAGACCAAGCACGAGGAGAGAAATAGGAGACTGGAAACTCACATTGTGACACTTGAATATGAGAAAACTCCAACTGCCTAGCATGAGCTTTGGCTTTGGTATTTATAGATAGCATACAAGGCCCTTGAGAAGCTTCTCAAGAAGCCGCTTTCGTAGAGTGCAAGCCAAGTTAATCAGGAAGCTTCTCAAGAAACTTTCTTCTAGAAGTTGTTTACTTGACGTGCAAGCTAAGCTAGTTGGAAGCTTCTAGAAGTTTCCTTCTAGAAACTACCTGATTGGGGTGCAAGTTAAGCTAGTCGAGAAGCTTCCCAAGAAGTTTCCTAGATGCTTCTTGAATATTCTGAGCTAATTTGGCTTATTCTTTACTTTGTTAGCCGTACTAATGATATCGCTAAATTCCATATTGTTACAGATTTGGAGGTCAACCAACTATAATAGAGGTTTGAAAAATTAAAATAGGTGACAAAATTTGGAGGTCAAGTTGGCAAAAGCCATCTGTAATCCTTTGAGGATATGAGATCTGAGAAGAAGCACACCATGAGAAACACACGACTTCACACTCAAACCTACGATGCCCCAAGGAAGCACTTTCTCTTTATTATGTAGACAAAAAGGATCTCCTCCAAGGAAGCTCCACCCTAGGATTAGGCACATTGATAGGTGAAATTTCAGCAAGCCCTACCCTTGGATTACTTACTTGAATGGGTGACATGTTGGTCCTGGTCCTATCTGGTTAGTCAAACAAGCTTTGATCAGAGGGAATCTTTGAGGGAATCTTCTTGTAGGAATCTTGGAATCATGTGGGTGAGGTACCATTGGAAAGCTCTTGACGAGACAAATCAGGTAGGGAGGTAAGGCCAACCTTCCCAATGTTGGGAGAGGGGTGGGGGTTTTGCATATTTTTGAGGTCTAATTCATCCGTTTAGGCCTTCAAAATTGCCTTCAAAGATTTTAGGCATATTTTGATTCCTACTCTATTAGTAGAAGTCCCCTTTTGATGATAACTATTTCTAATCTATTCAGTCCATCATGTGTAACATTCTTCTAGATGTTACCAAACCAATTCTCACCTTTAAATCGTATATCTAGCTATTGGTTCTAACATTTTCAAGTCTATTTTTGTTTTTGCCCTATTATCAAAAGCACCCTTTTAGTGATATTTCTACTTGATCTATTTTGACCATCATGTAAAATATCATCCCAGATATTACCAAACCAAATTTCACATCTAGATCATATGGCTAACTCTTGGTATTACACCATCCAAAGTTAAAGGTTACACAAGTTGTGTCGTGGCTTGCCCTAGTTGGTGGAGGCTAACTTGAATTGGAAAGGGTTTGATTTGGCAAGAAGAAAGGCCTTATTTGGTCATTTAGAGGCTTTGGAGGTCTGACAGATTAGCAACTTGCCCTAATTGGTGCTTGAGTTGGTGGAGGTTAACTTGGTGTGGAGAGGGTTTGATTTGGCAAGAAGAAAGACCTCATTTGGGCATTTAGAGGCTTCAAAGTTCTTAGTAAAGATATCCAAATTTAGAGGTTGAGTCATGAAAGGCTATCTAGAATTGGAGGTTGCACAAGTTGGGTCAAATTTGGTGGTGGCTTGCCCTAGTTAGTACTTGAGTTGGTAGAGGTTAACCCAATTTGAAGAGGGTTTGATTTGGCAAGAAAAAAAACATCATTTGAGCATTTTGAGGCTTCAAGGCATAAGGTGGTAGGCTTAAGAGTCTATGAAGGTCTAGAAGGACCAACTTGTTGCCATGAGGCTAGAAAATTTAGTTGAGTTTTTATTATATTTGGCAAAATCTGCACACCTTTGAAGATTACGTGCAACAGGTTTGAACCCCAAATCTCTACTTCCTAGATTAATACCCTAGCCAATTAGTCCACCCTCACTTGCTGCACTTGTGATTGGTAGGTTGATACATATACTCATGAAGCTTTAGCCAGGAAAGGACGTTTGATCCTATCCTTGATGATCTTGGTAGCGTAAGAGTAGATAAGTGTAATACAAATAGCTAGATACGATATCTAAAGGTCAAACGGATTTAGTAGCATATGAAAAGATATTATATATGATGGAGTAAATAGATCAGAAAATTATCACCAAAAGAGTACTTTTACTAATAGAGTAGAAACCAAAAGTAGTTTGAAAACTTCAAAGCTAATTTTGGAGGCCTAAATAGATGAATTAGGCCACAAAAATATGCACATTTTCCCATTTTAGATTCAAAAGCCTAGCCTTCCCTCCCCCTTATTTGTCTTGGCAAGAACTTTCCAATGGTACCTCACCCATATAATTTTGAGATTTTTATAAGAAGATCTTCTAAAAATTCCTTCCAATCAAAGCTTGTTTGACCAACCAGATAGGACCTAAACTAGCATGTCATCCATGCATATAACTAATCCAAGGTAGGACCTAAACTGACATGTCACCCATGCATACAGCTAATCTAAGGGTAGAGCTTCTTTACATATCACCAATCTATGTATCTAATCCGAGGGTGGAGCTTTGTTTGAGAGAAGCTTCTTTGATATATAATAAAGACAAGGTGCTCTTTTAGGGCATCAGAGTTTTGAGTGTGAAGCTTTGTGTTGCTCCTTTAGGGCATTGGAGTTTTGAGTGTGAAGCTTTGTGTTTTTTCTTTTGGTTATTCTCTTGGGGTTTTCCTATCCTCAAAATATTACAATGGTATCAAAGCAAGTGTTTCAATCCAAGAGAGTGCATTGCCTCTCTTGGAGGAACATGGGCTATTGAGATTGAGTAATTTTGAGAAGAGAAACTATAGTGAAATCAATAGATTAGGAGTGTTTTAGAGAGAGATGGAATAAAGGCTCCAAGAGGATAATTTCCTACACCCCACTTTCTATTCTTGAATCCATTCCACATCAAGAGTATGTATATCTAACAAGAATAAGGGAGAGTATAGTTCATTTATCATTTCAAAGCAGAGTTCATGGATAAAGTGATGAATTCACCAAACCCGGTGATTCTACCTATAATGATCTATGATAAAGAGGGGAATTTTACAATCTTCATTTGATTGTCATGGATTTGAATATATCAAATCCTTTCTCTGTCAATACTCAAGTAGAAATTTCCTATGTGATTAGACAAAAAGTGATGTTTAGGGATTTTGTAGTCCGTAGTTTTGGTGTAAAATATTATCAACAAGTGATAGCCTCTTAAGTCCCAATGGTAGTCCCAATAGTTTGTGCTCCCTCCTAAGTGATCATATAATCTCTCTTTTCAAGTAAGAAGAAGCATTTGAGCGCTATTGTGTGTAGGAATCATGGAACTGCAACTACAAGATTTGATGTAAGGAATGCATAAGATGTTGAACAAGTTCTGGGAGATCAAGTGACCATGGAGGCATTGCAATTACACACCTTCAAGAATGATCAAGCAATGCAAGAAGGGGAACCAAATACCAACAACTAAAGTACTTGGAGAGTCACTAATGCCAATGACACCAACCTCGGTTAACAATGAAACCACATTGTTGCTACAAATGAAGAAGACATGCAATATCAAGCCTTACAAGGGGCAACATTCAATGGGAATAGTGGAGAATTGGATTTTAAGAATGAATCAATACTTCCAATTATTCATGATGGAGATCATCGATCATTCCACAAGCATATTTGCATGTAGGTATTTGATTGATAAAGCCTTCACATAGTATGATGCTTAGGAATGAGCAATGTTGGTACAAGGAAGAGGTCACTTGGACCGCAATGCAAGAAAGGCTGCTAAAGAACTTCCAATCCATGAACTTTGTGCAGATGGTCCAAACCGGACTATGAAGGTTGAAGCAAAAGAACAACATACAAGAGTACATGGAGAGATTTCTTGATCAACAAGTTGCAATAACCAACATGAGTACACAAAAGCTCTGGATAATTTCAAACAAGGGTTAAAAGAACAAATTTGCCAAGAAATAATGGTATGAAATCCTCATATTATTTTTGAAGTCATTGCTTGCACTCAAAGAGTAACAAGGGTGCTTGGAGGAGGTGAAGGGATGGTCTTAACTCAATATTGGGTTGAAATACATAATTTTGGTGGACCAATTCTTATGGAATTGGGCAACATTTGTTTTCAAGCCCGAGGAGCACGACCGCTCCAAGGAGAATGAGAGCGGGGGGAGAAAGGAGGGATGGAGTCCCACAAGGAGAAGGGACTCAAGTAGAACAAGATTTCTATTACAATTATGATTGAGTTGGGCCCATAGCCATCAATTGTTGTGCTCATCTCCAGGTACCTCCATACAAGCAATCTTTGAATAACATGGAGAGACAAATTGAAGAAGTAGATGCAAAAATCACATTGGAAAACAAATATTGCCAATAAATGTACCTTGTGGCCTTATTGGCTTGATGGAGAAGCAAAAAAGTGAGAGGAAGAAGAGTACAAGTACGCAAAGATCAAGAAAGACAAACTCAAAATTGATTGTTGTGAATGGAGTCCTAGAAGGCAATTAGATGAGATTATTGATAGATCCTGGAGTATCAAAGAATTGCTTGTCTTGCTTTGTTGCAATAACATTGGGGATGGATCTAGAGAAGGATGAGAATGAAAAAGTAGAGTTACTTAATGGGCAAAAAAAGAGGATTGAATCGTTACTTGAAAAGGTAACACTTATTGTAGGAGAGTATCACGAAGCAATTGAGTGACAAGTGATATGATTAGCTGGTTATGATACAATCTTAGGCATACTATGAAAAGAGCTTTACAACCCTATGGTTGATTGAAGGACGAAAGTAATGAGAACTCACCAATGGAAGATCATTGGGATTTAAAAAAGATCACACATACAAGAATTGCATCTCTATGTCAATAAGTATCTATAAGATAGATAGATGTTTCATGGGCCTAATAAGAGAGGTACAGACTATACAACTTGATAGATAGATTCTTAAGAAAGTGAAAGATGTGGTCAACGAGTTTTAAGATGTCTTCTTCAATGATCTACCCTCAATTATGATCAAAAAGGAGAGTAGATGATAAAATTGAGATAATTTCCAAGGAAGACACCTCCTTGTAAGGCCTTATATTTTATATCATCTCATGAGTTGGAGGAGTGTAAGGCTCAAATTGAGGATATGCTACAAAAAGAGTTTATCAAATCCATTGTATCAGCATATGGAGCTATTGTCTTGTTTGTAAAGAAGAAAGAAGGTACAATGCCCATGTGCATTGACTATCGGGATGTAAATCAACAAATAATGAAAAAAATTACCCTTACCCTACATAGATGACCTATTTGATCAACTCAACAAGGCAAAAAACTTCACCAAACTTGATTTATGGAGCGGTTATAACCAAATCCAGATTGTAGAGGAAGACATACACAAAATTACTTTTTGAACAAGGTATGGCCACTTTGAGTACTTGGTGATGCCATTTAGCCTCACCAATGCACCAACCACTTTCATGAATTTGATGAATGATATATTTTGTCCATACTTGGATAAATCTATTATCATCTTCCTAAAAAAAATCTTAGTCTATAATAGGATGATGATGGAACACAAGCAATATTTATGAACACAAGTCCTCCAGATTTTACAAAAGAATCAATTGTATACCAAAATCTCTAAGTGTGAGTTTGGCAAGTCAAAAGTAGACTACTTGGAGAATAGAGTAAGTTTAGAAAAGTATCCAAGTGTTAAAAAATAAAATAGAGGTCATTCAAAAATTAAGTGCTCTAGAAGATTAGACTCAACTCAAGAGCTTCTTGGCATTGATGGGTTCTATTGTCAATTTTTCAAGAACTTTTCCAAGGTTACATAACATTTAACAATACTACTAGACAAGGGAAAGAAGTGGATATGGGGAACTATACAAGAATTGGCCTTTCAGGACTTGAAAGATGTATTACTACATGCACCAATCTTGAAATGGTATGACCCAAAATGTCCAATCAAGTTTGATGTAGATGCATCAAGCATAACAATAAGAGCAGTCCTATAACAAGAATGGCATGACGGATGACACCCAATTGTATCTTTCTCTCAAAATTTATTATCAACAAAATGCAACTATCATACCACCAAATAAGAAAAAGCTAGCCATTGTCCTTGCAACAAAGCATCAGAACAATATCTTGGTGAGAAGTCATTTGTAGTGAAGATAGACCACAAACCTCTAGTCTACCTCAAGACACAAAAAGATCTATTTTGTCACTAGATTTGGTGATCAAAATGGAGACAATAGTTCAACATGTCAATCACATATGAGGAAGGCAAGAAGCAACTTGTAGATGCATTCACTCAAATGTCAATGGCAAACAATCTGGTGGTAGAGGTCAAAATGAACCTTGAATTCTGGCCAACAATGCTTGCTACTACAAAAACTGGTCCACAAATTGCAAGAGCTCAATTATCCAAAGGCATCACCAGCACCAAGGACTCACTTTTTGTTATGGAAGGTTATGCCATAAACATAAGAATTACCATCCTAGCAAAATGTCATGATTGTGCAATTGCAATTTATATTGGAGTGGACAAGACCCTGGATGCAGTCAAACACCATTATTATTGGCCCAAGATGAGCAACAATGTGATAGAATATGTTTGGAGCTGCCTACTTTGTCAACAGAATTAAGTTTCTAATCAAGCTCCCAAAAGACTCCTTCAATCCCTCCCCACTCTTACACAACATTGAGAACATGTAAGCTTGGATTTGATTTGTAAATTGCCTAAGACCACCTCAAGGTTTGACTCCACAATAGTCTTTGTTGACCAATCAACAGAATGATTCATGTGCAGCCTATTACTAAGGATGTGATTGCTACACAACAAGCTCAATTGTACTTAGATGTAGCCTTTTCTCACCATGGCTTGTCTTGAGTACTCCTCATTGATAGAGACACTCAATTCACTAGTTTGTTTTGGTGAACACTCTTTGGTTTCTTCAAAACCAAATTGGTCATATCCACAACTTACCATCCACAAACCAATGGACAAAAAAGTAGGCTAGTTGCACTATTGAAGGTATGCTCCAAGGCTTCACCTTAGATGAGCAAGAGAGGTGGGACACCTTACTTCCACCGGTGGAATTTATTTACAACAATTCATCAAATGCATCCATATAGATCACACCATTCTTCATCATGTATGGAGAGCATCTTTTTATAACTTTAAGCTTGATGAAGATCCATCTGATGACTACCAAGGTTGATGTTGCAAACAATTTTGTTTCTAAAATCCAATAGGGTGTGGAGCATGCCAAGCATAGGTTGCAGATCATCCAAAGTCAACAAAAGTAGTATGCAAATGCACACCGCCATCACATGGAGTTCAATTTTGGGGATCAAGTCTGGCTATCAACAGCCAACCTCACATTAATTTGCCTTGGTAACCTTAGACCTCATTTTATTGAGCCTTTTCCTATTCTTCATCAAATTAGCACTATGGCCTATCACCTTGAACTACCACCACATATGAAGATCATCCAATATTCCATGTTTCCTTACTATACATATATGATCCCCAATTTCCTCACTTTCCTTTTATGCAAGACATTTGACCTTATCCAACACTCATTGATGGCACGGAGGAATATGAAGTTGAATGCAGTCTCAAAAACATATCTATGGTACTTGCCATTTGCATGTAGAATATCTTTTATAATGGAAAGTGTACCAACTATATGAGGCAAAAAGGGAGCCAATAGTCCACTTGATCCATGCACCAATGTTAATGAAATCTTGAGCAATAGTTTCACAACGAGGACATTATGTCCTAAAAGAGTAGAGGTTTGTAAAATCAATAGCTAGACATATTATCTAGAGCTAAAAATTGCCTTTGTAATATCTGGAACATATTATATATGATGGACTAAGTAGATTAGATAGAGGTATCACCAAAAAATTACTTCTACTAATAAGATAGAAGCCAAAAATAGTATGAACTTCAAAGTCAATTTTGGAGGCCTAAATGGATGAATTAGTATACAAAAATGTGCACATATTCTCCATGCAAATAGAAAAGGTTGGCAATTTATCTTGACAAGAGCTTTCCAATATTACTTCATCTATGCAATTTTCAGATTCCTACAAGAAGATTCTCTAAATATTCCCTCATGTCAAAGTCTGTTTGACCAACCAGATAGGACCTAAACCAACATGTCACCCATGCATGGAACTAATCTAAGGGTAGAACTTGCTAACATGTCACCAATCCATGTATCTAATCCAAGGGTGGAGCTTTCTTTGAGTGAATCCTCTTTGCTATATAACAAATACAAGGTGCTCCATGGGGCATTGGAGTTTTGGATGTGGAGCTTTGTGTTTTTTTTTTGCATTTTCTCTTGAAGGTCCTCTTGTCCTTGGAACATTAAAATAGGTACTCTTATTATATCACATGTCAAATGGTGGCAAAGTCAATCTAGTTTTGATTTGTGAGATGGAATGCTATTGTTACAATTTCTTATGATTGGACCTCCTCCATTCTATGTTTCTTATTTGTGTGAGGTGCCTTGATATTTAGAGCAACGGTGTTCTAGTTTGCCCTTGATAGTGAAGCTAGAGTGATGACCAATGAAACTCTCTATATTTATCTCCTATGAGGTAGGGAGTGATGACATATAGATTATGAGAGTATAATTTGTAATGGCCAATTGCAAATTGTCCTTTCCCCTAGTGTAGTTGTCATAGTTAGAGTTACATTAGTGGATGGTTCTTGGTGGTACTACTTGGTGGTTACAATTAAGGTTTGGGTACATTGTTAAGAATAACTTCTCCATGGATTCTAGAGGATATTTTTTTATCATACATAGTGGGTTTACATGGAGTGGCACTTGATATCAACTAGTACTTCAAGTCCCAGTAAGAGAGTAGATTGATTTTGGTTTTGAGTTAGACATGAGAGTTGATTCCTTTGAGAGTGCACTTGGTGTGTTCACCTTGTTTTGGTAGGACATGGATAAGATTTATGGGGTCTCTAAAAGCCCAAGTGCTACTCTTGTAAAATGAGTATCATTGAGTTGAATGGTTTCATCTAGAAGTTTGATAGTTGGTGTGATCCATAGTAAATGTTGAATCCAACTTTGTTCACACTCTTCATGGTATAGATATGTTATTCTAGCACTCGGAGGGTCCACCAATGGATGACTTATATGAGTTTAGGAGAACTCACTTGGAGGAGAGTAAAAGCTATAAAGAAAATTTTGGTCTCCAAATTACATGTCCATCACTTCAAGCTCAATTTCTAGGGTAGATTAATATTATTTCACAAGTTCTAGCTCTAGTAGCATTAGTGTAACTAGTGGGGGTGCACTAGTTAGAGATAGTGCTACTAAGAGTGGAGGTAACACTGTAGGAGGTGGTGTAGTATCAGATTTTAACCTCATAATAGAGTTTTTCTTATGTTTGAGGTAAAACTACCAAGGAGTACGAACTGATAAGTTGAAGAACTTGTATGAGTTCCAACACAAGGCAAGAGAGAACCTATGCAAAGCATACACTTTCATGAGATGGTTGATCAATTTCACTCAAGGAGTTATGGAGGCCCAAGTAGTCCAATCTTGGCATGGGATCCTAGCTAAAGAGTTATGATGGTAAGTTGTTAGAGGTTACCTCACCTACTTTGGCAATGATCTTTAGTTTGGTTAAGCATATTGAGCTCAACATGGTGGAGGAGAGAGTGGTGACATGTGGATTTGGTAGGGAGACCTCATGCACACTCTTTATTTCTTCCAGAGTGCAGCATAGTGCACCACATTGTGTTTGACTTCCGAGTGCAAAGTGGACAATCTAGATCTTATGGAGTGAGGAGAGGGCCTAGTGGAATGTTCTAAGGTAGAAGAAACTCCAAGATAAACATACAAGAAGAAATATAAAAGAAAAACAAGAGAAACATAAAGTTTCATTCCTCAATATTTTGATGCCCCAATGGAACACATTGTCTTTATTATATAACAAAGAAGATCCACTTAAAAGGAGTTACACCTTTGGATCAAATACATGATTGGTAATGTGTCAATGGGTTCCACTCTTAGATTAGCGACATGGATTGGTAACATGTAAATCCTTGTCCTATTTGGTTGGTCAAACAAGTTTGACCAAAAGGAATCCTTAGAGAATCTTCTTTTAGGAAACTCAGAACAATATGGGTAAGGTACCATTAGAGAGATCTTGATAAGAAAACTAAGGGAGGAGAAAGCAATGCCATTTTTTCTTGGAGGTTAGAAGATTCTATTTTTTCAAAGCCTAATTCATTTGTTTAGGCTTCCAAAATTAGCTCAAGTTTTTAGGGTGTTTTTGACCTTTGCTCTATTAGTGAAAGTACTCTTTTGGTGACATCTCTATTTGATCCACTTAAACCATTATATATAACATCCCTAAATATATTACAAAGCTAATTTTTATTTCTAAATATTTTATCGAGCAAATTGTATTATATTTAGTGCAGTTAGACTTTTACCTTCAATTTTGGATCAATAGCAACCAATGAGTGGTGGTGTTGTTTATTAGACTTGTGGTGGATCTCATCACAAGAGAGAGTGCACATAGGGAAATGGACATGATATCTCTAGTGCATCATAACCAACACAAAGATAATGGGACCAATGCCACACATTTGTGATTGATGCTTTGACCTTCACATGGAGTTACAAAGTAGTAGGGCTACTATGGCACATGGTAGAGGAGCTCTAAGTCATAGAGGACAAGGTGGTAGAGGTCCTATACCTAGTAAGAGCCCAATACTTACCATTGCTTTTTATATAATCACAGCTACTCGGATTGAGTAGTTGGAGTAAAGATTGGCCAGCATGGCCACAACTCAAAGGAGATAAGATTCAAGTTTTGAGGTTTCCACCTCTTATGTTAAGAATAAAGAGGTATTGGACTTTATGTGCAAAGTAGCATAGGTAGATGCATTTGCCGTAGTGACTAGGAATGTAGTACATGCTTCAAAGCCTAGGGGAGCATCAATGGAGTTGGTAACTACAGAGAGGAGAGGTTAGTAAAAAGATCAAACTTCTTGAGTCTTTCATATTCTTTGAGGTACAATATATAACATCCATAGCTCCTAAATGTCCTAATGTAGATGTGGTAGGTGGTGAGAGAGTGCATGATGGACTAGATAGTAGTCAACCACCAACTACTACACAAATTGAGTGTAGCATAATGTTGTGGGCAGCTCAGTTGATTATGTACTTCCTTTATTCTCAACCAATGACATGTTTACATTGGGAGTGGATCCAACTCCAATGTTTTGATTGGTTGCCAGACTTTGTGAGAGTAGGAATGATGTAGTTACTACTTCTAGAGTAGAGGTAGTTGATATTGGTCCTAATGTGGTTGAGTAGCATTGGATCCATTCAATGATCCATGGTTTATAGCAACAACAACTAGGTTGGAGGAGTTAACAAGTAGACCTACCTTCAATTGAGCTTGGTTCACACCTAAAGTTTTCCTATTGGAGAACCAAAGTGTGATTTTCCATTTCATGGGACCTTAAGGAAGGTCTATGCACCAAAGAGGGTCTTATTAGACTTTGGTGCACATCCTTTCATGTTAGGAAAGGTTGCAATTGTTGGTCTTAAGCTACAAACAACCAATGTAGAGAGGTGCCCAATTCAGATCCATGCATCAATAGAGAGTGGTTTTACAAAATACATCATATATGGGGAGCTCATTGCCTAGATTCAGTATGGTCATTCAACTAATAGCTCTGTAGTAGGAGCTCAAGCCATTGCAATAATAGCGGAGTCATATGATATGTTGGTAGGTAGAGTTGTTTTATACTCCATGGGTTTCAATATTGATTGTTGGGAGGAGACAACTTCCTATTCTAGGTTTTCAGTCAAGTAAGGGATGGGTATGTCATATATTGCTGCACTTTAGTAGTGGTAATCTTGTCTCATTGTAGTCAAGGATCATAGGATCAATTTCAACTTTTAGTGGTTTTGTTATTTGACTAAGTGACTTATTGGAGTGGAACACCCATGAGGAGGATACCCTAGTACCAAAAGACAACACCTGGAATACAAGTAAGATTTTTTCATCCACCTTGGAGTCCCATTGTGGTTATATAAGGAGGCATTGCAATAAAATGCAATGTTATAAAATGCAATTAGAGGGAGTATGTCTATTGAAGTTGTTTGATGGGATTACCACTAGACTAACTATGGTAATATAGGCATGTATATGTAATATCAATAGCTAGACATATGATCTAGAGATGAAATTTTCTTTTGTAACATATAGGAGGATGTTATACATGATGGACTAAGTAGATAAGATAGAGGTATCACCAAAAGAGTACCTCTACTAATGGGTTAGAAACCAAAATATGCTTGAAGAACTTAGAATCAATAGCTAAACATATGATCTAAAGATAGAATTTAGGTTGGTGACATGTAGGAGGATGGTACACATAATAGATGAAGCAGATCAGGTAGAGACATCACCAAAAGAGCACTTCCACTAATAGGGCAGAAACCAAAATAGGCCTGAAAACTTCAAAGGTAATTTTGGAGGCTTAAACGGATGAATTAGGCCTTGAAAATGTGCATAGTTTTCCACCCCTCTCCAAATTGAAAAAAGGCTGGCCTTTCCTCTTGAGAGCTTCCCAATTGAACCTCACCCATGTGATTCTAAGATTCCTACAAGAATATTCACTAAAAGATTCCCTCCGGTCCAACCAGATAGGACCAAGATTGACATGTCTCCCATCCAAGCAAGTAATCTAAGGGTGGAGCTTGCTGATAAGTCATCTATCCATGTACCTAATCATATGGTGGAGCATCCTTGGAGGAGATCCTCTTTGGCTATATAATAAAGAGAAGGTGCTCCCTTGGAGCACCAAAGTTTGAGTGTGAAACTTGTGTTTTCTCTTCTGTGTTTCTTTGCTATCCTCAAGACATTATAGTATACAAGTTTAGAGGTAATTTTATGTATACTTGGCAAATCTCTCTACATCATGTGGCACACTTGGCCTATTGATATCTTGAGTTATTACCAATGTCACTAGTTAGGAGTTACCAAAAGATCATACCACCAGATATTTCCTTGCTAGGGGCATAAGATTTGGAGAGACATGGTCCTATTCATTTGGTGATTTATGGATGGCCATGTTAAGGACATACCCATATTGGCTAAGGTCAAGGTCTACAAGATCCTTGTTTTAATATATTTTGCAAGATGTTACATATACTACAACATCTTTAGATTCATTAGTTTACTTTTCCAACTTACTTTTTGGAGAATATCCCTTTGATGGATGATTCTTTTACATGAGTGGTGGCAAGTACACATCAAGTCCATCCTTAGATAGGACTTGCCATGTTGTTGAATGGAACTAGAGGTGGATCATGGGCCCGTCGTCTTTGTCTTGGTGGATGAACCTCTTACCTAGAGAGATTTTACAATGTGCATATGACAGGATTCAACAACTAGCTCACCTTGTTGTTGATAATATTTTGGATGTTGGGAGTTAGCCTCAAATAGTGGCAGTGGTTGATAGGCCATCTACGGTAGTGGTGAACTTTGTTGGGTAGCCTAGAGCAACTTTATCCACACTCATGCATTTCCCAAGATCATATGCTTTTTGAGAGGGAGGTCCTAGACTTGTTTGGGACTTACAATTATAGTAGTTGGTGGAGCCCAATGCCAATGAGAGAGAGTGTGTGTAAAAGACCAAGGAGAAAAATAAGAGAATGGAAGATCAGAATGAAAGATCACATTAGGACTCTTGAATTGAGGAACTCCAAATGCTTAGCATGAGCTTGGGCTTTGGTATTTATAGGGAATAAACAAGGCTCTCAAGAAACTTCTTCGAAGATAGTTTTCTAAAAGTTGCTTTCTTAGAGTGCAAGCTAAGTGAGCCAAGAAGCTTCTTGAGAAGTTTCTTTTTCTAGAAGCCCTTTACTTGGTGTGTAAGTTAAACTAATCAAAAAACTTTCCAAGAAGATTTTTTCTAGAAGTCATGTACTTGGCATATAAGCTAAGCTAGCCATGAAACTTCCCAAGAAGATTCCTACTAAAAGTTACCAAGAAGCTTCTTAGATGCTTCTAGAATAATTTTATAATTCTTGGCTAATTTGACCTATTTGCTACTTTGTTAGTCTCAAATAATATTTTTGTAAATTCCATATTGTTACATATTCTCTCATTGCTAGTTGGTGATATCTTTGTCACCATGGAAGCTTAAACTCTTGGATGGTCATTTGTGCATTGTGGAAATGAGAGAGATGCTCCAAAGTGGCATTATGAAGGGGATACCATTCCAAGGACTTTGTATTGTAACACCCATTTGTACATGTGTGTTGTATTGTGATATTTAGCTTGATATTACAAGTACTTGAGAGATATTATTTATATAGAGATAAAGGATGTTTCTACATTAGTCATGATTAGCTAAATTTAGTCATAGCTAAGATAGAGAGGACCTTACTTTAGAAGAAGTGAAAAGGATGAGCACCATAATTTTGGATTCTAGTGTGTTAACTTGGTATTATTCTTAGGTGTTTGGTTTTGAGAAAAGAGTTGAGAACTCTTGGGTCCACCAACCTTTTTGTTTTGGATTCTTCTATAGTCCAAGGATAGCCCATGTGAAAGAATCTTGACTTAATGGTCAGGTCAAGATAAGATCATATACATAGTGGAATATGCCCATGTGGATGGATATTCATTTGTACTTTTGACTTTTCTTGACTTTTAGCCTAGTAACTTGAATTACTATAGTAATTAATAACTTTGGTGCGTAACTATTTCACAAATATATAAACAAGGGATGAGGAAGTAATCATCATCTTTTCATTTGCAACTATCTCTCTCATATTGAATTCTCTAGTGAGCAATGTCTTGAGTATTGGAGTGTTAGCCTTGGAAGAGTATGATGCAATTAAAGTTCCTTGCCTTCTTAGTCCATGGTGCACTACCATAATAGCCATCAAAGGTTCATCTTGAGTGAGAGACAAGCTGGTTCACATTTTTGGTTTTGTTGTCGGGACCTCTCTAGAAGGCAAGATAATGTTCCGTGTACAATTTTATATTAGACATAAGGAGGCTATGAGAGCTCACATGGAGAGAACTTTAGGGGAGGAGAGTGCTGAACTTATGTTAGAGAATTTGGACCCATTTTTATACCTTGTATTTCATTATGATGTCTTTGAGGTGATTTTGTATATCTCGTACAATTGAGAGGATTTGGAGAGATTGTGTGAGGTGGATTGCAGATTTTGGAGATTAAGGTGATTTTGAGCAAAATATCAAGTTTAGGATTTGGACTTGAAATTTCTACACATGATATCTTGGGTTATCCTTCAGTTACCACACTTGAAATTATTGTGAGAGCTGCTATGTGCATTAGGCTAGAACTTTTGAAAGTTGATTGGGTAAACTACTCCCGCAACTGCATGCTCTTTGGAAAATTATACATAGTTTGCCAATTCTTGAATTTCTAGTGGATTGTGCTGAAACTTTCCAAGAAAATTAAGTGCATTGTATTCTACCTGTTGACTCAAAATTTAGATAGAGATCATTCTTGAGCAGAGAGTTATAAGTTTTAAAGTGAGGGGTGGTGTTCAGACCAAATCTGAAATATGTGTTATGAATAGAAAGATGCCTAGGCCAAATGGTTTAATAAAAAGATTTAAAATTTTGCAAGGAGGTACTCCTTGGAGTTCTGATCAAGTGGACAAAGTTTTAGAGGATTGTGATATACTAGTTGTGAGATTTGACTGACATTGTGAGAAAGGTCAATTTTGGAGAGTTTAGATTTCATGCATGAGGAGTGTGAGAGCAACAAAAAACATGTTTGAGTGTTTAGACTCATCTTGGGAACATGGAGGGTCAGCAAGAGTGGAAATTAAGGCTATGCAAGGTTCCCCAAGGGTTTGTGGTGATTTTAGGGGTGGATTTGAGGAGAAGAGAGTTTAGAATAGAATTCAAAGAGAGTGTTAAGAAGATCCAAAAACCTACACCACTTGTAGAAAGAGTGAGTCTAAGTGTTTTTTATGTGAAGAGAAGAGACACAAGGCAAGTTCATGTCCATTGACTTTTGAGAGCAAGAGATTGAGAGAAAGGAAAGGCTTATTTAACTTGGGTTTGCATGTTGGACCTTCTTCTTCACCAAGATTGGGAGGGAGAAGATCTAAGACCAAGGAGTTGTGTGAAGTTTGTGGAGTGGAAGGACTTCCAAAATGACATGAGTTTAGTGGAGTAAAAGCACTTTTGGAGACTTTGGTGAAGGATCTTGGAGAGAGTCTTAGTATAGCTACAAAAATAATACCACCTTCATTAGCTAGCTCTCAAGATTAATGATGGAGGTAGTCTTTCAACTTATGGATAAACTATCCATAAGAGTTCATTTAATATGCACTTTAGGATTGGATGTTACTATAGAAATTGAACCTTTTTTGTTCCATAGGGTGGATTATTCTTAGATGGTGTTAGTCATTTATATACTCTATTAGTTATAGAGTGAGAAAAAAATGAGAGAAAAGAAAGATAGTGAGGGGTTAAGATGGGGAAACTTCCAGTTTTTTTTGGCAAGGATGGAGAAGAAGTGGAGGCCCTTGTGAGAGACTTCAAGACATCTTGCATGGGAAACAATGAGAGGAGGAAGAATGAGTGGGCCTCATTATTACCAGATTTCTTTGAGGATGTAACACTTACATGGTATGAGTTAGAATACCAAAAAAGAGTGGAGAGATAAGGAAGAAGAGTCTTGGGAAAGTTTGACTTCAACAGGCATTGAGAACTTTCTTCCAGATGAGAGTTATGAGAGATTGATGAGTGAGGTTACCTTTCTCAAATAAGGAGATGGAGAGAAAGTGAGAGTCTATATGGAAAGAGTGGAAAAGTTAGAGTCCAGATTTTGCATAGTGTTGAGGAAGGGTGGAGATGATGTGGAGACTACTATGATTGGCATAGAGGCCATGCTCACCAAGAATTTTGTGGGAGGATTGAAAACACAAATTAGAAGCAAGGTGAGATATGAGAAACCTTCTTCCAAGGTTGAAGCTCTCAGGATGTAATTCGTATGGAGGAGAGTTTGGAAGGGGATGAGAGTGATTTGGTGGTGAAGGAGGTTGTGCATCCTCCTCAAGGTTACAAGTATGGTGGAACTTCTGATACTTTGGTGGGAAGGGTTGCACCACAAGTAGTAGTTGCTTCAGTTCTTGCACCTCTACTAAAAGATCCACTTCAAACCATCACAAAACAACTTGCAGAACTCAAGATCAATGTGATGCAAATATGGGAGAATAGAGAGGTAGATCAGAATATGGAGAGAAGGCCTAGGAGTTACGAAAGTTATCCATATAGAGGAGGCCAACCAACCAACAATTGCAATGAGAGAAATTGATTTGGTTGTGGATGAAGAGACCATATCCAAAGGAATTACCCAAATTCCACTTACCATGGAGGAGAGGTTATAAGGGAGCCAATAGAGGGAAAGAAGAGGCAATGAAACCAAAGTGGCTCCTAATCTAAACAAAGGTAAGGGGATAGTATCTATAGATGTGGTTGAGAGCAAGTATGAGAAGAGCAAGTGCTCAAACTCCAAGAGTCTTAATTTGGAGCTTTTGGCACAAGAGAAGAAGAGAGCTCATTTTGCAAAAGATGTGCACTCTTGTCAAGGATTTACTCCTAGCCAAGATACTCCTATGCCTACTAGGAGCACTTGCACAAGCACTTCAACACCATCAACAACAAAGACTCCAAGGAAGAAATTGGGGATGGAGGACTTCTTGATCTTAAAGCAACAATAGAACTACAATGTCTTGGAGGATGTTGGTAGTCACAAGGCTAATATCAAAGTTGGCCAATTGATTGCTTTGAATCCTACTTTGAGAAAGGAGCTTAGAGGTGGTTTGAGTTTTACAAGGAGCAAGAGGAAGAAGAAAGAATAGTTCCATTATCAATGGGGGTGGTGGATGCCAAACCAGCACCATGGGAGGCTTGTGAATATGCCTCCAAGATTGATGTGAGAGTAAATAGTCACAACATCAAGGATGCATTGGTTGATGGAGGATTAGCAATGAATGCCATGTCAGAAAAGTTGATGAAGAAGTTGGGTATGATATCCTCAAGACCTTCAACATTTGTGGTGAGCATGGCAAACAAGCAACAATTTTGACTAGTAGGGGTGATGGATAAAGTGGTAGTTTTAGTTATTGGAGTTCAAAATCTCATGACTTTATAAGTCTTGAAGGATTCAAGCTATGACTTACTTCTTAGGATGCCATGGTTGAGAGCAGCATACACAATTGATCAATGGCACAAAATGAACTTGAGGATTGGGCCATCAAACCAGAGTTACAGTTCATGTGACTAAAACCACCAACACTTCACATTCAAATACACCATCTTCTGATTATTGTGAATCTGATTTTGAAGGAGCTGCTTAAGGTGTGGACACAAGCATGGAGGAGGAGACTTCCACGGAGGAGGATGAATCTGAATCAGATTTAGATGTGTATCTCTTGTGTGCTATGGAATTTTCACCTAAGCCAGAGGTTTTGAAGGACCTAGATAAATCACCATTGACACTTGAGGAGATAGAAGGTTAGCTACCCTCAAGTATGGCCCAAATGTTACCAAGGAGTAGAAGGTGAGATTTGAGGAGATTTTCTGCAAGTTCATCTATGTGTTTGCTTTTAGTTACAAGGATTTGAAAGAAGTCATCTTGGAGGAGCACAAGATAGAGGTGGAGTCACATGCAAGACCAATCCGCCAAAAGCAATGCCTCATTAGCCCACCAATATCTTTGGTTGTGAAGGAGGAGATTGATAAGCTCAAGGAGGCTGGATTTATCTTTGAGGTGGAGAATTCAAAATGGGTGTCTCCAATTGTGATTGTGAAGAAAAATAATGGCAAGCTTTGAGTATTTGTGGATTACAAAAAGCTCAATGTTGTTACCAAGAAGGAATACTACCCATTACCATTCATTGATTAGAACTTGGAGGAGGTTGCAGGTCATGAGAGGTTTAGTTTTGGAGATGGTTATAGTGGATATAACCAAATCAAGATTGCACCAGAGCATCAACAACTCACCACATTCACCACACCTTGGGGAAGTTACGCTTTCAAGGTCATGCCTTTTGGGCCTTGCAATGCTCCAGCCACATTCCAATGGTTCATGAACAAGAGTATTTGAACCTTTCATTGGGAAATTTGTGAGAGACTTCATTGATGAATTTTGTATCTATGAGAGCAAGGAGTAGCACTTTGAGCACCTAATCAAGGTCTTGCAATGCTTGGATGTGGCAAATGCATCACTCAACCCAGAGAAGTGCATTTTTGGATGTGAAGACGGTCTACTTTTGGGGAGCATCATCTCCAAGGATGGAATAGCAGTTGATCTTGAGAAGGTGAGGAAAATCTCAGACCTTCCATTCCCTTCAAGCTTGAAAAAGTTACACCAATATTTGTGGATGGTTGGGTTCTATAAGAGGTTCATCTTCTCATTTTCCAAAAAGGCTATGGATTGACCATCTACATGAAGAAAGGTGTTGATTACATGGTGATTTTAGAAGACAAAGGAGGATCTCAATCCCTTGTTGTAGCTCCAATTCTTGCTAAACTTGATTGAAGTAAGCCTTTCATCCTCTACATTGATGCTTCTAATGTAGCTTTAAGATAACTTCTTATTCAATTAGACCAAGATGGGCATGATCATCCAATAGCTAATGCCATTAGGCAGATGGTTTCAATAGAGAAGAACTATTATGTCATAGAGAAAGAAGGGTTGGCAATGATTTTTGGTCTCAAGACGTTTAGACACTACTTGATTGGAGGGAAAACCACCATTATCACAGATCACAAGGCTTTGAATTACACCTTCAACAAGCCTAATGTGGAAGGGAGACTAGCAATGTGGATGATACTCTTGTCTGAGTATGACTACACCATTGAGGATAGGCCAGGAAAGAAACATGCAAATGCAGATTTGTTATCTAGGGCTTATGATCTTGATGGAGATGAACCAATGGATGATTCCTTCCCCGATGAGGAGCTCATGACAATCTCAATCACTCAAGAGGTTCCAATGGAGTAAACGGAGATTGTGGATTTTGTGACAAGAAGTAACTATCCAAAAAGGATGCATGCTAAGGAGAAGAAGGCCTTTGCAGCAAGATCTAGACCTTACACAATTGTGGAGGATATTTTTTTCACCACGGAGCAAATAGTCTACTTCAAAGAGCAATGGGTAAGGAAGAGTCTATCCTACTCATAAAGGATTTTCATGAAGGTTTAGTATATAGAGGACACTTTGCAAGAAAGATGACTAATTTCAAGATTCTAGATGTAGGTTACCATTGGAGACGGATTTCAAGGATTGTCTTGATTATTGCAAAACTTGTCATGTTGGTATTCTCAGTTGAATTCTTTCTACTGTTTAGGACCAAGCTTTTGCTAGAAAGTCTACATCCACTCCACCACTTAGATCAATTCCATTGCTAGGACCTTTTGAGAAGTAAAGAATTGATTTTGTAGGTCCTCTCAATAAAACCCCGAGGAACAATCAATACATTGTGGTATTTACTGATTACCTTACCAAGTGGGTTGAGACTAGACCATTGAGGGACAAGAATGAAGATGAAGTTGGTAGATTTCTTGATGAACGCATTATCACTAGGTTTGGATGCCCTTTGGAGTTGGTTTCTAATAGAGGAGGAGAGTTTACAAGAAGCATCAGTACAATCATGCTATGACATTTCTCTATCACACACAGAGTTACTACATCCTATAAGCTAAATTCCAATGGCTTGGCAGAGAGAACCTTGTGCATGATGTTGGCCAAAGATGCAAAAATGGAGGGGGCTAAACATCATTAGGACAAGAGGATTCATGCAGTTTTGTGGGAGTATAGGACAATCATGAAGACTTTCATTGGATATTCTCCATTTTAATTGGTATATGGTATTAAGTCTACCCTACCTATTCACTTTGATCTTCCGACCTTCCAAAGCATTCATAGGAGATTGAAGAAAGCACAAGGAGGTGATGCAGAGAAGTCAAGGAAGGAATAACTTATGGAGTTGGAAGAGGCAAGAGCAGTTGCTATGGTTTGAGTGGAGCAAGCCCAAAGGAAACAAAAGGAGAGCTATGACAAGAGGCAAGGCAAGAAGAAGGTAAAGCCTTTCAAAGAAGGTGATTGGGTATGTTGTTTGATTTTATTTGATTCAAGAGAGTACAAAAGAAGTTTTTGCCTAAGTACTTTGGACATTTCATAGTGGAGAAGGTGTGGGGCAACTACACCTATGACTCAAGGAGTTGGGAGGAAGACACTTTGATAAGATTAACCATGATAAGTTGAAGATGTATCATAGACCTTCACTTTGAGGACAAAGTGAAAACTTAGTCCGGGGGTAAATGTAACATCCATTTGTGCATATGTGTGGTATTGTGATATTTATCTTGGTATTATAAGTACTTGAGAGATATTATTTATATAGAGATAAAGGATGATTTTACATTAGTCATGATAAGTTAAAGTTAGTCATAGCTAAGATAGAGGGGACCTTACTTTAGAGGAAGTGGAAAAGATAAGCACCACTATTTTGGATTTTAGTGTATTGATTTGGTATTATTCCTAGGTGTTTGACTTTGAGGAAAGAGTTGAGAACTCTTGGGCCCGCAAGCCTTTTTGTTTTGGATTCTTTTATAATCCAAGGATAGCTCATGTAACAAAATCTTTGACTTAATGGTTAGGTCAAGATAAGATCACATGCTTAGTGGAATATGCCCATATGGATGGATATTCCTTTATACTTTTTGACTTCACTTGACTTTTAGCCTAGTAACTTGAGTTACTCTAGTAATTAGTAACTTTGGTGCATAACTATTTCACAAGTATATAAACAAGGGGTGAGGAAGTACTCATCATCCTTTCATTTGCATCTATCTCTCTCTCATTGAGTTCTCTAGTGAGCAATGTCTTGAGTACTGGAGTGTTAGCCTTGGAGAAGTATGATGGAGTGGGGTTCTTTACCTTCTTATTCCATGGTGCGCTACCATTATAACCATCAAAGGTTCATCCTGAGTGAGAGACAGGCCGGCTCACAATACTCAGTATGTTATTGGTAGCCACGTTGAATATGGCAATGTGCGAGGATATAATTAACGTCATACTCCTCATGATCATTGATAAGGATGAAAAGAAGGAGGTTGGACATGAGAAGAAAAGGAAAATGGATTGGAAACAAAGGGTTTAAACATGAAAATATGAAAGACAAGGTTGATTCACATATGACAAGGCAAGGCAAGGTGATAAACAACATGAGAAACTATTTGGGTGACATCAAATGGATATATTCAATTAGGAGCAAGTTTACAAACTTGAGTACCAAGTGGGAGGGGTAGGTTACTAAAAGAAAGCATGACCTTGTCACCAAGTTGAAAGTTGAGATCACAATGATGTTGATTTGTGTATTCCTTTTGACAATTTTGATCAACAAAGAGATGAGATGTGGTTTGTTGTAAGAAGTGGGATATTATGGTTAAGGAGGTGGAAGTATGAGGAATGTGAGATGGAGGAGGAGCAAAAAGAGAATCTAAAACAAGTTCTTGTTCTTGGCCAAAATTAAGAAAGAAGTGATGGAATCTAGTGCTTGTCTACTTGGAGTTATTGTAGGTAAACTTAATATTTCAAGGATTCATCCCAATTGGTATGGTGAAATTTGACAATGGCACAAAGCATATTCTCTAAGGTACAGTTTTCACACTCAATTTTCACATCCATTTGAGGATGATAGGCCGTAGGCAATCATCATGGGATGCCTTGTGTACTCATATGTGACCATGATCCTTGATTCACCAATAAAATTTGGCAAGCACTCTTCAAGCTACTTGGCACCAAACTTGTTTTATTTATGGCCTATCATCCTCAAATTGATGTGCAAATTGAGTGTGCAAGTCATTGTGATTGGACATTGGAGATGACATGGAACCTATTGGATTTTCAAGTTTGATGTCAAAAAACTATAGTTGTCTCTCCCATTGATGATATTGACTCTTCATGTGTTTCAAAAAGGTTTTTGACTAGTTTGCATGATCACTTGTTTCTCCAAGAGATAATACCTCCATACCTTGGTGGCATAAACCATTGCAAGTTGTTCTTGATCTTGAGCACAATAATTCTTTTCTATGATGTTTAATCGCAAGACATAAATGCAATGCAATGTAACCCATCTAGAAATTCTTGCTTGAAAACAACTCCAATGGCAAAGTTAAAAGTATTAAAATCAACCACACAAGGTAGTTGAGGATCATATGGTTGAAGAGTGTGTCTTGAAGACACCATATGCTTTAACTTCTTGAATGCTTCTTTCTTCACTTTGTGGTCCATTGAAAGTTTGAGGGTTGCTCTAAGAGATTGGTCAATGGTGCAATTGCATGAGCAAAGTAATGGATGAACTATGGGTAAAAACTTACAAATCCATTGAGTGCCCATAATTTTATGATATCCTTTGGGGTAGGCCAATTAGTTCTGGTCTTGATTTTCTCTCCTTCCATCTTAATCCCCTCCAATGAGACCTTATGACCCAAGAAGGTAACTTCTTTCTACCAAAAGGTACACTTTAACTTCTTGTAGTAAATTTTCTATGGACGTAGTCATCTTAGTACTTTTTGCATGTGATTTATGTGTTTTTTTATATATTAAAATATTTTCCAAGACTACCATCACATACTAATCCAATAACTTATCCATGAACCACTACATCTAATCCATAAAGACTACCAGAGCATTAGTGAACCCAAAAGGTAGAAATTGCCATTCAAAATGTCCATACCTTGTGCAAAAGGTAGTATTATGCACATCCTTTGTGTCAATGGGAATTTTCCAATAGCCACTTCAAAGATCCAACTTAGAGAAGTATTTTGTTCCACTCCATTGATCTAGCAAGTTGTCAATTCAAGGCAAAAGATATGCATTCTCCATTGTTTTTTTATTGAGGCCACGATAATCAGTACAAAAGTGAAATCTTCCTTCCTTCTTTGGGTCAAATAGTCTTGGTGCTCACTAAGGAGATGTACTATGTTATATGAAATCTTTCTCCAATAATGCAATCAATATTTTTCAAAACTCTTTTGACTCCTTTGGTGAGAGCTATAGATTGGTCTACTCATTGGAGTATTTTTAGGTATTAACTCAATCTTGAAGTTCATACCATAATCAAAGAGTAATCTCTTGGGCAGTTCATTCCAAAATATATTTGCAAACTCTTGAACTATTTGATGAACCATTGCTTGATGAGACTTCTAGCCCTCATTAGATTTTCCATGCATAATAGGCTTGATCCACACTACAAAAATAAGAATATCTTTTTCCAAAGCTTGCTCTATGATTGCTTTACTTAAAACCTTCCCATCTTATGGTTGATTATTCTTAGATGTCTTACTCAAACATGCCAAACAATCTAATTGGTAATTATTTCTTTTGGTGTTGTACTTAATTTATCATCACGTCCAATCAAATTGAACCTTATGATGTTCAAGCCAAGACAAACCTAAAATGAAATTATAGTATAGAGGTACTAATATAAACCTCATGCATTCCAAATACTCCTTCCCAATCTTGGATATAATAGAATGTGAGATACATGATGCATAATCTTTTCTACCATCTGCCATCATCAATCTATCTCCAATTATTAGCTTGATAGGAATGCTTAATTTTTTGTTAAATCCATGGACATACAATTATCTAAATTTCCAAAATAAACCAAAATCCTACAACCATAATTAGTGAAGTGACCATGATCAATGAAGACCTTTGCAAGTGAAGCAAACATGCAAGGTCAAGCCTTCAATCCTATTAGAACTTATCAAGTTCTCATTAGGTGGCTCAAACTCTCATATCGGAATTCTTCATTTCCTTGATCATCATGCTCTATAAACTCCATTTGGGCAATTTTTTGGGATCATCCATTCTTGTGTGTATATTAAGCAATGCAATGTCTCAATTTGGTGACAATAAAAGCAACCTCTATTTTGTTGTAACCTTTTCCTATCTACAATGCCAAGTGGTCTCAATTACATAACATCAATCTCCATTTGTAGCTACTTTTCCACTCATGTGTAATGTGTTTGCAAGTTTTGTGAAAATCAAGGTCGAGACCAAGTTGTCACAACCAAGGAATCAACATGCTCAACCAACTGCATGGCTTCCAAGTGTTTAGGTTCCGCTATGGTCAATTCCAATTTGATGTGTGACTTCAAGCTCTCATAAATTAGTCTAGAGCTTCACCTTCTAGTATATGAAGAATTTTTATTATTTTGTTTTAGAATTGATTGATATAATTTCTCACAAAACCAATCTGCTTGAGTTTTCCAATCTATCTTGTGCGGCTTGTGCAAGATTTATTACTTGGAATCTCCTAGTTATTAAACTTTCAAATTCTTCCTATGTTTAGATTGGTGCAACAAATTGCCATTCAGCTTGCTCAACTGGGAATTGCCACCATAGTTGTACCACTCCATCCAATTGGCTTGAAGCAAAGAGAATCTATCTACATTCATCTTGA
Source organism: Lunularia cruciata (assembly GCA_948567375.1). NCBI lineage: Eukaryota > Viridiplantae > Streptophyta > Marchantiopsida > Lunulariales > Lunulariaceae > Lunularia > Lunularia cruciata. The sequence continues at coordinate 57,788,630 of OX419762.1, read as the reverse complement.
AGATTTGTAGCTTCAAAATAACATTCACAATGTAACACAAAATTCTCCACTATGCTCAGGAGATTTTTGCCTGCAAATACCTTGGGCTTTGGAAATTAGATTCTCTCTTCTCCTTCTCAAAATGGTACTCTCTCTACATGCTCTTATTGTTGATGATCTTTTTCTTCCAAAAATCTAGTAAGATGCTTGATTTGTTAGTGCATAGCAATGATAACTTCAAGCATTGTTGCAAAGGCTACCTTTTTTAGCAAACTACTTCCAATTATCTAAGTTAACATGTATATGTAGCACATCTACCACTTTCCATAAGTTATACTCTAAAGTATCAAAGGTTCATCAAATAAGATGATCATATCAAAAAAAGTTTCCCAAAGTGTGAGATGATAAATTGCATAAAATGATACTTGGGTAGTACATGGACATGAAAATTCCAATGGTTTAGGGGAAATGGATTTTGTGGTCTAAAAATTTCATCCATCCATTCTTACTCTGATACCAATGTAAAAAAGAGGAGAAAAATAAAAGATCACATTGGGACTCTTGAATGAGTGAAACTCAAAATGTTTAACATGAGCTTGGGCTTTGGTTTTATAAGGAACGAATAAGGCTCTTGAGAAGCTTCTTAAATGTTACCTTTTTAGAGTGCAAGTTGAGTCAAGCAAGAAGCTTCTTGAAAAGCTTCCTTCTAGGAACCGCCTACTTGGCATGCAAGCTAAACTAGTAGAGAAACTTCTAAAGAATTTTCTTTCAAGAAAAGTAATACTTTGAGTACAAGAGAACCCCAAGAGAAACACAAAGTTTCACATTCAATACTCCTATACCCCAAAGGAGCATCTTGTCTTTATTATATAGTAAAGAGGATCTTCTCAAAGGAAGCTCCACCCTTGGATAAGATATATGAATTGGTGATATATCAATGAGCTCCACCCTTAGATTATTTATATGGATAGGTTACATGTGAATCTTCATCCTATTTGGTTGGTCAAATAGGTTTCATTGGAGGGAATCTTTAGAGAATCTTCTTGTAGGAAACTCAAAATTGCATAGGCAAGCTACTATTGGAAAGCTCTCAATGAGACAAATAGTGGGGGGAAGAAGGAAAGCCTTTTCCCTTCGAAAGGTGAGATTATTTCCATTTTTTAGGACTAATTCATCTATTTAGGCCTCTAAAATTGGTTATGAATTTTTTAGGGTGTTTTCAACTCTTGCTTTATTCGTAGAAATATTCTTTTGGTGACACATCTATATGATCTACTTAGTCCATCATATATAACATCCTTTTAGATATTACCAAGCTAATTTCCATCTCTAGATAATATATCTAGTTATTAATACTATAAGAAGCCATCTACTTTGCATGCAAGTTAAGTTAGTTGGGAAGCTTCCCATGAAGCTTCCTCCTAGAAGTTATCACTTGGCATACATGTTACTTGATACTTTGAAGAAACAAAGTAGCTTCTTAGATGCTTTTAGAATATTCTTGGTTCATTTTGCTCATTTATTACTTGTTTGGAAAGATCATATGTGCAATTATGAACCATACTACCTCCCAAACATTAATGGCACTATGGACCCAAGGTTAGAAATTGTACATGTAGGCTTGCGGTGTATGTTATGTGGATATTCTAATGGAACTACTACTATGTTGGTGTGTGATAGTTGTTTGAGAGAATGGAAAATGGCATGTTTGACTCCTCCCCTCATGGTAGTTTTTGAAGGACAATGGCTATATCCTTGATGTACTTGACCTATAGCTTTTTCATTGTTTTGTGATATAGATTGTAGACAAGCAATTAACAATGAGGATTGATAGCACCCGGCCTCCTGATCTTTGCCCACCATAGTGCATATCACATCCTTGGAGTTGATGGCTATCTACTCCAAGATTTAGAGTGACCTAACTGCCAACTAGGGGGTGATGTGGTACTTTAGAGTTTATCTATGACTTTTATATGAGTTATATTTTTATATTGTATGACATTAACAATGATATATATATGCATGATAACTATCATAACATTGACAGTGCCTAAGCTAGTTTACTTGGATGTTAGAGAGATAGTCTTTGTGGTCAGAGTTATACTTGTAGTTTCTCAAAGACTATTTAGCAACGACAAGATTTTGTATTAGAGAAATTGATTACAGCATGTGTTTAGAGCTATTGATTACACCATGGGACACACTATTACTTGCATTGTTTGCACCAGCAAATGTGCCATCGATGATGCCATTAGGGTTGGAGATCCAATTTGAGTAGAGGGGTATAACTTTAAAGTGTAGCCCAAAGAGCTCACTTCTATGAGGTTGAGTCTTTGAGTTCCTAGCTATGGTAGATAGAGGCCAACAAGCATCACTTGGATTCTCTTACCTAGATTGGATATGGTTTGACTATAATCAATGCACAATTGCTGGTAGATTGTTGAGTGGATGATCAAGTTCAAATTCAATTTGAGTATGATTTGAGTGGAATAGCAAATTGATTATTATGGGACTTTAGAGCTTGTGTATGAATTTTGTATGAAGTTGATAGTAATGTATGTTGTGTAGCAAGGTATATATGCATAAAAAATGGTTTCCCAATCATATAATTTACGAATTCCAAGTAATTCAAATGAGGCTACAAGTAGCACATCTCAGCGTGAACAACAAAGGACAAGTACAAGGATTAAATATCCAGTGAGATGTTTTCAAATTGAAGGTTTTTTAGCCCAACATCATGCATATATGGTAAGGGCTACACAAGAAAGAGAACCAAATTCTCTTGATGAAGCAATGCATCATGCAGATTGGGTTCAAGCCATGGAGCTTGAAGTTGCAGCCAAAACATAACCAACAAACATGGGAGTTGGTTGATTTACTACCTAGTAAGAAGGCAATTTGCTGCATGTGGAGTTTTAAACACAAGAGGAATTTTGATGGTTAAGTGAGTAGGTACAAGGCAAGGCTTGTGGCAAAGGGTTGCTCATAAAAATATAGAATTGATTTTGATTACACTTTCAGGCCTGTTGCCAATATGCCATCAATTCATGCTCTCTCAGCATTAGCCACTTTCAATAAGTGGAAGCTCTTTCAGATGGACTTCAACAATGCTTTCCTCAATAGATTTGGAGGAGGAGGTGTATATGATCCACCCACCTGAATATGAAGATCCAAGATATCCAAACAAAGTTTGCTTATTGAAAAAGTTTCTTGACGGACTTAAGCAAGCTCCACAAGCTAGGAATGCCAAGATAAATTCCTATCCTTTATCCATTTGATTTCAAGGTTGCAGTACAAATTATTCACTGTACAAAGTACATGTTGGTGGCAATATAGTTTTGTTGGTCATCTATGTTGATGACCTGATCATCACTGGTAGTTGTCAAGAATATGAAAGCAAAAGCAAGTGCAAGATCAGTTAAAGGGAGAGTTGTACATGAAAAACTTGGGAGAACTCAAATACTTTTTGGGTATTGAGTTATTCAAGATTGCAATAACCTTTGGTTACTAAAGTGCTAATGTTCTCTCAACATGTAGGAGAAGTTTGGTACGATGGCTTGTAAGCTTATTTCTACTCCTCTACCTACTTCTGTTAAGCTAAATATCTAAGATTGTGAGTTGTTACCTCATCCAATATGTGCCGACAGATTGTTGGAAGTCTGATTTATTTGACTCTTACTAGACCAAATCTAAGCTATATGCTCAGCATATTGGCTTTGCTTTGGCATATTTGCTGATCAACAAATTGATGTGTGCTTCTGTAAATCCTGAACATGAATCTCCATGTACAATTCCTGAGAGATCCATAGGAGAGTAATCACATTAGATGATGTTTTCTCGGATGCTCCAGTTGTGTGTAAACCCAACGACTTGCATGGTGCAAACCGAACGACTTGAATGTGCGGTAGGGCAGATTTATCATATAGACTCTATTGGGGCTTAGCCCCATGTTACTTTTTTTTCTCTCCCTTGTACGGCTTGATGGGGTCTTCCCATCCTTCGTTTTTCCTACGCGGTCGCCTTTCATACATATATTACTGAGAGATGTAAAATGAGACTAAGTTATTCAGTACAATGGTTTTGGCCTTAAAAGCGACCACTTTCCGTTTTCTTCGTTAGTAGCAAACATCTGAAACTGTGTGGTTTTCATCTGGGAGAATGTGGTTTTTGGTAATAGTGCCCACGTACTGCGCGTCGTCTTCCTTCCTCCAGACATCGATCAACATATTGTACTGTACTAATCAGCTCGAGGCGTCTGATGGTCGGGGAGTCTAGCTATTCGCACGTCAAGAACAGACGTTGAGAGTAGGCGGTGATTGCCCAAAGTACAACGACATCGAGGCCACGTCTTGTTCTCTCCCTGATCTTGTGTCTTCACCGATGAGCGATGGCAGCAGCTCACAAAGTAGCTGAACATTCAGCGAAAATAATCTCATTATAAATAGGAATCCAGAACTCCCTGGAAAGATAGATATCTACTCCCACACACAGCTCCAGCATGGTGTAGCTTCAACAAGCTTTACTGTCGTCCCCTGATCAGATGAATTTCTTCACAGAAGTGCGGCTGCATCTACCTCAGGTGTTCGAGTACAGAGTCGACTGGTTTAATATTACAGCTTAGAGCTCTTGATTCCAGTAAAAAGGTTGAGACTCAGTACGCAGTATCTAGAGTAGATCTACAGGATCCATTCCAGTTACCATCTGATTCTCAATTCTAGAACCGCAAGTGGCAATTGCCCACACCTGAGCTTCTCTTCAGCACCAAACCGCAGAAAATTGCAGCTGACTGAATTTGCAACCATGAAAGCTTATTATATGTTCCTCTTGCTGACAGTCGCTGCAGCAGCAGTTGCGTTAACCACAGCTGTTTCCGCAGAACCTGCCCCAAAGAGACAATCTTCCAGCATTGACCTCGACGAATCTGTCGAGCAAATTGCGAGAGAAATGTCCAGATCCCTTCTCAACTACAACCATGACGACGACGATGGAGATGATGATGACGACGACGACGTTGAGGGCGATGGTGAAGATCAATCACCCCCACCTCCTCCCATAGTTAGATCTTCCCCTAAACCTCCAAGGACCTCGAACTGCGCAAGAAACAGGAGCGTTTGCCAGCAGCCAGGGGCAGCAGGAACGACCTGCTGCAACAGACAGTGCACTGATTTGCGGACCGATGAGTTCAACTGCGGTGTCTGCGGCTTCCGGTGTCTCACCGGTCGCACCTGCTGTAACCGGTTATGTGTGAACCTGAACTCAAACCGACTCAACTGCGGACGATGTGGTAACCGGTGCATCCAGGACAATTCCATTCTTCCAGGCGACTGTGACGACGGCCTCTGTGAGTACAACGGTGACGACTGATAGGTTACCTGGTAGGTGTACTGCGCCAGAGAACGACCACAGTGGCAGTACTGTCGTAAAGGAGTACATGTTTAGTTTACCACTGGACTTTATATGAATCTAGCTGAGAATACCAGTTTTAAGCAGCGGGATTCAGGAATTCTGGGGTAGAGATCATCTTTGGCCAAGCTTGAGAATACGTGCTTAGAGTACCTAGAATTGGCTACCACAATCAGATTCTGAGACGATATTATAAGCACTGTTTCAAATAAACGTATCATCTTGAAGGCGCTAAATATCTGTCTAATATATATAATTCCTCAAAGAAAACTCAATGCTTATTTCATGGTGTATTAGTTGCCTTCATCGGTCATTGTCAGCAACTATAGATATCAGCAACATCCCCAGAGTATTTCTCTTGTGGAGGAAGTGCTTAATTGTAAAGAGTTCCTACTACCGTAGTGTTGAAGGCTCTTTCCTTAAATGCGGTTGTTTTACTGTCGAAAAGGCATACTTCCTATCTAATCTTCTGGGTTTCCTGGCGAGAAAATAACATTTCTTCGAGTGTGAAATCGCTTTCTTTTAAGTTTGCCAATTGTAGATGCTCGTGGCCAACTCAAGAGAAGTACAATATCTAGCTTGCAGAGAGATTTGTCCATACGAAAGGTACGTGGCTGAAAGGACTGATGATGGTTTTGTTGGGGTATTCACATTGTTACAATGATGGATCCATTTGTAAGTTTATACGTAGTACTGGAAACGTGAAACGTTACTTCTTCTGCTTGCCTGAAGTAGACAGCTTCAAAAGTCCAAGTCTGGAATATCATGAACCTTACGTAGAATTTTGGAAATATTTGTAAGAACATACCGTACCTAGCGTTGTCTATTGTAGGAAAGGAAACGCATCTCCTCCAAGTGCATTCATGCTTTTTAGCTACTGCTAGCTGAGAACTGTGGAAGGAAACTGCAAGAATAAACTTTCTAATGTGAACCAGGTGATGATTTAGTCCAATTGATATCGAATGTCGAATAAAGTTGGTAACTGCAATGTCCACAGCGTGCATTTGTCTTGTCGGGGAGCAAATCCGATTTGTCGAATTGGATGATTACACCCAAAAACAGGGGACGGGAGATACAGTTCAAAACAGAGAGACAAGGGCAATGAGGAGCGAGGGACAAGTACGATGTCCATGTTATAATAAGAAAGGTCGCAGATTTTGGACGTCCCCGTGACAATTGCAGAGTTGTCATCTATGAATGGCTTCTATGGCTGCACGATTCTCACCGAAGAGACACTTCACCCTTATAACCTCTTCATCTAATGTTCTGATTACAGAAATTGGTGTACGACTTCTTTTGCAGTGCCAAAGGAGGTGTGATAGGAGTTGCGTGAGGCGAGATTGGAGGCACTGCAAATCCCTATCGATAGCCACGTACCTGATATCCAAAGCCCTACGCTGTCAACTGGTCTCATGGAATCAGTAACCACAGTTTGGTGCTGGAAATCTCCTCCAAATGAAAAATGTCCCATTAGCGAAGCTGAATTGGTTGAAAGCACTCAACTTGCTAAGAAATCCTATCCTTCACTAACCTGATTCCTTCTTAATCACAATGGAAAAAGTCAGTCCTTCAGTTCTGTTGCTCGATAAGCGCGCTGGGAAGAATAAGGTCAAGAGGCACATCCCACCTGATACTAGATTATGACCTGAGGGTTTGGTTTAGAACTTACACCACCAATCCAACCATTAAAACAATATAAGGAAGGGCACGAAAGTGCGCAAACCTAAGCAAGATGCTCCAGATCGAATTTCACAAAGTTCACAAAATAGTCGGGTCTTTATACTGTACAGCTTCTGTTGATGCCACGAGAATTTACTTTTTACTATCTTCTAGAGCTATCTACATTGTCCCAACAACTTTCAGCTCCTCTGCTACTCTGCCTCAAAAACTGCCTTGAAGTTGGCTGCATCTAAGTCGTACCCCCATCTCCGATTCTCCATCAGAAGAGCTGCAATACGACCAATTTCGTCAGCAGATTTTGCTGCAGCTCCACATCCTCCCGTGACTACAAAAACTTGCGCATCCTCGTATGGTTTTCCATCAACAGCATCGATGAAGGGGTAATTATGAACTGTGTAAGTAACTATACATGGCTTTCTGTCCACGCTTTTAATTTCAATCCCAGGGAGCAACTTTGTCAATACTTCTAAAAGACGATCGACATCTTCTTTTGGTCCGTCCGAATGGAACCAGCTTGATATCTCCTCCTTTTTTGAAAGAACTCCGGCTCCTTCATAGGAATCTGGCAGCGTACCTCCCCCTATTTTCAAGTAAGTTCTGCCATCAGGATATGTAACAGGAGGACAGGCATAAACAGAATGTAAAGGTTCCTCTTCTCTCAGACGCCAGATCAAAGAAGGCATCTCTTGCAATTTTTCCACATCCTTTGGGCCAATTTCTGCGAGAAGTACACATTCGAAGATGGTCCTCAGAGCCAATTCGCGGCCCGGTACTAACCATTTTGAGTAGATATCAGCAGATATCAGGACCCGCTTGGCCATGAAAAACCTGCCAGCATCAGTCATGATTTTTACACCACTAGTACTGCATTCAATATCTGACACGGTCTCTCGAACGATCAAAGCTCCTTGCTTTTCAGCAACGGCGAGCTGGGCTCGAACCATTGCTCTCGGATTTATATACCCGGCTCCACCACTCTCCATCAAACCTACATCACAATCTTCGAAATGGAAATACGGAAACTTGCGTTTGAGGGCCGCTTTACCACAGAAAAGCTCCACATCGGCTCCGTTCTGCCTACCCACCTCATAAGCAGTGGACATGGAATCCCCTTCCTGTTTGTGGAACGGTGTGACCCTGACTGATCCGACGGGATAGTGGAAGCGGATGCCACTTTCCCTCTCCAGAAGTCCATATCTCTCGATAGATCTCGCAGCGAGCTTTGACCAGATGGGGTCTCGATCCACTATTCTCGTCAATCTTCCCTCATCGTAGTGCGATGCGAAAACTCCCGTGTGCAATTTCCAATCCTTAGGCTCTTCGGGCCCAATTCCCACCACTGTCTCTCCAGTTGCAAAGGACAAATGCCTGCAAGCTGCCGATCCCATGAGCCCAAGGCCGATCACAGCCACAGAGAACGTCTCCATGGCCATCAATCGCTTCTGCCAATCGACCCACCTGACAATTCGATCCGCCTGCCATGAATCTCAGCTTCCTCTTCTCCTCCATGGTGCCACTGCTCGAGAAACTTCTTTTCAGAACCTGTGTTCCCACCCCGATAATCTGCATGTACTGGATTCGTTATGCTATTTTCGGGGTCCTTTCGTCTCAATTTCGGAATTTAGAAGAACATTCCTGCCGCACCACCTGGCTCTTATCCGACACGTATATCCTCGATGCGGGAAACGTCAAGAAGAGTACTGACATTGATTGCACTATTGACTGAGCTTCCCGAGCTCTGCGCTACCGCAGGGGAATGAAAGAAGCATTTCTTCTGATACCGATCGTGGATGCTCTCCGGAGCTCGTCGCATTCCGCACACCTTCCCACTAGAGTTCTCTTCCTTCCGAGCAAACGAGACCTCCACCATATCTTTATCGTTTCATATCCTCCCCCTTCACAGACTTGTAGCCCTTAGCTTCTGATCTCAAGCTGATGTCAAGCTCCACAAGACAGACAAAGCATGGGCTCCACAAGCTCAAGATAAATGTTAGATTGCGAGTTGTAGAATTGGAAAACGTATTAAACGTATAAATTCGTGCGTCAGTAACCCGAAACAGTACACAGGAGGTTACACATGGTCAGTCTCACGTGAATATTCCGTCTTTAGTTTGGATTTTCTCGAAATGCATGAACATGAACTAACCAATAGCTAATATATTCTGGATGGAATGGTCCTTTCCTTAATTCTTGTTTTATTTATGGAGGAAATTATAATATGAAAAAAATTACAAAATATCCACCATTGCCCATGCTTATGCATGGCATCTTACATGCCAGACCACAAGTAATTTTTAATTCAAAATTTATAAAAAAAATTGGTGTGACTCTACGAGGAACATTTAGAAATGATACATTTTAATAATCATAGAATAGCGTAATGCTGACTGCAGATAGAGCGCAAGGTCAATGCCATCAGACACAAATATGGTAGTCTCGATAGACTACTATCCGACTGTCCCGGCTTTCTTTGAGGGACGTGACTATGTTCATCCTTCTTTGTTATAGAAGGTAATCTTGTGAAGGTTGGAACGTATTTGGTAATTTGAAACTAAATTTGGGGTGATAAATTTTAAAAAATTGGGAATCGAGTTCAAATTATAGCTTATATGGAATAGATAAATTATCTAAAATAATAATATTATATATATAGGATATTATCATATTATATAAAATGATAGGGAAATAAGAATCAATATATCTCTATGATGTTAACAAGAAAATTACTCACTTGATAAATATTACTAAAATTCACGTTCAATATATTATTTACTTATTATGTCACATATATTCATAAATAATTTTTTGATAAAAAGTGAAGTAGAATTTAAATTCATAAATCCTCTCTCCAAGTAAATAAAAGCACAGAGAAGTAAGAGTTTAACCTTTCTTGTTTAAATAGTGATCAAAATTAGCTTTAAATTTATTTTGATATAATAAAATTTTTCACCATGGGAAATCCTATTTTTAGAAGTAAGACTCATCATTTTCACATTCATTTATAACAGATTTAAGATTTAGCATTTGATCATTATTCAATTGTAAGCAAAGGATATTCATTCAATCGATAATAAGATATCGTTATTCAATTATAAGCAATTCAAGAAGGTTATCTCTTTGTTCCTTGAGTTAAATTTTAAAAAAATTTTATTAGAGATTTTATGAGAATTTATGTACTATTTAAAAAAAAATTATTATTATTATTTATATGATTTAGTTTAGACCACGTCTATTCATTGTTCCTGGGAGAATAATTTTTTGATATAATCCAAAATATAGGAATTATATAACAATCATCCTATAGCAATCAAATTAGGTGATGCTTATTTAATTGCTCCAACTGTATTCATTATTTTAGAGAGAATATTTTTTGGTATAATCCACCAAAAGACAATTGTATTAGATGATGCTTATTCGATTCCTCCAACTACACATAGGTTGTATGTATGACTTACCTAGCTCTCTCCTTTTTCTTATTGTCTCTCATTATCTTAGTATCACGTGTCACCTTATTGGTGCAAATTTTTATTACATTTTAGCAAAAGCACCTTATTTCATTATTGTCGCAAAATTATTTTTATTTTATTTTCATAAGTATGGACTATCAAATTTAGCTAACAACCACCAATGTATTCTCATATTCGGTGCCTTGTTTGGGCACTGATAAAATTATTATTAATTTATTTCCTTCATTATAAAACATCGAATTTAGCTAATAATCACCAAAACCGTTATCAAATCTTCACCTAAGATATCATACATCATTCTATATTGTTGATATGAGATAAACGTGGTCGTTATCTAAACCGTGGAGCCGTGATATCTTGTCCCATTTCCCTTTGAGAATGGGAAGGACAACTATTCTGCTCATAAATTTTTGTTAAGCAAAAACGCACTCAAAACCTTTCGTAATAAAGATGTAATATGTCATGCAATAATTCTATAGCATCTTAAAGAATGGCTTAATGAGTAAGCAAAATAGATAATACACATAAATAAATTTTAATCAGCACAAGGACTATTATTAATTTAAATATAAAAGAGATTTCATATTATTGTTAAATATATTTTACTGAAAAATATTGAAAATAAATTATAATGTATTTTACACATTAAAGTAATATACAAGATAAACTTTGATATCCATTAAATGGTTTCTTACTCGTTTGTCAGCGAGAATGTCATAAAATTTTACATAAATATGATGTTACGAGTATTTTAAATGAATGTTCATACATAAATTAATTTTTATAGCTTCACCCTTCAACCAATGATGGGTAGGATATCTAATATGAGGGAAGTGTCCTTCTTTTCAAGATAACTCTGAAGAAGAAATGTTCTGACGGGGATGTGATCGCAATTGAGAGTCTTAAGTAACAGTAATATTTGACCAGCTTTTGAAATCAACATTTAAATTTGGTTTCACTAATGAAGAAGTCCAGAAGCTCTTTCTTTCTCCGTCAAGCTCTTAATGCATGATTCTACATTTTATTGTATACGAAATAAGGCAACCATGTAGGGGAAGACCCCATCAAGCTGTACAAGGGAGAGGCAAACAAGGTAACATGGGGCTAAGCCCCAATAGAGTCTATATGAGAAATCTGCCCTACCGCACCTAAGATATCCGAGCTATGCAAGTCGTACGGTCTACACACAACTGGAGCATCCGAAGAAACATCACCTAATGTGATTGCTCTCCTATGGATTGCACCAGCCATTGCCCTCTGTAGAGCAATGGACATAAGCAGTCTAAAATATGCTACAAAGTATGAGAGTGAGAATGGTACCCCTAACGCCTAACATGATAAGCTCTCGCGCACCGTCAATGTGTCAAATGCCGTGTCCATCGCTCCATATAATTCCGAGGCTAGAGGAACAAAGAGGTGACCTCACTGCATGCCCCTCTACTTGGAGACCTTGCGACCTGCTGCTGCACCCGCCGCCCATCCAGAGGGATGGGTAATCACTCCCTCCGAAACTGTATCCCGCTTAGGGTCCATAACCACGAGACATCCGCTACTATTGTAGCGGATATCCATCCGCTATTATTGTATACAGAATTTGAGCTCAAACACTACTTGCACATTTTAGTGTTTCAAATTTTAGGATGAACTTCGGCAAGCTAATGAGGAGAACCATTATTAACTTTAAAACTAAAGACATAAAAAGATGTCGTTTATTAGTCCAGTGCATCCTCTTCTACCCCAGTTTTTCAACATCAGAGGCTCTTACAGATGTAGATTCTTTCCGACTCGCCCGTCTTTGCTGCACGTGGTGTACTTCGGCGGCAACAGACACGAATTTCAAAGTTTCGACTGTCAGCTAGACTTCCGCTATTCCAATCCATCCGGCTGGAAGGACAGTTGTGGCACCGAGTTCGTGCTGCTACGGCAGTAGTAGATAATCCTATCTGATTGAGAAGCTCAAATACTTAGCTGTCGTGGGACCATAACGGATAATCACTGCTGGACTGGTTTTCCCATATGATTTATTCGTCAAGTGGTCCACTGAAGCAGAACAAGGGCAGAAGACCACCTCACATGGCTCAATGATGTACGTCAGTTTTGACATAGACGGAATGTCCATGGGAGGGTATAGGTCCTGCACTTAACTTGGATGTAAGTTAACTTTATATGTATACCTGTGATGGCAGGTCACTTTGGATTATTGACCGGCATTAACAGGTAACCAATTTTTGAACTAGAGTATGTCAAGTAAAGAACTCGGTATACAAATATTAATATCTGTTGATTCACCCATTCGTTTTGAACAAAAGAGGTTCATCAAATTCAATTTTCAATACTTCACATATTCAATATGGAGTTTTGTCAACGGAGTCTGAAACGGAAAATTTCATGGAACTAGTCGCATTGTTGAAGAGAGAAGCCACATTATTACCTATGCATCCAATCTCAAATATCAAAATCGAAAATGTGTTTCCTTGGAAAGAAGAAAGACTCGGTCTCGCGAAGCTTGAAAGTCGAAAGGTTCGTTCTCAGTAAAACTTAACCTGTTATAGAAAGAGAATTTCGACAATTCTATTGCATGTTGTATTATCCGACCCATTGTCGAAAAGGCTCAAACGGACCTAGAGCTGCCTGACGTATAGGCTCCGGCAGGGGTTTGAACATCAGGCAGACCCGACGTGCATAAGAACTCATCAGCACTCGTCAAAATCATGGTTGCAGACTTTGTCTTTTAGTGGGCCGCCGGAGCCCGAGAGAGAGCCATGTGAATCGGGTAAGACTCTCATTTCAACCGTTGCTTACAGGAACTGCTGCAGGTGATGGAAACCCCGAGGAGCTGGCGCTCGAAGAGGCACTGGAATTCCCTTGGCCCAGGGTTTCATGACTTCTACAAGAGTTTTCAGGGATCGAACTGATCCACGAGCCATAGCAATGTCAAGGCATATTTTCACCTCCGGTTATTGAGGTTATATCAGGAACAGAAATTCCGTATTAGGGTCTGTATTGAACCAAAGTGACGACTCGACCATGATCATGACAAGACAATAAGTTTAAATCTATGGTAACTGCTGGTCTTGTACCAAGATCAATCATCACAAACTAATTAGATTCATTGATGTCTTTATCTCCATTGCAGATTCTCTAGTTTCTGGCCTATGATCTCTGTTTGATAAAGAAAATTGCAGTGATATATGATTAGCGAATTACTGCAATCTCCTGTATCAGTTGCGTTTTTGCAGTTATATATGTCGCAGCGTATATGACTGCAACAGAGCAGTGTATAACTCATCTGCATGCGACTGAATGCTCTCCAAACGATTTTATCAGTTTTAGTCCACAATGGACAGTTCAAATCTCTTTGTGCTAGGAACTACGAAAACTGAACGCATTGGGATATCAGAGCTGACTTTAGAATGTGTGATAGAAGTACTCTGATGATATATTTGGTAATTGAGAGAGTGGAAGTAATGGATCCCTATACACGATAGGCATAGCTATTGCTTGTGCTTGTCCATGAAGACCCCAAAGGCTTTAGAGTGTTATAAAGTGACCAAGACTTTTTATCAAAAGTAGGAGGTGAGCATGGTAGAAGAGATAGCCATGGCCCCTATACATGATAGCATAGCTTTTGCTCGTGCTTGTCTATGAAAACCCTAAAGGCTTTAGAGTGTTAGAGTGAAGTCCTCTGATGATATATTTGGTAATTGAGAGAGTGGGAGGATGGGATCCCTATACATGATAGGCATAGCTATTGCTCGTGCTTGTCTATGAAAACCCCAGAGGCTTTAGAGTGTTATAAAGTGACCATGACTCTTTATCAAAAGTAGGAGATGAGCACGGTAGAAGAGATAGCGATGGCCCCTCTTCTTTGCAAAGAACCTCGTGTTGCTTCTTTAAGAAATCTATTAAAGTAGTGATGAAGATTACCAAATGTCTCAATAATGAATGGAAAAAATTGACCAAAAGAGAGCTATGGTGTATAATGACCGTCTTTTCCAAGCCATGCCAATTGCGATGGCTCTTGCTGGAATGTAGGCTCATGTGAATGTCTTTACAAGAGAGGGGTTTGCAACCACCACGTTAAACAAAATATGCAAATAATCCATGAAAGTGACTATACATGTTTTCACTCAGCATGGAAGTGGTTTAATAGGTATAACCATCTGAAACCAAAATTCTCTATCAAAGGGGGAGGCATGGAGCCAAGCATAAGAGCTTTTCTCTCCTTAGCAAGGATTCCTAACCCTATCAAATAATGATGCATCAATGAGAATGTTAGAAAGTAATAGAATACAAAAGAATGGGAAACTGAAATACTCTATCAAAGGGGGAGGTATGGATCCAGTACAAGAGTCCTAACCTTATCAATACAAAAGAACCTCCATACAAAAGAATCCTAACCTTATCAATTAATAGCACATCAATGAAAAAGGAAATGCTGGTAAGTAATGGAATACAAAACCCTGTGCAATCTAAGACATATTATATATGTAGATATAGAGAGAGAAACATAAAACAGAAATATCACAATTAGGATTATGCCACAAGTCCCAGCAGACTCTCAAACTCAGACTAAGACTCTCAGCTTTTATACGTGAGTCAAAATCCCATTTAAATGACTAACATCCAACTTTCGGGTACTGATCAATACTTATAATTATAACAATCCTGGATTACAAAATTAAGGAACTGGGTGCACAACCATCAGTCGCAGCTATGTTGAAAACTTCAGAAGCTTCGACGCATTTGCACTTGCACTTGTGGTGACAAAATTAAGGAACTGGGTGCACAACCATCAGTCGCAGCTATGTTGAAAACTTCAGAAGCTTCGACGCATTTGCACTTGCACTTATGGTGAAAAGAGTAGAAATCCCAGTTTTATTGGGGTTTAGCCCCATTTTACCTCTGATATTTTCGCTTGTGGAGTCTTCCAATCCTACGCGGTCAAAGTTTTATTGAAAAGAAGCAAGATAAGGAGGATGCATGTATTAAGAGAGATTGCTACCGTGATCAAAAGAGGAAGCCAGTAGACCACCTGTGGTATGCGCGTCTCTTTCTCTTTTTGGTACCTTCGACGTAGAAAAGCAAGAGCAAACAGTAGGATTACCGGTAGGCCTATTGTCCCCACCCCGCAGATCAGGAATATCAAACGTTATCAGCGAGCAGTCGTTTCTCAATCTCTGTCATGTAACCGTGATAAGCGTTGAATTCTGCGACCATGCGTCTATCGATTGGTTGCTGTTCCATCCATGAGAATTCCAAAATTCTGGGACTGGAAAGTACAGACGAACTTGTGCTCTAGTGCACGGATATCAGACTTAAAAAGAGAATTTGTATTCATTGGAAGTGCAAGAATCAGAATTCGCGCCCTTATCTTTAAACACCTGGGAACGGAGGCGCGGGGGAGCTGCGGGAGAGGAGAGGGAGAGACTTGAGACAATTTTGATAATTCCTGAGTGTTCTCTAGCATGTAGCAATCGAGTGAATAGTCAATTCTCTTCGTTTTTCAATTTCGGTTCCATTGGTACCTAGATTGAAGACTATGGAAAATGTAGTAGAAAGTTACGAAGATTTTTAGCTTTTTTAGGGTTGAGAGTGATCATTATACTTTGAAAGTGATGGGTTTGAAATTTTCATTTTTAATCTTTTGGTTTTCATGATTAAGTTACATGTGAATTTAATTTAAAAATTTTGAAGATAGAAATTAAAAGTTACGAGAGTTTATAGATTTTAGGGTTTGGAGAGATTATTTCTTATGTGAGTTGGGATGTGAGGGGTTGTGGTTTTGCAGATATGGGTAGATATGGAGAAGAGTATCATGTGTTACTATCATTATTCTTGTGCTACCCATGGTTACACCTTCCCATGTGGGGTCGCCTAGAGCGGGCCGGGATACACCATGCCCGGTGTGTCACCGACGCTTTACCTCGCAAGGGCTAAAGACCCATGTGGGAAGGATGCACAAGGACTATGATTGGACCACTTGGGATGTTCATGTGAGACGAGTGATCACATCGACTGCAGTGACACTCGGGATTACGCACGCTTCTTCTATACCTTCGTTGATCGCTCCAAGGATACCGATCGAGTCGTGGGAGTGGTTAGCTTCTCAAGCGGGTTGCATTTTGGGGTTATTTGAGACTAGTTTTCCATGTCCACGTCTATTCCATAGGCTGCCCCGCACATTCCATGATGAGGCTAGATAGGCTTTTCGCCTACCACCGGATCGTTTGGCACGTGATCCCTTGGACGAGTTAGCGTGGTTCCTATTCCTCCTACTCCCTCGATGGTGTCTTTGTTATGCTAGAGGGGGACGCGCGGGGCATAGAGAGATGGCGGCTAGATTTTGTCGATTCGAGCGGGGGATTGGGCAGTGCTTCAGGAGGAGTCTGTTAGGGTTACACGATTTAGGAGACAGGCATCGCCACAAGATACCACAGATTCCACTCTATTACGATGATGTAGGACATTGGGTCAGGCGGGAGAGTTTAGTAGAGCAGCACGAGTGCTACACCCTTTGTCTATAGCGAGTCATACTGATGAGACCATCTCTTCCCTACGCTCATTGTATCCTATAGCAATAGAGGGACTACCACTAGAGGTCTTAGATTATCAGCCTAAGCAGCCTTTATGTCTTGATAGGTCGCTATTTGCACAAGCGTTGTGCACTGCCCCTCGCCTTTCCTCATGAGGCTTGTCAGGGATGGTTTATGAGCACCTTAGAGATTGCTTCCAAGCAGATGACCCTTCTAGTGGTTTTACCGAGTTGTTTCAGGTGGCTGCAGCAATAGCGAGAGGAGACATTCCTATGTCTGTTAGTCGGGTCTTAGGTGCTAGTCGACTTCTCGCGATTGAGAAGGACACGGGAGGCATTAGACCGATTGCTATTGGAAAGATCTTTTTGCGTTTGGTCAGTCGTACCATTGTCCTTCAGCATCGTTCTCACTTTCGACAGCACCTTAGTCCACATCAGTTTGGAGTAGCTACACCTAGAGGATGTGAGGCTATATCTCTAGGCATTAGAGCACTCCTAGATATCCATCCGGAGTGGGTCATCCTACAGGTGGATGTTGAGAACACTTTTAATAGCGTCTCACGTGCATCCATCTTTAGAGAGCTTAGGGAGGCTGGTGGATCCTTGGCGAGTCTCATTCCTTTTGTGCGGTCTTTTATGGCTCTCTTGCTTCCCTTTACTACCAGCATGGTGGTTCACAAGAGGGAGTCACCGTCTTGGAGTCAGCTGTTGGTACACGACAGGGAGATCCTTTGGGGGGGGGGCCTTATTTGCCATGGCTCACTTTAGAGCTCTCTTATCTACTACTTTGGCCATGCCAGGTTGTGTATTTCACTCCTTGGCAGATGATACACACATTGTAGGCCCTGAAGATCAGATTAGGCAGGCCTTTGACTACTTGACTATCGAGCTACATCTTGTAGGCTTGAGAGTCAAGGTGTCAAAGTGTAGGGCATGGTCCTCTTAGGTATCCCTCCCCACCTTGAGCTTCCAGAGGGGTGTATCATATCCACAGATGGACTTCGTGTTCTTGGAGTGCCAGTAGGATCGGAGGATTTTGTCACACGCTTCTTGGACAATGCCCTTGCAGAGGATGTCCTCCATGTGGATGACCTTCCATTACTAGGAGATCCGTAGGTGGCATTTGGTATACTCTCTTCTAGTATTGCTCGTCGACCATCCTACCTCATCCGTACAGTTCCCCCCTCACCGTTCTTCGTATCACATCTGAGAGCATTTGATAGGAGGATTATGGGAGTCTTTGGTGATATTATTGGACCAGGGACTTTTGAGTGTGTGACAAGGGATTTGGCACGTAGACAGACGGCTCTACCAATCTCATGTGGTGGGGTTGGCTTGCTTTCTATGGAGGAGATGGCACCTATAGCGTTTTTGGGTAGTTGGGCTCTCTCGGCACCCCTACTTGCCTCTCGTTTTGTGGTTGCTGATAGGCTGGTTTTGGAGACTTATGTGACAGAGATGGAGGGAGGACTCTTTTCTCTCCAGGTGTTATTGCGGCAGACAAGAGATAGTCTATCCCCACGAGCACGAGAGGGTTTTCCATTGTTTGCTTCACTATCGTCAGATTGGACTAGAGGTTTACAGTCTTCCTTGATGGAGCGACAGTGTGAGCATACGCTACATTCTCTCTTAGTTGACTCGTCCATTCCTCAGGCTACTAGAGCACGTCTACGCTCTTGCTCTGGCAAGGGTGCAGGCTCGTGGATCCTAGCTCGACCATGCATTAGGGCTTTCCGACTCGCACCGGCTACTTTCTCTACAGCGATGAGGTTTCGCCTAGGTTTGGTCTACCCATCTGCATCTTCACTACTCACTTGTGAGTGTGGTTCCACACTAGATGCAGCGGCGGTCCACATGACATGGTGTCCTTTTGGAGGACAGAGGATAGCTACACATGATGCCATTAGAGACATAGTGTTTGCTATGGCACGAGAGAGTGGATACTTAGCTTGGAGGGAGCGTTCATATGTGTTGCAGACGACACGTGTCAGGGTAGACTTATACTTGGTCCGAGATGATCAAGTGACAGTAGCGGATGTCATGGTCACGGACCCTACGCGGGATACAGTTTCGGAGGGAGTGATTACCCATCCCCCTGGATGGGCGGCGAGGGCAGCAGCAGGTCGCAAGGTCTCTAAGTATAGGGGCATGCAGCGAGGTCACCTCTTTGTTCCTCTAGCCTTGGAGTTATATGGAGTGATGGACACGGCATTTGACACATTTGTCAGGGAGTGCACGAGAGCTTATCATGTTAGGCGTCAGGGGGTACCACTCTCACTCTCATACTTTGTAGCTTACTTTAGACAGCGTGTGTCCATTGCTCTACAGAGGGCAGTGGCTGGTGCAATCCATAGGAGAGCAATCACATTAGGTGATGTTTCTTTGGATGCTCCAGTTGTGTGTAGACCGTATGACTTGCATAGCTCGGATATCTTAGGTGCGGTAGGGCAGATTTCTCATACAAACTCTATTGGGGCTTAGCCACATGTTACCTTTTTTGTCTCTCCCTTGTACGGCTTGATGGGGTCTTCCCATCCTTCATTTTTCCTACGCGGTTGCCTTTTTTATTTAAATATATAAAATAAGAATTATAGATATTCAAATGGAAGTAGAGAAAATATTCCAGTAGTATTCTATATAATTTATATAGAATGTAAATGAATATTTATAAAAATTATTGAAGACAGAATTATTGTCAGCGTGTAATAACTAATTTTTAAGAAGCTTTTCATCAAACTTATACCCTTATCAGAGTATGTTTTTCTGCATTGAATAAAATTCAAAATTAAATCCATTTCATTCACTTCTTGATACTGGTGATTAACTTATGATGATATATAATTCCAATTAAAACCAAGACATGGTCTTGCGGATACTGATATATGTGAATGCATATAGAGCAATATGCATCCAACTAAAACCAAGACATGGTCTTGAGTATACCGATTGATATATGTGAATACATATAGAGCATATGGTGAACATGGTCTTGCGTATACTGATATATGTGAATACATAGAGCATTATGCATCCAACTATTAAAGCTTTGGGGCATGGATCCTGAAGATAAGTAGCTCATCACATCGCATAGAAAGTATTGTCCACTTCTTTTCACTCTCTGACGAAATAAAAGGTTTGATGGGGACCCAACTGAGGAAGCTTTGAAGGGAAATCTGATTGGAAATGGTTTTGCTGGGAATGGATTGAGGAGAAAAAGCTTCCCCTACAATACAACCTATGATGACATTGTATAAACTCTTGTTTGTACAGATTTAATTGGAAACTCGAATGTTATATATAATAGGGGTACTTTTTACTTATCATTTCAAACTACGTTCTTACAATGTTTTTAATCAAGGCTGTATTTATAGAGACATAGTGTAATCTAATTAAAGTTGTATAGCCTTGCACTTATCCGAGACTGCAATAATTTTGTCTTTTATTTTAGTGGAGTTTCTTTGGCCTTGCGCTTAACATTGTATTGCACCTATGGAGGTGCGATTGTACTTTGCTGCAACTATAAGCAAGTTTTAGACTTTTGATCGAGATGTCTTGATGCAAACGATGTTTAGTCTTCGATATCTACTTTAATAGAACCTTCGCATTTACTAGAAGGTTGTATACCGGTTATTGTTTATTTCTTCTTTTGATCCTTGGAGCGAACGATGAGTACTGGAACGATGATTATTATTTAGTTCTATTTATGCAAATAACAAAGAATTACTCACTAATTTATGGTTTATTATTAAGTAAGCTGTAATAAAACATATCAACTTGGAATTTGAAAAGATTATCTAGGGTTACTAACCTCTTCGTTTTAAACTATTCCTCGTTTCAGAAAACGTTTCTTTAGTCGTCTGAATATTTTTAAATTTTTAAATTTTGTCTTAAAATGAAAATTTGAAGCTAATTTCTCTTTTATGCTGTGCAGAAGGTAGCTACTCTAAAACGTGGGAGCTAAGTTGCCTTCTTATAGCCATTGGATTTGGCAAAAAGGGTAGTTGAAATGTGAAGATATATTTTGGGACACCTCTCACAAAAAGTGGATAATGACTTGGACCCTGATGAAATGTTTTTGAGTTACAAAACTGGTAATACCGTAAGCCGGTGCTGGCAGACTGAACGGGACATAGTTTTGGGCCCGTCAGAAATAAGGATTATGTGTTCTGTATTAGTGATTATCACAAGCGGATCAAGAGATCGGATCGGTTGTCCAGCGATAATTCAATGGACAACCGGCACGAATAAATTGGCGATACCTTGATAACGGCTAAGTTATATCCCCAAAATGCAGGGATGAATGTTATTGCAGTAACCCTATAGCGAATAACATGGGTGTTTTGTATTGTGTTGATTTCCCGTATGGTTGCAGTCCAACTAGAAATCTTGATATTTGCAATCCAATTAAAAATTCTTAAATAAATAATCAATTTCCTTAAAAGAAATTCCAAAATTTAATAACATTTAATGAATTACGCGGATAGACTTTGGTAGGCTAATTCTGCCACTGGACGGGTGATCAGAATATATAAAATGCCACCAGGACACCATCGCACAACTTGCCCGCAGAAACAAGTGATTGAAGCGGAGTCAAAAGCCAGTATAAGTATCCGATATAATACACATTTAAAACTTGGATGTTCTTTTAAGGAAATAGGATGTTTATTTAAGGATTCCCCTCTTTATACCTTACGGCTATGATCATGGTAATTGGAGTCGCGGTAAGTAAGCAAGCGTATCACCTCTAAACCTACAGAACAAACAACTTGTAGGACAATTTAAACTTTCAAACAAACAAACTCGTATTCCGTTATCTACACACACTATTCATCATATTGTCTTAAAGAGTAGATAGGAAGAACGTATAGTAATCTTTATAAACGTCTTGGGATGCTGTTTATGTTGGAGAGTATGATATTTGCTTCGTTGGTGTTACCACAAACAATCTGATCTGAGATTAGGTTGCTCTTGGTAACACCAATATTCTCTTTGATATGTATGTTGTGAAAAGGAAAACGCCAAAATTTATATGAAATATAATTGCACAACACGATGAAAAAAACCTTACAAGTTGCATATTCAAAATAAATGTCACTCGAATGGATCGTGATTCCCTTCTACAAGTCGGTCTGAAGTGATAATAATAAATTTTATTTAAATTCAGTACGATCGTTAATTTAAGTTGCGGAGTGGGTAATAAACGTCATAATACATCTTTCCGGCTTCTAGTGTTATTTTGAACTTAACGCTATGTTGGTCATAAGTCACAAAATCTCCTATGCATTTGAAAACATAGCAACATCATCCCCTAAAATTGACATGAGAGGATTCCGGAACAGGAGGTTTATTAAGTTAAACTCCATGGTCTTGGAAGCAATTTTAGTAATTTTAGAAACTTAGTCATCTTTCAAAAAGTAATTTTCGGCTTTGATGTGAAGAAAATGTAAAATGAATCAGGGATTTTGGTATAAATAGAAGGTGTGTTCTCTTGGCACTGAACCTTTAAATATAACAAGTGTTGATTCCAGATAAGCACTGAGGTTCAGAAGTCTGGTAAACAAAAAGTCTGTAAAAGTGCTCTATAAACTACGACATGAATCAGCTTTCCAGTTGACTTGTTGGAGCAAGTGCAAGAGGGACGCAAGTCCTTGCATTTGGTCGTAAGTCTCGGTGAAGCCAAAAGTCTTCTAAGGAAACGAGTGCTTCTCTGGTGACTAGATATTAACATAATTGCGGGCTCAGTGCGCGGACTTTAAGGCCCCTCTGTTGACTACATATTAATTCACTTTCGGGTTCAGTGCGCGGACTTGTAAGGAGTCGAGTGCATGTTCTGCTCTAGGAATGCATGCCAGATTGCTTTAAGAAGGGAAAAGGGCTACCGCGTAGAAAACACGAAAGAGGGGGCCATATAAGGGTGAGAAAAAAGGAGTAAAATGGAGCTAAGCTCCAATAGATAGAGTTCGATATGAGAAATCTGCCTGCTAATCTGCCTGCCTGAAATCCGAGCTATGCAAGTCGATACAGTCTACACCTATCTGAGCTATGCAAGTCGATAAACAACTGAGCATCCGAAAAAGCGATCACCTAGTGTGATTGTTCTCCCATGGACTTTTAAGAAGTCGAGTGTGGATTCAGCTCTGAAGGTGCATGCCAGAATGCTCTATGTTGAATGAGACTATGCGGAGGGAGTAAAATTCTTCGCTGGTGAGGTGCAAACATGCCGATATCTGAAGCAAATGCTCTTTTGGAGATCATTTCGAAGGTCAGCGATACAGTGAACACTATGCGTGATAACTACAACCAAGCATCAAATGACATGAAAGCTTTTCCTCTTAAGATGCAGGAGTTCGAAGAGAAGAAAGCAGAATGGGTTGAACTAATGGAGAAGTATCCAGTGCACCATGATAATCCCATGAGATCTCAACTGCAAAAAGCCGCTGACGTGTTGCAGAGATCGGTGAACGATTTTCAAGCGAGCAAGGGGAAAACTTGTTGTTGGATGCTGTGGAACAAAGTGAGTTTTCCGCAGCAGTGGTCTTCGAGTCTGAGTGAAGTCAATGAGGCATTTGACAGTATTGCAAAGGGCATGAAAGACAGATGTGAGAGGAAACAATTGGTTGAGGCAGAAACCAACATGATTAAGGCTCCATTCAGATTTTTTCCCGATGGGAAGTACGTACCCTTGGAGGAAACAGTGAGAGAACTTCGGCAAAAGCTGGAGAGAGACGATTCCACCGAATATGTCACCATCTTATATGGTGAGTCAGGTCAGGGGAAATCGACTTTAGCTAAGCACATGGCCCTGACCTATTACAGCGAATCCAAGTCCCCAACATCATCAAGTTTGGCAAACACGTTTCCGGATGGCGTTTACTTTCTCGTTTGCGGGAGAAACGCAGATTCAAAATGGTTGTTAGTTTCACTGGGAGAAGAACTGGGCTGCAGGATTGACGAACCTCCGGTGGAGAAGTTCCAAAGAAGCGAATTGGGACACCAAGAGGAAGCAGAGCATGTTGACCGCAATCGCACATTGGAGGTTGACAATTTGAAAAGAAAACTCATTGCGAGACTTGGATCACGCATACGCAGTAGATTGCTGATAATTCTTGACGATGTCTGGGAGCAACAAATCTTGGGGGATGTAGTTATGCCAATGAAAACAACCGCTGGGACCAGCTTTAAGATTCAGTATCTAGTGACGACCCAGAGAAAACCACAGGAACTATGGCCGGAGGAGGGAGTCGCTTGTGTACAAATAGGGAAGCCCAGTGCAGAAGAAGCTAAAAGAATCCTTGGGAACCATATTGGGGGGTGGGGATCGAAAAGGTTTCCTGCAGACATCCAGGTACGCATGAGCCAGTTTGGTGTAGAAATAAATGTTGTACGCATCTGTTGTTGCACAACAGAAAATTCTAACTGTAGCTATTCCTTTCGATTCTTGAAGGTCTGACTGATAGGACAGAGGAATTGATGTTTCCTTCAAACTATCGACGCACTGAAAATCTTTCCTTGAAATCATGCCTTCAGCGAAATCTATACTTGACACTGCACGCATTTGTTGGCTAATGAAGATGAACGCCACATATGTTTCCGATACTTTGGATCACTCTGCTCATGGCGACAATTGTTTTACTGATCTTACAGGATGAGATTGAATCGTTGGTGAAGTACGTTGATAACAATCCTCTCATTCTAGCAAATCTGGCCACTGTCATGTCAAGTGATGACGTGCACAACCGAGCGAGGTGGAAGGATTTGAGGAAGGAGTTGATCACTGTTCTGAAGGACGTGGATGAGTCCAACCGTCATTCGAGGCCAATTGCTTTTGGAGAGCCTTACAAGCGCACTGTGCTAACATCTTTGAAAATGGCGGTCGATAACTTCCCAGTTCAAGCACAGACAATGCTTGATTTGCTCATTATCGGTCCCGTGGGTGGAATTGATGAGAGTGTGTTGAAGGTCTGGTTCAAAGCGATATACGGTAAATGCAATGGATATTCATTCAGGCGCTGGTCAGAACATCTGAAAAGATGTTCCTTTATATCGCTTGTCGATGATTCCACGGATTCCAAACCTCTGGGAGTAAAAGAGGCCACGACGCGATGGTGTGTCCATGATCTGAGGTATCAACTCCTTCGGGAGATGAGATCGGTTGAAATAGAAACCATCACCGTGAAGCTAACTGGAGGAGTTAAAGCAGGCGTAGCGGGAGACAGCTCCGGTTCTGACTCTGAATTGCTGTTGGGAACTGCATTGTGCTTTCTCTACGGCTCATCAGAGTACAGGGAACGAGCAGCGAGCAACTTGGAGCTCTATGACCGTCGACAATTAACTCAAGATTGGTCATTCAAACGATGGATGGCACTAAAGTTTATCAAATGCTTTCTGAAGCTACTGAATCCTGAGTACGAGGAGGGTCTGCAGGAGAAAATTCACGCGCATGCCAAAAAGGTATCGTTATTATCCATCTCCGCTGTGATTTTCCTGTTAACCTACTATAGTTTGAATATTCGTCTTGTCTCACACAGGGTCTAGAATTCAAACTATAGGCTAAGTTCTAGAGCGCCATCTTTGTTACTAATTTCTCTTAGACTACCATTGCTTGAGTATAATTCTTATTATTTCAAAACTGTCGGACTCCAGTCTTCACTCCTCAAAGCACACGTCAACAGCAATTAGATATACTTTTCTCTTCTTCTTTTTCCAAACTTTTTTTCTCTAGCTAAGTGTTTTATGTATCTGTTCGCAATTGGTTTCTCTATTCTTATCTTTTCCTTGCCTTCAGGTAAGTTTATCATGATTGCTAGTGTGAATGTCGTACCCATTTTCCAAACAATCCGCAATAAGTCCCAAGTTTTTAATCTGTGTACCACTAGTCTGATCATGATGACACACTACATTTATGCTACTTGAATCTCTTTAGCTTTTATTTAGATGTTAGGTTGAGCACAGCGATTTACATCTGTGGTCACTCTAACATCTACGTGAGGTAAATCGGATGGTCTTGAGGCACATATATAATATATAGTATACATCGTCCCATGTATACCTGCATGAAGACGCTTGAAGTACCCTAAGTTGAGCATCGATGACATGGTGGAAACAGATAAGATCTTAATTAGAGGAAATTCAATGTGTTCTTACCTCTCGCTGGTTCTTCGTGCGGTAGGTTATCCTGCAATACCTGAAATCGGGAGAGCCGGAAGACATACGGGGTGATGTTGTGGAACTACTACACATACCAGAAGCGATTCTGAGTACCTGTTATGCTCTTTCGGAGGTAAGATTTTACAGGCATTTCCGAGCTGCACTTGATCAATCAGCTACGATACTTTTAGAAGCAATCCACAAGCATTTGGGTGAACCTCCCAAAACATACGATGCACTGTATTTGTACCTTAGAGGCCTAGAGAGCTGCATCGATGAATATCGAATTCTTATACCCCAGTGCTCCAAATTTTGTTCAATCACCCGAGTACTTTTGCAGTGGCCTCTGGACTCTCCTATCTTACTTCATACTGGTATAGTGGTTTCAGTTCTTAAAGTGCTCCGTAAGATGTCTGCGCATTCATCTCCAAGCAGAAAGAAATTCGCTTCTGTTCCAGATTTGGTGAGCATAATTTTGAACTTGATGCGTAGTCCGGCCAATTTAGACAAGGCTTTAGTTTCAATTTCAAGTGAAGTTTTTCTCCAAATTGCATGTAAAGATGAGGAGATTAAAACCCAGACTATACTCCTTCCGGGTGTTCTAGAAACTATTATTCCCTTGTTAGAACGAGTTCCAGGCTGGGCAACTCTTATATTGAAAGAGCTAGCATGGACCCCAAATAGCGCAGAGCATATTGCATCCCATCCGGGAGCTCTGGATGGTCTAGTCAAAATACTTATGAACACCCCAATGGAACAGATTGCATCCCACCCCAAAGTACGGGGATCATTTGGCCTACAATCTGTCGAAGGAGCTATAGATGCCATGGTTGAACTCATTTGTACGAAGTCAAACCAAACACTTTTGCTTGCATCATGGCCGGGAATGTTGCAGCTGCTTGTTCCGTTCTTGAACGGAAACGTTCCCGCGTATGTCCTCTCGCAAGTTGCAAACCTCGTACAGAAGATCACTCATGGCCACAAGGTGCTGAACCAGCGGATGCGTTCAGGTTTGGCGGAAGTATTGGAGAAGTATGAGTTGTTGCTGGGGGGAAATGTACACGTGAAGTCCCGGAACGCTGCACTTGCAGCTCTGTGGAACTTTGGATCTGACGAGACGACTCGAACAGCCCTTGTGACACGTCCAAATCTTTTGGAACACATGATAAACAATGTTGATGTCGGAGATCCAGCCGGCACTTCTTTCATATGGAACTTTGAACCGCATATATCCATCCGAAGGTTGTTCATTTTTATCAATGTCATCGACAACAGCAAGGTGATCTTTCCCCGAAAAACTACACTGATGCTAGGACTTGTGCTGAAATCTAAAACATTGATGGTGAATGCAAGGAGATATGCGGTTGAGCCAGAAGCTAGTAAACTCCTGATTTCAGCGACGACACGAAATCCTGAAATTCGTGATTGGGTGCTTACTGAGCCAAAAGTTCTAGAGGTACTTTTCTCTGTTTTAGAGAAAAATAAGATGCTTCCTGGTCATGGTCCATATGTGAGAACTCTGGCTAAGGTTCTACTCTTTGTCACTAGCAACACAAGAGGATCAGAGGCAAAGAGTGAGGTGGCCAGGACAGTGTCAAAGAGGTTTCTGAAGAACTTATTCAGATTACTGGAAGATGATACCAACACTGAACTGCAAGCTGCGGTCATCCGAATATTGCTCATGCTTACTTGTAGGCAGGAAATCCACCAGATCATTGTAGCAAAAAACCACATACTAGAGCGGGCTATTGCACTGT
Source organism: Lunularia cruciata (assembly GCA_948567375.1). NCBI lineage: Eukaryota > Viridiplantae > Streptophyta > Marchantiopsida > Lunulariales > Lunulariaceae > Lunularia > Lunularia cruciata. The sequence continues at coordinate 57,760,662 of OX419762.1, read as the reverse complement.
TGTTATATAAACAGGGATCGTCATCCATTTTGGAACCGGCGGCTTGGATAGTTCAAAAGTGCTTCGAAAAGGAACGAAGATTCAGAATCTTCAGAAGCTACGCAGTAAGCTTAACAAGTGAGATTGGAGCGGATAGACAAGCGAAAGCAGCACTTGGGTTGGCGATTTGTTCCATCTCAGAACGGAATTTAGAGTTCATGGTGGCGGTGCCCGGAGCTTTAGATTCGATTGTAAGGCTCGTGTCGAGAGAGGCTACATCGACTAATCTGATTAAAATTCGTCAAGCAGTTCAAGTCCTCTGCGAAGGTGGAAGGGACCCGCAGCATCGGGACGGGAAAAGTTCGGAATTTGATTTCGATTTCAGGATCGATATTTTGAGGAACTATATATCTCTGCTGGCGGACGATGGGTCCGGAAAATCCCAAGCAGCAGCAGCAGCAACAACAGTAGCAGCCGCAGTAGCAGCAGCAGCGGCAGCAGCAGTAGCAGCTACAGCAGCAGCAGCAGCAGCAGCAGAGTCGTTAGCATACCTTCTCCTGGATGAAAGAAACCGTCAATTGTTTCCATACGTCTGTCTTGAAGGCAAAGACATTCTCCTTGGTTTTCTAGACAGACAAGCCGGAGTCGAATCGAGTCCATGGAGTGCTAGGTTCCATGCAGTAATGTGCTTGACTCTCCTTGACCCTGAAGAAGCGGAGGAAATGGATCTCTCTTGTTCCGATGCTCTGCACGGGAGGGGGATGGCCAGAACTATCCTGAAATTATACGACGGAGCACTCGCGGATTATGACAGATCTATTCCCTTATCGTCTTCAGGGGGTTCACTCTACTGGTGAGTATTGGACGAAGACATACGATAGTATCCTCGGAATATCCGACGTACAGTTGAAATCCTCCCATTCCGTTCCGAGCTGCTGAAATTGATTACTTGGGAGCAGGCTCAGCCCAAGCACTGACTTTGCTGCGCTGTTGAGGTACATTTTTAGTCGTGAGAGAAACCGAACAATGACATTCGCTACTAGTACGGGGAAGTGCAATGTAATAGGACTTTGATATTGGTTCATTTCATGCTTTCTTGTAGCAACAGGGCATTCGTAAGAGCGCAAATGGGAGAAACTGCTGGTGCTTTGGAGGATCTTGACCATTCGATTAAATGGGATGAACCAGTATGTTGGCTAGAGAGGGGTATTTTCAAAATAATCATGAAGGATTATGATGGGGCGCTTTCAGATCTGAATAAACTTCTGCTGTCGGACGAAGATGATTACGAAGGTCTGAAACACAGAAGTTACGTTCAGTTTCTTCAAGGTGATGAAGATGGAGCGAGATTTGATGCTGAACATGCTATTGCAGTTGAACCTCTACGCGTTCGCCTACCTTCATTATGCCCAACTTTCGGGACAACACCTGTTAGATTTTTGGAATTTGACCTTCGATAAATGAATCAACTATAGCAGGTAAAGAGGTCTCTTCACGTTCAATTATCGTGAAGTTAAAGTTTGCAAGTTTGCCTCATAAAAGTTGAATCATGAAACTAGAAAGTATGAGAAATTAAATAGAAGGGTCAGAGTTGAATCATAGAACTAGAACTTTTCAAAATTAAATAAAAATTAATCAAAGTACACTTGATCCATCCAACGGGTATAACTATAATCTGTAGAACTTATCAGAAATTAAATCAAAAAGTCAAAATACAATTTGGTCAATCCAACTTCATGACTATAATCCGAAATAGAACTTGCCTTTGCAGTCTCAACCCACGTAAATACATGCGTCCTAGACAATCTAGAATCAAGGCCTGATTGATTGCCCGCACTATTAACTAGAGTCTGTAATCAGACTTATGCAAGAGCGGCAAGTAACAGTTTTGTTTGTTAATGTTGTGAATACTTGGCCAGATACGAAGACTGGAGATCTCCTCTGAAGTGCCCATCCTGCAAACTGGTAAGTGACTCCAAGTGTAGTCGTACATCGCTCTAACAGAGTTCAAAACCTCTTCATTTACGTGTTTGCGAAGCACCTTTTTCATCCCATGCTTCTAGTGAACACATTTGCAAGATTTGCTCTCTTTCTTCGAAGCGAGTCGATAGTTTCCAGGACAACAACAGTTTAGAGCTTGCGCACAAGCCTGACTCTAGTTGTCTACGATTTGGTGAATCTTCAAACGTAACTTGTTTAAATCTGGGAATGAGAGTGTGAAGTTTCCGCGTCCGAGAAGCTGTGTCAATTGTATACAAGCAGCGAAATAAGAAAATAAGAAGGCTTAGCATTTGCTGTAGAGCGACTGTAGTGTATCTTTCTCTCCCTAAAATTTTCTTGAAGTTTCTTGAAGTTTTCTCCTAGTGCAATGCAGGTACCGACCCGTAGGACGCCAAGGGCAACTTGGCGTCATGGAATGCTGGTCAAGAGGAAATACATAAGCTGGTAGCTGTTGAGCCAAATTCCTCCTCCATGTGAAAGAGCATGAGTTTTTTGTTTTAGTGGATGTAGTTTGTAGATTTAATCGCAGTATGCGTTTAGGGATAGGTTAGCAAGGCGGGCAGCGCCATTTAGGGTTAGCCCTATTGTAAATAAGGCTCTTTGTTTCAGTTCTATTGATTCCAAGATCAAAAACAAATGTATAGAGTGTTTGAGAGAAAGATAGAGATAGCTTTCCTGATAGAGAAAAAAGAGTTCTTTCTAATGTTAGTTCTCGTGTGATCTCTTTTGTAAAAACTATTGAGTTTAGTGGAACTCGCGGAGAAGTTAGTTCTTGTGTGATCTCTTTTGTAAACACTATTGAGAGAAGTGAATCTGCACGGGATCTAGCCCAAGTTGGGTGAACCTCGATAACAAATTTTGTCCTTATTCTCGTGTTTACATTACTGGTTGGGATTTAATTCGCATTTGATTCTTAACAACTAGTAGAGATGGAGAGATGTTGGGCTAGAGATATTCTCGGGAAAGAACCATTGGTGTTGCTAGATCCAAAAGAAAACAAGAATGATAGAAAATAAAATCAGGGTTGAGAAATTTGATGGAAAAGATTTTGGATGGTGGAAGGATCGGATAAAGGACTATCTATTCCAAAAGGATCTGTGTGCTCCCCTTGAAGGCATGAAGCCACAAAAGGGTGAAAGTTCATCTAGCAGCAGATGCTAAATAGAAGTTTCTTGATCAAAAGGAGCTTGGTGCAATTGATCTAGGCTTGAAAATAAGATGAGGTACTACGTCCCAAAAGCAAAATCTGCAAAGAAAACAATGGGTATTCTAACAAATATGTATGAGAAGCCTTTTACATCACATCAGGTATTTTTGCTGAAAAAACCAGTCAATGTGAAATTGACTCACAAGGGATCTGCAGTAGAGCAAGTTAAGAGCTTTATGCAGATTACAAATCAGTTGGACATGAAGCTTAGACTCTATTATTTATATGTTCCTTAACGGATAGCTACAACACAACATCGCAAAGGATTTCTAGCATCACAAGAGATAAGGATCAGCGATCAGCTAGGAGGTGAATGCCATTGACTTGTGGCAACGATCATTCCTGAAACTTTCCATTACATAGAAGAAACAAGAATCGAAGGACAATGGGCATGGGTTTTGAGGAAGAGGTATGTATTTAGCTACAGTGCAAATGATTAAGATTCTGGGGTTCTACAACCGCTGTAAATGAGGATTCTAACGATATTAGGTAAGCGTTGGTAAGCAATCCAGTACTTAAAAGATGAAACTTGAATATTCACAAAATATATGAGATTGATACTCAAAGTGTTTTGGCATTATGATGTTTCGACTTCATATGTTTTACTTACATTGAATGCGCTTTTAAAAATCTGGATTATTTACTATTGAAAATCCTACTGAAGATCAAATTAATAGGATACCAAATCACTAACTATCATCATTTCTTTTAGACTGACCATATCGTTGACATCAAATGTACGTAAGAGAGATAGAAAATGACTTTCACCACCATTTCGAAAAACTTGTGCATTATAATATTCAGGATCTAGTTATGTGCAAGTTCGAAAGTATATTTTTTCATTATGACTATTAAGATTTTTCTTATGTTCTTGATACTGCCGGCAAATATTTCGCATGTTGATTATTAGAATATAGCTGACGCACAAGTAGAGAATAGATAAATAAGTAAAAATGTCGGGGTATGGGGAAGAAAATAGTTGAAAATGATATAACGATAAGGATAGCTGCACAACCTACAAATTCTCTATCAGTAAAGCTTAAACATTCATTAATAACCATCATTGTAACTATTTCATCATTTCTAGCATCACAAGAGACAACCTGTTACTTGTTGCTATAAGTAGCATCATTGATAAAAAAAAAGATGAGTAAAAGAGGTGTTTGGAAGACAATCACTCCGCATCTACATCTGCTACTACACTAGCAGTAGAAAATTGTGGACAAAGCTAAAGCCACCAACCCGGACACAAAGGCATCAATGTGGAGCCTGCAAAAGAAAACTACATGAAGATAGGAATGATGGTAGTTAGCAAAGAACTTTATCTAGAGAACTTGTGTTTATCTAGAGGTTTTGATTTGATATGTCCAAGTGGTTTGTAGACGCATGAGCTTCTTTTCATTGTACTTCAAAATAAAGCTTGTTTTGTAGTTATTGTAGTGTAGATTTTTGACAAAGTGGTCATGAGAAATGGTCAAATGCGTCTTGTAGTTGGGAAGGGAATGGTTGCAATCAAAATTGCTAGTGGAGCAAAGGTTGTTCTACAGGAGACAAAGCATATCCCGCAATTGGATAAGAAATCTTATCTTACTAGCAAACTTGACAAGGAAGATTTTCACCTTCCTTCTTTCCTCCTCCGGTGGGATTTAGCAACATCTGCAAATGTTAAGCCTCTATTGGATAGATTTCCTTTGCATCTCCATACTTTCTTCCTTCTTATGAAATTATCTCTATTCAAACTATTGGCATAGCTCAAAACATTAAAAAAAAATTTGGAATCTGAACAGGAGCTACAATTTAAGCAAATTGTCTTTTAGCAAAAATCAATAAAAAATGAGTTAGTTGAGTGATCATCAAGTAGAATTGTTGATAATTGAAAGATGAAAAGCAATATATATATATATATATATATATATATATATATATATATATATGCTTGTAGCTTAAGCATTATTAGTTTCCTTTGAATTGCTTCTATTTCAATTGAATGAGTTGAGATTCATGATCACTTCACGAGAGATTTTCCAAAGTTGCACATTTACATCAAAGATCTACTCTAGTGTAGACATAGCATATTAATCAGCCCTATTCTATTGGTTGATAGGACAATAATCTCCACACATCCTTCTATTTGTGTAGTTGCCATGCATATCCTTCTTGGTTGGCATCACTATTGCTGAAACATATTCCCTATGTGAAAACTTCACCAAACCCTATATTAAAAAGATCTTTACTCCAACTTTGAATCAAGGCTCTCTCCATATGACTCTATTTATAAGAATATCAAAAGACTTGCATATCTTTAGTCAACTCAATTCAGATACCAAGTCACCTTAGACCACCCAAATCCTTTATACTAAAGGAAAAAAACTCGTGTAGCTCCTCAGAACCTACAAACGCTCCATCTTTCCTCTCTTGTAAGCTTGGGTCAACTGTCTAGCTCCAAAGTATCCTTTGTAACTACTATAGAGGTGGAAGATGCATTGATTGGTTGCTACACCAAGCCATTGGTAAGAAATAATTTCTTGCACCCAACTGCTAGGATCTCCCACCTTAGAGCAAAAGACTCCTTCTTCTTTGATTACAAGATTTACACAACCTATAGTTGCATCCCAAGGACACCAAGGGTGTATCCCAAGTAGATCACTCTCACTAATATTCATTAGTTTTGCACAAGGAATACCATGCCCACTTGGTTCATCTTTCCAAGCACATACCAAAATTATCTTGATAGGCACAAAACTCACAAGTGTCCAAGTGATGATGCTTGTCAACTACATCTTACATATCTTACATTGCTTAGCCAATCCAAGGCTCACAATCAAGGTAAAATAGTTTAGGTCCATAGCTTGACCTAACACTTGATGCTTGCATGTCTTCTACACTATTGACTTAGCAAGAATGCCAATATGAAAACCCATCATCCACTCTCTCTGATCAATGTTGGGCTCCACAATTATTGTAATTATAAGTCTTAAACAAGTTCAAGACCTCCATCCAGATAAGCATTGAAGGCTAAGAAAATCATGAGTGTAATTACACTAGCTCTAGGTTATCTTAGAAGGTTCATCACTGCCATAAGTAACCTATCAACCACTCTCATCGTTTGAGTCTAGCGTCCAGCATCAAAAATATCATCAACAATAAGGTGTGGTAGTCCTATGATAGTAGTTGCTAAATCCTATCATAGGCATGTTGTAAAAGCTCTCTAAGTAAGATAATGGGCATGAGATCAAACTCTAGCATCCAACAACACTTTAAGGCCAATCCAAGACTGGACTTAATGTGTACTTGCCATCATCTATGTACAAGAGTCACCTATCAAAAGGACTTTCTCCAAAATTTATGCTAGAGAAATTTCTTGATGAACTTAGACATGTTATAGTATATATAGCATCTCTCAAAATGTACTAGAGCGTGGATCTTGCAAACCTTGTTCTCAACCAACATGTGTATGTTCTTGACATGGCTATCCAAAAATCACCAAACGAATAGTTCCATTTCTTTCCAGATTGTGCCCCTACAAGGAAATATTTGATGGTAGGGCCTTCTAGTAACCCTTAGTTACTGACATTGGTAATAACTTTGGATACCAATAGCCAAGTGTGCCACAAAATGTAGAGATTCTCATCTACCAGTCTAGTCCTTCTCCACATACATGTAATATGGTGCCAAGAAATAACACAAAAAAATTGTGTTTACTTTACTTCTTTTGTATCAAAAATATGACCACTAGAGGGAGAAAATGGGCAAATCCATATATTTAGTTCATTGAAAAGCAAGGACTCATTTTGGGTTCCTTTGGAGGGAAACCTGATCTCCTTAAGGAAGGAAATTTTGTTTTTCTTTGGAAGGAAACTTGGTGACCTTCAAGAAGGAAATCTACCATGCCTTTGGAGGGCTATGAGTATCTTTGAAATGACATTAAAATATGTAGCAAATTCTTGAATGTACATTTGGCACTGGCTAAACTGCGTGGCCTCCAAGGGTGACAAGTGAGGATAACCAGCAATGATTGAATATCATTGGAAGGCAGGAAACTAAGAGAATAAGGAAGAGCACTTCAACTAAAGAGGTTCAAATATTTCCAATTTCCTTCATGTTTGCACAACCTAGTCTTCCAATTATCAAACATCAATTAACAGAGTGCATTATGAGTTCCCTTGGGTGTCAATTTGGTTTGATCACTATTTATAGTTGCCAAAATTGTGAGAGGAGTGAATCAAAGGAGCTTAATTAGAATGAATTTCAAACCCCCACGGTCAATCCATAGGAAATGTTAGCAAGAAAGGTTGTCCTCAAGAAATTGAAACTCACCTTCCCCTTATAGATATGGGAGTACAATCCGACAACCATGGCCTAGAAATTTTTGGGTCATGTAATACTCCGAGGACAAGAGAAGAGAGAAAACACAGATTTCACACTCAACCATTCGATGCCCCAAGGGAGCACCTTCTCTTTATTATATAGACAAAGAGGATCTCCTCAAAGGAAGCTCCACCATAGGATTAGGGACATAGATAGGTGACATGTCAGCAAGCTCCACCCTTGGATTACTTACTTGGATGGATGACCTGTCTGGTCTAGGACCTATCTGGTTGGTCAAACAAACTTTGACCGAAGGGAATCTTTTAGGGAATCTTCTTGTAGGAATCTCAGAATCATGTGAGTAAGGTACCGTTGGAAAGCTCTCAACAAGACAAAGCAGGGGGAAGGGAAGGCCAGCCCTTCTTTGTTGGGGGGGGGGAATCTGCACATTTTTGAGGTCTAATTCATTCATTTAGGCTTCCAAAATTGCCTTCAAAGATTTCAGGCATATTTTGATTCCTACTCTATTAGTAGAAGTCCCCTTTTGGTGATACCTCTTTCTGATCTTTTTAGTCCATCATGTGTAACATCCTTCCAGATGTTACCAAACCAATTCTCATCTTTAAGTCATATGTCTAGCTATTGGTTCTAAGGTTCTCAAGTCTATTTCAGTTTCTGCCCTATTAGTAGAAGTACTCTTTTGGTGATACTTCTATCTGATCTATTTTGACCATCATGTATAACATCATTCTAGATATTACCAAACCAAATTTCATATCTAGATCATATGGCTAACCCTTGGTATTACAGACCTCCCTCCTTTTAAGATACAACGTCCTCGTTGTGCAATTGTTGCTCAAATGCTTGCACCAACACCGGTGCATGTGCCAAATTTGCAGCAGGTTCCCAGGTTGCTTCATAGAGGAGGTAAACTTTCCATTGTACTAGATATTCCACCCGCGGATGGCAAGTACCACGCATGCGCTTTTGGAGAATCCGCTCCACTTCATATTCCTCTATGCCATCAATGAGTGTCGAACAAGGTCGAATGTCCTGTGTGGAAGGACCTTGGCCTGATCGGGGAGCATATCTGCATAGTAGGGAGACATGGAACACTGGATGGATCTTCATGTGTGGTGGTAGCTCAAGGTGATAGGCCACAGCGCCGATGCGATGAAGAATCGAGAAAGGCCCAATAAAACGCGGTCTGAGCTTACGAGATCCAACTAATGTAAGGTTGGTTGTCGATAGCCACACTTGATCCCCAACATTAAACTCCATGTGCCTACGGTGTGCATTAGCATATTTGTTTTGTCAATTTTGTGCAATTTGTAACTTGTGCTTGGCGCTCTCCACACCGTGTTGGATTCTAGAAACAAATGTGTTGACTGCATCAACCTTGGTAGTCACTGGACGGATCTTCATCAAACTAGAAGGTGTGAAGGGATGCTCACCATACATGAGGAAGAACGGAGTGACCTGGGTGGAGGCATTCACTGAATTGTTGTAAGTGAATTCCACCAACGGTAGTAGGGTGTCCCACCTCTCTTGCTCTTCTAAGGTGAAGCCGCGTAACATGTCTTCAATCGTGCAATTAGCCCGCTCTGTTTGGCCATCTGTTTGTGGGTGGTAAGCTGTGGACATGGCCAACTTGGTTTTGAAGAAACCAAAGAGTGTTTGCCAAAACAAACTAGTGAATTGGGTGCCTCTATCGGTGATGAGTACTCTAGACAAGCCATGGTGAGCAAAGATTGCATCTAAGTATAGTTGAGCTAGTGGTGGAGCGGTCACCTCCTTGGTGGTAGGGCGTACATGAATCATTTTTCTGAGCCGGTCCACAAAGACCACAATAGAGTCAAACCCTGAGGTGGTCTTGGGTAATTCACAGACGAGATCCATACTCACTTGTTCCCAACATTGGGTAGAAGTGGGGAGAGGTTGAAGGAGCCCTGCAAGAGCTTGATTAGAAGCTTTGTTCTGTTGACAAAGTAGGCAGCTATGCATATAGTCCATCACGTTGTTGCTCATCTTGGGCTAATAGTAATGGCGCTTGACAGCATCCAAGGTCTTGTCCACCCCGACATGAGCTGTAATGGCCGAATCATGACATTCTGCTAGAATGGTGGTGCGTAATTTTGGGACATTTGGGATCCATAATATGCCATCCCAAAAGGTGAGTCCTTGGGTGCTGGTGACACCTTTGGACGATTGCGCTTCTACAATCTGTGGATCAGTTTTTGTAGCAGCCAAAATCTCTTGCCAGAATTCAAGGTTAATCTTAACCTCTGCCACCAAGTTGTTGGCCATTGGCATGCGGGTGAATGCATCTGCAAGTTGCTTCTTACCTTCCACGTAGGTGATTGTCATGTTGAAGCATTGTCGCCACTCTACCTATAGAATTTGGTGACGAGATAGATCCTTCTGTGTCTTGAGGTAGACTAGAGGTTTGTGGTGTGTCTTTACTACAAATACCTTCTTGCCCAGGTAGTGCTTCCAATGCTTGGTTGCTAGAACAATGGCCTGCTCTTCTTGTTCTATGGTGTGGTAGTTGCGCTCTGCCAATAATAACTTTTGAGAGAAATATGCAATTGGATGCCATCCGTCATGTCACTCTTGTTGTAGGACTGCTCCTATTGCTACGCTTGATGCATCTGTAGCCAACTTGATTGGATGTTTTGGGTCATACCACTTCAAGATTGGTGCATGTAGCAAGGCGGCCTTCAATTCTTGAAAGGCCAACTCTTGTGCAGTTCCCCATGTCCACTTCTTCCCCTTGCCAAGTAGTGCCATTAAAGGCTGTGCAACCTTGGAGAAGTCCTTGACAAATCTACGATAGAATCCCGTCAACCCCAAGAAGCTCTTAAGTTGAGTCTGATCTTCTGGGGCACTCCATTTTTTGAATGACCTCTATTTTATCTGTCAATACTTGAATGCCCTCTGCACTTACTCTATGCCCTAAGTAGTCTACTTTAGATTTGCCAAACTCACACTTTGAGATTTTGGCATACAACTGATTCTGTCTTAGAATCTGGAGGACCTCTCGTAGATGTTGTTTGTGTTCTATCATTGTGCTACTATATATTAAGATATCATCCAAGAAGACAATAATAGACGTATCCAAGTATGGACGAAATATGTCATTCATTAGACTCATGAAAGTGGCAGGCGCATTGGTGAGGCCAAAAGGCATCACAAGATACTCAAAGTGGCCATACTTGGTTCGAAAGGCAGTTTTGTACACATCCTCCTCTGCAATTCGGATTTGATTGTAACCGCTCCGCAAGTCCAGTTTGGTGAAGTATCTTGCTCCATGGAGTTGATCAAGCAGGTCATCTATGCGAGGTAAGGGGTATTTGTTCTTCACTGTTTGTTGATTGAGACCCCGATAGTCAATGCACATGCGCATTGTACCATCCTTCTTCTTCACAAACAAGACAGGGGCCCCATATGGTGATACGCTACGTTGGATGAACCCTTTTTGTAGCATCTCCTCAATTTGAGTCTTACACTCCTCCAACTCATGAGGTGATAGGCGATATGGGGCCTTACAAGGAGGTGTCTTCCCTGGGAGTGTCTCTATTTTGTGATCTACTCACCTTTTAGGTGGTAATCCTGAGGGTACATCATTGGGAAAGACATCTTGAAACTCATCCACCACATCCTTCAATTTCTCAAGAATTTTTCTAGCAAGTTGTGCACTCTAGACTTCTCTTATTAGACCCATAAAACATCTATCGGTCCTACAGACAGTTGTCATCCCTACGACATATAAAGGCAGTTTCTGCCTGTGTGATTTTTCTTTAACCCCAATGATTGACCATTGGTGGGTTCTCACTACTTTCTTCCTCCAATCCACCATTGGGTTGTACTGCTCCATCCATGGCATGCCTAAAATTGCATCATAACGGGCTAACTGTATCACTCGCCACTCAATTGCTTCCTGATATTCTCCTACAGAGAGGGTTACCCGTCTAGGTAATGATTCAATCTCTCTATTTGCCCATTTGGTTACTCTACTTCTTCACTTCCATCTCTCTCTAGATCTATTCCCAATCTTATTGCAACAGAGCAAGACAAGAAATTCTATGTTGCTCCCGAATCTATTAATACTCTCACTTGATTACCTTCTAGGATTCCATTCACGACAATCAATTGTGAGGTTGCCTTTTGGGATCTTTGCGCATTATTCTTCTTCCTTCCCTCGCTTCTTTGTTGCCTTATTGAGCCAATAAGGCCGCGAGGTACATTTACTGGCAATCTTTGTTTTTCGAAGTGGTTTCCGCCTCCTCCTCTTCAATGTGCCTCTCCATGTTGTTCTAAGATCACCTGTACAAAGGCCAAGGGCCTCTAGGGAAACAAGTGCAACAATTGGTAGATATGTGCCCAATACAGCCACAATTGTAACAACGGCGTTGTTCTCCTCGAGTCCCTTCTCCTCGAGTCCCTTCTCCTTGTGGGACTCCATCTCTTTGTTCTTCTACCCGTCCTTGCTCCCCTTGAAGCGGCCGTGCTCCTCGATCTCGGAATCAAAGGTTGCCCAATCCCATTGGTACTGGTCCACCCATGTGTGGCATTTCTACCCGATAATGTTGAGGTGGAACTACTCCTTCACCTCCACCTAATGCTCTTGCTATTCTTTGCGCACAAGCAATGGCTTCAAATACCGTGCGAGGGTTTTGCACCATGACTTCTTGGCGAATCCGCTCTTTCAACCCTCGTTTGAAATTGTTGAGAGCCTCTGCTAGACTCATGTCGGTAATTGCGACTTGTAGATCCAGAAATGCCTCCACATACTCTTGTACGCTATTCTTCTATCTCAATCCCCATAGTCGGGTTTGAGCCATCTGCACAGAATCCACCGATTGGAAATTCTTCAACAGTCCTTCTTACATTGCTGTCCATGTGACTTCCATTCTCTCTACCAGCATGGATTGTTCCCAAGCATCATACCATGTGAGGGCTTTATCGGTCAAGTACCCACATGCAAACACGCCTACAGCATGCTCTATGATCTCTGTTGAAAACAATCAGAAATATCGATTCATTCTCGAGATCCAATAATCCACTACTCCCATCGTACGTTGCTCCTTGTAAGGCTCGATGTTGCAGGTCTTCTTCATCCGGAGTAGCAATGTGGCTTCATCATTGATAGGGTTTGTAGGCACAGGTGCCTCTCCAAGTACTTCAGTCGTAGGTACTGGATTTTGAGACCGCTCTTCTTCTTGCATGGCTTGATCGTTCCTGAGGATCTGCACTTGACATTGTAATGTCTCCATGGTCATCTTAATTTCTCAAAATTCATTCAACATCCCTTGCATTCCTTGCACCAACTCTTGCAACTACGGATCTATGGTTCCTGCAACACCCAATTGCTTACATCTACTTCAATACAGAGTCAATATAATCACTCTGGGAGGCGCACAAACTATCGGAACTACCATTGGGACCTCAAAAGCTATCACTCATTGATAATATTCCTCACAAAAATTCCTAACCACAAAATCTTTAAACATCACTTTCAGCCTCACTACATAACAAATTTCTACTTGAGTGTTGAAAGGGAGAGGATTTGGGACATTCATATCCATATTATCATAATAGAATGTAGATCGTCAAATCCCACTCTCTGTCATATATCACCACATGTAGAATCACCGGGTTTGGTGAGTTCATCACTCTGTCCATGAATTCCGCACCAAAGTGATAAACTAGTGATACCCTCATCTGCTCACACTGGATGTACATAACCTTGATGTGGAATGGGTTTGAGAATGGAAAGCTAGGTGCGGGAAATTGTCCCCCTGGCGCATCCATCCCATCCGCTCTCTAAAGTCCTTCCTAAGTCTAGCGATTACTCTATGTTCTCCACCTCAAATTACTCAGTTTTAGTAGTTCATGCTATTCCAAGAGGGGTGATCCACTCTCTTGGACTAGAACACTCGCTCTGATACCATTGTAATACTCCAAGGACAAGAGAAGAGAGAAAACACAGATTGCACACTCAACCATTCGATGCCCCAAGGGAGCACCTTCTCTTTATTATATAGACAAAGAGGATCTCCTCAAAGGAAGCTCCACCATAGGATTAGGGACACAGATAGGTGACATGTCAGCAAGCTCCACCCTTTGATTACTTACTTGGATGGATGACCTGTCTGGTCTAGGTCCTATCTGGTTGGTCAAACAAGCTTTGACCGGAGGGAATCTTTTAGGGAATCTTCTTGTAGGAATCTCAGAATCATGTGAGTAAGGTACCGTTGGAAAGCTCTCAACGAGACAAAGCAGGGGGAAGGGAAGGCCAGCCCTTCTTTGTTGGGGGGGGGGAATCTGCACATTTTTGAGGTCTAATTCATCCGTTTAGGCCTCCAAAATTGCCTTCAAAGATTTCAGGCATATTTCGATTCCTACTCTATTAGTAGAAGTCCCCTTTTGGTGATACCTCTTTCTGATCTTTTTAGTCCATCATGTGTAACATCCTTCCAGATGTTACCAAACCAATTCTCACCTTTAAATCATATGTCTAGCTATTGGTTCTAAGGTTCTCAAGTCTATTTCGGTTTCTGCCCTATTAGTAGAAGTACTCTTTTGGTGATACTTCTATCTGATCTATTTTGACCATCATGTATAACATCATTCTAGATATTACCAAACCAAATTTCACATCTAGATCATATGGCTAACCCTTGGTATTACAGGTCAAAAGAGGGTATTATCTGAAAGTTTGCAAGCTTAGGTGACGGTTTGGACACCCTCCCATTGGAGAGTTGTATTGCATGAGAGTTCATGGCAAGCTGGTGGGGCACGGGAAAGCATACAGGCGGGAGCAACGATGACCATTGCCTTTAGGTGCAAGGAGTACCGATATGCACTTAGGCTATCCTTGGATTTTTTTGTCCCACTAGCAATTGAGACTTTTGTGTGCCTACATCAACCATTTAGATGGTCTTCTCAGGATGCAAAACAAGGTTCTTTGTAGAGGAGAGGGACACTGGCTGTCTCTCTAGCCATGCTCATATCCTATTAACAACAGCATGTTTCAGTCACTTTGCAACATGCTCAAGCTTTGGGTCTGCACCGCCGGGCGGCTGCTGTAGGCATACCCAACATGGCAAGGGTCTTCCATCTCCACTTACTAGATATACCATTGTAGGACCTTGCCACACCATTTAGGAGTAGACTTTCACACTCTCTAGTTTCTTTGGGGTTGGTTGTAGCTTGTTTTTTCCCTTGTGCTACCTTTGGATCCTTCTTTGAGTTTTCTTCTTGTTTGCCATGTGTGACTTTTGGGCCTTGCGCTCTTAGCTCTTTTTGCGCTTGTTTGTGCCTTGTACTCCTTTACTATTTTCTATATTTTACAAAAAAATCTGGCTGAGTTTACATTCATGGTGATGTTAGGTCCTAGATTCTCTACAAGAATAATTATTGAGTTACTTAAAATGTAGTTCATGAATGAAACATGAGGAGCTCTCTAACTAGGGAGTTTCACTTATTGATGGATAGGTTGATTAAATAAGTCTCCCCTAAATTTGTATATCTAGAGTATATCTCTTCTCTAACATACTCATATCAAATTACTATCAGATAAATTATTATATATACCTTCTCACATTATATATAGAATATCTTGCAGAACAAAAAGATTTCATTAGCTTATCAATAATTGAACGAATAGTAAGGGTAATAGCTCTACTTAAAGTACTGAAAATAATGTTATTGGATCTTATAAATATAAGATCGATAATTGCACCAAATCTCCAATTCAAAAGTGAAGAAGTACTTGTATCCGTTTGAAATACTTGTATTTCATCTTATGACAATTAAATGCTTAATTTTTTAATATTCTACGTAAATGGATTAAGTTTGCTGAGCAGTCTACAGATCTTATTTAAAAAGTAAAATACTCTGAGTAGATTAAAGAGGTTTAACTGATATTACGTTGATATAAAGGATTTATAGATTCCTTTTATGTCAAATGTATCTGAATTATTTTATTTTATTTTTAAATTTTAATAGTTATATTAAGTATTTTATGAAAGTGTTTTTTTAGACACAAATACCAATTACACTATACTTCATTAAATTAGCAATTTTCTAGTGATTTTCTCATTTTTTTGAAATTCTTACGAATAATATTATATTATTAGAATTTTTTAGTATAAGTCATATTCTATCTATTTTGAAGAAGGCATATAGCTTTCGATTTGTAATGGGATCTGTCTCCAAAGGTACATGAAGAAACTTATAAATTGATAACACCAATTTGTGAATATGGGCCTAGGTTGAGATGTACCTGAAATATATTTCAAGATTATGTGAAAAATATGGACCAAAATAATGGATTTTGAAGCATTAAGGAGACAAATAAACTAAATAAATATAAAACAATTACTCAAGTAAAGAGTCTAACGCTGGAAAGGGGGGAAATATTAATTTAGAGAATATTAACATGGAGAGTTAATACAACATATGTTTGAGAAATAATAAATAGTAAAATCGGTTGGCTGCGAATAAAGTCCCAAGTGATATATCACTTGGTTCTAACCCTCATTAAAACACAATGTAGTGTCCTAAATATTCTTTTTTCTCATGGGTTTAAGTCAACCATTGGTAGTCTCTATAATCTTCTTCGTACAGATTTAGTGTGGATCTATCACATTACCTTGTCTCGTTATATATGAAATACAAATATTTAGGGGTTGTTAAATCGACTCTTCTCTTTGGTTAAAATGATCCATCCTTTTACTTTTACATCCTGATGACGTGGTCCAGTAATTTACACCCGTGGGGATGGGCTTCCTCGTTGACAACCCATGGCGTGAGTGCGAGGTACGAAAATGAATAATTTTTACAAGCAGGGAATCGATTTACCTATCTTTTTTATTTTAAAGAACCAATATACATTATATAATAAGCACCAATAAAAAAAAATATTTTTTATTTTTTATTTTTATCTATTTATTTATTTTTACATCTAACGGAACATCTGCTTCAAATAATCACTCGATGATGAACTCAACCATGGTATGTCCAAATTTTATAACATTGTATATTTTACTCAAATTCAAGGAATCTTTTCACCATCGATCAGTTCGTGCATTAAGAATTTTGCCGCATATAATACCCCCGCGATCTCATTCGTTCTTTACTTATATGTAGGCAAATGAATTAATTAAATTATACTTGATTAAATAAACACAAAAAGTGATCAATTATTTATTTTTATATATCATATGTCAGTCGAATTGCCTAAAATCATCGTTTTGAAAGGGTTCATTCTCTGAGCATTAAATTTCGGTCTCTTACTCTTCTGCTGAACGAGAAAATGGTCAACATGGTCAACAAACCCAGGACGAATAAATGGAAAAAGCAAACTGAGTTATATTTTAGATATGTTAATTCACCCTATGTACGGCAAATGCCATACGCCTTCAGTAAGGCAAATAAATTCTTCCTTTACACACGTGGCGAAACGATCGGTAGTGCATTCTTCTCCTCTATGTAGTCGTTTTGTCTCTTTCTGGTTTGGTTGCCTAAACTAGTAAGGCATGGCACTTTACTGATTTAAAAGGGCAAGTGGAGGGTTCAGCAAAGGCTGAAGTAACGAACCACCGCACGACACGTACTGAAAGATGTCTCTACGGTGGGGCCAGAGCAGAGAGCCAGTTCTTGCGTTTCATCCAGAACCGTCCATTGCTTTCATACCACTTCAAGATGCACAAGAACGAGAGAGACATGCCTTTTACTGGCAGGACCAGCGCCCATCAAAGCCCATCGACGGCTACTAGCAAGTCCAACGATCCAGGAGTCAATAAACATGGAGGTACCTCTCTTTTCCCGTCGCATCAGCCTCTTAGGGCGCCACCTCAGCCGTTTAGAAGCCAGCTGGTCGGGAAGCATTCATCCTGGCTGGCAGAGAGTGGTGACGCGTCCAGGGAGTGTTTTCCTATTAGAGGAGCGAGGCCAACTCAGCAAGCTTGGTGGTCTCTTCTCAGCAGAAGGACTTCAAAGATTTCTGCATTTCGAACGCTGGATTCATCATTTCGGCCAAACCTGAATTTCTTGTCCTCTAAGGTCAAGAAATTTGGTCGAAGGATGTTGATGCGTGCCGTAATTTCTTCAAGGCCGAACGTTCCATTTTCTTATGCGAAATGTGATACGGCGCTGGGGCCAGGCAGGGTGTTACCTCAGAGAAGGAGGTCCAGTTTCCATTCGAGGACGAGAATATTGAGAACTGTTTCAGAGGCGGCGGCAAATGCGAGCTCGAATTCTTCTGGAGGGAACCCGCAAATACTTCATGAGATTTCTGAGACTGTCGTTGAGAATTCGGGCTTTTCGAGTAATCTTGTCGGTGGGTCCGGTGGAAATCATCAACCAATTGGCACAGTTTCTCAGGATGGTAGAGCAGTATTTCTCCATATTCCTCTGTTGGAGAATCTCCAGGGAAGAAATGAGGGAGCAATATCACTCTTGGAGAATGTTGGAGGGGTGACTCTCCTGGAGGATTTCCAGGGAAGAAATGTCGAGCAAGTTGGGAGGAAGTACGAAAAGATATCCGTAGGGAATACAAGTGAGGGAAACTCGGGAGATTTCGGGAAGTTGGTGTCAGCAATGGGCCTGATTATGGGAACAGCAGTAGGTCCAGGAATTCTGGGACTACCTTCTGCTACATTGCCTGCCGGACTACAAGCCTCGACTGTGATGATAGTTGGAGCATGGGCTTATGTGTTGGCTTCCATTCTGCTGGTGGCAGAGCTCAGCTGTGCAGTGATGGCAGACAGAGGGGAGGACGAAATAAGCTTTACGGGTTTGGTAGAGCATACGTTGGGGTTTAGTGGAGCTCGTGCAGTTGCAGTGGTGTATGCTTCGTTGAACTATGCTCTCTTAGTAGCGTGTGTAGCTGGGTTGGGGTCCATTCTTCATGGATGGTTGCCCATGTCTCCCGGGGCAGGGAGTGCTCTATCTGCAGCCGTTGTGGGTGGACTGGTAGCTTTTGCTCCATTTAAAATTTTAGATGGGTTTAACAGAGGCTTGTGTGGGTTGATGATGACAGCCATCGTGAGTCTCGTGGCTGTAGGGATGTATGCAGGGAAAGATATCCTGATCAATAGAGGAGTAACTCAATTGTCTTCTTTTACTTCTATTCTCTCAGCAGTCCCAATTACAGTGCTCACTCTGGGGTTTCATGTTATTACTCCCGTAGTCTGCAGACTCATGAAAGGAAGCCCTCAGGAGGCAAGGAGAGCTATAGTTTTAGGAGGGTCTGTGCCGCTGGCTATGGTTTTGGCTTGGAACGGAGTGATCCTTAGCCTCAGTCCGGTCGGTTCCAGTGCTCTAGATCCGATTAAACTTCTACTGTCTTTGAATCAATCTGCTGCTCCTGCTGTGCAAGGGTTTGCCTTTGCTGCTCTTGGGAGTACTCTGATTGGGTATGCAGTCAGTTTTCCAAAGCAGCTTGCTGATACTAGTCGAATTTTCAGTCGGAAGAAGCAAGAAGAGGGAGAGAGAATCTTTGCAGATTCTCAACAACTGGGACCCTTGTTATGGGCTCTGTGTCCACCGACGATAGCTGCTATAATGTGGCCCACGGCATTCGCTTCGGCACTCGACTTTGCTGGGGTCTATGCAAATTGTTTCCTTTTTGGTATCTTGCCTCCCGTCATGACATGGATATACCGGTATCGCCAGAACAGGGGGTAAGTAACTGTAGAATCAAACCTTGATTATCTTCGTTCATTGTTTCCCGCCCTCTTCTTTCTTGCCCCTTTGCTAATCGTAGGTATTTGAGCTTACCTACAACTATCACGCATTTGACTTGATTCTGTAAATTTCTCCTATTCACGTTTCCTGAAAATATACACTCCGAAGTAGTCTTGTATTCTCTTATCATCATATTTCTATCAAGATTCAACTCTTGTTAGCCAGAGGGCATTGTTCAGTACAGTTATGGTAGTTGTGTTTTAAGCTTCTGAAGTTTGCTGAGTGGTGAGTAGCTAATATGAAATCTTGCATTTTCGCATACTTCATGTTTCAATCAAATTTCAACGCTTGCTAGCCGGAGGGTATTGTTCAGTACAGTTAAGTTGTTTGTGTTCTAGCTTTTGAGGGTTGGTAAGTGGTGAGTAGCTAATGTAAAATTTCTTTCCAGTAAGCGTTTTTGGATACTCAAGCCGGGTTATTATTTGACATCGTCTCACAGGGTCACAGTGCCATCCACAAGGGATAAGCAGCTGGTTCCAGGGGGCAAGTTGCTCCTGATCGTGCTTCTGAGTATCTCGATATTACTGGGCGTGAAACCCAAATTTTGAAGCTCATGTGATCTTACACAAGGAATTTTATGCTCTCACCAAACTCGCCTACGAAGAGTGAAGTCTATAAAGATGGACCTGGTCCCTGACATGCTCGAACATGTATGTGACGACGAACTTGACTGGAACTCTTTATGCCTCTTTTCATGATGCTATCTGAAATTTTTCTTCTCCTTTGTATCTTGATATTGATAATAGCAACCAATGGACAGCCGTTCTTATACCAGTTGCAGTGGAGTTTAGGTGTATTTTGACAAGGCAAGGTAGGAACTACGTTTTACTACAGATAGAGAACTTGCAGTGTAGTTTAGGATCATCTTGACAATCACAGTAGAAATTACATGTAACCACTGGGAATTGTCATGGCTTTCTGATGTCTTCCTATGTCTAGTTTCAATGCTTCTAAAGGCAAAGAGGTTTTGGTGAATATCTCATTCACTTCCAAGTTGTTTCTCAAAGCCAAATTCCTGAGTGAGGTGTGTTGAATTGTGCTTTTGAAATGGTTGAAACATCTCGGATGAATTTGGTGACACGGTATTTTTCTCAGTCGACCAGTTCTTTCGTTTACAGAGCCGCTTTTGTAAAAGAGAATGTGACCTAGTTAGAACTGAGCTGTTACTTGACACTAACTGTTCCACCCAATTAGGCTGAATGGAACTCTTCACATCAGCTCCGATCAGAGCTGCTGCTTCTTATTGGTAGAGGCAAAACTATTTTGCATGATACACACGGGTTTCTAGATGATCCGCTTCTTTGAGGCCAGAAACTGGCATATGAATTAGCCTGCTCAGTAGAAGTCTAACAAGTATGAACTTTGTCGTTTCGCTTCCTTTGCCTTCTTGGCTTGAACGCTTGCCTGATCACTGAAGCATAGAAGGTAAATGAGTCCATCAAGAGCAAAGGATGCGATAGCTTAGCATGTCCTAGGCAGCATCGAAGTTACTCAATTACCACAGCTACGCGAGCTTGAATTACAATATATGCATCACAGGAACAGAGTTTTCTCCCTGTTGTGATGAATAGTAAGATACAGCACATTAATTGCATGCAGCACAGTAATTGGATTTCTTGCAGAGCCTGCTCCTGATTAACTGGAGATGGACAATTGGATCTGAGTTTACAGCGAAAGAAGAACACAATATAGACACCGGTAAGATCGAGTATAGTATGAATAGACTCAGAGGGGGTTTGATCTCTTTGAATCAAGAAGAAAATCACTCTCGACGGACGGATGTGTGAGACTCTTAACTCTTACTCATGTCCAACAAAGTTCACCGAGGATGGCTCAAAATGGCTCGGATAAGCCGTCTAAAATCCCCGAAGATTTCTAATAACCTCATCATTGTGGGGTTTACCTTGAAGCCCTAAATCCAGACCTCAACAAAATGAAATTGTTGCAGTCGATGCAGACGTTAAGTTCAAGATTGATATCCCAATAATTGGTTCGTCTCCATAAGATATGTGGGCTATGAAGTCCGCAGGCTAAAAACCCGACATAGTTAAACTGTGCCTCATTATCCCAGCTACGCCTCATATTGGAAGATGAGAGTTTTTAAAGTTGATATTGCCATTTCTTGCTTGTATAATTCAGCTATCGGGATGAACGAAGAAAGCAAAAATACATTGCATCTTAGTGTCAGACAGCGACGGTTTGGAATTAGATTCACTTCACCGAAACTTATGTCGCTGAAGTGAATTGGACTGATAATGATCCTCTCTT
Source organism: Lunularia cruciata (assembly GCA_948567375.1). Lineage (NCBI taxonomy): Eukaryota > Viridiplantae > Streptophyta > Marchantiopsida > Lunulariales > Lunulariaceae > Lunularia > Lunularia cruciata. The sequence continues at coordinate 57,739,142 of OX419762.1, read as the reverse complement.
TTCCCAGTAAATCTGGAGATATTTTTTGGTATCTTCTTTTCCTTTTTGGAAAGAACTCTTTTCATTGTGGAGGTGGGATCTGTTTCGCAGCATATCTACCAGTGCCGCGATTGCTTTTGTAAATTAGAACGCGGTTGTCTATATCCATTCCCAGATTTACCGAAGGAGATCGGTCATGAATTGTGAGTCTGACAAACAGAGCTTGAGAGGTAATGCGGATGTGTGCGAGATATAAACAAATTCCAAAAATCGATCTTATATTAGGTAGATCCTTGGTAATTAAACTGTAGCTGAGCAGAATTTGAGAAATTTGAGCCCACTGCTGCAGAAGATCATATAAGCGCAATTTTCAGCAAATTGAGGACTAGACTAAGGTAGAAACATCAGACAACCCGACAACACATAGATAGGATTTGAATCTACCGAGTTGATTAGAATTTGACAGTCAGATGGAGAATTGAGTTTAGGATTGTGTCGAAAGTTCAGTCGTGATGTACCAACTACTCAGCTCAACCAAATGACGCCAGCTATCTCATGAGTAAAAACCCTCGCTAGGATTGACTTGAATTCTCCAAGTTCATACAATTCTGCTTGCAATCTCCTGTACTAACAGCAGCTCCGCCAATTTTGACCTCAGGTCCATAGACAGTGATGTGTGATGGCTAAATTTGAAGTCCGCGTAACACAGACTTTTTGACAGTTCTAGGAATCAAGTTTCTTATGCGACTTATCTGGTCTCAACATCGACAAGAGAAGAAATCCTCATGAATGTACCGTGGTATTGTTGTGTGGGCTGCTTCAAGTTTGAGTATCCCACATTCCTGAGGCCATATTCAGAGATGAGGATTTTGCAGATACATGAGGAAAACGTATCTTGACCAGCAAATTCGATTCATAAGCAGCCAATTGAGCTTCAGTAAAAACAGAGTCCAAAAAGGAGTGCCGTTGTTACCGCTGGTTTAAACATTGACCATCGTCAGTGTTTGACTAGTTCTTCGTCACATGAGTTTCACACAGTGAGACCCTGATTCCGATAATGGGAAACACAACTGTATATAACTCATCAAATTCTCAGTGAACAAGCTCTGCTTACAGAGCAGACCTTATAGTCAGTCAAATTTAGATATTCAAGTAAAACGTGCAATTCCCACGCAACCCGTAAATGCTCGACAATTGATTCACCACGACGATTGAACGCTCTCTGGGAGCTTTCTTAATTCCACTTCTGATCATACAAAAATCTGAAATAGCTTTAGATGAAGCTTCGCTTCATCTAAAGATAACGTCGACTCTTTCTTGTCTTATGCAGATACTTCTATCTTCTCCATTACGATGTTTCCGTTGTTGTGCTTATGACCACTACAAACAAATACCTGCAACGACTCTTACACAGAGGGCACAAATTAGATCTATAAGTATTGACTTTCAAGTCTGCGTAGTCTTCTCACAAACAACCAAAGTGCACCGTACTCCAAAGTTCATGTTCCGTCTCTTCGCACCTAGTTCAAACAAGGACTCGCTTTCAATGAACATTACCTTCCTGGAAAGAGCGCTGCACGTATCGCTCGACCCTCAAATCTTTGACTCGTTAATATTTTGACCACTTCTTACTGATCAAAGTCCCTGAAGTTATGTCACCTTTGTGACACAGGCCGAGTGCCTAAACATTCTTTTCTCACTCAGGTACACGAGAACGTGCACATCATGGGTACCGGTGGGCATATATTCATTATTCACCACCAGCTCGAAGCACTAGAGCAATTAACGCAGAATATTTCCACTCCAAGGGATTTCTGCCACTGCATTGAATCGAGATGACAATCAACGCTTTCACACTCTCCAGCAAGCAATCGGCATTCATCATGTGCAGAAATTCATGTCGCGCAAGATGATACTGTTCATACCGAGCAGAAGACCAAAGGAGATAAGACCTCCATTAGACAAACCTGAAACCGTGGGATCAACGAAACTCCACGCTCAATCTTGACTGAACCCGGCGAGAATTATGATCAATTTCATAGTTACTTCCTCATCACTACTAGTGAGCTTTAAGGGGTTTCCATCAGTCGCATGAGTCTGCTTTCATGACAATTTAGCTCGAATTTGGTCTAGTTTGAACTACTGGTCAACGCGAGTTGACTCATGTTCATGTTTCGGTCCTCATCACATGATGGTATGCTCCAAGCATCCTTCGCGTTCTCACTTTTGGTAACCCGAAACCCTTAATTGAGTTACATGATTGAGGTCGAGTCAAAGGCCCCCGGAATTTGTCTTGCTTTGAAGATCTCACCATTCGCATATAATTTCCATGCCTGATATATTCTTTTTTCCTGCTCTCGATGTTCAGAAGCCAACTTCAGCAGCTCGTGTCCATCTCAATTGGCTATTCAATGAAATTTATGTGTCTTCCCACCTGGTTTGAAGGTACAGCAATATTGATAGTTGAGGCAGATTGTCAATGACGTCAAACAGCTTCTAAGCTCCAATGACGTAAAAGTCAGAGTATCACACCGTTTCCTCTTCTACTTTCAGAATCTTCTGGGTGAAAGTTGTTTGTTGTTCCTCTCTTATTGGGTGCGAGCTCCTAAACACCACTCCGAAGACATATTATGCTATGCTTAAGCCATGTCTAGAGAAGTATGGGAGTATGTTAACCTCTTCATGATGGACTGATGGCAAAAGACAAGGAATTGCTTTAAGGAGGGTTTTGGTCAAGGATCTAGATTGAGCAGAGATTGAAACACCCTTTAGTCTTGAAATACTTCTAGAACTATGAAGGTCGAGATGAACTTCAGGAGTAAACCGAAAGATGTGTGAGATCTTAATGTCGGATATGTCCAGAAACTACTGTCGAGCATAAAGCTGCCATACAGACTCTGGTGGACAAGACTTCGTTCAGATGAACGCACATATTTGTTGCAGCAACATCTCCCAGAGGTTGGAGAAGACTCAAGATTGCGTGCACGTGAATGAACAGGTAAACTGCAGCTTTCTATGCGAAAATACAACATTGGAAACAATTTTCTTCTTAACCGAATCACGACAAATCAACTAGCGATGAATCCAGAAACAAAGCTAAGCCTGACAAAGCTTGACAAGACAATGTACAATTGCAGTCAATTGTCATCTACGTGCAGTTTGCTCGACCACATCGGTAGTCATCACCTTCGTTAGTCATCAAGTGTCAGATGACACCGCCCTATTATTGCAATGAGGTGTAAAGTCCAAGTAAGTTTGCTTCGATTTTAGGTTGAGGAAACTTCATCAGAACCATCTTACCCATGTCCTGCTTCTTTCAGCTGAAGCCAATATCTTATGTCTTATGCAAGTCATAACTTTCTACTCAAGAAGCAGGAGTGGTCTAGAGACAACTCCACTGCTGAAGTTGAAACCCAAAAATTGCTTTTGCTTCATCCTAGATCAAAATTTTATCCGGATTAACTTCGTCTGCCTTTGTGGCATCGTATGCTGTCCCAAATGGTAAATTCGGGTCAAATAATCAGTCTATCCATCAGATGTAACTCAGCACGCCAATCTATGGTGCCGAATCTTAAAGACGATTCTAAAGACAGGAATGATCTAGCACTCAACCCTACAGAAACAAATAGAGAACGTAACCTATAAGTACGAGAACTAAGTTTTCATTTAGATAACGAAGACGTGATGGGTGGGATAAATCGACGGTTTTTGTTGTTCGAGACTGTTGACCTTTTGGACTTTTTTTGAGCGGATCGAGTGCGATAAACAATAGCCTTTCACTGAATTTTTCCAGAAAGATACAGCCTCCTTTTTGTCATTTCTTGCGCAACTTTGTCGAAGCCTGTCAAGAGGCAAGGATCTTTTCACCACAGAACATTAAAAAACACGATCATTTATGTTTGAGTATATCAAGAACGCCACCATGAGCTCCAAAATATCATTCTAGCCAATTTGTGGACCACAATTCCCATGATCTAGGCGTCTTTCAACTTCAGGAAGGAGAGAGGAAACTGCTATCCCCCATGAGGACAGGCCTATAATCACCTAACTCCGCGAATTGCAATTAAACTCCACCGTCCCCTCTAGACTACCAGTCTACAGCCAACAAAAGGAGGCCTATGGGACACGAAGTCCCATCTTTCGAAAGATTATAATTTCCCTTTGCCAACAACGTTCATCTTAGCAGTTATGGTGGGAAGTTTAAGTATTATTTTCTCTACCGAATGCTAAGTCCTAGAAGGTTGAGATAAGAAGACGATAGGTCCTGACCAATGGCGATATGCGTTAAGATTATCTGCTCTGTGAAAATTGATTTGTCGCTGAGAGTTTAGCTTTTAGGTCTAGAAAAGCTCAAACTTGTCAATATGAAAGATCCTCAAAGCTGTGGTTGACTAAAACAATTTGAAAACTTCCCGCTTGCCTTTGGAGATTCAGTAGGTTGTTTGAAGAAAAATGTAGTAGTCCAGCGTAACAAGTACAAGAGAAATAGAACCAAAGCACCTCTACATGTCGCCGCGTACATGGAGCTTGACTGTTTCTTACAAAGTTTCACCCGATCTGTTAGCTAAAACCTGGGAGGCCGAGAGGAAATAAGAAGGAATCCCCGAATCACAAGATGTAGTGTACCAGCAGGGCAATCTTTTCATGTGAGATATGTAACCACATTGTTGTACACATTGTAGACGAAGTGTATTGATTGATCGATAGGTGTGCCAGACTTTCATGTGGTCATGTGGTCACTTGCGTCAAAAGATGACACTCCGGCAATTGCGTAGCAATTTCAGGTCCGCGCACTTGCGGTTGTGAAGAGTTGCCTCTAGCGCGAGAAGTGGGCATCGTACAATCGTGGGCATGTATGGCCTTGTGAAAGAAAAGCTCGAAGTCCACAGTCAGTGAAGCATTGAACCTACTCCTCCACTCTTTCCAGCATAAGCACAGTAGGAAATGCTAGGAGGCATTACTGTAAACATTTACCAGACAACTCGTACTGACCACACGTACTAGAATTGAAAAGTGGTTCATATGGGCACTTGAAGATTCCTTAAAACGATTATCTGGTGTGTCGAGAGATGACCTATAAAAGTTTACTTCGGAATTCCGTCTATTTCTGTAAAATTTTGTGTTCCTTCGCTAATTACCCCCTCACGATTTGTTCGAAAGTTTAGCAATTCAATTCGAGTGAGTGTGGTTGTCTATGGGTTGTCCGATCGATCTTTTCGAAAATGACTTCACTCCTGTAAACAATTTTGTACGTACATAATAACAATAATTGTCACTAACGAGATACACATATTTTCCGAATTTCAAGAGAATATTTAACACAGGAAAAAGACAATCACGGGAATGAACTGAAGTCGTAAATTTTCGTGGTCTACGGGACCACTTGTAAATTCGTTTCTGGAAATCGTTATGGAATTGTGTAAGCACCGAGTTGGAAGCCCTATTATTGACGGGGAATCGTGCCCATGGGATGGCTACGCTACTGTGTTACCCATGGTTAAGCTCGGGTCGGCACCAACAAGCTCAATCAGTCACAGATACCGAAGTGTGGCAATCACAGTTCCAACCGGGTTTCGTGGAGAGTCAACCCCGGTTAGCTTGTGTCCGGAGCGCATACTGGACCAGCAATAGGTTGTTGTTATGAGATGGATGCGCGTACCTAACCCTGGTCCCATCTTCGTCCATAGAGTGGCTCGCTGACGTGTCTGTGGAGCTGGCCTGCTGTTATTCGGACTCTAGTTTGATTGGGAGCTTCCGTGTTTGTATGAGATTCCCTGGCTTCTTTACTCATAATGGCGACATAGATAAATGCTACCCAAACAAAATGTAAGGGTTTACAAAATGTGCAAGTTTCTTTGTTGGCTATGACGGAAAATGCAATTACAACAGTCGGAAGTCGAGGAAAACTCATTTCAGCACAAATTTGACCGTTATTACTATGAAATGATTGAAACTCGGTTCTAAGTTTTCTTTTGAATTCTTTAGTGGTAAGCTTTTGAGGAGAAAACAAAGGATAGAGTACATAATTTACAATCAAATCTGGCAACCCATTAATGCTGCCCGACGACGAGGGAAAAGATGCTCACGTAGAGCATCACGCTGCCCGTACTCTGGTCCTATCTTGTAACATTTTGCAATATCAAAACCTAGCAGGGCAGGGGCAGGGTCAGACCGACAACCCTGCCCGTGGATGTAAGTCTGTCATTTCTCATTAACATTTATACTAATTATCTAGTAAGTTCCATCCTGAACGGCTTTTGGCGCCGCCCATCAAGTTACCGAGAACTACTCTATACGGAACCAAAACCTTACCTATCGTTAGCGGAGGTCCGTAAGTACTGGCGATTTAAGCTGCCGCCGGTTGTTTAAGGGGGCAGAGCAGCAGTTGCCCGGCCCGTAACGGCAGAACGGCTGCCTTGAACAGGAAAAACAGGTTACTGTCACTGCGCAGCAATTTTTACCTCCCACTCTTCGGGAGCTCATGTCCCATAGTAATTAAGTCAAACCTATTTAGCCTCGGGCTTCAAACTAGCTCCTGTGCTCTGACGCCGGTGATGGTAGTCGGATTGAAGATCCCCTGCTCCTTTAGAGGACCCTCCAACTGTAGCTGCCTCGAAATTTTGGTTGGATCTGTCCGTACTCCCGTGGTGGGAGTCCCGGTACTCGCACCAAGAGCTTCCGGATCCGAGGCATCGCCTCGTGAGAAAGTGGAGGTATGGCCATTCTGGCGATGACGTAAAAACTTGGGATAAGAAATGTTACCACGATTCGTAGTTGTGGTCTGTCCGAGTTCCTGATCTTAGTAGTACTCCCAGACTATGTATCACTTGGGGCTCGATGACCAGCACTGTGGTCGCTCTACCGTATGTCATGCCATGCAACCGGGAGGAAACAGGAAGTAGGAGCATCCTCTCATCTTAAGGAATGATGCCGTCAGAATATACGGGGACGACATAGCGAAATTGGTGCCAATTGTCGCCTCTTGACTCACTGCATACAAAATGAAACATGGCGATCATGCGGTATCATGATGTAACCATATACTCAAACATGGCCTGGAAATAGATGAGGTTTAAAGCATGTAGGAAGCATGACTAAACGACCTACTTACCTTGACATTGCACATGTGGATCAACTGTCACACATGTGTAGGTAGCCTTGCTCCGCCGCGCCCAATTGGCATGGACGCAGAATTATAATATTTAAAACTAATTTTAAGCATACAATTAGTGAGCTGTTGAGAACCAAACTTCAAGTTTCCAAAGTGATTTTCAAGCCAGTATTAGAAAACTTTGTAACAAAGTCCTAGAAGTTTCATTATGAGAAATGACCGTAAAACCCAAGAATGTTCAACTCTCAGTATGAGCCCTTATTGTCTATCTACTGCAGTATCCGCTGCATCTTCTCATTAAGAAAGGGAACAATTCTTGTAGACTCCAAATGCTGGTGATCTCTGTTTATAGTATTTCATCACAGTAGACTCTTGACGCACCAGGTCGTCAATTGTCTTACTGGATCAAATTCAGATATCCTGTGCACCTGAAGCTGCTAAAAAGCATCTTCGCATTCAAAGAACGTACAAACTTCTCCGGAATTTGGGCATGTGAATTGTACTTATGGACTGGCCTATGACGTAATTGGCTCAAATATGTATCAAAGCTTCTAAATATAGACACACTAGTTGATCCTCATAGATAGAAACTATATAGGATTTTATCATATATGTTATATATCTATGTATTATATCTAGGATTTTCCCCGCATGTTAGGCTTGGTTCGGGAGAGTTGGGAGAAGGGAGAGAGGAGAGAGAGACGCGAAAAGAAATATCTATATTACCTGAGGGCTATCTAGCATTCAGTTCTCCAGTGAATAGTCTATTCTTTTCGTTTTCCAATTTTCATTCCATTCGTACCTAGATTGAAGAGTGAATAGTCTATTCTCTTCGTTTTCCAATTTTCATTCCATTCGTACCTAGATTGAAGACTATTCTCTTCGTTTTCCAATTTTCATTCCATTCGTACCTAGATTGAAGACTAGGGAGAATTGAATAGAAAGTTATGAGAATTTTTAAGTTTTTTAAGGTTTAGATTGATCATTACACATTGAGAGAGAATGATAGGTCAAGAATTCTCATTTCTAATCTGTTTTTTTTCATGATTAAGTTTCATGGGAATTTAGTTTGAAAATTTTGGATATAGAAATTGAAAGTTATGAGTTTATAGTTTTTAGGGTTTGGAGAGATTATATTTTCTAATGTGAGTTGGGATGTGAGGGGTTGTGGTATTACAAGTATGGGGAGATATGGAAAGTAGCATCATGTGTTACTATGGTTATTTTTTGTGCTAGCCATGGCTACACCTCCCCATGTGGGGCTGTCTAGAGTGGCTTGGGATACACAATACCCGGTGTGTCATCAACGCTTTACCTTGCAAGGGGTAAAGACCCATGTGGGAAGGATGCACAAGGACTATGATTGGACCACTTGGGATACCCAAGTGAGGCAAAGCGATTGCAATGACTCTCACGCTTCTTCTATCCCTTCGTTGACCATTCCAAGGATACCGATCTACTCGTGGGAGTGGTTAGCTTCTCCTACGGGTTGCATTTTGGTGTCATTTGAGATTATTTTTCCATGTCCACATCTTTTCCATAGGTTACCTTGCACACTCCAAGATGAGGCTATATACACTTTTTGCCTACCGCTTGATTGTTTGGCACGTGATCCCTTGGACAAGTTAGAATGGTTCTTATTCCTCTTACTCCCTTGATGGTATCTTCATTATGCTAGAGGGGGGCATGCAAGGCATAGAGAGGTGACTGTTAGATTTCATCAATTCTGAGTGGAGGATTGGGCGGCCCTTTAGGAGTAGTCTGTTAGAGCTACACATTTTAAGAGATAGACTTTGCCACATGATACCACAAAGTCCACTTGATTACGACGGTGTAGGACATTGGGTCAAGCAGGAGAGTTTAGTAGAGCAGCACAAGCGCTACACCCTTTGTCTATGGCGAGTCCTACCGTTGACACTATCTCTTCCCTACGTTCACTACATCTTATAGCAGTAGAGCGACTACCACTAGAAGTCTTAGATCATCAGCCTGAGCAGCTTTTATGTCTTGATAGCACAAGCATTGTGCATTGCCCCTTGCCTTTCCTTAGGAGGCTTGTCAGAGATTGCTTTCAAATAGATGATCCTTTTAGTGGTTTTACCAAGTTGTTTCATGTGGTTACAGCAATAGAGAGAGGAGATATTCCTATGTTTGTTAGTTTGGTGTTAGGTGCTAGTTAACTTCTCGTTATGGAGAAGGACACATTGTGCATACGACCAATTGCTATTGGAGAGATCTTTTTGCATTTGGTCAGTTATATGTCACACTATTTGTAGCATCACACCTAGATTGCTCAAACTCTAGAGTAGTAGTGTTGGTAATCAAGAGTATTTTGGTAGTGTAACAATATGGAGTTTAGCGACAAAGTCAGTCAGGCTCATGAAGTAGCACATAAGACAAATTAGCCTAGAATATTCCGGAAGTATCTAGGAAGCTTCTTGGGAAGCTTCCCGGTTAGCTTAGCTTGCACCTTAAGTAAGTAGCTTCTAGAAGGAAACTTCTAGAAGCTAACAACTAGCTTAGCTTGCACGCCAAGTAGGCGGCTTCTAGAAGAAGCTTCTTGAGAAGCTTCCTTCTTAACTTGGCTTGCACTCTAAGAAAGCGGCTTGAGGAAGCTTCTTGAGAAGCTTCTCAAAGGCCTTGTATGCTACCTATAAATACCAAAGCCAAAGCTCATGCTAGGCATTTGGAGTTTTCACTCATTCAAGTGTCTCAATGTGAGTTTCCATTCTCCTATTTCTCTCCTCGGTTTCGGTCTTTTACATTGGTATCAGAGCAGGAATGAGATGGATGGAATTTATGGACCACCAAATCCACTTCCGCCAAACCATTAGGACTTTCATGTCCAAATATTACCAAAGCATCGTTTCACACAATTCATCACCTCACGCTTTGGGTAGGATTTTCTAGATATGATCACCGTGTTAGAGGAACCCTTGATACTTCCAGTTGTAACTTATGGAGAACGGTGGACGTGTTGTATCTATGTGTTAATCAACTAGATAAATTGAGGGTAGTGGAATAGAGTAGTAGCAATGGCGGCAATACAGGATGTTATCCTTGCAATGCAACAACAAATTGAGCATCTTACTCTATTGTTGGATAAATGAGACCAGCAACGACGAGAACAGATAGACATAGCGCCAGTTCAAGATGGAGAAGATCGCATTCGATTTCCGAAACCCAAGGTGTTTGAAGGCAAGAATCTTCCAAGCACAATGGAGAATTTTTTGTTTGACTGTGAACATTACTTTGAAGCCACCAATCTTCAAGACGAGCGGAAACAAATTCTCTTGGCTTCTAGCCAATTGGATGGCATGGCAAAACTTTGGTGGCAATTCCGTGTAGAAAGAGCTGAACTACAAATTGTTACACCGATTTTGACATGGGCAGAATTCAAGGATGCAATACTTGGTCGATTTCAGACTGTAAATGCCACCCAAGCTACACGAGATAAATTGGCGGAGTTGAGGCAGATTGGCTCAGTGAGAAGCTACATCACACAATTTCAAAATATGATCATGCAAATTCCAGATATCCAAGAAGGTGAAGTTCTGGATCAATTTGTGCGAGGATTGAAGTCACGAACCAGATTGGAGGTGACCATGCAAGAGCCACAGAATGTAGAAGAAGCCATGCAATTGGCTGAGTGTTTTGATTCCTTAGTTGTGACAACTTGGTCTCGACCTCAACCTACACAAAACCTACCAGTACCACGAGTGGAAGAACCGGTACCAATGGAGGTTGATGTTATCCAACGAAGACCACTTGGCACAACAAATAGAGAAAGATTACAACAAAATGGAGGTTGTTTTTATTGTCGCTAGTTGGGGCATCGCATTGCTGAATGTCCACTCAAGAATGGACGACCTCAACAAGTTGCCCAAGTGGAGGTTGTGGAGCGAAATGATCAAAGAAACAAGGAATCCCAATAGGAGATTTCAAGCCGCCTACTGGGAGCTTGATTAGTTCCAATGGGATTGAAGGCTCGACCTATGCAAGTCTACTTCACTTGCAAGGTATGATATCTAATTGGGGTTGTAGGATTTTGGTTGATTCTGGAAGTTCAGAGAACTTCTTTCTTCTCTCCCGCTTTATTCGCATCGCGAATGAAGGCTGAAAGGGTCGAATAGAATAAAACGAACAAAAAATATATTTTTTATTTTTTTTGCTTTGCGTTTTCTTTGTTTTGATCAGGTTCAACACACGACAAAATATAATGAATTTTGTATTAAAAACTATTTTGGAGGAAGTTCGAATTTGTGTTTTTTGGATATTGATGAATTGCATGTCTATGCAAGTAGCAAAGGAATTGGGTATTCCTATCAAGCCAATGATTGGAAGTAGTTTGATGATGGCGGATGGTAGAAAAGGTTCTGCATTCCACACCTCGCATCCTGTTACCTTCAAGATTGGAAAGGAGTATTTGGAGTGTATGAGGTTTGTAGTGGTACCTCTACACTATGATATCATTTTGGGTCTACCTTGGCTTGAACGTCATAAGGTTCAATTTGATTGGACCCGACGTGAAATTCAAGTACAACACCAAGGTAGGAATTTCCGATTAGGTTGTCTGGTACCTTTGAGTAAGACACCTAAGAATAGTCAGTCCTAAGATGGGAAGTTTGTTGAGAAGGTAGCCATAGAGCAAATCTGGAAGGGAGATGAGTCCCAAGATTGGAAGTTTGCCAGGAAGGCAACCATGGAGCAAGCTTGGAAGAGAGATGAGTCCCTAGAAGGGAAGTTTGTTAATGAAGCAGCCATAGAGCAAGCTTTGGAGGAAGATAAGTCTGTACTCGCGGTGTGGATCAAGCCGATTGCACAAGAACAATCTAAGGAGGGCCAAGTGCCGCATAAAGCAACGGTTGATCGGATAGTCCAGGAGTTTGCAGATGTGTTTCCGGATGATCTGCCAAAGGGATTACCCTTTGATAGAGGTATGCCCGTCAAGATCAAGTTATTACCAAGGAGTACTCCAGTGAGTAGACCAATCTATCTGCTCTCACCAAAGGAGTTGGAGGAGTTGCAAACAACACTTACAGAGTTGTTGGAGAAGGACTTCATACAACATAGTACCTCTTAGTGGGGAGCACCGGTACTATTTGTTCCAAAGAAGGATGGAGGACTTTGTTTTTGTATTGATTACCGTGGGCTCAATAAGCAAACCGTGAAGAATGCATATCCCTTGCCTCGGATTGATGACCTGCTTGATCAATTAAGTGGAGCACGCTACTTTTCCAAGCTAGATCTTCGTAGCGGCTATTGGCCAATTCCTATTGAAGGAAAGGACATGCAAAAGACTGCCTTCGCACAAGGTATGGACATTTTGAGTGGAGAGTTCTACCTTTCGGACTCACTAATGCTCCAGCAGTCTTCATGGATTAGATGCATCGGGTGTTGGAGGGACTATTGGATCAGTTTGTGGTAGTGTTCTTAGATGATATCTTAATCTATAGTAGGACAGAGGCAGAACACAAGAATCATGTGCAAGAAGTCCTAAGACGACAACGACAGTGGAAATTCTATTGCAAGAAGTCAAAGTGTGCTTTTTGGCAGAAGGAGGTTACCTTCTTGGGTCATAAGATCTCATCAGAGGGGATCAAGATGGAAGAAGAGAAGATCAAGGCCATTATTGATTGGCCTACCCCGAAGGATGCTACCGAAGTACAAGCATTCAATGGATTGGCCAGTTTTTACCGACGGTTCATCTACTATTATGCTCATGTGGCTGCACCATTGACTGACCTCTTGGGAAAGAACTTGAGCTTCCAATGGACCACCAAGCATGAAGAAGCATTCCAGAAGTTAAAGCATATGGTGTCTTCAAGACCCATTCTTCAACCATATGATCCTCAACTACCTTGTGTGCTTGATTTTGATGCTTGAGCTATGTTGCAACAAGAATTTCCAAATGGACTACATCCTATTGCCTTTGTGTCTTGCCGACTAAATACAGCTGAAAGAAATTACTCTGCTCGAGATCGGGAACAACTTGCAATGGTATATGCCACCAAGGTATGGAGGCATTATCTCTTGGGGAAACAGGTGATCATGCGAACTGATCACAAGCCATTGTTGCAGACCTTACACCTAGAGCACATGAAGAGTCGACATCATCGATGGGAAGAGCAACTCCAATTGTTCGACATCAAACTTGAGTACAAACCAGGTTGGTTCTATGTCATCCCTGATGCTCTATCACGACGACCTGATTTGAAATCTCTTCCTCTCATTGCGGCAGCAATTACAACGGTGTCAATTGATCCCAAGATTCATAACAAGTTTTGGTTAGCTCTACAGCAAGATCTCTTCTTCCAAATGGTACATGGTCGGTTAACAATGGGTGACAAGGAGTACAACACCTTCTCCTTCAAGGAAGGTCTTCTATTCCATGCGGACCAGATCTATGTTCCAGCCAAAGGTGATCTTTGACTTGTGCGCCTTCAAGAAGCCCATGATTTACCCATCGTTGGTCACATGGGTGTGGACAAGACCTTGGGCACCCTCCAACGTCAATGGTGGTGGCCCAACATGACACGGGATGTTTGAGAATTTGTCCGATCATGTGAGAGTTGCCAACGTAATAAGGCCAGCAACCAAAAGCCGAGTGGACTCCTTCAACCGCTTGCCGTTCCATTAGCTCTTTGGGAGCATGTGAGCTTGGATCTCATCACATCCAAAGACAAAACAAGGACACACCGCCATCGTGGTGTTTGTGGATAAGCTTAGTAAGCAAATCCACTTGGTACCAACGTGTGATACCGTGAATGCTCCAACCTTAGCGCAAATCTACTTCAACAATGTCTTCAAGCATCATGGAATGCCACGCGTACTCATCTCCGACCGTGATCCTCGCTTTACCGGGAAGTTTTGGCAAGCACTCTTTCAGATACTCGGCACCAAGCTTGCTTTATCCACGGCCTATCATCCTCAAACTGATGGACAAACCAAACGTGCAAATCGTACATTGGAGGATATGTTGTGGGCCTTTATCAATGTACACCATACCAATTGGGATGAATGTCTTGCCGCTGCCGAATTTGCCTACAACAATTCCAAACAGGCAAGCACCGGATTCTCTCCTTTCTTTCTCAATTTTGGCCAAGATCCGCTTGTTCCAGATTCTCTTCTTGCTCCCCCCCCCCCCCCCCCATCTCAGGTTCCTCATACTTCCACATTCTTGACCACTATATCCCAATCTCTCCAACAAGCCAAGTCTCACCTCCTTGTTGCTCAGAATCGCCAAAAAAATATGCGGACCACCATCGTCGTGGTCTCACCTTTGAAGTCGGTGATAAAGTCATGTTATCCTCTAGTAACCTCCCTCTCCCACTTGATACCCAAGTTTGTAAACTTGCCCCTAATTGGATAGGACCCTTTGATATCACCCAAATTGTCTCTCCTGTTGCTTATTGTCTTGCCTTGCCTTGTCACATGCGTATCCATCCTGTCTTTCATGTTTCCAAGTTGAAACCCTTTGTTCCTAGCCCCTCTTCCTTTTCCTCTCGAGTCCAACCTCCCCCTCTTCCTATCCCTATCAATGATCATGAGGAGTACGAAGTTGATCATATCCTTGCGCGTCGCCACATTCAACGGGGCCGTTGCCAACATACGGAGTACAAGGTCCTTTGGAAAGGGTATCCCCTTCATGATGCCACCTAGGAACCTCTTTCTCACCTCCACAATGCACAGACGGCCGGCCATCCAGGAATTTGAAGCTTCACTGGCAACGAGGACGTCACCAACTAGTGGCTGGGGAATATGTAACAATATGGAGTTTAGCAACAAAGTCAGTCAGGCTCATGAAGTAGCACATAAGACAAATTAGCCTAAAATATTCCAGAAGTATCTAGGAAGCTTCTTGGGAAGCTTCCCGGTTAGCTTAGCTTGCACCTTAAGTAAGTAGCTCTAGAAGCTTCCAACTAGCTTAGCTTGCACGCCAAGTAGGCAGCTTCTAGAAGGAAGCTTCTTGAGAAGCTTCTCAAGGGCCTTGTATGCTACCTATAAATACCAAAGCCAAAGCTCATGCTAGGCATTTGGAGTTTTCCCTCATTCAAGTGTCCCAATGTGAGTTTCCATTCTCCTATTTCTCTCCTCGATTTTGGTCTTTTACAGGTAGTTACTCATAGACTACTTGTTGACTGTCAGATTTTGTGTTCAATGTATTGAGTACATGGTGGGGCACACCGTTTGGACCGTAGGATGTGCCGTCAATGGGACCGTTAGGGTTTGAGACCTAGCTCAAGTCTAGGGGGTATACTCTCAAAGTGCAGCTCTAGAGAGCTCACTTCTCTAATGTTGAGCCTTTGAGTTCCTGGCTATGGTGGATAGAGGCCGGCAAACATCACTTGGATTCTCTTAGCTAGAGTGGGTTTGGTTTGATTGTAATCAGTGTACAATTGTTAAAAGATTATGGAGTGACAGATTGAGTATAGATGTGATTGAGTGTGATTTGAGTTGTGTAAACAAATTGATTATTGTGGCATTTTAGAGTCCATGTATGACATTGACCACAATGTATTATGATACCAATAGCTAGACATATGATCTAGAGATAAAATTTGGTTTGGTAACATCTGGAAGGGTTTTATACATGATGGGCTAAGTAGATTAGACAGAGGTATCACCAAAAGAGTACTTCTACTAATAGGCCAAAAATTGAAATATGCTTGAAGACTTCAGAATCAATAACTAGACATATGATCTAAAGGTAGAATTTGGATTGGTGACATCTGGAAGGATGGCACACATAATAGACAAAGTAGATCAAGTAGAGGTATCATCAAAAGAGCACTTCTACTAATAGTGGAGAAACCAAAATAGGCCTAAAAACTTTAGAGGTAATTTTGGAGGCCTAAATGGATAAATTAGACCTCAAAAATGCAGATTCTACCTCCCCAATGGAAGAAAGGCTAGCCTTCCCTCCCCTTGATTTGTCTCACTGAGAGCTTTCCAACGGTACCTCACCCACATGATTCTGAGATTCCTACAAGAAGATCCCCTAAAAGATTCCCTCTAGTCAAAGCCTATTTGACCAACCAGATGGGACCAGGATCTACATGTCACCCATCCAAGCAAGTAATCTAAGGGTGTAGCATCCTTGGAGGGGATCCTCTTTGGCTATATAATACAAAGAAGGTGCTCCTTTGGGGCACCAAAGTTTGAGTGTGAAATTTGTGTTTTCTCTTCTATGTTTCTCTATTATCCTCGAAATATTACATGTATGTTGTGTAGCAATGTATATACGCATGACACATACCATTGTCCTTCAACATAGTTCTTACTTTTGACAACACCTCAATCCACATCAATTTGGAGTAGCTACACCTAGAGGATGTGAGGCTATATCTTTAAGCATTAGGCCATTTCTAAATATCCCTCCGGAGTGGGTTGTTCTATAGGTGGATGTTGGAACACTTTTAATAGTGTCTCACATGCATCAATCTTCAGAGAGCTTAGGGAGGTTGGCGTATCCTTGGCGATTTTTATTCCTTTTGTGCGGTCTTTTTATGGCTCTCTTGCTTCCCTTTACTACCAGCACGGTTGTTCAAAAGAAGGAGTCACTATCTTGGAATTTGTAGTTGGTACATGTCAAGGAGATTCTTTAGGGGGATCCTTATTTGCCATGGCTCACTTTACAGCTCTCCTATCTACTACTTTGGCCATGCTAGGTTGTGTATTTCACTCCTTGGCAAATGATACATACATCATGGGCAATGTAGATCAGATTACGCAAGCCTTTGGCCACTTGACTACCAAGCTACATCTAGTAGGCTTGAGAGTCAAGGTGTCAAAGTGCATGGCATGGTCTCCTTTAGGTATCCCTCCTCACCTTGAGCTTCCAAAGAGGTGTATCACATCTACATATGGACTACGTGTTCTTGGAGTGCCGATGGGATCCGATGATTTTGTCACACTCTTCTTAGATGTTGCACTTGCAGAGGATGTTCTCCATGTGAATTACCTTCTATTACTAGGAGATCCACAAGTGGCATTTGGTTTGCTATCCTTTAGTATTGCTCGTCAACCATCCTTTCTCATCTGTACAATTTCCTCCTCCTCATCCTTCCTATCACATCTAAGAGCCTTTGATAGGAGGATTATGGGAATCTTTGGTGATATTATTGGACCATGGACATTTGAGTGTGTGAACAGGATTTGGCACATAGACAGATGGCTCTACCAATCTCACATGGAGGGGTTAGCTTGCTATCTATGGAGGAGACAACACCTATAGCATTTTTGGGTGGTTAGGCTCTCTCTGCACTCCTACGTTCCTCTTGTTTTGTGGTTGTTGATAGGCCGGTTTTGGAGACTTATGTGACAAAGATGGAGGGAGGATCCTTTTCTCTCCAAATATTATTGCGGTAGACGAGAAACAGTCTATCCTTATGGGCACAAAAGGACTTTCCATCTTTTGCTTCACTATCATCAAATTGGACTAGAGGTTTACAGTCTTCCTTGATAGAGTGATAGTGTGAGCATACGCTACATTCTCTCTTAGTTGACTCATCCGTTCCTCAAGCTACTAGAGCACATCTTTGCTCTTGCTCCGGCAAGGGTACAGGCTCTTGGATCCTAGTGCAACTGTGCATTAAGGCATTCTGACTTGCACCAACTACTTTCTCTATAGCTATGAGGTTTGACCTAGGTTTGGTCCACCCATCTACATCTTTATTACTCACATGTGAGTATGGTTCTACACTAGATGCAATAGCGGTCCATATGACAAGGTGTCCTTTTGGAGGATAGAGGACAGCTACCCATGATGCTATTAGGGACATAGTGTTTGCTATCGCACGAGAGAGTGGATCTTGGCTTGAAGGGAGCATTCGTATGCTTTTCAGACAACACGTGTCAGGGCAGACTTATACTGGGTCCAAGATCATCAGGTGACAATAGCAGATGTTGTGGTTACGGACCTTATATGGGATACAGTTTTGGAGGGAGTGATTACCCTTGTATGGGCAGTGAGTGCAGCAGCAGGTCGCAAGGTCTCCAAGTAGAGGGGCATGCAACGAGGTCACCTCTTTGTTCCTCTAGCCTTGGAGTTATATGGAGCTATGGACACGGCGTTCGTCACATTTGTTAGAGAGTGCACGAGAGCTTATCATGTTAGGCGCAAGGGGGTACCACTTTCACTCTCATACTTTGTGGCATATTTTAAACAGCATGTGTCCACTGCTCTACAATGGCTGGTGCAATCCACTGGAGAGTAATCACATTAGGTGGTGTTTCTTTGGATGCTCGAGTTGTTTGTAGACAGTACAACTTGCATAACTTGGATATCTTAGGTGCCAAAGGGCAGATTTCTAGTATAGATTCTATTGGGGCTTAGCCCCATTTTACCTTTTTAGTCTCTCTCCCTTGTAAGCTTGGTGGGGTCTTCCCATCCTTCATTTTGTTTACACAGTCGCCCTTGTACTCTAGGATTTTATGGGGAAGAAAGAGGAGACTTCATACTGTATGACTACAAAACAGGAAGAAAACAGTTGAGTGTAATGTAATGTACTTGGGAGCAAAGAGCTTGAATCAAAGGTCGCCTTAGAAAGCCTCCACAGTCGAAACGTCGGCGGTGCTACACATTAACGTCGATTGTCTTAGTGGGTGGCATGGCACTTACACTGAGAAGCATTCCTCGAATGAATTCACATTTACTTGATTAGGATTAGGATCACATGATTCCCGTCCACAAACAAGCTAACTGAATGAGGACAACAGATCCTCGTCTCCGCGAATCTCTCGTTTAACAGAGCTCTAAATTAATTCACCAATATTGGGTGGTGCTGTTTATTCAACGTTTGTTGCTTGGAAGTCTCGTGTTATCGTGGAACCTGTAGAAGTGTGATAGCTCCTCGTCTTGAATGCTCATCCTATGTGGCTGTACTGATTGCTATGGAGCATCATCCTGTCACTAATTTAGCTCTCCACTGTGCTTTCTCTGCAAACAAAGTCTCCTGGAAAGCACGCCTTTTGAGCAACATGTACATAAACGTGAAATGATTGTCGGGCCTTCCAGGAAACAACTGACATGGAGTTCAAACAATTCCGGTTCTTCTCGTCAAAATGAATACGCCTTACACAGTTCCAAGAAATCCAGCGTTATTTCTAAACGACTTAGACTAGAAAAAATACCTTGATGGAGGTCCGCTTATACATTCCTAATCCACCCAAAGAAGTATCCTCGCATTGTATAACGGAACTTTAAAGGCCGTGTATGCTTCAATTATGAGAGGGTGGTTGCTCAAATATCGAGTTAACTCGATGTGCTAAAGGCCCAGCTCTTAATGAGAAGTTTGTTACAATTGGTCTTCTACCAGATGGCGGTACATCTACACAGAAGGATGGATGGGTGATAGAGGCGCTGTGCACCTTGAGGATTCGACGGATGCTCTTTCTTACATTCTGATACAGTTTCTATGCCGTGAACGAGGAACGGCAGAGATGGCCAAGCCGGCGCGAGCGGGAATCTACCGGCGAGAAGTGCGGGGGCTGGTGAATGGCTTACAGTAACAGGAACAGAGGTTCGTCCCGTTCCTCTGTTACTCGTCGCCAGTTAACAGTATGCGAACTGATGGATGTCCCACATCTTCGTACACCCTATTTGACTTGGGGTTTGACCAAGGTTTAAGGATTCCCTACAGTCTATCAAGAGTAACACAGTCACCGCCAGCCAGAGCCGGTCGAATTGGGCGCTCTCTCACCGGGAGATTCTGGTCAGATGGGCCAGGACCAGTCCTGACCAAAACCACTTCCCGGTACGGATCTTAGGTTTAGCCTTGTTACAAGGAGGGTAGCCTCTCTTTCCCCTGCCCTCTGGGGAAATGGGTACTGCTTCCCCCTCCACTGCTCGGCAAGTTCAGGCTCATAGTTAGTTAATGAGTAACCGACGAGATCTGATCACTTACCGGCTGTTTAAGAATTCTTCAGACAGATTCCAACGAGGCTCCAAAATATCCTTCAACACATATCCTTCAACACATAACCGGCACGTGCAGGCTCCGGTTCTCCAGGAATCCCCGCCAATTGCCTAAGTTCTTCTCCGAAGTCGAGTCCCGGGCCGGCTCTGAAGCCTGGAGCAGATCCGGTCGTTCCGGAGATGTACGATCATCCTCCATTAAAGGACGGGATGCATGGCGTCGCTTACGGCGGTCGGGACCAACCACAGAAGATACCGTGTGATACTGTGGAAAAGAAGGCATACGGCGTGATGGGCTGCACATTCATAGAAGAGTGATGTTTTAATTTTCTCCACTTTGAGAGTTTCATTGTACGTTTATTCTGGCGGTTATTTCGCCTACTTTGTGGTGTGGGGATGAATTTCACGTAATGGTTGTAGTTGCTCGCCGATCAACTTCGTGTGGAGAAACACCACCCACCTCAACTGTAGGGTGCTTATTCCTCTCATACCAATTACGACTCGAAAGTTGCAACGTGAGGCTTTGCCTTTCCGATATTGTCGTGAAGGCCAATCTTCCGTTCGCACTTATTCAACAGTTCTCTCCATATCTGTACTCTTGACATAAACCCATGGAGCAATAATGGTGTAGAAATCCAACAAAGTCTTTGAAATTATAATTTTAATCACTAATTGTATACTTTACGTCTAATTCTAAATCTTATGTGTTTATTTATTTTATTTGTTTATTTTATTATCTCTTTTTTCCTTATTTGTTTATAATGGTATTATAACTTATGTCCTGTGGAACTCAAGGTTTTGGGCATCGTCATATATATGTCAATTTCTCTGCCTTTTACAGTTTGTATTTATGTCGTGGTATAACACAGGTGTATACTAGTATCATTTACTTGGTCTCTATATATATCCCTGTATGCAATAACATTGGATTTCCTTTGCTCCTTTTTTATTTATTCTATATATATATATATAGTTTTCTTACGTGTGCTTTGCATTTCTTTACCTTGTCCTTCCGGGTATTATTATTTTATATATATATATATATATATATAACTTTTTATTGATGCACATTTGGAGAGAGAAAATGTCACAATTGCTCTTCCCTCGCATGCAAAACTGTACCCTACATCCTGACGAATATAATAATGCTCTGAGGCACTCGTAAACCTTTACGAGTTAGTAATGAGGGTAAGGATTGTATACGCGTATAAGTGCTAGTGTTTGTTGGTGGAGGACATATCATTCTCTTCACTCAATCATATCAATTCTTACTGCCTTCATTATATGCATAGAACCTCGAGATTGTGTCCAGCAGAATGAATATACATCCAAGCGATATTTCCTGGAAGAGTTCTGCACAACTCAAATGATATTTAATACCTGCTCAACAATTTGCGGATACCTTCTTTTATTTCCTGAGAGATGATCATTATTAGAAGAGTATTGTCCACGCCACCTTTTCCACTATAATAATACCACCACCACAGTAAGGAGTTATTATCTGTGTTTGGTGCAATATGCCGTCTTTTTAGAGCTAGATACATGGCAAAACCAAATGCTGTTCCACATAGCCTGAGATGTTGTTATTTTTCTCGCTCGCAAATAGAACCCAAGAATTGCTTCGATGCTTTCTCACAGCAACCCTGAAATGATGGCAAAGTGATATTCAAATTGGAAATCATTTTACCTGAGTTGCTGCTCTTCAACCAAAAAGGATGAAATAATAAGAAATGATTATGGACTCCTTTGAATCCACCATATCCACCGCGTAAGGGAGCAACACTCATGCTCCGAAATTACTCGGAAGCTCTTCGCGAGCTGAAACAGTAACAATAATTTCCATTATGGGTGTGTTGTTCGTGATAAGTCCGAGCATAGCCAGCCCATAGCCAGTTGGCTCTTACTTGCTCGAGCCAAGAGTTTCTGCAAACTTTCGTCGCTTGTTTCTAAGAGAAAGGCTCATGAGACGTATCATAATTGGTACTTGTCCCACTTCATTCACGTTGTTCTCTTCATGTCTTTGCGTGTGTACGACCGCTTTTAGTTACTGGGCACTTCTTATCCACATAACCGAGACTACGGTACCTCAAAAGGACATTACCGTTTGCTCCGTATCTTTAATTCTGAGTGGATATACTTTTAAATCTGTGCAGGTTTTTCCGGGTGATTCTCTGGATCTGATCTTCGTAATAATACCCAAATATTACTTAAACAAATATCGTCTTTTTAGCGGCCAAATGTGGTCAGCGTTTGGAGCTAATAAACTGGTCAGTAACTATGAATAGAATATTTGAATTAAGTTCGTAACTAAATTCATTCCATCTAACTTTATTTGAAGATAGATTGAAGATATAATTGATAGGAGACACTGCAGCTCGATGCGCTTTGTGTCATATATATTTGAAGAATTCATAAATCAAATAAAGCTCTTAATGACGGATTTGAAGGAAGAAGATATACTGATATTCTCGATGTTGAAAAACATAGCGAAAGGGGACTTAATTTAGATTTAGATTTGGACTATTTTATGTGATATATGCTGAACACGGAAAGCTACAGACACTACATTTTTGTAGAATGCAGTTCACAATGTGGTTGTGTCTGTGTTTACAAACCCATGCATCACCCTAAACACCTATCTAAGTGAGTAATGTTGTTGATTACGTGGATGATATAAGAACAAGAAAGTGGGAGAAAACTACAACAAAGTGATAAAATTTGTAGATACTATCCTGGAAGCATTTTAGTTGGCATGATCCGGACTCACAGTAATATGCCTTTGCTATAACAAATCACTTTAGAGTAGGAGAAACTTGGCGAAAATCGGCTTGTAGTACATGTTTCTGAAGTAAACAGCATATCCTATCACCATCAGCCTTTCGAGTCTGCAAGAAATATCCAATATATATATAGACCAACTGGAAAGGGTAATTAACTAAGAGCTTCTTGTAACATGGACAATAATTCCCTTAAATAGCATAGATTCAATAACACGCTTATTGATCTCGAAAGCCATGTGCAGGATAGGAAGGACGGTATGGATCACAAACTAACCTCCTGGTGATCTCCAAAATGGAGAGAAATGTTATTTGCCTAATTTTCTATGTGTAATAAACTTTTTTGACCGAGGATGGAAGTAAATAAGTAAGTAAGTAAGTTAAGGAAGTACAGTAAGAGCTTTATCATGAACTTGAGCTGCGTGATGATTTAATGGTATCGAGAAACTCATGCTTTTCACACAAATACTATTAAGGATGCTTAAAGTAACTAAGCACTGGTTTCTGCCTCACTGGTCCTCCAGTACCAGGTCTTTAAATTCCCACGGAGTCCTTACCCATTCAAAATTTCTTTTATCGCCTCTTTGCGCAGGTGGGTTTAGATCTCAACGGTGAAGAAGTACCGTCCATATTGCTTTCATCGGCGAGGTCATGACTGCCACGTGCGCAATATCACTGGAACCAAGTGCCGCGTCCTGCTCACTCAAATTCCAGGTCAACTTCTACATGTGTCTGGGTCCGGGCAAGTGACGGTTCTAAGTGTCAATTTGAATAGTCCTCGTATTCTTTAACTAATTCTTAAATTGACCTTCAAGCCGTTAAATTAAAAGGTGGCCATTTCACTTTTATCGAACTATTCCGATAATGCCGTCTCACCCTTGTACGGCTTGATAGTCTCTTCCTATCCTTCGTGTTATCTATGCGATCGCCCTTTCTTCTTTTGATAATGTAATGTATTTAGCATTTCTTTGATCTAGACGAAATAAACCTGCACGAAGGTGAAAGTGAGGGAGTAACTATGAGCGGAAATATATTATAAAATTATTCTTGCTAATCATATATTTTTACAGGATATATTTGATCTAGCATTTGTTATATGGGTACGCACCCGCTGATCGAACTGCGACTGATGCAAGAGATAACTAGACCGAGGAAATCATTGGTCCGGTTGGAAGAGCAACCGTTAACTTCGCCGCATCTGCTCGACTGTAGCTTGACTTGCGCAGTCAGTAGGTCAGCCAGCCAGTCAGTCAGCCAAGGGCCGACACGACAGTACCACTGGAGTTTCATTGTCGGGTCCGAAAAATCGACTTTCATAAGAAGAATCTGACTCTTTCAGGCATTATGGAAATGTTCACTGGTTGTCTCCGACCGGGGCACAAGCCGGCGCAGAGAAGACACCGATGCTTCCCTCATAGGGGTTCCGTCCGTTCGCCATAACCTTGTGCTCCCAGATACCGGTGCTCAATTAGGGTTTGTTTCTCTTCAATTTCTCTTCCTGACAAGTCCAAGTTCCCCGATTTTAACCACCAACTACTATACCTTGTCTCTTCTTAACTTTTGGAACCTTTAATACATGTTCATGTCTGAGGTTGACACTTGTCAGGGCCCCCTTGCTCGATTGTCCATCTCCAACTGCTTGTCTGTTGCCTGCGGTTCTCGGACGTACATGGCCCTAGGACAGGGATTTCCCAATATCCTTGGGATTTTCTAGTTCAGCGAAATGTATTATTGATTCATTTGAATTGAGTAGGGTAGTGCAAGCATAAACTAGCCTGTTATAGCTGATCGGACTTATCAGTATCTGAAACGAGTTGAATAAATATTATTTTATACCCTAGATTGAGACTTGAATAAAATAATCTTCCAGCATGAGCAGGTTATAAGCTCGTTCGTATGAAATACTCACAATGATTTCCCCGCCATCACTATCCAAATAATTAGAATTAAAAAAACAGAAGTACATTTATGAAAATAGTCAATGACCTGGACAATACAGCCAAAGCATCAACCGTTTCAAGCTACATTTCCAAATTTATTTAAATGAATCAATAGAATCTTAAAACAAAAATATGATCATGGTATCCAATCTTAATATAAACACTTTATTAAAAAACTGCACCTCAAATCAGAGTCATCCTTTATCTTGGAGTTCAGATAAAATATCATTAATCATTTTGACAGTTCGTTTATGTCTAGTTTCTCCTGGATTATTGAGTAGTAAAGTTGATGGACTTTGCTATTAGGTTTGATACAGTGTGAAAAATTTTAACTTGCTGACAGTGTTACTGTTAACGTTCGGGGAGGAAATATGACTACCTAAAACCCAAAGCCCTTGTAATTAATTACTCATGGCCGACAGGGGCTCTTGTTGGAAGTGTTCTTGTAGCGTCATAATGGGTGTCCCCTTAACCCGAAACATTAACCTCGCGTTGCTATTGTATGAGAAGAGCATCACCTGTGGGGGACAGACGGTTCTAACTTCTAACTGCAGATCAGAAATGTTCTTGTCGAGTCCTTTTATTCCGCGGTCATGTAAGTCACGGGCTGGATCCAATCACCGTGTCAGCGACGGAAACATGGAGTTTGTATGCATGCACTGCTCTTCTAAAGTTCTAGTACAAAAATGCTATCAAAGGGTGACAATGTCCAATAAATGCTCCCTGGGTAAACCAGTTGTGCGGTTGAAACAGTGTTCTTGTAGCTTGACCGTCCCTGACACTGTATGGTACCCGCTCCACTTGTTCTAGTACGGAACTCCCGCTTCCGATGACCTCGAGTGCGTTACATTTGTTCTTCTACAGAGCACTTATTTGGTAGAACAGTGTAGCCAACACGTACGGGAGCTACCTGAGATAATGTTCTCGTCAAACTGACAGCGAGTGCCGTTCCATTGCCCATGTGGGACCTGCCTGCTTGGTCAGCCCATGACGGGCCGGGCACAGTCATTCACCCGGTATTTGTGCTGGCGTCACGTTAGCTCGGAAACCTCTCCCTCCCGACGACGGCAGGACGGGGGACAAATCTTCGGGGAGGATTTCCCGTCATGATTGTCGCTTTGTGGATCCTTTGAGCAGTAACATCCATGCGAGATTCTCCTGAAAAGGCGTTGACGTATTTCGAGGAAGTAAAGTACGTTAAATGACCCAAGTACTCGTGAAGACCTCCCAAGTATCCGAAATATTGAAACATGACGCGAAAACTCGAGGAGACAAGAGGTTCAGCAATGAAATTGACGAAATAGAGTGGTACTCTTTCGCTGTATTAGTCCAAAACTGGCAACACTGGCGGTTTTATATGAAGGATATATAAGCAGCGAGATAAGCGACCCGGATAACAAGAAGGATGGGAAGACCCCATCAAGCCATATAAGGATAAAACACAAGAGATAAAATGGGACTAAGCACCAATTTATGAACACTTCATCTTCGTTTATGAGGAACGAAGATAAGGTGTTCCATAAGGTTTTTGAGGCAGGAAGACATAAGATACCATATTCGAACTGTCAAGTTCAGGGCCCGAGGTCTGGTTTAACTGTGGTAAGCGGCACTTTTTCATATTTGATCTTTACCTACTCGTTACTTTGCTGCTATTCTGCTGATAATCTTCACGCATGAAAGAAATAGCTCTTCACAAACCCAGCCACTGAAGCATGTTGCGATGAACAATAATGGTTCGAGCGATGTGATTGGAGAAGAAAACGAAATTCACAAGAAGTTGAAGTGATATCCACAAGGTGAAACACAACCCGTTCATTTCTTATAACTGTGTCATTCAGAGTGTGTGATATTCGTGAAAGAATATAATGGAGTGGAGTTCGTACTCGAGAGTTCTGACAGTCCAATATTCACTGAAAATCATGGAAAACCACAAATAAAAATTTGCATGCCTCAAATTTATTTACACTTCTGGCATGTTGCTCGTTTCATCAAAGTAGCATTCCTATTACCAGAAGTAAAGTTTATTGTATCAAGAGAATATGACCTCTAACTTGCAGTCTTTCTTCAGGCTAATTAATCTAATATCTGGGGGATTTGATATAAGTATTTCAAGATATTCTCTTTGTAACTTTTTCATTTTAATCGGGTGATTTAGATGGGAATGATAAATTACAATATATAGAAAATTTCTATATGATCAAATCATATATGTATGATGCAAATGAAGTAAGGATCTATTATAGATAGTGTGTGGATTCTTAAGTGCAGTAAGTCAGATTTCTCATACCGATACTATTGGGGCTTAACCCCATTTTGCCTCGTTGTCTCATCTTTGTTCCTTGTTGATCGGTTTGTTAAGGTCTTCCATCCTTCGTGTTGTCTACGCGGTCGCCCCTTTCTGCTTTTTCCTCTCTCGTGAGTTGATGATGTTTCTCATAATATGACTTCTTACAACATTTTGATCATTCCTACAAGGTAATTAACTCTTGCATAACATAAGCACAACCCACCTTATGTTCCGATATCCTTGGTCTGTAATAAAATGTCACTCTGATGCGGTAACATAACGAAGTCAACCAAGACGCATATCATCTAGAAGGCATCCAGCCTACCAGGAAAGATCTCTGGTCTCCAAGAGTGTAAAGTAAGAACTGCATAACATGACGCCTGGTATATTCTCAAAGGCATATGCCACAAGATAGATGCTTTCAACTGGTGGCTACCTAAGGGCCCTTGGAAAACAAAACAAAACATCTGTCTGGTCATGGTGAGGAGGAGAGTCTCGCGCTTATGTTGTTAGTCAACTGAAAGAGAATATGATTGATCAAATTCCTCTGAAATCTGAAGAACTTTTTGTCCTGTGTGAGTGGCTTATATGAAAGAAGTCCAAACGGGACATGTCAAACCTCATGGATCGTTGGATCAATGAACTGCATTGTAGTGCTTTGTTGGTTGGAATCTTCCGTGATTAGGGATGCACTTTCGATATCCAGGATTCTGCAGACACCGTGACATCAAGTTAACAAACGCATATATCAGAAGAACTAGGTACAAATTTACAAAATCATGAAGAAAATCCAGAATTGGAATATCGATTGCGAAATCGAGGACATGTGCACTTCCAATGTAAGAGATCTCGAGACCTTCTATCGGTGGAGCATCCTTAGACCTATGATTTATAGTGATCTAGGAAAGCAAACAGCTGTTCTTCAATTATTTCGTAGCGTTCCAACATCTCCTGGTAGATTGAAAACACTATAAATCATACATCTTGCAGCATGTGACAAACCAATTAGTCATGCAATAAAAGTCGCGGAAGCATACCACCTCAAAGCTTGCGTCTAATCAAGCCCATCTTCTCATAAAATCTATGCACAGGGGATTAATATTAGGGGTCCAAGTTGATGAAGAACCTGTCCTCAAGCTCATCGACAAGAGAGAGTTAACATCCCCCGTCATACGTGAATTTCTACCCCTCACTAGAATAATAATATTCACGCAAATGCAGAAAGAACGTTCATTTGATCAAGTCATGGTGAATAACCAATTCTGCCCTCCTATCCAGACATGTAACCCGTTGAACTTTCTCAGATACACTATGCAGCCTATTGACTTTACGAGCATGTGTAGTAGAGCAAGTCAAATCGAGTAGGTTAACGAGCTATAGTGTAGCGCGCAGGCGGAATATTAGTAGCTTTTTGCAGATGTAAGGCCAGAAAAGGAAATGACACCAGATGTCTCCATGGTGCTAGAACCAAGAAAACAGAAGGCATGGAGTAAACATGTGAATACTGGAGGGCTTTTGTAATGATTTGAATACATGTACAGTGAAGGCTGGAGGCAACTGCTCTTATCCAAGTGACAAGGTACTTCCTGTAAGTAAGATTGTTCTTGAAAAATATGAATAAAACTAAGCTATTGATTGATGTGGTACTCACCTTTACTGCTACCAATAGAAACCCAAAACGTTATTCCAGATAAGCTGTTATACGGCATACATGTGAATAGAAAATTGTATTCCTGGCCGCCTAGCATGTGGATTCATTGCGACGACTTGATAAAAGCTTGAGAAGGAAGTGAATTAAACACTGTGACTGAACAACAGGAGAGGATAGCTCTGCTTTGGTTTGTGCCTCCGGCTTGCACTCGTTAGTGCTTTTGTATTCTCTCTTTCCTTCGGGTATTCCATGCGGTCTTCAGGTCTTTGTGCTAGAAAAAGAAAGAGAATTAGCCTGCTAGTACATCACTCCAACGACATAATATATGAGATTAAATGATTTAGCAGTCTGAAGTTGATTTAGGAAGTTGAAGGTTTATGGTATGCTCTTTTTCTCTTAGAAATGGTGTATTATTAAGCACTATGCTTGTGCAGGATTAGACGCTGTTGCACAGTCAAGGGAAAGGCATGAAAAGCTTGTGCAGAAAGCAATTGGTGGCATAGTTAGAAGGTCCAGCTTGAGGCAAGCGGTATTGGGACTTTTTGCCGCAGGAGGACTAAATGCATTGCAGAACCTAGTCCGAAAGACATCCAAGGCATGGCGATCATGGGGATCATAATAGTCCTTTCCCAAGCTCAAAAGATACTGAAGTGAATTTGATGTTCAAGTTTAGGGGTAGTTTAGGAGATGGGGTACAGAGTCGGCCCTTGAGACGTAATATATGAAGACTCCAAGATGAATAAAGATGACATATCAAACTTAGAGGATAAAGGAGGTTTTGGCCTGATGCATGTAGCTCTATGTTGCTTTTCTCATTTGCTCTTGTGCTTAACCACTATAGTACACCTAAATTCTGAGATTCTGTCTTAAGTTTATTTAACATATAGTTCATTGCAAACGATCTTCAACATATGCTCTTTAGGTGCAATGATGGTGAATTTGACGGATTGTCAGAACAAAGTACAACACTTTACATAGTCAATGTGCTTCCTTCTATTTTGAGGCAATAGTAAGAATCTCCTATTCCCTTCAAGAAAAAGTGCAAAGAGACTTGTGTGTTGCTCTATGTTGCTTTTCCTCATTTGCTCTTATGTTTTACCACCATTGTACACCTAAATTCTTGGATTCTAGTCATTCTTTCTATATTAAGGTTATTACAAGTTTTGGTGCTAAACTATATCTCTATAGAAAGTTCTTTACCTCTTAAATGCCATAAAAAAAATTAATACAAGTGTCTAGCATTAATGGGCAAATACTTGCCCTCACTCAACATGATCCTTAGTAGATAGAAAGTGTCTAACATTTATAGGCAAATACTTGCACTCATTAGTCAACATGCTCCTCAATAGATAGAAGAACTAATATATTGAAGCATGCTTCTCAATATATTAAAGAAAGTAACTATGTTGTAGTGTTCCTTTGTCTTTTTTAAAGTTCTATTCTCCAATGTTATTCACAATGCTCAAAATTCAATTCGTTGTATACCACCACTAGTTGTTGTTTGAGTTCAATGCCTTCTCACTCTTGTGGAAATCCACTTCCATGTTTTGGTCCTTACAACTTGAATGTCAAGCCAAAGATGGACCTTGAGGGAATAAGCTACAAAGCTTGCATTGAACTTCCAATCCACATCTTTCCAGACTTCTCAATAACAATTTGGATGAATTAAGTACCAAACTAAGAATTGAATCACTTGTACTGAACCGACCAAATGTCATCCTTGTGCAAGACACAAGGTATGATAGTGCAAGGGACTTACAAGAAGCAGTATAGTGTTATGAAATCAATGGTGCTTTTGAGCTAAATGTATAGGTATGTAGGTGCAAAACACCTATAGTTCAGTGCATATAATTTTTAACACATTTTTTGTCTTTTTTAAACTTATCAAGTCAGATAAAGTGTGATATAGAGTATGATGCACTTCATACAAATGCAATTGGAAACTATATGTTGTAATTGTGCACAATTCAACAACATTTACAATCCAAACCATCTATGTTGTTCACACATGTGGAGGTACAAACTACCTTTGAAACTACCAAGCCAATGCAGCCTAGATTACATTGAATATTGTCCATATGCTTTACAACATACTAAGCTATAAGCTAAAGGAAATTCAACATGATCTCTAATGTGAACATGGTATTCTTGTGCCCTATCATTGTATATGGTACGGAAAGGAGGTAGCCCTTGCTACAATCCATGGTTCTTATGAGAAAAGATATATCCATCTACCTCAATATTACAAGCAACTATTACAAGCAAACCATGGCAACACTACATTGGTCAGACCAATGGTATCAACCACTTCCATCACTTTTTCTTTGTATACGTTGTAGCAATTTGGAGATTCCTCACTCACTACTTGCCATTACTAGGCATTGATGGAACACACCTAAAGAGAAAATACATTGGGACCTTGCTTTGTGCCATAGGTATTGATGCAAAAATGCAACTTTTACCCATTGCTTTTGGAATTCTTGATGCCAAAAATGA
Source organism: Lunularia cruciata (assembly GCA_948567375.1). NCBI lineage: Eukaryota > Viridiplantae > Streptophyta > Marchantiopsida > Lunulariales > Lunulariaceae > Lunularia > Lunularia cruciata. The sequence goes on along the minus strand of OX419762.1, from coordinate 57,707,982 downwards.
CATAAATTGGGATTGGGATTGGTTTTGCAAGAATCTTCTACAATGCTTTTTGAGAGCATTGATAGATGGAACATGCCTCCAAGAATCACATTCTTATCAGATCACCAAAATGGATTGATTCAAGTTGTAGAAGCAAATTTTGGGTATCATTTCCATGGCTTTTGCATGCACCACCTCAATAAAAAAATTCATCATACCTTCAAAAACCTAGAACTTGTCTCACTTCTTTGGAAGTATGCTTATGCACTAGTAAGATTTACCTCATTTATTTCTGAATTTTTTTCACATGCTTAAATTGATTTTTATTGAACTCTATTTAAATTCTATGCTCAGACAACTATGTATTATGCCAAAGAACTATGGAAGGTTACAACATTTCCTCCAAAGCTATCACATAGATCCATGAGACAAAGCCAAAATTTTGGGCAAATGAATTCTTTGGAAGTAGTCAATTTGGGTACCTTATCTCAAACATTGTAGATGTACTTGATGCATTAATTTTAGATGCTAGTTACTCCCCATACTCAGAATGGTTGAGCTTATACATCAGAAGTTGATGTTCTAGTTTATGGAGCAACACACCAAAGCCATGGCATGCCAATCCTATCTAACTTCTTCAGCCAAAGAACACATTCAAGTTGCAACAATCATGCACAAAGGTGCCAAGCCATCTAGACAAGTGCCATTGAGTTTGAATATGTCTCTCCAAACTTTCAAGCAAGGTTGTCAATCTTGGAACACACACCTATACTTGTCAATCTTGGCATCATTTTTTTTATCTTGTGTGACCATGTTTTTGTTGTTGTTTTGTTTACATAGCAAAATATATGTCTCTTTGCCAAATGGTACTTCATGATAGAGTCATGTTGCAACACATATAGGGAAATTATCCATCCAGTCTTTCATAAAAGTAGATAGGACAATGATGAGCTCTATGTTGAAGACAACAAAACAATAGCAACAAGAACCAACCACACCTTTGCCTTTTGCCAAAGACTTGTTGTCCCGCCAATTGCCCTAAGACAAAGTGCATTTGTCAAAAAGAGGATGGTTGTGAGATTAGACAAGTCCATTGCAAAAGATACAATGGCCTTGGTCACTATTTTAGCTCTTGTAAAGAGCCAATCTAGTCAAAGGGTGTTTTTCCTTTTCCTTGTCCTTAGAAGATAAGTCTTTGTTGTCATTATTTGTCATGCATAAAAACAAGGTTTTGCAATCCCACTTGACTATGCTGCAATTGGCTACTTGTAATCTAGTCATGGATTTCTTTTAGCTCAACCAAGGATTATTTAGCCATCATATTTGAAACCACAGAGTGGTGTAATAAGACATGGGGAATTTTTTTTATGGCATGAATGAAAGGCATAGCTTTCTTCCTTCCTGATAGTTTGAACTTCTTGACTAAACTGAAACTATTTAAAGATTTACTACCTATCTAGAGGTGGAGTTTGACACTTTGGGTTTTAATGGCCTGTTGTTGATACCATGCTTGATAGTTTGAGATTCTTGACTTAACTGAAACTATTTAAAGATTTGCTACCTATCTAGAGGTGGAGTTTGACACTTTTGGTTTTAATGGCCTGTTGTTGATACCATGCTGATTGTAAGTTGGATTTTGTGGTTTGCACTTCTTGACTAAACTTAAGTTGTTCATGAATTTACTGCTCAACTTTGGATGTTGAGAGTTTTCATGGTGGAATCATGATCACATCTACTATTCCTTTTCAAGAAAATTGTCCATGCAAAATTTAAAGAAAATTATTCCAACCTCTATTATGAATCAAAAGTTAATTTGCATCTATAGAAAAGTTTTGCTCCTACTCACTTCTAGAATGACAAACACTTACTAGTGCAAACCCACAAAGCACCCTAGCAAGTTCAATACAATTGGCAAGTAAATATGTACAAAGATAGTTTACTTAATGTTTGAAGTTCAACAAGATTTATTTTTTATCCAATAGATGTTTGACCCATCTAGATCCAATACAAGAAACCATTGCTTGTATGGTAATTGGCTCAAAATATATAGATCCCATTACTATAACAATGTGGGAACAGTGCACACAAGATCCATGATACTATGTGATTATATAATATGTAATAACTTCTAAGCTTGAGTATGTACTCACCTAGAGAATGCTCCTAAATATTTATGAGCAAAAAAATATTCCTTTGAAGGTCCTATAGGACCTATTGAAGCTTCATCCTCAAGCCTTCTGTTTTATAATATCATTAGCTAGAAAAATTAGCTATGGGTAAAAATTGGCTTGGTAATTTCTTTAGAGATGCTATACATGATGGCTTGAGTAGATTAGATAGAGGATTCTACTAACAAGGCAGAGGCCTAAAATAAATTGAAAATTTTAGAGCCAACTTTGGAGGTCTAAATAAAAGAATTAAACCTCAAAAAATAGAATCTTGGGCTCACTTGGCAAAAAAGGCATTACCTTTTTAAAAATTTGTTTGTCTCATTGAGATCTTCCCAACTGTACCTCTTCCATGTTGTTTTGAGCTTCTTACAAAAATATTCTAAAATTATTCCCTTTGCTCAAACTTGTTTGACCAACCAAATAGAATGAGTTTTGACATGTCACCAATCCATATATCTAATCTCAAGGTATATCTTGCTAACATGTCACCAATCCATGTATCTAATCTAAAGGTATAGCTCTTCCAAAGGAGATCCTCTTCACTGTATAATAAAGATAGAGTGCTCCTTTAGTGCATCAAAGTTTTTTTGGGTTCCAATTTGATGTGCTTTGTCTTTGGCTGTTACAAGTGACAACATACTTTAGTCTCTCAACAACCTAGCTTGAAGGCATCAGGCCCAAATCTCCAATTATCCTCTAAGTTTGACATGTTACTTTTATTCATCTTAGAGCCTTCATACATAATGTCTCAAGAGCCGATTATTTACCTCATCTTCTAAATTGCCCCTAAAATTAAACATCAAATTCACTTTAGTAGCTTGTGAGCTTGAGAAAGGACTATCATGATTGCCATGCCTTGGATGTCTTTGGACTAGGTAATACAATGCATTTACTCCTCCTATGGCAAAAAGGCCCAAAATTGCTTACCTTAAGCTAGACCTTTTGATTATGCTTCAAATCACTTTTTGCACAAGTTTTCATGCCCTTCCCTTGATTGTGCAATAGCCTTTGCTACCACTAGTCATTCACAAAAAATTTTGGGTTAAACCTCAGAGTAATAACTTTGAACTTTGGGTAGCCGGTCCATTTTCTCAAGGAACAATTGACTTACTAGGGATGTTGCTCTTGTAGAGCACTCCAATTTGCAAAGCAAGTCATGCTAGAACAAACATAGGAAGTCTAACAACAAGCTTATTACCTATGACTTGTCACATCCTTGAGAATACCGATCAAAATTATGGATTTATTACACCCAACACAATGCTAGACCATGCTTAAATGAAAAGCCTAGCGTGAACTAAAAAACTCATTAGACTATTGAACAAGAAATGTTCAAATTATGAATACTCAATTTGCCTAATTTTTTTATCTCACTCATAAGGGACCACGAGTGTATTGTAATCTATGAACTAGCACTACAATTATATTACAACGACGCATATTTTCTAAACACTAGAAAATATTTTCTATAACACTAGAAATGACGCATATTTTCTAAACTAGCACACTAAGTGCTACAAGATTCCTAGATTGGCACATTGAGTACTAGAATGTCAAATCCGCTACATGGACAAGGTTTAATATCTACATAAACATAACATGCAAGTATCTCCTAGCTCAGAATCAAAATAGAGTGAATAGACATGGAAATTACTTGAACATGTTTGGCTTAGGGATCTGTGTATAATGATGTTGTTAACTCTACAATATGCTTCATAGAGAGAAGGATATGGTTTGTAGACTTTATAGATATGAAAACTGCCCTCGATGGAAACAATGGGTACCAAGACATTGTTTTGGGTATCATGAGGCAGTATCAAGTCATTGTTGTGATATGAATCCACAACGGTACTTGGTAATTGCTAACTGATGGAACTCCCTAGACTTGGCATGGGTCGCCCTCCATCCTTGCCCCAACACACCCAAGCTATGCACCAACCAAGGATATTTGTGTAAATAACAATTTGTTGAGTGTACTTTTATAATACCCTAACTTGTTGAGGGTATTTGTATAATTTTCCCAAGTTGTATTTGCTGAAGTTTAATCTAGTTTTATTGCATTTGGATAATCATTGCTTAAACTTTGTCAGCATGATTATGTAGTTCCCATATATAGAGGTCTTTGAGGCAAAGAGGAAAAAGAAGAGGAAGGTCATTAACACTTAAATATACTCTAACATTTTGCACTATTTTACACTTGGTTTGGGACCATGTTTCAGGTAGTTTTCTATAGTGTTGTCTTCAATTCCACAAAACTCCTTCTTATTTTTTCCTTTTTTTCCTGGGTATGAATACTAGATTTTGAAATGTGTTTTTTAGACAAACACATTTTACACATGATCCCAGAAGAATGGATGATGTGAGAATTAGAGATGATACAGGCAGTCACCAATTGAGAGTAAACATGTACTAGTTGAAATATAGTAGTTAGGTCATGTTGTACTTGTCTCTCATGGAACACAAATACCTATGTATGACCTCATAACCTTCAAATACCTTTTCCTTTACTTATTTTTTCTCACCTAGAATAAGGGAAAAGGGCGACCGCGTAGAAAACACAAAGGATCAAGACCCCATCAAGCCACACAAAGGGTGAGACAACATAGGTAAAATGGAGTCAATACAAAAATCTACCCTACCGCAACTAAGATATCCAAGCTATGCAAGTTGTATGGTCTACAAACAAATGGAACATCCAAAGAAGCATCACCTAGTGTGATTGCTCTCCTATGGATTGCACGAGCCACTACAATGGACACATATTGTCTAAAATATGATACAAAGTATGAAAGTGAGAGTGATACCCCTTGCGCCTAACATGATAAGCTCTTGTGCATTCCATGACAAATGTGTTGAACGTCGTGTCCATAGCTCTATATAACTCCAATGCTAAGGAACAAAGAGGTGACCTCGGTGCATACCCGTATACTTGCAGACCTTGCATGCTATTGCTGCACCCGTTGCCCATCCAAGGGGATGTGTAATCATTCCCTCCAAACTATATCCCGTGTATGGTCCATAACCAGGACATCCGGCTCACCTAGAATATTGACAAGTTTTAATTGATGTTGGGTTACTTTGAAAGGTTTATGCCGATATCCTTCAAGTGGTTCAGGTTGCATGGCAGGGTAACCTAGAGATAAATTATGTTAGCCTGAGTTCACATGAACTTTGTAACTATCGTGTTACCAATAGATAAAAAGGTGACCACGCAGAGAACACAAAGGATTGGAAGACCCATCAAGCCATACAAAAAGGTGACTGCGCAGAGAACACAAAGGATTGGAAGACCCATCAAGCCATACAAGGGAGAGACAAAAAAAGTAAAATGGGGCTAGGCCCCAATAGAGTCTATATGAAAAATTTGCCCTACTGCACCTAAGATATCATAGCTATGCTAACTATCATGTTACTAATGGAAAAAAGGCGACCCGCATAGGAAAAATGAAGGATGGGAAGACCCCATCAAGCCGTACAAGGGGGAGACAAAAAAGGTAACATGAGGCTAAGCCCCAGGTTACTAATCATGGTTGAACATAGTTACATAGTTTCTGTATGACCAATCATGAGGAAGATATGAGACATCGTATGACGTCTGTCATACTGCTATGTGGGAAGTTATACGGTTCCCAATGACATGGGTGAAATGGTCGGCGAAATATCTGTGAGTAGACCAGCTGCAGATACGGTGTACTCGCGGCAGGATGTTACGAAGCTGGCCATGTATTTGAGGACGTATACACGTTTGTGGACAGTAGACGTTGAACATGACGCGTGACGTACCCGGTGAGCAAGACGCAATCTGGAGAACTTGTTTAGACGCAAAGTATTGGGACTTGCGGCTGCAGTGGTACAGTAGCTGGTTCGGGCGAGCATCTTCTCCAGACTGCGTCTAATGAGGTTTGCGGATTGCGGCAATGTCTACAGCCGCTTCGTTAACGAGGGTTGACGAAGTCGACTCGACTTGATCACTTCCCCTCGTTACACCCAATTCTTCTTCGACCTAATAAATCCTTCTTAATTTGTTGGTATCTGAATGGCAGGATGTCACTCATAAAGATTAAACTTCATATGGAAAGGCTGTAGACTGAACTTGAAGACTGAACTCACATATGAATCCTTTTCAGAACAAGTTCTATTAATGAGACCTTCTCACGTAAGTACTGGTTTATGTATCTTTGACTGCTCAGCAAGAAAGTGAATACGTTGCGCAACATGTTGTTAGGAGTACGTTGGTGACTACTTCACTCAGCTTATACTTTGTATTCTCCATGCTCACTCGAGCTAACTCAGGATGCAACTGATTGAGTCCACAGGGATTATAGAGATCATTGAGAAGTAATTATCAGATGTATCTTCTCTTTAATAACAAAGTTCGAGACAGAGAAAATATGGTCAACATCAACTGTCTATGGTTAATTTTCTCGATAGAAGTTTGTGCTGGCCTGGTCTTCGATAATAGCTCGCACAGTACCTAGTTTAGGTGTCAAGATAACTGTTTTACACCATATCGAAGATCCATTCCCGTCACTTCAAGTTCTTCACGTCACTGTCATATCTTGTCTTCTTCCTTGTTTAAGAGAGAGATTAGAGTCATGGAGTAACTAAAGTGAGAGATTACAATAATGAATAACAGATCGGTTATAACTAACGTCAACTCCAAAGTTAATACTCCAAACAAAGAAGAGATATTTAATTTTATTCCGGAATAACATAAGTCAAAACCGACGTTAGTCTGTTTGATCTGTTCTTTATAGTTTTCAACTGTCATCCTCTAACTATGTCCTGCAGGATTGCATACTCTCCTCATGATATACGAACGGAGATCTAACTCTGTTATAGCCTGCCACTGAAAGCATTTGTGGTGCAGCGCAATAGAACATATAGAATGCGAAATTCACTTCTACATTTGGGATTCAGGTGATACAAAGTTCAACACTCAGGAAGGAGAAGACATACCAAAAGGTCCAAACAAGAGGCAGTTCCCCGGAGTAATTCAAATGATAAAGACTCTTCGTGAGTCTAGAGTAACTTTCTTCTGCCTTGGACGCCAAGGCCATAACCAAAAATCGGTTCAACTGTAAAATCGAGGCGAAATATCTTTGAGATCCTGCATATGATGAGGACAGTATGTAATACTAGATTCGACACGTACACAATAAGATTCCTTGGTAGCTACAAAATGATCCATGTCTCTTAGACTTGTATATCATTGGATGCATGAAGAATAAACCTTAATGGATTCACATTGATGAAATTGGCTTTAGAAGTATTTGGCTAGTATATGCTGCTACACTTTGACAGCCTTGTACTGTTACACATCTCGTTGTTACCCCAAGTGAGAGACAAAGTATCTAGTATTTATGTCGTCATGTCCCATCCAAATGGAACAGCGTGTGCCGATAATAAACCTAGCTTGTTGCATCTTCTTGTGGTGCTTAATGAAATTTGTTCCAACAGATACTGACATGTGAGGATTTGTAGGTCTTTTATGTTGACGATACATACTCTTCCTGTTAAGTACAGTATTTACATTTCTTGTCAGCACAATGTTCGATTTAGATATGCAAAATCACTTCCCTTAAAGATTTACCCATGCATATATGCATGAAGAATTCTTGAACAATGATGAAAGAGAGTTCGATCCACTTTGTGCCTTGTTTCGTCTCTCTTGCACTGCACTTCCCTAGAATCTCGGCAGTACCAAGGGAGTAGAACCGCATCTGGGCGTGAGATCCTCCTTTCTTGTTTGTTCGTTGTCTTTTCTTTATGTCTCCCTCGTGTCTGGCTTTTGCAAATTTTGACACTTGCGTACTTACGGGGCTTCCTTGCAAGTTCTCTACTCATACGTGAGAGAGACATGCCCTTATCCCTTCTAATCTGCTCTCACATGCGACCATGACCTGCTTTCAAGCTGATTAGGTGGCAATGAGGTTACGTTGAAATTGCACATGTCATAAGGGACTTGTACATCTTGGGAGTGTTTACTCATGGACTCGCGCTGGATGAAGATGCCAGTCCCTTCTGCCAAATGACGACTGCTTCTTACTAAGTAACTTCTGTCTTTTATCTGACAAGGTAGGCTCATATCATCTGATGTTTCAGAATTTGAGAAGTCTATAACACACGAAAGTGTAACATGAAACGACAAGTTTTACAGGATCTTCAAGAGCTTCGAACTCTTATTTCTATGCATGTTTACAATCTGCTGGAGTACATGATGAACTTTGGAAGTTGAATCACGAATGACTGAATGTTCGTTCCTGTCCTTTTTCCGAGCCTGCTGAATCATAACCCTGAAATATGAAATTTTGAAGGAGCCCTGGGATGAATTATCTAGCTTATTAATTTTAAAGACGAGGGCCCTTGCCGTCTAGCCTGTTATAGGTCGATATCTCTGCGTCTTCACTACGGTATCGTGGAATGGATACAAGGACCAGAGTTTCTAATTACCATAACTTGAGATCTACTATATTACAGTAGATAATTTCATAGCAGATGTCTACCTTAGAAGGATCGATTCCTTGACGAAGGAGGATCAGGCTAGTTACGGTCATCCCGTGATCTGTAACAAGTGAAGAGATCTCGTCCAATTGGAAGAGATATCTTCACTTGTTACAGATCACGATAGCGTTCCATCCAACCTAAGCCATCGATGATCTTCACTCCACTGTTTTCAACACCTCATATTGCGTAAGGCCCATGGCAATTCTTGCAGGCAAATCCCACGGAATATCTCTGTCTCTCGTTAAGTATACGATAGTGGAGTACAAGTTAACATATGGTACATAATTAGCCGAAAAATTCAACGTAAGTGTCATAGTACTGATCAGTACTTCTTAGATATTGATCCACGACTTTGTCCAATTTCCATTCTTATTCTGGTGCGTATATCAAGCCTTTAGTTTTCTTAATATCAGGGTAGTTTAAGAGCAGATGTTTCAAGTCTCCCGAAGTCTATACAAGCGAAATTCTTCGTAGGATGATGCCAAGGCCTCAACAATTTCTCCAGATAATAGTAGAATCGATCTTGATTAAAGGCCATACTCATAGAGCATCACTGATAGAATATATTTAAACATGTAGTACATTACGTAATCGATGCTGACGGACATGTAGGTGCGTTAGTAAAACCATGAATGGCGGCACAATTCTGTTGAGAAAGCTGAAGTGTGGGTGTGCTTCTATGAGTAGGGTGGTACAACAGAAGTGTATCTAACCAGGGGAACTTAAGTGGCCATTGAGATCAAATTAACCAGGGTACATGGCAGTACGACTCATCACAACCTCACACCTACAATCTGACTCAGATACCTGTCTTTTCTGAATGAGCTGGTCACGCATATATCGTCGCACGACTTAGTCAGGAGTCATGCTTGCTCGGCTTCAACGAAACATTCATATCATGGCTCATTCCATACCTTCCAGTATTGCAAAGTGGTCGGTATTTTCTCTCCCTATCGTGCAAGAAATTTCCTTAGCGAGACCCTAAACATTAGGGGGTTTCAAAAATAGTTTTATGAAGCATTGACTAAATTGATACACGGTGCGAGCGAGAGAAAGAGTCCCACTACAGGTTCCGGCCAAGTTAGCAAACTCTATACGAGGTGGTTTGGAGAAAATATTGGATATGGAGTTTTCCTTGGTCGTACAGTAACGCATTAATTACATATGGTTAATAAAGTGTCGGCTTTGGTTTAGGGTGAAGCCGGTGTCCGCCCTGTTACCACCAAGTGTAATGTGTTAATTTATGATTAAATTGGATTTTGTTCATAGCTATTCATAGTTGCTCATTGTAGCTTGATGGCACCCGTTGTTGCTTGTGGTCGCTAGTGGCCACGGGTAACCACTCGATAGTACCCATTGATTTTGCATCTATATGTGAACATGCATTGTAATCAGGTTCTGGATCTCATTTAGCTAAATTTTTGTTGTCCTTTTGGAGTAAAATTTTTTGACTTCTAATTAATTTCTTGGTGGTCGCAAGACGATACAAATCATTTTTCCATAACTCGCGTTATCTTTCTCGCTGCACTAATCTATGGAAATGAACCACCACACCAACGCAAAACTACAAAACCCACTGTTTTAGTTTACTGACAAGAGCATTTGCACACAGAATTTGCATTTGTAGATGGTGAATTTGAATTTGAATGGTTTTGAACGACATTTTGGATCCGCCAGAAAATTTCATAAATCTCACTCTAAGAATCACCCTCCAAAAAAAGGTGGCAACTCTCTCAAGAAGCCACATAATCTCTTTTGACAATCATTTATTTCACTACGGTAATCCTAAACATCCGTAATATAGTGCACAATTTTTATAAATGAACTCAAATTATATGTATATACCATAAAACAATTTATGGAACTTCCATTTATTAACACTCATCTCTTTACAGAGTTCACTAATAATAGGTACAAAGTTTGTTATTTATCCCTCGTACATCCGTCAAAACTATTTCTGAAACCCCCTATTCCTTTCAAGTCACACTAATTACTTTGTTGAGTCCATTGCGCGTTAATCTCGAGTGTCCCAAGGGACAATCCGGATATACAACAATTTTTTTGTTATATCTAACTTTCTTATTGTCAAGAGCGAACTTCTGTTGACAATATGTACTTCATTTCTGCACTCTCTCTAAGGACAACTGCAACACCGAGAATATTATACACATATATGAAGGTCCACTAGCAAGGATGAAGGCATCTTGTTACTTCACAAGAAGCAGGGGCAGTACCACAATGAACTATAGAAGGTTTTCAAGCAACGATCTCTAGGAATGGCTGAGTATTGAAATTGAAGTCTTTTGAGACGGGAATATCTGAATTAGAAACGACAATGCTCACTGGAAAGGATTCTTACCCCCTGTAGGAAGGAAAAGTGATTGACAAGACATGCATTCCATTTTTGGAGCCATCGAGTGCATGAGACCTGAGGTTTTGTTTGGTCATCATTCAAAACACTGACGATCTTAAGAAACGGGTGAGAATCATTTTCCTGAGGGATGGTGGCTCACTAAGCGCGTTGGTTTGTGATGTGCTGCGACTTCTACCGTTCTACTTCTATGTCCTTGTGTACTACTTGGGTTCCGTTTAAGGCTTAATTGACACTAGTTTCGTTAGAACCCTTCGAGTCGGGGTCACTTTCGATAAGTATTTTCCCCACCACGACCACGATAAGGTGCACATGCTGAAAGTCACCTGCGCGAGAGTGTTTAGACTTTCATAGCACACAATGGAAGGAAGAACGTCCCTGCTTTACAAGTCACGCACCGACAACTGTCGCTACGTGGGAAATTGCTGGTCAAAACGAAAGTTATTCTGCATCATCTTTTTTAAAAGTTTGGAAGCTAGAGTGCCTTGGGGTACACCTATCAATTCTCTTGTAAAAGATAACTTTCTAACTCTTAGTTTATGGAACGCTCCTTCCTTTCGCCCTCAACAAGAGAACACTGGAAGGTGATGGATACTTTCCTATGGAAGTTAATATTTTAGCATTTATTGTTATGGCTTTGTTATTTTGATTCCTACTGCTTTTTTACTTTGCAGAACCTATTAAAATGGAAAAAAAATTGTTGATAAAATAACATATAAATGCAATTAAACTTAAAATTGCGCAAAATATTTCCACCTTTCAAGAGCAAAAAGTAACTTGGTTTTTCTTTGTCTTTCTTCAGAAAATGCGCAAATCACTTTGTAAAGCAGAGAAGAAAAAATTATAGTATTGTTTTTTATTCCCTATCAAAACGAAAAAAGCGACCACGTAACATAACAATAACAAGAAGGATAGAAAGACCTTATCAAACCGTACAAGGATAATACATAAAGGCTAAGCCCCAATAAATCAAAACCAAGCAAGAAAATCTCCCCATAGGTGTATGTGACAAATTGGTATGATGCTCAAATTTGTATTTGTCATCCCCTCAAGAGAAGGGATCCTTTAAGATGTAAGAGACGAAGGAACTCTTCGGTGCCAAACTCAACACTCGTACCATAACAAATTCCATTTGAAATCACGCAATTATAGTGGGAAGAAACAGAATTTCATGAACATGGGAAGCGGGGAGCAGTTGGCTAAACAAAGCAGATGTATGTGGTGGCGACAGGGAGAGAATTTCACCTGATCAACACTCATCATAGGTGGAAAACATTTGTCGGCCAAGATATCGCCCAAAACACGAGTGAGTTTTGACATGTACATGTATGTACAAAATCAAGTGGAAGAGGTGCATACCGCGGACGAGTATACGATTCGAGCAATTCCATTTGACAAGTTTCGAACCTGAAGATATCAGCCCTGACATTGCTTAGTTTTCTATCAGTCTTCCAGAATCTCCATATCACTATATACATCATGTCACTTGTATCTGTCTTGATAGTCTTCCTCTATCCTCAACCACGAGAAATGAACTTCAAAATGTTTCTCCGCGATGACTCCTCATCCACAGGGATCCATCACCTGAGGTGGTACCTGTCAAATCGAGGCTAAAGAGCATGTAAAGAAACGTATGTCTGCGGATTTTCCCATCGGCGAAATATAGCGCAAGTATTTTACTACCGTCGGAGAAACCATAAGTCTACAGTTGGATGACCCTCAAAGTACTGGACCAGAAATGGTTGCGGAGAAGCATTTCTGGTCACGAATGAGCGCAGAACCATTTCTTGACTCGAATGAGCATAGTTCGTGACGAGTTGCATCTCGGATCAACCACGTTGGGAGACGGAGTCTACAGCGAAATTCGGCGTCGCCCGCCATCACTCTCTATACTCAACTCGTGGAGTGCTTCCACGGTGGGTAACTTAACTTCCAGTGAGAAGGTTCCGCCTCTCGACGCTGCTTCTCGTTCACGTCATAACTGCACGGACGAGATCTTCTTTTCTCATTTGAGTCATTTCCGTGAACGAAACGGCAAAGTCACGCCCAACGTTCTTCGTCGTAAGGAACTGAAGTATGTCATGCCGGTCCGCAGTCACAAGACTGCTGTACACAGGGTACGATACGTTGGCGAATGAGATGACACATAGCTCCTTCGTGTGACGCGAGATTTAAAGAAGAAGCTCCGCTCCTGGTTCCGTCGTAACACGCTGATTCCGTAACTCTCCGTTGACATCCCTGCACGAAGTAACATTGGCAGCCGGGGTTGAATGGGCATGAAGTGAGTCCGTATGACGGGCATTGTTGCTGAACCCGCCAAGCGCGCGGGTACAAGTGGCCGTAACTTCAGTACGTGGATTTCATCGCGATTTCGATGACGTTACAGGGACCCTCCCACCCGTTACATTTAACTCGAGTTCGAACTCATTTTCAGTCCTCTTGAGTGCCATACACACGGTACCATAGTTGCATTACCATCCTCGGTAGTAAGTTTCTCGAAGATCCGTAGACGCCGGTAGGTGAGAACTATCGAGAACCGGTTGAAGTTGGAGAGTCCCGACGAATTCTGCCCCAAAACTGGTTAATTTCATAGACATTCTCCAAAAGGAATGCCGATGTTTTCAGTTGCGTTTCGTTTTCAATTTCTTTACAGGAAAACAAAGAGGTTCAGGGAAAATAGTAATGTACCGCGAAAGCAGCTTCCACCTACACAAATGCACGTAAATTTATGTTCCATGATGGGAAAACTATTGAAGACGAGAATAAATCGAGAAGTAGGGCTTGTAGATATTGTGAAAATGATAAGAATGTCCTGCGATGAGAAAAGGCGACCGTGAAAGATAACAAGAAGAAGGATGGAAAGACCTATACAACCGTACAATGATAAAACACAACGGTAAATGGGGATAAGCTGCAATGGAGAAAGGCGACCGCGTAGGAAAAACGAAGGATGCAATGCGATAGCATCGATAAGAGAAATCTGTCGGACTGCACCTAAGATACTTAGCTATGCAAGTGCACTTTTTGAACTAAGTAGTTCATCGGGTTGATGAAGTCTTTACGTAAACGATTTGTTCATCAAAAACAAAATCAGTACGCTTGATTTTATGACCACTCCGGTCCATTCTTTGAGCCACCAACGCTTGGGAGAATACTCCTGGCAACGCACAATTGGTGCGGTGACGCACTGAGAGGTTGCTTCGTCAGTGGGTTCTTAAAATGGGATGGTTCGTCCTTAAGCTGTAGTTAAGTCCAAGTCGGTCCAGTTCGACTCCCCATCAGCAACCGCAAAAACGGGTTTCCCATTGCAGTTTTACACCAGGTAAGCTTAGACACGTGTCACATATGGCGGCGATATAGCTTAGCTAATTTGTCTTTAGTAAAAACGCCAAGGCCGATTTAGCAAGGGAATCAACGGCATGGACGTGGTCTTAACCACTCGAAAGAGAGACTACTGGCAAGCGCTATTTTGACGGATCTTGAAGCATCTGCAGCAGGGTCAAACAAGCAACTACAGTAGCCATAAACTGAAAAGCTTTAAGCTACTTAGCGCAGGTAACTAGATTACAGTTAATTGGGTATGATTGGCTTACGCTTTGAGGAACCAACAAAATGTACTTTCTGTTGGGGAGTGAACCTTTGGACTGAATCTCTCAAATCGGAACTTCCCACATAGTGATCGTGACCTTGAGTGAAATCCAGCTCCTCCTTGAAAAGCACCCCAGACTTAAGTGTGTATACACTCCGGCTGCAGTTTTGGAAGCAAAGCTTTTCGCATAAAATTAATATATACTGATGGAAGGAAGTATTAAATTGTACAGTTACGGATGTCCAACTTGGTGATTTTATGGTAAGGCGAAGGTGATTGAGACCTGAAAAGGAACACATAGAACACACAAAGAGTCTGATGACTGCCACTGATGTCTGGAATCGATACTACAGACTTCTCTCTAAAAGCAGATAAAGAGTCAATCCCTCTAGGTCATGATGCTGTCGATATGTCTGCTAATTAGATGATAATAATATTCATATTTGACTTGCCCAGTTGCTTCGTACGAAATCTGCTCCATAAGGTGAGTGTAGACTAGACTACCAAAGTTCAGAACTGACCAGACCTTAAAATACCATACTCTGCTTGTTGAGAACTCTATCTGCTGAATTAAACTTTACGATAATTTTAATGTGTTTATATATGTTTGGGTGTCACAAATAATGACAAATTTCTTAATCTACTACCCGGTTAATTTTGTATAGTATATGGCCTGGATATTCGTTGGTATAATTTACGTCTCGAATTTATTTCCCGTCTATATTTCAATTATCAGATCTAGACCATCTAAAGGATGAAGATGTTGTGACGATAGCAATAATTTGCTACAAGAAATTAAATAACTCTCCCTGTGGTAGTCTGGAAAGAACATGCAAGGCATTCATATCGTGTTTAAATAGGCGATTTATATATATATATATATATATATATATATATATATATAAAGTTGCTGCGGTCAACCACAGTATCCTTTGGCGTTGTAAATCTTTGGGTATGAAGGCCCACGGTATGTATTTCAGGTATCAAACTGTATGATACTGTAAGACTGGTCTGTAGTAAAGTGAAAGTACGGTACAATGGGAGGAAGGTGCAGGGTTCTGGAGTTGGAGGTCCGTCCCTTAACTAGGAACAGAGTGATGCTGAGACCTGCAGGCAAGTTTCTCTCGCTGTGTCTGACGGTCCTGCCAACTTTGACTTAGCCCTTGGTATACACGACCTTCTGCTGTACTCTTGAAGTTCGCCGCGTGGCGGTCATTGGGCAGCATCTGGAGAACGTCTTGGAGGCCCTGGAGTCGCTCACATGACATGCGTGTCACTGACCAGCCACATAGGCAGCGGGCAGTCTGGTGCTGCTGGGAATATCCCGCTTTTGTCAGGTGTGACTCTTCCAGTGTTCCATCTCGATCTGGAGGACTCGACGTGAGGTTCTCCAGCTCGAGCGATATCTAGCAATTAGAAGAACCTCTACATTTGGATTATTGATATTATTTGATGAGTCATCCTTAAACTTCATGAGTTTATATATGGTTACTTCTTTTCGTTGTATAATCCAATCCAGAAGTGTAGCCGTATACATCTACACTTGACTTGATTGGATCGTTATTATGTCCTAAGATATATGTTTCATTTAAAAATATATATTGGTTTTAGGTTTGATGGGTTTTCTTATCCTTCTTGTTTTCCACGCAGACACTTTTCTTCTTTAAAAAAATATATTTTTTAGTTTTTGCTAAGGGAAATTTATTCTTCCAATTCTTCCCCAGTCTATCTATAGAGGTTTGCTATTTTCAGTGCAACATCGTAAATTAATCGACTCTAAAATATTCTCAACGCTGGGTTGGGGTTAAATGAAGATAGTTAAAAGTGTGACGAAAATAACAACTCCGGATTTATATCCTTGTTCAAACCTCAAACCTAACGAGAAGAACACAATACTTGTGAAGTCATGTCCCCTTCTACGTGATATTGTCAAACAAAGCCATCTCGAATCTCAAGTAGCATCAATGATAGTGAAAAGGTACGTCACATACATTAAGTTTCAATGTTTGTGACATAATCTATAATATACTGGTTCTCATGCAGAACGTCACATTACATTACACGAAGTAAGTATACAGTCACAAAATGTAAATCAGTCCCATTCTCAACCGTAACACAGAATGCTTCTAAGCAAAGTAAAATGCTTATAAATAATTTATCATAAGAATTTTCACCGTTACTCAACACGAGTACTGTATGCAAGATAAGCTTGCTCCCTAGTACTGCATGTTTAGGTGATTGAGAGAGTAGGCAATAAATCTTGGTAGTCTATAAATCTAAATAAATCGCCATTAAGTTTGCATTGGGAACTAAACATCTTTACTTAAACGCTACTAATGCTTGGAGCCAAATGGTCTAAAAAGTATAGCTTTAGCACTTAGGGGCGTGTAGAGTGCTCAGGCAATCCGGAATTAAAGAACAAGAAAACGAGAATCTCGATGCAGGCCGCCTCGAACAATGGTAGGGCGGGCTTACAGTGTATAATGTGTTTTATCACATACTGAATAGTAATATACTAAATAGGACGGAACAGGATATCATGGACTCATGTTGAGAAAGAGAGCTTCTTGCGCGAATAAAACAATGCTTAATTTTGGGTTTAGCAAATGTTTACAGTACTGTATCACCATTTGCTTGAACACGTTTATGCTTAACAGTAGCCAGTTGCCAGATTCAGGACGGCTGAGAATCAAGTAGAAGGGTAATGGTAAGGATATATATATATATATATATATATATATATATATATATATATATATATATAAATTCTATCACAATTTACAATGTTGTGGTGGAAATACCAAACCTCTATATATATTTAGTCCCTATCGAAGGGAAAAGAAAGGAGTATAAAACACAAATAAATACGAAATGAAAAATGAGCACAAAGGTCCAATAGTCCGAAAGGTCCCATCGATATACAGAAATAAAGAGAAACAGGCCCGAATTTACCAAATAGGAAAAAGTACGGTAACAATAATAAGCAGCAACTAAAATAAAGAGAGGGTAGTCTCCACCTGAATGGTGTAAAAGAGATCCTCAATGATATGTTTGGTACGTTGGGAGGGTAGACCTAGCCATGCTAGGTACGTTATAGTTGAAGACCCAAAACCTAAACAGATTATAAAGTGATAATATGTGTTGTTGGTAATATGAGGTGAGTATGGTTGGAAAGACATCCAATTTCTATCTCCCCGGTTCAAAGAACATCATGTTGCATCTTTCAAGAGACTGTCCAAATGGTGATATAGATATAAAAAATCTAGATTGCTAAAGGAACAAAGATATAGAAATACAACCAAGGCGTGGAGTGGTCTTCCTTGCCTCTAGAGACAATAGTGGTTGTTGCTCTTGCTTATATGTCTGCTTATGCTAATGATTGAGTTTGTAGAGGATTGGTTACCATCATGTCATGCAAGGTGTGAACACCATCCATGAAAGTAACAATATCTATTTACACCCCCAATGGATAAATGGTCTTGGTAGATCCAATAGTTGCTCGATCTGAACTTGAGCCTTTGTAACTCCAATGATTTGAACAATTGTATCACAAATAACATCATGGACCCTAGTGTATTATCCACCTATTACCCGTTGTCAAAAGTATATCCTTTGCATATCACATGGAGAACCACAGGCAAAGGAATTTAGAAGCCCTATGCTATGAGAACAGGATGTGAAAGACCCAATCTCCATCTTAGTATGGTGGTACACTCTCATATATAAATAAAAAATAATCAAAGGTAATATATGGTAAATATATGAGTTTTCAGATATAAATAAAATATAATCAATCACAAGTGATATATGGTAAATATATGAATGTGCATATATTCATTGAGTGAGATGAATATATGAATCTAGAGATAGAGATAAAATTAAAATTTTATTAAACTCTTAATGAATGAAGCGGACAAACTCCTTGAATGAAGTGCCTAAAAGTCCCTAGCTAAATTGAAAATAACATGTGGTGTAAGGTAATCTCGCAAGAAGCCATGAATAAGCATGCTTGATACTCTTATTACTCCATCCTCTTGCTGAATTGGAGGAAGAAATCGGCCCTTTATACCACTAACGAGTTCGTGTCAAACAGGAGGAGAATCAAACTCCTCAAGGTGAAAATATTCAGCGAATGCGCTGTACAGTGTAGCGTGTAGTGAATCTCGCGCAAGAGTATTCCGCTCGACGAGAGGTTGCGCGCTCAAACCAGAGCTCATCGGCAAGGTACAGGTCTACGTTGTCGAGTGGACCAGATTGTATGAAATGTGATCGTGGGGCTATAATTATTGAGAATTACGTTGGTTTCTGACCATAGACCTGACCTCGGTGCTTGTGCCACCGAGACCTCAATCCCAAAATCCCAATCGGATACTCATGCGCGCAACACACTACGGCTGCATACTGCTACAGTGCCCGCGTGGACAAAGACAGGAGGGAGTAGTCGGCAGGCATAAAAACGGACGCTAAAGGTTGAAAACTGCCAAACGTTTCCAGAACCGAGAAAGTTCTCTCAATTGAGCACTTTGAAAGTTAGAGAAGCACGGGATTTCCTTCCGGCCGGCGAAGGGAAACAAGCAGTGAACCGTTTTACCATCGTGAACAGCCGGCTCGTGAATATGACATAGGTTTGAAACAGAGTCCTTTGCTGGCAAGGTCTCTTCCCGTCCTATCCCGTCCCCTTTCCCACACAAGCTGCTGCATCTTTGCTTAGCGCTACCTATTGACTCTGAGCGCACGGCACATAGCGAGCGCACGAAAGACTGGCGCTTCCTTCCTCCTCGCTCGCTGATGGTCGTCGCCGCATCGTGCTGGAACTAGTAGTCATAGTAAGCGTAGACGCTTTCATTTAGTAGTCAAGGATTAAACGCTAAATCGCCCTCTCTCATAGATTCATTTGTTGCTCTTAGATTCGTCGTTGTAGGAGGAGGTGGAGGAGGGACGTACGTAGCGAATGCATTATTGATGGCCAATTCGTAGTCCGGGTGCTGTTGACGTCTGTGGAGTTCAGCCCTGTGGCCATCGCCCCCTCGTTTAGAGCTGCGTAGAATTTTTTAAGGAGAAGAAGGAAGTGGAATTTGAGGGTTTCTTTTTGAGCGGCTCCAAGTGCGTCATGCGTTTCCGGCCGTTGAGTTTTAGTAGCATGTAGTTTGAGGAGTGTAGCGGAGAGTTGAGGTGTTCTGTTTGGTTGAGGGCGTTTTCGACAGGAAAACTCGGTGTCGAAAATCAGTTGAAGAATTTCAGATTGCTGTTCAACTGTGTAGATGCAGCGATGAAGATATCGATGTTGATGATAACCTAACCTAAAGTCCGAATATCACGTGGGGTTACTTTTTCAACTTCAGAAGGTTCTGGGAACTGAGAGGAGGAGGAAGCGCTAGGTCTCGTTGTGGTGGAATCCGCTTCCGATTCAAAGCGGGTCTCAGGTTAAGCCTGACGGGATCCCGCTGTTTCGATCTAGATCTCGGCGCTCGCCGTTGTTGGTTGAATTTCTCGTTGGTTCTTACCGGTAGTTGTTACCTTCCGAGATTCAAGTGTTAAATTCCTGAGGTTGTTGAGGAATTCTGTCATCTGTCATGGCGGAGGAAGCTTTTCCTTCGTGGGCACGGACGACGGAGCAGTGTCTTGAACATTTTGAAGTGGATCTAAAGCAAGGGCTGAGTAAGAGTGCAGTCGAAAAGCAAAGGGAGCAGCATGGATGGAATGAACTTCAGAAGGAGGCAGCCAAGCCGATGTGGAAGCTTGTCTTGGAGCAGTTTGACGAGATGCTGATTAAGATCCTGCTGGTGGCAGCTTTTGTGTCATTTGTTCTTGCATATATTGACGAGCACGAGAGCGGCCTAACCGCTTACGTCGAACCTATAGTGATCATATTAATCCTTGTCATCAATGCCGTAGTCGGGGTATGGCAGGAGAGTAATGCGGAGCGGGCACTCGAGGCACTAAAAGAAATGCAATCAGAGCATGCGAAAGTCACCAGGAATGGCGTTTACATCCCTGATTTGCCCGCCAGAGAGCTGGTGCCCGGTGATGTTGTTGAGCTTCGAGTTGGTGATAAATGTCCTGCTGACATGAGAGTCGTGAAGCTCCAGACTTCCACATTCCGCGTAGAACAGAGCTCTTTGACCGGTGAGAGCATGGCCGTCATCAAGACTCATCAACCAGTTGCCCTCGACGTGGAGCTGCAAGGAAAGGAGAACATTGTGTTTGCTGGTAGCACCGTCGTGAATGGAAACTGTGTTAGTCTTGTGGTCAACACCGGCATGTCCACAGAAATTGGGAAGATTCAATCTCAGATTCAGGAAGCATCCCTTGAGGAAACCGACACCCCTCTCAGGAAGAAGTTAGATGAATTTGGGGAGCGTTTGACCACGGTCATCGGTGTGATCTGTTTGCTCGTATGGATCATCAATTACAAGTACTTCTTTTCTTGGGATGTGGTCAACGGCGTCCCAAGGAATTTCAGGTTTTCGTTCGAGAAGTGTACTTACTACTTCAAGATCGCTGTCGCCCTGGCAGTCGCCGCGATTCCGGAGGGTTTGCCCGCAGTTATCACCACTTGTCTGGCATTGGGAACACGAAAAATGGCGCAAAAGAACGCGATTGTCCGCAAGCTCCCTAGTGTGGAAACTTTGGGATGCACTACAGTCATTTGTTCTGATAAAACTGGAACTCTTACCACTAATCAAATGTCAGTAACAGAGGTTGTTGCAAACGGCGCCACTCCCTGTACTACCCGAGAATTCCATGTCGATGGAACAACTTATAGTCCAGTTGATGGTGGTATTGTGGGCTGGTCAACTTCTATTTTGGACGAGAATCTTCAAGCCTTCGCTGAGATATCTGCCCTTTGTAACGAAGCCGCCATTGCATATAAAGGAAATCAATTCCGAGCTACTGGTATACCTACGGAGGCTGCTCTTAAGGTGATTCGCGTCTATGTTTCTATATTGCGGCTGTGAATAGACGGAAGCCTATTGCGATTTGCGTTACATCAGTCTGTCTTGCGAAACGATATCTTCTGACTGCCCGTCTCCGTCTCGTAGCTTTAGGGAATAACTGAAGCAATTGTGTTACTGATTTTCAAGGTTCTCGTGGAGAAGATGGGAGTACCTGATGCCAAACTGCAGGCGAAAATTAGTGAAGGACGGAGCCAGCCTCAGAATCTCGTTGACAACTCCATGGTCGAGTTGGGTATGTGTTTCTTTCCATCGCTCAGAGCTGTGGTTTTATTGACGTCCGTAGTTTCATGTATCTATGTGTATGGCTCCTTATATATGTTCGCCACTGCTTAGCTCAAAGCAGTGGCGAAATTGGCTGTATTTATAAGTACTCAGCAACTGCACTATGCAATTTCTACACAGGCTGCTGTGACTACTGGGGGTCGAGACAAGAGAAACTCGGGCTCTTGGAGTTTGACCGCAGCAGGAAGTCCATGGGTGTCATTGTGCGAAGCAATACCGGCAAAAATCGACTTTTGGTCAAGGTAGGACGCGGACACACCTTGAGGTCGGACCTTTGTCTGTCGGATTGTTTTTGTTCTGCCAGTGGGGTTACTTGTCATCAGGAAAATCTGGTGAGGTTTTTGTTGGACAAGTTCCGGTGTTGTTACCTCGGATTTCGTAGCATTTGTCAGATCCCTCACCTCGTCAGTGGTGTTAGGATGTACACCGCACTCATTTCCGTTTTATTTGAATCACATCCTCTTCACCCATCTCGGGGGTTGACTCTTCAAGCGAACTTGTCGGACTTCGGCACAATCAGCTGGTCCTTCATTGGTGGTGTCTACCTGCTCCCTTGTTTGTTAGCAATGTAGGGTAAGGTGTCGCAAACGCAATATGTATCCCTCGTAAAATGTGTCAACTTACTATTGGTAAGGAGAATGTGCCAATTTGGCCTTTAAAGGAATCATAGGCTGCGGGTCTGGCACCGTTTGCGAGGATTGGTTGTGTGACGCACACTCTAGGAATTCGCGTAGATCTGTGTCAAATTTGCCCAAATCAAACGCAATAGACTCGTGGGAACCGCTGGGTTCGCTTGCCGTGCGCCGAGCGAAGCTTTGAATGATATTTTTGGTCTGAGCTCATGATTGAGTTGTGCTTGCAGGGTGCTGTAGAGAACATATTGGAAAGAAGTGCTTCCCTTCAGCTGGCAAATGGTCAAGTTGTAGAGATGACCGAAGATGCCAAAGAGCATGTGTTGAAGCGTTTGGGTAACATGAGTTCGAAGGCTTTGAGATGTCTCGGCTTCGCTTACAAGGAAAATTTGGGCGAGTTTGACACTTACACCGGAGAAGATCACCCAGCTCACAAGATGCTTCTCGATCCTAACAATTACTCAAGTATCGAGAGCGACCTCGTGTTCGTCGGCATGGCAGGAATTAGAGTGAGAATTGTCACTTCACAACTTCATTTATTACTCTGATGTGTTGCAAGAGATGTTTGAGTAACTCTTGGGTGTGAACATACAACTTAAGAATCTGCAAGATGTAAATTGCGCACAAGCTGATGAAATTCTTGCTTAATTTATCAGGACCCTCCTCGTGAAGAAGTCCACAAGGCAATCGATGACTGCAGAGAAGCTGGAATTCGAGTCATGGTCATCACAGGAGACAACAAGAATACTGCTGAGGCCATTTGTAGGGAAATTGGAGTGTTCAGTGAAGGCGAAGATATTTCGTTGAAGAGTTTCACCGGTAGAGATTTTTTGACTCTCCCAATGGAAGACCGACGGAAAGTACTGTCTGGCACCGGGGGTTGTCTGTTCTCCAGAGCCGAACCTAGACACAAACAGGACATTGTGCGCATGCTGAAAGACGCGGGAGAGGTTGTTGCCATGACCGGAGACGGAGTGAACGATGCTCCAGCCTTGAAGCTGGCCGACATTGGTATTGCAATGGGAATTGCTGGGACTGAGGTACGCACTAGCGATCTGACGCAATTATCTGGCCTTTAGAGCGATGCAATAAACTCAGGTTCTCCTATGTATTCTTGAGGTTGTTAGGAATATATGTTTCTAAACTTGGTTCAATTCTTATGAATCTGCTGTCTCAACTTTTGTATGGCTCTATATTCAGGTCGCCAAGGAGGCTTCAGACATGGTCCTTGCTGATGACAACTTCAGTACCATCGTGTCCGCAGTTGCTGAAGGTCGCTCGATTTACAATAACATGAAAGCATTCATCAGGTGAGGGTGAACCTGCATCAAAGTTATGCACCAGTTGGTCCCTTGTTGGGCCTGCTTAGTTAGTCATCCCTCTTGCGCCAGCCGTTTCTTTGGCGCCACTGACATTCTGCAAATGTCCGCTCAGGTACATGATCTCTTCGAACGTGGGAGAGGTCGCATCTATCTTCCTCACCGCCGCTCTGGGCATGCCAGAAGGCTTGATCCCTGTCCAGCTTTTGTGGGTGAACTTAGTTACCGATGGACCTCCTGCTACAGCTTTGGGATTTAACCCCCCTGATGCGGACATCATGAAAAACCCGCCCCGAAGAAGCGATGATGTGCTAATAAATAAATGGGTGTTTTTCCGATACATGGTATGTTCTGTGCCTTCCTTTCTCCTCAAAGTCCATGTCCGTTATTCTGGCAGTTTTCTTGTAATTTTGCATGCGTATATCACAACGCGCTGGATATTTCACCTGAAGTAAATCACGCTGGATATGTGGCTCGAAGTGCTGTGCTGACCGACTCCTATGCCACAGGTTATTGGTAGCTACGTGGGAGTCGCAACGGTGGGTATTTTCGGCCTGTGGTTTACTCAAGAATCTTTCTTGGGAATCGACCTCTCCTCTGATGGACACAGCTTAGTGTCTTACTCACAATTGACCAATTGGGGTGACTGTCCAACATGGGAGAACTTCACAGTTGCTCCATTCCGTGCCGGTTCGCAAGAGTTGGACTTCAGCAAAAATCCATGTGATTACTTCACACAGGGAAAAGTGAAAGCGACCACTCTTTCTCTTTCTGTACTGGTAGCCATTGAGATGTTCAACTCCCTTAATGCGCTCTCGGAGGATGGAAGTCTTGTCACAATGCCGCCATGGGTGAACCCTTACCTTCTGTTGGCGATGGCGGTATCTTTTGGACTCCACTTTTTGATACTCTATATCCCCATACTGTCGAATATCTTTGGCATCGTTCCCCTCAGCTTAAATGAGTGGCTACTTGTGCTGGTGGTGTCACTTCCTGTAATATTGATAGACGAGGTTCTCAAGTTCATCGGCAGACGCATGACAAATCGCCAAAGACAGGCAAGGAAATTGAAAACTGCTTAATTTACCCATTGTAGTCCGGAGACATTTAAGTTCGTTAGCAGAGGAATGGGTTCTCGAGCCTGTATCACTACCACTGGAAAATATATTCGGGCAACCGGGAGGGAAGGAGAACATCATCATGGCGATTGATCTTCCCCATGTCTGGAAATAGAAATCCTGACAGCTTGGGAAAGTAGACGCAGAAAACTTTTATACACCCTAGGCCAGGGTACTGTCAATAGTCAAAACTGTTTGAGATGCAATGCCGGCATTTCTACAGACCCAATCACAGTCCTTTACTGCCATTGACGACTGACTTTGTCAGTATAGACGCTGCCAGTGTAGTCTTGGATAGCTACAGGCTGTTGACACGAATTCGTGCCTCGTGAATATTTTACAGCGGGAAACATGGCCTCATTGGTAGTAGCCCATTCAAACCTTTTAGTAGATGGACTAGGTCCTGAAAGATTCTTTCACCATTTTTCTGAAGAAGCTTTCTTCAATCTTGTGACTCTGTAAATGAAGATGCGAAGATTTTGACCCCTACTGTGTCCTTTTCTGTGATGGATTTCTGAGCGTAATGTTCCGTGTCTACCCCTTTGCATCAATTGGCAGACTAGCTGTGCCGAAAGCATGCGGTTGTAGATGTTCTTCCTGAAGGAGTTTCCTCACTCGCTGCATCGCATGCGAAGTCCCTGACCAACGGAGTGAAGACACCTGAGTGAACAGGCTGGAGGACATCAAGTCGGAAATAGTTTGTAGACCTTTGTTAATTTTGTTGGAAGCTTTGGCCAGATTGTGTCCGAGCACACCAAAGCATTCAGGAGTGATTTGGGGTAGATTGCCAGAGTAGAACACCGGATGGATGGGGACAGAGGACACGAACTAAGAGTAAAATCGATGGGGTGGGATCAGAGAAGACAACTGGGGTTGAAAAGTGGACGGTTTTTTAAGCGGTTGTGAATACGCGGAAGTTCTTGGATACCTACCATCTCTTGGCGCATGTCACTGAAGATTTTGCACAACTAGCGCTGAATTTGGACTGAAGGGGATTTGTCAAAAGCAAAGAGGAATGCTTTTGTTCATCAAATAACCACTGATATATTGCGATTCACACCGACCAAGATTATAGGACATAAGATTGAATTCACAACGAATGAAGAACACTAGTGACTTAAACCTATGAAAATTTGCATGGATTCTAGTAAGAACAATATAATATTGTTACAAATCGGAGAAAAATTTTCAGTTATACACTGAAAATCCTAAAATGGGATATCTAATTTAAGTACCCATTTAGTCCAAATAATTAATCTCACACCATGAACTCCCCGACAAAGTTCTCGTATAACATGATAATGTACATCCACAGTCTGGACTCCTAGGAATACAGTGCTTCAGATGAGTGATGTTGCTTCATGTTTCTTTTTACCGGGTGAAAGAAACATGAACCGAGTGGACCGAATACAGCCGTTTTTAATCACCTAATCCACACAAATCTCAAATCTAGTGAGAGCTCTTCAAACATGGCATTCCCCAGAACTTGTTAAGAATTTTAAGCTTAAGGGAGATGCATTCGCTAGAACAAGTCATTTGTTCGGTAGAGACATCTCTTGTTCCGTGGCCAAAATAAGGCAGCCAGCAATAGTGAATAATCTAAAATATGAGAATACGCGGGAAATTGTATCAACTGGACCTGCGCTTTGTTTAACCGCTCAAGGCTTACCCCATTTCGGGGGAATTCAACTTCAAAGTACTTAGCTAACTGTTGACTCCTGTGAAACACCTCACCTTGTCGAATCGACAGATCATTATCAATTTCAGTTCATTACTCGAGCTCTTCGACGTGGGGATGTATTTAAAGTGAGAATCTCGTCGTCTGCGGTGATGTATCAGTGTGTGGAGATTGCGAGGAGACTCATGTGAATCCTGACATGACCATTCATGCGCAGTTACTGAGAGAAAGATATAGAGTGAAACTGGCAATTTTCCCGTTTGAGAAAATTTCGTTGTTGTTCTTTACACTGGATTCGGCGAGAATGGGGTCCTTCAAGGAAGTGCGCACGTACTGCGGCTCGTCTTCCTTCCTCCTAACATTGACTAAGGTTCTATAAATCATTATATCAACAAGATCGAATCGTCTGATGGTCACCGCTAGCTCGTCCACGTAATCGTACGTAAATGTTACACCGACGTTCATATCCAAGTCAGCGCGCGATCATTTCCGAAAGTACAACGAGGCCACGTCTAAATCTTGCAGCTTGGTCTCTCCGCGCTACGATGTGGCATTGGTAAGATATAATTCCTTGTAAGTTGTCACTCTATATATACAGGTACGAACAAATTTCAATATGTATTAGTTCCTAGTTCCAGCCCTCTAGGCATGATCTAATTTCAACACAAGTCATTGTAGATATCTTATCTCATTATCTGATCAGCTCAATTTCTTCACACAGGTGTGGATGCATGTACCTTACGAGCTTGAGTATCAGAGAGTTTCGCCAACACCTACACAGCATCGAGTGTCTCATTTTCCAGTAGGGAGATTGAACTAAAAGAAGAGAGGACACGCATAGAAGTGCTCCACACAGCACTCACAGGACAATCGCAGCTACCGCTTCACTAGCCGCTTCTGGAAGGAGACTTGTTACAATGAAGATTGTGCCGAAAGAGGAGCACTCTATCAACATCTTCAGTGACAAAATGTTGGTGAGTGTCCACAAGTTTTGTTGATTACTAGCTCAAGGACGACAAGTACATGCATCCGTCTGAGAGTTGAAGAGAATCAGCATTTTAAGCATGAGTGTAATTCCCAGCATATGCATACATGAGGCTGGTTGTGAGGAATTGTACACTCATTGCCTTCCGGGAAAATTGCCACACTTTTCAGTCTTGGTCTTGAAAATAGTAAATTTCATTCAGGTGGAGGAGGTGGTGATCCAGAATGGCATTGGAGATGCTGAATTGGAGGGTCCAGTGGAGTCTATGGCTATATGTCGAATTCGAATCAAGGGAATGACCTGCACTTCGTGTTCGGTATCCATAGAAGGCATTCTCAAGAAGATGGAAGGGGTGAAGAAAGCTGTCGTTTCGCTTGTAACCGAAGAAGCAGAGGTTCATTACAATTCCAAACTAGTAAAGCATGAGGACATCATGATCGCAGTTGACGATGCGGGTTTTGAAGTCGACGTGATAAGTACAGGAGAGGAGAGCAACAAAGTGACCCTCAAACTAGAGGGTGTTAAATCGCCAGACGGAATCAAATGCATCCAAGAATCATTACAATCTTTATGGGGAGTAAAATCCGTAGATATGAGTTCAGAAGGTGAGGAGGTGGTTGTCTTCTACGACCCAGATTTGACAGGTCCGAGGTGTTTTATTGAAACCATCGAGCAGACAAATTCCGAAAGTTTCGACTTCAAAGCAACTCTCGTTACACACCCAGGCTACGGAGGCCCAGATATACAAGATGAGGTAAGGCAGTACCGCAGAAGTCTTCTCTGGAGCTGTGTTTTCACTATACCTGTATTTCTCCTAGCTATGGTTTTCATGTACATTCCCAGAATCAAGCACAGGCTGGAAACGAAGCTAGTGAATAACTTTGACTTAGGGCAGCTGTTGAGATGGTTGCTGTGCACACCGGTGCAATTTATCATTGGCTGGCGATTTTATTCTGGTGCTTTCAACTCCCTGCGGAATGGATCTGCGAACATGGATGTTCTAATTGCACTCGGGACTAATGCGGCTTATTTCTACTCGGTTTACATTATACTGAGATCGGCTACAACCCACAACTTCGAGGGGACTGACTTCTTTGAGACCAGTGCAATGTTGATTTCTTTCATTCTCCTCGGGCTGTATCTGAAGGTTTTGGCCAAGGGCAAAACATCTGAGGCAATTGCGAAGCTCATGGACTTGACACCAGACTCCGCGATATTGATTAACGAGAGCAAGGGCGGAAGTATTCTGGAGGAGAGAGTAATCAGCTCTCAGCTGATCCAGAGAAATGATGTCATCAAAGTTCTACCTGGGGCGAAAGTACCAACTGACGGGATAGTGAAGTGGGGTCAGTCTCACGTGAATGAAAGCATGATTACAGGAGAAGCTCGACCAGTCTTAAAGGTGGGAGGGGACAAAGTCATAGGTGGGACTATCAATGAGAATGGAGTTCTCCATGTTCGAGCTACACATGTTGGTTCTGAAACAGCTCTCGCGCAAATTGTACGGCTGGTAGAAGCAGCTCAGATGGCCAAGGCTCCCGTTCAAATCTTTGCCGACAGAGTTTCTAGGTACTTTGTGCCTCTGGTAAGTTAAGGGCACATGAACATTGTTGATCACATGGATTCCGGCTGCTCGTATGTTGTTTAACTTAAATTGACGTACTTAGTCTTTTGTTCTTCACGTTTCCGCACAATTGCAACGTATATAACTTTTGTATAATGTTGTGTTATATAGCACTAAGTCACAACCAGAGAGTTATATTTACAACTTCAGCTTCAGATTCCCTAAGGTTGGTAGTCAATTTGCGAGGATTGAATTGAATATCCTCTCAACTGCACGCATCTTACGACTCATTTTCATCCGTGAAGGTGGTGCTGATTGCACTTGTAACTTGGGTTCTCTGGTATGCGGCTGGGAGGACCCATTTGTATCCGAAATCATGGATTCCATCAGCCATGGATGAATTCGAACTCGCTCTTCAATTTGGCATTTCTGTTCTAGTGATTGCATGCCCTTGCGCGCTTGGGCTAGCAACACCAACTGCAGTGATGGTGGCCACTGGAAAAGGAGCACAGCAAGGTGTCCTCATCAAAGGCGGGAGTGCTCTAGAGAGCGCTCACGAGGTAATGCTTATCTTGTTTTTCTGTTCAGGTTAATTGGTCGTCATTTGTTTCTTTTCCATCGCTGGTTACGTGGGACATTCGCCTTCTCCCCTTTTCCACACGACATTCTTCTTTCAGATTGGTAGGGAGTCCTTACTTATAATGCCTACAGTTCTTTTATCATAATTTGTGACTTTTATTTTCCATTACCTCTCTAAAGCTGCTTCTGCTAAAAAAGTATCACTTTTGCAGGTTAAAGCAATTTTGGATGCTGAACTTTTCTTCCGGAACTGTTTCGGCATGGTGAAAGAGCGGAGAGATTCCCGGAAGATCCCGCTGACGAACAATATCTTTTGGTCATGTGCATACAGGTGCAATGTGTTGTCTTCGACAAGACAGGTACTTTGACCATTGGTAAGCCTCTTGTGATGGAAACGAAGCTCTTCAACAACATCGATCTCGAGAACTTCTACAGAATCGTAGCTGCTGCTGAAGTAAGTCTACGTACCTTAAATCTGAACAATCTCAAACAAGCTATAAAATCTGACGATTTATCTAGCCACCTTACATCTGAAAGAAGCAGGCTGCATCATAAGGCAACTGTAGTGAATTGTTGAATAATCCTGATCTATAAATCCAGGCAAACAGCGAACATCCACTGGCTAAGGCTGTGGTTTTGTACGTCAAAACACTGGGAGAAGTGGGCTTGATTGACAGGCCTCTAGAAACACTGGACTTTCAAGCAATACCTGGCGAAGGTGTACTCTGCATTGTGCAAGAGAAACAAA
Source organism: Lunularia cruciata (assembly GCA_948567375.1). NCBI lineage: Eukaryota > Viridiplantae > Streptophyta > Marchantiopsida > Lunulariales > Lunulariaceae > Lunularia > Lunularia cruciata. The sequence goes on along the minus strand of OX419762.1, from coordinate 57,677,501 downwards.
TTTGCATCGGGAACCGAAAGTTGATGTCCGGACAGGGTATAGAAATTACAGTGGATGTCCAAGACCATTTGGACGAAACTGAGCAGCTAGCAAGAACAGGAGTGATGGTGGCTTTTGACAGCATAATAGTTGGGCTCATTTCTATTTCAGATCCCGTAAAGCCAGAAGCCGCCAGAGTCGTTTCTTTGCTAAAATCCATGGACGTCCTCAGCATCATGGTCACAGGTGATAACTGGGGGACAGCCAAGGCCATTGCACGAGAAGTAGGAATTGAGACCGTAATCGCGGAATGTTCACCCGGGGGTAAAGCAGAGGAAGTGAAGAAGTTGCAGGTACTGCTTTTCAGACTCAGTTGAAGCCACTGTACTGTCGCCCTTGATTTGTTTACATTGCTTCATAACTTCAGCAGAGTGATTAAGAATGGTAGGAATGGGTTCAAAAAGAGTCAAATGCTTGAGCAATGGGCAAAATGAAATACAAACATTCAAATCTTATCAGAAGTTACATATCCAGGTACGCTACATGAAGCTTCATGAGTTGGAAGATTTTAATCGCTGATTAAAAATTAAAGAGCCAAGTCTGATTGCTTTTCATTGCTAGAGGTTTACGGTCTGACCATGCATATCGTCCCGATTAATTAAAGTACTATTCTAGCCAGACATGTTTCTCCACTGAAATGCACCTTAAATGTGCAGTTCCACCACAAATTGGGGGTTGCCATGGTGGGTGATGGCATCAATGACTCACCTGCATTGGTAGCAGCAGACGTCGGCATGGCCATCGGAGCAGGCACTGACATCGCCATTGAAGCAGCAGACATTGTGCTCATGAGAAGTAATCTGGAAGACGTAATAACTGCAATTCATCTCTCCAGGAAAACCTTCTTCCGTATCCGACTCAACTACGTGTGGGCTTTGGGCTATAACGTCATGGGAATCCCCATTGCTGCTGGCGTTCTCTTTCCCTCCACAGGTTTTCGCCTTCCCCCCTGGGTTGCTGGAGCAGCTATGGCTGCATCATCCGTCAGCGTCGTTTGCTCTTCTTTATGGCTCAAAAGATACAAGAAGCCAAGGGAATTACGAGAATAAAGATATCAAAATCACCTTCTCGCTCTCTCCTTGTCTGCCATCCATAGCACATCAAAACAAGAAAGTCGCCACAAGTACCTGGGTCGCTGCTTAAAAGATTGATAAGACTTGTCTGCTCTTTCACATCTAGCAGGTCATGCATCGGCCCAAACAGATTGTGCGGGAAGGACTTATGATTTCTTGATAAGTGGCTATACACCCAGCAGAATTTACAACGGTAAAGAGGTAAAATTCTGGACGAAAATTTCCCACCATGGGAGAATCGTTACCATGTTGGAATTATATCATTTGAGCGATCTCTGGATTCACGACAGATATGTATGAAATATGTAGATGCACGAAGACTGTTTATCTTGTTGTAGAAGCGGGGTCGTCCAAATGATCTGCATCAGACTCTAAGCTACTTTACGAAAATGGCAACGTAGATGTATACCAGAATACTGGGGGAAAAGTTCTAAGGTCTTGGCATCTCACACAACGAGGTGACTGGTAACTTTTTCCGGAGGAAAGTATATCACACTGATTTTACACGTCCATCGGTGTACTTCTCCTGTTTTGTCTCTACTAGTGGAATCAACTTGGAGGACCACCGAGTTTCTAAACCCACAATTGCGCGCATAAAAATTCCCATCGCCTTCGTACTACTAATAAACCGTGACAATACTGCAATTCATGTGTTGCTGCCTCGTTGTGTCAAAGTAGACGCTTACAACACTTATATTGATGAACTATATCCCATATCCGAATTATCTTGGGCTCAAGTTCTGTGATGCCTGAAATTGTGTCCACTTGAGACACTGCAATTCCGTGAATCGCAATTACATTCAGGGGTACGATGTACATGTGACGATTACTTACATAGCTGGGAGAATTGACGATGTACAGAGCTGTGTAGACAATAAGTAGACGTATAGATGAACTTTCTTGAACCTGGAAATTTGTGGATATTGTGCACCAGTCTCTCAGGAGCATAGATCTCTGGCTTTATGTACACAGTCATTTCCCATTGATCGTTTCGGTATTGACATCCAATGTATGTTTGCAGCCCAGCTCTGTCTTGGAGTCTTCTGTGACCACCAATCTGATTAAAAACTGTCATATTCTCATCTGCCTTCAAATTCATTCCTGTTAGGTGCATGAGCTTGGTGATCCTCGCGGCTAACGCCTTATTATCGAGGTAGATGCGTCTAACAGGGATATAAACTTAGATGAAGGTCCATGTCCTAGATTCGCAGCTGTAAGAAGGTATTGATTCCCTTGGACGAAAATCCTACTTGTATATTCATCTTGGATCTTGGATCAGGGGGAACCCATGTCCTAGAGTCGCAGCTGTAAGAAGGTATGATTTCCTTGGACGAAATTCCTAATGATCTAGGATCATAATGATATCCAATGATGCCACTTCCCACCTTGAGTTTCCAAGATGAATGTAGGCAAATGAGAACATACCACATTATCCACGTTTCGCCTCCCCAATGGTCCAGTTGGGATGTTTCTCACGCAAACATATATTCTGAAAATTCAAACCCCTAGATTGATGCAGGTAAATATTCCATGGGAGAACTTCATTTTATTAGTTTGTACACTGATTTCTGTTATCCCGGTATATTTCCCGACATTTATATTTATCACTAGAATGTTTACGCATATATATACCTCGAGCAGGGAAACATTCTATACCAGACATATGTAATGCTCATTTCCCTACTCTTCCACCTTGGGTTTCCAACTTTCAACTGGGAATGAAAATATAAGAGTTATCCACGTGTTCCCTTCCTAATGGTGGACTATATAGAACATATTACGAAAATTCAAACACTTATAACTGATATAGGTAATATTTTCAGTGGAGAAAGTCACTCGCTTAATTTATACACGGATCAATAATCCCGACATTACACTATATCTCTGGAATGTTTTCCTGTATACACCTTGAAAAATGCGGGATAAAAGATGTCATCCCACATAGGTTATGCCTATTTCCCTCCTTTCCATTCCTACATTTCTTATTTATATCCCCAAATGGAAAAACCGTGACCTACGTGAGATGACTTACTTTCTCCACTTCCTTACTTTGGTTTTTGAAGTTCAATCCAAGCAAATGAAAATGCGCTTCACTACCTTTTACCTGACAAAACACGAATATATCTGTGTGATCCATATAAGGAATCCAAACTATATATGGATAAAGAAATAAAAATCAATTCAAACTACAGATGGAACCGGAGTTTGCATACTACAATGGGAAACTTACTAAATCCATATCTACTTGCAAGTTGGAATTTAGCCAGAACATCATTTGTGTTATGGAATTACTGAATGAAACACCAAAAACAAAAAAATTGTATATGGGAATATAGAAATTAATACGTAATAATAGTGATAGAAGCTACCTGAAGTACCTAAAGAAGTATAGTACTTGTAAGCTCTGAACTATGCCAAACACCTGTGAAAAATATTTATTGCTATATATGTACAGTCATTCATAAAAGAATTCAGAAATAAATACATAAATAAATAAAATAAATAGTTATATAGCTCATAGTTCAGCATTCGGTCGCGCACCAATTGCAACTTACTCCCAACAAAGCTAGGCCTAAGTATCATTTGGAATGGTTTATGTTTGACTTAGATAGAGAAAGAAAAATTTTCGTTCTTTGACATTTATTCTACCTCAAGATAAAGGTAGGCATTTGCAAAGTCAAATGTACAGTCTTGTCACTATAACTGCCATGGCTATTAAATGAAAAGAATACTGAGAAAGTGCGTGAATTATATCTTGCAGTTGAGAACATATACATATATGGATAGTGAGCTATATTAGAAATGCACCAGACAGATTTCTATCCTATAATACTAACCAAATCCACAAAGTACAAAGTAAATTAAATTACAAGATATAACATAAAACTTAGGTCTGAAACTGAGCATTTGGCAGTCAATTACCTTTTTGCGATATAGGCCAAATCTAAGTATTTTGGTTGTCTTTATTCTTGATTCACATACGTTTATTCCCTATCTTTAACTAGGGAAATCATTTCCATACTCGTTATGTAGTTTCGAAAATTTCTTCATGAATCTCAAACGTAATTTATAGTTTCATCGGGGGAAATTTTCATCCTATTTCGCCTATTTCACTACATGCATTTTTCGTCAATGAACTATAATAAGAAGTGGAAGTGGGGATTTGAGTCCCCTTATTTCCTTGTTCTGAAACAAAGGCAAATAAAGCCTCTAGGTTATTGATACAGGAAAGTACAAGAACCATGGATTCATATGGGATATTTGGGTATTTATTTACGAAAGACATTTACCTCTAGAGAATAGAGATATAAATGTCTTTATTCTCTAGAGGCAAACGTCTTGTTATCCGGGGATCCACCTAGGAGGGGGTCAGATTCTCCATGTGATTTGTGTTGCTTCAGAGACACTTGGGAATACAGAGGTACTACTAAGTGGGAAAGTTTACTTTTTCCACTACATTACCTATTCTTGTGACGCTATTCCAATTTTGTGCTATTTTCACCACACTTTTTTGTTATTTTCACCACATTTAACCCCAGCACAAGGATTAGTTACAGGCTTTGAATTTACTGTGTTGTGATGAAAATAGCATAAAATGTGGAAATAGCACGTCCCTTACGATACAAGATCCCTTAAGGATTACTCAAGAATACCTTTGGCTATAGAACTGTACCAGCTGCAGCGCTTGACTTATGAAATATATAATTGTTCGGACGATCGACTTCGGAGATCGAGAGCCTGAATATAAATCTGACAGTCTGCAGCCCCGGAGCAAACACGGACAAATGTGCTTTTGGAGGAGTCGAAGAGTTCATTTAGAGCTTGCTATTGAATTGTAGAGTCTTGTATACTTGACGATCACATTGATATCCATCCGGCTGAATCAAATTCAAAAGTTATGTGTCACGTCGAATAGAAATGAGAATGAGGCGGGCGTTCAATGTTCAAAGCCATATTCTAGGACAGTGATGTCAACCCCATGCCAAGGAGAGGAGGAACTCGACAATGCTTCCCTTTACTGACACGAACTGTACTGTTCCAGTAGCATTGGACTTAACCAAAATATTCAATTTGAAGTTCTAGAAGTTGCTCGTCACGCTAGAGTACGACGGTTCTTCGAGACATCTTTGATCGTACAGCCACGATCTCCGAAGTCGGCACTGATGAGAACGTCGAGCTTATTGCCCGCCACAATCCTTCTAAATTTCAGTTGCAGTTCAGCTCTTGCAATAAAGGTTTTAATTAGGTTTGCACATAGCTGCAGCCGCTACTCGTATCTTTGTATGTCTTCACGTCCAACAGTTATGAAACTTCAAGTTGAGTTGAGATTTAGAAATTCAAATGTGAGTAGCTCTAAATAACATCCCTTGAAAGCAGTGGAACTTCTCATTTTGAAGTACATTCATGTATCTTATTTGTTACTGTATCACGAAATAGAGATGCGTACGGACCTCATATGCGAGAAACCGAATCCAACTTTACTCCCCAAATGTATGTATCGGAGAGGTGCACCTCAAACATCTGCGAGCTCATGCATTTCTTCTCCTTGATGACGCTGAATGTGGAGTCCACATCTGCGTGATCTCATATGTCTCGAACTCTAAGCCTTCTGAAACCTACCTTGACCATCACTTGCTAAATTACCTAAGTAACTGATCACTGAAATTGGTGGGAGAAAACTGTGGGGTCCAAGTTAGAACGAACTTCGGTATAGGAAGCATGACCAGCACGTAGCGCAGATACTGCTGCAGTTGTGTGAGTTCATGGGAGCTGATTAGCATCACCCATCATACATCCATATTGACCGACAGCAGCAACATCCAGAAAGAGCGAATCGAATCAAGGTTGGTGACCATAATCTAGCGTCTCCTCTTGGATAAGTGCTGTGATCTCAGTCCCCGATAAGGTGCGTCACACTTTCGCGTCCCGGCGGCAGAGCAGGGGGGTGTGTTTATGATTTGCCCTCTAAACATGGACCTCTAAATCGAGCACGTCAGGTCATATCTACGATTCACTTGAAACTCACGGATAACAATTGAGATTCAGATTTTTAAAATCCAAACATCAACGTAGGAACTGCAATCTGAAAAGTCTCATTCTGAAGTTTGCCCGGATCAACTTAAGGTTCACTCTGAGACTTCTCAGTGGCAACGGAGTCGTGGTCAAGATTCAGGGTGTTGATGGGTGAATTGTTGTACTTTACCTGAATCTCTGAATGAATATAGTCTGTGAAGACCGTATCTCTCCATGAGTAATTATACGTGATGGTTTTTATGACTATAGGTTATTTAGGTGACATTTGTAACTTGTATTGTGGTGACTACCTTTTATGATGATATATCCAAAATGAATGTCCAAGAAGACTAGATATTTTCTAGTTATATTTATCTCATATGACTAAGATACGGAGATTTTGAATGTCCTGATATACATTTACAATTTTGCGACGAAGTGTTTTATGATTAAGTGTATAAAATGAAATGTCCAAGAATACTTGATCTTTTCTAGTCATGATTTCTCATAAGACTGAGATTAACGCATAATTTGGGCTGTTCTGATGGACAGTAAATGTTGTAGTGTCCAATAGATTGGATTGGATCGGGGCTTGTCCGTGCCCCAGTGCATGGAGTTCTGCTTATCCATCCAAGTTCTGAAAATGTGTTGTCCATACCCGGCCTAGTCCACATAAAGTTGTGGACATTGTGTTGTTCGTACCCCAGTGCAAATTAATATGGAAATGTGCATGCAATCTTATCAACAGCTGTAACTTAGGGAGTAAACAAGAAACTTTAGAAATCTTGCGTATGGACAAGCAGCACAACGTGAAATTGGGTACGCACGGGCTAATGTCTCTATATTGGTAGATTCGATAAGCTAGATCAACTAGCCTTAAACGGGTGAGCAACCAATCACCGTATCACGTCATGTAGATAAGAAGGGTCTGTTTGGATTGTTGATCGTTACCGGAAATGCCAGTACTCATTTGTCTAGATTTCTTCTTTTTGCAATGGTTGCTTAACTGTCAAGAGTTGAGGAGTTTTGTCCCCTTGTACAGAAACGGTCCGTCACCAAAAGCGTCTCATAAAAGTTTATCAATTTCTTCTTGACTGAGTTTCACATTCAGGCTGCAAGTAGGTTACATAGTACAGAGTTATGCCAAGTGATTCTCAGTTATGCAGGCTACCCCATCTGCAAGGGTGGAATCTACCAATGTATCGTCATACACTAGTTCAGAATCTGATATTGACAGGAATCTCTAAGTCCCAACCCCACAAGAGGGGATATATATATATATATATATATATATATATATCCACGTTGATTATATAATATGGTGCATTCGCTCGAACCATCCAATGGCTGAATATCTATTTCAGAATCTAAGACTGACTTTTTCATTGGATCCCGGCATGCAAGAAAGGAGATTCAGACTGCAAGCGTGACGTAGGCGGTGAATCTAGTTGAAAGTGAAAGTCACCAGCTCAACTGGCAGAATGCTTCCAGAAACAATTTACTAGAACAAGGCATAGAGGAAAGAGGAATTTCGTGTGTAGCGATAAAATCCAAAAGTATACGAAGGAACGCCAAAAGCAAAGACAGCAGACTAGGAGAACATGAGTAAGTAACTTCTCAGTAGAGATAATCACAAGTAACCTCTAATTTACAGTACTATCAGTGCCTGTGAAATTAAAGGCTACTTTGGATATTGTAGTTTTTGTACTTGTAGACTACCTGGTATGTCTGAAAGGGAAGACCGAGCCAAAACGATGAAGTGTATCACCAAAATCTATGGTTGTTGTTTCTTACCTTGCAACCAGTAAGATCTGTCTAGTTCTCAGTGCTCAGTGTCTTGAACTTTAAAGACACCCAGGGATAATAACAGTTGCAGAAATTAAATGCTAAAGATCTCAAAGAGGTCAAAAATAGGAACAAAGTTTTCATTTTATGTCCAATAATAACGGCTTGTCTTACCAACTATTGGTAGCGAGCATTGATCTGGGAGTTAATTCAATCATATCATTTTGACTGAAGAAAGGATGCTTTCAACTGAGTCGTAGACCGGAGGCGACAGTTTCCTTGGAATACAGGGAGGGCTACATGTCGATGAAGCACATCAACTAATGGTGCGCATGGTCCCTCGGTGGCCCTCAGGTCTTTTGACAACGAACTTTGGAGGCATTCGTCGAAGGAGTTCGCCGTGCTGGAGCGAGGATCGAGAATTCGTAACGCTAAGCTTCCGGTCTCTGCGGGCAATCCCCCACCGATTTTCTCAAACCACCCATGGACCTGGGCTTTTTGTATCGGGACTAGGACTTACGGTATCGCCAGGACACAGCGTAGTCCTAACAGACAAACCGTGATAGGGGCTTCCACTCGAGTCTCGATGGACTCCTCGGAAGGAGCTCTTCAAGTCGCCTACGGTGTTGCTACTTGGAGTAGGAAAAGTCCAACTTCCATGATTCTGCCGCAAGGGATGACGATGCGCCCCCGACTCACCGATCCCAATCAATTGACATCTGACATCACATGCAATCCATCGATTCGGAAGCTGAGGAGGGATGTTAAGTCATCTTTTAGCCTACGAATCATTATCAAAGCTGCATTGGCGTCTATTTTCATCGACTCTGGAAAGGACAGTTTCTGATATTGCAGTACGATGCATGTTCAGATTCGGTTCTAGCCCCAGGAAGGATTTTTGAACGAAAGGCAAGAAAAACAGTTCAGGTCCTCAACACATGGAGATTTCCCGGGGAATATGTACGTTGGCTGCAATATTCAAGAAAGCAATTGCTGTCCACAAAGGATTCTGCAAGCGAAGGAAAGGTCAACAGGTTTATACTCTCAACCCATGGAACAATTTCCCGTGTAGTAAGTACTTTGCAATATTCAAGATAGCAATTGATCTTCTAGACATCAATTGAAAGGTTCGTCAACTTCTCAGTGGCATAGCATCTGCCATCGGATAGCAGGACTTACATCAAGCTCGAAGACATAGGTTGGGTCATGTACACATGGAATTTAATTAGCTTGAGTTTTACGTTTGCTCAAGGAAAGTCCGTTCCTTTCTCAATCCGATTATGACCAAGTTTAGACAGGCTCCTCTTATATTTAACGGCCGCTCACAACAACGAGGAACATTTCTTGGTTTTTGAATATTTTAAGAGATTTAGATTTGGACGACTTGTTTATCTGGGGAAAAAAGAGTCTAAGTTTAGAGAATTGTGGAATAATAGGCTGCCGTGTCAGTAAGAGTTTCTCGAAATAAAATAAGTGGAGACTTGTCCTTGCCCATTTTCTAGACAAAATTTTAAAATGAATGTAAAATGATGAGTTTAACCAAATCCAAATACACCAATACTATATATTTTACGTTTTATAAATATTATTACATTGTAAGTACAAGCAACAACATTGTAAACAAGCACTGGAACAACAATCTTGTCTTGTTGTGGCTATCAATCTATGTCTAGAGGGTCCCTTTGACAAAAGTTCTCATCCACTAAACCTACAGATATTTAGTCTTTTGTTTTGTAGATGGCTCGAAGCAATGTGATTCATGCAACATGTTCCTAAACGATGTGAAGGTGGAGATGGCTCTCCTTTTTGATTGGAAGCGGTATTCCTCCCATGTCCATAACTAGGAGACCCAATCCGGATATCCCTGCGCCACCTCACTCTTGGAGTCAAAAGTATTAGAAGAACTTGACACGGAGCTACTTGTGTGTACTTCCTATTGCAAACGGAAAGACTCTCCCTTCGGAGGGAGGGAGAGACATAAAACTCGGACTTCTCTTCTTTGTCTTCCATGTCAATTCAAGAATTAGAATTAAAAGTTGATAAGGAAGGAGATCTGACTCCTGTGTTTATTGTTTTAGGTTGTAAAGCCAAAGGGCCATATTCAGAGTGTTGAAGTGGTGGTAAGAGGGATAAATCACTTAGTTAGTTGTGGAGGAGGAGAGACTACCTGCTTGTGTTCCCTTGGTGTCTTGTGGAGGCATTCCGTCTATCTTAGAGAACTGGTGCATTAGAATTTAAGTGTTAATTTCCTTTTGACAGTTGACTTGTGCAAATCTTGACCAACAAATCAAAAGCAGATCAACTGGAACCTTCCCCATAGTCTGACCTATACAATAAGAAGCAAACTACATCTTATCTTCTTATATTTTCCAATCTCTTTTGCATTTTCTTATTCTTTATTGCCAGTTTACGTAGTTTATTTCTCAATTTCCCCAAACTGCCATTTTAGTCATATTTTTCGTTTAACCGATCCTCCATTTTTCAAATTGCTAGAATTGAGGCTTTTCCAAACATATATGGGCTATCTATCATCTCCATTTTGCTGTCAACCCTAAAGAACAAAAATAACAAAAGTGGCTAAGAACCAAAAAGTAAAAATAAAAAATAGTGGATTTCCAAATCTCTCCGTTTAAACACCGTTGCTCTCTTTGTAGATCCGCCAAGGGTGGTGACCCCGTGACAATAGGGAACATTTATCATATAGAGAGTGGAAGCAAAACTTGTGACATTCTTGTGGTTGACAAAATGGAGCTGAATTTGATCAAAACTTGGCATTAATGAAGCTTAGTGAAGTGAACTAAGCTCAGGCACATGCCTAAGTTCTTGGTCCATATGTAAACTCCAAGTCTCTTGTAAAAGCTAAGTAAATTATTGGTGATTTCAAACGATAATTTTCTGCTCTTGTTTAACATAATTTTTATTTATTATTTTTCTCAGAATCTTACCCTACTTTTTGTTCTAGAAGGTGGGCAAATCTCTGTCCCAGCTTATCCTTCTTTCTAACACCCTCAAGTAGATTGAGAGGGACCTTATAAAGAAGGAAATCAACACCAAGGTTGTCTATAACAAGAGCTCTGACCTTCCACATCTACAGCTAGCAACTCCGGGCTTGAACTTAGCGGGTGGAAAACACAATATTATTATGGAACCTTGCTCTTGCATAAAGAGTATGCTAGTAAAGATCCAGAGACGGGAGACGCCAAGGTCGCAGATCATGCATGGGCTGTAGAGCAGCAAGTTGTTGAACAAACCACAAGTATCACTTTCATGCCTCCACCTCGATTACAATCGATGACAATCTTTGGAGTTGGATGCTTTGTCTACTCAAGAAGAACCTTCCATCAACATGGAAGTCCTAGGGATGCGTCTTTGTTCTTTGAGGGATATGAATAAGATCATTCTGGCAGGCGGGAAGCTAAGAAAAATATACCAGAAGAAAAACGGAGTCAACAACAAACTATTGTCTTATTCTTCCATGCTCAATGATTGGATGATGGATCTTTGCTCCAAATCAAGTACTACATTCATGTGTGCACTTCGATCTGGTTTACATTGTATGGCAATTGAGAAGGATCGCCATAAGTTCATATGTCTTGCTTCTTGTATGAATTTATTAGAGAGGTTACTTGGTCCTATTGATAAGAGCACAAAGAGAGTTCTTTACAATAAGGATATTGAGCATATGAATTGCTGGGGTGGATTATGCATCAAAGGTGGTATGTGGAATTAGAAAGATAGTGCAATTGTCTTTCTAAATCTAGAGAAGGAAAGCCTAGTTACCAAACAAGTTGTAGAGGAGGCAGTAGATCAGGAGGTCGAAGAAGAGCCTAGTAGAGAGATTTATGTAAAGTTAGGAGAGGTAATGCAACTACCTATAGATTAGGTTGACAGGAGGAAAGCCCAGTCGTCAGGCAGATGTAGAAGCGGTGGAAGAGGAAGAGCTTATCAGAGAGCGTTTTGATGCTATAGTAAACGAGTAGATCAGGAGAATGTTAACGAATGTTTTCCATCTATTTAGCTCTTTTTATGTATCACTTATAGAGTCTAAAGAAGCAATCAATTCCGTTTTTTGGAGCTTGAACTGTAATGAGAATGAATGTTTTATACTTGAGTCTGCATTGCTTGTGAAACTATGCAAAGACAAGCGCATAATGCTCGACAGTTATTCCAAGTACGACCATAGTGAATTCTTGTATATAATCTACGAATTTTCACCCAAAACAAAGTATTGCAGTCTTCATTACATTTTTTGCAAGTCTTAATTGATTAAAATTATGAAAGCAATTTATTTTGGAAGAGATGGGAAAAAGAACGCCATAAATCTACTATTTGTATTGTGCTCCAATGAACAAATATTAGACTCTGGGACCGGGCTGTTATTGACTTCTACTAGACTTAGTACGCTTGGAACCTTCTCGGTTAGCAACTTCAAATAGCTTGGATCGATTTTCTTCTTTCCTCCTCGAAAACTCTAGATTTTCTCACATCTTGCTTTATCTTGTAATTAGGCCAAATCAGTGCTCAGTCGATAATGGAGCTTCTAAAGTTTTCGAATCTTTGGCATACTCAAAGTCTACTAAAGAATGAAGTGCTGACGTTCAAGGATCAGCGATCTAACTTCTTCTTGAACACCGTCTTTAGAATTTGTATCTATCTATCGGGGGCCAACTGTTCTCGCACATTCTAGTCTCGGTCTTGATCCGAACACACTCAGTTTGGAGATAATACTTTTTATAGCGTTGGAATCGACCACTGGTAGAAACTCCGATCCGATTTCCTATTCTTGCGGGTATTCGCCTTGACACTGCCTCTAGCTCTAAATTGTACGTAGGCTTGAAATTCCTAAGGATCTGCACACACGCACTCTCTTTCCCGCTTCCTGGAAATTATGCGTGTGCTTAGTTAACTCTAGCATAGATATTTGGGAAGCGTGCACCAGTGGTTTGGAACATCTGCGGGAATGGATACTTTTTAGATATAAAGATGAATCCTCGGGGACAGTACAAGGAAGTATGCTGAAATCTGGAAAATTTTTGCAATTGCAATCATAGCTAGGGTCGAGGCGGACCGACCTTATCATTGCCATCGCAATTATCTGAGATGGTCACTCACCTTTTTCATGCGTGGAGGGACGTGCGTGCCTGTACTATCATGTCCTAAGATAGATGGCTCGGATCGCGAACCCTCTGGACTTGGAAAATATATACTTCAAAAGAACCACCGTGCTGCAATTTGATGAAAATAACCTCTCTGAAATCTGCCAAATTTTCGCGGAACGGTTGTTGTAGAAAGAAGGGCGAGCTGGTGCCGAACACAATGCCGATTTGTTGACGATACCAGAAGATATCAGTGAAAAATGAAATCGGTTAAGGAACTACCCAGAAAGCGTGTAGGAAGTGAGTCTCTATTCCCTAAACGGCCTCTTCCTTTCTAACTAGTTACGATCTGTCTGATTAAAACCTGCCGCTAGCTTCAACTTGATGGCTTAATCGGATCCCCTACTGTACTGCCTGGGACTCCAAGCAGCAAACAATTGCATTATTAAAACTCACAGGGCATGGCTTCTCCTCGTGTCAGCAAGGTAACGTCAAGCGGCTTGTAATTAGAGGATCCTATCTACTAGAAGAGTCCAGGACTGGGCTTAGAGACAGGAGCTCTGCAATTGGATCGTTTGAAGTGCTTTAGTGATCAGATCTATTGCACAAACTGTCCACCTAAGGAGACCATAAAATTTTAATTTTTGACACAGCTTCAAACTCCTGTCGACTCTTAAACAATATTTCGGTCCCATGGGGCTGAGTAGAATGGATGGGAAGACAGATTGAGCAGGTTGCTGGAGTTAGTTTAACTGTAGGACGTTCCTAGTTAATTGCTATTCGAAAGTTCACTACAGACCCAGAGATGGGAGAAACCGGTCGATTTGATGACCACTATAATGTAAGTGACTACTGCCGTGCACGTAGTAAAATAAAATCTTGAATTTTAGGTGAACCACAAGAAAACTGCACATTGCAAGTCGTCACAAATTAGTGTTGACGAGGCTTCGCATTATTGTTCAGTAACCGAGGATGACGTTTTATGTTGCAGAAACAAGTCCAGCGATCGATAATCCACAAGCATGCGGTAGGTGCATTCCTTTACATAGTTTCCATAGGTAACGACGATTTCTGGGTACTGTAGCCGCAGTGCCGTGAATAATGTACAAAAGCGATGTAAAGGTTCGGTCCAGCTTAAACGTTCCGTTGCTTCCGCAACTCCCACGCCAATGTGGATCGTTTCGAGCACTAGGGTTCAAGAACGTGGACAGGTGAACAGATGGTGCTCCTCTCGTGTTGGCAACAGGACAGTTCTAAAGGTGGATATGGTTGGCAACGATGTTGTGGGTGGTTGTTCTGATGCAAGTGGAGACCGAGAAAAGCAGTCCAAATTCTGCTCACCATCGCTTCACAAATCTATCTTAATGTGCACGAAATATCCAGTGATCAATTTTTTTCTGACATTTGTTTATTTTGAGTGGTTTCAGTCCCCTGCTGCTCACTCCACCCCATCCCAGTCAATCTGATTGTTAACTTAGTCAGCAAACGTAAGTTAACAAACAGATTGCTGGCTAAGAGAGGAACAAGCTACGCCAGGGTGAATGCCATGAGCACACCACAGGTACGGACAAGTGACCATGATGACTCTTCGTGGGCCCTGTTATTGTTTCTTGAGATATTAACCCGAAGTCAAATCCGATATGGCCACTAAAATGGCTAAATGTGGATCTTTAAATCGAAAACTCCAAGAAGATGAGACGGACAGGATAGACTTTTGTTGGGGCATGTGAAATGATGATGACATCCGAGGACAAAAGGAAATGCCGTATTTACACGTCTTCTATTTAAAGTCAACTGGTATAGTTAGATGCCACAGAAAGCAGCATAAACATTCCGATGATAGGGGCCGCTGATTGATGCAGAAGCTCCAGGAGTAAGTTGACTGAACTAGCTGAGTTGAGGAAAACGAACAAGAGGGAGTCAAGAAGAGAAGAGAGGTGCAGTTGCTGCTGCTGCAGATTCCAGGAACTCAGGCCTAGCATGTTAGCTATCATTCCCTTCTGTTCAAACTTTTAAACTCAAAATTATGAATTTCATGCGATAGACGAAAGTCTGGGGATAGTCTCTGTTCATGCTGTTACATTGAGGATTGGAGATATGTATTGGTATAGAGTGTGTCGCTTCACCGACGGAACTTGAAGCGCGAGCGGAAAGGGTTGACAATGAGAGGATTAATTGACAGGAATTGCGGTCTGGGGTTTGACGAGGAGCTTTCTTGGACACCGAGTAACGCTTAAGAGTAGATGAAGAGATAAGATCACGAGAGAACGGTACTCGAGTTCTGACTGTAAGAGGGTTTGAAGCGATTGTACGTCTCAAGGTTTAGCGGAGAGGAGCTCTGTTGGAGAAATTTTAGTGGGTAAATGTTGTTGGAAACTTGTTGAAGTCAGTCAATATGTCTCTGAATATTGTCATCACCCAGTCCAGATCAAATTCGAGGGCTTCAAGCTTTAGAAAGGATGGCAGTACGAGCGAAAGACTTGTGCTTTTACCAGCATCTCACTACCCACCCATCCCCTCGGTGGGTAAGGACGTTGAGGCGGCTGAATCACGGCAAGTGACCTTGAAAGTTCTAGGCATGGTTTGCGCGGCCTGTTCAGCTTCGATCGAGAAAGCCGTGAAACGGTTACCGGGAATCGTCAATGCCTCGGTAGCGGTACTTCAAAATCGGGCTCAAGTGGTTTACCATCCGGAGGTTGTCCAGGTATGCTAGTCATTCTCAATCTTTTCTTCTGTTTTAAATTGCACCACTTTCTACCGAAGGATATCCAGCAATCAAGATGAAGATCATGCCTAAGGAAGAGCACATTATCAATGTCCTCGGTGATACGAAACTTCTGAGAACTGCTACTCCACAATTACAAGTGGGAACTTCAAAGCCAAGTGGAGACTAATGAGATTCAGCAGCTGTAGAAATGGAATCAGCATTAGCCATAGTTTGTTTGTTCGCAAACAGGATTACCGGTTACAGTGCATTGTTGTCAATGAATTGGATTGGCGTTTATAAAGATGCACATTTTTTCGACTTCTTTGTGTTGATGGTCAGCTTCTGTAAATCTGCAGGAGGAGGCCATCCGGGAAGTCATTGAAGATGCTGGATTCGAAGCTACAATTATTGAAGATTCTTGGGTCATGGAGAAAACGGCTGTATGTCGGATGAGGATCAAAGGAATGACCTGCACTTCGTGTTCGGGATCAATAGAGGAGATTCTGAAGAAGTTGGTGGGGGTCAAGAAAGCGGCTGTTGCCCTTGCAACCGAAGAAGCAGAAGTTCACTACAACCCCAAGGTGGTCAATTACGAGGACATCATGACCGCAGTTGATGATGCGGGTTTTGAAGTCGAGTTGATTAGTGCAGCAGAGGAGAGGAACAAGGTGACTCTTAAATTGGAAGGTGTTAATTCGCAAGAAGGGATTAAACTTATCGAACTTTCACTGGGATCTTTACCAGGTGTGAAATCCGTAGATATGAGTCCCGAAGGTGAGAAGGTGGTTGTGTTCTATGATCCAGATTTGACGGGTCCAAGAAATTTTATTGAGATAATTGAGCAGTCAGGCTCCGGAGACTTTGAGTACAAAGCAACTCTGTGTACACAGCCAGGCTTTGGGGGCCCAGATAGGCGAGATGAAATCAGGAAATACTTTAAAACTTTTCTCTGGAGCTGTGTTTTCACTGTACCTGTATTTTTCCTATCCATGGTTTTCATGTACATACCCAAAGTAAAGCACGGGCTGGAAACCAAGCTCGTGAATAACCTTGATGTAGGACAGCTGTTGAGATGGCTGCTGTCTACACCGGTGCAATTTGTCATCGGACGGCGATTCTACACTGGTGCTTACAACTCTCTGCGCCATGGGTCTGCCAATATGGACGTCCTGATTGCACTTGGGACTAATGCAGCTTATTTCTACTCGGTCTATTCTATTCTGAGAGCCGCTACAACTCACAACTTCAATGGCACTGACTTCTTCGAGACGAGCGCCATGTTGATATCTTTCATTCTGCTCGGCAAATATCTGGAGGTTTTGGCGAAGGGCAAAACCTCTGAGGCGATCGCGAAGCTCATGGACTTGACTCCAGACACTGCGATATTAATTAACGAAAGCACGGAAGGAGACACGATGGAGAGAGTAATCAGCTCTCAGCTGATCCAGAGAAATGATATCATCAAAGTCCTGCCTGGGGCGAAAGTACCAACTGACGGTATAGTGAACTGGGGTCAGTCTCACGTGAATGAAAGTATGATCACAGGAGAAGCTCGGCCTATCTTAAAGCGAGAGGGGGACAAAGTCATTGGTGGTACAATGAATGAGAATGGGGTTCTCCATGTCCGAGCTACACACGTCGGCTCGGAAACAGCTCTCTCACAAATTGTACGACTGGTGGAAGCAGCCCAAATGGCCAAGGCTCCGGTTCAAAAGTTCGCCGACAGAATTTCCAAGTATTTCGTGCCTCTGGTATGTACATTTTCAGTGGGATTAAATCGGCAGATTGTGTTTGTCGATTCTCTCTTTTCTTTATCCTTATGTTTTGTAATTTTACGTATTTAATGTACTTACATACCTCTTGGTAGTGTCAACAGTGTTATAAGTTCTAACTTGCTGGCATGTCATGGGCTTCCGTTGACTCCTTACTTCTGAAGGTGGTTGTGGTTGCCCTATCCACTGGAGTTGCCTGGTATGCTGCTGGGACGACCCACTCGTATCCCAAGTCATGGATTCCATCAGGAATGGACGAATTCGAACTTGCTCTTCAGTTTGGAATTTCTGTTCTGGTCATTGCATGCCCTTGTGCCCTTGGGCTCGCCACACCAACTGCAGTAATGGTTGCTACTGGGAAAGGAGCACAGCAAGGTGTTCTAATCAAGGGCGGCAATGCTCTAGAAAGTGCCCATAAGGTAATGTTTGTCTTGTACACGTTTGGCTGCATTAGTCCTGTTGGACATATGGTCGTACTTCGCCTCCTTATAAGACTCTTTGGTTTTTAGCACTTCTTACTTAGACCAAACACACAACGAATCGATTGTTATCCTTGGTCCGTATTCTCCGTAGAGAGTTGGTTGATAAGAACTTCCAGAGAAAGATGATCATCATCAGGTGCATGCTGTTGCTAGATCCCTTTCACACTTCTCTGCACACCTCTCTTTATTAAGAGGCACCTGAGTAAAGATCCTCATGTATCATCTCCTACATCGCTCCAACAAGTCAGTAAAATCTAGGGACTTTTATCTTCCCATGTTGTTTCGGTGTGTGAAAGGGATCTAGCATTTCGGTGTCTGAAACAGCAGGGCGAACTTTGCAGGATCCAGCTCACAAATAATATCTTTCGGTGATGTGCATACAGGTGCAATGTGTTGTCTTTGACAAGACAGGTACCTTGACTACTGGGAAACCCCTTGTGGTGGACACGAAGCTGTTTGAGAACCTTGCTCTCAAAAACTTCTACAGAATCGTAGCTGCTGCCGAAGTAAGTTTAGTGCCCCAATTGCCCCAAATTTGAGTTGAACAAGCTACCAATATGGCGATTTTCCCTGAACTCTTTGCTAACTCATACAATATGCGAAAACAGGCAAACAGCGAACATCCACTAGCCAAGGCTGTTGTTTTGTACGGCAAAACTCTGAGAGAAGAGGGTTCAATTGAGAGGCCTCTAGAAACCCAGGACTTCCAAGCGATACCTGGAGAAGGTGTGCGCTGCATTGTGCAAGGAAAACAAGTTTACATTGGAAACCGGAAGCTGATGTCCGAACAGGGTATACATATTACAGAGGACGTCCAGGAACATTTGGACGAAACCGAGCAGCTAGCAAGAACAGGCGTGATGGTGGCTTTTGACAACAAAATAGTGGCACTGATCTCGATATCAGACCCCGTAAAGCCAGAAGCCGCTAGGGTTGTTTCTCTGCTGAAATCCATGAGTGTCCGTAGTATTATGGTCACAGGTGATAACCGTGGTACAGCCAAGGCGATCGCACAAGAAGTTGGAATTGAAACTGTGATTGCAGAATGTTCACCAGGGGGTAAAGCAGAGGAAGTGAAAAAGCTGCAGGTACTGATTTTAAACTCAATCATCCATTGTAACCCCCATTCTTGTTTTCTGGGCATCTTCTTCTTACTCTTGTACATATATTGTAGTGAACTGTAGGGGAGCAACCGAGTTTGCCTTGGCACTCATGAGTTTTCGAGCAGAAACTCGGTATGAGAGGTACTGACTCTAGCTCAGCTACTTCGGCACTGCGTGAGGCACTGATGAAGTTGCATGTGTTTTCATGGAGACTTACTATGGCCATCTTCTGCTTCCCTCCAGATGTTTGGCTTCTCTGGACTCAGGCGTCCATAGCGCTTGCTGTGATATATCGATATCCACGTCCTTGGATGCTTTGCTCATCTTCCCTTGTTCTCTGAGCGATTTATCCTTCCTGTGCTCTGTCTCATCCACCTTCTCCGATTTTCGTTTCCTGACTCAGCTCTTCCTTGACCCGTGATATTTACTGACTATTACTTGTCTCTTGCCACCAGTTCATCTCCATCCTTTTCAGCTGTCCGTTTCTTCCTGGGGTCTTTATTTTTCTACTTATGTGGGAGTACTGTCTCCGTTTCTTTGCAGGCTGCATCTCAACTATGCGAGTTGCTATCTAACGGTTTCCACGTGACAGTTATTTCGCGTTTCATTCGATGATGTTTCTCATATAGATATACAGGTGTTTCAATATGTTTATTTCGATTATGCAATTGCTGCAGGTTACCTTCGATGCATTCTAACTTCGGGATTTCACTACTCTAGTCTGGCGTGTCGCTTACCTTCCGTGCATTCTACCCTCGGGGTTTCATATTCCTAGTGTTGAGTATCATGTACATATTGTTTATCGCTCATTTGCACTTCATGAGTTCTGGATAACCCGTTCTGGGAACGGCTTCCGTTCTCGTATACCTATATATTATAGTGAAATGATCATTTCGCTATATATGTTATAGTGATTCGGAGCTGTGGAATTGTACTCAGAAGAAACGCATGATCATAGACACACAATTAGAAACTGCAAAATAAAATGAGGTATTGATTGTGAGTACCTGCAAGACCAAGGTAGTGAACGTTACTTACATTTGTATTGCCTAATCACAACCCAGAGACCCAATCAAATATTGAGAACTGCCATCTAACCATCCATCTCTCCCAACTCCTGTACGATGCGTTATACTCAGAACCTTTGCTCACTTGAAATGTCAACTCAAATTGATGTGTGCAGCTGAACTATAAACTCGGAGTTGCCATGGTGGGCGATGGTATCAACGACTCACCTGCACTAGTAGCAGCTGACGTTGGCATGGCCATCGGAGCAGGCACCGACATCGCCATCGAAGCAGCAGATATTGTACTAATGAGAAGCAATCTAGAGGACGTAATAACTGCGATTCATCTCTCCAGAAAGACCTTCTTTCGCATCCGACTGAACTATGTCTGGGCTCTGGGATACAACGTCATGGGCATTCCCATAGCAGCAGGAGTCCTTTTCCCCCCCACAGGCTTTCGCCTACCTCCGTGGGTTGCTGGAGCAGCTATGGCTGCCTCATCCGTCAGCGTTGTTTGCTCTTCTCTGTGGCTCAAGAGATATAAGAAGCCAAAGGAACTACGAGTTTAAATCAGCTATCTCCTCTTCTCTATCTCTCGCTGTTGTCTATGACATGTACACTTTGTAACTAATATACAATATTGAACTCCTGTAGGATTCAGCATACCATGAGAAAGTGACAGGTATAGGGTTACAAAATAGGGATTAGTCGTGCACACTAATATTTTAACAATCTCGTCCTGAACTTGCAGTACCTAAATTTCATAGTTTGTTCGTTGCTCTACCGCTTGTTCCATGACTCCTTTGGAGTTCTTCGTGTGAACGTCACATGTACTCATACCGTATCAGGTCATGTAGATAAGAAAGATTTGTTTGGATTGTTGACCGGTACCTGTAATGCAGGTACTCATTTGTATAGATTTCTCCTTTTGCAACTGTTGCTAAACTGCCAAGACTTGAGTAGTTTTGTCCCCTTGTACAGAAGTGGTACGCCACCAAAAGCGCCTTATCAGAGTTTATCAATTTGTTCTTGACTGAGTTTCACATTCAGGCTGCAAGTAGGTTACATAGTACAGAATTATGCCAATTGATTCTCAGTCATGTTGGCTGCTCCATTAAGGGTGTAAAAACGAAATCCTAGAGAAATCTGCGAGTTGAATCTACAAATGTATCATCATACACTAGTATAGAATCTGGTACTGACAGAAATATGTAAGTGCCAACCAATAAGAGGATATATAGGCGATGAATCTAGTTGAAAGTGGAAGTCGCTTCCAAAACGGCGGAGTGGCGGAATGCTTCCAGAACTAATTACTAGAGTAAGGCATAGAGGAAAGCACAATTCGTGTGTAGCGATAAAATGCAAAGAATATATGCAGGAACACCAAAAGTGACGACAGCAAAATAGGAGAACATGAGTAAGTATCTTCTTAGTAGAGAATATCGCAAGGAAACTCTAATTTCACAGTACTATCTGTGCTGTGCAATAATAGGTTACTTTGGATATTGTAGGTTTTCTACATGTAGACAGCGTGGTATGTCTAAAAGAGAAGACCGAGCCAAACAGTAATACCCGGAAGGTGAAGGAAAGGAGAATACTAGACACAAAAAACACAAGACTCGGAGAAAAGGGTACAGCCCAGTACTCGCTGTCTCTCAATACTGATGTCCTTTTGTACACTAGCTACCATTGGAAAGGCTGCATGCGTACCACAACCTGATACTTACGGTAGGATATCAAGCCCCACAATTTGAGGCACAAAACCTTACTTGAAAGTGGAGAAGAAAGAGAACGATTTGTACATACTATATTCTCAGGCGATGAAGTGCATTACAAAGACTATGGTTGTTGTTTCTTGATTTGCCGCCAGCAAGATCTGTCTAGTTCTCAGTGCTCAGTGTCTTCAAGGTTACAGATACACCCAGGGAGAATTATGGATGCAGGAATTAAATGCTAAAGATCTCAAAGCGGTTCCAAGATCACAAAAAGGCGACCGCGTAGAAGATAGAAATCGGAGTTTTCATTTTATGTCAGGTAACAAGGTATTGCCTTACCCGCTATTGGTAGTGAGCATTGATCTGGGAGTTAATTTGAATCATATCATTTTGACTGAACGCAGGTGGCTTTCAACTGAGCCCTAGAACTGAGGCGACTGTTCCCTTAGAATACAGCGTAGACTTTGAAGACGTATGTCCATGAAGTATATCTTCTAATGGTGCGGGTGGTCCCTCGGCGGGCCTCAAGTCTCTTGACAGCGAACTTCTGAGGGATCCGCCGAAGGACCTCGCCGCGCTCGTGCGAGGATCGAGAATTCGTAACTCCAACTCCTAGTCCGTGCGAGCAATCGCCACCGATTTCCGAAATCCACACATGGACGTGTGCTTGTGTGTCTCGGGACGGACTCAGAGTATAGAAAGGATACGGACTGGTCCTAATAGACGAACCGTGACGGAGGTTCCTATTCCAGTCTCGGAGGACTCTCCTTCGGGGGAGTCCTCTGAGACGGGAATGAGAACCTCTATCTCGGGGGGACTCCTGCGAAGGAGAGCTCTTCAAGTCGCCTACGGTGTTGCTACTTGGAATAGGAAAAGTCCAACCTCCCCTTAATCCTTGGCTCCCGACTCACCGATCCCAAGCAAATGACATCTGACTTCACATTCAATCCATCGATTCGGAAGCTGAGGAGTGATGTTAAGTCATCTTTTACCCTACGAATCATTGTCAAAGCCGCATTGGCGTCTATTTTCATCGACTCTGGAAAGGACAGTTTCTGAAATTGCAGTATGATTCATGTTCAGATTCAGTTATAGCCCAACGAAGCATTTTTTAACGAAAGGAAGAAAAACATTTCAGGTTCGCAACGCATGGAGATTTCTCAGGGAAAATGTACGTTGGCTGCGTCGCCGCAGTGTTCCAGAGAGCAATGGATAGATTGCTGTCCACAATGGATTCCGGAATGGAAGGAAAGGTCAACAGATTTATACTCTCAACGCATGGAACGACTTCCCGAAGAGTAAGTACTTTGTCAATATTGGAGGGAAGGGCGACCGCGGAGTAAAACATTATGGATGGGAAGACCCCATCCATAATAACAAGGGAGAGACAAAATAGGTAAATTGGGGGTAAGCCCCAACAGCGTCGAAATGAGTAATCTGCTCTGCACCCAAGACATCCTAGTTATGCAAGTCATATTATTTACAAATAACTGGAGCATCCGATGAAGTATCTACTAGTGTGATTGCTCTCCTATAGATTGCACCAACCATTGCATTTTGTAGAGCCATGGACACACACTATCTAAAATATGCTACAAAGTATGAGAGTGAAAGTGGTACCCCTAGCACCTAACATGACCTGCTCTGTATCAAATCCCAGACAAATATATCGAACTTCGTGTCCATTGCTGCATATAACTTCAAGGCTAGGGGAACAAAGAGGTGACCTCCCGGCATACCCTTATACTTGGAGGCCTTGCGAGTTATCGTTGGACACGCTACCCATCCAAGGGGATGGGTAATCCCTCCCTCCAAAACTGTATCATGTGTAGGGTCCATAACCACAACATCTGCTATTGTCACCTGATCATCTTGGACCAAGTATAAGTCTGCCCCGACATGTGTTGTTTGCAAAGCATATGAATGCTCCCTCCAAACCAAGTATCCACTCTCTCGTGCCATAGCAAACACTATGTCCCTAATAGCATCGTGGGAAGCTATCCTCTGTCCTCCTAAAGGAAACCGTGTCATATGGGCCATTGATGCATCTAGTGTAGAACCACACTCACAAATGAGCAATGAAGATGTAGAAGGGTGGACCAAACCTAGGCAATACCTCAGCGCCGTAGAGAAACAGTTGGTGCAAGTCAGAATGCCCTAATGCATGGTTGAGTTAGGATCCAAGAGCTTGCACCCTTGCCGGAGCAAGAGTGAAGACGTACTTTAGTAGCTTGAGGAATGGATAGGTCAACTAAGAGAGAATATAGCATATGCTCACACTGTCGCTCTATCAAGGAAGACTTAAACCTATAGTCCAATCTGATGATAGTGAAGCAAAAGATGGAAGGTCTTCACGTGCATGTGGGGATAGACTATCTATTGCCTGCCGCAATAACATCTGGAGAGAAAAGAATCCCTCTTCTACCTCTATCACACAAGTCTCCAAAAATGGCCTATCAACAACCACAAAATGAGAAGAAAGTAGTGGTACCGAGAAAGCCCAACTACCCAAAATGTTATAGGTGTTGTCTCCTAGATGGATAGCAAACTGTGGTGCCCACATTTTTTGTTTTTTTCAAAATAAAGGAGAAGAAGTGTATAGAGAAGTCGGATTGCGCCTGTATGGCCGAAGAAGGCAAAGAAAATTGTCTTCGGGATGAAACCCAAAGTAAAGGGACTTCGGGTCATAAGGCGAAGTACTTGGAAATGCCGTGTCAGCATACAATACGAAGTAAATTGTCTTCGGATCGGGGGGAGCTCAACCCAAGGCAAAGACAGTCTAACAACCTTTCGTCGGGGCGAGAAATTCAAGAAGGAGCCGTTTCAAAACTGGCGGCTCATACGCGCAAAGGTTGATTGACAGTGATAGGTGCATGCCGGAGGTGTGATTTCTCGGTAGAAACTCGAAGTGACGGAAGACGAAGAAGTGCAACTCTATAAAAATCAAAACTGCAACGACGAAATGTCGAGCAATTTTCCTTCGCCGTTGAGGAGTCGTCTTGCAGGTGATCAGGGAAAGGGAAATAGAGTTGGACTCGTGTTAGTGCGCAAGGGAGAAGTCGCGAGAGAGAAATCGAGAGACAGTAAGAAAGCAGAAGAGATGGGAGGAGGGAAGAAGAACTCCAAATTTGCAGTGAGAAATCATGCAATTTGGAGATTAGATATAGTAGCGAGGATCGAAGTCTTGAGCCGACTTTGGATCACTTTTCTGGCATGGAACTGGAACGTAAGTTTTCCAGGATTCATGATAGAGATCATCGAGAGTAAATGTCTCGATGGTCCCGAGGAAGAAGGGAAGAGAGGAAATCCGGCTTGCTGGACAGAGTCGGATTGGAGACTCGTACTCGGGAAGGAGGCGGGTTCGGAGTAGGGAACCACGTTCTTGGGGAAAGGAGAGATAGCCCAAGAAACGCAAGAGGTGAGAGATGCCTTCTCGTCGAAGAGGACAAAGAATGGGTACAAAGTTGAGAGCTACAAAGACCCTGTAAGGAGAGGAATTGTGAGTGCACTAATGGCCATCCTGAAGCCGGAGAGAACTACCTATGTGATGAAACACCAAGCGGTGTAAATCACAAGTTATTTGCAGGAGAACCGATAAATTGGGCAAGGTGCTTTCACGGGAGAACGAGGCAGATGGTGTGGAATCTACGGGATAAGTCGCCTCCACACTACATCGTACCATTTGCAGCACATTTTTACCTCGGGTTAAATTTGCTCAATTTGGCGGAGCGCAATAGAATGGTGTCTCATTTCCATCCTGATTTGAGAAGAGAAGTCGACGCGGAGGAGCAGCAATACATTCTCCAAATCCGGAGCACGGACAATTACTACGCGAAGACAGGGAAGAATGTGGAGGTCGTTGAAAGTACCCCGATGAAGAAGAGAACTCGGCAAGCAGAAGCCAAAGAAAACAAGAACCTTGGAAGATGCAAAAAAATAACCCGAGGCGAGGAATGGTGGTGATTGAGTCAGAAGATGAAGACTCAGAAGGCGAAGCCGAGCTCAAGACGGAGGACTCGGAACGTGAGGAGGAACCTGAGCTGACATTGCAGAGTGGAGATACGAGCAGTGATAGTGAAGAAGGAAGAGAGATGACATCGGTACCAACGGCTGAAGAATACAAAGAAGAAATGCAAGCCAAAGTAGAAACCGAAGACAATGCGGCACTAGAAGACTAAGTACCAATGCTCAAGGAGAAGAAGATCGCAGTACAGCGAGGAATGCGCTTGAGACGTAAGGCAAAGTGTGAAGCGGGGCCAAGTAGAGTGAAGGAAGAGGTAGAAGAAAGCTCGGGCAGTGAGGCATCAATCCCGATACAAAGACTCCAAAGAAGAAGGCGAGTATCGGGAGAACACGAGGAAAGAAGAGAGACCACTCCGCGGGAGGAAGAAGTTGCTAGTAATGGAGTAGATTACCTGCAGACGGTAGTATGCCCGCTGTTGGTGAAGTTGGAGAAGAAGAAGAAGGAGATGCAGTCTACTTGTCCAGAGGTAAAGACTGTTTTGCAGGTCTTATCAAGATTAGAAGAAGAAAACTCGGAGTTGAAGAAGAGTATAACCCGAGGTGAGGAAGAGAGAGAAGTACTGCGAGCGGAAGCAGTCAAGAGAAGTCGGGTAATCGAAGACCTGAAGAGAGAAGTGAGTTATCGAGAAGATCTTGCGAGGAAGAGTGACATCGCAAGGGAGAGATAGGTAGCGGAGCACGAAATCTTGAAGCAGCAGTTTGCTGATTCAAGAGTAGAGCTTATCCATGCTATGGCGAGGGTAGCATCAAAGGATCAAGAGCTCAATTGAGTGATGGAGAGTATGGAGGAGAAGAAGCAACTCTGGCAACGAGAGTTGGCTGCGAGATATAGAGAAGAAGAGAGATTACAAGAATTACTTCGTAATCAGGAAGAGAAGGTTGAACAGAAGGAGAAAGAGAAGGAAGCGGTGAAGGCCGAATTCGAAGAAGAATTGGTGATGTACAGAGAGGACTGGCTTGCAGATTGGGAACGAGAACGCAAGACAAGATTGGAGCCATTGAAGGAAATAGTCCTCAGAGTGAACGCAATGTTAAGTACAGAGGCCAGCGTTTGAATTGAAGAGACGAGACTGCACGAGTTGAAATTGTTGGTGCAGGAGACGAGGCGAAGACAAGCGAAAGACACCGAGATGAACGCCTTGTTGATTAAATTGAGAACTCGTGTAGATAGGAAGATATTAGAGGTAGAAGATAATATTGCGATTAGATTAGACTTAGTGAGATAGAGTTAGAAAAGCTTCGGCAGGATGTTAAGGCAAAACCCGAAGTAGATAACATAGGAATCCAAATGTCTTCGGAGTTGCCCTCAGAGACATTAGGGAAGAGTGGGTCAAAAGATGAAGAGTTAGATAGACTACCCACTAGTGCAATTTCAGATCAAGAAAGAGAATTGCTGGATCTGGTAGAAGATGTAGGAGATCTGAAACCCAAGGAAAATGTAGTAGGAAGTAAGATTACTTTGGGTTTGGGTTTGAAAGCCGAGGAAGAAGTAGACATCGGATCGAATTAGTAACCGATTTGAGATTTGAAGGGGCAGATATGAAGAGGTGCATTGTCGTTTCGGATCTGCAGGTTAGAACAGTTGTTGTAGAAACGGTATAGTTGTTAGAACTGTCGATTGCTTCACTATTTAAGAGTGGCATTTGTAGGAAATTGTTGTTTAGTGCTCATTATTTCTGAGAATAGATAAAGCAAAGTGCTATGAAGCAGTGCTCGTCGCTTGAGCTTGATTCCGAGTATCAACTTCATGATTGTGTTTGTGAGTGTTTGGAGAAATTTGAAGTGCAAGTCAGAGTGTTTGTTGGATGTTGGATTCCACGGCTTTGATCTTCATTCTGTGTGTTTGATCTTGAGTGAAGTGCAATCGAAGCAATGCCTTGACAGATCTGAGAGGAATTGTAGTGTTGGTAGTATTCTGCATTTGTGAGTGCAGTGTGAAGTTGATGTGAAGCAATTTCGATCGAGGAAGTTGTGCCTTCAGTGGGGGGGGTGGAACACAATTCTGAGGCGAAGTCGTTTTGCAGTGAAGTGCCGTTTTCGGGAAAGCTTGAATCATCACAATCAAGATTGTTTGGAAAGATTTGATGGAGTTGTGATTATGGAGTGTTAATTGGTGACAAGACTACGAGTCAGTGCTTGTTACTCTCTTCTAGGTGTGGTTTCTACCTGAGAGATTAAAGACGCAACCAAGAAGAACTACATTGTTACTTTGCTTTGTATTTGACCAATTCTGACTCGTATCTCTGCGGGAACAAACTTTACTTACCCAATTACCGCAAAAGTGATATTTGCCGGGTTGTCACACAAACCAACCCCTCCACATGAGATTGGTAGGGATGTTTGTCTATGTACCAAATCCCCTATCACACACTCAAATGTCCATGGTCCAACAATATCACCAAAGACTCCCATAATCCTCCTATCAAAGGCTCTCAAACGTGATAGGAAGGTCAAGGAGAGGGGAACTATGTAGAGGAGATATGTTAGGAGACGAGCAATACTAGAGGAGAGTATACCAAATTCCACCTTTGGATCTCCTAGTAATGGAAGGTCATCCACATGGAGAACATCCTCTGCAAGGGCATCATCTAAGAAGCATGTGACAAAATCCTCGGATCCAACTAGCACTCCAAGAACACGTAGTCCATCTATAGATGTGATACACCCCTCCGAAAGCTCAAGGTAGGAAGCGATACCTAAAGGGGACCATGCTTTGCACTTTGACACCTTGACTCTCAAGTCTACTAGATGTAGCTTGGTAGTCAAGTGGTCAAAGACCTGCCTAATTTGATCTATAGGGCCCATGATGTGTGTATCATTTGCCAAGGAGAGAAATACACAACCTTCCATGGCCAAAGTAGTAGATAAGAGAGCTCTAAAGTGAACCATGGAAAATAAGAGTCTCCCTAAAGGATCTCCTTGATGTGTACCAACAGCTGTCCAAGATAGTGACTCCTTCATGTGAACAACCCTCTTGGTAGTAAAGGGAAGTAGGAGAGCCATAAAAAGATTGCACAAAAGGAATAAGACTTGCCAAGGATCCACCGTAGGAGAGCCATAAAAGATTGTACAAAAGGAATAAGACTTGCCAAGGATCTACAAGCCTCCCTAAGCTTTGTAAAGATGGATGCTCGTGAGACGTTGTTAAAAGCATTCTCAACATCCACTTGTAGGACGACCCACTCCGGATGGATATCTAGGAGTGCCATAATGCCAAGAGATATAGCCTCACATCCTCTCGATGTAGCTACTCCAAACTGATGTAGACTAAGGTGCTATCAACATTCAAGATAGCAATTGATCTTCTAGACAATATTTGTAAGATTTGTCAACTTTTTTGTGTGTATCTTGATTATAAGTTCTTGAGTATTCATAGAGATTCCTTATAAATTTTATAGAACTATCCAAAAAAATTTATGGCAATGCCATGCATGGAGTGGTACTTATTTTGCTTACAAAGAGAGGTATTTATTTTGCTTCTGGGTGAAGCCAAAAAGTACTACTTGATCACCTCTGGAGGTGACCTGTAGGTTTCACCAGTAACCTAAATGTGCAATCCATAAACTTTTATTAGGGAAATAAATGAAGTGTTTAGTTTGAATTTCAAACATGGATATTCAAATGTGTTAAACCCTCTTACTTTCCCATTTGGGTCCATTTGACTCTTCCTTTCCTTGTCATTTTTGGTGTGTTTGACTCTTTAGTAGAATTCACTTCCTTTCCTTCTGATTTGATTGATGTGCCTCTATTTTTCAAATTGCGGATATTTCTCACCTTCTTGAGTGTAGATTCCTAACATTCCTATGTGTAGCATTCTCTCAGTCATAAAATTTCTTCATGGCAAAATTGGTGAATCTCATATTAAACGTCAATAAGCTTTGGTCTATATTTTTCATCTGCATCCATTTCTCACTTTCTAGAGTGCATTTTCTTACCATGATATTCTTCTATGGGAAGTTGGTAAAATTTTTTTTTCTTATCAATATGCCTCATATTGATGTTTTCCACAAAATCATGAACAAAATTTTAAAGTACTTGTAAAGATATGTGTGGAGAGCACAAGAATATCAATAGAAGAAACAATTGAAGATGAAGTGTGGACCAAAGATTGGATTTTAGACTGATGGATTAGAGACAACGACACATATAAAAGTTTATTTATTGTGCGTGTGTGAATTTAATATCTCAAACAGATTTCTTCATGAAAGAGTTTACATAGCTCACAATAATGAATTTGTGGATAAAATTTTATGGGTATGGATCTAGTATCTTAAAGTCAGATCCTTTTTTAGATGCAATTTTGAATAGTTCTCAATTAATTTGAGCGCAATAGAATGCACAAAAGGTTTAGTATTTGGGGAATTAATATAAGATCCAATTCTCATTTTACAAATAGAGTGATCATTGTAACATTACTCAATCTTGGAAGTGATGTAGAGTGGCAAAGACAAAGAAGATAGCAAGGATTTCTATCTTTGTTCAAAAAGATTTTCTAAACAAGTAGAAATAGCATATGGATCATTTCCTTTAGCACAAAGATCAACCATTGATAGTGAAAAAAAATTAGTTGAAAGGAGCACTATTCAATGAACTATCAAAAGGTATGTGATAAGGATAATTCATTTTGCCAAAAGTCAGGGTTAAAGATTGTCTTTTATTTTAGTTTAATGCTTGTAAATCTTGGAAGTTATTGGTTGAGAAAAGTTATACTTATACGCCAAGAATGCTGAGATTATATCACAACATGATATGTTTGAAAAAATCTCTAATACAGCTAGATTTGAATTGTAGAAGAGCATGCGACTATTTTAATACAAATCAGTATCTTATAGGAGACTCCAAATATATTTGTGATGATCTAATGTCATTACAATATCATTCACACAAGAATAAAAATTTAAAATAGCTAAATTTGGAGAGAGTATTAATATTGCAACTCTTTATTGTTATCTATTTAACCACTTGGGTAGGTATCACTCCCATTAGAGGATAGAGTCATCAAATATGGCAAGCTATGGCAAATAAAAATCCTAAAAATCACTTTCAAGTAAGATACATTCCAATTATTTACTAGCGGTGATTATTTAGTCAATTTTGAGGATGCTACTTCACTACAAAGACATTCAACTCCAAAGAATGTTTTATCCTTCCCAAAAGGCACAACTATGAAGGTACTTTGCATTGGTAATTATTCTTGGTCTTCACTTTTGTGGAATGTTCAACACTATAGCTCACTTAAGACCAATAAAGGCATTGCTTTTCTATTTCAAAAATATCAATAATCCCATACCCTAGTCATCACAAGTACTAGTGATCACATATACATAATCATTTCTACTACAAAGATTCTTCTTAATCACTCAATGAAAGCATACAACTAATGCTCAAAATTTAAGCAAAAGCAACAAAAGGATCTTGAAATTTTTGTTTTGTTCATCTTCAAAGGATTGAACGATATTTACATAGAAATGAAGACTTAAATACTCTTTCCTACTCAAAGCAAAAAGAATCTATTGATGGAGGCAATCCAAAGATCTTCTTAGTATAATCTTGATTGTACATTGCTTATCTATCCTATCCTTTTCTCTATATGCTTCTTAGTTGCCTTCTATGTGTCACAAGAGCGATTGGTCCATCTTCAAAGAGAATCATATCTTGTTGTCTTCAAACTTCTTTGTACTCCAAATATTACAACTACTCTAATAGTCCAAGGAGAAAATAGAAGATTGGAAGTTTACATCAGAATGCTCAAGCGAGGGAAACTCCAAATCCTTATCATGAGCTTTGGCTTTGGTATTTATAAGGAAATTAAGTACAAGATTCTCAAGAAGCTTCTAACAAAGGTTCCTTCTAGAAGTTACTTTTCTTAGAGTGCAAGCCAAGCTAACAGTCTACTTAGCATACAAGCTAAGCTAGCCATTTACTTAGTTTACAAGTTACTCCATCCTTGGGAAATTCCTAAGAGCTTCTCACCAAGAAGCTTCTTGGATGCTTCTAGAACATTCTACCAAGAATCTTTTGAGATATTTCTAGAATATTCTTAGATATTTGCAAGTTCTACCTTATTTTTCTACATTTAACTTATTCTACTAAATTATTAGCTTTTGCTAACTCAATATTCTCATAACTACAAAGTTTCTACAACTAAGAAGACTACATTTGTGAAGGTTTCTTTGGCTCAAAACACAACTACAAAGAACTTCTTTCTTTTTGGTTTCTTCAAGAAGAAATTCTATCCATTCCTTGTAATGTGCAATTTCAAAGATTAAGGAATCACAACTTAATGAACTTCATATCTACTTGTTCCCTAAGTCTTCTTATTAATAGATCCATCTTTGGATCTGTGTATGTCTTTCCCTCCAAGGTGGTACTTGTGGCTTTAGCTCATGCACCTTTGTCTTGGTCATTTGGCCTTTGTGCTACATCTTTGGCTATGGACACCAATTGGTCTTGAGGATCATGTAAATCCTACACCAATTGGTCTTGAAGATTCTACTCTTTAGCAAATTCACCTCTACTTCAATTGGAGTAGTGTATGGGCTCTAAACCTCTATAGTGGCCTCTTTTATTATTTTTGATTGATTTTCAACTTGAAATTCCTTCTTCTTCTTGAGCTCTTCTTATAAAGCCTCTATTTTTATTGCCAACTCCTTCTTATATTTTATGAAGTCTACTTCAATTGGAGTAGTGTATAGGATCCAAACCTCTATCATGGCCTCTTCTATTATTTTTGATTGATTTTCAACTTGCACTTACTTCTTCTTCTTGATTTCTTCTTACAAAGCCTTTACTTTTATTGCCAACTTCTTCTTGTATTTTATGAAGTCTACTTCAAATGGAGTAGTGTATGGGCTCCAAGCCTTATAGTGAACTCCTTCATTATGTTTTTATTGATTTTCAATTTGCACTTTCTTCTACTTCCTGAGCTCTTTTTATAGTGCCTCTTTGTATTGCTAACTTATTCTTATATTATGCCATTTTCAAGTCCACAATAACAATGTTTACTTTTTCTTCTTCCAATTTACCTTGGACACTTACCAATTCAACATCCTTCTTCTATAAGAATTCTTTAGAGGCTTGCTAGTGCTGCTTTCCTTCAAGCTAAAGGCCCTTATACCTCCATGTAATCTTTGGATATCCTCCTCAAATTCTTGTAGTCAATAGCAAGGGAGGTGTTGAATGTGCTTCAACCAATAGTTCTCTTGCATTAAGGTATTTACTTTCCTGAACTCCTCCTTACATAGGTTCTTGCTCTTCTTAAGGTCTTCATTCCACTTATCCTACTTCACCTTCATTGTGTTTTTTTTTGGTGTAATCCTTTTGGTAGTAAGGGAAAGTCCTTCACATCTAGCCAAACTTCTTGATACTAGGGAAGGGTCAACTACAAAAGTTTTCAAATTGGTCGCACCATGTTAATTATGAAGTTCACTCCATCCAAAACTAGAGCTTGTTCAACATCAATCACTACCTCATGCTCTTCTTGGTGCAACTCCTCTAGAGCTTTTTCTCCTTCTTTTTCAATCTCCACTTCTTTTTCTTGCACTTTGGTGCTTGGCTCCACTTGTGCAAAACTTGAAGATTCTTGAAGCAAAAGATCTTTGTCATCTTTGGCTATTATCTTTGGTCCTACAATTTTTTCTTTTTCATGTGGTGCCAATTTTTCATCTACATACTTGTCTCCTTCTCTTGAGTTAAACTCAATTTCTTGTAGAGTAAGCTCCTCTTCCTCTTCATCTTTGGTTCCATCTTTTTGCTAAGAAATATCCACCACTTGAGGATTTGCTTTTGCTCTCTTCATAGCTTTTGGAGATATTGTTTTTGTTGATCTCCTCTTGTTTGTTGTTGTAACACCAACATCCTTAACCTCCACCAACCTCCCTATTTTCCTGAACCCTTTATCCACATCTCAATAGGTTTAGGCTATGGCTCTCCCTTTAGTTTGGGATGTAAAATATTCTTCCAAGTGAAAGTGACTTGAAAACTTCCTCTTCTCTTCTTTGCTCTAAAAATTATGCTCCATGAAAAACTTTATGGAAAATAGAGCTTGATAGGTTGCTCCTCTGTCCTTCTTTAATTCCTTATTCATTGATCTTGCTTGCCAATAAGACATATAGGACCAGTTTACTACCTATCCTTAGTATGCATACTTAAAGAAAATTGCCTGCTAGATGGTAAAGTAGGTAGTTCTCTTGGGGCAAAATATATTCATCTGTGATCCTTCAACTGCTCTTTTAGTTGGATCTTTGTAATTGGCTACTTTCCAACTGTTACTAGTAGTGAGTTTCTTGTTAAGTGAGGCTGATATCCTCTTATTCATCTCCTTCCCTACATCTTTGAATTTGGTGCACATGGTGATCCCATTTAGGATTGTTGCATCTAGCCCCAACACATTCTTCCAATGATCCTTTGTCCAATCATTGGAGATCCCTGTAGGTCTCTCAATGCCTCCTCTTTTGTACTAATCATTTTGCTATAGTTGTAGTTGAACTCAACTCCCAACTCTAGAAAAAATGTAAGGTGTTTTCTTTAATGCAATTCATTGTGCACTTATTCACCATCATTAGTGTAGAATTATCTTAGGAATCCTCCTCATCACTCTCCTAGTCTTCATCATATTGCCCATCAAAAAATTGACTTAACTCAAAATGATTCTCTAAAAGAGTCTACAGTTGCAAAGAATCAACTACTCACACTTCAAGTTGATCATTGAAGATTGAAGGTTGATCATTGGTAGCACTTGATTTTATGGTTAGAGTTCTTCTATCATATATCCTCAACGGTTGTGCAGTCATTCTGTACAAAATTTAATTATTTGGTGGAGCATCAATAGTTATTTGAAAATAGTTCTATAATTCAATGGCAATGGTATTCAAATTTGCATATAGTCTTTGGCTTAAAAGATTCTTTCTTTTTTGGTTTTGAGCTCTCTTTAGATGTTTGGTGATGTCTTCTTCATATCTGCTTAGGTTCATAGATAAAATGTGAAGAATACTTATACAAGGGATTTTCTACCTTAAATATGAAAATAACTTGCTCTATCTTCATCAAAAAGAAATAAAATAAAACAAAATTGCATTTTGAAGTTTCCCAAAAAGTGTGCACTATAATGTTTTGACAAGATATGTGATACACTATGTTGTGCATATATACATTGCTACACAACATACATCATTCTCAACATCATACAATATAGAAGCACAACTCATACATAAGTCATACATGAACTCTAAAGTGCCACAATAATCAATTTTTGTCTTCCACTCAAATCAAGTATGTACTCGATCTTTCACTCAACAATCTGCCAACACTAGACATTGATTATAGTCACGCCACTTTAGCTAAGAGACTCTAGGTGATGCTCACCGGCTTGTGTCCACCATAGCTAGGAACTTGAAGGCTCAACATGAGCAAAGTGAGCTCTTTGGAGCTACACTTCAAAGGTATACCCCTTTGCTCAACCTAGGTCTCCAGCCATAACAATGTCACTGATGGCACATCTGACAGTGTGAAAAATGCAAGTGATGGTGGGTCCTACCATATGATCAATAGCCCTAACATAAAATTGGACCACCAACAAGTAGCCCATGAGTAACGACCAAATTACCTATGATACCAAAATTACCACTCTAGTGGCCAAGCAACATAGTTTTGGCACTACAAATATTGTGACAATTCTCATGCATATATACATTGCTATATTACATGCATATCGTTATCAAAATCATACACTATAGAAACACAACTTACACATAAGTCATACATGAACTCTAAAGTGCCACCGTCTACTCCCTAGTTGGTAGTTAGGTCCCTCTAGCTCCATATAGCCATCTACTCCAAGTATGTGGTATACCCTATGGTGGGCAAAGATCAGGAGGCCAGGTGCTATTGAGCCCCATCATTAGTAGCATGTTTGCAATCTACACCACATAAAGGGTGAACTAGCTATTGGTCAAGTACATTTAGGGCATAACTACTATCCTTGAAGAACCATCATGAGGGGAGGAATCAATCGTGCCATATGCAATCCTCTCAAACAACTATCACACACCAACATAGTAGCGACTCCACCAACAAAGCCATATAACATACACTACAAGCCTGCATGTACAAGTGCCAAGCTTGGGTCTATAATGTCATCAATGTTTGGGAGGTGGCATGGTGCACAATTGCACACATGATCCTTACAAACAACACCATCAAATCCTTCCAACATAAGGACTGCAAAATGCAAACCTTGTGCTCTCTCAAGATATTGCATAGTGTATGTTATGTATAGTAGAATCTATAGTAGCATCAAGTGTTATCAGCGCAATCTGCTATAGATATACATAGTCACTTGGAAGAAATTGATGGATTGAGGGTCTATAACCTCCTCCTTGAATAGTAGCATAGCATATGGTATCCTTGTGCTGAGCAATCACCAAGTTCTCAAAGGCCATTGGCACCACTCTTCAAAAGATCTCTGTCTATTGAGAACATGCGCTCATGAAAGTCTAAAGTATCTATGCTCATGAGAATATTCTCCTAAGCATGTGGTCTTATCTTGACCCAACCACTAAGTCAAGGATTCTTTTACATGGGCTATCCTTGGACTCTAGGAGAATCCGAACCAAAAAAGCTTGTGGATCCAAGAGTTCTCAAATCTTTCCTCAAAGCCAAACACCTAGGAATAATACCAAGTCAATGCACTAAAATCCAAAATAATGATCTCATCTTTTCTATTTCTTCTAAAGTAAGGTCCACTCTATCTTAGTTTTGACTAACTTTAGCTAATCATGACTAATGTAGAATTATCTTTTAGCTCTATGTAAATAATATCTCTCAAGTACTTGCAATACCAAACTAAATATAACAATACTACATATATGTACAACTAGATGTTATAACTCTAAGTGCACTCTCTCTTATGGTGAGGTCCACCACAAGTCCAACAAGCAACACCACTATATATTTGCTACTTTTGACCTAAAACTGAAGGTAAGGGTCTAGCTACACGAGGCCATCCAATTGCTCCATAGGATTTGTGCTGCCCACTCTATCATTAAAAGCCAACATGATGTGGTGCACTCTAGAAAAAGTAGCAATGGTAGATGAGGTCTCCCTACCAAATCCAAATGTCACCACTCTCTCCTCTTTCATGTTAAGCTCAATGAGCTCAACCAAACTAAACACCATTTCCAAAGTAGGTGAAGTAGCTTGTAACAACATAACATCACATACTCTATGTCACAACTCCTTGTCTAGGATCTCATACCAAAATTGGGCTACTTGGGCCGCAATAACTCCCCTGAGTGAAATTGATCAACCATTGCATGATGTATGCCTTGCATAGTCTCTCTCCAACCTTGTGTTGGAACTCTTGCAAGCTCCTCAGCTTGCCAATCCACGCTCCTTGATAGTTTTACCTCAAGCACTAAAAGAACTCCACCATGGGGTTAAACCTTAGTACTGCACTACCTCTTGTAGTGGTAACTCCCTCATAATAACACCACCTCCAGCTAGTCCACTAGACCTACCAATGCTACTAGAGCTAGAAATTATGGGTACTACCAATCTACCCCTAGTAATTGAGCTTGAAGTGATAGAGATGTAGTTTGGAGACCAATATTGTCTCCATAACTCAATCTCCTCCAAATGAGCTCTCCTAAACTCATGATAGTCATCCATTGGTGGAACTTCTAAGTGCTAAAACAATTCCTTCCATGCCATGAAGGTTGTGAACAAAGTTGAGTTTCACATCTATTGTAGATCACACCAACAATCAAACTCTTGGATGAAGTTATCATTGAGTTGGATGAAGTCATCAAACTCAATGGTATCCATTGTACTAAATTTATGCTTGGGGCCTTTGGAGGCCCCATAAATCTTGTCTATATCCCACAACAATGATACAAACACACCAAATGCACTCTCAACTAAATTAGCTCTTGTATCAAACTCCAAATTAGAGTCAATCTCCTCTCTCATTGGAACCTAAGATACAAGCTTATGTCAAGTGCCACTATGTATTGTAGTGATATCTCCTTTGGAATCCCCAAAGAACTCTATCATGACAATGTAATTTGAACCAAAATTGTAACCATTACAAGTTTCCTACCAAGGATCACCACCAAGTGCCAACACCAAGTGCCACCACCAACTAAACACCACTTATTAATGTAGCTCTAAATACAAAAACTACACTAGGAAGAAGGGCAACTTGTAACCAACTGTCACATCATGCACTCTCATGATCTATAGGTCATTGCTTCCTACCTCACTAAGGAGAAACACAAGTAATTTGATTGGTCATCAGTCCACCCTCACTATTGAGAACACACTAGAGCACTAATGCTCTAAAGTAAATGCACCTTAGACAAATATGGTGCACAAATAGGAAGTAGAAAATAGATGGGGTCCAATCACAAGAAATCTAAACAAAATCCTCCATCTCATAATTTTCATCGGGCTAACTTTGCCATTTTTTGGCATTTGATATAATAAGAGTGTCTACCTACTTCCTAAGCTACCAAGATCACCAAGGATGGGATCAAACTATCTCTCCTAGCCAAAATTACATGTGTATAAGTATAAGTGGAATAATCACTAGGACAACAAGTGAAGGTGGACCAGTTGGCTAGAGCACCAGTCTAAGTACTAGAGATTTAGGTTCAAACCCTATTGTGCATAATTTTAGAAGGGTGGGCACATTTTTCAAAACATAGACAAAAAAACTCATCTAAACTAGCTAGCCTCTAATGTAATCAACTCTTTCATCCACTCAAATTAGATATGTACTCAATCCTTCACTCAATGCTCAACCAACAATTGCTCAACATCATAGAAGTGAGCTCTCTACATGACAACTACTTCATATAAGCTTTCATGAAAGATAAGCATGACTTCAATAAATGTATTTCTTGAACCAAGTACTTAACAAATAATGTATGGAGTTTTAAAAGCTAGGTGGCATTCATTAAAGAAGTTAAGAGTGAAACTAAATATTATAAGAAACTATGAGAAAAATTATTATATGTTAAGATAGATTAGCTCATAAATGATTTGGCATAACTTTTTAATCAATAGATTTAATATTTGGTCTCAAGAGAATAGATATTTTATAGATGATAGCTTGATTGAAGAGGTAGGCCTATGCCAAGAGCAGTAGGATGACCAAGAGGAAACAAGACTAAAGGTGATGCAAAATTTTCTTTTTTTCAATAAACAACCATGAAAATGTCTATCGTAAACATAAAAACTTCTTTACAATAAATAAAAGTGTGTGATTATGTATCCCTTGGTGGGATAAGCTCAAGTGAATTGGTATAAAAGACCAAGGACAAAAATAGGAGAATGGGAGATCACTTCAAAAACTCTTGTTTGAATGCCTAACATGAACTTGGGTTTTGATATTTATAAGGAAACTAAGTACAAGACTCTCAAGAAGGTTCAAAGGAAAATTCCTTTTTGAAGCTGGCTTTGTTAGAGTGCTTCTAAGCCAAGCTTAGAATCTACTTGGTATACAAGCTAAGCTAGCCAATTACTTGGCATACAAGCTACTCAAACCTTAGAAAGTTCTCAGAAGCTTCTTAGATGCTTCAAGAATATTTTTTATATTTTTAAATTATGCTAGTTCTACCTCCTTTTAGCTATAATTAGCTGATTCTACTAACTCATTAACTCCTAATAAATCTTCTGATAATTCTATATTATTATATGTTCTCCTATTGCTAGTTAGTGATATCCTTCTTGCCATTAGTCTTTGAACTCTTATTTGGCCACTTGAGCATTTTGGAGATGAGGAAGAGGTTCCATAAAGAGTTTATCCTTTCCAAAGAACCTTATGCTCAATTTATTATTGGTAGTCATGCTGGATGGATCTTTGGGCAAGAATATGGAGGAGTACAAGGTTGGGCACAAGTAAGAAAGGATGATGGGTTCAAAAACATGATTTTAATGTTGAAATATGGAAGATAAGATAGATCCCTATATTACTAAGAATGAAAGTTTATAAGTAACAAGAGAAATAATCTAAATAATTTCAAATAGATCTATCCAATTTGGAGCAAGTTTACTAACTTGGATGTCAATTGAGAAAGGAAGACTACTGGAGGAAAGCATGACCTTATCTCCTAATTGGAAGGTGAAATCATGATTATGTCTATCAACATATTGCTTTACTAATTTTGAGCAACAAGAAGACAAGAGTTGGTTGGTGTAAGGATGAAAATAACATGGGGAAGATATAAGGGTGGAAGTATAAGGGACATGAGATGATGGTGAAGCAAGAAGAGAATTGAGAACAAGTGGATCTTCTCTATAAATAAGGAAAAAGAAAGAGAATCTAGTACTTACTTGCTTAGAATTATTGTTAGTAAATTTAGAGTCATAAGACAAGTATCCCAATTAGCATGGTAAAAGTTGAAAAGACATATAGGATATCTTCTAGAGTGCAATTTGCTCATTTTTTTGCTCATCAATTTGAGGATGATAGATTTTAGACAAGCCAAGCTTGGTGCCAAGTAGTTTGAAGAATGCTTGCTAAAGTTTACAAATGAATCAAGGATCATGATTAAAGGATGAGGATCCTTGGCATCCCATGGTGCTTGAAGACAATGTCAAAGTAGATCTTGGCCAACATTGAACCTCTCATGTTATGTTTGGCCACCACCATTGGCATTGTAGAGTACTCAATGTCTTGTCCAAACATGTGTATCCAACCATTGGTAAGTCATGCGCTTCTTGAAGTTGCACAAGTTGTAAATCTCTTATAGTTGGAATGTTGATATGATTCTCTCAAAATAGAATGACATTTCTTGAATGAAAAGGTGCTGTACTCCTTGCCATGGGATGCAAGGCAACTTTGTGTGAGATGAAAGAAGAGATTGTATTGTAAAGAAGCCTTCAACTTTGTTTGTACCTTTGAGTCCATCAACACCATGGTGATTGTTATTATATAGGAGATTAAGGACAAATCTTCAAATCAAGTCTTTGTGATAGGGTATGAAGAGTGGCATAGAGCTCTCCTACTTGTACTCAATCTTGATATTTAAATTTTGTTTTTGTTCCTCTAATCAATGGTACCAACATTTCTTATGCTTCTAATGTAAGGTTTGCAACCAGAATTTATAATTGCTTTGCATCATCACTTGTTGTCTTGAGAGATAATGTCTCCACATCTTCATTGCATATACTATTGTAATTTGTTCTTAATCTTGAGTAGAAACATTCCTTTTGGTTCCATTTGGTTGTCAATATACAAAGGTAATCAAATGCAATCTATTTAGGAATCCTTGTTGTAACACAACTACAATTGCAAAGTTGGAAGCATCCAAATCAACCACACAAGGTAATTGAGTATCATGTGGTAAGAAGATGGTTATAACAACCCAATGTTAATGTACTAATAGTATAATGATTAGAATAGGTCATTCTCTTAAGTTTATGGGTTGGAAATGACTAGAAAGGAAGAAAGAATGTCATCAATGATAATTCATTTATTATTACATAATTTACCTTGTGGGAAAAATCAGTCCAAAAGGATTGTAGTGTTATCCATGGTGGTGGATTACAAAAAATAAGAAGGCAAAAGTCACTCTCACAAAGAGTCTAGTCCAAATGGTACTCCTAAAGGTGATGGTTTAGTTTTCACTTAAGGTGAAGAGGCCCCAAGGGTCTTTACCTTGTAGTTACCTATGCTTTGCCTACTGCAACTCTTGGGATAGCATTATACCCTTCCATGAGGACATCACTCCAAACAACATTGCAAGTTTGTGAAATATTAGACTTTTAATTATATGTGGTACCTCATAGTACTCCAAATCCTCTATGATCTTTCAATATACCACCTTGAGCCTTTGGAGTCCTAGAGATCTAACACCCCAATCAAGTACAAAAGCACTCCATACTCAAGTACTTTTGTTTTAATTTTGAGTTCCTCACCACTTCTCTTGATCAAGTTGTCACAAAACATACCTAGCATTGACATCAATACTCTAAGGATCTTTGAGTCCTCATGCATCCACTTTATTGACAAAACCTAATTCATGCACACACAAAAATTGGATAAAAAGATCAAAGTTTGAGTTTGTCCCTTATGCTCTCTACTAAACAATGATGGGGTGCATCCCATGGCTAGGCATTGCAAAAATTCCTTGATTAACTCTATTCCTATCAACACTAATTCTAACTTAATTGCCTTATCTTCATCTTAAGCAAGACTTGCACATGTGAAATCTATATAGCAACATACAAACTATACACATAGCTTGATATGTCATTCTACCTTAGTCTTAGTATGGTTTTGATAACTTGTTATTGTAAAAAATTTTCTATTGTATATAAGTATCAACACACCCAAAATTCTATACAATTGATCAAAGGTGTGACCTTGGATATCTTGCTTGTGTTATTGGTAGAGGCAAAAAATTTCTCTCTATTTTTTTCTTTTGGAAGTACTGAGACCATATTTTCATGGTCATCAACTTTTTCAAATTTAGATGGTGTCCCATCATAATGATGTTTGACTTTGATGGTCCCTCACCCATGATGACATTTGACTCCAATGATCTCCCATCAATGATGTTTGACTCCAATGGTATTCCATCATAATGATGTTCAACTTTAATGTTCCTCCACAAAGATGATGTTTGACTCATTAAATACATATACACTATAGACATTAGCCATTACAATGTATTGAATTGCCTTTGCCTTTGCATATCCAAATTTGCTTGTCTATCTAATTGTTGTGCTCTGCAAGTTCGTTCTAAATGCTTTTCCAAGATATCCTAAACCTTGGTTTTGGTGTGCTTCTTCAATTGGTTAGCCAACTTGGCCAATTGCTTGTTGGAGTAAAGCTCCAATGCATAGATCATTGACTTTGATTCCCTTACTTCATTTGATAAGTGTGGGTCAAAACCAACATCTCCACTTGTCCTTCATTCAATTAGCGGTATCCTCTATGAAAATGAGGGCTCTCATTTGGTCCTCATCTAAGGTATCCTTAATAGACTACATCTCCATATCCACTTCTCCAATCCAAAAAACCAGCTTGCAGCAATGGCAATCTAATGACAGGGGCATACAATTGCCAAGTTTGCAGAAACCCATGCCCACTTTCAACAACTTATTGAACCATACTTGAAGGAGCTCATGTAGCTAATCCACATAAAACAAATGGCACCCAACTTTGTAAAAAATGACTAAGTGTCATCTTGTAGATAGGATAGTTTAGGCCTCATA
The DNA here is from genome assembly GCA_948567375.1 of Lunularia cruciata. NCBI lineage: Eukaryota > Viridiplantae > Streptophyta > Marchantiopsida > Lunulariales > Lunulariaceae > Lunularia > Lunularia cruciata. Next base: position 57,634,463 of record OX419762.1, on the reverse strand, counting down.
GTCATAGATCAAGTGTTACATACTTTATAAATAATAGTAGGTATGATGCAAAGGACTTTGTTTGTTAGCCTAGGTAGACAACCATACACCAAGGTGGCAATAACTATGACCCACTAGTACTTAAGGATTAGGTTTAGGGTTAGTGGACAGGGTGTGATTAACATTGAGTGCCTTAGATGTTATTAGGAGATTTCTAGCCACTTGTAACCATTAGATTTCTCCATGGCCAAGTAGGAAAACGTGTAAGAGGTTTAAGCCCAATGACCACCATGTCCATTTGGTGCATCCTTCTTTTCAAGTAAACTGAAGTTTATACCATCAACATTCTCAAGTTAGTGTATGTGTATTTGTCTGCACTTTGTGATTGCAATTGCATGGTTATCAAGAAGTGTAATACCAATAGCTAGACATATTATCTAGAGGTGAAAATTGGCTTGGTAATATCTAGAAGGACTTTATTTTTGATGGGCTAGATAGATCAGACAGATGTGTCACCAAAAGAGTACTTATACTAATAAGGTAGAAGCCAAAAATAGCTTGAAAACTTCAGTGCAAATTTTAGAGGCCTAAACGGATGAGTTAGGCCTCAAAGTAGAAAGATACCCCCTTTTCAAAAAGAATGGGTTGCCTTATCCCCTTGTGGTTTTTCTCATTGAGAGCTTTCTAATGGTACCTCACCCATGCAATTTTGAGCTTCCTACAAGAAGATTCTATAAAGATTCCCTCTAGTCAAACTTGTTTGACCAACTAGATAGGACAAGGACCAACATGTCACCCATCCAAGCAACTAATCTAAGGGTGGAGCTTGCTCACATATCACCAATCCATATATCTGATCCAAGGGAGGAGCTTCTTTTGAGAGGATCCACTTTGCTATATAATAGAGAGAAGGTGCTCCTTTAGGGCATTGGAGTATTGAGTGTGAAGCTTGTATTTTCTCTATTGTATCTCTCTTGGAGAGTTCTCCTATCCTCAAATTATTATAGGAAGGGAGTGAAGAATCCTGTGCATGAGTAGAAGCATTTGAGTGAGAGAGTTCATTTGTGTGGAACTATAGGATGCAACTCTAGGTACTTTGTAGATGTCAAGAACAATATAGAGCTAGGTCATTACATGCCTGGTGTATCATCAAGTACCATTGCCAAGCAAGTTTATACCATCAAGACTCTCAAGTTGGTGTATGTGTATTAGTCTACAGTTTGTAATTGTGATTGCATGGTTATCTAAAAGAGAGTGAAGAATCCTACACATGAGTAGAAGCATTTGGGTGAGAGAGTTCATTTGTGTGGAACTAGTAGATGCAACTCTAGTACTTTGTAGATTTCAAGAGCAATATAGTGCTAGGTGGCTGCATGCCTAGTGTATCATCAAGTAAAATTACAGGCCAAATTGAGCATCATGATTAGTTCATCTCCTGCAATATGGGACCTTCTAGGAAGGGTGAAATACTTTGTTATGGTTGTAGGTGGCAGGGTTATTGGATCCATAGAAGATCTTGTTTTCCCTCATAGTTCATGCATTCATGGATACAAATTATAAAGCCTTGTAATACTCTAGATCTTGTACAACCAAACACTTGTGATTTGACTACAAATTGTAAGTCTTAGGGGCTGTCACAACAATATTTCAATGGAGTTTGGCCAGCAAAAGGAGAAGGTACAAGAACCCCACCGCAAAGTGACAATCATTCCAAATGAACATTACCTCTTGGAGTCTTCTAGACTTGATTTACGGTGAGCTTCATATTTAGTTTGTCACATTTTCATAGCGTACCAAGGTTGGTGACATTAGCCTCTTTTGGGAAGCAACTTTGCCCAAGAGGTTAAACAAAAAATTGATAGTCATCATAGAGATATTTTTCTCATTTTTTCATTTCTCATCCTCAAGGGAAAAAATTGCTTTTACCACTTATACTATTAGTACATTGACACCAGATTGTCACAATTATCAGGACACGCCTCATGCAATCATTGTATCCATTTACTTCTAGCCATTCCCCATCTGCTTATGATTGAACAAGGCTTCAAACTTCTTGGTCATGTTCTTTGTTTATTGGATCACTCTTGGTCTATGTACATTGCTCTAAGGGTAGAAATTACATACTTGAGGATCTTGTGGTAGAGTGCCTCTGTGCAAGCAAACACATTGCCACTTAATTTGGTGAAATTTCAATTCATTTTCTCTCAAATCTCTTGTATCGTTGGAAGGTAACTGAAATCAAATCCCCAATAGGAATTTCATTTGCTTAGTGTTGAGGAACTTGGTGTAACAATAGTACATCAATTTCTCCACTTTAGGAGACCACAATGTGACCTTGGCCATTATCTTTTTCTCTTGGGAGACATGACGTTATCCAATTGTGCATTGTGATCACCAGTTCATGCTTGTCTCACCAATTTGCTCTTTGCTCAAATGTTCTTGATCACCTTATCACATAATCTTTCTTTCTCTCCTTGCGTAAGGTGATTTTGCCATTGGGTACTTTTGTTCTAACTTGTAATTCCTCTTGTTTGTGCTTTCACAAATTGGCAAGACTTGCACAAATTCAATTGACTCAACCTCACCTCCATTTAAGGCTTTATACTTATACCTTATATTGAACTATTTCATAATTTTAGCAAGCAGTGGTGAACCATTGTTGTTTCACCATGTGTGAAGTGCCACAAGGGTAGATAGTTACCAAAATTAGTTCTTTGTCTTACATGGTAGTATCTTATTATGTGATTGTTGATATGGATGATTGACTTCTAGGCCAATGGTCTATATGGTAGAGCAAGCTCTTGGTTGAAGAGTAATATCCCAAGGATGGTCAAGGCTGATAGTTTTGAGGTAGCTCCACTTTGATTGTCTCTTCCTCACATCTTTGTTCCATATCTTTGGTTTTCTTGTGGCCAAAGTAAAAACCAACTAATCTTATATATTGAGTCTAATCTACTCTAAATGTTTATCAAACTTCTAAATAAAGAAGGAGAAAAAGAATTATGTATGTGACAAGACAAATTCTGCTACCATAATGGGTCATGAAGATATCACCTCCTTAAGTTTCTTGAACACTTCCTCTTACTTGAAGCTTGTTGTCTTCTCCAAGAGATCAATTAACAATGTAGTCACATGAGTATGGTAGTGGATGGACTGTCATTATAAAATTAACTAATCCATCAAACCCTCAAACTTCTATGGCATCCTTATGAGTAGGCCAATAAGTAATTGCCTTGATTTTCTCCTCTTCTATCTTGATCTCCTCCGTTAAAACCTTATGGACCAAGAAAGTAATATCCTTTTGCCAAAAAGCATGCTTAGACTTCTTATAGAACTTCCATAGAACTTATAGAACTTCCATTTTATTACTCTTCTTGAGATTTCTTTTACATGGTTCTTGTGTTCTACCTCCATCTTATTGTAAATTAAAATGTTATCCAAGAACACTACCACTTATTGATCTAATAGTCCCTCCAATACCCAATGTATTTGATCCATGAAAACTATCTGAGCATTAGTGAGCCCAAAAGGTAAACTACTCCATTCAAATTTGCATACCTTGTGCAAAAGCCAAACTTTTGTACATCTTCCGAATCAATTAGAATTTACCAAAAACCACATCAAAGATCAAACTTTGAGAAGTATTGTGCTCTAATTAACTGATCCATCAAGTCATCACTTTGAGGAAAAAGATACTCATTGTTCACAATTTGTTTATTAAGACCAAGGTGATCAATATAGAATCAAAACTCTCCATCCTTCTTTGTTTCAAAAATACCATTGCTCTCCAAGAGATGTGCTATGTTGTATGAGACTTTCTCCAAAAATGTGGTGAGTGATGTTCAAAGTTCTTCTAACTTCTTTGGTGAGATCCAATAGATTGGTCTACTTATTAGAGTACTACTTAGCAATAGATCAATATCAAAGAGTATACCTCAATTATAGAATAAATTTTTTGGAAAATCTTGAAACACATATGCAAATTCTTGTATTATCTAATCAACGAGTACTTTTTAAGGCTTCTTGTCTTCATAAAATTTTTCCCCTTGAAAAGTAGGTTTCATCCACAATGTAAAAACAAGAATGTCTTCCTCCAAAACTTTCTCCCTAACCACTGCACTACCAAACTTCCTATCTTGGGATTGACAACTCTTAGATATATTTTTCAAACATAGCAAATAACCTAATTGGTAATTTTTATCTTAGTATTGTACAATAATTTATCATAAAGCCCAATCATATTTAACCTTATAACATTCAAGCCAAGGAGGAACTAAAATGATATCATAGTGTAAGGAGGTTACTATAAATCTCATGCACTCAGAATACTCTTTCCCAATCTAATTGATTAGCACATAGATGCAGCACGTCCACCATTCTCCATAAGTTACAACCGGAAGTATCAAGGGTTCCTCAAGCACGGTAATCATATGTAGAAAATCCTGCCCAAAGCGTGAGGTGATGAATTATGTGAAATGATGCTTGGGTAATATCTGGACATGAAAATCCCAATGGTTTGGCGGAAGTGCATTTGGCGGTCCATAAATTCCATCCATCCCATTTTTGTTTTGATACCAATGTAAAAGGCCAAGACCGAGGAGAGAAATAGGAGAATGGAAACTCACATTTGGACACTTGAATAAGGGAAAACTCCGAATGCCTAGCATGAGCTTTGGCTTTGGTATTTATAGGTAGCATACAAAGCCCTTGAGAAGCTTCTCAAGAAGCTTCCCCGAGCCACTTTCTTAGAGTGCAAGCCAAGTTAACTAGGAATCTTCTCAAGAAGCTTCCTTCTAGAAGCCGCCTACTTGGCGTGCAAGCTAAGCTAGTTAGAAGCTTCCTTCTATAAGCTACCTGCTTGTGGTGCAAATTAACTAGTCGGGAAGCTTCCTAAGAAGCTTTCTAGATGCTTCTAGAATATTCTAGACTAATTTGGCTTATTCTCTACTTTGTTAGCCTTACTAACTATGTCGCTAAACTCCATATTGTTATACTTAACTTGTACACCAAGTAGACAACTAGCTTGGATTGCACTCTAAGAAAGGTAACTTCTAGAGTGCACTTCCTTAGAAGCTTCTTAGGAGGCTTATACTTAGCTTCCCTATAAAGTCTAATGCCCAAGCTCATACTAAGCATTTGGAGTTCCACTCAACAAAAAGTTTCCAATGGATGAGTTACATAAGATTGGCTAATGGAATCGAGGAAGATCGGTTTTGTGAGAAGTTATACTTTTTAATTCCAAAACACAATGATTTTGATTCTAGATATAGAAGAAGGCAAAGCTTTGGATTTGTCTTTGAGAGACTTGAAATCATAAACCAAATTGGAAGTCACCATGCATGAACCTAAACATCTAAAAGAAGCCATGCAAATTATTGAGCGCTTTGACTCCTTGGTTGTTACAACTTGGTCTTCACCTAGATTTTTTGCAAAACTTACCAACACACCAAGCACAAGTGGATGAGTCAATACCAATGGAGATTAATTTTATGTATGCAGACCACTTTGCACAATTGGTTGAGAGAGACTATGTCAAAATGGTGAGTCCTTTTATTAATACCAAATTTGATATTGCATTGTTGAATGTCTAAATAGGAATGGACAAATCCAACCAATTACCTAAATACATTTCTTGGAACAAGATGATTAAAAAAATTGCCAATAGGAGATATCAAGCCACTTATTGAGAACCTAATTAGTTCTACCAAGATTAAAGGCTTCACATATGCAAGTTTGATTCACTTGCAAGATATGAAGGCATATCGTGATTGCAGAAGTTTGTTTGATTGTGAGAATTGCATGTTTATATAATTAGCAAAGGAATTATGTATTCTTATAAAGCCAATATTAGATAGAAAATTGATTATGGTGGATGGAAGAAAGGGTCTTGTATTCCAAACCTCACAACCTATTGCAATCAAGATTGGTTGGGAGTAGTGGGACAGAGTAGTAGCTATGGCGGCAATACCGGATATTATCCTTGCGATGAAGCAACAAATCAAGCACCTTACTTGATTGCTAGATGAACAATATCAGCAATGATAAGAACATATAGAGAGAGCGCCAATTTGAGATAGAGAAGATCACATCCAATTTTCAAAACCCAAGGTGTTTGAAGGCACAAGTCTTCTGGGCACAATGGAGAATTTTGTGTTTGACTGTGAATGTTACTTTGAAGCCACCAATCTTCAAGATGAACGGAAATAGATTCTCTTGGCCTCTAGCCAATTAGATGGTGTGGCAAAACTTTGGTGGCAATTCCGAGTGGAGCAAGCGGGATGATAGATTGTTACACCAATTTTGACATAGGAAAAATTCAAGGATGCAATATTGGGTCGGTTTCAAACTATAAATGCCACCCGAGCTACACAAGATAAATTGGTAGAGTTGAAGCAAGTTGGCTCAGTAAGGAGCTACATCATACAATTTCAGAACATCATCATGCAGATTCTAGCTATATAAGAAGGTGAAGTTCTAAATCGATTTATGCAGGGATTGAAGTCACAAACCAAATTAGAGGTGACCATGCGGGAACCACAAAATGTAGAAGAAGCCATGCAATTGGCTGAGCACTTTGATTCCTTGGTGGTGACAACTTGGTCTTGACCTCGACCTACACAGGGCCTACCATTACACTATGCACGGGTGGAAGAACTTGCACCAATGGAGATTGATGCTATCCAATGAAGACCACTTGGTACAGAGGATAGAGAAAGATTGTGACAAAATGGAGGTTATTTTTATTATCACCAAGTTGGACATTGCATTGCTGAATGCCCACTTAGGAATGGGCAACCTTGACAAGTTGCCCAGATGGAGTTTGTGGAACAGAATGATTAAGGAAACAAGAAATCCCAATAGGAGATTTCAAGCCGCCTATTGGGAGCTTGATTAGTTCTAGTGGGATTGAAGGCTAGACCTATGCAAGTTTGCTTCACTTGCAAGGTACAATATCTAAGCAAGGTTATAGGATTTTGGTTGATTCTAGAAGTTCAAAGAATTGCATGTCTATGCAAGTAGCAAAGGAATTGGGTATTCCTATCAAGCCAGTGATTGGAAGTAGTTTGATTATGGCAGATGGTAGAAAGGGTTCTGCATTCTGCACCTTGCATCCTGTTACCTTCAAGGTTGGGAAAGAGTATTTGGAGTGTATGAGGTTTGTAATGGCACCTCTACACTAAGATATCATTTTGGGTCTACCTTGGCTTGAATGTCATAAGGTTCAATTTGATTGGACTCGATGACAAATTCAAGTGCAACACCAAGGTAGGAATTTCTGATTAGGTTGTCTGGCACCTCTAAGTAAGACACCTATGAATAGTCAGTCCCAAGATGGGAAGTTTGTTGAGAAGGTAGCCATAGAGAAAACCTTGAAGGGAGATGAGTCCTAAGATAGGAAGTTTGCCAAGAAGGCAACCATGGAGCAAGCTTGGAAGAGAGATGAGTCCTTGGAAGAGAAGTTGGTTAGTAAAGCAGCCATAGAGCAAGCTTTGGAGGAAGATAAGTTTATATTTGTAGTGTGGATCAAGCCAATTGCACAAGAAAAATCTAAGGGAGACCAAGGGCCTCATCAAGCAATGGTTGATCGGATAGTTTAGGATTGTGTGGACTTGTTTTTGGATGATCTACCAAAGGGATTACCCTCTAATTGAGGTATACCCTTCAAGATCGAGTTATTGCCAGGGAGTACTCTAGTGAGTAGACCAATCTATTGGCTCTCACCAAAGGAGTTAGAAGAGTTGTGAGCAACACTTACAGAGTTGTTGGAGAAGGACTTCATACGATATAGTACCGCTCCTTGGAGAGTACTGGTATTATTTGTCCTAGAGAAGGATGAAGGACTTTGTTTTTGTATTGATTACCATGGGTTCAATAAGTAAACCATGAAGAATGCGTATCCCTTGCCTCAAATCAATGACTTGCTTGATCAACTAAGTAGAGCACACTATTTTTCCAAGTTAGATCTTTGCAGCGGCTATTGGCAAATTCTTATTGATAGAGAGGATGTACAAAAGACTGCCTTTTGCACAAGGTATGGGCATTTTGAGTGGAGAGTTCTACCTTTCAGACTCACTAATGCTCCAACGGTCTTCATGGATCAGATGCATTGAGTGTTGGATGGACTATTGGATTGGTCCGTGGCGGTGTTCTTGGATGATATCTTAATCTATAGTAAGATAGAGGCAAAACACATGAATCATGTGCAAGAAGTCCTAAGACAACTACGACAATGGAAATTTTATTGCAAGAAGTTGAAGTGTGCCATTTGGTAGAAGGAAGTTACCTTCTTGGGTCATAAGATCTCATCAGAGGGGATCAAGATGGAAGAAGATAAAGTCAAGGCCATTATTGATTGGCCTACCCCAAAGGATGCTACAAAAGTATGGGCGTTTAGTAGATTGGCCTGTTTTTACCAAAGGTTCATCCACTATTATGCTCATGCGGTTGCACCATTGACTGACCTCTTGGGAAAGAACTTGAGCTTCCAGTGGACCACCAAGCATGAAGAAGCATTCAAGAAGTTAAAGCATATGGTGTCTTCAAGATCCATTCTTCAACCATATGATCCTCAACTGCCTTGTGTGGTTGATTTTGATGCTTCTAACTTTGCAAATGGAGTTGTGTTGCAACAATAACTCCCAGTTGGACTACATCCCATTGCCTTTGTGTCTCGCTGACTAAATACAATTGAAAGAAATTACTTTGCTTGAGATCAGGAACAACTTGCAATGGTATATGCCACCAAGGTATGGAGGCATTATCTCTTGGGGAAACAAGTGATCATGCAAACAAATCACAAGCCATTGTTGCTTCTAACTTTGCAAATGGAGTTGTGTTGCAACAATAACTCCCAGTTGGACTACATCCCATTGCCTTTGTGTCTTGTTGACTAAATACAATTGAAAGAAATTACTCTGCTTGAGATCAGGAACAACTTGCAATGGTATATGCCACCAAGGTATGGAGGCATTATCTCTTGGGGAAACAAGTGATCATGCAAACAAATCACAAGCCATTGTTGCAGACCTTACACTTGGAACACATGATAAGTCAACATCATCAATGGGAAGAGCAAGTCCAATTGGTTGATATCAAACTTGAGTACAAACCAGGTCGGTTCTAGGTCGGTTCCCTGATGTTCTATCCCAACAACTTGATTTGAAGTCTCTTCCTCTCATCATGGCAGCAATTACAATGGTGTCAATTGACCCCAAGGTCCATAATGAGTTTTGGTCAGCTCTACAACAAGATCCCTTCTTCCAAATCGGACATGGTCATTTGACAGTAGGAAACAAGGAGTACAACATCTTCTCGTTCAAGGAATGCCTTCTATTCCATGTGGACCGGACCTATGTTCTAGCCAAAGGTGATCTCCGACTTGCACACCTTTAGGAAGCCCATGATCTACCAATAGCTGGTTACATGGGGGTGGAAAAGATCTTGAGTACCCTCCAACACCAATGGTGGTGGCCCAACATGACACAAGATGTTTGGGAGTTTGTCTGATTGTGTGAGAGTTGTCAATGCAACAAGGTCAGTAACTAGAAGCCAAGTGGACTTCTTCAACCACTTCCCATTCCAACTACTCGTTGGGAACATGTGAGCTTAGATCTCATCACCTCCTTGCTCAAGACACAACAAGGTCACACATCAATTGTGGTGTTTGTGGATAAGCTTAGTAAGCAAAATCCATTTGGCACCAACGGTTGATATTGTGGATGCTCCAACCTTGGCACAACTCTACTTCGATAATGTATTCAAATATCATGGGATGCCATGTGTACTCATCTTCGCCCATGATCCTCGCTTCACCGGAAAGTTTTGGCAAGCCTTCTTCTAGATACTTGGCACCAAGCTTGCTTTGTCCACAACCTATCATCCTCAAACTGATGGACAAACTAAACATGCAAATCGCACTTTGGAAGATATGCTTCGTGCCTTTGTCAACATTCACCATACTAATTGGGATGAATGTCTTGTAGCTACGGAGTTTGTATACAACAATTCTAAACAGGCAAGCACCAAATTCTCCCCTTTCTTTCTCAATTTTGGCCAAGATCCGCTTGCCCCAGATTCTCTTCTTGCTCCTCTCTTATCTCAAGTCCCTCATACTTCAACCTTCTTGAACACCATATCCAAATCTCTCCAACAAGCCAAATCTCACCTCCTTTTTGCTCAGAATTGTCAAAAACAATATGCGGACCACCATCGTCATGATCTCAACTTTGAAGTTGGTGATAAAGTTGTGTTTTCCTCTAGTAATCTACCCCTCCCACTTGATACCCAAGTTTTTAAACTTGCCCTTAATTGGATAGGACCTTTTGATGTCACCCAAATTGTCTCTCTTGTTGTTTATCAACTTGCCTTATCTTGTCATATACACATCCATCCTATCTTTCATGTTTCCAAGTTGAAACCCTTTGTTCCTAACCCCTCTTCTTTTTCCTCTTGAGTCCAACCTCCTCCTCCTCCCCCTATCCCTATCAATGATCATGAGGAGTACAAAGTTGATCGTATCCTTGCGCGTTGCTACATCCAACAAGGACACCGACAACATATGGAGTACAAGGTCCTTTGGAAAGGGTATCCCTTTCATGATGCCACATGGGAACCTCTTTCTCACCTCCAAAATGCATAGACGGCCATCCAAGAGTTTGAAGCTTCAATGGCGACGAGACGTCACCAACTAGTAGTGGGGGAATTTGTAACAATATGGAGTTTAGCGACATAGTTAGTAAGCCTAACAAAGTAAAGAATAAACTAGATTAGCCTAGAATATTCTAGAAGCATCTAGGAAGCTTCCCAACTAGTTAACTTGCACCCCAAGCAGGTAGCTTCTAGAAGGAAGCTTCTAGAAACTTCCAACCAGCTTAGCTTGCATGCCAAGTAGGCGACTTGTAGAAAGAAATTTCTTGAGAAGCTTCCTAGTTAACTTGCCTTGCACTCTAAGAAAGAGGCTTGAGGAAGCTTCTTGAGAAGCTTCTCAAGTATGCTACCTATAAATACCAAAGCCAAAGCTCATGCTAGGCATTTGGAGTTTTCCCTCATTCAAGTGTCCCAATGTGAGTTTCCATTCTTCTATTTCTCTCCTTGGTCTTGGCCTTTTACACTAAGCTTGTTGTTTACTTGGTGTACAAGCTACTCAAACCTTAAGAAGTTCCCAAAAATTTCTTGCCAAGAAACTTTCTAAACATTTCTAAAACATTCTACCAAGAAGCTTCCTAGATGCTTGTAAAACATCCATAAAATTCCTAGATTATCTTAGTTTTATCTCCTTTTAGCTATAATTAGTTGATTCTACTAACTCATTAGTTCCTACTAACTCTTCTGCTCACTCCATATTATCATAATTAGTAAGGTGAGCCAAGTAAGCTCAAGAATTCCTTGAGTATCCTTTGGGATCATGTGCGGTGCACTATGGACATGTGAGGTATATCGGGGTGCTCCAAGGTCATCTCAGATGCATTGGAGGGACTGGATTGTGTTGGGTTCATGTGGTCATTTGGGGTGCATTAGGGTTTGGTTGGATGAGTTAAGATACTACCAGGTTACTTGGGATGTTATGTGGTCAAGTGGGATAAATTTAGGATTGCTCACAAATTTAAAATATTGAAATTTAAATATATTTCAATAGGTAAATGAAGAGGCTAAGAAATTGCTTTCAAAGGGTGTAGCCACTTATCCACTCACCTATAGCCCTACAAGTATCAGGAGTATAATCATGAGAAGATAATTTTAGTGACCATCCAAAATGGGGAGAAGATACATTCATTAGTATCTAAAATAGAATCATGAGAAGAAAATGAATTATCCAAAAGAAAGGAAAATTGAAAAGAGAGAAAGTGGGTTGATAGAGAACAAAGAGAAGAAACAATGATTATCAAAAAGAAAGAAAATTCATGAGAGAAAGTGATACAAGTACAAGGCACTTGTGGAAAGGAAGAATAGTCCAAAATCAAGAAAAATGAGAGAAAATATGGAAACCATAGGAAAAAGAGAAAGAATAAAGAGAAAGGAAGGATGATGGAGGAGAAAAAGGCATTAGAGCAGAGCAATTTCATTTCTAATTTTGCACCAATTTCACTTCTAATTTCAGATTTCATAGATTTCAAAGCTAACATAATAGACATTGATGAGTTTGAGAGAGAAATTGACATCCACAATATGAAGGACCTACAGAAGGGAGCTTGGTTTCTTGGATTCATACAATTCTGCATCAAGAAATAACATCAAGTGAAGATGGATGGAAAAATAAAAAATCAATGATTCTATCAACACATCATAAATTCTGTTGGCAGAATGTTTGATTCAAATTCAAGTGATGGAATTTTATTCTATAGGATTTGAAGGTTGTCATTGGTATAGAGAATCTACATACCAATTTGAGTAATTATTTCAATTTATGCAAGTTATATTTTTCATTTTTATATTTCTACTAGCCATAAGCTCACATGCAAACCCATATGCCCCATTACACAAATTTTAGGGATTTATGGAAATTAGCACAATGCACATATGCCACATTACACAAATTTTAGGGATTTATGGAAATTAGCACAATGCACACATGTGCACTCTAGTGCACATTGGTGCATCTTGGACCCAAAAACTAATATAACCCATGCAACCCAATGCATCTTGAGCATGCTTTGAGCACAACTTGTGCTACCAATATAGCCCAATGCACCCAAGTGTAACCCAATCGTGATTGAGTGTTGGATGGCACATCGAATGCATCCCAACATAGCTCCTTTGTCATGCTAGCACAATTAGGAAAACTCCTTACCATATCTTGGCATAGCCTCTCTGTTGTGGCAATGTAGTTGGTTAGACTTCCTAACACACTCAAGCCCATATAAAAGTTTTCAATTTTTGGATGATGATTTATTTCACATTTTTTCCAAGTTTCATTGTGCATAGCATTTGTGAGGACTTGGGGCAAGGACATGAACAAAAGGAAAATGAATGAGAAGCCATTGATAATTACTTTGAACCTCATTAGAGAGGCCTTTGCACGTTTGAATGAGTGATATGAAGAAATTTGTATATAAACATTTAGTGGAGAATTGATGTATAGTTGTATAGTTGTATAGTTGTTGTATAGTCCTATGAAGGACTATACAACAATGAGGTATCTGAGTAGAATGCATACCTTACTTACCCTGCTTAGGGGCTATTTTGCAGATGATAATTTTTTGCTTCTCATCCTTGCCAAGAATCCAAGGTGGTGCATGGTACATCATCCACAATATGAAGGCCCAAATTTCACAATCTAGTCTAGAGGATTATGATTGGGCAAAGGTGATGCTTCCTATGATATTTAATGGAGTTGGTGGTGTCATAGAGGCAATAAAATCATCCAAATAATCAATGCTTCAAGAAGATACTTTGATTTCACACACAAATTTTCTTGAAGAATGGGTTCATGAGTGAAGATAATGTCACTACAAGAGCCTTGTAGAGAAGGAGAAGGAGTGCTTCTCTCATAATGGAACGGAGAGGAAGATGAGCAAGAAGATGAGTAGAGTAGAAAATATTTTTGAAAACTAAACATTTTCATGTTTTTACAAACCTTTAACTCCACTTAATAAGTGAACTTCAACAAGTTGTTGTTTGATTTCCTTTAATATACCCAATTAGTTATCTTATATGAACTCATTATTTCACAAAAGTCCCCACCATCATGATGTTCCTTAGATGAGCTAATCTTAGATGTTACTTTAAAGGATCCTCTCTTAGATGACCTGATAGTGAGAAGGGGTAAGAAGTTATTACATGTAGTGAATTTAGGGTATCATGAGCAGCCATAACCATCATTTAGACTTGGGAGAGAAACTCGTAGTATAAAAGATCAAGGAAAGTTTTGGACACTCTCTTTGGTCATCATTTGAAACTCAAGTTTTGGAAAATTATCACATTAGAAACTCTCAATTAAAGAAAAATTCAAAGGACTAGCTTGAGTTTAGGCTTTGGTATTTATAGGTGTCATACCATTTGTAGTGCCGCATCTAGATGCTCGGACACTGGAGTTCCAATGATAGTAGTTAGAGTTATTTCAGCAGTATCTCAGAGACTACTTTTCGATGGTCAGATTTTGTGTTTAGAGTACTGACTTCACGGTGGGGCCCACCTTCACTTTGCACCGTTTGCACCGTCAAGTGTGCCATCAGCGGGACCGTTAGGGTTTCAGAGCTAGCTCAAGTCCAGGGGGTATTGTTTCAAAGTGAGCTCCAGAGAGCTCACTTCTCTGATGTTGAGCCTTCGAGTTCCTGGCTATGGTGAACAGAGGCCGGCGAGTGTCACCTGGATTCTCTATGCTTGAGTGGGTGTGGCTTGACTGTAATCAGTGCCCAGTTGTTGGTAGTTTATAGAGTAATAGATCAAGTATTGATCTGAGTTGAGTTGAGTTGAGAGTGGTAAGCAATCTGATTATTGTGGCACTTTAGAGTCTATGTATGACTTATGTGTGAATTGTGCTTCTATAGTGTATGATGTTGACAGCGATGTATGTTGTGTAGCGATGTATATACGCACAACATAGGCAACCTAGACATAAGGCTTCCAAGAAATTTCTAAGGGAAGTTCCTTGTAGAAGTCACTTTTCTTGGAGTGCAAGCTAAGCTAATTCTCAACTTGGCATACAAGTACTCAATCCTTAGAAAGTTCCTAGAAGCTCTTCATCAAGAAACTTCTTGGATGTTTCAAGAATATTCTTAGAATTTTCTAAATATATGCTGGTGCTACTTTCTATTTGGTATATTTAGCTTCTACTAACTTCATATTATTACATATTCTCCCATTGCTAATTCAAACTTACATATAGCTGCTTGTTCATTTTGAATCTATAAATAGGCTTCCATGTGGAATTGTAAAGATGATATCTTTTCCAAAGAATCTTATATTCAATTTTTCATTGATGCCATGACGTGCAAGTATAAAATCAACTTTGTATTCTTCATGATCATTAATGTAGATTGGAAGAGGATGAGGTTGTGTACAAGTAGAAAGAAGATGGGATAGAAAAAAAAGGTTTAACTTTGAGATATAAAAGATAAGATGGATCTTCATATGATTAAGAATTGCAATTTTATAGGTGATAGGAGGAATTATTTGAAGAATTTCAGAAGGAATCACCCAATTTGGGAGCATATATACAAACCTAGGTGTCAAGTGGGAGGGAAAGGTTATTGAAGAAACCATAACTTTATCATTGATATGAAAAGTGAGATTCCGACAATGGCTATAAATATATTACTCTTGCCAATTTTGAGCAATGAGAATATGAGACTTGGCTTGGTGTATATACCATGGACAAGGCGGTGGAAGTACAAGGTAGCTGAGATGGCAATGGAGCAAGAAGAGAATTTGGAAGGAGTGGATCTTGCCCATAATTAAGGAATAAGGGAGAGAAGTCTATACTTGCTTGCTTGGAATTATTATAGATAAACTTGGTAGCCGCAAGACAATTATACCAATTAGTGTAGTGAACATTCACAAAGGCATGTATTATATCTTCCAAAGTGCAATTGGCTTGTTTTATTTACCTATGAGTTTGAAGATGATAGTCTATAAACAAGGTAATCTTGGTGCCAAGGAGTTTGAGAAGTACTTGCTAATGTGTATTGGTGAATTGAGGATCATAATCAAAAATGAAAACACTTGGCATTCCATGGTGGAATAATATGGAGTTGGAAAAGCTAAATAAAGCTAAAAATAGATAGAACTAGCATATATCTTGGAAATTCTAAGAATTTTCTAGAAGCATTCAAGAAACTTCTTGGTGAGAAGTTTTTTGGAACTTTTTAAGGGTTGAGTGATTTGTACATCAAGTTCATCACTAGCTTAGCTTGCAATCCAAGGTGACTTCTAAAAGGAACTTCCTTTTGAAGCTTCTTGGAACCTTGTGCTTAGGTTGTCTATAAACATCATAGCCTAAGCTAAATATTTGGAGTTTCTTCATATTCAAAAGTTTCAATATGATCTCCCATTTTTCTATTTCTCTCCTTAGTTTTTTATATTGGTACTAGAGTAAGAATTGGATAGATAGAATTAATGGGCCACCAAGTCCCTTTCTTCCACATCATTGGTATTTCCATGTCCATGTACTACCAAAGCATTATTTCACACAATTCATCATTTCATGCTTTGGTCAAAATTTTATAAATGTGATCTGTAACACCTGTTTGTGCATGTGTGTGGTATTGTGATATTTAGCTTGGTATTACAAGAACTTGAGAGATATTATTTATATAGAGATAAAAGATGGTTCTACATTAGTCTATAACATCCATTTGTGCATGTGTGTGGTATTGTGATATTTAGCTTGGTATTACAAGTACTTAAGAGATATTATTTATATAGAGATAAAGGATGGTTCTATATTAGCATGGTTAGCTAAAGTTAGTCATAGCTAAGATAGAGAGGACCTTACTTAGAGGAAGTAGAAAAGATTATCACCTCTATTTTGGATTTTAGTGTGTTGACTTGGTGTTATTCCTAGGTGTTTGGCTTTGAGGAAAGAGTTGAGAACTCTTGGGCCTGCAAGTCTTTTTGTTTTGGATTCTTCTCTAGTCCAAGGATAGCCCATGTGAAGGAATCCTTGACTTAGTGGTTGGGTCAAGATAATACCACATGCTTAGGGGAATATGCCCATGTTAATGGATATTCCTTTCTACTTTTTGATTTTACTTGACTTTTAGTCTAATAACTTGAGTTACTGCGGTAATTAGTAACTTTGGTACGTAACTATTTCACAAGTATATAAATGAGGGGTGAGGGAGTACTCATTATCCTTTCATTTGCAACTATATTTCCCTCATTGAGTTCTCTAGTGAACAATGTCTTGAGTCTTGGAGTGTTAGCCTTGGAGTTGTATGATTGAGTTGGGGTTCCTTGCTTTCTTAGTCCATGGTGTGCTACCATAATAGCCAATAGAGGTTCATCCTGAGTGAGAGACATGCCGGCTCACAAGTCATGATTAGCTAAAGTTAGTCATAGCTAAGATAGAGGGGACCTTACTTTAGAGGAAGTGGAAAAGATGGGCACCATGTGACAACCTGGCAAATATCACTTTTGCGGTAATTAGGTAAGTAAAGTTTGTTCCCGTAGAGATACGAGTCAAAAATGTCCAAATATAAAGTCAAACAATAACATGTAGTTCTTCTTGGTTGCGTCTTTAATCTCTTAGGTAGAAACCACACCCAGAAGAGAGTAACAAGCACTGACTCGCAGTCTTGTCACAAATTTCACACTCCTTAATCACAACTCTATCAATTCTTTCCAAACAATCTTGATTGTGATGATTCAGGCTCTCCCGAAAACGACACTTCACTGCAAAACAACTTTGCCTCAGAATTGTGTTCCACCCCTCCACTGAAGGCACAAATTCCTCGATCAAAATTGCTTCACATCAATCTCGCACTGCACTCACAAATGCAGAATACTACTAACACTACAATTCCTCTCAGATCTATCAAGGCATTGCTTCGATTGCACTTCACTCAGGATCAAACACACAGAATGAAGATCAAGGCTACGGAATCCAACATCCAACAAGCACACTGACTTGCATTTTGAATTTCTCCAAACACTCACAAACACAAGCACAACGTTGATACTCAAAATCAAGCTCAAGCGACGAGCACTGCTTCACAACACTTCACTTTATCTATTCTTAAAATTATGAGCCTTGAATAACATTTGACTGCAAATGCCACTCTTAAATAGTGAAGCAATCAACAATTATCTTCCTACTGCACCTCTTTCTAACAACTCTACAAACTTGCAGATCTGAAATAACAATGCAACCCTTCATATCTACCTATTCAAATCTCAAATCGGTTTCTAATCCGAGCCGATGTCTACTTCTTCCTTGGCTTTCAAACCCAATCCCGAAGTAATTGTACTTTCTAATACTATGTCCTTGGGTTTCACAACTTCTAATTCCTCTATCAATTCTAATACTTCTCCACTCTGATGTACAATTCCTATCACATGTAATCCTTCTAAATCTCTATCTCCCGACCCACTTTTCTCTAAAGTGTCAAATGTCAAATCCGAAGACACCTGCCTTCCTATCTCTCTTACTTTGGGTCTAATTACTATCGATTCCTTTACTAATTCTATTGTGTCATCATCAAGAATTGTAATTGAAAGCATGAATACACTATCTACATCTTCAATTTGCAACCCACTTTCTCCTAATCATTCATGTAACTGACACAAAGACATTTACTGTTTGATCTTGCACTTTGAGTTTATTCACTACTGCTACTTCTCCTTCAATTCCTATTCCATCTTCAATCTGAACTAAAATTGAAGTCATGGATATCCTAACTATCTTATTTCCCTACTTTAACTTCCTGTAATACCTCTGCCAAGATTCTTGAGGTCACCTTCACTGCACTTCAAGGTCCGACTTCCTTGGGTTGAATCATATTTATCTTGAGGCAAAGTCTTTAGACCCGAAGTCATATAAACCTGAAGTCCGAAGTCCAAAGTATAGTTGACCCGAAGTCACCAAATTACTCTTCACATCTACTCCCAAAACTTCAAATGCTTGTAACTTCTTTTACAGACATCCAAACTTTGCGATTTTGGTGGCAATAGAAAGCCCTAAACGAGAAGTTTCCAACGAGATATAGCACACTTTATTTGGACATGTGATCACTGAGATATGGCCCCCACAAGAATCCTGACCTGTAACCTTCATTCCTCCTTTGGGTTTGTCCTCCTTCGGGTTTGTCTTCCTTCGGGTTTGTCCTCCTTTGGGTTTGCCCTCCTTCAACATCTGATCCAAGTTTTTTCCTCCTCTGACACGAAGTAAGCTTCTTCTGGTCTGATCTAATCTGAGTCCTTCTTCCTTTAACACAAAGTTGACTTCCTTGAGCTTGATCAAAACACCGGTTTCCCCTCATTTCTTCTCCATTTGGTTTCAATTTGGTTTCAGCAAGGCACTTCTTCTTCTAAATTTGTTCAAAATGAAAAATGTGGATACCATACACCACTATTTTGGATTCAAGTGTGTTGACTTGGTGCTATTCTTAGGTGTTTGGCTTTGAGAAAAGAGTTGACAACTCTTGGGCCCGCAAGCATTTTTTGTTTTGGATTCTTCTATAGTCCAAGGATAACCCATATGAAGGAATCCTTGACTTAGTGGTTGGGTCAAGATAAGATCAGATGCTAGTGGAATATGCCCATGTGGATGGATATTCTTTTCTATTTTTTGAATTTACTTGACTTTTAGACTAGTACATTGAGTTACTATGGTAATCAGTAACTTTGGTGCGTAATTATCTCACAAGTATATAAACAAGGGGTGAGGAGGTACTCATCATTCTTTCATTTACAACTATCTCTCTCTCATTGAGTTCTCTAGTGAGCAATGTCTTGAGTCTTGGAGTGTTAGCCTTGGAGGAGTATGATGAAGTTGGGGTTCCTTGCCTTCTTAGTCCATGGTGTGCTACCATAATAGCCATCAGAGGTTCATCTTGAGTGAGAGATAGGCCGGCTTACATTTTTGGTTTTGTTGTTCGGATCTCTCTAGAAGGCAAGGTAATGTTCCACGTTCAATTCTACATTAGGCAAAAGGAGGCTATGAGAGCTCACTTGGAGAGAACATTATGAGAGGAGAAGGCTGAACTTATGTGAGAGAAACAAGATTCATTTGTATACACTATAGTTCATTATGATGTCTTTGAGATGATTTTGTATATCTTGTACACATGAGAGGATTTGGAGAGATTGTGTGAGGTGGATTGTAGATTTTGGAGATTAAGGTGATTTTGGGCAAAATCTCAAGTTTGAGATCTGGACTTGAAATTTCTACATATAATAGCTTGGGTTATCCTTCAATTAGCACACTTGAAATTATTGTGAGAGTTATTATGCGCATTGGGCTAGAATTTTTGAAAGTTGATAGGGTAAATTGCTCCCGCAACTGCATGTTCTTTAGAAAATTGTACAAAGTCTGCCATTTCTTCAATTTTTAGTAGATTATTTAAAAACTTTCCAAGAAAATTCAGTATGTTGTATCCTACCTATTGACATAAAAATTAGAGAAAAATCATTCTTGAGCAGGGAGTAATAAGTTTTTCAAGTGAGGGGGGTGGCTTTCAGACCAAATTTGAAATATGTGTGCTAAATAGAAAGGTGTTTAGGCCAAATGGCTCAATGAAAAGATCTGAAATTTTGCAGAGAGGTTTGCCCTAAAGTTGGGATCAAGTGGGAAAAATTTCAAAGGACTATCAAATACTAGTTGAAGAGTGAAATTGTGAGGAAGGGTCAATTTTGCAGAGTTGAGATCTCATGTGTAAAAGACCGAGACTGAGGAGAAAAATAGGAGAATGGAAACTCACATTGGGACACTTGAATGTGGGAAAACTCCAAATGCCTAGCATGAGCTTTGGCTTTGGTATCCATAGGTAGCATACAAGGCCCTTGAGAAGCTTCTCAAGAAGCTTCCTCAAGCCCCTTTCTTAGAGTGCAAGCCAAGTTAACTAGGAAGCTTCTCAAGAAGCTTCCTTCTAGAAGCCGCCTACTTGGCATGCAAGCTAAGCTAGTTGGAAGCTTCTAGAAGCTACTTACTTGAGGTGCAAGCTAAGGTAGCGGGGAAGCTTCCTAGATACTTCCAGAATATTCTAGGCTAATTTTTCTTATGTGCTACTTCGTAAGCCCGACTAACTTTGTCGCTAAACTCCATATTGTTACATATTCCCCCGCCGCTAGTTGGTGACATCCTTGTTGCAAGTAAAGCTTTGAATTCCTGGATGGCCGTCTATGCATTTTGGAGGTGAGAAAGAGGTTCCCATGTGGCATCATGAAGGGGATACCCTTTTCAAAGGACCTTGTACTACGTATGGCAACGCGCAAGGATACGATCAACTTTGTACTCCTCATGATCATTGATAGGGACAGGAAGAGGAGGAGGTTGGACTCAAGAGTAAAAGGAAGAGGGGTTAGGAACAAAGGGTTTCAACTTAGAAACATGAAAGACAGGATGGATATGCATATGACAAGGCAAGGCAAGGCAAGTCAATAAGCAACAAGAGAGACAATTTGGGTGATATCAAAGGGTCCTATCCAATTAGGTGCTAGTTTACAAACTTGGGTTTCAAGTGGAAGAGGCAGGTTACTAGAGGATAGTATGACTTTATCACCGACTTCAAAAATGAGATCAGGACGATGGTGGTCTATATATTGTTTTTGGTGATTCCGAGCAACAAGGAGGTGAGACTTGGCTTGTTGGAGAGATTAAGATATAATGGTCAAGAATGTGGAAGTAGAGATGGAAGGGGAGCAAGAAGGGAATCTAGAACAAGTGGATCTTGGCCAAAATTGAGAAAGAAAGGAGAAAATCCGGTGCTTGTCTATTTGGAATTGTTGTAGTCAAATTTTGCAACTTCAAGATATTCATCCTAATTGGTATGGTGTACATTGACAAAGGCACGCAACATATCCTCCAATGTACAATTTTCAAGTTTGGTTTGGCCATCAGTTTGAGGATGATAGGCCGTGGACAAAGCAAGCTTGGTGCCGAGTATCTAGAAGAGTGTTTGCCAAAACTTCCCGGTAAATCAAGGATCACAGTCGGAGATGAGTACACGTGGCATCCTATGATGCTTGAAGACGTTGTCAAAATAGATTTGTGCTAAGGTTGGAGCATCCACTGTATCACAAGTTGGTGCCAAGTGGATTTGCTTACTAAGCTTATCCACAAACACCACGATTGCGGTGTGTCCTTGTTTTGTCTTTGGCAAGGATGTGATGAGATCCAAGCTCTTATACTCCCAGTGAGCGGATGGAACGGCAAGTGGTTGAAGGAGTCCACTTGGCTTTTGGTTGTTGGCCTTGTTATGTTGGCAACTCTCACATGATCGGAAAAATTCTCAAACATCTCATGTCATGTTGGGCCACCACCATTGACGTTGGAGGGTACCCAAGGTCTTGTCCACACCAATGTGACCAGTGATAGGTAAATCATGGGCTTCTTGAAGGCATACAAGTTGAAGATCACCTATAGCTGGAACATAGATCCGGTCCTCATGGAATAAAAGGCTCTCCTTGATGGAGAAGGTGTTGTACTCCTTATCGCATGCTGTAAGGCAACCATGTACCATTTGGAAGAAGGGATCTTGGTGTAGAGCTGATTGAAACTTGTTTTGGATCTTGGAGTCAACTGACACTATTGAAATTGCCGTTGTGATGAGAGGAAAAGACTTCAAATCAGGTCATCGTGATAAAGCATCAGGGATGACATGGAATAGACCTAGTTTGTACTCAAGTTTGATGTCATACAGTTGGAGTTGTTCCTCCCATCAATGATGTTGACTCTTCATGTGTTCCAAGTGTAAGGTCTGCAACAATGGTTTGTGATCAGTTTGTATGATCACTTGTTTCCCCAAGAGGTAATGCTTGCATACCTTGGTGGCGTATACCATTGCAAGTTGTTCTCAATCTCAAGCAGAGTAGTTTTGTTCAGCCATTTTCAGTTGGTGAGACACAAAGGCAATGGGATGGAGTCCATATGAGAATTCTTGTTGCAACACGTCTCCAATTGCAAAGTTAGAAGCATCAAAATCAACCACACAGGGTAGTTGAGGATCATATGGTTGAAGAATGGGTCTTGAAGACACCATATGCTTTAACTTCTGGAATGCTTCTTCATGCTTGGTGGTCCACTGGAAGCTCAAGTTCTTTCCCAAGAGGTCAGTCAATGGTGCAACGACATGAGCATAATAATGGATGAACCATCGGTAAAAATTGGCCAATCCATTGAATGCCCGTACTTTTGTAGCATCCTTTGGGGTAGGCCAATCAATAATGGCCTTGATTTTCTCTTCTTCCATCTTGATCTCCTCTGATGAGATCTTATGACCCAAGAAGGTAATCTCCTTCTACCAAAAGGCACACTTTGACTTCTTGCAGTAAAATTTCCATTGTTGTAGTAGTCTTAAGACTTCTCACACATGATTCACGTGTTCTACCTCTATCTTACTACAAATTAAGATATCATCCAAGAACACCACCATGGACCAATCTAATAGTCTATCCAACACCCGATGCATTTGATCCATGAAGACTGCTAGAGCATTAGTGAGTCCGAAAGGTAGAACTCTCCACTCAAAATGCCCATACCTTGGACAAAAGGCAATCTTTTGCACATCCTCTCTATCAACAAGAATTTACCAATAGCCGCTGCAAAGATCAAACTTGGAAAAGAAGCATGCTCCATTTAGTTGATCAAGCAAGTCATTGATCCGAGGCAAGGGATATGCATTCTTCACAGTTTGCTTATTGAGCCCATGGTAATCAATACAAAAACAAAGTCCTCCATCCTTCTTTGGAAAAATAGTACCAATGCTCCCCAAGGAGAGGTACTATGTTGTATGAAGTCCTTCTCCAACAACTCTATTAGTGTTGTTTGCAACTCCTCCAACTCCTTTGGTGAGAGCCGATAGATTGGTCTACTCACTGGAGTACTCCTTGGCAATAACTTGATCTTGAAGGGCATACCTCAATCAGAGAGTAATCCCTTTGGCAGATCATCCAGAAACACGTTTGCAAACTCCTAAACTATCTGATCAACCATTGCTTGATGAGGCTCTTGGCCCTCCTCCAATTTTTCTGGTGCAATTGGCTTGACCCACACCGTGAATACAGACTTATCTTCCTCCAAAGCTTGCTCTATGGTTGTTTTACTAACCAACTTACCTTCAAGGGACTCATCTCTCTTCCAAGCTTGCTTTATGGTTGCCTTCTTGGCAAACTTCCCATCTTGGGACTCCACTCCCTTCAAGGTTCACTCTATGGCTACCTTCTCTACAAACTTCCCATCTTGGGATTGACTATTCTTAGGTGTCTTACTCAAAGGTGCCAGACAACCTAATGAGAAATTCCTACCTTGGTGTTGTACTTGAATTTGGCATCGGGTCCAATCGAATTGAACCTTATGACATTCAAGCCAAGGTAGACCCAAAATGATATCATAGTGTAGAGGTGCCACTACAATTCTTATACACTCCAAATACTTCTTCCCAATCTTGAAGCTAACAGGATGTGAGGTGCAAAATGCAGAACCCTTTCTACCATCCGCCATCATCAAACTAGCTTGATAAGAATACCAAATTCCTTTGCTACTTGCATAGACATGCAATTCTTTGAACTTCCAAAATCAGCCAAAATCCTACAACCCCGATTAGATATTGTACGTTGCAAGTGAAGCAAACTTGCATAGGTTGAGCCTTCAATCCCAATGGAACTAATCAAGCTCCTAGTAGGCGGCTCAAAATCTCCTACTAGGATTCTTTGTTTCCTTGATCATTCGGTTCCACAAACTCCATCTAGGCAACTTGTCGTGGTCACCTATTCCTAAGTGGGCATTCAGCAATGTGATGTCCAACTTGGCAACAATAAAAACAACCTCTATTTTGTCACAATCTTTCTCTATCTGTTGCACCAAGTGGCCTCCGTTGGATAACATCAATCTCCATTGGTGTTGGTTCTTCCACCCGTGCATATTGTACTGGTAAGCTTGGTGTAAGTTGAGGTCAAGACCAAGTTGTCGCAACTAAGGAATCAAAGCACTCAGCCAAGTGCATGGCTTCTTCTACGTTTTGTGGTTCTTGCATGGTCACCTCCAATTTAGTTTGTGACTTCAATCCCTGCACAAATCAATCCAAAACTTCTCCTTTTTTGTATATCTGGAATTTGCATGATGATGTTCTGAAATTGTGTGATGTAACTTCTTCCGGAGCCAATTTGCTTCAACTTTGCCAATTTATCTCGTGCGGCTTGGGTGGCATTTATAGTTTGAAATTGACCAAATATTGCATCATTGAATTCTATCCATGTCAAGATTGGTGCAACAATTTGTCGTTCAACTTGCTACACTCGAAATTGCCACCTAAGTTTTGCCATACCATCTAGTTAGCTAGAAGTCAAGAGAATCTATTTCTGTTCATCTTGAAGATTGGTGGCTTTGAAGTAATGTTCGCAATCAAACACAAAATTATCCACTATGCCCGGAAGATTCTTGGCTTCAAACACCTTGGGTTTTGGAAATCAAATACGATCTTCTCCATCTTGGGCTAGCAGTCTCTCTATATGTTCTCATTGTTGTTGGTCTTGTTCATCCAACTTTCCAATTTGAATAAGGTGCTCAATTTGTTGCTGCATTGCAAGGATAACGTCCGGTATTGCCGCTATAGCTACTACTCTATCCTACTATTCCCAATTTATCTAATTAATTAACACATAGATACAATACGTCCACCTTTCTCCATAAGTAACAACCAGAAGTCCATAGATACAACCACATCCAACTTTCATCTCATTGAGTTCCCTTGTGAGCAATGTCTTGAGTCTTGGAGTGTTAACCTTGGAGGAGTATGATGGAGTTGGGGTTCCTTGCCTTCTTAGTCCATGGTACGCTACCATAATAGCCATCAGCGGTTCATCTTGAGTGATTGACAAGCCGGCTCATAGATCACCTTATCCAATAACTATTGATCCTTTTGATTATAACTTACAAAGAGCAATGGATGTGTTACATCTATATGTTAACTTATATAATTTCATTTAGGTAGTTTGGTAGAATTTTTAAAAATTCTCTTGATTATTACAAAACTTGTAATTTTTGTCAAGATTTTGCTCAAAAGTCTACCTCTACTCAACCTCTTAGATCAATTCCATTACTAGGATCTTTTGAATTGGCTTTGTAGGTACTCTTAATAGAACCCCAAAGAATAATTGGCACATTGTGATAGTTATTGATTACCTTACCAAGTGGATTGAAGCTCAACCATTTAGAGACACAAATGAAGATGAAGTTGGTAGATTTCTTTATGAATGCATCATCACTAGGTCTTGATGCCCTTTGGAGTTGGTTTCTGAAAGAAGAGGAGAGTTTATAGGAAGTATCACCACATGCATGCAATGACATTTCTCTATCACAAATAGACAAACTATCTCTTATAATTAAAGCTCCAATGGCTTGGCAAAGAGAACAGATTACACCTTGTGCATGATGTGGACCAAAGATGAAAAAAATAGAAAGGGCAAAATATCCTTAGGATAAGAGATTCATGCAATTTTGTAGGAATATATGTAAAAGACCAAAATCAAGGAGAGAAATAGGAGAATGGAAACTCACATTGGGACACTTGAATGAGGGAAAACGCCAAATGCCTAGCATGAGCTTTGGCTTTGGTATTTATAGGTAGCATACAAGACTCCAAGAAGCTTCTCAAGAAGCTTCCTTGAGCCGCTGTCTTGGAGTGCAAGCCAAGTTAACCAAGAAGCTTCTCAAGAAGCTTCCTTCTAGAAGCCGCCTACTTGGCGTGTAAGCTAAGCTAGTTAGAAGCTTCTAGAAGCTTCCTTTTAGAAGCTACCTGCTTAGGGTGCAAGTTAACTAGCTGGGAAGCTTCCCAAGAAGTTTCTTAGATGCTTCTAGAATATTCTAGGCTATTTTGTCTTATTCTCTACTTTGTAAGCCCGACTAACTTTGTCGCTAAACTCCATATTGTTACATATTCCCCCGTTGCTAGTTGGTGACATCCTCGTTGCTAGTGAAGCTTCGAATTCCTTGATGGCCATCTGTGTATTTTGGAGGTGGGAAAGAGATTCCCATGTGGCATCATGAAGCGGATACCCTTTCCAAAGGACCTTGTACTCTGTATGTTGGCGACGGCCTCATTGAATATGGCGACGTGCTAGGATACGATCAACTTTGTACTCCTCATGATCATTGATAGGGACATGCAGAGGAGGAGGTTGGACTCAAGAGGAAAAGGAAGAGGGGTTAGGAACAAAGGGTTTCAACTTGGAAACATGAAAGACAGGATTGATATGCATGTGACAAGGCAAGGCAAGTCGATAAGCAACAAGATAGACAATGTGGGTGATATCAAAGGGTCCTATCTAATTAGGAGCAAGTTTACAATCTTGGGTATCAAGTGGGAGAGGGAGGTTACTAGAGGATAGCATGACTTTATCACCAACTTCAAAGGTGAGATCACAACGATGGTGGTCCACATATTTTTTTTGGCGATTCTGAGCAACAAGGAGGTGAGACTTGGCTTGTTGGAGAGATTGGGATATAATGGTCAAGAATGTGGAAGTATGAGGAACCTGAGAGGGAGGGGGAGCAAGCAGAGAATCTGGAACAAGTGGATCTTGGCCAAAATTGAGAAAGAAGGGAGAAAATCCGGTGCTTGCTTGTTTGGAATTGTTGTAGGCAAATTCTGCAGCTGCAAGACATTCATCCCAGTTGGTATAGTGGACATCGACAAAGGCCCGCAACATATCCTCCAATGTATGATTTGCGCATTTGGTTTGTCCATCAGTTTGAGGATGATAGGCCATGGACAAAGCAAGCTTGGTGCCGAGTATCTGGAAGAGTGCTTGCCAAAAATTCCCGGTAAATTGAGGATCACGGTTGGAGATGAGTACATGTGGTATCCCATGATGCTTGAAGACATTATTGAAGTAGATTTGCGCTAAGATTGGAGCATCCATGGTATCATAGGTTAGTGCCAAGTGGATTTGCTTACTAAGCTTATCCACAAACACCACAATTATTGTGTGTCCTTGTTTTGTCTTTGGTAAGGATGTGATGAGATCCAAGCTCACATGCTCCCAACAAGCGGATGGAATGGCAAGTGTTTGACGGATTCCACTTGGCTTTTGGTTGCTGGCCTTGTTACGTTGGCAACTCTCACATGATTGAACAAAGTCTTGAACATCTCGTGTCATGTTGGGCCACCACCATTGGCGTTGGAGGGTGCCCAAGGTCTTGTCCACTCCCATGTGACCAGCTATTGGTAAATCATTAAATTGAAGCCCATGATTTACCAATAGATCTTGTGCGCCTTCAAGAAGCCGCACAAGTCAAAGATCACCTTTGGTTGTAACATAGATCTGGTCTGCATGGAATAAAAGGCCTTCCTTGAAGGAGAAGGTATTGTACTCCTTGTCGCATGTTGTCAAACAACCATGTATCATTTGGAAGAATGGATCTTGTTGTAGGGCTGATTGAAACTCATGATGGAGCTGTGGTACCCACCTTTTTCATTTTGGACGAGTTTAGAAGAAGAAATGCCTTGCTGAAACCAAATTGAAACCAAATAGAGAAGAAATGAGTGCAAACTTGTGTTTTGATCAAACCCGAGGAAGTCGATTTCATGTAAGAGGAAGAATGGCTCGGTTTGGATCAGACCCAAAGAAGCTTACTTCGTGTCAGAGGAGGGAAAAACTCGGAGCAGACGTTAAGGAGGGCAGACGCCGAAGGAGAAATAGAAGTTGCAGGTCAGGATTCTTGCAGGGGGCCATATCTTAATGACCATAAGTCCAAATCAAGCGTGCTATATCTCGTTTGAAACGTCTCGTTCAAGGCTTTCCATTGCCACCAAAATCGCAAAGTTTAAAGGTTTGTAGAAGAAGTTACAAGCATTTGAAGTTTCTGGAGTAGATGTACTTCAGGTCAAAGTGTCTTCGGGTCAATGTGACTTCGGATTTCATACTTCGTATTTCGGGTTCACATGACTTCGGGTCTAAAGACTTCGCCTCAAGATGAAGATGACTAAATCAGAGGTAGCCGGACCTCGGAGTGCAGTGAAGGTGACTTTGGGAGTTTTGCCAGAGGGATCAGAGGAAGTTAGAATATGGAAAGAAGATAGTTAGGATACCCATGACTTCAATTTCAATTCTGATTGAAGATATGATAGAAAGTGAAGGAGAAGTAGCAGTAATGAATAAACCCAAAGTGTAGGATCATACAGTAAGTGTCTTCGGGTTAATAACATGAATGATTAGGGGAAAATGGGTTACAAATTGAAGGTGTAGATAGTGTACCCATGCTTTCAATTACAATTCTTGATGAGGATATAGTAGAATTAGCAAAAGAATTGATAATAGTTAGACCCGAGGTAAGAGAGATATAGGAGTGCAAGTGTCTTTGGATTTGACATTTGACACTTTAGAGAAGAGTGGGTCGAGAGATAGAGATTAAGAAGGCTTAACTATGATAGGAATTTCATATCAAGAAGGAGAAATGTTAGAATTAGTGGAGGAAGTAGGAGATGTGAAACCCGAGGAAAATGTAGTAGAAATTAAGATTACTTCGGGTTCAGGGTTGAAAGCCGAGGAAGAAGTAGACATCGGATCAGAGTAGAAACCGATTTGAGATTTGAATAGACAGATATGAAAGGTTGCATTGTCATTTCGAATCTGCAGGTTAGAACAATTGTTGTAGAAATGGTATAGTTGTTAGAACTGTCGATTTGCTTCACTATTTAAGAGTGGCATTTGCAGTATTATGTTGTTCAGTGCTCATTATTTCTGAGAATAGATAAAGCAAAGTGCTGTGAAGCAGTGCTCGTTGCTTGAGCTTGATTCCGAGTATCAACTTTGTAATTGTGTTTGTGAGTGTTTGGAGAAATTCGAAGTGCAAGTCAGAGTGCTTGTTGGATGTTGGATTCCACAGCCTTGATCTTCGTTCTGTGTGTTTGATCCTGAATGAAGTGCAATCGAAGCAATGCCTTGACAGATCTGAGAGGAATTGTAGTGTTGGTAGTATTTTGCATTTGTGAGTGCAGTGCGAAGTTGATGTGAGGCAATTTCGATTGAGGAAGTTGTGCCTTCAGTGGAAGGGTGGAACACAATTTTGAGGCGAAGTCGTTTTGCAGTGAAGTGCCGTTTTCGGGAGAGCCTGAATCATCACAATCAAGATTGTTTGGAAAGATTTGATGGAGTTGTGATTAAGGAGTGTGAATTTGTGACAAGACTGCGAGTCAGTGCTTGTTACTCTCTTCTGGATGTGGTTTCTACCTGAGAGACTAAAGAAGAACTCAAGAAGAAATGAAATTGTTACTTTGCTTTGTATTTGGACATTTCTGACTCGTATCTCTGCGGGAACAAACTTTACTTACCCGATTACCGCAAAAGTGATATTTGCCGGGTTGTCACAGGAGCTTAGGGTCAATTGACACCATTGTAATTGCCGCCGTGATGAGAGGAAGAGCCTTCAAATCAGGTCGTTGTGATAGAGCATCAGGGATGACATGGAACCAACCTGGTTTGTACTCAAGTTTGATGTCAAACAATTGGAGTTGCTCTTCCCATCAATGATGACGACTCTTCATATGCTCCAAGTGTAAGGTCTGCAACAATGGCTTGTGATCAGTTTGCATGATCACTTGTTTCCACAAGAGATAATGCTTCCATACCTTGGTGGCATATACCATTGCAAGTTGTTCCCGATCTCAAGCAGAGTAATTTCTTTCAGCTATATTTAGTAGGCAAGACACAAAGGCAATAGGATGTAGTCCATCTGGAAATTCTTGCTGCAACACAGCTCCAATTGCAAAGTTAGAAGCATCAAAATCAACCACACAAGGTAGTTGAGGATCATATGGTTGAAGAATGTGTCTTGAAGACACCATATGCTTTAACTTCTAGAATGCTTCTTAATGCTTTGTGGTCCATTGGAAGCTCAAGTTCTTTCCCAAGAGGTCAGTCAATGGTGCAGCCACGTGAGCATAATAGTGGATGAACCGTCGGTAAAAATTGGCCAATCCATTGAATGCTCGTACTTCTGTAGCATCTTTTGGGGTAGGCCACTCAATAATGGCCTTGATCTTCTCTTTTTCCATCTTGACCCCCTCTGATGAGATCTTATGACCCAAGAAGGTAACCTCCTTCTGCCAAAAAGCGCACTTTGACTTCTTGCAATAAAATTTTCACTGTTGTAGTCGTCTTAGGACTTCTCGCACATGGTTCACGTGTTTTGCCTCTATCCTGCTATAGATTAAAATATCATCTAAGAACACCACCACGGACCAATCCAATAGTCCCTCCAACACCTGATGCATCTGATCCATGAAGACTACTAGAGCATTAGTGAGTCCGAAAGGTAGAACTCTCCACTCAAAATGTCCATACCTTGTGCAAAAAGCAGTCTTTTGCATGTCCTCTCCTTCAATAGGAATTTGCCAATAGCCATTAAAAAGATCCAGCTTGGAAAAGTAGCATGCTCCACTTAGTTGATCAAGCAGGTCATCGATCCGAGGCAAGGGATATGCATTCTTCACGGTTTGCTTATTGAGTCCACGGTAATCAATACAAAAACAAAGTCCTCCATCCTTCTTTGGAACAAATAGTACCGGTGCTCCCCAAGGAGAGGTACTATGTCATATGAAATCCTTCTCCAACAACTCTGTAAGTGTTGTTTGCAACTCCTCCAACTCCTTTGGTGAGAGCCGATAGATTGGTCTACTCATTGGAGTACTCCCTGGCAATAACTTGATCTTGAAGGGCATACCTTGATTGGAGGGTAGTCCCTTTGGCAAATCATCCGGAAGCACATCTGCAAACTCTTGAACTATCGGGTCAACCATTGCTTGATGAGGCTCTTGGCCTTCCTCAAATTGTTCTTGTGCAATTAGCTTGATCCACACTGTGAATTCAGACTTATCTTCCTCCAAAGCTTGCTCTATGGCCGCTTCATTAACAAACTTCACTTCTAGGGACTCATCTCTCTTCCAAGCTTGCTCCATGGTTGCCTTCTTGGCAGACTTCCCATATTGGGACTCATATCTCTTCCAGATTTGCTCTATGGCTACCTTCTCGACAAACTTCCCATCTTGGGATTGACTATTCTTAGGCGTCTTACTCAAAGGTGCCAGACAACCTAATCAGAAATTTCTACCTTGGTGTTGTACTCAAATTTGTCATTGGGTCCAATCGAATTGAACCTTATGACGTTCAAGCCAAGGTAGACCCAGAATGATATCATAGTGTAGAGGTGCCACTACAAACCTCATACACTCCAAATACTCATTCCCAATCTTGAAGGTAACAGGATGTGAGGTGCGAAATGCAGAATATTTTCTACCATCCGCCATCATCAAACTACTTCCAAACACTGGCTTGATAGGAATACCTAATTCCTTTGCTACTTGCATAGACATGCAATTCTGTGAACTTCCAAAATCAACCAAAATCCTACAACCCCGATTAGATATTGTACCTTGCAAGTGAAGCAAACTTGCATAGGTTAAGCCTTCAATCCCATTGGAACTAATGAAGCTCCCAATAGGTGGCTCGAAATCTCTTATTGGAATTATTCGTTTCCTTGCTCATTCTGCTCCACAAACTCCATCAGAGCAACTTGTTGAGGTCGCCTATTCTTAAGTGGACATTCAACAATGTGATGTCCAACTTGGCTACAATAAAAGCAACCTCCATTTTGTCGTAATCTTTCTCTATCTGCTGTGCCAAGTGGTCTTTCTTGGATATCATCAATCTCCATTGGTACC
The DNA here is from genome assembly GCA_948567375.1 of Lunularia cruciata. Classification (NCBI taxonomy): domain Eukaryota; kingdom Viridiplantae; phylum Streptophyta; class Marchantiopsida; order Lunulariales; family Lunulariaceae; genus Lunularia; species Lunularia cruciata. The sequence continues at coordinate 57,602,169 of OX419762.1, read as the reverse complement.
GGTTCTTCCACTCATGCGTAGTGTACTAGTAGGCTTTGTGTAGGTCGAGGTCAAGACCAAGTTGTTGCAACCAAGGAATCAAAATGCTCAGCTAATTGCATGGCTTCTTCTACATTTTGTGGCTCCTGCATGGTCACCTCCAATTTGGTTCGTGACTTCAATCCTCGCACAAATTGATCCAGTAACTTCACCTTCTTGGATATTTGGAATTTGCATGATGATGTTCTGAAATTGTGTGATGTAGCTTCTTATTAAGCCAATCTGCCTCAACTCCGCCAATTTATCTCGTGCAGCTCAAGTGGGATTTATAGTTTGAAATCGACCAAGTATTGTATCTTTGAATTTTGCCCATGTCAAAATTGGTGTAACAATTTTTTGTTCAGCTCTTTCTACTCGGAATCGCCACCAAAGTTTTGCCATGCCATCCAATTGGCTAGAAGCCAAGAGAATTTGTTTCCGCTCGTCTTGAAGATTGGTGGCTTCAAAGTAACGTTCACAGTCAAACACAAAATTCTCCATTGTGCTTGGAAGATTTTTGCCTTCAAACACCTTGGGTTTCAGAAATCAAATGCGATCTTCTCTATCTCGAACTGGCACTCTGTCTATCTATTCTTGTCGTTGTTGGTCTCGTTCATCCACCAATTGAGTAAGATGCTCGATTTGTTGTTGCATTGCAAGGATAACATCCGGTATTGCTGCCATTGCTACTACTCTATTCCACTACCCTCAATTTATCTAGTTGATTAACACATAGATACAACATGTCCACCGTTCTCCATAAGTTACAACTGGAAGTATCAAGGGTTCCTCTGATAGGGTGATCATATGTAGAAAATCCTGCCCAAAGCGCAAGGTGATGAATTGTGTGAACCGATGCTTTGGTAATATCTAGACATGAAAGTCCCAATGGTTTGGCGGAAGTGGATTTGGTGGTCCATAAATTCCATCCATCCCATTCCTGCTCTGATACCAATATAAAAGACCAAAACTGAGGAGAGAAATAGCAGAATGGAAACTCACATTGGGACACTTGAATGAGGGAAAACTCCAAATGCCTAGCATGAGCTTCGGCTTTGGTATTTATAGGTAGCATACAAGACCCCAAGAAGCTTCTCAAGAAGCTTCCTTGAGCCGCTTTCTTGGAGTGCAAGCCAAGTTAACCAAGAAGCTTCTCAAGAAGCTTCCTTCTAGAAGCCGCCTACTTGGCGTGCAAACTAAGCTAGTTAGAAGCTTCTAAAAGCTACCTGCTTAGGGTGCAAGTTAACTAGTTGGGAAGCTTCCCAAGAAGTTTCTTAGATGCTTCTAGAGTATTCTAGGCTATTTTGTCTTATTCTCTACTTCGTAAGCCCAACTAACTTCGTCGCTAAACTCCATATTGTTGCAATATAGGACACCATGAAGATATCTACCAAGTATTTTCCATTTCATTTTGATATGGTATTGAGTCTAATTTACCTATTCACTTTGATCTTCCTACTTTCCAAAAAATTCATAAGAAATTGAAGATGGCACAAGGAAGTGATGCAAAGAAGTCAAAGAAGTGAAAGAAGGCAACTCTTGGAAATAGAAGAGGCAAGAACAGTTGCTATGGTTTGAGAAGAGCAAGTCCAAAGGAAACAAAAAGAAAGCTACAACAAGAGGCAAGGCAAGAAGAAGGTGGAACCTTTCATAGAATGTGATTGGATAATGTTATTTGATTTTATTTGATTCAAAAAGGTGCAAAAAAGTTCTTGCTTAAGTACTTTGGACCTTTCATAGTAGAAAAGGTGTGGGGAAATTACACCTATATCTCAAGGATTTGAATTGCAAACACTTTGATAAGATTATCCATGATAAGTTGAAGTAGTATAATAGAAGGTAAAGGGACCTTCACTCCAAGAACAAAGTGAAATCTTAGTCAAATGTAACACTCATTGGTGCATGTATACTCTATAGGAATATCAAGTTTGGTATTGCAAGTAGTGGAGAAATATTATCTATATGGAGTTTAGGTAAGCTTCTACATCAATCATGATGAGATAGAGTTATTCTTAGCTAAGATAAAGGCGACCCTATTCTAGACGAAGGGAAAAGAGTGAATATCACTATTTTGTCTTTAGTGTATTGAGTTGGTATTATTCCTAGTTATTTGACTTTGAGGAAAGAGTTGAGAACTCTTGGGCTCACAAGCCTTGTTGGTGTGGATTTTTCTATATTCTAAAGAAAGGCCATGTAAAGGAGTCCTTGACTTAATTGGTAGATGAGGATAAGATCATCTACTCATGGGATTTTTCCCCTATGCTTGGATATTCCTTTAGATTTGTAGACTTTATTTAAATTTTAGCCTATTAACTTGAGTTACTCTTGTAATTAGTAACTCTGGTGTGTAAATTTTTGACAAGTATATAAGCTAGGAGTGAGGATGTACTCATCATCCATTCATTTGCAACTATCTCTCACATTGAGTTCTCTAGGGAGCAATGCTTGAGTCTTGGAGGTGCCTTAAAGTTTTAGCCTTGGAAGAGTGTGATAGAGTTGGGATTCTTGCCTTCTGAGTCCATGGTGCACTATGAGCTGGCCTGTCTCTCACTCAGGATGAACCTCTGATGGTTATTATGGTAGCGCACCATGGAATAAGAAGGCAAGGAACCCCAACTCCATCATACTCCTCCAAGGCTAACACTCCAAGACTCAAGACATTGCTCACAAGAAAACTCAATGAGAGAGAGATAGTTGCAAATGAAAGGATGATGAGTACCTCCTCAACCCTTGTTTATATACTTGTGAAATAGTTATGCACCAAAGTTACTAATTACTGTAGTAACTCAAGTTACTAGACTAAAAGTCAAGTAAAGTCAAAAAGTAGAAGAATATCCATTCACATGAGCATATTCCACTAGCACGTGATCTTATCTTGACGCAACCGCTAAGTCAAGGATTCCTTCACATGGGCTATCCTTGGACTATAGAAGAATCCAAAACAAAAAGGCTTGCGGGCTCAAGAGTTCTCAACTCTTTCCTCAAAGCCAAACATCTAAGAATCATACCAAGTCAACACACTAGAATCCAAAATAGTGGTACTCATCTTTTCTACTTCCTCTAAAGTAAGGTCCTTTATATCTTAGCTATGACTAACTTTAGCCAATCATGACTAATATAGAACCATTCTTTATCTCTATATAAATAATATCTCTCAAGTACTTGTAATTCAAGCTAAATATCATAATACCACACACATGCACAAATAGGTGCTACATTTACCCCTGGACTAAGTTTTCACTTTGTCTTGTGAGCTGGCTTGTCTCTCATTCAGGATGAACCTCTGATGGCTATTATAGTAGCGCACCATGGACTAAGAAGGCAAGGAACCCCAACTCCATCATACTCTTCCAAGGCTAACACTCCAAGACTCAAGACATTGCTCACTAGAGAACTCAATGATAGTTGCAAATGAAAGGATGTTGAGTACCTCCTCACCCCTTGTTTATATACTTGTGAAATAATTACACACCAAAGTTACCAATTACTGTAGTAACTCAAGTTACTAGACTAAAAGTCAAGTAAAATCAAAAAGTAGAAAGGAATATCCATTCACATGGCCATATTCCACTAGCATGTGATTTTATCTTGACCTAACCACTAAGTCAACAATTCCTTCACATGGGCTATCCTTGGACTATAGAAGAATCCAAAACAAAAAGGCTTGCGGGCCCAAGAGTTCTCAACTCTATCCTCAAAGCCAAACATCTAGGAATAATACCAAGTCAACACACTAGAATCCAAAATAGTGGTGCTCATCTTTTCCATTTCCTCTAAAATAAGGTCCCCTCTATCTTAGCTATGACTAACTTTAGCTAATCATGACTAATGTAGAACCATCCTTTATCTCTATAGAAATTATATCTCTAAAGTACTTGTAATACCAAGCTATATATCACAATACCACACACATGCACAAATGGGTGTTATAGTCCTCAAAGTGAAGGTCTCTCTACTTTCTATGATATATTTCTAATTCATCATGGTTAATCCTATCAAAGTATCTTCCTCCCAGCTCCTTGAGATCATAAGTGTAGTTGCTCCACACCTTCTCCACTATGAAAGGTCCAATATACTTAGGCAAAAACTTCTTTTGCACTCTCTTGAATTGAATAGAATCAAACAACATTACCCAATCAGCTTCTTTGAAAGGCTTCACCTTCTTCTTGCCTTGCCTCTTGTCATAGCTCTCCTTTTGTTTCCTTTGGGCTTGCTCTACTTGAACCATAGCAACTACTCTTGCCTTTTCCAAATCCATGAGTTGTTCCTTACTTGGCTTCTGTGTATCACCTCCTTGTGCTTTCTTCAATCTCCTATGTATGCTTTGGAAGGTAGGAAGATCAAAGTGAATAGGTAAGGTAGACACAATACCATATACCAATTGAAATGGAGAATACCCAGTGGAAGTCTTCATGGTTATCCTATACTCCCACAAAACTGCATGAACCCTCTTGTCCCAATGATGTTTAGCCCTTCCCCCCCCCCCCCCCCCCCCATTTCTGCATCTTTGGCCGACATCATGCACAAGGTCTGATTGGTTCTCTCTGCCAAGCCATTGGAAATTTGCTTATAGGATGTAGTTACTCTATGTGTGATAGAGAAATGTCCGAGCATGGCTGGAGTGATGCTTCCTATAAAATCTCCTCCTCTATCAAAAACTAACTCCAAAGGGCATCCAAACCTAGTGATAATGCATTCATAAAGAAATCTACCCACTTCATCTTCATTCTTGTCCCTCAATGGTCTAGCCTCAACCCTCTTGGTAAGATAATTAGTAACTACCACAATATATTGATTGTTCCTTGGGGTTCTATTGAGTAGACCTACAAAATCAATTCCCCACTTCTCAAAAGGTCCTAGCAATGGAATTGATCTAAGTGGTGGAGTGGAAGTAGACTTTCTAGCAAAAGCTTGAAAAACATGACAAGTTTTGCAATAATCAAGACAATCCTTGAAAATCCCTCTCTAATGGTAACCTGCATCTAGAATCTTGAAAGCAATCACCTTCCTTGCAAAGTGTCCTCCACACACTAAACCTTCATGAAACTCCTTCATAAGTAGGATAGACTCTTCCTTACCCACTGCTCTTCAAAGTAGACCACCTGCTCCTTGGTGAAAAAGAATATCCTCCACCATTGTGTAAGGTCTAGATCTTGCTACAAGGGCCTTCCTCTCCCTAGCATGCATCCCTTCTGGATAGTTACCTCTTGTCACAAAATCCACAACCTCCTTGTAATCCATTGGAACCTCTTGAGTGACTGAGATTATCATGAGCTCCTCATCCGAGAAGGAATCATCCACTGGCTCATCTCCATCATGATCATAGGCTCTAGATAAAAGATCAGCATTTATATATTTCTTTCATGGCCTATCCTCAATGGTGCAGTCATACTCAAACAAGAGTATAATCCACCTTGCTAGTCTACTTTCAACATTAGGCTTGTTGAAGATGTACTTCAAAGCCTTGTGATCCGTGACAATGGTGGCTTTCCCTTCAATCAAGTAGTGTCTAAACTTCTTGAGACCAAAGATCACTGCCAACCCTTCTCTCTTCGTGATAGAGTAGTTCTTTTTTGCTGAAACCATCTACCTACTAACATAAGCTATTGGATGATCATGTTTGTCTTGGTCTAATTGACTAAGAGTGCATCCTATAGCTACATTAGAAGCATCAATGTAGAGGATGAAAAGCTTACTCCAATCAGGTTTAGCAAGAATTGGAGCTACAACAAGGGATTGCTTGAGCTCCTCAAAAGCTTTGAGAGCCTCTTTGTCCTCCAAAATCACCATGAAATCTACACCCTTCTTCATGTAGATGGTCAATGCATAAGCCTTGTTGGAGAATGAGAAGATGAACCTCCTAAAGTATCCAACCATCCCCAAGAATTGGCGTAACTTTGTCAAGCTTGAAGGGAATAGAAGGTCTAAGATTTTCCTCACCTTCTCAAGATCAATTGCTATTCCATCCTTAGAGATGATGTGTCCCAAAAGTTAACCTTCTTCACATCCAAAAATGCACTTCTTTGGGTTGAGTGATGAATTTGCCTCATCCAAGCATTGCAAGACCTTGATCAGATGCTCAAAGTGCTCCTCCTTGCTCCCATAGACACAAAAGTCATCAATGAAGTTTCTCACAAATTTCCCAATGAAAGGTTCAAATACCTTGTTCATGAACCGTTGGAATATGGCTAGAGCATTGCAAAGCCCAAAAGGCATGACCTTAAAAGTGTAAGTTCCCCAAGGTGTGGTGAATGTGGTGAGTTGTTGATGCTCTGGTGCAATCTTGATTTGGTTATATCCACTATAACCATCTCCAAAACTGTACCTCTCATGACCTACAACCTCCTCCAAGATCTCATCAATGAATGGAAATGGGTAGTAGTCCTTCTTGGTAAAAGCATTGAGCTTCTTGTAATCCACACATACCTAAAGCTTGCCATTTTTTTTCCTCACAATGACAGTTGGAGACACCCATTCTGAATTCTCCACCTCAAAGATAAATCCGACCTCCTTGAGCTTATCAATCTCCACCTTCACAACCAAAGATATTGGTGGACTTATGTGACGTTGCTTTTGGCGGATTGGTCTTGTATGTGACTCAACCTCTATCTTGTGCTCCTCCAAGGTGACTTCCTTCAAATCCTTGTAATTGAGAGCAAACATATGGATGAACTTGTGGAAAATCTCCTCTAATCTCACCTTCTCCTCCTTGGTAACATTTGGGCCATACTTAAGGGTAGGTAACTTTCTCTCTACCTCCTCAAATGTCAATGGTGATTGATCTAGGTCCTTCAAAAACTCTTGGTTAGGTGAAAAATCCATAGCACACAAGGGATACACATCTGAATCCGATTCAGATTCATCCTCCTCCATGGAAGTCTCCTCCTCCATGTTTGTGTCCACACTTGAAGCTCCTTCTTCAGAATCTGATTCCCAATAATCAGAAGATGGTGTATCTAAATATGAAGTGTTAGTGGTGTTAGTGACAAGAACTGTGACTCTATGGTTTGATGGCCCAATCCTCAAGTACCCTTTGTGCCATCTATCCATTGTACGTATTGCTCTCAACCATGGCCTCCCAAGGAGTAAGTCATAGCTTGAATCCTTCAAGACTTGGAAAGTCATGAGATTTTGAACTCCCATAACTAAAACTACCACCTTATCCATCACCTTTATTGGTCAAACTTGTTGCTTGTTTGCCATGCTCACCACAAATGTTGAAGTTCTTGAGGGTATCATACCCAACTTCTTCATCAACCTTTCTAACATGGCATTCACTGCTGATCTTCATCCGGGAAGTGCATCCTTGATGTTGTGACCATTCACTCTCACATCAATCTTGGACGCATATTCACAAGCCTCCTATGGTGCTGGCTTGGCATCCACCAACCCCATTGATATTGGAGCTTTTGCTTTCTTCTTCCTCTTGCTCCTTGTAGAACTCAAACCACCTCTAAGCTACTTTCTCAAGGTAGGGTTCAAAGCAATCAATTGGCACTGCAATGTTAGCCTTGTGACTACCAACATCCTCCAATTCATTGTAGTTCTATTGTTGCTTTAGAATCAAGAAGTCCTCCATCCCCAACTTCTTCCTTGGAGTCTTTGTTGTTGATGGTGTTGATGTGCAAGTGCTCCTAGTAGACATAAGAGTATCCTTGCTTGGATTAAATCCTTGAGAAGAGTGAACATCCTCTGCCAAACAAGCTCTCTTCTTCTCTTGTGCCAAAAGCTCCAAATTAAGACCCTTGGAGTTTGAACACTCTTCCTTCTCATACTTGCTCTCAACCACATCTATGGATGCTATCTCCTTACCTTTGTTTGGATTAGGAGCCACTTGGGTTTCTACCTCCTTCTTTCCCTCTATTGGCTCTCTCATAACCCTTTCCTCCATGGTAAGTGGAATTTGGGCAATTCCTTTGGATATGGCTTCTTCCTCCACAACCAAAAAACTTTCTATCATTGAAATTGTTGGTTTTTTGGCCTCCTTTATATGGATAGTTTCCATGACTCCTAAGCCTATCCTACATTCTGATCCACCTCTCTCTTCTCCCATAGTTGCATCACATTGATCTTGAGATCTACAAGTTGTTTTGTGATGGTTTGAAATGGATCCTTGGGTGGAGATGCAGGAACTGGAACAACAACTACTTGTGGTGCAACCCTTGCCACCAAAATATCAGAAGTTCCACCATACTTGTAGTCTTGAGGAGGATGCACAACCTCCTTCACCACCAAATCACTCTCATCCTCTTCCAAACTCTCCTCCATACAAATTGCAATCTTGATAGCTTCAACCTTAGAAGAAGGTTTCTCATATCTCACCTTGCTTCTAATTTGTCGTCTCAACCCTCCCACCAAATTCTTGGTGAGCATGGCCCCTATGCCAAACATAGTAGTCTCCACATCATCCCCACCCTTCCTCAACACTACGCAACATCTACACTCTAACTTTTCCACTCTTTCCACATAGACTCTCACTTTCTCTCCACCTCCTTATTTGAGAAAGGTAACCTCATTCATCAATCTCTCATAACTCTCATCTAGAAGAAAGCTCTCAATGAGTGTTGAAGTCAAACTCTCCCAAGACTCTTCTTCCCCATCTTTCCTCTCTCTCTTTTGGTATTTTGACTCATCCCATGTAAGTGTTGCATCCTCAAGGAAATCTGGTAATAATGAGACCCATTCATTCTTCTTCCTCTCATTGTTCCCTATGCAAGCTCTCTTGAAGTCTCTCACAAAAGCCTTCACATATTCTCTATCCTTGCCAAAGAAAACCGGAAGTTTCCCCATCTTAACCCCTCACTATCTTTCTTTTCTCTCAATTTGTTTCTCTTTTTCTCTTTTCTTTGCTCTCACTCTCTAACTAATAGAGTATATACATGACTAACACCATTTGAGAATAATCTACCTTACGGAACACAAAAAGTTCAGGTTGTTTCAAGATTTCTATAGCAACATCAAATCCTAGAGTGCATATTAATCTAACTCTCATGGATCATTTATCCATAAGTTGAAAGATTATCTCCATCACTAATCTTGAGAACTAGTTGATGAAGGTGGTAGTATTTCTGCAGTTGTACTAAGACTCTCTCCAAGATCCTTCACTAAAGTCTCCAAAAGCTTTTACTCCACCTTTATTCCACTGCTTTTACTCCACTACACTCATGTCCTTTTGGAAGTCCTTCCACTCCACAAACCTCACACAACTCCTTAGTCTTAGATCTTCTCCTTCCTAATCTTGGTGAAGAAGGTCCAACATGCAAACCCAATTCAAGTAAGCCTCTCCTTTCTCACAATCTCTTGCTCTCAAAAGTCAATGGAATGAACTTGCCTTATGTCCCTTCTCTCCACATAAAAAGCATTTAGACTCACTCTTTCCTCCAAGTGGTGTAGGTTTTTGGATCCTCTCAACACTCTCTTCAAATTCTATTCTAGACTCTCTTCTCCTCAAATCCACCCCTACAATCACCTCAAACCCTTGGGGAACCTTGCATAGCCTCAATTTCCACTCTTGGTGACCCTCCATGTTCTCAAGATGAGTCTAAACCCTCAAACATGCTTTTTGTTGCCCTCATACTCCTCATGCATGAAATCTAAATTATGCAAAATTGACCCTTCCTCACAATGTTAGTCATATTTTGCAGTTGGTATCTCACAATCCCCTGAAAGATTTTACACTTGATCACAACTCTAGGACATTTTTCCCTGGAAAATTTTAGATCTTTTTATCAAGCCATTTGGCCTAGACACTTTTCTATTCAGCACACATGTTTCAGATTTGGTCTGAAAACCACCCCCTTCACTTTAACTCTCTGCTCAAGAATGATCTATGTCTAATTTTTGTGTCAACAGGTAGGATAAAATGCACTAAATTTTCTTTAAAAATTTCACAACAATCCACTAAAAATTGAAGAAATGGCAGACTCTGTATAGAGAGCATGCAGTTGCGGGAGGAGTTTAACCTATCAACTTTCAAAAATTCTAACCCAATGCGCATAGCACCTCTCACAATAATTTCAAGTGTGATAATAGAAAGATAACCCAAATTATCATGTGTAGAAATTTCAAGTCCAGATCCTAAACTTGAGATTTTGCCCAAAATCACCTTAATCCCCAAAATCTACAATCCACCTCACACAATCTCTCCAAATCCTCTCAACTGTACAAGATGTACAAAATCACCTCAAAGATATCATAATGAACTACAAGGTATACAAATAGGTCCAAATTCTAACATAAGTTCAGCCCTATCCTCCCCTAAATTTCTCTCCAAGTGAGCTCTCATAGCCTCTTTCTGACTAATATAGAATTGAACACAAAATATTATCTTGCCTTTGTAATACCAAGAGCTAGCCATATGATCTAGATGTGAAATTTGGTTTGGTAACATCTAGAATGACGTTATACATGATGGTCAAAATAGATAAGATAGAAGTATCACCAAAATAATACTTCTACTAATAGGGTAGAAACCAAAATAGACTTGAAAACCTTAGAACCAATAGCTAGACATATGATTTAAAGGTGAGAATTGGTTTGGTAACATCTGGAAGGATGTTACACATGATGGACTAAACAGATCAGAAAGAGGTATCACCAAAATGTGACTTCTACTAATAGAGTAGGAACCGAAATATGCCTGAAATCTTTGAAGGCAATTTTGAAGCCTAAACGGATGAATTAGGCCTAGAAAATGTACAAATTGCCCCCCATTGGAGGAAAGGTTGGCCTTTACTCCTCCCTGCTTTGTCTCGTCGAGAGCTTTCCAACGGTACCTTACTCACGTGATTCTGAGATTCCTACAAGAAGATTCCCTAAAAGATTCCCTTCGGTCAAAGCTTGACCAACCAGATAGGACCTAGACCAAACATGTCACCCATCCAAGTAAGTAATCCAAGGGTGGAGCTTTCTGACATATCACCTATCTATGTCCCTAATCCTATGGTGGAGCTTCCTTGGAGGAGATCCTCTTTGTTTATATAATAAAGAGAAGGTGCTCCTTTGGGGCATCGAATGTTTGAGTGTGAAATTTGTGTTTTCTCTCTTCTCTTGTCCTCAGAGTATTACAACCTTCTAGAGAGGTCCCGGCAACGGAACCAAAAATATGAGCCAGCATGTCTCTCACTTAGGATGAACCTCTGATGGCTATTATGGTAGCGCACCATGGACTAAGAAGGCAAGGAACCCCAACTCCATCATACTCCTCCAAGGCTTACACTCCAAGACTCAAGACATTATTCACTAGAGAACTCAATGAGAGAGAGATATTTGCAAATGAAAGGATGATGAGTACCTCCTCACCCCTTGTTTATATACTTGTGAAATAGTTATGCACCAAAATTACTAATTACCGTAGTAACTCAAGTTACTAGACTAAAAGTCAAGTAAAGTAAAAAAAATAGAAAGGAATGTCCATTCACATGGCCATATTCTACTAGCATGTGATCTTATCTTGACCCAACCACTAAGTCAATGATTCCTTCACATGAGCTATCCTTGGACTATAGAAGAATCCAAAACAAAAAGGCTTGCGGGCTCAAGAGTTCTCAACTCTTTCCTCAAAGCCAAACACCTAGGAATAATACCAAGTCAACACACTATAATCCAAAATAGTGGTGCTCATCTTTTCCACTTTCTCTAAAGTAAGATCTCCCTCTATCTTAGCTATGACTAAATTTAGCTAATCATGACTAATGTAGAACCATCCTTCATTTCTATATAAATAATATCTCTCAAGTACTTGTAATACCAAGCTAAATATCACAATACCACACACATGCACAAATGGGTGTTACAACACTACCTTAATAGCCATTTTAGAGGTTCATCTTTAGTGAGAGACAAATCAGCTCATAGCTCAAATTGGAATATGCAACTTTTGAACCAATATCCCATATTCTCTAATTTTCATATCAAACTTGACGGGGAATTTTGGGAATGTTGTCCAACATACCTACTATCATAGGTGGGGTGATGTTTAGACAAGATTACATTGTTCTTTGTCTTGTAACCAAAATGGGTTACCCCATGCTGAAAGGAAGTTCTTGGCTATATGGAGCAAGGGTAATGGTCAATTGATACCAACAAAAATTACATTCCTTGATCCCAACTCCACTAGAGTAAAGTATGTAACTATGTGTTGGAAAAAAGTACCTCATCTAGGAGAGACCTTGTTTTTAGACAAAGTGCACATGGAAGGAACCTCAAAGGAGGCCAAAGGCTTGTCAAAAGAAGATGAGGTGAACTACTTAGAGTGTTCCAAAATTAAACTTGAGGCCAAAGAGAATAGTCATCTTGAAGTTTTGGAGGTTTTGCACTCTTGAAAATCTGTTCCATTAGTCATATTGAAGGCATCATTATCCAGGATGGAAAATTGCTAAAGGGAAATCACTCAAGATTCCAAGTTCATGTTAGTAGAGGAGTTGGAAAACTATGAATGCCTCTTCCATGAGTATCAGGTCATCTTTGCTTAGAAGATTGAGAAAATGCTTGGGATTTCTAGATGGTTTGGCAAACATTATATTGACCTAGAAGAAGGATCAGTCCCTGTCCAACAACATCAATATTGGCTCAATCCCCAATACTCATGGTTGGTTAAGGAAGAAATTGATAAGTATCTCAACATTGGCATCATCTTTCTAGTGCTTAGTAGTGAGTGGGTGTCTCCAATTTTTGTAGTACCCAAGAAGAAGTATGCCAAGATTTTTGTAAGCTAAATGCAACCTCAAAGAAAGACTACCATCCTTTATCTTTCTTGCGTGCTATCTATAGGCATGAATGCTATAGTTTCCTAGATGGCGCTTTAGGACATAATCAAGCCTCCATTTGGGATAAAGATAGGGACAAGACTACCTTCACTACCAACTGGAGGACATATACCTATAATTAGATGCCATTTTAGTTGTGTAATGTGCTTGCAACCTTTTAGTAAATGATGATTGTCATTTCAAGGACTACTTGTAGAAACTCCTAGAGGTCTTCATTGACAATTTTTGTTTTTCTGGAAGAAGAAGGGATTATTTCTCATATCTCCCCCAAACATCTTATGGGTTGTCATTATATCCCAAGAAGTGCTTCTTTTTCATGATAGAAGACATTCTTCTAGGACATCAAGTTTCAGGCCAAAGAGTTGAGGTGGACATGGAAAATGTGAGAGTAATCCAATCTCTCAAGGTGCCCAAAAAATTGCATGAGCTAAGAGCATTCCTAGGCCATGTAGGCTAATATAGGAGATTTGTCCCCAACTATTTAAACTCCCCTAACAAAGTTCTTAAAGAAAGCCAAAGATTACATCTGGAAAAAGGTGCAAGAGGATGCCTTTGTTGTCCTAAAAAGAAAGTTGGTAGAGGCTTTGGTGATGCAAGCACCTGATTGGGGAAACACTTTCTATGTATATTTTAACACTTCCTTGGTAGCCATCAAAGTTATCCTTGGCTAGAAGAACAAGAAAAAGAAAGACTACCTAGTGTACTATGCTAGTCAAAAATTGTCTACAATAGAAAGAAAATACTCCACCACAAAGAAGGAAACCCTTGGGATGGTATATGCATGTAAGAAGTTTATCACTACTTGTTAGAATACAAATTTTCTTCCATGTAGACCATTATGTGTTGCAACATTTGGTAAGGGAGGCCAATTTTTTAGGATAAATTGTGCAATGTGTACTACTACTGCAATAATTTACCTACACCATACAAGTCAAGAAAGGATCTCAATACAAGAATGCTGATTTTTAGTCTAGGAAAAAACTTGCAAGCAAGCCAAGGATCTGAACTACCTATTCTTGGACAAAGAGATCTTCCAAATTTTGATGCCAAAAGTAACATGTACTCTTTTGAGTTTAGATACCTCCACATGTTGCAATATCCAAAAGGATTACACTTGGAATAGAGGGTAGTCTTTCTCCACAAAATAGGCCCATACCAAATAAAGGGAACTAATTTGTTCAAATTAGGGGCCAATAAGGTTCTTTGGTATTGTCTAGAATTATTCAAAGTAGGAGGAGTGATAAAGGCCCTACACATGGAAGACATAGGAGGAAAATTTGCTTTGAAAAACACATTGAAATTGTTTTGGCAACAAGATATTGGTGGCCAACCATGAACAAGGATGTGCACAAATTCATCAAACAATGTGATGCATGTCATCAAACAATGCAATGCATGTCAAAAAATGGGCCAACCAACATAATCTTCCTAGTGGCTTCTTAAACCCATCCTTCTTCTTGCTCCATTCAAAAAATAGGGAATCAATTTTATAGGCTCAATGCAACCTGCTACAAAAACCACACAAAAGAGATAAGTGCTAGTTTGTATTGATTATGCCATAAAGATGGTGGAAGTAGAGGCTATTAAAAATGATGCGATAAAAAAAGTCACATAGTTTTTCTTCTGCAATGTCTTCCGCAATTCCCAATCTAGATGTCCTCTTGAGTTATTAAGTGACAGGAGATTTCATTTCTTGAACAAAGTAGTAGGGTCCCTCACCAAGTATTAGCATATCAAACATAGAAAAACCACCTCCTACAACCCAAAGGCAAATGGATTGATAGAAAATGCCAACTGATTGATGTGAAAGATCTTGAACAACAATAATAGTGAATTATGCATATTGTGGTACCCACATTTTTCATTTTGGATGAGTTTTGAAGAAGAAGTGCCTTGCTTAAACCAAATTGAAACCAAATGGAGAAGAAATGAGAGGAAATTTGTATTTTGATTAAGCCCAAAGAAGTCTACTTTGTGTCCGATGAAGACGCACTCAGTGAGGATTGAAAGAGGGCAAACCCGAAGGAGGAATGGAAGTTACAGGTTGAGATTTTTACGGGGGCTATATCTCAATGTTCACAAGTCCAAATCAAATGTGTTGTATCTCGTTGGAAGCGTCTTGTTCAGGGCTTTCTGTTGCTACCAAAATCGTAAAGTTTAGAGGTCTTTAAAAGAAGTTATAAGTATTTGAAGTTTTGGGAGTAACTATACAAAGTAGTTTAGTGTCTTTGGGTTGGCATCTTTGGTCTTCGAATGTTGGACTTTGGGTTTACACAACTTTGAGTTAGAATCTTCTTCGACTCAAGATGAAGACGACTGTATCTGAAATAGTTGGACCTCAAAGTACAACTAAGATGAATTTGAGAATCTTGCTAGAGGCATTAGAGAGAATTAGGATAGAGAAAGAATAGATAGTTAGGATACACATGACATCAATTTCAGTTCCGATTGAAGATGGAACAAGAATTGAAGGAGAAGGAGCAATAGTGAATAAACCCGAAGTGCAAGATCAGATTGTAAGTGTCTTCGGGTCAGTAACATGAGTGATTAAGGGAAAGTGGGTTACAAATTGAAAGCATAGATAGTGTACCCATGCTTTCAATTACAATTTTTGATGAGGATATAGTAGAATTAGCAAAAGAATTAATTGTAATTAGACCCGATGTTGCAGAAGTAGGCGTATAGGTGTCATCAGACTTGATGATTGACACATTAGAGAAGATTTGGTCAGGAGATAATGAGTTAGATAAGTCACTCCTTAGTGCAATTGTAGTTTCTAGTGAAGAAGTAGCAGAAACAGTGAAGGATTTGGTAGATGTAGATATACCCGAAGAAGGAGAAATAGTAAGAAGATCATTGGGTTTGGAAGCCGATGATGAGGTAGACATCGGATCGAGATAAGTATCTATTTTGAGATAGGAAGAGGCAAATATGAAGAGATAGATTGTCACTTGGGATTTGTAAGTAGGAAAAGATGTTAGGAAGCGGTGCCTAGGTAGGCGAGTCTGCCATTTGCTTCAGTATTTAAGTGGAGCATTCGCAGTACGATGTTATTCAGTATTCATACTTCTGAAGATAGATAAAGTGAAGTGATGTTCTCAGTACTCGTCGCTTAAGCTTAATTCCAATTGTCAATTTTGTGTTTGTGTTTGTGAGTGTATGGAGAATTCCAAAGAGCAAGTCAGTGTGTATGTGGATGTTGGAATCTACAGCCTTGATCTTCATTCTGTGTGTTTGATCCTGAGTGAAGTGCATTGGAGCAATGCCTTGACAGATTTGAGAGGAATTGTAGTGTTGGTAGTATTCTGCATTTGTGAGTGCAGCACGAAGTTGATATGAAGCAATTTTGATCAAGGAAGTTGTGCCTTCAGTGGAGGGGTGGAACACAATTGTGAGGCAAAATCGGTCTTTGCAGTGAAGTGCCGTCTTTGGGAGAATCTAAATCATCACAATCAAGAGTTGTTTGGACAGAATTTGCTATGATGTGATTATGTGTGTGTAATTGTGACAAGGTGTCAAGATTGTGAGCTTGTTACTCTCTTCTGGGTGTAGTTTCTACCTGAGAGATTAAAGAAGCAATCAAGAAGAACTGCAATTGTGACTTTTGTCTTCATATTCGACCAATTCTGGATAGTATCTCTACGGGAACAAACTCTACTGACCCCATTACTGCAAAAGTGATATTTGCTGGGTTGTCACACATATGATTGGGATACCTAATTGCAAGCAGCCATGTTGGCATATTGCACTATTGAGAATATAATCAAAAAATCAAACTCCTTTCTTTTGCACATATGGGTTCCATTCCATATTGCCCATTGAATTTGAGGTTTCCATCTATAGGATCCTATTGGATGAATAAACTACTAAGGAGGATAGTCAAGAACTTTTGATGTAGCAACTAATGTTCTTGGGGAAAAAAAATGAGGCCCTAAATTGCATGTGAGAAGTCCAGATGAAGAGAATGAAGAGAATGAAGAGAATGAAGAGAATGAAGAGAAGAGAAGTTCATGATTGGAAGGTATGACCTATCAAACTCAGCAAAGGTGACTTGGTGTTGCTTTGTGATAGCACATGCAATTTTTTCCCTAGAAAATTATATCTTTGCTAGATAAGACCATATTGTGTGGAGAAGCACTACAAAAATAGATTGTTGCAATTGGTTGACATAGAGGGGAATTTACTTGGCACCCGAGTCAATGGATGGTGCATCCAGAAATACTACAATTAAGAGGAAAGAAGAGTTCCTTTGATGTTTGTGGGGATGCTCATATTTAAGAAGGGAGGCATGTGATGCCTCACTTCTTCCCAAAGCATAATTCTTTTGGTTGTTCTATAGATCCTAGCTAGGAAAAGTAGAGGAATAGTAATTCAATAAAACAAACTTGGAGGTAAATGATTAATTACTTATTGTTCAAGGAAGAGGAAGATGGTCAACCAAAACAACTTTTGGCAAGAAAACCATTTGCCTTTAAAGACCTTTTTCTTGGGAAGACCTTTGGTGAGGAAACCATTTTCCTTAGAAGCCACTTGGCTTGAAGCTTCATGCATAGATATGGCACCAATAGATCAAGAACTATAATTAAGCACTGTTTGATTGCACTAACCACTCACATGTGTGAGTAGCAATGGCTCACCAAAGGGCATGCTTACCAAAGATTGTAATGGTTGGGCAAACAAAATAAATATTTATCTGGGGCCTAGAACCTTTTCACTTTTTGTAGAATCTATCTAAGCAAGATCAGCCATGCCTATTTTATCCTTGGCAAGAAACCTCAACTCAATTCTTTGCATTTTGAAATAGAATGGTTCCAATAAAGGAAGAAGAAAGAGTAAATAAGAGCAAGGAATGATGAGAAGATAGAAAGGAAAAGAAGTTGCTACCCCAAATATGCCATGAAGGATGCAAAGGCTCCAAAGTTCATCATCAAGTCTCCAAGATTAGTTAAGTGGGATCTATATTGTAGACAAGACCTGGTCCACAACAAGAAGCTCCGATTCTTGATGTGGAATTGGGAATTGAGTGATCATGAAATGTTGCATGAGATTTGAGACAGCCTGGATCTTGAGTTGGTAATTTTGAGAGGAAACCTCTTTGTATGGACAAATGAACAATGGTAGGGAGTGCTTGGGCCTAGAAATTCACCCCTAGATGGCATGACTTTGGATAGCGGGTGGTGTCAACCCAATTTGACCTTCAAGGCCAAATTCAAAGCCATTTTTAAAGATAGGAAGATCAACAACAATTTTGGGTTTGTTTCCAAAGTTAAGGATCCAATGAGGAGGATCTTAACAAAGCTAGTCATGGAGTGGTTCAAATCCAAACAAACAACAAAACCTACATGAGTAATAGCCAGGCCATTTTCTTTGAGTACTTGTACAAAGGGAAACTTGTGAATTGGGCAGCAATGTTCTAAGAAAGGACAAGAGGAGTAAATGAGCAAAGAAGGAAAAATAACTCTAGTATCTCCCTTTGTTTTCCATTTCTACTTGGGCATGGAATTTTTGACTATGGAAGAAAAAGAAGTACCCTGACCACTTATTCTTTGAAGGACATTTTGACAAGCCTTGGGAGAAAGAGCTTATGGTACAAAAATATGCAAAGGTGGATGTGGAGTTTGCCGCACAAGAAAATACAAGGAAGTTAAGGAAGCACAACACCTTGGGCTCTGAGAAGCAAAGGTAGGAAGAGATTGTTGCAAAGCCCATAGTCCACAGGCAAAGGCCACCAAGAAGATGAGGAGAACCCTTGTAGAGTAAGAAGAAGAAGAAGTAAATGAAGAAGAAGGAGTAGGATAATAGCCAAATGCTACATCTATGATTGGCAAGCAATCCTTCATTAGGATTGTCATTTCATCAAACAAGTAGGAAATCAAAGATCACAAAGAAGGAGAAGTACAATCCATCTCTCCCCCTCCCCAAACCCCTCATCTCCTCCCCAAAAACCTACTTATCATAAGAAGAACACCCACTCTTGGGCACTATGATCACAAAGCTAGAAAAGTGTGGTAGAGGGTTTGGGGATGACAAAATCCTCTTAATTCCCAACCATGGAAGAAGTAGAGTTGAGAATGGAGTCCATTGCGTTGAAGAGGTACTTGAGATAGAAGATGCAAGTTCTT
This sequence comes from Lunularia cruciata, assembly GCA_948567375.1. NCBI lineage: Eukaryota > Viridiplantae > Streptophyta > Marchantiopsida > Lunulariales > Lunulariaceae > Lunularia > Lunularia cruciata. Next base: position 57,583,262 of record OX419762.1, on the reverse strand, counting down.
GTCAAGACAATGTAGATCTTTAGACCAAAGGTAAACTTCACAAGGAAGATCCCATGGAGGACAAAGAGTAGTTTAAGATAGAGACACTAGCCTTGAAAAAATTGACATCCAAGCAGTAGGAGCTAACCATCTTTGTAGAAATCAAAAGAGAAGAGAGTGGATCCTCAGCCTCACTCAAGACCAGGAGAGTAGAAAGATTGAACCAAAAGGAGATTAAGCAGATTGTAGTAGTGCCGCTTTCACAATTAGTAGTGTACAAGGTGGGCTTGGCTATTGAGTTAATGTAGTAGATTCTCCCCATCTAACAGTCTTACAAGGGAATCAAAAACTATTTGATCCTTATTCAACATCTTCACCTACTCGCACAAGGAATAATTGGAGAAAAGATGAAGGTAAGCAAGGGAAGAATTGCAAAAAGTTTATGCCTAGCATTTGGAGATGGGGAAACAAAGCAATGACTTGGTGCGCGGGATGGGCAAACTCAAAGAAGAAAGTCAAGCTCTGAAGAAGGAGATAGCAGAAGAACAAGCATTGAGGAAGAAGACCTCTGACTTACAAGAGGGAGAAATGCATCAACAACTCAAGCTAGAAGGAATAGATAAAAGCCTAAGAGGAAGAGATTCATTTGCTTAAGGAAGAAGTAAAGAAAGTAGGGAGGTCTCTCATAGCAGTAGAAGTTTTCTGTTAAGAGGAGGTATGAGTAGCTAACATCCAAGTAAAGAGACTTGTTAAGACCTTGAAGAAGAAGGAGAGTGAACACAAGAAAGAGATGGTTGTGTAATATCATTAGCTAGACATATTATCTAGAGGTGAAAATTGGCATGACAATATTTAGAAGGATAATGCATGTTATGATTTAAGTAGATCAGATAGAAGTGTCACCAAAAGAGTACTTCAATAATAGGGTAGAGATCAAAAACATCTTGAAAACTTTAGAGCCAATTTTGGAGGCCAAAATGGATGTATTAGGCCTTGAAAAAATAAAAATTAGTCTTCTAGAAGCACAAAGGTGGTGGTTCAACCCCCTCTCTCCAGGTTCATCTTGTTAAGAGCTTTCAAATGGTACCTCATCCATACTATTTTGAGCTTCTTATAAGAAGATTCCCAAAGATTTCCTTTGGTCAAACTTTTTTGACCAACCAATAAGACAAGGATCAACATGTCACCAATTCATGCAACTAATCTAAGGGTGGAGTTGTTGATATCTCACCAATCCATGTATATGATCCAAGGATGGAGCTCTCTTTGAGTGGATGCTCTTTGCTATATAATATAAACAAGGTGCTCCTTTGGGGATTGGATTATCAAGGAATGAAGCCTTGTGTTTCTCTCATGTTTCTCTTGGGGGTTCTCTTGTCCTTGAAACATTATGGATAACCATTTGGGAAAAAAATTTGGCTGAGTTAAAAGGTCAATAAAACCATTTCAATTTGGAGAATACAACCATTTTGGTAAAGATGGAGATGGCATGGGACCATCTGAGGAGGAAATTGCAAAAGAGGTACTAGAGGTCTCTTTGGAGAAGTTGAAAGCTCAAGATTCTTGATCTCAAGCACATGCTCTGACCACAAACAGCTACTCAGTCAAGCAATTGGAGTAGCTAGAAGATAGGTTAATAAAACACACTTCAAAACAATTTGAAGATGCCACAAAATTGCTATTGGTGGACATTACACGAATTATCAAGAATGGGGAGATTTGTTGATTAAGATTTGCAAAAGGCAAAGTTAGCTCTTCACATTAGATATTGGGAAGAAGTTTATTGTTAGCCCAAGGGAAATAGGCAAAATTTTGTCAAGTATAGAACACATTCTCGGCCTGAAATTCTCTTTGGCCTTGAATTATAGGGTCATCTTGATATATATATATCTTTGCCCAAAATTTCTTTTTGCCTATGTTTGCAAGAATGTCATACTTGTACAATAAATGACAAGGAGTAGTTGTGATTGGTGGCGGGTGTGCAATCACTCCTTAATTATGCTTAGGATAAGATTGATAGGTATGTCACGCCATTTGTAGTGCCGCATCTAGATGCTCGGACACTAGAGTTCCAGTGATAGTAGTTAGAGTTATTTCAGCAATTTCTGAGAGACTACTTTATGACGGTTAGATTTCATGTTCGGGGTACTGACTTCACGGTGGGGCCCACCGTTACTTTGCACCGTTTGCACCATCGCATGTGCCATCAGCGAGACCGTTAGGGTTTTAGAGCTAGCTTGAGTCTAGGGGGTATAGTTTCAAAGTGAGCTCCAAAGAGCTCATTTCTCTAATGTTGAGCCTTCGAGTTCTTGGCTATGGTGGATAGAGGCCGGCGAGTCTCACCTGGATTCTCTATGCTTGAGTGGGTGTGGCTTGACTGTAATTAGTGTCCAATTGTTGGCAGTTTATAGAGTGACAGATCAAGTACTGATCTAAGTTGAGTTGAGTTGAGAGTGGTAAGCAATCTTTTTACATCAGAGAAGTGAAGTAAGGGGAAATCGGGTGCATGAACTTTGAGTGTTGGTGGTATCTCCAAGCTCAGTGGATCATTGGTAGCTCAATTGAAGTTCAGTGTTTCCTTAGGGTGCAGAAGCTCGTTCAATTGATGCAAATTTGGCAGTTAGGCAGACATTGTACGGAAGTGCTGGCCAAATTTTGAGCAAAGAAGGAGCAAATTTTGAGCAGTGGTTGTGATTTTGAGCTCAGGAGGTGAAAGCAGGACCAATTTGCTGCGAGTTGGGCTCAGAAAGTCAAATTGAAGGTGGAGTTGGGAAGCTCTTCTCATGAATTTGTGATTTGGAAAAACTCGTGTTGTGAATTTGGCTCGAGTGGAAAGTTAGAGAGGGATTTGGTGGACAACCAACTTTAGGGTTTACGTCAGATTTTGGTTGGGATTTACGTCAGATTTTGGAGGAGTTTTTGCTGTTTGGCCAGATTTGGAGGACTTTCGCTAGTTTGGAGGACTTTCACAGATTTGGAGAAGTTTTGCCAATTTTGGAGGAGGTTTGAAATGGCAACAAGAAAGGCCTCATTTGGCTGAATTTTGGCATTTCGAGGCTTTGGGGCATAGGGCTGTGGACTGTAAAAGACCAAAACCAAGGAGAGAAATAGGAGAATGGAAACTCACATTGGGACACTTGAATGAGGGAAAACTCCGAATGCCTAGCATGAGCTTCGGTTTTGGTATTTATAGGTAGCATACAAGACCCTTGAAGCTTCTCAAGAAGCTTCCTTGAGCTGCTTTCTTGGAGTGCAAGCCAAGTTAACCAAGAAGCTTCTCAAGAAGCTTCCTTCTAGAAGCCGTCTACTTGGCGTGCAAGCTAAGCTAGTTAGAAGCTTCTAGAAGCTTCCTTCTAGAAGCTACCTGCTTAGAGCGCAAGTTAGATTAGATGCCTCTTAGATGCTTCTTGAATATTCTAGGCTATTTTGTCTTATTCTCTACTTTGTAAGCCCGACTAACTTCATCGCTAAACTCCATATTGTTACATATTCCCCCGCTACTAGTTGGTGACATCCTCATCGCCAGTGAAGCTTTGAATTCCTTGATGGACGTCTGTGCATTTTGGAGGTGGGAAAGAGGTTCCCATGTGGCATCATGAAGGGGATACCCTTTCCAAGGGACCTTGTACTCCGTATGTTGGCGACGGCTTTGTTGAATATGACGACGTGCAAGAATACGATCAACTTCGTACTCCTCATGATCGTTGATAGGGATAGGCAAAGGAGGAGGTTGGACTCAAGAGGAAAAAGGAGGAGGGGTTAGGAACAAAGGGTTTCAACTTGGAAATATGAAAGACAGGATGGATACGCATAAGGCAAGGCAAGGCAAGTCGATAAGCAACAGGAGAGACAATGTGGGTGATATCAAAGGGTCCTATCCAATTAGGAGCAAGTTTACAAACTTGGGTATCAAGTAGGAGAGGGAGGTTACTAGAGGATAGCATGAATTTATCACCAACTTCAAAGGTGAGATCACAATGATGGTGGTCCGCATATTGTTTTTGGCGATTCTGAGCAACAAGGAGGTGAGACTTGGCTTGTTGGAGAGATTGGGATATAGTGGTCAAGAATGTGGAAGTATGAGGAACTTGAGAGGGAGGGGGAGCACGAAGAGAATCTGGAACAAGCGGATCTTGGCCAAAATTGAGAAAGAAGGGAGAAAATCCGGTGCTTGCCTGTTTGGAATTGTTGTAGGCAAATTCTACAGCTATAAGACATTCATCCCAATTGGTATGGTGGACATTGACAAAGGCCCGCAACATATCCTCCAATGTATGATTTGCATGTTTGGTTTGTCCATCAGTTTGAGGATGATAGGCCATGGACAAAGCAAGCTTGGTGCTGAGTATAAGAAAGAGTGCTTGCCAAAACTTCCCGGTAAATCAAGGATCACGGTTGGAGATGAGTAGACATGGCATCCCATGATGCTTGAAGACGTTGTCAAAGTAGATTTGCGCTAAGGTTAGAGCATCCACGGTATCATAGGTTGGTGCCAAGTGGATTTGCTTTCTAAGCTTATCCACAAACACCACGATTGCGGTGTGTCCTTGTTTTGACTTTGCAAGGATGTGATGAGATCCAAGCTCACATGCTCCCAATGAGTGGATGGAATGGCGAGTGGTTGAAGAAGTCCACTTGGCTTTTGGTTGCTGGCCTTGTTACGTTGGCAACTCTCACATGATCGGACAAAGTCTTGAACATCTCGTGTCATGTTGGGCCACCACCATTGGCGTTGGAGGGTACCCAAGGTCTTGTCCACTCCCATGTGACCAGCTATTGGTAAATCATGGGCTTCTTGAAGGCGCACAAGTTGATGATCACCTTTGGCTGGATCATAGATCTGGTCTACATGGAATAAAAGACCTTCCTTGAAGGAGAAGGTGTTGTACTCCTTGTTGCATGGTGTCAGATGACCGTGTACCATTCGGAAGAAGGGATCTTGTTGTAGAGCTGATTGAAACTCATTATGGACCTTAGGGTCAATGGACACCGTTGTAATTGCCACCGTGATGAGAAGAAGAGTCTTCAAATCAGGTTGTCGTGATAGAGCATCAGGGATGACATGGAACCGACCTGGTTTGTACTCAAGTTTGATGTCAAACAATTGGAGTTACTCTTCCCATCGATGATGCCGACTCTTCATATGTTCCAAGTGTAAGGTCTGCAACAATGGCTTATGATCAATCCGCATGATCACTTGTTTCCCCAAGAGATAATGCCTCCATACCTTGGTGGCATATACCATTGCAAGTTGTTCCTGATCTCGAGCAGAGTAATTCCTTTCAGCTGTATTTAGTCGGCGAGACACAAAGACAATAGGATGTAGTCCATCTAGAAATTCTTGTTGCAACACAGCTCCAATTGCAAAGTTAGAAGCATCAAAATCAACCACACAAGGTAGTTGAGGATCATATAGTTGAAGAATGGGTCTTGAAGACACCATATGCTTTAACTTCTGGAATGCTTCTTCCTGCTTGGTGGTCCACTAGAAGCTTGAGTTCTTTCCCAAGAGGTCAATCAATGGTGCAGCCACGTGAGCATAATAGTGGATGAACCGTTGGTAAAAACTGGCCAATCCATTGAATACTTGCACTTCTGTAGCATCCTTTGAAGTAGGCCAATCAGTAATGGCCTTGATCTTCTCTTCTTCCATCTGATCCCCTCTGATGAGATCTTATGACCCAAGAAAGTAACCTCCTTCTGCCAAAAAGCACACTTTGACTTCTTGCAGTAAAATTTCCACTGTCATAGTTGTCTTAGGACTTCTTGCACATGATTCATGTGTTTTGCCTCTATCTTGCTATTGATTAAGATATCATCTAAGAAAACCACCACGGACCGATCCAATAGTCCCTCCAACACCCGATGCATCTGATCCATGAAAACTGCTGGAGCATTAGTGAGTCCAAAAGGTAGAACTCTCCACTTGAAATGTCCATACCTTGTGCAAAAAGCAGTCTTTTGCACATCCTCGCCTTCAATAGGAATTTGCGTATAGCCGCTATGAAGATCCAGCTTGGAAAAGTAGTGTGCTCTACTTAGTTGATCAAGCAGGTCATTGATCCGAGGCAAGGGATATGCATTCTTCATTGTTTGCTTATTGAGTCCACGGTAATCAATACAAAAACAAAGTCCTCCATCCTTCTTTGGAACAAATAGTACTATGTCGTATGAAATCCTTCTCCAACAACTCTGTAAGTGTTGTTTGCAACTCCTCCAACTCCTTTGGTGAGAGCTGAGAGATTGGTCTACTCACTGGAGTACTCCTTAGCAATAACTCGATCTTGAAGGGCATACCTCAATCAAAGGGTAATCCCTTTGGCAGATCATCCAGAAACACATCTGCAAACTCCTGAACTATCCGATCAACCATTGCTTGATGAGGCTCTTGGCCCTCCTCAGATTGTTCTTGTGCAATCGGCTTGATCCACATCGCGAATACAAACTTATCTTCCTCCAAAGCTTGCTCTATGGCCGCTTCATTAACAAACTTCCCTTCCAAGGACCCATCTCTCTTCCAAGCTTGCCCAATGGTTGCCTTCTTGGCAAAATTCCCATCTTGAGACTCATCTCCCTTCCAGATTTGCTCTATGGCTTCCTTCTTGACAAACTTCCCATCTTGGGACTGACTATTCTTAGCTGTCTTACTCAAAGGTGCTAGACAACCTAATCTGAAATTTCTACCTTGGTGTTGTACTTGAATTTGTCGTCACGTCCAATCAAATTGAACCTTATGACGTTCAAGCCAAGGTAGAACCAGAATGATATCATAGTGTAGAGGTGCCACTACAAACCTCATACAATCTAAATACTCCTTCCCAATCTTGAAGGTAACAAGATGTGAGGTGAGGAATGCAGAACCCTTTCTACCATCCGCCATCCTCAACCTACTTCCAAACACTAGCTTGATAGGAATACCCAATTCCTTTGCTACTTGCATAGACATGCAATTCTCTGAACTTCCAAAATCAACCAAAATCCTACAACCCTAATTAGATATCATACCTTGCAAATGAAGCAAACTTGCATACATCGAGCCTTCAATCCCATTGGAACTAATCAAGCTCCTAGTAGGTGGCTCAAAATCTCCTACTGGGATTCTTCATTTCCTTGATCATTCTGTTCCACAAACTCCATCTGGGCAACTTGTCGAGGTCACCCATTCCTAAGTGGACATTCAGCAATGCAATGTCCAACTTGGTGACAATAAAAGCAACCTCTATTTTGTCATAATCTTTCTCTATCTGCTGTGCCAAGTGGTCTTTGTTGGATAGCATCAATCTCCATTGGTACCGGTTCTTCCACTCGTGGTACTGGTAGGCTTTGTGTAGGTTGAGGTCAAGACCAAGTTGTCGCAACCAAGGAATAAAAATGCTCAGCCAATTGCATGGCTTCTTCTACATTTTGTGGCTCTCGCATGGTCACCTCCAATCTGGTTTGTGGCTTCAATCCTTGCACAAATCGATCCAAAACTTCACCTTCTTTGATATCTGAAATATTGCATGATGCTTTTCTAAAATTGTGTGATGTAGCTTCTTACTAAGCCAATTTGCCTCAACTCTGCCAATTTATCTCGTGCGGCTTGGGTGGCATTTATAGTTTGAAATCGACCAAGTATTGCCTCCTTGAATTTTGCCCATGTCAAAATCGGTGTAACAATTTGTCATTCAGCTCTTTCTACTCGGAATCGCCACCAAAGTTTTGCCATGCCATCCAATTGGCTAGAAGCCAAGAGAATTTGTTTCCACTCGTGTTGAAGATTGGTGGCTTCAAAGTAATGTTTGCAGTCAAACACAAAATTCTCCACTATGCCGGGAAGATTCTTGCTTTCAAACACCTTGGGTTTCGGAAATCAAATGCGATCTTCTCCATCTCAAACTGGCGCTCTGTCTATTTGTTTTTGTCGTTGTTGGTCTCGTTCATCCAATAATTGAGTAAGATGCTTGATTTGTTGTTGCATTGCAAGGATAACATCCGGTATTGCCGCCATCGCTACTACTCTATTCCACTACCCTCAATTTATCTAATTGATAAACACATAGATATAACACGTCCACTGTTCTCCATAAGTTACAACTGGAAGTATCTGGGGTTCCTCTAACACGGTGATCATATGTAGAAAATCCTGCCCAAAGCGCGAGGTGATGAATTGTGTGAAACAATGCTTTGGTAATATCTGGACATGAAAGTCCCAATGGTTTGGCGGAAGTGGATTTGGTGGTCCATAAATTCCATCCATCCCATTCTTGCTCTGATACCAATGTAAATGACCAAAACCGAGGAGAGAAATAGGAGAATGGAAACTCACATTTGGGACACTTGAATGAGTAAAAACTCCGAATGCCTAGCATGAGCTTTGGCTTTGGTATTTATAGGTAGCATACAAGACCCTTGAAGCTTCTCAAGAAGCTTCCTTGAGCCGCTTTCTTGGAGTGCAAGCCAAGTTAACCAGGAAGCTTCTCAAGAAGCTTCCTTCTAGAAGCCGCCTACTTGGCATGCAAGCTAAGCTAGTTAGAAGCTTCTAGAAGCTACCTGCTTAGAGCACAAGTTTACTAGTTGGGAAGCTTCCCAAGAAGCTTCTTAGATGCTTCTTGAATATTCTAGGCTATTTTGTCTTATTCTCTACTTTGTAAGCCCGACTAACTTCATCGCTAAACTCCATATTGTTACATGGGCTATGAGAGGCTACAAATGCCTAGAAGTCTAGGACTTCATAGGGCCAGCAAGCCAGCTTGCTGGCATGAGGCTAGCTAGTTTAGAGTAGATCTTGGTCATTGGTTGGCAAAATCTACCTTTCTTGCTAGATTGTGCGCAATAGGGTTTGACCCCTAGATCTCTTGTTCCTAGACTGGTGCCCTAGCCAATTGATCCACCCTCACTTGTTGTCCTAGTGATTGTGCCATTGTTATCTATACACATGTAGTTTTGGCTAGGAGAGGCAGTTTGATCCTATTCTTGGTGATCCTAGTAGCTTAGGATTTAGATACGAACTTCTCTTATGTCAAATGCCAAATGGTGGCAGAGTCCGTCCCGTGTTGTGTTATGAGATGGAGGGTTTTTGTTTAGATTTCTTGTGATTGGATCCCCTCTATTCTCTGCTTCCTATTTGTGCACCACGTTTGTATGAGGTGCCCTAACTTTTGAGCGTTGGTGCTCTGGTGTGCTCTCGGTGGTGTGGCTGGAGTGATGACCAGTTAGACTACCTTTGTTTCTCTCTAGTGAGGCAGGAAGTGATGACCTGCAGACCGTGAGAGTACGTGTTATGATGGCAGGTTACAGGTTGCCCTTTCCCCTAGTGTAGTTATCTCGATTAGAGTTACATTAGTGGGTGGTGCTTAGTTAATATTGGCACTTGGTGGTGTTGGCACTTGGTGGGGTACTTGCGGTTGCGACTTGCGGTTGCAGTTAGTAGTTCGGGTTTGTTGTTGCGGTTACTTTGTCACGACAGAGTTCTTTGGAGATTCTAGAGGAGTTAGCCCTGCAGTATGTAGTGGGTTTACTCGGAATGATGCTCGATATCAGCCTATATCTTAGGTCCCAGTGAGGGAGGAGATTGACTCTGAGTTGGAGTTCAACATAGGAGCTGATTCAATTGAGAGTGCACTTGGTGTGTCCGCACCATTGTTGTGGGACATAGACAAGATTTATGGGGCCTCCAAAGGCCCTAGGTGTTACTCTGGTATAGTGGGTACCATTGAGTAGGATGACTTCATCTAGGAGTTTGATAGTTGGTGTGATCTGCAGCAGATGCGGAACCCGACTTTGTTCACACCCTTCATGGCATGGAAGGGGTTGTTTCAGCACTTGGAGGGTCCGCTGATGGATGACTACCATGAGTTCAAGAGAGCTCAATTGGAGGAGATTGAAATATGGAGATAGTATTGGTCTCCACACTATGTTTGCATCACTTCAGGCTCGGTGGCCAGGAGTAGATCGGCTGTACCTACAAGTTCTAGCTCGAGTAGTGTGGGTGGAGCTAGTGGAGGTGCACTAGCTGGAGATAGTGCTCTTACGAGTAGAGGTACCGCTGCAGGAGGTGGTGTGGTACCGGGACTTAACCCCATGGTAGAGTTCTTCCTATGTTTGAGGTAGAACTACCAGGGAGTGCAGACTGACAAGTTGAGGAGCTTGCAGGAGTTCCAGCGGAAGGCTAAAGAGAGCCTACACGAGGCATACACTCGCATGAGGCGGCTGATCAGTTTCACTCAGGGAGTTATTGAGGCCCAGGCAGTCCAGTTTTGGTATGGGATACTGGACATGAAGTTGCGACGTAGAGTTTGTGATGTTATGTTGTTGCAGGCTACTTTGCCCACTTTGGCAATAGTCTTTGGTTTGGCTGAGCGTATTGAGCTCAACATGGTGGAGGAGAGAGTGGTGACATCTGGATTTGATAGGGAGACCTCATCCACGGCTGTGACTCCTTCTAGAGTGCAGCAGAGTGCACCACGCCCAGTTGGTTTTTGAGGACAGGGTGGACAGCCCAGATGCTATGGAGCGAGTGGAGTTAGACCCTTACCCTCATTTTTGGGTCAGCAGCAACCAGTGAGTGGTGGTGTTTCTTGTTGGACTTGTGGTGGACCTCACCATCAGAGAGAGTTTACTCAAGGCAGTGGACCTGATACCTTGGGTGCATCACAGCCAGCACAGAGGCAATGTGATCATTGCCACATATTTGGTCACACTAGTGACCAATGTTTTGACCTACACGCGGAGTTACGGAGTGGTAGGGCTACTATGGCAGGTAGTAGAGGAGCTCTAGTTCATGGAGGACAAGGTGGTAGAGGTGGTGGTAGAGGATCTACACCTAGTAGAGGTGCAGTACCTGCCCTTACTTTTGACACAGCTATGGCTACTTGGTTTGAGCAATTGGAGCAGAGATTGGCTAGTATGGCTATTGCTCAGAGGAGATCAGATTTGGGTGTTGAGGCTTCCATCTCATATGTTGGTGATAGAGATGCTTTGGACTTCATGTGCAGAGCAGCACAGGTGGATGCATCTGCAGCAGTGACTAGGAGTGCAGTACGTGCTCCAGAGTCTAGAGGAGCATCAGTGGAGTTGGTCCGATCAGGGAGGAGGATAAGTCCAAGACATCATTTTGGGCTATTGATCCTCACGGCAAGGATGTGTTATATCAGTGGAGGTTCTTACCATTTGGGTTGAAGAATGCTCCTGCTGAGTTCCAGAGGGTCATGGATACGATCCTAGTTGGATTGGATTTTGCTCAGTGCTATATTGATGACATTTTGGTTTATAGCACTACTGTGGAGGAGCATGAGAGACAGTTGTTGGAGGTGTTTGATAGGTTGAGATCTCATGGACTCAAATTACATCTTGGGAAGTGTAGGTTCTTCCACAAGCAGGTTGAGTATTTGGGTCACACTATCTACCCCGGAGGACTTGGTGTCCAACAGACCAAGGTGGAGGCTATTGCACATATTCCTCGGCCTACTGATGTGAGTAGAGTGCGAGCATTCCTTGGGTTAGCAAACTTCTATCGCTGCTATGTTAGAGGATTTAGTGTCATTGCCAAGGCCTTGACAAAGCTTACCAAGCTTAGACATGAGTGGTGTTGGGGGGATGAGCAGGAGAGAGCTTTTGTAGAGCTCAAGGAGAGGTTGACATCTGCTCCTATTTTGAGGAGACCAATCAGGGGACTACCATTTCAGGTTCACACTGATTGGAGTATGTTGGGGCTTGGAGCGGTGCTCACCCAGCATGATGATGAGGAGAAGGAGTTTGTGGTGGCCTATGCTAGTCGCTCCAACAATTCAGCGGAGGCAAAGTATAGTTCATATGAGGGAGAGTGCTTGACAGCAGTTTGGGCAGTAGCACATTTCCGATGTTACCTATTTGGTAACCCCTTCACTCTCATCACTGATCATCAGCCATTGAAGTGGTTGATGTAGTCCGACAAGCTTTTAGGGAAGCTTGCACGATGTGCTCTGATTTTACAAGAGTATGATTTCACGATTGTTCACAGACCTGGAGTGGTGAACCGTGATATAGATGGGTTGAGTAGAAACCCATGTCCCAACCAACAGGATCAGACCGGAGCACGTTGGCATGGTGAGACAGATGAGGAGATGGTGTCAGGTTGGCATGCATCGGCCTTTCTATGTTTATTTGCAGAGGCTTTGGTGGTATCTCTCTCAGCACATACAGGAGGAGTTATTGAGGTCATAGATCCAGAGAGTGAAGATATTGGTACAGTTCAGCAAGACATTCATGATGATGTCTTAGTGATGGACTATCTTCACACTGTTGTTGTGGGTGGCACAGTTGGGGCCAAGGAAAGAGACCGTGTTCTTCAGCGAGCCAGACGGTTCAGATTGGAGGGTAGACACCTTTTGCGTGTATGGGAGGATGGTAGAGTGTGAGTAGTACCATTTCTATCTCAAAGACCACAGTTGGTCCATCATGCTCATGAGGAGCTAGGACATTTTGGAGTAAAGCATACATATAGCTTACTCCAGAGTCATTATTGGTGGCGCGGTATGCAGACCGAGGTACAAGAATTTGTTGCCAGATGTGTGGTTTGTGACCGAGTTAGAGCATCATTCAATGCTCCTACACCACAATTACACCCATTACCTATCATGGGATTGGGTTACCATTGGAGTTTGGACTTTGCCGGACCTTTACCGCTAACTGTGAGATATCATCGGTATGTTTTGGTGATGGTGGAGCACTTCTCCAAGTGGATTGAGTTGGTGGCACTTCTTGACAAGTCTAGTGAAGGGACAGCTTACTCATTCCTGGATCGAGTTCTTAGTCATTTTGGTGCACCAGCTGAGGTTTTGACTGATCAGGGTACAGAGTTCTTGGGGGAGTTTCAGGTCTTGTGTGACAAGGCTTTGATTGATCATTGTACTACATCCCAAGTTCACCCTGAGGCAAATGGCTTAGCAGAGAGAGTGGTTCAGACAATGAAGAGAGGATTGCAAAAGTATGGTTTGCAGAGAGGCCACTTGGGAGATTAGGATCTCCAATTACCTTGGTTGGCCATGGGCTATCGGTTCAATCGGCAAGCCTCCTTAGCATCCTTCTCTCCATACTTTCTACTCTATGGATGAGATCCAGATTTACCTACAGCCATTCATTGAGATGCTACTATTTGGACTTGGATGACCCCCATGTATGGATGAGCACATGTTCTCAGCAGGCAAAGATCTTTTAGAGAGTGATGCCGATGGCCTTTGAGAACTTGGCAATTGCTCAACATAGAGATACTTTACGCTATGCTACCATTTGAGGAGGAGGTTATAGACCCTTGATCCATTGATTTCATCCAGGCGACTATGTATATCTATAGCAGACAGTACCAATGACACTTGATGTTTCTATAGGCCGCATTATCTTGAGAGTGCGTGAGGTTTTGCCATTTGGAGTCCTTGTGTTAGAAGGACATGATGGTGTTGTTTGGAAGGGTCATGTGTGCAATTGTGCGCCATGCCACCTTCCAAACATTGATGGTACTATGGACCCAAGCTTGGCACTTGTGCAGGCTTGAGGTGTATGTTATGTGGCTCTTCTGGTGGAGCTGCTACTATGTTAGTGCGTGATAGTTGTTCAAGAGGATGGAATATGGCATGTATGACTCCTCCCCTCACGGTGGTTCCTCAAGGACAGTGGTTATGTCCTAGATGTACTTGACCTATAGCTAGTTCATTCTTTATATGGTATAGATTGCAGACAGGCGACTAACGATGGGGCTTCATAGCACCCGGCCTCCTGATCTTTGCCCATTAGAGGGTATACCATATACTTAGCATAGATAGCTATCTGGAGTTAGAGGGGCCTAACCGCCAGCTAGGGAGGCAATTGTTGCACTTTAGAATCTATGTATGACTTATGTGTGAGTTGTGCTTCTATAGTGTATGATATTGACAGTGATGTATGTTGTGTAGCGATGTATATACGCACGACAGGTAGGATTAGTGATAAGTGAAGTAGGTGTATGTAATACCAATAGCTAGATATATTATCTAGAGGTAGAAATTGACTTGCTAACATCTAGAAGGATGTTATGTATGATGGGCTAGGTAGATCAAAGAGAGTTGTCATAGAAAGAGCACTTCTACTAATAGAGCATGAGTCTGAAAACAACTTGAAAATGTAATACCAAAAGCTAGATATATGACCTAGAGGTGAAAACTGGATTTAGTAACATTTGGAAGGATGTTGTAGATAATGGACTAAGTAGATTAGATAGAAATATCACCAAATAATACTTCTTAAAATAGGGTAAGAGCCGAGAATAGCTTGAAAACAATTTTGGAGCCCCAAATGGATGAATTAGGCCTCAAAAATGTGTAGATTTCCCAAATAGAGAAAAGGCTGGCCTTCTCTCTCCCAAGTTTGTCTCATCAAGAGCTTTGCAATCATATCCCCACGTGATTTGGAGATTCCTTAAAGAAGATTCCATAATAATTCCCTTTGGTCAAAGATGGTTTAACCAACTAGATAAGATCAAAGCCAACATGTCACCTAATCTAAGGATAGAGCTTGTTTACATGTCACCAATCCATGTATCTGATCCAAGGGTGGAGCTTCCTTTAGGGGAGTCCCATTTGCTATATAATACAATCAAGGTGCTCCTTTAGGACATCTGAAGTTGAGTGTGAAATTGTGTGTTTCTTCTTTTGTATTTCTCTTCAGGTCTCCTATCCTTGGAAGATTATAGTGTAATTGTAAAATTTCAAGCTTTGTTAGTTGTTGATCACCTTCCTCTCCGAGTAGGAAACTTTATACATGGGTTGCCACCCACAAAAGATATGTCCACTTCTTTCATGAACAAAGTATTCAGCTCAAACATCTCTATTGCGTCTTTGTGTTGAATGGATTTTGCATACATCTTTGATTGTATACTTCATTAAGTACGAGTGAGGAATTTTGCAATAGGAATGTATCTTTGAGTACCTAATTAGGAATCTGCACTAAATCAAGGAAGTTACCCTTGACATTAAGCAAGAATGAGTGCTTGTACTAAGGTAGGAAATTTGTACATTATCAAGGAAGTTACCCTTGACATTCTTAACAAGCAAGTTAGTGTGAGAAAGGGTTTTGGCAAAGATGGAGCATTGAGAGTACCATGGAATAGAAAAGCCAAGTAGATAGGTGATTTTGGACTTCTTAGGGATTGCATCTTATGGGAAGAGATGCATACGGTCAACAATGGCATCAAGGTGAAAGAACCTTTGGCTTGAAAAGTGACCTTTAAGGTGAAATATACCTACAAGAAGGACTGGTTGTTAAGGTAAAAGAGTCTCTTCAAGAGGAAGAGGCCTTCAATGTGAAGTGTATGACCACTATCAAGTGCTTGTTAGATTAAATCTTTGGCTTGAGTGGTCAATAATTTCTCTTTTCTATAGGATGCCACTGTGGGTATCCTTACACTCTTTTGGGAATGGTTTTTTTCCAAGAGGTAAAATAGGCAAGAATAGACAACTACTGACATTATGACACTTGATCTTCATTTTTATTTGGTTCCAACCTGTATCCTTGCGGAAACTGCCTACTCTTACCATTTATACTATTAGTACATTGTCACAAGAATCAAAAGGAGAGAGGAATAAGAAAGAAAGGAGAGGATCTAAGATAATTTAGAATTTAGGGTGAGAGAAGTGCAATTTTGAACCAAGATAGAGGAGATAGAGAGATGAGATAAGGGAGGTTTTTGAATAGAGAGAAGAACAAGGAGAAAATGGTTGAAATTCCCAAGTATCAAAAGTGTTTGGGTTCTCCTAATATGGAGGATATAAACAAGGAACTATAAAAGACCAAGGACAGAAATAAGAGAATGGAAGACCAAAGTGGAAGATCACATTGGGACTTTCAAATGAATGAAACTCCAAATGCCTAGCATGAGCTTGGGATTTTGTATTTATTAGAAACATACAAGGCTCTATGAAAGTTCCTAAGAAGACTTCCTACTTGAAGTAGTCTTCTTGGAGTGCAAGGTAAGCCAACCAAGAAGCTTCAAAAGAAACTTCCTCCTAGGAGCCACCTACTTGGTGTGGAAGCTAAGCTAGCCCAAGAAGCTTCTTCCTAGAAGCTACCTACTTGGCATACCCATCACTTGATACATGGAATGGACCAAGATGTTTCCTAGATGCTTCTAGAACATTTTTAAACTACTTGGCTAATTTGGCCTATTTTCTAACTTGTCAGCCTCTACACCATATTGTTACAAGTACCATGATTAATCAATTATCACCAAATTGCACATAACATGACCCAAATTGAGTAGGGATGGTTGAACAAGAGCTAGGATAGAGTGGTTGTCGTAGGAATTTGGGAGAGACCTCAATACACTAGGGTTGAAGATTTTCTTGGGGTTGGAATACCTTTGTCCCAATATGAGTTGAATTATAAATTATATTGGTTAAATTTATGTTGAATTGAGTTTGTCAAAGTCTATCAAAAACATTCTATCAATAATTTTCTATCAAAATTATTTGAAAAAGCTCTAAATCCCAACCTACATGAATGGACCCCTCACCCATGCAGGGAAATCCACCTATGTGCAAGTAAGGTCACCTTCTCCCTGAGCAAAACCATCCATCCATAAATGAACCCATATCTTGATGCAAGCAAAGCCATCATCACTCAATATAATACCAATAGCTAAACAAATCATCTAGAGGTGAAATTTGGTTTGGTATTATCTAGAAGGATGTTGTACATCATGGACTGAATAGATTAGATAGAGGTATCACCAAAAGAGTACTTTACTAATAGGGTAGAAACCAAAATATGCTTGAAACCGTAGAACCAATAGCTAGACATATGATCTAGAGTTGAAATTTGGTTTGGTAATATCTAGAAAGATGTTGCACATGATGAAATAAGTAGATCAGATATAAGTATCAATAAAAGAGTACTTCTACTAATAGTGAAAAAACCAAAATATGCCTAAAAACTTTAGAGATAATTTTAGAGGCCTAAACAGATGAATTAGACCTTGAAAATGCACATATCCCCCAATAGAGGAAAGGTTGGCCTTACCTCCTCCCTGTCTTGTCTCAACAAGAGCTTTCCAATGGTACCTTACCCATGTGATTTGAAGATTCCTACAAGATTCCCTTCAATCAAAACTTGTTTGACCAGCCAGATAAGACAAGGACCTACATGTCACTCATCCCAACAACTAATCTAAGGATGGAACTCATTGAAAAGTCACCAATCCATGTATCTTATCCAAGGGTGGAGCTTCCTTGGAGTAGATCCTCTTTGGCTATATAATAAAGAGAAGGTGCTCCTTTAGAGCATTAGAGTTTTGAGTGTAAAACTTGTGTTTCTCGTTTGTATCTATCTACTATCACTAGAACATTACAATGGTATCAGAGCAAGTGTTTTAATCCAAAAGAGTGGATCATCCCTCTTGGAAGAACACGAGCTATTGAGATTGAGTAATTTTGGGGAAAAAACAAGAGTAATTGATAGGTTAGGAGTATTGTAGACAAAGAATGGGATGGAGGCTCATGGAGGACAATTTCATGCATCATATTTTCTGTTCTTGAATCCATTTTACATAAAAATCATTTACATATAGTGAGAACAAGTGAGTGTATCTAGTTTACCATTTCAGAGCAAAGTTCATGGACATAGTGATGAATTCACCAAGTTCATAAGATCACCTATTGATTCTACTTATAGTGATCTATGATAAAGTGTGGGATTTGAAAATCTACATTTTTTTTGATGGATTTGAATGTTCCAAATCCTCTCCCTTTCAACACTCAAGTAGAAATTTATTACGTAGTTAGACCAAAAGTGATGTTTAGGGATTTTGTAGTCAAGAATGATAATGAGGAATATTATCAGCAAGTAATAGCTTTTGAGGTCCCAATGGTAGTCCCAACGGTTTGTGTGCCCTCCCGAGTGATCGTATTAACTCTCCATTGAAGTAAGAAGAAGAGCTTGAGCGTTTGCAAGAACCATGGATTTGTAGTTGCAAGAGCTGATGCAAGGAATGCAAAGGATGTTGAACAAGTTTTGAGCAATCAAGATGACTATGGCATTACAAAGTCATTGTACAAGCATTACAAAGTCAAGTACAGACCTTCAAGACTGATCTGTGAGCCGGCCTATCTCTCACTCAGGTTGAACCTCTGATGGCTATTATGGTAGCGCACCATGGACTAAGAAGGCAAGGAACCCAAACTCCATCATACTCTTCCAAGGCTACCACTCCAAGACTCAAGACATTGCTCACTAGAGAACTCAATGAGAGAGAGATAGTTGCAAATGAAAGGATGATGAGTACCTCCTCACCCCTTGTTTATATACTTGTGAAATAGTTATGTACCAAAGTTACTAACTACCGTAGTAACTCAAGTTACTAGACTAAAAGTCAAGTCAAGTCAAAAAGTAGAAAGGAATATCCATTCACATGGGTATATTCCCCTAAGCATGTGGTCTTATCTTGACCCAACCACTAAGTCAAGGATTTCTTCACATGGGCTATCCTTGGACTAAAGAAGAATCCAAAACAAAAAGGCTTGCAGGCTCAAGAGTTCTCAACTCTTTCCTCAAAGCCAAACACCTAGGAATAATACCAAATCAACACACTAAAGTCCAAAATAGTGGTGCTCATCTTTTCTACTTCCTCTAAAGTAAGGTCCTCTCTATCTTAGCTATGACTAACTTTAGCTAACCATGACTAATATAGAACCATCCTTTATCTCTATATAAATAATATCTCTTAAGTACTTGTAATACCAAGCTAAATATCACAATTCTACACACATGCACAAATGGGTGTTACATTTACCCCCGGACTAAGTTTTCACTTTGTCCTCAAAGTGAAGGTCTCTCTACCTTCTATGGTACATCTTCAACTTATCATGGTTAATCCTATCAAAGTGTCTTCTTCCCAACTCCTTGAGATCATAGGTGTAATTGCTCCACACCTTCTCCACTATGAAAGGTCCAAAGTACTTAGGCAAAAACTTCTTTTGCACTCTCTTGAATCGAATGGAATCAAACAACATTACCCAATCACCTTCTTTGAAATTCTCTACCTTCTTCTTGCCTTGCCTCTTGTCATAACTCTCCTTTTGTTTCCTTTGGGCTTGCTCCACTCAAACCATAGCAACTGCTCTTGCCTTTTCCAACTCCATGAGTTGATCCTTCCTTGACTTCTCTGCATCACCTCCTTGTGCTTTCTTCAATCTCCTATGAATGCTTTGGAAGGTAGGAAGATCAAAGTGAATAGGTAAGGTAGACTCAATACCATATATAAATTGAAATGGAGAATATCCAATGGAAGTCTTCATGGTTATCCTATACTCCCACAAAACTGCATGAATCCTCTTGTCCCAATGATGTTTAGCCCCCTCCATTTCTGCATCTTTGGCCAACATCATGCACAAGGTCTGATTGGTTCTCTCTGCCAAGCAATTGGGATTTGGATTATAGGATGTAGTTACTCTATGTGTGATAGAGAAATGTTGTAGCATGGCTGTAGTAATGCTTCTTGTAAACTCTCCTCCTCTATCAGGAACCAACTCCAAAGGGCATCCAAACCTAGTGATAATGCGTTCATAAAGAAATCTACCCACTTCATCTTCATTCTTGTCCCTCAATGGTCTAGCCTCAACCCACTTGGTAAGGTAATCAGTAACTACCACAATGTAACGATTGTTCCTTGGAGGTCTATTGAGAGGACCTACAAAATCAATTCCCCACTTCTCAAAAGGTCCAAGCAATGGAATTGATCTAAGTGGTGGAGTGGATGTAGACTTTCTAGCAAAAGCTTGACAAACATGACAAGTTTTGCAATATTCAAGACAATCCTTGAAAATCCCTCTCCAATGGTAACTTGCATCTAGAATCTTGAAAGCAGTTACCTTTCCTGCAAAGTGTCCTCCACATACTAAACCTTCATGAAACTCCTTTATGAGTAGGATAGACTCTTCCTTACCCACTGCTCTTTGAAGTAGACCATCTGCTCCTTGGTGAAAAAGAATATCCTCCACCATTGTGTAAGGTCTAGATCTTGCTGCAAGGGCCTTCCTCTTCCTAATATGCATCCCTTCTAGATAGTTACCTCTTGTCACAAAATCCACAATCTCCTTGTACTCCATTGGAA
Organism: Lunularia cruciata; assembly: GCA_948567375.1. Classification (NCBI taxonomy): domain Eukaryota; kingdom Viridiplantae; phylum Streptophyta; class Marchantiopsida; order Lunulariales; family Lunulariaceae; genus Lunularia; species Lunularia cruciata. The sequence goes on along the minus strand of OX419762.1, from coordinate 57,563,188 downwards.
CCTCTTGAGTGACTAAGATTGTCATGAGCTCCTCATCCGGGAAGGAATCATCCATTGGCTCATCTCCATCATGATCATAGGCTTTAGATAACAAATCAGCATTTGCATGTTTCTTTCTTGGCCCATCCTCAATGGTGTAGTCATACTCAAACAAGAGTATCATCCACCTTGCTAGTCTCCCTTCAACATGAGGCTTGTTGAAGATGTACTTCAAAGCCTTGTGATCCATGACAATGGTGGTTTCCCCTCCAATCAAGTAGTGTCTAAACTTCTTGAGACCAAAGATCACTGCCAACCTTTCTCTCTCCGTGACAGAGTGGTTCTTCTCTGCTGAAACCATCTGCCTACTAGCATAAGCTATTGGATGATCATGCCCATCTTGGTCTAATTGACTAAGAGTGCATCCTATAGCTACATTAGAAGCATCAATGTAGAGGATGAAAGGCTTACTCCAATCAGGTTTAGCAAGAATTGGAGCTACAACAAGGGATTGCTTGAGCTCCTCAAAAGCTTTGAGAGCCTCCTTGTCCTCCAAAATCACCATGTAATCTACACCCTTCTTCATGTAGATGGTCAATGCATAAGCCTTGTTGGAAAATGAGAAGATGAACCTCCTATAGTACCCAACCATCCCCAAGAATTGGTGTAACTTTCTCAAGCTTGAAGGGAATGGAAGGTCTGAGATTTTCCTCACCTTCTCAAGATCAACTACTATCCTATCCTTGGACATGATGTGCCCCAAAAGTAGACCTTCTTCATATCCAAAAATGCACTTCTTTGGGTTGAGTGATGCATTTGCCTCATCCAAGCATTGCAAGACTTTGATTAGGTGCTCAAAGTGCTCCTCCTTGCTCCCATAGACACAAAAGTCATCAATGAAGTCTCTCACAAATTTCCCAATGAAAGGTTCAAATACCTTGTTCATGAACCGTTGGAATGTGGCTGGAGCATTGCAAAGCCCAAAAGGCATGACCTTGAAAGCATAAGTTCCCCAAGGTATGGTGAACGTGGTGAGTTGTTGATGCTCTGGTGCAATCTTGATTTGGTTGTATCCACTATAACCATCTCCAAAACTATACCTCTCATGACCTGCAACCTCCTCCAAGATCTCATCAATGAATGGCAATGAGTAGTAGTCCTTCTTGGTAACAACATTAAGCTTCTTGTAATCCACACATACTCAAAGCTTGCCATTCTTTTTCTTCACAATGACAATTGGAGACACCCATTCTGAGTTCTCCACCTCAAAGATAAATCTAGCCTCCTTGAGCTTATTAATCTCCTCCTTCACAACCAAAGATATTGGTGGGCTAATGCAACGTTGCCTTTGGTGGATTGGTCTTGCATGTGACTCCACCTCTATCTTGTGCTCCTCCAAGGTGACTTCCTTCAATTCCTTGTAACTAAAAGCAAACACATGGATGAACTTTTGGAAAATCTCCTCAAATCTCACCTTCTCCTCCTTGGTATCATTTGGACCATACTTGAGGGTAGATAACTTTCTCTCTACCTCCTCAAGTGTCAATGGTGATTTATCTGGGTCCTTCAAAACCTCAAGCTTAGGTGAAAAATCCATACCACACAAGGGATACACATCTGAATCAGATTCAGATTCATCCTCCTCCATGGAAGTCTCCTCCTCCATGCTTGTGTCCACACCTGAAGCTCCTTCTTCAGAATTTGATTCCCAATAATCAGAGGATGGTGTATCTGAATGTGAAGTGTTGGTGGTGTTAGTCACAAGAACTGTGACTCTATGGTTTGATGGCCCAATCCTCAAGTACCCTTTGTGCCATCGATCAGTTGTGCGTGCTGCTCTCAACCATGGCCTCCCAAGAAGTAAGTCATAGCTTGAATCCTTCAAGACTTGGAAAGTCATGAGATTTTGAACTCCCATAACTAAAACTACCACCTTATCCATCACCCCTACTTGTCAAACTTGTTGCTTGTTTGCTATGCTCACCACAAATGTTGAAGGTCTTGAGGGTATCATACCCAACTTCTTCATCAACCTTTCTGACATGGCATTCACTGTTGATCCTCCATCAACCAATGCATCCTTGATGTTATGACCATTCACTCTCACATCAATCTTAAAGGCATATTCACAAGCCTCCCATGGTGCTGGCTTGGTATCCACCACCCCCATTGATACTGGGACTTTTGCCTTCTTCTTCTTCTTGCTCCTTGTAGAACTCAAACCACCTCTAAGCTCCTTTCTCAAGGTAGGGTTCAAAGCAATCAATTGACCCACTGTGATGTTAGCCTTCTGACTACCAACATCCTCCAACACATTGTAGTTCCATTGTTGCTTTGAGATCAAGAAGTCCTCCATCCCCAACTTCTTCCTTGGAGTCTTTGATGTTGATGGTGTTGAGGTGCAAGTGTTCCTAGTAGACATAGGAGTGCACATCCTTGCTTGGAGTGAACATCCTCTGCAAAACGAGCTCTCTTCTTCTCTTGTGCCAAAAGCTCCAAATTAAGACCCTTGGAGTTTGAGCACTCTCCTTTCTCATACTTGCTCTCAACCACATCTATGGATGCTATCCCATTACCTTTGTTGGGATAAGGAGCCACTTGGGTTTCACTACCTCCCTCTTTCCCTCTATTGGCTCCCTCATAACCCCTTCCTCCATGGTAAGTGGAATTTGGGCAATTCCTTTGGATATGGCCTCTTCCTCCACAACCAAAACAATTTCTATCATTGAAATTGTTGGCTGGCTGGCCGGCCTCCTCTATATGGATAGTTTCCGTAACTCCTAGGCCCTCTCCCTACATTTTGATCCACCTCTCTCTTCTCCCATAGTTGCACCACATTGATCTTGAGATCCGCAAGTTGTTCCGTGATGGTTTGGAGTGGATCTTTTGGTGGAGGTGCAAGAATTGGAGCAACTACTACTTGTGGTGCAACCCTTGTCACCAAAGTATCAGAAGTTCCACCATACTTGTAGCCTTGGGGAGGATGCACAACCTCCTTCACCATCAAATCACTCTCATCCCCTTCCAAACTCTCCTCCATACGAATTGCGATCTTGATAGCTTCAACCTTAGAAGAAGGTTTTCATATCTCACCTTGCTTCTAATTTGTGGTCTCAACCCTCCCACAAAATTCTTGGTGAGCATGGCCCCTATGCCAATCATTGTAGTCTTCACATCATCCCCACCCTTCCTCAACACTATGCAAAATCTGGACTCCAACTTTTCCACTCTTTCCACATAGAATCTCACTTTCTCTCCATCTCCTTGCTTGAGAAATGTAACCTCACTCATCAATCTCTCATAACTCTTATAAGGAAGAAAGTTCTCAATGAGTGCTGAAGTCAAAGTCTCCCAAGACTCCTCTTCCCCATCTCTCCTCTCTCTCTTTTGGTATTTTGACTCATACCATGTAAGTGTTGCATCCTCAAAGAAATCTGGTAATAATGAGGCCCACTCATTCTTCCTCCTCTCATTGTTTCCTATGCAAGCTCTCTTGAAGTCTCTCACAAAGGCCTCCACATCTTATCCATCCTTGCCAAAGCAAACCAAAAGTTTCCCCACCTTAATCCCTCACTATCTTTCTTTTCTCTCAAATTTTTTTTTCTCTTTTCTTTTCTCTCACTCAATTACTAAAAGAGTATATACATAACTAACACCATCTGAGAATAATCCACTCTAGGGAATACAAAAGGTTCAGGTTGCTCCAAGATTTCTATAGCAACATCAAATCCTAGAGTGCATATTAATCTAACTCTCATGGATAGTTTATCCATAAGTTGAAAGATTATCTCCATCACTAATCTTGAGAACTAGCTGATGAAGGTGGTATTATTTCTGTAGCTATACTAAGACTCTCTCCAAGATCCTTTACCAAAGTTTCCAAAAGTGCTTTTACTCCACTACACTCATGTCTTTTTGGAAGTCCTTCAACTCCACAAACCTCACACAACTCCTTGGTCTTAGATCTTCTCCCTCCCAATCTTGGTGAAGAAGGTCCAACATGCAAACCCAAGTCAAGTAAGCCTCTCCTTTCCCTCAATCTCTTGCTCTCAAAGGTCAATGGACATGAACTTGCCTTATGTCCCTTCTCTCCACATAGAAAGCACTTAGACTCACTCTTTCCTCCAAGAAGTGTAGGTTTTTGGATCCTCTCAATGCTCTCTTCAAATTCTATTGTAAACTCTCTTTTCCTCAAATCCACCCCTACAATCACCTCAAACCCTTGGGTAACCTTGCATAATCTCAATTTCCACTCTTGATGACCCTCCATGTTCCCAAGATGAATCTAAACACTCAAACATGCTTTTTGTTGATCTCAAACTCTTCATGCATGAGATTTCCACTCTGTAGAATTGACCCTTCCTCACAATGTCACTCAAATCTCCCAACCAGTATGCCAAAGTCCTCTGAAACTTTTCACACTTGATCAAAACTCTAGGGTGTCTCTCTTTGCAAAATTTCAGATCTTTTCATTGAGCCATTTGGCCTAGACACCTTTCTATTCAGCACACATATTTCAGATTTGGTCTGAAAACCACACCCCTCACTTCAAAAACTCATAACTCCTGCGCAAGAATGATATCTCTCTAATTTTTGTGGCAGCAGGTAGGATACAATGTAATGAATTTTCTTGGAAATTTTCAGAACAATTCACTAAAAATTGAAGAAATGGCAGACTATGTACAATTTTCCAAAGAGCATGCAGTTGCGGGAGCACTTTACCCTATCAACTTTCAAAAATTCTAGCCCAGTGCGCATAGTAGCTCTCACCATAATTTCAAGTGTGCTAATTGAAAAATAACCCAAGCTATCATGTGTAGAAATTTCAAGTCCAGATCTCAAACTTGAGATTTTGCCCAAAATCACCTTAATCTCCAAAATCTGCAATCCACCTCACACAATCTCTCCAATTCCTCTCATGTGTACAAGATGTACAAAATCACCTCAAAGACATCATAATGAACTACAAGGTATACAAATGGATCTTGGTTCTCTAACATAAGTTCAGCCCTCTCCTCTCCTAATGTTCTCTCCAAGTGAGCTCTCATAGCCTTCTTCTACCTAATGTAGAATTGAACGCGGAACATTATCTTGCCTTCTAGAGAGGGCCCGGCAACGGAACCAAAAATGTGAGCCAGCCTGTCTCTCACTCAGGATGAACCTCCGATGGCTATTATGGTAGCGCACCATGGACTAAGAAGGCAAGGAACCCCAACTCCATCATACTCCTCCAAGGCTAACACTCAAAGACTCAAGACATTGCTCACAAGAGAACTCAATGAGAGAGAGATAGTTGCAAATGAAAGGATGATGAGTACCTCCTCACCCCTTGTTTATATACTTGTGAAATAGTTACGTACCAAAGTTACTAATTACCGTAGTAACTCAAGTTACTAGACTAAAAGTCAAGTCAAGTCAAAAAGTAGAAAGGAATATCCATTCACATGGGTATATTCCCCTAAGCATGTGGTCTTATCTTGACCCAACCACTAAGTCAAGGATTCCTTCACATGGGCTATCCTTGGACTAAAGAAGAATCCAAAACAAAAAGGCTTGCGGGCCCAAGAGTTCTCAACTCTTTCCTCAAAGCCAAACACCTAGGAATAATACCAAGTCAACACACTAAAGTCCAAAATAGTGGTGCTCATCTTTTCTACTTCCTCTAAAGTAAGGTCCCCTCTATCTTAGCTATGATTAACTTTAGCTAACAATGACTAATATAGAACCATCCTTTATCTCTATATAAATAATATCTCTTAAGTACTTGTAATACCAAGCTAAATATCACAATACCACACACATGCACAAATGGGTGTTACAGATCAGGCAATGTAGTAAGGAGAACCATCTTAGAACCCAAAACTTGCAATTGAAGTACTTAGAGAGGCATTGAACCTAGTCAACAATGAAGCCACATTATTATTAAGGATGATGAATAACTACAACATTAAGTCTTACAAGGGGCAATGTTCTATGAGAGTAGTAGAGAACTTGATCTCCATAATGAATTGATATTTCCAATTGTTCTCAATGGAGATCATTGAGCATGTTGCAGGTATGTTTGCATGTGGGTACTTGACTGACAAAGCCCTCACATGGTATGATGCTTGGGAATGATCAATGTTGGTAGAAAGAAGAGAGTTCATGTGGACAGCAATGCAAGAAGGATGTTGATGAATTTCCAATCTATAGATTCCATGCAAATAGGCCAAATCTGACTATGGGGATTGAAACAAAGGAATAGCATACAAGAGTACATGGAGGCGTTTCTTCATCTACAAGTCACAATAACCAACATGAGTTCAATAGAGGCTCTGGACAATTTCAAACGAGGATTGAAGGAGAGGATTTGCCAAGAAGTCATGGTACAAAATCCTTGCATTGTGTTTGAAGCCATTGCTTGTTTTCAAAGAATAATGGAGGCACTTGGATGAGGTGAAGGAGTAGTTCTATCTCCACATTATCAAGCTAAAATGCCACATGTGGGTGGACCAATACTTATGAAATTGTGCAACCTTTGGTTTCAAGACCAAGGAGCACAATCACTTCAAGGAAAGCAAGGATGTGTAGAAGAACAGAGAGATGGAGTCCCACAAGGAGAAGGAACTAAAGGAGAACAACATTGTTGCTACAATTGTGGTCGTATTGGGCACATATCCATCAATTGTTGTGCTCGTCTCCCTTGGCCTCCATACAAGCAATCTTTGAACAACATGGAGCAGCACACCAAAGAAGAGGATGTGGAAATCATCTCAAAAAATGAAGGTCACAAGTAAGTGTACCTTACAACCTTATTGGCTCAATAGGGAAGCAAAAAAGCAAGGAGAGGAAGAAGACAAGTGCGCAAAGATCTAGAAAAGAAAACTCAAAATTGATTGTTGTGAATGGAGTCCTAGAAGGCAATCAGGTGAGAGTATTGATAGATCTTGGAGCAATAGAGAATTTCTTATCTTGCTCTATTGCAATAAGATTGGGGATGGATCTAGAGAAGGATGAGAGCAAAGAAGTAGAGTTACCTAATGGGCAAACAAAAAGATTGAGTTGTTACCTAGAAGGGTAGCACTCTCTATAGGAGTATCAAGAAGCAATTGAGTGGTGAGTGATACAATTAGCTCATTATGATGCAATCTAAGGCATACCATTGGATGTAGCATTACAACCCTATAGTAGATTGGAGGAAGAAAGTATTGAGCACCCACCAATAAACAATCATTGGGTTAAAGAAAAGTCACAATGGTAAGAAATGCTCTCTATGTCAAAGGAACAATAGCTATCTATAAGATAGATAGATGTTTTATGGGTCTAATATGAGAGTCAAGCGGGCACAACTCAATGGACAAATTCTTGAGAAATTGAAGGATGTAGTAAATTAGTTTCAAGATATCTTTCCAAATGATCTACCCTTAGGATTACCACCAAAAAGGAGAGTAGATCATAAATTTGAGACACTTCTGCACCTCCATGTAAGGCCCCATATCGTCCACCAACTCATGAGTTGGAGGAGTGTAAGGCTCAAGTTGAGGATATGTTATAGAAAAGGTTTATCCAACCCAGCATATCACTATATGGGGCTCTTGTCTTGTTTGTGAAGAAAAGGATGGTACAATACCCATGTGCATTGACTATCGGGCCTCAATCTACAAACAATGAAGAAAAAATACCCCTTATCTTGCATAGATGACCTATTTGATCAACTCAATGGAGCAAAACACTTCACCAAATTGGACCTACAAAGTGATTACAATCAAATCCGGATTAAAGATGTATACAAAACCACCTTTTGAACCAAGTATGGCCACTTTGAGTACCTTGTGATGCCATTTGGCCTCACCAATGCACCTGCCACTTTCATGAGTCTGATGAATGACATATTTTGTCCATATTTGGATATGTCTATTATTGTCTTCCTAGATGGCATCTTAGTATATGATAGGATGATGTTGGAACACAAACAACACCTACAAGAGGTCCTCCAGATTCTAAGACAAAATCAATTGTATGCCAAAATCTCAAAGTGCAAGTTTGACAAGTCAGAAGTAGATTACTTGGGGCATAGAGTAAGTGCAAAAGGTATCCAAGTATTAACATATAAAGTAGAGGTCATTCAAAATTAGAGTGCTCTAGAAGATCATATTCAACTCAAGAGCTTCTTGGGGTTGATGGGGTTATATCAATTGATTTTTCAAGGACTTCTTCAAGGTTGCACAACCTTTAATGACACTACTTGGCAAGGGGAAGAAGTGGATGTGGGAAACCACACAAGAGTTGGCCTTTCAAGAATTGAAAGATGCCTTACTACATGCACCAATCTTGAAATGGTATGACCAAAACATCCAATCAAGTTGGCACAAATACATCAAGCATAGCAATAGGAATAGTCCTATAACAAGAGTGGCATGATAGATGGCATCCAAGTGCATATTTCTCTTGAAAGCTATTATCGGCAGAATGCAACTATCACATCGTAGATCGAGAAGAGTTGGGCATTGTCCTTGCCACCAAGCATTGGAAACACTATCTTGGCGAGAAGAGAAAACACAAGTGAAACTTGTGTTTTCTCTTTTTTATCTCTCTACTATCCCTTAAAATTACACCCAAGTGGATCCATACCTACACTAGTGAATCCACACCAACGTGAGCAAGTAGACCAACCATCCCGCCCACAAGCAAACCCATCCATTATGCAAGCAAGCTTGTGTGTTTATAGGTAAATCAAACCATTCAATGTAAGAAATTCAGTAGTTCTATGAGCAAACTTGTCATTTTATAAGCATTTCATTTCACATGCACTTCATTGCAAGAAAAATATTTATTACTTGAAACAATTACATTATAATAGCACATCACTATCATGTGCAATAGAATTGCAAGAAGCACAATTGAGGATTGGATGATTAATACTCCAATTTAATATTCCAAGGACATGAGAACCTCCAAGAAAACATAGGAGAATAAACACAAAGCTTTACACTCAATACAATGATGCCTCAAAGGAGCACTTTGTCTTTATTATATAGTAAAGAGGATCCACTCAAAGGAAGTTCCACCCTTGGATTAGATACATGGATTGGTGACATGTTGGTGAGCTCCACCGTTAGATTAGTTGCTTGGATGGGTGACTTGTTGGTCCTTGTCCTATCTGCTTGGTCAAAAAAGTTCTACCAGAATGAATCTTTAGGGAATCTTCCTATAGGAAACTCAAAATTGCATGGATGAGGTACCATTAGAAATTTCTTGATGAGAAAATAGTGGTGGAGAGAGGGCCATCTATTTTGCCTACGGAAGTAAAATTTCCATTTTTGAGGCCTAATTCATCTGTTTAGGCCTCTAAAATTGGCTTTGAAGTTTTCAAGGTGTTTTTGGGTCTTGCTCTATTCATGGAAGTACTCCTTTGTTGACACCTCAATCTGATCTACTTAGTTCATCATAAATAGCATCCTTCCAGATGTTACCAAGCCAATTTCCACCTCTAGATAATATGTCTAGCTACTAGGATTACAAGAGCTATAAGCAAGAGGAGCTTCTATTTCATCTACTTGTGAAAATATACTAACTATGCTCTTAATTTCTTACCGGTTTTTCCCAACATTAGTTAATTCCAAAGACATTTCATATTGTTGCTTGGATTTAGCTATCCTCTCCTTGAATCTCAAGCTTGAGCTTTTGATCCCTCTTTAACTTCACCTTAACAAAGATTTTTCTATATTCACTTCTTTGAGCATCAATCTAAACCAATTTGCACCTCTTCTTGGCTTCCAAAGAATAGATCTTCAGTTTTATATGACTAGCCATGTCTTAGACACAAGAAGTGAGCATATGTTAATTCTTTGAATTTGCTTTATAAGACTTCCTCCTCTTGTAGGGTTCACTATCATGCTCATGCTCTCCTTCTCAATCCCTTGAATCTACTCCATCATTATTTCCTTTGTCTCTTACTTGTGCAAGCATCTCCTCTTGTGCTCTTGGAATCTCTTCTTGTGTTCCTTTGTGAAATTGGAACATCCTCCTCTTTGTGAAATCTAAAAGTTTCACTTGATGCATACACACATGGACTCAACTTGAGAACCCTATCTGCACTCTCCTCTTGCATACTTGGAATTGTCATTGATATTGATATGTGCAAAGGAAAGAATTATGTTCCAAACAAAGGAGTGTATTGTCTTGACATTTCTCCTCCTCCTTTTTGGATATCACTCTGCACATTTCATTCTCTTTGCCCCACCATTAAGAAAGGTTCAACTCACTCTCCATACCCAAACTTACAAGCACATGGGGAGATATATTTGCTCTACTCCCACACATAGCATCCATTCCGAACAAATGAGACAAGATTGTTCAATTTATCCTCTATAGTGGTCCATCTGCATGTTATCTCCTTATCATGGAGACCTTCACTTCTGGACTTGTCCTTCCAATTCCAAACTGTTTTGTAGGAGTTCAAAAAATAGGCCCATTTCTTCTTCAATTTCCCTCCATTTATGGATACTAGAAACTCATTACCAAATCTCATGAGAAAAGTGGCCATGTAACTAAAGGTGGTATTCTTCTGAATGGATTTCCTGCTACTGCCATTGTGGATCTGTTTAAAGTGCTCCAAGCTTCTAGATAATCAAGAATTTGATATTAATGATATGAAATCATCTGAATCCATCTTAATCACGTGTTGCTTTAAATCATGTTGCTTTAAATGGAGTGATAAAGTGAACGCATGTTGCGAAGCAGACCAATTTCAAGAGTTCCTGAAATCCTATATTTAATGAATGTGGGAATGGAGAAATATTGATGCGCTATGTGTGGGATGGAATGAAGGGATTGGGAAGATGATCAACATTTGCTAATCCCCATGGGTGGGCATTCCATGGTCACTAAACTAATATTTTAATTTCCATGTGTGGGTTTTGAAAATTGGCACACCATGAATTTCTCCAAGCAAGCGTACCATGAAATTCTCCAAGTTTGCGATGTTATGTGAAAATTTACAATTTGCAAATTGGCACTATAATTCAATCTAAATTTGTATTTGGGCTGCTTAGGTTGGCTTTCAATCCCTTTTTGAATGTTAAGAATAGAACCATAGCCCGCGCATTGCTTTTGCTGGATTGAAATCCCTCTTTAAGACTCATGATTTCAAATTCTTACTGGAGGTGTCTGAATCCCCAATTTTTGTCACATGTTTGGATAAAATTTACATTCAGCACTGTTAATAAAGATTACTCCGGAATCTCAACCTAAACAACTCCTAGTGGCATGTTAGGATAGGTTTACACTCAAAAGCGTTAATGAACATTAATCGTAATTCTTGGCGTAAATAACCAAGAACCCCCAAATTCAACGCGAACTTGAATGTCTGAAACGGCCTGGAAAATTCTGCTGTAGCCTTTAAAACTTAATTACATACCATTCACTTTTGGACTCTTTTTCTTTACGAGAGGTACCCTAGAAAATTTTACGGGGCATGTAATTTTACCATAAGCCTCCCGTAGATTCCAGAAGTGAAACCCACAGTGTCCGAACCACCGAAATGACTTCACTTCCCTCGCAATTCCATACATACGCAATTGAGTCCTCTATTGTTATCAACCAGTGCGTCCTGTGCCCCTTCTAGTTGAAAAAATTACTAAGTCGGGAGGATTGATAAATTACCTTAGAGCTTAGATTAGAATTCTCGTCTGATGCTTTCCATGGGTCTTTGGATAAAGTAGCTCTTTAGAGAAAGTCCTCGTTTGCTGCTTTGCACTCCGGGTCCCGACAGTGATGACTACCAGACACCGGCTTAATTGCACACTTTCTGCATTCGTGCGAGGAGAGAAGACGAGCATCTCGTGATATCCCCATATAAATGGACGATTGACACTATTATTTGAAGTTCAGCAGGGAGTATTGGTTTCCCTCTGCAGATCAGCCTCTGCAGATCTGGACGGCGTAAAATTCTGTGATAACGAAGGCTCTCCTGTTGGCTCCTCTTCTCCTGTTTGTTACCTGCTATCTAGAAAACCCCGATTTGACAACCCTTCAGTCAGAAGAAGGACTTTAACATCCTGCAAAACGCGAATCCTTTTTTGGCAGTCCTTCTGATACTTCCGGACTCTTGAAGAGCTGCGGCAGATTCTTTTCGTGATCATGGGCGGGTTTCAAGAATTCTTCTGTGCAGTGATTTTGGTTTCAGCCACCTTGATCGCGAATGTGCAAGCAGGTTTTAATGTGCAAGAATACTTTGAGTTCATTCCAAAAGAAGACACCATTGCGTTCCAACCGGGAGGGTACGAGCCAGTTGCTAACAAGGGCATAGGATATGTGAAGAACAATGATGCAGTACGAAGCGACGGCAAAGTCATTGGAAAAGTTCGCGGCATGTACTTCTACACTGGCGTTGACACAATCGAGGATATCGTAACTGTTACATTCCGCAACCTAGGCGGTTCGATCAACTTGCGGGGTATATGGAGAATGACCGCAGACGGTCAAGCCGATAAGGAACATGAGGAGCTGAGCATTGTGGGAGGACAAGGGTCCTTGCAATACGCGAGCGGTGTGGTGTACTACAACCTAGTGCAGTCTTCTCCGCAAACAGTGTTTAAGGTTAGATGCGAGATCAGTTATCCTAGTTATCTCTACGATGAAATGGGAGCACAGATCGTCAACCCTGCTGAAGAGAAAATGAATCTGCTTTCATCTAACAAAACCAGAGCAGAATTTTGGGCTGAAAAGGATTACCCATTACAGGCAGTGAAATCATCGATGAGAAGGCTGTAGCTTCGGTATCCGAGGCTGAATGTGCAACTGTTAGATGTTGTTCGTGGAGTCTGAGCATAATATGCACGGACCAGGCGGAAAGCTAGCAAAATTACTTTGCTAGGTAGTGCACTTTCGATCACAATCATGTTCCATCCAGCTTCTGTCTCAGGCTTACGCAGCGCCAGTGGTGTCATTCTTAAGTAGCTCAGACGTTCACATGGCCCGTATATGCATGCAACTGTGTAACATGACAATGTAGGCTTTGTATTCTGTCACCTGCACTCGATTTTCCAGCGTGCATCTGAGCTCACGTGGAACTGTGAATGTTAAAAGCCCGTCTATTCGACTATTGAGACCAGAAAATAAAAGCAAGGGATGCCTTGGCTGTTTTTTGATTTTAAATATTTCTATACGGTCTAGATCAAATGTAGAAGATGATAATCACCTCACAGTAGAAGTCATTTTATTGATAATTCTCTATTAATATATTACATTGGTTGTTTCATTACTATCTTTTTAAGTTTACAAATATTTGCATATTGGATCAATGTGATTCGTTCCAAGAATTCAATTTAATTCTCACAACAAATCGAATTTTATATTACCATATCAAACTAACCCAATAAACGAAATCAAATAAAGTCCAAAAGAGTACCTAAGTTAACATCACTTCATCATCACTTCATCATCACTTCATTACATCAATTCTAACATGGTACACAAACCATATTTAATCCATCAATCATATATTCGCTTACATTATAGACTAATCATTTGGATGAATTTTGTACTCGCTTGCAAGTAAGGAATTCGGGTCAACTCTCAACCGTGGTGCAAAATTCGAGTTCTGGATAGTAAACATCTCTCCTGGTCCACTCTCTTTTAGTGAGAGCGGTGGCAGATCAAGATAAGGCAAAGTTTATGCATCCCTCATAGTTGAATAACCCATGTGCCCTTTGAGAGTTAAGGCCTTACTTTTGATAGGACCTTGAGAGGAGAGGGAAGGGGGAGAGAGAAAGGAGGCGAATAATGGAAGGTTATTCTAGAGTTTTGGAGAGTTCACCTGAATACATCACATGAATGAATAGTAGATTCTGTTTGTTTTCCAATATCAGTTCCATTGGTATCTAGATGAAAGGTTACCGAGAATTGAGTAGAAAGTTATGAGTATTTCTAGGTTTTTTAGGGTTTAGAGTGATTATGTGATGGGTAGAGAATTTTCATTTTTAATTGCTTGGTATTAATGCTTGAGTTACATGGGAATTTATTTTGAAAAACTTTTGAAATGAAAATTGAAAGTTAAAAGAGTTTATAACTTTTAGGATTTAGAGAGATTGTATTTACTCATGTGAGTTAGGATGTGAGGGATTGTGGTTTTGCAGATATGGGAAGATATGGAGAGGAACATCATGTGTTATGATCATTATTCTTGTGCAAGCCATGGCTACACTTCCACATGTGATGCCGCCTAGGGTGGGTCGGGATACACCATACGCCGTTTCTCACCTACACTTTACCTTGCAAGGGATTAAGACCTATTTGTGAAGAATGCACAAGGACTATGGTTGGACCACTTGGGATGCTCACATGAGGTGAGAGATCACATTAACAACAATGACACTTGGGATTATGCATGTTTCCTTTATCCCTTTATTGACCATTCCTAGGATACTGTTGAGTTGGGGGAGTGGTTAGTATCTCAAGTAGATTGTATCTGGGGTTTACTTGAGACTAGTTTTCCATGTCCACATCTATTCCATAGGCTACTGTAATACCAAGAGCTAGCCATATGATCTAGATGTGAAATTTGGTTTGGTAACATCTAGAATGATTTTATGCATGATGGACAAAATAGATCAGATAGAACTGTAACCAAAAGAGTACTTCTACAAATAGGGCAAAAACCAAAATAGACTTGAAAACCTTAGAACCAATAGCTAGGCATATGATTTAAAGGTGAGAATTGGTTTGGTAACATCCAGAAGGATATTACACATGATATACTAAATAGATCAAAATGACATATCACCAAAAGGGGACTTCTACTAATTGAAATATGCCTGAAATCTTTGAAGGCAAATTTCAGAGGCCTAAATTAATGAATTAGACCTTGAAAATGTGCAGATCCCCCCCAACCCTCTAAATGGAAGAAAGGTTGGCCTTCACTCTCCCTTGGTTTGTCTTGTCAAGAGCTTTCCAACGGTATCTCATCCACGTGATTTTGAGATTCATAAGGAATATTCCCTAAAAGATTCTCTTTGGTCAAAGTTGGTTTGACCAACCAGATAGGACCAAGATCAATATGTCACTCATCCAAATAAGTAATCCAAGGGTGGAGCTTGCTGACATCTCACCTATCTATATGCCTAATCCTATGGTGGAGCTTCCTTGGAGGAGATCCTCGTTGTCTATATAATAAAGAGAAGGTACTCTTTTGTGGCATCAAAGTTTGAGTATGAAACTTATACTTGTGCATCTGTGTTCCTTGCTAACCTCACAACATTATAGCTACCCTATACACTCCATGATGAGGCTATATAGGCTTATCGCCTACCACTTGATCATTTGGCACATGATCCTTTGGATGAGTTAGCATGGTTCTTATTCCCCTTACTCCCTCAATGGTGTCTTCATTATGCTAGAGGGAGACATGCGAGGCATAGAGAGGTGGCTGTTAGATTTTTTCAATTCCAAGTGGAGGATTGGGTTTCTCTACAAGAGGAGTTGGTTAGGTCTACCACAAACTCCACTCAGTTACGATGGTGTAGGACATTGGGTCAAATAAGAAAGTCTAGTAGAGAAGCACAAGCGTTACATCCTTTGTCTATGAGTAGTCCCACTGATGAAACTATCTCTTCCCTATGATCAATCCATCTTATGGCAAGAGAGTGAGTACCATTAGAGGTCTTAGATTATCAACCTAAGCAACTCTAATATCTTGATAAGTTGCTTTCTGCACAAGCATTGTTCACTATCCCTCACCTCTCCTAAGGAGGCTTGTCAGAGATGGTTTATGAGAATATTAGAGATTGCTTTTAGGGAGATGATCCTTGTAGTGGATTTACCAAGATGTTTTAGGTGGCTGCAATTATAGTGAGGGGAGATATTCCTACATCAATTAGTCAAGTGTTAGGGGCTATTCAACTTCTTGCTTGGAGAAAGCAAGGGGCATTAGACAGATTGTTATCAGATAAATCCTTTTGCACTTGGTTGCCACACCATTGTCCTTCAACATCAATCTCACTTTTGAGAGCACCTCAATCCACATCAATTTGGAGTAGTTATACCTAAAGGTGACAAGGCTATTTCCCTAGGCATCAAGGCACTTCCAAATATCCATTTGGAGTGGGTTGTCCTACAGGTGGATGTTGCAAATGCTTTTAATAGCATCTCTTGGGCATCCATCTTTAGAGAGCTTATGGAGGCTGGTGGATCCTTGGTGAGTCTCATTCTCTTTGTGTGGTTGTTCTATGGCTCTCTTGCTTCCCCTTCCTACTAGCATGGGTGGTCATAAGAGGGGATCATTGTCTTGGAGTCACTTGTTTGTACACAATAGGGAGATTCTTTAGGGGACCTTTGTTTGCCATGCCAAGCTTTCTTATCTATTACTTTGGCCATGCTAGGTTGTGTATTTCCTTCCTTAGCAGACAATACACACATTGTGTGCCCCGCAGATCAGATTAGGCAGGTCTTTTATCACTTGACTACCAAGCTACATCTTGTAGTCTTGAGAGTCACGGTGTCAAAGTGTAGAGCATGGTCCCCTTTGGGTATCCCTCCCCACCTTGAGCTTCCAGAGGGGTGTGTCACATCTATAGATGGACTATGTAGTTTTGGAGTGCCAATAGGATCCAAGGATTTTTTCACATGCTCCTTAGATGTTGCCCTTATAGAGGATATTCTCCATGTGGATGACCTTCCTCTACTAGGAGATCTGCAAGTGGCATTTGGTATACTCTTCTCTAGTATTGCCCATCAACCGACTTACCTTCTTTGCATAATTTCCCCCTTCCTTAACTTTCCTATCATGTTTGAGAGCTTTTGATAGGAGGATTATGGGAGTATTTGGTGATGTCATTGGACTAGGGACATGTGAGTGTGTGATTGGCCATTTGGAACATAGACATACATCTCTATAGATCTTGTATAGAGGAGTATGTCTATTATCTATGGATAAAATGGCACCTATAGCAATTTTGGGTAGTTGGGCTCTCTTGATCTCCTACTTTCCTCCCATTTTGTGGTTACTCCTAGGCCAATTTGGAGATTTATGTGACCAAGGTGGAGGATGGATCCTTTTCTCTCCAATTGTTATTGCAGCATATGGGATATGATCTATCTCCATGGGCATGGGAGGACCTTCCATCCTTTGCTTCACTATCGTTAGATTGGACCAAAGGTTTGTAATCTTCCTTGATGGAGCAACAATGTGAGTATATGCTACATTCTCTCTTAGTTGATTCCTCAAGCCACTAGAGCATTTCTTTGCTCTTGCTCCGGCAAGTGTGCAAGCTCTTGGATACTAGCTTGACTATGCATTAGGGCATTCTGACTTGCTCCAATCACTTTCTCTACAATGATGACGTAGTCAAATGGTCCATCCATTTGCATCTTTGTTACTCATTTGTGAGTGTGGTTCTAAACTAGATGAAGCAGCAGTCCATATGACACAATGTCCTTATGGAGAATAGAGGATAGCTTCACATCGTGCCATCAAGGATATAGTGTTTACTATGGCACAAGAGAGTGGATGCTTTTCTTGGAGGGAGCATTCATATTCTTTATAAATGACACGTATCATAGCAGACTTATACTTGGTTTCTAATAATCAAGTGATAGTGGTGGATTTTGTGGTTACAGACCCTATGCATGATGTATTTTTGGAAGGAATGATTACTCATCCTCTTGGATGGGCAGCAAGTGGATCAACAACACGCAAGGTCTCCAAATACAGGGGTATGCAGCGAGGTCATCTCTTTGTTCTTCTAGCCTTGGAGTTATATGGAGTGATGGACATGGCATTTGACACATTTGTCAAGGAGTGCATGAGAGCTTATCATATTACATGCCAAGAGGTACCACTCTCACTCTCATACTTTGTAGCATAATTTAGACAGCGTGTGTTTATTACTCTACAAAGAGCATAGGCTGGTGCAATCCCTAGGAGAGCAATCACTCTAGATGATGATTCTTTTGAATGCTCTAGTAGTTTGTAGACCTTATGACTTGCATAGCTCATACATCTTAGGTGCAATAGGGCAGATTCTCATATCAATACTATTGGGGCCTAGCCCCATTCCACCTCATTTGTCTCTCCCTTGTCCGGCTTGATGGAGTCTTCCTATCCTTCATTTGTTTTATGTGGTTGCCTCTTCACTCTGAGAGCACATAACTCATTTTGACATTTGATATGGATATCTAAAGGATATCTTAGGTGTAGTCTAAGACATGTGCCATTTGAGAGTGGGGCTTAGCCCCATTTTACCTCTTTTTTTCTCCCTTGTTTAGCTTGATGGGATCTTCCCATCCTTTGTCTAAGCGGTTGCTCTTTTCACTTTGAGGGCACATAACTTATTTTGACATCAAATATGGATATTGTGAGAATATCTTAGGTGTAGTATCAGACATGTGCCCTTTTAGAGTAATGAGCACATTTGCCCTTTTAGAGTACATAACTTATTCTAACATCAGATATGGATATCGTAAGGATATCTTACGTGCAATATCAAAAGAAGAAGGCGACCGTGTGGGAAAAACAAAGGATAGGAAGATCCCATCAAGCCATACAAGGGAGAGACATAAAAGGTAACATGGGGCTAAGCCCCAATAGAGTCTATATGAGAAATCTGCCCTACTGCACCTAAAATATCTGAGCTATGCAAGTCGTACGGTCTACACACAACTAGAGCATCCAAAGAAACATCACCTAATGTGATTGCTCTCCTATGGATTGCACCAGCCACTGCCCTCTGTAGAGCAATGGACACACGCTGCCTAAAATATGCTACAAAGTATGAGAGTGAGAGTGGTACACCCTGACACCTAACATGATAAGCTCTCACGCACTCCCTGACAAATGTGTCAAATGCCGAGTCCATGCTCTATATAACTCCAAGGCTAGAGGAACAAAGAGGTGACCTTGCTGTATACCCCTATATTTGGAGACCTTGCAACCTGCTGCTGCACTCGTGGCACATCCAGGGGATGGGTAATCACTCCCTCCAAAATTGTATCCCGTGTAGGGTCCGTGACCACAACATCTGCTACTGTCACTTGATCATCTCAGACCAAGTATAAGTTTGCCCTAACACGTGTCGTTTGCAAAGCATATGAACTCTCACTCCAAGCCAAGTATCCACTCTCTCGTGCCATAGCAAACACTATGTCCCTAATGGCATCATGGGTAGCTATCCTCTGTCCTCCAAAAGGACATTATGTCATGTGGACTGTTGCTACATCTAGTGTAGAACCACACTCACAAGTGAGTAATGAA
Organism: Lunularia cruciata; assembly: GCA_948567375.1. NCBI lineage: Eukaryota > Viridiplantae > Streptophyta > Marchantiopsida > Lunulariales > Lunulariaceae > Lunularia > Lunularia cruciata. The sequence continues at coordinate 57,543,981 of OX419762.1, read as the reverse complement.
GATGCATATGGGTGGACCAAACCTAGGTGAAACCTCATCGTTGTAGAGAAAGTAATTGGTGCGAGTCGGAATATCTAATGCATGGTCGAACTAGGATCCAAGAGCTTGTACCCTTGCCGGAGCAAGAGTGAAGACGTGCTCTAGTAACCTGAGGAATAAATGAGTCGATTAAGAGTGACTGATGTTCACACTATCGTTTCATCAAAAAAGATTATAAATCTCTAGTCCAATCTGACGGTAGTGAAGCAAAAGGTGAAAAGTATCATTTGTGTACCTTGCGGAGATCTCTTAAGTATAGTAGAAAGCAAATTTCTCCTAGTGATAGAGGGTTAGTTTCATTTTACTCCCTTTGATTACACACTCGTAACGTTTGATTGGGTTTTCCCATCCTCCGTGTATGAAATCGCCTTTTTCTTTTTGAAAGCATAGGTACGGACATACGCCTGCGGGTTGGGTCAGCAAGCACTTGCACTTTAATATTTGATACAATCCAGTTTGACTGGTTAGATCCTTAGTGTCACAGAAGAATGACGAGGTGATCAATTATTTCCAGCCGGGAATAATTGGACGGGCACCTGGAATCTTGCTCCCAAGGGGATTCGAATCAAAGACCTTCGGCTCTTAAGAGCAAGGCTCTAATCAGGTGGGTTGTGGTGGGTAACATTTAATACCTGTACGTGGATCCAGCAACTCTATACTGAAATAGAGAAAGTGGAATGACAACTAAAGACCTGAAGGACACCCAGCAAAGCTCTATCTCCACCGGGAAAGGACCTCGAATATTCTTTTCACGATGAATGAGGGAATCAACCCTGGGAATCTTAAGGCCACGAGAGAATAAAGGGGTGAGCCGAAACTGGGTAAAAACACAATTACGGGGCTCTTGAGATAGCAAGAAGGAGGGGGAAGACCCCGTCGAGCGTACAAAGCAAAGACATGGATGGTAAAAGGAAGTTGAGCTCGAATAGTATCGATAAGAGAAATCTGCACTGCGGCTACTATCGATACTATCGATGAGAGAAATCTGCGCTACAACAGCCCCTATTAATTAAAGTAGAAAAGCGACCACATAGAACTCAAGAAGGATGGGAAGACCATAGTACAAAGGAGAGGCAACCGAGGTGGAATGGGGCTAGGTTCCAATGGTATCGAGATGTGAAATGTGCCCCACCGCCCTAAAATATCTGCACTGATCAAAATAGAAAAAGAGATGAGCATTATTACACCCTCGCCAACTCGCATTTATGTATATTTTATTATTATATTATATTTATCCAGCTTTTAGAGCCCAAAAGAATCAAAAGATAATCAACACATAAACTCGTGAACTAATATCAAGGAAGAAGCAAAGTCTAAGTACTTTCGGTGTTTAGGGGTAATTATTATTACCTTTATATTTGGCATCATCTTCTAGTGTTACCTTGACCCTTCTCCATAGTCGTCAAGGAAATATCGACCTGAAAAAATATAAGACACAATGATGAAAATTCCTGTCCCAAATAATGCTATTTATGCTCGGAGAACCAGAAAAACTAAGCAGTACTCTCCGGAATAGCCCTCTACGTCTAAAAAGGGGTAGTATGTACCTTAGTTGCTATTGTGCCTAATTATTCTACGTAGGATAAAATATTCTTCCGCTGATATTAGGAGAATTCTATTTGTCTATTTCTAGTGAGTTCTCGTCTACTTCTTCCGAAACTTTGAATCTGAAGGTTCTTGGAATTATTCAGATGAAATTTCAAGCAAGGAACAGGCAAGAACAAAGATGCGTGCCTTTTGTCCCTAAAGTCCTACAGAAGAAGGAACATGAACTAGGTATATAACATATATCAGCTTCCGATATGTGAATTCTAAAATTTATTAGTAATTTAGATATACATCTTTACCACTCCTGGTCACCGGGGTATCTTAAAGCTTTAATTTATTCCAATCTGTGCCTTATAGTTGCGCCAGGCAAGTAAGGAAAGTTATTACTGTATTCATTGAAAGCTGACTACTATAACCTTTGTTGACCCTCTTCTTCTCAAAGCTAGATTCTCTAAAATGAGAAGTAGACATTCGCTTTAAAATACAAGAATATTTGTAAACTATTTATTATTTAGTTATCATTATGAACATATGTAAAGGCAAATAATGATTGGTGAAATATGATCAAGTGTACCATGACAAAAGAAATTGAAGGGACATTGTAATAATAGAAAAAGGAAAAATTAGCCATAGATTGAGTGTTATTGCTCAATAAAAAAAAGGCTAAAGTTGATCAGGAAGAAAGACACTTGAAACTGAATATCTCAAGTGCAATTTGCAACATAATGAATATCTCATGGCCTCAATAGAATAAGAAATGTAAATGATGAAAATAAACTTTCAAGCATGAATTGAATTTTGGACGGATGTGAACTTAGTGTGCTATTGACAAAAGGGATTGAAGAAGATAATTTATGAAAATAGGATTCCAAAGAGGAATTGAAATTGGTAGAATCAGAAATTAGGAAACTAATTATAAAAGAATTAAAAAAGCATAGGAAAGTAGGGAAAAAAATACAATGAAATTATGAAAAAATAGTAATATTAGACTCAAATGGGAAAAAAGAAAACTTGAAGGAAAATTCCATTACAAGCGTGGTTTTAACACAATATTAGTATAGTAACCTCAAGATTATAAATGTGTAGTAAACTCAGTAAAATAAGTCCTGAGAATTTCTAAAAATAATAGAAATATGTAAATTTTGAAGAAGCGGAAATGCACTTATAATTAAAAATATAGGAGAAAATGAAGATGTACTAGTAAGGTATATAATGTAATTATTGGAAATTAGATTCAATTATATGTAAAAAAAGGCTTATGATAAAAGGCATTGGATGCATATATGGCTTTTTTTTTAATAAAGAGCAAAGGTAGCTATATCAAATGAAAGAATAACATTTGGAAGCTAATGACAAAAGAACAAAAAGGATATGGTAAAATAGGAAAACTTTTTATAAGACAGAATTATGAACAAAAGAAAGAGTAACAAAGAGTTATATTTTATTCAGATATGGAAAAGAAAACTTAAGAAGAAAAAAATAATATACTATGATAATATAGTAGATTCAATAGTGGGATTTCCACTACAAGATAATATAATAAACTCAATAGTGGGATAAAAATGATTGAAGTGGTGAAATTTAGAGGAAAAGAAGGCATAGGATGCTAATGACAATATAAGGTTTAGAGATAAAGAACAATAGCAAAGAATTTTTAATTATGAAAAAAGAAATTTAATTTAATTTAATTATGTATTAAGTCAAACACAAAGAAAGAGACTTGAAATAATAACTATGGGGATTTAGTTTGACACAATATTTGCAGCACCAGAGCAAATTTGCTCAAATGTTAGAGTGATAGTCTTGAGGGTCAAAATTATATTAGTAGTTGCTCAAGTACTATTTAGTGGCAGCCAAATTTTGTGTTAGTGCTTCTTATCCCATCGTGGGGCCAATTGTCACTTTCATTGTCAGATGGCCATCAATGGTGCCATTAAGGTTGGAAATCTAGGTCAAGCAAAGGAATATAATATACCTTCAAAGTGTAGCTCCAAAGAGCTCACTTCTCTTATGTTGAACCTTTGAGTTCTTGGCTATGGTGGATAGAGGCCGACAAGCATCACCAAGAGTCTCTTAGATAGAGTGGGTGTGGCTTAATTATAATTAGTTCACATTGTTGGTAGGTTATTGAGTTGAGTAGTGAATGTGATTTAAGTGTAAACAGAACTAATTAAATCAAAGAAATAAAATCAAGGAGAAATTGGGTGCAAGAACTAATGGCGTTGGTGGTATATCAAAGCTTGTGGGATCTTTGGTATCTCTGAATTTTTTTTACTCAAGTTTTCCTTCAATTGTGTGGATCATGTGCTAAAGTCATGCTCAATTTATCCATATTAGACAATATGGCCGATGTTGTGCAAAACACTGCCAAAATTTGGTGAAATTGAGGTCAAATTCAAGAGTGAATGTTCAATTGAGTTGATTAGAGGCTGACTTGAGAATGAGAGGTCAAATTGGCTGTTAAGGATTGAGAATTGAAAAATTGGAGGTGGATTTGAGAATCCATCCCCTCAAATTAAGGATTTGGAAGTCCCAATCCGCTTAATTTGACCCGAGTTGATGTTTGATGGAGGACTTGGTGGTCAACTAACCATAGTAAAGGTCTATCAAATTAGCAAAGGTTGTCCAAATTCAAAGGCCAAGATGGTTGGAGGTTGCACAAGTATTCTCTTATTTGTTAAAGGTTGCTCTAGCTAGTGCTCAAGTTGGTAGAGATTAGCCAGATTTGAAGAAGGTTCAAATTAACAAGAAGAAACACCTCATTTGGGCGTTAGAGGCTTCAAGGTAAGGCTATGGGCTAAAGAGGCTACAACGGCCTAGAAGGGCCGTAAGTGCTAAAAAGCTAACTTGTTGGTGTGAGGTTAGCTAGTTTAGTTGAGTTTTTGGTTGTTTGTGTGGCAAAATCTACCCCCTTTTAGATTGTGTGCAATAGTGTTTGAACCTTGATCTCTGGTTCCTAGATTGGTGCACTAATGTAGTGCACAAGAAATTTGAATTTTCTTACTTTATTATGTTTTTCTTTATTTTGACTAGAGTGAGTGTGGAATCCCTATTAGTAGGGAGGAAAGCACACAAACTCAATTTTGGTGAAGATATTGTCTTCAAAAAATATGCATCTTCAAAAGATTCTTCACAAATAATGGTCATGGATTTCAATGAAGATGAAACTTTGTCTTCCAAGTATTAGATCATTGTCTTCAAAAGACGGATGGACTATCTTCAGAAAAGATGGACTTGTACCAAGAGCACTCTTGATTTGGAGGCCCAAGTTATTGATCCATGGGAAATAGCTACCCAAAAATTGACATTGCAAAGGTTGAGAGTTAGTTTTCTTTTGTGGAATTAGGAGTATACTTTGGGTGCTGTGGCTCTAGAGCTTTGTGATATAAGGAGAGTAGTATTTGGTGGGTTGAGAATGAATGTAAGGACATGGACACTTTCCATTGGAGAAAGAGATTGGGAAGAGAGCCAAGAGTAGCAAGGAGTTATACCTTTGAGTCTATGTTCAAGCTAAATAGCAAAATGCAAGAGAGAATTGATAAAGCTTTTGCTCACAATAGGCATCCTACTAATAGATGGTTAGTGGCTGATTGTAAAAATCCATCCCAAAGAGAAATTACAAGAGCTTTGATCAAGATCTTCAAACCCCAATGAACTACCTATCTTACAAACTCACATGCTTCCTTCTTTGAGCACTTATTTTTCTAAAGAACCAATCAATTGGGGACAGATCTTCCACACTCATGTGCAAAAGATGTACAATTTATTTGATGGGCCAGGATCTCACTACCTAATGCCGTTTGTAGTAAATTTCTACATCAATCATGGGTACTCATTGAGGAAGAGAAGTTGGAATGCGTGGATCACAAGTTATCACCATTTTATTTTGAGGAAGATCTTGAGGGCTTACACCATGTGGAGCTCATGTGGGAGGTGGATGAGAAGTATATAAAGACAAGAGAATTTGTGAGCCCGGGTGAAGAAGGATAAGAAGCACAAATTCCATAGTCCCTACCATCAAGTAGTCTACCATTCAAGAAAAGGCAAAGCAACTTCAAGCTATCAAGGATTAGATGAAGAAGAAGACACCTAACCCAAAGAGGAAGAAGAGAAACCTTTAGAAGTGCACAAGACCAATTCCAATCAAGAGGAAGGAGCATCAGAGGAACTACAAGAAGTAGAAGATGAATCCAACAAAGAGAATCTTGGAGATGTCAATGTATGCGGAATCAACAATATACTCACCCTTGAGCTCTTCATCAAAAAGAACCAAGAAGCTGCATGTTAAAGAATTGTGGAAAGAAGGTAATTTTGATGAAGATGGAAAAGAAGATCTTTTGAAGAGTGTTGAGGACCATTGTGGAACTTGAGCCAAGAAGTACCACCAACCCATCAATATTGAAAGATGGTTGATTAGGGAAGATGAGTGCTATATTATTTGGGAGATGCTTGGGATGAGGTACACTCAAAATATCTTGATGCCTTTGATGATGGTCTTGGATACTCATTATCCAAGATACAAGAAGTAATTTCCTCATTTCTTGTGTTATTCAACTATGGTGACCTGTGAGCCGGCCTGTCTCTCACTCAGGATGAACCTCTGATGGCTACTATGGTAGCGCACCATGGACTAAGAAGGCAAGGAACCCCAACTCCATCATACTCCTCCAAGGCTAACACTCCAAGACTCAAGACATTGCTCACTAGAGAACTCAATGAGAGAGAGATAGTTGCAAATGAAAAGATGATGAGTACCTCCTCACACCTTATTTATATACTTGTGAAATAGTTACGTACCAAAGTTACTAATTACCGTAGTAACTCAAGTTACTAGACTAAAAGTCAAGTAAAGTCAAAAAGTAGAAAGGAATATCCATTCACATGGGCATATTCCCCTTATCTTGACCCAACCACTAAAGCAAGGATTCCTTCACATGGGCTATCCTTGGACTAAAGAAGAATCCAAAACAAAAAGGCTTGCGGGCCCAAGAGTTCTCAACTCTTTCCCCAAAGCCAAACACCTAGGAATAATACCAAGTCAACACACTAAAATCCAAAATAGTGGTGCTCATCTTTTCTACTTCCTCTAAAGTAAGGTCCCATCTATCTTAGCTATGACTAACTTTAGCTAACCATGACTAATATAGAACCATCCTTTATCTCTATATAAATAATATCTCTTAAGTACTTGTAATACCAAGCTAAATATCACAATACCACACACATGCACAAATGGGTGTTACATTTACCCCCGGACTAAGTTTTCACTTTGTCCTCAAAGTGAAGGTCTCTCTACCTTCTATGGTACATCTTCAACTTATCATGGTTAATCCTATCAAAGTGTCTTCCTCCCAACTCCTTGAGATCATAGGTGTAATTGCCCCACACCTTCTCTACTATGAAAGGTCCAAAGTACTTAGGCAAAAACTTCTTTTGCACTCTCTTGAATCGAATGGAATCAAACAACATTACCCAATCACCTTCTTTGAAAGGCTCCACCTTCTTCTTGCCTTGCCTCTTGTCATAGCTCTCCTTTTGTTTCCTTTGGGCTTGCTCCACTCGAACCATAGCAACTGCTCTTGCCTCTTCCAACTCCATGAGTTGATCCTTCCTTGACTTCCCTGCATCACTTCCTTGTGCTTTCTTCAATCTCCTATGAATGCTTTGGAAGGTAGGAAGATCAAAGTGAATAGGTAAGGTAGACTCAATACCATACACCAATTGGAATGGAGAATATCCAGTGGAAGTCTTCATGGTTGTCCTATACTCCCACAAAACTGCATGAATCCTCTTGTCCCAATGATGTTTAGCCCCCTCCATTTCTGCATCTTTGGCCAACATCATGCACAAGGTCTGATTGGTTCTCTCTGCCAAGCCATTGGAATTTGGCTTATAGGATGTAGTTACTCTATGTGTGATAGAGAAATGTCGTAGCATGGCTGTAGTAATGCTTCCTGTAAACTCTCCTCCTCTATCAGAAACCAACTCCAAAGAGCATCCAAACCTAGTGATAATGCGTTCATAAAGAAATCTACCCACTTCATCTTCATTCTTGTCCCTCAATGGTCTAGCTTCAACCCACTTGGTAAGGTAATCAGTAACTACCACAATGTACCGATTGTTCCTTGGGGTTCTATTGAGAGGTCCTACAAAATCAATTCCCCACTTCTCAAAAGGTCCTAGCAATGGAATTGATCTAAGTGGTGGAGTGGATGTAGACTTTCTAGCAAAAGCTTGACAAACATGACAAGTTTTGCAATAATCAAGACAATCCTTGAAAATCCCTCTCCAATGGTAACCTGCATCTAGAATCTTGAAAGCAGTCACCTTTCCTGCAAAGTGTCCTCCACATACTAAACCTTCATGAAACTCCTTTATGAGTAGGATAGACTCTTCCTTACCCACTGCTCTTCGAAGTAGACCATCTGCTCCTTGGTGAAAAAGAATATCCTCCACCATTGTGTAAGGTCTAGATCTTGCTGCAAGGGCCTTCCTCTCCCTAGCATGCATCCCTTCTGGATAGTTACCTCTTGTCACAAAATCCACAATCTCCTTGTACTCCATTGGAATCTCTTGAGTGACTGAGATTGTCATGAGCTCCTCATCCGGGAAGGAATCATCTACTGGCTCATCTCCATCATGATCATAGGCTCTAGATAACAAATCAGCATTTGCATGTTTCTTTCCTGGCCTATCCTCAATTGTGTAGTCATACTCAGACAAGAGTATCATCCACCTTGCTAGTCTCCCTTCAACATTAGGCTTGTTGAAGATGTACTTCAAAGCCTTGTGATCCGTGACAATTGTGGCTTTCCCTCCAATCAAGTAGTGTCTAAACTTCTTGAGACCAAAGATCACTGCCAACCCTTCTCTCTCTGTGACAGAGTAGTTCTTCTCTGCTGAAACCATCTGCCTACTAGCATAAGCTATTGGATGATCATGCCCATCTTGGTCTAATTGACTAAGAGTGCATCCTATAGCTACATTAGAAGCATCAGTGTAGAGGATGAAAGGCTTACTCCAATCAGGTTTAGCAAGAATTGGAGCTACAACAAGGGATTGCTTGAGCTCCTCAAAAGCTTTGAGAGCCTCCTTGTCTTCCAAAATCACCATGTAATCTACACCCTTCTTCATGTAGATGGTCAATGCATAAGCCTTGTTGGAAAATGAGAAGATGAACCTCCTGTAGTACCCAACCATTCCCAAGAATTGGCGTAACTTTGTCAAGCTTGAAGGGAATGGAAGGTCTGAGATTTTCCTCACCTTCTCAGGATCAACTGCTATTCCATCCTTGGAGATGATGTGCCCCAAAAGTAGACCTTCTTCACATCCAAAAATGCACTTCTCTGGGTTGAGTGATGCATTTGCCTCATCCAAGCGTTGCAAGACTTTGATTAGGTGCTCAAAGTGCTCCTCCTTGCTCCCATAGACACAAAAGTCATCAATGAAATCTCTCACAAATTTCCCAATGAAAGGTTCAAATACCTTGTTCATGAACCGTTGGAATGTGGCTGGAGCATTGCAAAGCCCAAAAGGCATGACCTTGAAAGCGTAAGTTCCCCAAGGTGTGGTGAATGTGGTGAGTTGTTGATGCTCTGGTGCAATCTTGATTTGGTTATATCCACTATAACCATCTCCAAAACTGTACCTCTCATGACCTGCAACCTCCTCCAAGATCTCATCAATGAATGGCAATGGGTAGTAGTCCTTCTTGGTAACAGCATTGAGCTTCTTGTAATCCACACATACCCGAAGCTTGCCATTCTTTTTCTTCACAATGACAATTGGAGACACCCATTCTGAATTCTCCACCTCAAAGATAAATCCAGCCTCCTTGAGCTTATCAATCTCCTCCTTCACAACCAAAGATATTGGTGGGCTAATGCGACGTTGCTTTTGGCGGATTGGTCTTGCATGTGACTCCACCTCTATCTTGTGCTCCTCCAAGGTGACTTCCTTCAAATCCTTGTAACTAAAAGCAAACACATGGATGAACTTGCGGAAAATCTCCTCAAATCTCACCTTCTCCTCCTTGGTAACATTTGGGCCATACTTGAGGGTAGATAACCTTCTCTCTACCTCCTCAAGTGTCAATGGTGATTTATCTGGGTCCTTCAAAACCTCTGGCTTAGGTGCAAAATCCATAGCACATAAAGGATACACATCTGAATCAGATTCAGATTCATCCTCCTCCGTGGAAGTCTCCTCTTCCATGCTTGTGTCCACACCTGAAGCTCCTCCTTCAGAATCTGATTCCCAATAATCAGAAGATGGGGTATCTGAATGTGAAGTGTTGGTGGTGTTAGTCACAGGAACAGTGACTCTATGGTTTGATGGCCCAATCCTTAAGTACCCTTTGTGCCATCGATCAGTTGTGCGTGCTGCTCTCAACCATGGCCTCCCAAGAAGTAAGTCATAGCTTGAATATTTCAAGACTTGGAAAGTCATGAGATTTTGGACTCCCATAACTGAAACTACCACCTTATCCATCACTCCTACTGGTCGAACTTGTTGCTTGTTTGCCATGCTCACCACAAATGTTGAAGGTCTTGAGGGTATCATACCCAACTTCTTCATCAACCTTTCTGACATGGCATTCACTGCTGATCCTCCATCAACCAATGCATCCTTGATGTTGTGACCATTCACTCTCACATCAATCTTGGAGGCATATTCACAAGCCTCCCATGGTGCTGGCTTGGCATCCACCACCCCCATTGATACTGGAACTTTTGCCTTCTTCTTCTTCTTGCTCCTTGTAGAACTCAAACCACCTCTAAGCTCCTTTCTCAAGGTAGGGTTCAAAGCAATTAATTGGCCCACTGTGATGTTAGCCTTGTGACTACCAACATCCTCCAACACATTGTAGTTCCATTGTTGCTTTGAGATCAAGAAGTCCTCCATCCCCAACTTCTTCCTTGGAGTCTTTGTTGTTGATGGTGCTGAGGTGCGAGTGCTCCTAGTAGACATAGGAGTATCCTTGCTTGAAGTAAATCCTTGAGAAGAGTGAACATCCTCTGCAAAACGAGCTCTCTTCTTCTCTTGTGCCAAAAGCTCCAAATTAGGACCCTTGGAGTTTGAGCACTCTCCCTTCTCATACTTGCTCTCAACCACATCTATGGATGCTATCCCCTTACCTTTGTTGGGATTAGGAGCCACTTGGGTTTCACTACCTCCCTCTTTCCCTCTATTGGCTCCCTCATAACCCCTTCCTCCATGGTAAGTGGAATTTGGGCAATTCCTTTGGATATGGCCTCTTCCTCCACAACCAAAACAATTTCTATCATTGAAATTGTTGGCTGGTTGGCCTCCTCTATATGGATAGTTTCCATAACTCCTAGGTCCTCTCCCTACATTCTGATCCACCTCTCTCTTCTCCCATAGTTGCACCACATTGATCTTGAGATCCGCAAGTTGTTCTGTGATGGTTTGGAGTGGATCTTTTGGTGGAGGTGCAAGAATTGGAGCAACTACTACTTGTGGTGCAACCCTTGTCACCAAAGTATCAGAAGTTCCACCATACTTGTAGCCTTGAGGAGGATGCACAACCTCCTTCACCACCAAATCACTCTCATCCCCTTCCAAACTCTCCTCCATACGAATTGCGATCTTGATAGCTTCAACCTTGGAAGAAGGTTTCTCATATCTCACCTTGCTTCTAATTTGTGGTCTCAATCCTCCCACAAAATTCTTGGTGAGCATGGCCCCTATGCCAATCATTGTAGTCTCCACATCATCCCCACCCTTCCTCAACACTATGCGAAATCTGGACTCCAACTTTTCCACTCTTTCCACATAGACCCTCACTTTCTCTCCATCTCCTTGCTTGAGAAATGTAACCTCACTCATCAATCTCTCATAACTCTCATCAGGAAGAAAGTTCTCAATGAGTGCTGAAGTCAAAGTCTCCCAAGACTCCTCTTCCCCCTCTCTCCTCTCTCTCTTTTGGTATTCTGACTCATACCATGTAAGTGCTGCATCCTCAAAGAAATCTGGTAATAATGAGGCCCACTCATTCTTCCTCCTCTCATTGTTTCCTATGCAAGCTCTCTTGAAGTCTCTCACAAAGGCCTCCACATCTTCTCCATCCTTGCCAAAGAAAACCGGAAGTTTCCCCATCTTAACCCCTCACTATCTTTCTTTTCTCTTAATTTTTTTTTTCTCTTTTTTTTTCTCTCACTCTATTACTAATAGAGTATATACATGACTAACACCATCTGAGAATAATCCACTCTAGGGAACACAAAAGGTTCAGGTTGCTCCAAGATTTCTATAGCAACATCAAATCCTAGAGTGCATATTAATCTAACTCTCATGGATAGTTTATCCATAAGTTGAAAGATTATCTCCATCACTAATCTTGAGAACTAGCTGATGAAGGTGGTAGTATTTCTGTAGCTGTACTAAGACTCTCTCCAAGATCCTTCACCAAAGTTTCCAAAAGTGCTTTTACTCCACTACACTCATGTCCTTTTGGAAGTCCTTCAACTCCACAAACCTCACACAACTCTTTGGTCTTAGATCTTCTCCCTCCCAATCTTGGTGAAGAAGGTCCAACATGCAAACCCAAGTCAAGTAAGCCTCTCCTTTCCCTCAATCTCTTGCTCTCAAAGGTTAATGGACATGAACTTGCCTTATGTCCCTTCTCTCCACATAGAAAGCACTTAGACTCACTCTTTCCTCCAAGTGGTGTAGGTTTTTGGATCCTCTCAACACTCTCTTCAAATTCTATTGTAAACTCTCTTTTCCTCAAATCCACCCCTACAATCACCTCAAACCCTTGGGGAACCTTGCATAATCTCAATTTCCACTCTTGATGACCCTCCATGTTCCCAAAGATGAATCTAAACACTCAAACATGCTTTTTGTTGATCTCAAACTTCTCATGCATGAGATCTCCACTCTGCAGAATTGACCCTTCCTCACAATGTCACTCAAATCTCCCAACCAATATGTCACAGTCCTCTTAAATTTTCCACACTTGATCACAACTCCAGGGCGTCCCTCCCTGCAAAATTTCAGATCTTTTCATCGAGCCATTTGGCCTAGACACCTTTCTATTCAGCACCCATATTTCAGATTTGGTCTGAAAACCACCCCCCTCACTTCAAAAACTCATAACGCCCTGCACAAAAACTATCTCTCTGTAATTTTTGTGGCAGCAGGTAGGATACAATGCACTGAATTTTCTTGGAAATGTTCAGGACGATTCACTGAAAATTGAAGAAATGGCAGACTCTGTACAATTTTCCAGAGAGCATGCAGTTGCGGGAGCACTTTACCCTATCACCTTTCAAAAATTCTAGCCCAATGCGCATAGAAGCTCTCTCAATAATTTCAAGTGTGCTAATTGAAAGATAACCCAAGCTATCATGTGTAGAAATCTCAAGTCCAGATCTCAAACTTGAGATTTTGCCCAAAATCACCTTAATCCCCAAAATCTGCAATCCACCTCACACAATCTCTCCAATTCCTCTCATGTGTACAAGATGTACAAAATCACCTCAAAGACATCATAATGAACTACAGGGTATACAAATGGATCTTGGTTCTCTAACATAAGTTCAGCCCTCTCCTCTCCTAATGTTCTCTCTAAGTGAGCTCTCATAGCCTCCTTCTGCCTAATGTAGAATTGGACGCGGAACATTATCTTGCCTTCTAGAGAGGTCCCGGCAACGGAACCAAAAATGTGAGCCGGCCTGTCTCTCACTCAGGATGAACCTCTGATGGCTACTATGGTAGCGCACCATGGACTAAGAAGGCAAGGAACCCCAACTCCATCATACTCCTCCAAGGCTAACACTCCAAGACTCAAGACATTGCTCACTAGAGAACTCAATGAGAGAGAGATAGTTGCAAATGAAAAGATGATGAGTACCTCCTCACACCTTATTTATATACTTGTGAAATAGTTACGTACCAAAGTTACTAATTACCGTAGTAACTCAAGTTACTAGACTAAAAGTCAAGTAAAGTCAAAAAGTAGAAAGGAATATCCATTCACATGGGCATATTCCCCTTATCTTGACCCAACCACTAAAGCAAGGATTCCTTCACATGGGCTATCCTTGGACTAAAGAAGAATCCAAAACAAAAAGGCTTGCGGGCCCAAGAGTTCTCAACTCTTTCCCCAAAGCCAAACACCTAGGAATAATACCAAGTCAACACACTAAAATCCAAAATAGTGGTGCTCATCTTTTCTACTTCCTCTAAAGTAAGGTCCCATCTATCTTAGCTATGACTAACTTTAGCTAACCATGACTAATATAGAACCATCCTTTATCTCTATATAAATAATATCTCTTAAGTACTTGTAATACCAAGCTAAATATCACAATACCACACACATGCACAAATGGGTGTTACAGACCAAGATGCATGCTCAACTTGAGTAGCATAATCTGGAGGTAGCTTCCTTGCAGAGTAAAGTCATTTACCTTTGTGAAGGACAAAAGAAGCAAGGTATAGAATTGATTACCTTGCAAGAAGACCCATGGAGAGAAAGAGAAGAGTGAGTTATTGAAGACCAATCAGATCAAGGAATTGAAGAAGGAATTGAATGTGATACGGGAATTGTTGTAGGATTTGGATGAAGAGAACAGTTTGGTGAAGAGTCAATTTGAGACTTTTGGGAAGACCAAAGCCAATATTTGGAAGTTAATAGCTAAAGAGAAGGAAATGTCCAAGAAGCTTATCCAACAATTGGATTGCAAGTGAGGCAATTGATGATTGACCAAGCATTTGCAGCCATCCAGAAGGTGAGCTATGAGGAAGCAACCACTACCTACTAGAGGGAGACAAGTCTTTGCATCATTGAGTACAAGAAATGGTGAGAATCTTTATGATAGGTTGAAAGGTGGTACACCAAGAACTTGCAATTGCTAGATTTTGTTTTAACAAGGAGAAGCTTGAGAAGCTCCAGCTCTTGGCAATAGCTCCTACTTCTATTTTGACCAAGATTCTTCAAGATGGTGACATGAGGGTCAAATTGCTAATGAAGGGGTTGAGGGAGGACAAGCACCAAAATGCAATAGAGAATTTATGTGACATTATGGAGGCAATGATGTTGAAGTTTGTGGAGAGCATTCCCATTACAGATGAGATATATGAGCTTTGGCTAAAAGGTCAAAAACTCATGGAGCCACTCAAAGATCAAACTTTGGAGTGGATCACCCTAGAAATTAAGACTAGGATTGAGAGGAAGTTAGAGAGTTGAGAGAGAGCCTATGGATAACATTGCTATCTATCAAAGCCCATTTTGATGAGGTAATAGAGTCATTAGAGCTAGATGAGAAGTTTAAGGAGGCATCAAGGTCCTTAGAGCTAGTCATGAAGGTAGTGGATCAACATATTTTCTTGGCCATATACCCTCTTAGAGCTGCATCTAGTAGTGGCCCTGATTGACTATTAGTGGTGGCAATTTGTTAATCTTTTTTGTAGTTCTTAGTTCCAAGTGCTTACAACTATTTGAGCATAGCATTAAAAGTGCTACATTATCTAGCCATGACAGATGAATAAAGTGAAAAGGCTTTGTTGCTCTTTGTCATGCCATTTCTAACGTTACACCTTAATTGCTCAGACTCTAGAGTAGAAGTGTTGGTAGTTAGGAGTATTTTGGTAGTTACTCATAGGCTACTTGTCAATGGTCAGATTTCATGTTCAAGGTATTGACTATATGGTAGGGCCCACTATCACTTGCACCATTTGCACCGTTGGGTGTGCCATCAACGGGACCATTAGGGTTTGAGACCTAGCTCAAGTCCAAGGGGTATACTTTTGAAGTGTTGCTCTAGAAAGCTCACTTCTTTCATGTTGAGCCTTTGAGTTCCTGGCTATGGTGGACAGAGGCCAACGAGTATCATCTAGATTCTTCTTAGTTAGAGTGGGTGCATTTTGATTGTAATCAATGCCCAATTGTTGGCAAATTATGGAGTGACAGATCAATTACTACTTTGATTGAGTGTGGTTTGAGTTGTGTAAACAAGCTGATTACATCATAGAAGTGAGGTTAGGGGGAAATCGGGCACAGAGCTTGAAGGAGTTGGTGGTATGTATCTCCAAGCCTTGCTGATCCTCAGTAGCTTGATCGTGGTCCAAAGTTTCCCTAAGAGTGATCATGTGTAGAAGGTCTTCAAATTGATGTAGCTTTGGCAGTGAGGCAGATGGTGTGCGGAAGCTCTAGCCAAATTTTGAGCAACAAGAAGCAATTTTCAAGCGGTAGTTGTGATTTTGAGCTTAAGAAGTGAAAGCAAGACCAATTTGGTGCGAGTTGAGCTTAAAAAGTGAAATTGAAGGTGGAGTTGGGAACCCATCTCCGTGAATTTGTGATATGGAGAAACCCGTCATTTCAATTTGGCTCGAGTGGTGAGTTAGCAAAGGATTTGGCGTTCAGCCAACTTTAGGGATTCACGTCAAATTTTATGTCAAATTTTTTCTGGAGTTTACATCAGATTTTGGCCAGATTTGGAGGAGTTTCGCTTGAGTTGGAGGAGTTTCATAGATTTGGAAGGAGTTTCACTAGATTTGGAGAGGGTTTGAAGTGGCAAGAAGAAAGGTCTCATTTGGCTTATTTTCCAAGTTTAGAGGCATATTGTGAGCTATGAGAAGGATTTTCCATGTTTAGAGGCTTTGAGGCATAGGACTATGGGCTATGAGAGGCTACAAAGGCCTAGAAGGCTAGCTTGCTAGCTTGAGGCTATCTAGTTTAGAGTAGATTTTGGTCATTGTTTGGCAAAATTGGCCCACTCTACTAGATTGTGTGCAATAGGGTTTGACCCCTAGATCTATAATTCCTAGATTGTGCTCTAGTCAATTGGTCCATCCTCACTTGTTGTCCTAATGACTGTTCCACTATTATCTATACATTTTAGCTTTGGCTAGGAGAGACAGTTTGATCATATTCTTGGAGATCTTGGCAACTTAGGAAGTAGATAACCTATATTATGTCAAATGCCAAATGGTGGCAGAATCAATCTAATGTTGATTTATGAGATGGAGAGTTTTTGTTCAGATTTCTTGTGATTCGACCCCTCCATTCTCTATGTCCAATTTTTGCACCATGTTTGTATGAAGTGCCCTGACTTTAGAGCGTTGGTGCTCTAGTGTGCTCTTGGTAGTGAGGCTAGAGTGATGACCAGTCAGACTACTTATGTCTCTCTTTGGTAAGGTAGGAAGTGATGACTTGAAGATCATGTGAGTGCATGTTGTGATGGTAGGTTATAGGCTGCACTTTCTCGAGTGTAGTTTTCATAGTTAGAACTACATTAGTCGATGATGTTTGGTTGGTATGTTGGCACTTGGTGGTGAGTTTTGGTGGGGTATTTGTGGTGGTTCTTGTTATGGGTTGCAATTCTTGGTTACTTTGTCACAATAGAGTTCTTTGGGGATTCCGGAGGAGATAGCGCTATAATACACAATGGGTTTACTTAGAGTGGTGCTTGATATCAACCTGTATCTCAGGTCCTTGTGAGAGAGGAGATTGACTTTGAGTTGGAGTTTGGCACAAGAGCTGATTCAATTGAGACTACACTTAGTGTGTTTGCACCGTTGTTGTGGAACATGGACAAGATTTATGGGGCTTCCAAAGGTCTCAAGTATTACTCTGGTATAGTGGGTACCATTGAGTTGGATGACTTCATCAACGAGTTTGATAGTTGGTGTGATCTGCGGTAGATGCAGAACCTAACTTTGTTCACACCCTCCATGGCATGGAAGGGGTTGTTTCAACATTTGGAGGGTCTACCAATGGATGACTACCATGAGTTCAAGAGAGCTCACTTGGAGGAGATTGAGCTATAAAGACAATATTGGTCTTCAACTATGTCTCCATCACTTTAGGCTTGGTTTCTAGGGGTAGATTGATAATGCCCACGAGTTCTAGCTCTAGTAGCATTGGTGGATCCCTTGAAGATGGTGCTACTAAGAGTGGAGGTACTACTATAGGAGGTGGTTTAGTATCACGGTTTAACCCCATGGTAGAGTTCCTCTAGTGTTTGAAGCAAAACTACTAGGGAGTACAAATTGACAAGCTGAAGAGCTTGCAAGGGTTCTAAGGGACGGCTAGAGAGAGCCTATGTGAGGCATACACTTGCATGAGATGGCTGATCAATTTTACTTAAGGAGTTATTGCGGCCCAAGCAATCTAGTATGGGATACTGGACATGGAGTTGCAATGTAGAATTTGTGATGTTACGTTGCTATAGGCTATTTTGCCTACTTTGGCAATGGTCTTTGGTTTGGCTGAGTGTATTGAGCTCCTCACAACTATTACTTCTGGAGTTGTGGATGAGGTCTCCCTACCAAATCTAGATGTCATCACTCTCTCCTCACAAATGTTACTTCTTCTAGAGTGCACCAGAGTGCACCAGAGTGCACCACGCCATGTTGGTTTTTGAGGACAGAGTAGATAACCTAGATCCTATGGAGCAAGTGGAGGGCCTATTGTAGCTAGAGCCTTACCTTCATTTTCAGGTCAGCAGTAGCCAATGAGTGGTGGTATTGCTTGTTGGACATGTGGTGGACCTCACCATAGGAAAGAATGCACTCAAGGCAGTGGACTTGAAACTCATGGTGCATCATAGCCAACACAGAGATAATGTGAGCATTGCTATAGGTTTGGTCACACAAGTGACCAATGCTTTGATGTACACCCGGAGTTACGAAGTGGTAGAGCTGCTATGGAAAATGGTAGAGGAGCTCCAGATCATGGAGTACGAGGTGGTAGAGGCAGTGGTAGAGTATCTATACCTAGTAGGAGTGTAGTACTTGCCTTTACTTTTGATACAACCATGGCTATTTGGATTGAGCAGTTGGAACAAAGATAAACTAGCATGGCCAGAGCTTAGAGGAGATTAGATTTGGGTGTTGAGGCTTCCACCTCATATGCGGGTCATAGAGACATCTTGGATTTCATGTGCGGAGCAGCACAAGTAAATGCCTCTACCATTGTGACTAGGAGTACATTATGTGCTCCAAATACAAGAGGAGCATTAGTGGAGTTGGACCCAAAAAGAGGAGAGGTTGGGAGATAAGTCAAACTTCCTCAATCTTTCATGCTCTCTAAGGCCTTATAGATGTCATCCATGGCTCCTAAACGTCCTAGTGCAGGTGTGGTAGGTGCTATGGGGTGCATGATGTACTGCTACTAGTCAACCGCTTACTACTACACAAATTGAGTTTGGCATGATGTTGGAGGCAGCTTAGATGATTATGCACTTTCCATTATTCTTAGTTAATGACATGTGTACATTAGGAGTTATCTCAACCCCAGTGTTTTGGTTGGCTACCACACTTTGTGAGAGTATGGATGATGTGGTTACTACTACTAGATTAGAGGTGGTTGATATTGGAGTTGACTTGGTTGAGGAGCATGGGATCCGCTCAACAACCAATTATTTATGGCAAGCAGTATTGACTAGATTGGAGGAGTTACCAGCTAGACCTACCTTTGAGCAATTGCAGTTTACACTTGGGGTTGTCCTATTGGATAACCAAAGGAGGAATTTTTGGTTGGTGAGACCTTCAAGGAAGGTTTATACACCATAGAGGATATTATTAGACTCTAGTGTACAGCCCCTTATGGGGGAAGGCTACAATTGTTGGTCTGGAATTATGGAAGACCAATGTGAAGAGGTGTCTATTTCAAATCCAAACATCTCTAGGATGTGGTTTACACAATACATCACACGTGGAGAGCTTGTTATTTAGATTCAGCCTGGTCATCCGATTGATAGCTCTATAGTGAGAGCTCAGGCCATGTGACAATGGCTGAGTCATATGATGTGTTAGTTGGAGGAGTAGTGTTATACCCCATGGGTTTCAATATTGACTATTGGGAGGAGACAACCTCTTATAGACCAGGTTGGCAGTCAGGTGAGGGACAAATATGTGGCCTACCAATATGCTTCAATAGTGGCAGTCTTGGCTCACTATAGTCCAAGACCATGGCGGCTTTAGTTTCAACTTTCAGTGGTTCTATTACTTGGCTTGGTGACTTATTGGAGGGGAATGCCTATGTAGATACTCCAATACCAGAGGAGATCACCTGGATTTGGAGTATGAGTGAGATTGTTCCATCCATCTTAGATGTTCCATTGTAGCAGCATGTAGATCAGGTGGTGTAGCAAGCTTGGAGTGGAGCCTTTGTACCACCAAGAGACCAGTGTGAGGATGAGCCTTTAGAGTCAATTACCTTGACACCTTTGGATACCACACTCATTGCTTGGCAATATCCAATAAAAAGGGTGTGTCTATTGGAGTTGTTTGGTGGGATTAGCACTGGACTAGTTGTAGTACTACAAGTGAGTATACGAGTACAGAGGTACTTGTATGCAGAGAGAGATGAGACTGCTAGGCTAGTCTCTCTACATCATGTGGCACACTTGGCCTATCGGTATCCTGAGTTATTATTGATGTCAGTAGTCAAAGGTAACCAAAAGACCCTACCAACAAACATTTCCTTATTAGTGGTATAGGATTTGGAGAAACATGGTCTTGTTCATTTGGTGATTTTTGGATGGTCATGTTAGGGACATACACGTGTTAGCTGAGGTTTGGGTCTTCAAGATCCTTGTTCTGGTGTGTTTTGGGAGATGTTACATATACCACGACATCTCCAAGTTCATCAATCCATTTCTCTAGCTTACATTTTGGAGAATGTCCCTTTGATGGGTGATTCTTGCACCCGAGTGGTGGTGAGTATGCATCATGTCCATTCTTGGATTGGACTTGTTGTGTTGTAAGATGCAGCTAGAGTAGGATCACGGGCCCATCATCTTTGTCTTTGGTGGAGGAATCTCTTACCTAGAGAGGTTCTACAACATGCTCATGATGGGTTTCAGTGACTTGACCACCTTTTTTGACAAGATTTTGATGTTGTGCGGTAGTCTTAGATGGTGGTAGTGGTTGATAGGTCACCTATGGCAATGGTGAACCTAGTTAGACAACACGGAGCCTCTTTTCTCACACTTATGAGTTTTCAAAGCTCCTATGTTTTTTTAAAGGGAGGTCATGGATTGGGTTGCAATTCATAGTTACAACAGTTGATGGAGCTCAATGTCCATGAGAGAAAGCAAGCAATGGCTTTTCACACTGGTATTACTGCTATTCCAGCAATGTTAGAGGCATCTAGGCATCAAGTGTTAGGTCAAGCTATGGACTTGAATTGTTTGACATGGATTGTGAGCCTTGGCTTGGCAGAGCAATGTAGGATGCGCTTGAGAGGCATCACCACTTGGGCACTTGTGGGCTTTGTGCCTATTGAGATGATTCAAGCACATGCAAGAGGTGATGGACAAAGTGGACATGGTATTCTTGGAACACAGCCAATGGCTACTAGGGAGAATTGTCTACTTGGAGTCCATCCTGGTGAGCGTGGTCTATTTGGATTACTCCCTTGGTCTACTTGGGATGCAATTAGAGGACATATGGAGCTTGCAGCCATAGTAGAGGGAGTGTTTCACATTGAGGTTGGGACCTCTAGTGGTTGGGAGCATGACACTACTACTCCCAAGGGCCTAGTGTAGCAGCTAGTCAATATGTCTCCCACTCCTATGATAGTTATAGAGGATACTTGGGAGCCAAATCTTAGACTTAAGTTTATCGGAGAGGAAAGACGGAAAGTTTGGAGGTTTTTGAGGAGCTACACAAGTTGTTTTGCCTTTAGTATAAAGGATTTGGGTGCTCTAAAAGGACTTGATATTTGGATTGAGATGACTAGCAATACACCAATTTTCCGATATCTCTATCGATATAGTGACATGGAGAGAGCATTGATTTAGAGTTGGATTAATGACCTTTTTGAGGTTGGTTTGGTGGAGATTTCACATGGAGAGTATGCATCAACTACATTGATGCCAACCAAGAAGGATATACATGGCAACTACACAAATAGGCAGATGTATGGAGATTATTGTCCTATCAACCAATAAACTAGGGCTTAAACCATGCCTCCACCAAAGGAGATCTTTGATACAATTGGGCATACAAAGTTCTTCAGTACTTTGGATCTTTGAGCAAGATATCATCAATTGCTGATCAAGGAGGAGGATAAGTCCAAGACAACATTTCAGACTATTGATCCTCATGGCAAGGATGTGTTATATCAATGGATGTTCTTACTATTTGTGTTAAAGAATGCTCTTGCCAAGTTATAGAGGATCATGGATAGGATCTTAGCTAGATTGGATTTTGCTTGGTGCTATATTGATGACATTTTGGTCCATAGTACTACTATGGAGAAGCATGAGAGACATTTGTTGGAGGTGTTTGAGAGTTTGAGATCTCATGGACTCAAATTACATCCTGGGAAGTGTAGATTCTTCCACAAGTAGGTTGAGTATTTAGGTCACACTATCTACCCTAGAGGATTTGGTGTTTAATAGACCAAGGTGGAAGCTATTGCACGTATTCCTCAACCTATGTTGTCGTACATGCTTTTCTCACTTTGGAAACACACAAGGTGCTTAGATGTGGAGCCTATAGATCAAAGGTTCAAGGTAAACTTATCTCTACTAGTTTGAGTGCACATAGATCCCAACCAGTAGAACCCTTCACTCTTGGTTTTGGTATTCTTGCTATTGGGTAGGGTAGTAATGGGCAACCTAACTTGTCATCATAACACACACTCTTAGTTTGCTGATCATCATTTCTAGCATTAACAAGGAGAAATACACAACACTCCTAGAAGGAAAGAACCTAAGCACAATACCCACACACCAATCCAAACCAATTGGGCGTCCAAACAAGCATTCAAGCACAAAGTAGATCCAATCCAATTTAGTAACAACCCTCTATGCTTTTTGTTGGAATTGACCTTTAGAGCACCCTTGCTCTATCATCAAGCTAATTTCAACCTATACACCAAGCTTCCTCTAATATGTACTTCTATTTTCAACCAATTTGTACTCAGATAGGTATAACTTTCTCTATATGATTTTCCTTCTAATGTTTTAGAATTCAATAAAAGGCTTTGAGATAAGCTTTCCAATGATATGAATTAAGCTACAATCAGATCATTGAAGCTCCCCTAACAAGCTCTCAAACTTGGCTAGTTTTTTATAATTTTTAGCCTAATTTTGAAATCCTTAATTTAGTGTTTTCTCTTGGTTCTAGGTAACTTTCCCCATATTTGTGGATCAAAGGTGCATCTAGTCCTCAAAAACACTCCAAAAACCTAGAATCCTCAACCATAAACACACAAATAGGAGAATTGACACTCAATCATGATGAAAGATAAAAATGTTCTACCAAGCTTACGACAATATTTTTAGTAGAGTTTATTGCATCAGCTTTCACTCTCCATGGATTCAAAGTTAATCAAAATTTTATAGTAGTTGTTTGTGCTCTTGTTTAAATTTTTGTAAAATTTAGTACCATAATCTAACCCCAAACTCTAGATATGGATCAATTCATGAGTTGGGCTAACTTGTGAGCTCTAAAGACCCAAGTATGTTTGATCCAAGACCTTGAATTGTCTATTTGAGGAACTCTCATGAAACCTTTACATAAAAATGCAAGCCCTAGCCACGAATAACATTGGAAGTTTTCACAAGGTGATTCGGACCACAACTTCAAGAGTGACCAAATATTCAACCCTAATCAGCATCTCATCTCCAACTCCTTATTTTCCAATGGTACAACTTCAATTGGCCAGATCTGATTTTAAATTGATCAACCTCTAAATTTTCTTGAGCTCAAAAGTACGAGCACATTGTCAAATCTTCAACCTAATTGACAAATCATGAAGATGTTTCATGAAGCTCTTTGAATCACCTATTTTGTGCTCTTGGGTATGAATTCTACCTCCCTTGATTCAATTGATCATATCTCCCAAAGAATTGACTCAAATCACTTGATTCTAGTCTCCAAATTATAGCTTGTTAGCTCCTCTCTCCAACCATGGTCTTCTCTCAAATTCCCCAAACTCCCTTGATAGTTGAAAAACTCTCAACTTTTTCTTTGAAACCCAATTCCTTGCAATTTTGTCATTTAGCCTCTTCACTTTTTGACAAGTGGACCCCATAACCCCACCTTGAAGCTCATGAGAAAAATTGAGTCTTTCTCCAACTACAAAAGCACTTAGATTGTCAAGTCCTAGACTTGCTTGTAAGTAAGCATTGAGAGGACAATAGGATCTTGGTTTTCCATCATCAACTATGTGAGTACCGCCCTGCAACATGCCACCATCCAATCCCATAAGCCATCACAATGTGGAATCTGAAGCTTGATGATAAAAGGATTTTGGAGTGGTAGATTGGGAGCATGGGACATCTCCTACTCAATTTTTCTCTCTATGCTTGGCCTCCATGCTCTACTACAACTCTCACTCTCAACGTCCTCCTCCCGCTTGAGACTCCTCCAATTAAAACACACCTTCCTTTCAACTCTCCACCACCTATATAAAAAACAGCCCTCAAAGAAGATAGGACCATAATTCATGTGGCCCATTGTATGCATGTACATAGATTGCTCACATGGCAAAAGCTTAACCGTGGGATTTGTCATACAAACTTTGCTAATATGGAGATAAACTTTGCTAATCTACTTTTCTATGGCTATGCAAACCACAACATGACAACGGATGCGAGTAGAGTGCAAGCATTCCTTGGGTTGGTAAACTTCTATTATCGTTATGTTAATAAAGTTAGTGCTAATGCTAAGACTTTGATGAAGCTAACCAAGCTTACACATGAGTGGTGTTGGGAAGATGAGCAGGAGAGACCTTTTGTAGAGCTCAAGAAGAGGTTGACATCTACTCCTATTTTGAGGAGACCAATCAGAGGATGACCATTTCAGGTTCACACTGATTGGAATATATTGGGGCTTGGAGTAGTGCTCACCCAACATGATGATGGGAGGAAGGAGTTTGTGGTGGCCTATGCTAGTCGCTCCAACAATTCAACAAAGCAAAGTATAATTCATATGAGTGAGAGTGCCTTGCAGCAATATGGGCAATAACACATTTCTAATATTACTTATTTAGTAACCCCTTTACTCTCATCATTGATCATCAGCCATTGAAGTGGTTGATGGAATCCAACAAGCTTTCAAGGAAGCTTGCATGATGGGCTCTAATTTTACAAGAGTATGATTTCATGGTTATTCATAGACCTAGAGTGGTGAACTGTGATGCACATGGGTTGAGTAGAAATCCATGTCCCAGCCAGCAAGATCACACCGGAGCATGTTAGCATGGTGAGGCAAATGAGGAGATGGTCCCAGGTTGACACACATCTGCCTTTCTCCATATATTTTCAGAGGCTTTGGTGGTATCTCTCTCAATGCATACAGGAAGAGTTATTGAGGTCATAGATCTAGAGAATGGAGATAGTGGTATAGTTTAGCGAGACATTCATGATGATGTCTAAGTGATGGACTATCTTTGTATTGGTGTTGTGGGTGGCACAATTGGGGCCAAGGAGAGAGACCATGTTCTTCAGCAAGCCATGTGATTCAGATTGGAGTGCAAACACCCTCTTTGTGTATGGGAGGATGGTAGAGTGAGAGTAGCACCACTTCCACCTCAAAGACCATAGTTGGTCCATCATGTTCATGAGGAGCTACGACATTTTGGAATAAAGCATACATATAGCTTACTCCATAGTCATTATTGGTGGCATGCTATGCAGACCAATGTACAACAATTTGTTGCAAGAAATGTGGTTTGTGACCAAGTAGATCATCATTAATGCTCCTACACCATAATTACACCCATTACCTATCATGAGATTTGGTTACCATTGGAGTTTGGACTTTGCTAGACCTTTACCGTTGATTGTGAGACACCATCAATAATTTTTGGTGATGGTGGAGCACTTCTCCAAGTGGATTGAGTTGGTGGCACTTCCTGACAAGTCTAGTGAAGGGATAGCTTACTCATTCATGGATCAAGTTCTTAGTCATTTTGGTGCACTAGTTGAGGTTTTGATTGATCAAGGTAAATATTCTTGGGGGAGTTTCAGGTCTTGTGTGACAAGTCTTTGATTGATAATTGTACTATGCTTAAGCAAATAGCTTAGTAGAGAATGTGGTTTAGACAATGAAGAGAGGATTGCAAAAGTATGGTTTGTAGAGAGGCCACTTGGGAGATTGGGATCTCCAATTACCTTGGTTGACCATGGGCTATTGGTTCAGCCAGCAAGCCTCCTTAGTATCCTTCTCTCCTTAATTTTTACTCTATGGACAAGATCCAAATTTACCAACAGCCATTCATCTAGATGCTATTGTAGTGTTGGACTTGGATGATCCAAATGTATGGATGAGCACATGTTCTCAACGGGCAGAGATCTTTCAAGAGTGATGTTGATGGCCTTTGAGAACTTAGCAATTGCTCAACATAAGGATACCTTAAACTATGCTACTATTTGAGGAGGAGGTTAAAGACCCTTGATTTTTCAATTTCATCCAAGTGACTATTTATATCTACATCAAATAGCATCGACAACACTTGATGTTTCTATAGGCTGCACTATCTTGAGAATGCACAAGGTTTTGCCATTTGAAGTCCTTATGTTGGAAGGACATGATGGTGTTGTTTGGAAGGATCATGTGTGCAATTATGCACCATGCCACCTCCCAAACATTGATGGTACCCAAGTTTGGCACTTGTATGTAGCATCTTTATCACTAGCATATGAGGTAGAAGCCTCAGCACACAAATCTGATCTTCTTTGAGCAATAGCCATACTAGCCAATCTTTGCTCCAACTGCTCAATCCGAGTAGCCATAGATGTGTCAGAAGTAAGGGCAGGTACTGCACCCCTACTAGGTGTAGATCCTCTGCCACTACCTTGTCCTCCATGAACTGGAGCTCCTCTACTTCCTGCCATAGCAGCCCTACCACTCCATAACTCCGGGTGTAGGTCAAAACACCGGTCACTAGTGTGACCAAATCTGTGGCAGTGCTCACACTGCCTTTGTGCTGGTTGTGATGCACCAGAGGTATCAGGTCCGCTGCCCTGAGTACACTCTCTCTAATGGTGAGGTACACCACAAGTCCAACAAGCAACACCACCATTCACTCGATGCTGTTGACCCGAAAATGAAGGTAAGGATCTAACTCCACTAGGCCCTCCACTTGCTCTACAGGATTTGGGTTGTCCACCCTGTCCTCAAAAACCAACTGGGCATGGTGCACTCTGCTGCACTCTAGAAGAAGTCATAGCCGTGGATGAGGTCTCCCTACCAAATCAAGATGTCACCACCCTCTCCTTGCGGTGTATGTTATACGGCTCTTCTGGTGGAGTTGCTACTATGTTAGTGTGTGATAGTTGTTTGAGAGGATAGCATATTGCATGTATGACTCCTTCCCTCATGTTGGTTCTTCAAGGATAGTGGTTATGTCATAGATGTACTTGACCTATAGCTAGTTCATCCTTTATATGGTATAGATTGTAGATAGGTGATTGACAATAGGGCTCAATTGCACCAAACCTCCTGATCTTTTGCCCACCATAGTGTACACCATATACTTGGAGAAGATGGCTATATGGAGTTAGAGGGGCCTAATTGTCAGCTAGGGGAGCAATTGTGGCATTTCAAAGTCCATGTATGACTTATGTGTGAGTTTTGTTCCTTTAGTGTGTGATGTGGATAGCAATTTATGTTTTGTAGTGATGTATATATGCATGACATCTTTGTCATGTTGCTCAAACTCTCTCTTGAAGATTCTTGATTTGCATTTGCATATTTTGGGTGAATGTCAATAAACATTGCGTGAAGTTGATTGTTTGTCATCACTAGCTTAAGCATGATTATTTCAAACAATGCCTTGATGGACCATGGGCTATAATATTGTGAGTAACCTAAGTGTGTGAAGATTGGACTAATAGATTGTCATAAAGATCCTATCATATCTTGAAGAAAGTGTATTTCATAGAGATAAAAATCTATTTTGGTGAAGAAATTGCCTTTCCAAAGGATAGGACATCAAGCTTCAAGGGGAGGCAATGGCTTATAAAGGAGTAGAACATCAATATTGGGAGAAGACAATGCACTTCAAAGGGTAGAACATTATGGCTCATTAAGGATGATGCGTTCAAGAGGATAGAACATTAACTTCATGGGAAATAGCCTCTTTAGAAGAGACATTGTCTTTGGAATGTTGCAGATCCAAATCTTTAGAAGGAGCAAGAACTTTTAGAAGGTTAGCATATTCCAAAGAAAACATCTTCTTTGGAAGATATATAGCACTCATTTGTGCTTGTATGTGCTATTGTGATATTTATTTTGGTATTACAAGTACTTGAGAGATATTATTTATATAGAGATAAAGGATGGTTCCCTATTACTCATGGTTAGCTAAAATTATTCATAGTTACAATAGAGTGGACTTTACTTTAGAGGAAGTCAAAAGGATGAGCACTACTATTCTGGATTTTGGTGTATTGACTTGGTATTATTTGTAGATGTTTGGTCATGAGGAAAGATTTGAGAACTCTTGGACCCACAAGCTTTTTTGCTTTGGGTTCTCCTAAAGTCCAAGGATAGCCCATGTGAAAGAATCCTTGACTTAGTGATTGGGTCAAGATAAGACCATATACTTAGGAGAATATTCCTATGAAAATGATATTCTTTTAGACTTTTGACTTTATTTGACTTTTAGTCTAGTAACTTGAGTTACTCCAATAATTAGTAACTGTGGTGTATAATTATCTCATAAGTATATAAACTAGGGATGAGGAGGTACTCATCATCCTTTCGTTTGCAATTATCTTTCTCTCATTGAGTTCTCTAGAGAGTAATGGTTTGAGTCTTGGAGTGTTAGACTTGGAGGAGTATGATGGAGTTCCTTGCCTTCTTTGTCCATGGTGTGTGACCATAATAGTCATCCAAGGTTCATCTTGAGTGAGAGACAGGTCAGCTCACATTTTGGTTCTATTGTCAAGACCTCTCTAGAAGGCAAGATAATGTTCTACATACAATTTTATAATAGACAAAAGGAGACTATGAGAGCTCATTTGGAAAAAAACATTAGTGAAGAGAGGATTGAACTTATGTTAGAGAACTTTAACCTATTTTTATACCCTATAGTTCATTATGATATCTTTGAGGTGATATTGTACATTGTATACACATGAGAGTATTTGGAGAGATTGTGTGAGGTGGATTAGAGATTTTGGGAATTATGGTGATTTTGGGCAAAATCTCAAGTTTGAGATCTCAATTTGTTATTTTCATAGTAGATAGCTTGGAGCATCTTCCAAGTGGAAATTTGACATTATTACAAGGGTTGCTACATTTATTGAGCTAGAATTGTTGGAAGGTGGTAAGGTAAAAAGTTCCCACAAACTACATGCTCTATGGAAATTTGTATAGATTTTATTTTTTCTTCATTTTTTGTTGGATTATTTTGAAACTTTCCAAAACATTTAGTGCATATGATCCTACTTTTTAGCTCAAGAATTAGGGAGAGATCATTCTTGCATAGGAAGTAATGAGTTTCTAAAGTGAGGAGTGTTGTTTTAGACCAAATCTAAAATATGTGTGTTGAATAAAAAGATGCTTAGGCCAAATGGCTAGATGAAAAGATCTAAAATGCAAAGAAAGACATCTTAGGATTTTGATCAAATGAAAGAATTTCAAAGGACTATGGCATACCAATTGAGAGAATTAGTGACATTGTGAGGAGGGGTCAATTTTGGAGAATTGAAATCTCATGCATGAGGAGTATGAGAACAACCAAAAGCATATTTGAGTGTTAGACTCATCTTGGGAACATGGAAGATCACCCAGAGTGGAAGTTGAGGCTTTGCAAGGTTCCTCAAGGGCTTGAGATAATTGTAGGGGTGGATTTGAGGAAAAGAGAGTTTAGAATAGAATTTGAAGAGAGTGTTGAGAGGATCCAAAAACATACACTACTTGGAAGAAAGAGTGATTCTAAGTGATTTTTATGTGGAAAGAAAGAACATAATGCAAGTTCATATCCATTGACCTTTGAGAGCAAGAGATCAAAGTAAGGAGAGGCTTACTTGACTAGGGTTTGCATGTTTGACCTTCTTCACCAAGATTGGCAGGGATGAGATTTAAGACCAAAGAGTTGTGTGAGGTCTGTGGAATGGAAGGACTTCCAAAAGGACATGAGTGTAGTGGATTAACAACACTTTTGGATACTTTGGTGAAAGATCTTGGACAGAGACTTAGTATAGCTATAGAGAAACTACCATCTTCATCAACTAGTTCTCAAATTAGTGATGGAGATAATCTTTCAACTTATAGATAAATTATCCATGAGAGTTTGATTAATATGCACTCTAGGATTTGATCTTGCTATAGAAATCTTGGAGTGACCTGAACCTTTTGTGTTCTCTAGGGTGGATTAATTTCAAATGGTGTTAATCATATATATAGTTTATTAGTTATAGAGTGAGAGAAGAAAAAAAATTGAGAGAAAAGAGAAAGTTAATGAAATGCTAAGATGGGGAAACTTTTGGTTTTCTTTGGAAAGATGGGAGAATATACAAAGGCCTTTGTGAGAAACTTCAAGAGAGCTTGGATAGAAAATAATGAGGGGAGGAAAAATGGATTGGTCTTATTATTACCGGATTTCTTTACATGGTATGAGTTAGAATACCAAAAGAGAGAGGAGAAATAGGCAAGAAGAGTCTTGGAAGAGTTTGACTTCAACACTCATTGAGAACTTTCTTCCATATGAGAGTTATGAGAGATTGATGAGTGAGGTTACCTTCCACAAACAAGGAGATGGAGAAAAAGTGAGAGTCTATATAAAAAGAGTGGAGAAGTTAGAGTCCAGGTTTCCCATAGTGTTGAGGAAGAGTAAGGATGATGTAACGACTACTATTATTGGCATAGAAGCCATGCTCACCAAGAATTTTGTGGGAAGGTTGAGACCATAGATTAGAAGCAAAATGAGACATGAGAAACCTTAAGGTTGAAGCTATCAAGATTACAATACATATGGAGGAGAATTTGGAAGGAGATAAGAGTGAGTTAGTGGTGAAGGAGGTTGTGCATCCTCTTCAAGGCTAAAATTATAGTGGAAATTTGGACACTTTGGTGGCAAGAGTTACACTACAAGTAGTAGTTGCCCCAATTCTTGCACCTCTACCAAAAGATCCACTTCAAACCATCACAAAACAACTTGTAGATCTTAGCATCAACATAGTGCAACTATGAGAGAAGAGAGAGGTGGATCAAAATATATGGAGAGGGCCTAGGAGTTATAGAAGCATCTATATAGGGGAGGCCAACCAACCAAAAATTTCAATGATAAAAATTGTTTTAGTTGTGGAGGAAGAGGTCACATCCAAAAGAATAGTCCAAATTTCACTTACCATGGAGGAAGGAGTTATGAAGAGCCAATAGAGAGAATGAGAGAGGTATTGAAAAAGCCCATGTGGCTCCTAATCCAAACAAAGGTAAAAAGATAGCATCCACAGATGTAATTGAGAGTAGATATGAGAAGGGGGAGTGCTCAAACTCCAAAGGTCTTAATTTGGATCTTTTGGTGTAAGAGAAGAAGAGTTTTTGTTTTGTAGAGGATGTACACTCTTCTCAAGGATTTACACCTAGTAAGGATAATCCTATGCCTACTAGGAGCATTTTCACTAGCACTTCAATACTTTCAACCACAAAGACTCCAAGGAAGGAGTTGGGGATGGAGAACTTCTCAAAGCAACAATGAAACTATAATGTGTTGGAAGATATTGATAGTCACAATTCTAACATCATAGTGGGCCAATTGATTACTTTGAATCATATCTTGAGAAAGGAGTTTAAAGGTGGTTTGAGTTCTACAAAGAGCAAGAGGAAAAAGAAAATAAAAGAGAAATCTCTAATATCAATGGAGTGGTGGATGCCTTACCAGCACCATGGGGTGCTTGTGAATATGCCTCCAAGATTGATGTGGAAATGAATGCTCACAATATCAAGGATGCACTTGTTGATGGAGGATTTGTAGTGAATGCCATGTTAGAGAGGTTGATGAAAAAGTTGGGTATGATACCCTCTAGACCTTCAACATTTAGGTGAGCATAGCAAACAAGCAACATGTTTGACTAGTAAGCGTGATGGACAAGATAGTAATTTCAATTATGGGAGTTCAAAATCTCATGATTTTCCAAGTCTTGTAGGATTCAAGCTATGATTTGCTTCTTGGGAGACCATGGTTGAGAGAAACACACACAATTGATCAATGGCATAAAGAGTACCTGAGGATTGGGCCATCAAACTATTGAGTTATAGTTCTTGTAGCTAACACCACCAACACTTCATATTTGGATACACCATCTTTTGATTATTGAGAGTCAGATTCAAAAGAAGGAGCTTCATGTATGGACACAAGCATGGAAGAATAGACTTCCATGGAGGAGTATGAACCTGAATCTGATTCAGATGTGTATCCTTTGTGTGTTATGGATTTTTCA
The DNA here is from genome assembly GCA_948567375.1 of Lunularia cruciata. Taxonomy (NCBI): domain Eukaryota; kingdom Viridiplantae; phylum Streptophyta; class Marchantiopsida; order Lunulariales; family Lunulariaceae; genus Lunularia; species Lunularia cruciata. The sequence continues at coordinate 57,512,011 of OX419762.1, read as the reverse complement.
TCTAAGCCAAAGGTTTTAAAGGACCTAGATAAATAACTATTAACACTTAAGGAGATAGAGAGAAGGTTAACTCCCCTTAAGTATGGTCCATATGTTACCAAGGAGGAGAAGGTGAGATTTGAGGAGATTTTCCATAGGTTCATCCATATGTTTGCTTTTAGTTACAAGGATCTAAAGGAAGTAATCTTGGAGGAGCACAAGATAGAGATGGAGTCACATGCAAGACCAATCCGCCACAAGCAATGTTGCATTAGCCCACCAATAGCTTTGGTTATGAAGGAGGAGATTAATAAGCTCAAGGAAGCCGGATTTATATTTGAGGTTGAGAATTTAGAATGAGTGTCTCCAATTATGATTGTGAAGAAAAAGAATGGCAAAGCTTTGGGCATGTGTGCATTACAAGAATCTCAATGGTGTTACTATGTATGATTATTACCCTTTGCCATTCATTATAAGATCTTGGAGGAGGTTGCAAGTCATGAGAAGTACAGGTTTGGAGATGGTTAGCATGAGCATCAACAACTCACCATATTCATCACACCATAGAGGACTTATGGTTTCAAGGTCATGCTTTTGGGCTTTGTAATGCTCCAGCCATATTCAAGGATTCATGATCAAGATGTTTGAAACTTTCATTGGAAATTTGTGAGAGACTTCATTAATGACTTTTGTGTCTATAGGAGTAAGGATGTAATACCAATAGTTAGACATATCATCTAGAGTTTAAAATTGGCTTGGTAACATCTGGGAGGATGTTATGTATGATGGGCTAGGTAGATTAGTGTCACACCATTTGTAGCATTGCACCTAGATTTCTTGGACTCTAGAGTAATAATATTGGTAGTCAAGAGTAGTTGGTAGTTACTCATAGACTACTTGTTGACGGACAAATTTTGTGTTCAAAGGATATTGACTAAATGGTGGGGCCCATTGTCACTTGCACCCTCTAGACCGTCAGGTGTGCCGTCAGCGGGACCATTAGGGTTTAAGACCTAGCTCAAGTCCAAACGGTATACTTTTGAAGTGCAGCTCCAAAGAGCTCACTTCTTTGATGTTGAGCCTTCGAGTTCTTGGCTATGGTGGACAGAGGCCAACAAGTGTTATTGGGATTCTCTTAGCTAGAGTGGGTGTGGCTTGATTGTAATCAATGCCTAATTGTTGGCAAATTATTGAGTGATAGATCAAGTATTGATTTGATTGAGAGTGATTCAAGTTGTGTAATTGAACTGATCACATCAGAGAAGTGAAGTCAGTGGAAAATTGGGTGCATGAACTGAGAGTGTTGGTGGTATCTCCAAGACTTGTTGATTGGTAGTAGCTCAATTGGAGTTCAAGTTTTCCTTAATGTGCAAAAGCTCATTTGATTGATGTAGATTTGACAATGAAGTAGATAGTGTGTGGAAGTGCTAGCCAAATTTTGAGCAAAGAGAAGCAATTTGTGAGCAGTGGTTGTGATTTTGAGCTCAAGAGGTGAAAGCAAGACCAATCTAGTGCAAGTTGGGCTCAAAAGGTGAAATTGAAGGTGGACTTGGGAACCCATCCCTGGGAATTTGCAATTTGGAGAAACTTGTCATTTCAGTTTGGCTCAAGTGGAGAGTTAGCAGAGGATTTGGTAGTCAACCAACTTTAGGAATTTACATCAGATTTTTATGTCAGATTCTGGCCAGATTTGGAGGAGTTTCACTTGAGTTGGAGGATTTTCAAAATGGCAAGAAGAGAAGCCTCATTTGGGCGTTAGAGGCTTCAAGGCATAGGGTTGTGGGCTATGAGAGGCTTTATAAACCCTAAACCCAAAAGGGCCAGCAAGCTAGCTTGCTAATGTGAGGCTAACTAGTTTAGAGTAGATTTTGGTCATCATTTGGCAAAATCTGCCCATCTTGCTAGATTGTGCACAACAAGGTTTGATCCCTAAGATCTCTAGTTCCTAGACTGGTGCTCTAGTCAACTAGTCCACACTCACTTGTTGTCCTAGTAACTATTCCACTATTATCTATACACCTATAGCTTTGGCTAGGAGTGACAATTTGATCTTGTTCTTGGTGATCTTAGTAGCTTAGGAAGTAGAGAATTCATACTATGTCAAATGTGAAATGGTGGCCGAGTCAGTCCAATGTTGATTTAGGAAATAAAGGGTTTTAGTTTAGATTTCTTGTGATTGGACCTCCTCTATTCTTTGCTTCCTATTTGTGCACCTTGTTTGTGTGAGGTGCCTTGACTTTAGAGCATTGGTGCTTTGGTGTGCTCTTAGTAGTGAGACTAGAGTGATGACCAATTAGACTATCTATGTTTCTCTTCGGTGATGCAAGAAGTGATGACTTCCAGACCATATGAGTACATGTTGTGATGGCAGGTTATAGGTTGCCATTTCTCCTAATGTAGTTGTTGTAGTTAGAGCTACATTAGTTGGTGGTGTTGGCACTTGGTGGAGTACTTGCGGAGGTTATATGCGGGTTGCAATTCTTGGTTACTTTGTCACGATAGAGGTCTTTGGGGATTCTGGAGCAGATAGCATTGCAATACACAAAGGGGTTTACTTGGAGTGACACTTGATATCAACCTGTATCTTAGGTCCCAATGAGGGAGGAAATTGACTCTGAGTTGGAGTTTGATACAAGTGATGACCTAGTTGAGAGTGCACTTGTTGTGTCCGCACCATTGTTGTGGGACATGGACTAGATCTATGGGGCCTCCAAAGGCCCAAGAGTTACTCTAGTACAGTGGATATCATTGAGTTGGATGACTTCATCCAAGAGTTTGATAGTTGGTGTGATCTACATCAAATACTGATACCCAACTTTGTTCACACTCTTCATTGTATGGAAAAGGTTGTTTCAACATTTGGAGGGTCTGCCAATGGATGACTACCATGAGTTCAAGAGAGCTCACTTGGAGGAGATTGAGCTATGGAGACAATATTGGTCTCCAAACTATGTCTCCATTACTTTAGGCTCAGTTTCTAGGGGTAGATTGGCTATACCCACAAGTTCTAGCTCTAGTAGCATTGGTGGATCTCTTGGAGATGGTGCTACTATGAGTGGATGTACTACTACACAAGGTAGTGTAGTACTACGATTTAATCTCATGGTGATGTTCTTTTAATGTTTGAGGCAAAACTACCAAGGAGTGAAAACTAACAAGCTGAGAAGCTTGCAAGAGTTCAAGTGGAAGGTTGGAGAGAGCCTACACGAAGCATACACTCGCATGAGACTGCTGATCAATTTTACTCAAGGAGTTATTGAGGCCCAAGCAATCCAATTTTGATATGGGATATTGGACAGGGATTCACGACATAGAGTATGTGATGTTATGTTGTTACAAGCAACTTCACCTACCATGGCAGTGGTCTCTGGTTTGGCTAAGCATATTGAGCTCAACATGGTGGAGGAGAGAGAGGTGACATGTAGATTTGGTATAGAGACCTCATCTTCAACTATTACTTCTTCCAAAGTGCAGTAGAGTGCACCATGCCATGTTGGTTATTGAGGACAAGGTGGATAGCCTAGATCCTAAGGAGCAAGTGGAAGGCCTAGTGTTACTAGACTTTTACCTTCATTTTAAGGTCAGCAACAGCCAGTGAGTGGTGGTCTTGCTTGTTGGACTTGTGGTGGACCTCACCATAAGAGAGAGTGCATTCAAGGTAGCGTTCTTGATATCTTTAGTGCATCACAACTAGCATATAGACAGTGTGAGCATTGCCACAAATTTTTTCATACTAGTGATCGGTGCTTTGACCTACACCCAAAGTTATAGAGTGGTAGGGTTGCTATGGCAGGTGGTACATGAGCTCCAAGTCATGGAGGACAAGGTGGCAAAGGCAATGGTAGAGTATCCACACCTAGTAGGGTACTGCAAGGCAGGTACTACACCGTAGAGTACCTGCCTTTACTTTTGATATAGCCATGGCTACTTGGATTGAGTAGTTGGAGCAGAGATTGGCTAACATGGCCATAGCTCAGAGGAGATCAAATTTGGGTGCTGAGGCTTCCACCTCATATGCTGGTGATAGATACATCTTGGATTTCATGTGTAAAGCAACATAAGTGGATGCATATGCCATAGTGACTAGGAGTGCAGTACGTGTTCCAAAGCCTACAAAAGCATTAATGGAGTTGGACCCACAAAGAGGAGAGGTTGGGAGATAGGTTAGACTTTTGTAGTCTTTCATGCTCTCTCAAGCCCTATAAACATCATCCATGGCTCCTAGACGTCTTAGTGTAGGTGTGGTAGGTAGTGATGGAGTGCATGATAGACTACCTACTAGTTAGCCACTAGCTAATACATAGATTGAGTCTAGCACAATGTTGACAATAGTGCATAATCAGCTAGGAATGTTGGGGATAGTGCATAATAGCTTAGCTGATTATGCACTATCCTTTATTTTCAACCAATGACATGTGTACATTGGGAGTTGACCTAGCCTTAGTGTTTAGATTGGCTGCCACGCTTTGTGATAGTAGGGATGATGTAGTTCTCACTATTATAGCAAAGGTGGTTAATAGTGGAGTTGACTTGGTTGAGGAGCATGGGATTTGCTCAGTGACTAGTGGTTTATGGCAAGCAATAACGACTAGATTGGAGGAGTTACCAACTAGACCGGTCATTGAGCAAGCATGGTTTACACCTAGGGTTGTCTTATTGGATAACTAGAGGGAGATTTTTCATTTGGTGGGACCTTTAGGGAAGGTCTATACACCACATAGTCTTACTTGACTTTGGTACATAGCCCCTTATGTTGGGGAAGGTTGCAGTTGTCAGTCTAGAGTTATGGAAGACCAATGTAGAGAGGTGTCCATTTCAAATCCAAACATCTCTAGGTGGTGTTTCTACATAGTACATCACATGTGAAGAGCTTATTGTTCAGATTCCGCCCGGTCATCTGACTCATAGCTTTGTGGTGAGAGCTCTAGCTATTGCAACAGTGGTTGAGTCATGTGATGTGTTAGTTGGGGGAGTAGTGTTTTACTCCATGGGTTTCAGTATTGACTATTGGGAAGAGATAGTCTCCTATAGACCAGGTTGGCAGTCTGGTGAGGGACAAGTACACTTCAATAGTGGTAATCTTGGCTTACTACAGTCCGTGAATATGGCAACATCAGTTTTAGCTTTTAGTGTTGTTGTTACTTGGCTTGGTGACATTGGAGGAGAATGCCTATACAGAGGATACTCCAATACTAGAGGAGATCACTTGGATTTGGAGTACAAGGGGGATTGTTCCATCCACCTTGGATGTTCCATTATGGAGTTCAGAGGAGCCATTGCAGCAACATGTAGATCAGTTGGTGTAGTAGGCTTGGAGCCTTTGTACCACCAGGAGGCCATTATGAGAATGAGCCTCCAGAGTTGATTACCTTGACACCTCTAGATACCACACTCATTGTTTGGTAGTATCTAGTAGAGGTAGTATGTCTATTGGAGTTGTTTGGTGAGATCAACACTAGACTAGTTGCGGCACTACAAGCGGGTATAGGAGTACAAAGGTACTTGTATGTGGAGAGAGATGAGATTTCTAGGCGAGTCTCTCTCCACCAGATGGCACACTTGGCCTATTGATATCCTGAGTTATTACTAATAGAAGCAATCAAGGGTTACCAAAAGGCCCTACCATCAAACATTTCCTTGTTGGGGGTGCATGATTTAGAGAAACATGGGCCTATTCATTTGGTGATTTTTGGATGGCCATGTTAGGGACATACGTGTATTGGCTGAGGTTTAGGTCTTTAGGATCCTCGTTCTAGTGTGTTTTTGGAGATTTTACAAATACTACGACATCTCTCAATTCATTAGTCCATTTCTCTAGCTTACCTTTTGGAGAATGTTCCTTTGATGGGTGATTCTTGCACCCGAGTGGTGGTGAGTACACATTAGGTCCATACACATTAGGTGGACCTGCCATGTTGTTAGATGTAGCCAGAATAGGTCATAGGTTTATTATCTTTGTCTTTGGTGGATAAACCTCTTACCTAGAGAGGTTCTACAATGTGCTTATGATGGGATTCAATGATTAGACCACATCATTGTTGATGATATCTTGGATGTTGGGCGTTAATCTTAGATGGCGGTAGTGGTTGATAGGTCACCTATGATAGTGGTGAACCTAGTTGGATAGCCAAGGGCCACTTTTCCCACACTTTTGAGTTTCCCAAGCTCTCATGCTTTTCAAGAGGGAGGTCTTGGACTTGTTTGGGACTCACAACCATAGCAGTTGGTGGAGCCCAACACTGATGAGAGAGAGTTGGTGATGGGTTTTTGCACCAATATTACCACTATTTTAGTAGTGTTAGAGGCATCCAAGCATTAGTTATTAGGTCTGGTTATGGACCTAAACTGTTTGACCTAGATTGTGAGCCTTGGTTGGCAAAGCAGTGTAGGATGTGCTTGATAGGCATCACCACTCTAACACTTGTGAGCTTTGTGCCTATTGAGACAATTCAACCACATGTTGGGGGTGATGGAACAAGTAGACAAGGTATTCTTGGGACACAACCATTGGCTACTAGGGAGAGTGGTCTACTTAAAGCTCATCTAGGTGAGCGTGGGCTACTTGGATTACACCCTTGGTCTACTTGGGATGCAACTAGAGGACGTATGGAGCTTGCAGCTAGATTAGAGGGAGGTTTTCACCATGAGGTTGGGACCTCTAGTGGTTGGAAGCATGACACTACTGCTCCCAAGGGTCCAGTTTAGTAGCCAGTCAATACGTCTTCCACTCTTATGATAGTTATAGAGGGTACTTGGGAGCTAGATCTTGGACCCATGAGAGGAAAGACAAAGAGTTTGTAGGTTCTTGAGGAGCTATATGAATTGTTTTGCCTTTAGTATGAAGGATTTGGGTGCTCTGAAGGGACCTAGTATATGGATTGAGTTGACTAGTGATACATTAGTTTTTTGGCGTCCATATCATTATAATGACATGGAGAGAACATTGATTCAAAATCAAAGTAGTGACCTTTTTGAGGCTAGTTTGGTGGAGATTTCACATGGAGAGTATGCATCAGCTATAGTGATGCCAGCCAAGAAAGATATGCATGGCAACAACATAGATAGGCAGATGTATGGAGATTATCGTCCTATCAACCAATAGATTAGGGCTGATTGGTATACCATGCCTACACCGGAGGAGATCTTTGATGCAATTGGGCATGCAAAGGTCTTTAGTACTTTGGATCTTAGAGTAGGATATCATCAGTTGCCAATCAAGGAGGAGGACAAATCCAAGATAGCATTTTGAGCTATTGATCCTCACGGTAAAGATGTGTTATATTAGTGGAGATTTTTACCATTTGGGTTAAAGAATGCTCCTATTGAGTTTTGGAGGGTCATGGACAAAATCCTAGCTGGATTGGATTTTTCTTGGTGCTATATTGATGACATTTTGGTCTATAGCACTATGATGGAGGAGCATGAGAGACATTTGTTTGAGGTGTTTGAGAGGTTGAGATCTCGTGGACTCAAATTATATCTTGGGAAGTGTAGGTTCTTCCACGAGCAAGTTGAGTATTTGAGTCACAATATCTACCCCGGAGGACTTGGTGTTCAACATACCAAGGTGGAGGCTATTGCACATATTCCTTGACCTACAAATGTGAGCAAAGTGTGAGCATTCCTTGAATTGGCAAACTTCTATCGCCGTTATGTTAGAGGATTTAGTGCCATTGCCAAGGCCTTGACAAAGCTGACCAAGCTTACACAAGAGTGGTATTGGGGAGATGAGCAAGAGAGAGCTTTTGTAAAGCTCAAAGAGAGGTTGACATCTGCTCTTATTTTGAGGAGACTGATTAGAAGATAACCATTTCATGTTCACATTGCTTGGAGTATATTGGGGCTTGGAGCAGTGCTCACCTAGCATGATGATGAGGGGAAGGAGTTTGTGGTGGCCTATGCTAGTTGCTCCAACAATTCAATGGAGGTGAAGTATAGTTTATATGAGAGAGTGCTTGGTAGTAGTTTAGGTAGTAGCACATTTTCAATGTTATCTATTTGGTAACCCCTTTACTCTCATCACTGATCATTAGCCACTAAAGTGGTTGATGGAGTCCCACAAGCTTTCAAGGAAGCTTGCATGATAAGCTTTGATTTTACAAGAGTATAATTTCATGGTTATTCATAGACCTAGAGTGGTTAACCATGATGCAAATGTGTTGAGTAGAAACCCATGTCCCAGCTAGCAAGATCAGACTAGAGCACATTGGCATGGTAAGACAAATGAGGAGATGGTACCAAGTTGGCATGCATTTTCCTTTCTCTATATATTTTTTGAGACTTTGGTTGTATCTCTCTCAGTGCATACAAGAGGAGTTATTGAGGTCACATATCCAAAGAGTGGAGATAGTGGTATAGCTCAACGAGACATTCATGATGATATCTTAGTGATGGACTATGTTTGCATTGGTGTTGTGGATTGCACAATTGGGGCCAAGGAGAGAGACTATGTTCTTTAGCGAGCCATGTAGTTCAGATTGGAGTGCAGATACCTTCTTTGTGTATGGGAGGATGGTAGAGTGCAAGTAGTACCACTTCTATCTTAGAAACCATAGTTGGTCCGTCGTGCTCATGAGGAGCTAGGACATTTTGGAGTAAAGCGTACATATAGCTTACTCTAGAGTCATTATTGGTGGCGTGATATGTAGATCAATGTACATATTTTGTTGCAAAATGTGTGATTTGTGACCAAGTTAGAGCATCATTTAATGCTCTTATGCTACATTTACACCCATTACCTATCATGGGATCAGGTTTCCACTACCTTTTGGGCTCACTTATGCTTTAGCAATTTTCATGGATCAAATGCATTTGGTGTTGGAAAAGTTATTGGATTGAGATGTGATGGTGTTCTTGGAGGATATTTTAATCTACAATAAGATGGATGTAGAACATAAGAATCACATACAAGAAGTCTTAAGAAGACTACACCAATAGAAGTTTTATTGCAAGAAGTTGTAGTGTCTCTTTTGGCAAAAGGAAGTTACCTTCTTGGATCATGAAGTCTCATCAAAGATGATCAAGACAGAAGAGTAGAAAATCAAAGCCATTACTAATTAGCTTACACCTAAGGATACTACAAAAATCCAAGCATCTAATAGATTGGTGAGTTTTTATAGATAGTTCATCCACTATTACATTCATTGGCCGCACCATTGACCAATCTCTTGGGGAAGACATCAAGCTCTAAGTGGACCACCAAGCACAAAGAAACATGCAATAAATTGAAGCATATGGTGTCTTCACAACCCATCATCCAACCATATGATCTCAACTATCTTGTATGGTCCATTTTGACATTTCTAACTTTGCCATTGGAGTTTTGTTGCAATAAGAATTTCCAAATGGATTACATTCCATTTCTTTTGTGTCTCACTGAGTAAACACAATAGCAAGAAATTATTTTGCCCAAGATGAACAATATTTGGCAATGGTAAATGCAACAAAGGTATAGAGATATTATCTCTTGGAGAAACCAATGATCATGCAAATAAATCACAAACCTTTATTGCAAATCTGACATTTGGAGCACATGAAGAATCAACATCATTGGTAAGAAGAACAACTTAAATTTTTTGACATTAAGCTTGAATACAAGCTTGGAAAGTTCCATGTCATTCTTGATGCCCAATCACAACATCTTGATTTGAATATTCTTCTTGAGTTGCCCATGATAGTAGCAATCACTATGGTGTCAACCAACTCAAAGGTACACATTCGAATTCAAGACTACTTTACAATAGGATCCTTTCTTCCAATTGGTGCAATTTTGTCTTGTAATGCATGACAAGGAATATAAAAGAATTTCCTTCAAGGAAGGCCTTTTATTTTTTAAGAATCAGATCTATGTTCCAATTATGGGTGACTTTCACTTCTCCAACTTATGGGACTTCAAAGAATCCATGAGTTACCAATTTTTGGTCATTTGGGTGTGGATAAACCCTTGAGTACCTTCCAACATCAATGGTGGTAATCAAACATGGCATGGAAAGTTTGAGAGATTTTTTGATCTTGTGAGAGTTGCCAATGCAACAAGATCCACAACTAGAAACCTAGTGGGCTACTTCAACCACTTCTTATTCCAATGACCCAATAATAGGAAAATTCAAGTCTTGACCTCATCACATCCTTGCCCAAAATAAGATCAAGGCCATATCGCCATTGTAGTGTTTGTTGATAAACTTACCAAGCAAATTCACTTGGCACCCATTATGGATACTATGGATGCTCCAATGCTAGCCAAGATTTACTTTGACATTATCTTCAAGCACCATAGGATGCCTAGGATTCTCATATCCAACCGTGATCCTTGATTCATTGGTAAATTTTGATAAGCACTCTATAAGCTACTTAGCACTAAGCTTGCTTTGTTTATGGCATATCATCCTCAAACAAACAGGTAAACTAAATGCACAAATTGCACTTTGGAAGATATACTTTATGGTTTTGTCAACATTCAACATACTAATTAGGATACTTGTCTCCAAGTTGTCTAGTTTGTCTACAATAATTCCAAGCATGCATGCATTTTTTTCTCTATCTTCTTCCTTAAGTTTGGCCAAGACCCACTTGTTCTAGATTCTCTTCTTGCTCCCTTTCTATCTCACATTCCTCATACTTCCACCATCTTGTCCATGTTATCTAAATTCTTATAGCAAGCCAAGTCTCATCTTCTTGTTGCACAAAATTGGCAAAAATAACATGTTGATAGACATCATTGGGATCTTACCTTTCAACTAGGTGATAAGGTCATGCTTTTTTTTAGTAACCTTCCTCTCCCACTTGACACCCAAGTTCATAAACTTGCTCCCAATTGGATAGGTCCATTTGATGTTACTCAGATCATTCTCTTATTACCTATTGACTTGCCTTGCCTTGCCTAGTCATAAGTGGATTCATCATGTCTTCCATGTTTCAAAGTTAAAACTCTTTATTTCTAATCCATCTTCTTTGTCCACTTGTGTCCAACCTCCTCCTTCTCCTATCCCTATCAACAATCATGAGGAATACAAAGTTGATTGTATACTTGCATGTCATGATATCCAACATGACCATCAATAACACAAAGAAAATAAGGTCCTTTGGACAAGGTATCATCTCCATTATAAATACCAAAGCCAATGCTCATGCTAGTCATTTGGGATTCCATGTAATAGAAATTTCCAATGTGACATGATCTTCCCTTCTCCTATTTCTCTCCTTTGTCTTTTACAACAAGAGAGCTGAATTTTACCTAAACCTAGCATTGAAGAAGCTCCACCCCCCTTTTCTTAGAAGTGTATTATGAGGTTATCAAGGTAATAGATAAAAATCCCAAAGTATTCAGAAAGAATCACATATTTTTGAAACCCATCACTTTGTACAAATTTAGCATTAGGAATTCATATTTGAAGGAATTAAATTAGGTAAAGAGGCTCAATGGGTGCCAAGGATCTCAACCTATAGGTAGGTGCTGGTAATTATTAGGAGAAAAAGGTGTTTTTTTGCTTGCCCAAGTCCTTACTGCCTACTTATGGGCCAAGAATCTTGGTGCTAACTTCAAGTTGGAATTAATTTTTTCTTCATTGTTATCCTTAATTTGGGCCTTGGTTTCTTTGCTCTTAGATATTCATTAAGATTATGAAACAGAAGTCAACTAAAAATTTCTTCTATTGTAGCTTTGATGCCTAATTATGAGTCAAGAACCTTGGTGTAAGCAAAGGCATGTGCTTACTTTCTTGGTCTATAGTAGGTAAACACTAAGTCTCTTGTAAAAGCTAAGTAAGTTATATGTATGCAAAATATATGTTTTTTAGTAAATTGGATTTCCCCTACAAGTTTTTGCTCTTGTTTACCAAAATTTTAAGTTTATTCTCTTTCTCAAATTCTTACCTTAACTTTGTCCCTTTATAGAAGTTTGTAAAGGTGAAAAAATCTTATTACAACTTCTCCTACTTTTAACATCCCCAAGTAGATTGAGAGGGAGCTTGTGAAGAATAAAATAAACATGATGATTCTATAAAAGACCAAGGAGAGAAATAGGAGAATTGAATATCATAGTAGAATATCACATTCAAACTCTCAAATAAGGGAAACTCCAAATGCCTAGCTTGAGCTCAACTTTGGTATTTATAGATAACTTGGGTACCAGACTACTACTAAGCTTCCAATGAACATTCCTTCTAGAGCTTGCTTTACTTGGAGTGCAAGCTAAGCTAGCTGTCAGCTTGGCTAACAAGTTACTTTACCTTTTAAAAGTTTCTAGAGGCTTCTCCCCTATAAGCTTCTAGGGTACTTCTAGAATTATACCCAAAAGCTTCTTAGGTGCTTCTAGAACATTCTTAAACTAGTTTTATCTCCTTCTTGCTATATTTGGATTAGGCCACTAACTCATTAGGTTCTACTAACTCGTTAGCTAACTCCATATTATTACAATTTCTCTTTAACAAGAACACTCAACGTTCACATCTAATGCTTGCAACTTTGTGCCTTAACTTAGCAAGTAGGAAAGATAATATGGGCACAAAGCCTTGCTTTTGCACAAAGAGTACATCTAAGAGGAAAGAGCTTGCTAATGATAATGCATATGTATAGGTTTGGCACAATTGTACCTTCTTGCAAAAGGTAAAATAACTCCACAATTAGTTTTGGGGTAACAATTATGGTATGGATAATGCTATGAATAAGCAATTTTGTTGGATGCAAATGTTGTTTCTGAATTAGGTACAGTTAGATGCAAATTTTATGGCTATCTCTCATGATAATTCTTTGCATTCAGCTTTCCAAACAAGCAAGTTGTGTGATATGCAAGAGTGAATCTTTTGGATGTGTGGAACTAACTTACATTAGGGATAAAAGCTACTATTGGAGAGGGTAAAGGGTAATATATCATGTATCTACAAGGAGCATGATTTGAAGTTGGTATAGTGGAGACCTCTCTAGATCATGAGCAATAGCTACAAGCTAAGCATCATATGGCACATACAGGCTGGAGAGTTAAGCATCAAATGCATCTTGGTTGCATGTGCTCAAATCAATAACTCTATCTAGGTGCTATATGTATCCTTGTTTTGTGAAAGACACTATTGAATAACACATCTTCCAAGGGGACATATGGTGGAGAAAGCATCCAACCAAGAGGGTGTGGTAAAAGGAAGCAAACCAATCCAAAAACCTTCCTTGGTATTGATTTTTTCCACCAAGTTCCTTCCATATATCATGGGTAAAATAATTCATTTTGGAGGTGAAAAGCAAACGACCTTGACATTGATAGACATCGAGTACAAGCAAAGTTCCATTTTCTATATGTTGAAGTGATAATTAAAACTACTTTCATTTAATCAAAAATGAGGTTTGGTGTATGGCTGATGTTCAAAAAGAATATTTTACATAGACCATAGCTTATATCACATCTTGATATAAACTAAGGGATTGTATGCATGATGACAAGCCCACACATACTTGGCAGGACATTTACAATATGATAGTTGCCTTCTTGCAACAAATGATCTCTCATAATTGGTTATTCGTGATCTTTCAAAAGACTTGAATGATTATTTTTGCTTTTAATGACTTCATGTCAATAGTTTTACTTAAGGGATTTGGTAGAAAGAAAACTTAAAAAATGATAGAGGTTCATGTGTAATAACCAAGCAAAAAAAATGAACTATTAGCTTTTGGACACAAAATTGCAAGATGTGATGGGGCTATGTGGCCTTTGTACCATTATCAAGAAGAAATTATTGAGTGTAATCAAGGCTCTGGCTTGTACTTATAAGATCATTCTTGCAAATAGAAAGTTAACAAATATATTTTTCAAATTTGAAAAGAGTCAACACAAACTTTTCTTTTATGCTTCTAAGCTCAATGATTGGGTGATGGATTCTTTGCTCCAAATTAACTACTACACTCATGGGTGCACTTAGAGCTGGCCAACATTGTATCGCAATGGAGAAGGATTGCCATAAGTTCATGTCTCTTGCTTCTTGGATAAATTTATTCAAGAGGTTACTTGGTCCTTTTGAGTCCACCAAAAGGATTTTTACAATAAGTATGTTGAGCATGAAGATTTGTGGTGTGGATTATGTATCAAAGATGATAGCCATTCTTTAGGTGGAATTAGAAGGGTACCGCAACTACCTATAAATATAAGAAGAAAAGCCTAGGTGCAAAACAAGATGCAGAGAGAGAAGCAAGAGTCGAGGTTGATGAAGAGCCTATAAAGAGGCTTACGTAGAGTTAGGAGAGGTACTGCAACTACTTATAGATTGAGAGGAGAAAAGCAGAGTAGGCATCTCTACTTACGTAGTGTTAGGAGAGGTAGTGCAACTACCTGTAGACTGAGAGGACGAAGCATAGTAGTCAGCAAGATATAGAGGTGGTGGTGGAGGAAGAGCCTATAGGAGAGACTTTTGATAATGAGGAGATAATTAGATATGTAAAACCGAATGTTTTCCATCTATTTAGTTCTTTTTATGTATCTCTTATACATCTTATAAAATATTTGGCTCCTTTCATGTATCGGTTATACATTTTTCTTTCCATATATCTCTTCTCTTATACATTCTATGAAAGAATCAATTTCCTTTTTTGGAGATTGAAGTTAAGTCTGCATTGCTTGTGAAACTCTGCTGAGGCACGCGCACATTGCTCAACAACTATTCTTAGTACGAGCATAGTGAATTCTTGTATATAATCTACAAAAATTTTCAGAAAAGCAAAGTAGTTCATTCTTGGTTACATTCTTGGCAAGTCTAAATTATTAGAATTATGAGAACACTTTATTTTGGAAGGAATAGGGAAAAAAAGGCCATAAATCTACGATTTGTATTTTACTACCATGCACAAATATTAGTTGTTGGGTGCCAGGCTGTTATTTACTTTTACTAGACTCAGGGCACTTGGAATCTTCTCGGTTAGCAACTTCAAACAGCTTGGATCGATTCTCTTCTTTCGTACTTCCCACCTACTTAGTTGTTTATTCAAATTGTGAAGACTACTACTGCAATGGTTCGGGGATCTATGTGCTCCTCGTCAACTTTAGATTTTCTCACAGCTTGCTTCTGTAGTGCCAAACGATAACATTCGATTTTGACATCTTGTAACCGCTCTAAACTCGGTAGACTTCGGCCAAATTAGTGTTCAGTCGATAAAGCGAGCTTCTGGGTTCCTTGGCAGTACTCGAAGTCTACTAAAGCATGAAGATGCTGACGTTCAAGGATCAGCGATCTAACTTCTTTTTGAACACCGTCTTTAGAATTTGTAATTATCTATCGGGGGGCAACTGCTCTCGCACGCAGTCTAGTCTCGGTCTTGATCTGAACACACCCAGCTTGGAGATAATACTTTTTATAACGTTGGAATTGATCACTGGTAGTAACTCAGGCTCGATTTCCGATTCTTGTAGGTTTTCCCTTTGGCATTACCTCTACCTCCAAACTGTGCGTAGGCTTGAAATTTCGAAGGATCTGCACACACGCACTCTCTTTCTCTTTTCCTGCAAATTATGCGTGTGCTTAGTTAACTCTAGCATAGATATTTGGAAAGCGAGTACCACAGGGGTTTGGAACATCTGTGGGAATGGATACTTCTTAGATATAAGGATGAATCCTCGGGGACAGGACAAGGAAGTATGCTGAAATCTGGAAAATTGCTGCAATTGCAATCATAGTTCGGGTCGCGGCGGACCGACCTTATCATGGCAATGGCAATTATCTGAGACGGCTACTCACCTTCTTCATTCGCAGAGGGACGTGCGTGCCTGTCCTATCATGTCCTGAGATAGGTGGCCCCGATCGCGTAACCTCTGGACTTGGAAAGTATACTTCAAAGAACCACCGTGCTGGAATTTGATGAAAATATCCTCTTTAAAATCTGCCGAATTTTCGCGTAACGGACGTTGTAGAAAGAAAGCCGAGCTGCCAAATACAATGTCGATTTGTTGACGACACCAGACTCAGTGAAAATTGAGAGCGGTTAAGGAACTAACCAGAAAAGCGTCTAGGAGGTGTCTCTATTTCCTAAACCGTCTCTCCCATTCTAAATAGTTACGATCTGTCTGATTAAAACAGGCTGCTAGTTTCAACTTGATGGTTTAATAGCATACTGTACTGCTCGGGACTCCAAGTAGCAAACAATTGTATTACTAAAACGCAAAGGGCAGATCCTCTCCTAGATGTCCGACTCAAATCAGTCTTTTATGAAAACTCCCCCGAGCTCATTGACTTTGGCGACGAGTGGAGTGCTTAATGTCAGCAAGGTAACGTTAAACGGCTTGTAATTAGAGGATCCTATCTACTACCAGAGTTCAGGACTGGGCTTATAGACAGGAGCTCTGAAATTGGACCGTTTGAAGTGCTTCGGTGATCAGATCTATTGCACAACTGTCCACCTAAGGAGACCATAAAATTTTATATTTTGACACAATCTCCAGACTCCTGTCTGACTCTTGAACAACATTTCGGTCCCATGGGGTTGACTAGAATGGATGGAAAGACAAATTTAGCAGATTGCTGGAGTTAGTTTAGTTTAAGTGTAGGACGTTGTTAGTTAATTACTATTCGAAAGTTCACTATAGTTCACCCAGATATGGGAGTTTGGTGACCACTATTGTTGATGGAGTATCACAAGCTAATACTCTTAGCGACTAGTGTCGGGCTGTAGAGAGATTAACTCTTCACTCGAGTTAATCTCCGGTTAGACTCTATTTTTAAGTACCATTTATCGTTAGGCACCACTTTAAAACTAAGGTGGAGAGTGACTTGACCTACTTGTGTCTCTTCTTCTCTACCTAGATGAAACAATGAAATATAAAGCCTGGAAGACATTAAGAGTTAGATTATTAAAAATACAATACAAATCACTGGAACCTAGTACACTCGACCAATCAATCTGTAATGAATCAACCAGATGTAAACTAATCTAGGTCCTATAATTCTGTGATGTTAAAACTTCAAACTATAAGAGAGCTGACAAAATAGTACTACTCATATGATGTCTCAATCTAGTCTATTGGTAACATGTGCACTAAACAAACGCATGGTTCTCTTGGTAAAGTTGAGGATCTTCATCCTCAACTTTACCACAATGTGCAAAGTTGTATGGAGTGCTCAATCTATTGTCAATATTTTTGTTTTACTTCTTGTCTATGAGAGCTAATTTTATATTGAGCAAGGTCATGTCTAAGTGAAAAAGATATCCTAGCCAAGAGATAATCTTACTCACAATCCACCAACATAGGATTTATAGATTGTTTATAGAACACCATCTTAGTACCAAATTCATGCCATAGGCGACACAAGAATTGCTCCTTGATCACCTCTTGTAATGCAATAAGCTACAACTTGGAATGTCTCTCTGAGATGTTCCACCTTGTAGCCTATACAATCAGATATGTATACAAATCAATAGATAGAGTGGTGCAAAAACCTTGGTAGTGAAATCTCTCATGCTCCAAGGACCTCACCTTAGTGTCATATGTAATAGCAAAGCTTAGAAGAAAGCTTCAGCCTTAAGAAGCTTTCAACCAGTAACAAAACATAAGGAGTTTGAGTCTTCACACCAAGTTCATCACAAAAAAACACTTTCTTTAACTTTCTCAACCTTTTGACACCATTTCTTCTTAGTACTTGGACCCCAAATTTGAGCACCATAGAGAACCATTGGTTGTAAAAGAAATCTTAACAACACCTTTGTCAACTCCCAGGTGGTAAGATGAGCAAGTCTAAAGTGATTCATGAATGAATACAAAGCTTTAAACCCTACATTAATCTTATTATACACAAGTAGATCAGTTATAATCATGATAAAAACTTCAATTCCCAAGTACTTGTAAGAAGAAACCTACTCCAAGAATTTTTTGTCAAAGAAGAAAGGTGTGACACC
The DNA here is from genome assembly GCA_948567375.1 of Lunularia cruciata. Lineage (NCBI taxonomy): Eukaryota > Viridiplantae > Streptophyta > Marchantiopsida > Lunulariales > Lunulariaceae > Lunularia > Lunularia cruciata. Next base: position 57,494,170 of record OX419762.1, on the reverse strand, counting down.
TTTAGAATCCACCACAATCACCTTGGACTTGTAAAAGTTCACCTCCATCTTTGTTTGATTGCAAAACAAAATAAGAGAATCCAATAGCTTCTGTAAACTCTCTAGATTTGTGGGGAGTAGCACTGCATTATTTGCATAAAGGAATGATATATCATCAAAGAGCCAACCTACAAACTTGTAGCTCCAATTTCCATGAGTACTTGCTCTAGATCATTGATGAAGATTCCAAACAAAGTTGGAGATAAAGAGCAACCTTGAATCACTCCCATTGTGCTTAGGATATCTTGAGAGCTCAAAGATCAGAATCACACAACCAACATCTCTCAGAGTCTAGAGAATCCGATGAAACAACAACTTCATTGAGTCTCTCACTTAGAGATTTCTTGAGCACCTTATCAAAGGCCTTCTTGAAATCAATAAATGCAACATAGAGAGCTTTTCCAAAACTCTTGGATTTCCACCATAGAACATGGAGTAGTAATAGATGATCCAAAGTACTAAAGCTTGATTTGAAACCAACTTGGCACTTAGCCCGGATTTTGTACTTTTTAGTCCAAGTACTCAACCTAGATTCCAAATTAGACCACATAACTTGGTAAAGATACTACCAACTAGTGTAGTATGATAATTGGTGATAACATCTCATTGGCCAGACTTGTGAATAAGAACTACCTTCTTCAAACACCATCTGTCAACAAAGCCACACCTAATTGCTTCATTCAAGAAAGGAGTGAATATTAGAATCAAATGATTGCCATGCCCCATTTAAGAAGTTTAACACAAAGTCCATCAAGGTCTTCAACCTTACCATTAGCCAAGTTCTTGAGTTGATCCTTGGCATCAGCTTTAGAGATGGTGAGAGTAGATCCAAGGTGAAACAATATGGAGTTTAAAAATGAAATTAGTTAGGGCTAACAAAGTAGCAAAAAGGTCAAATTAGCTTAGAAAATTCCTATAGTATCTAAGAAGCTTCTTCGGAAACTTCATGGTTAACTTAGCTTGCAACCCACGCAGGAATCTTCTAGAAAAAAGCTTCTATAAGCTTCTAATTAGTTAAGCTTGCACACCAAGTAAGCGGCTTCTAGAAGAAAACTTCTTGAGAAGCTTCTCGGTTAACTTGGCTTGCATTCCAAGAAAGCGGCTCAAGGAAACTTCTTGAGAACTTCTCAAGAGCCTTGTATATTCCTTATAAATACCAAAGCTGAAGCTCATGCTAGGTATTTGGAGTTTCCCTCATTCAAGTGTCCCAATGTGATCTTCCATTCTCCTATTTCTCTCCTTGATCTTGGATCTTTTACACAAGGCTAGGTGCCATGCTTGGAGCATCAAGGAAAAAGTACAGATCCTTGACAAAGTTACCAAGGTCCTTCAAGTCTAGCAATGGGGATAGAGATCTAATAGCAACCTTCTTCCCAAAAGCCTTGGAATTGCTCCTCAATTCAATGCTCAACTCAACCCTCTTAAGTCTTTGAAATGCTCTCTTTTTGCACTTCACCAACTTTCTATAATAGACAAAAGCAAGTTTTTTTCAGCCTGATCAAGAGATCTATCCATAGCTTTGATCCTTGCCACAATCTGCATCATACCACCTATTGCATGGAAGACCAATCTTCTTCCTATTGGATGCTATTGGAAATAATGAAATTGATGTAGATTGAAGAAGTCCAATAAATTGATCACTTTGTTATGGGAAATCAAAGCTCCACTCCATAGAGCTCAACTTTTCTTGGATAGATTGTCGGTACAAATTTCTCTTGTGAAAATCTAGACAGATTTTCTCTTTAGAGGTATGCTCAATAGGTTATGTGGTTCTATTGGAGCAAGGAAGAAGGATGGCAAAGGATAGAGTAGCATGGTCAGATTCAAGTTGAGGATCTAAAACAACAAAATCAAAGAAAAGATGCACATCATGAAGTGAGATCAGTATGTAATCTATGGTGCTTGGTCCACCAAAATTAAAACCATGTGTTCTTTCAAGTTCAAGAAACTAAGAGAGGTCATTTAGGATCTTCTAGCTACATGAGGTACCAAAGCTCAAAAAATGCTCACTCATGGGATTTCACTTCAAGTCTAGGTAAGAATGGGACCAAGCTTTAGAATCATACATCAAGGTATGAATAGGGTCATTCTCAAGATCACTAAACTCAAAAATTTAAGAACCTTGGATCCTAGCATTGAAATCACAAATAACAAGTGTTGCACCATTACTTTGAAACTATGACACCTTCTTTGTCAAGGAGTGGAAAGTTTTCATGGTGTTGAGAGCTCCACTTGAGTAAATTAGTGATGTCAATGGAGAAAAGTAGCAAACCTCAAGGAAGCAAGGTGAAACAACTCCTTCAATCTTCAACCATTGATATTGCACACTTGAGTCTTGGCCTATCAAAGATTGATTTCTCAAGACCAAATCTAACGTAAGTTGCAATACCTCCAAAGCCTCTTCCTCTTTGTTGTCTCTGCTTGTTCTAGGTTGAACCAACAAGAGTGAATCCTTAAATGTCTTGAATGGTGTTCCCTTCACGTTTCCATGTCTCCACAAGATTGATAAGATCAACATTATCCCACAAAGGCTTAGCACTAGAGTACTTGGTGTGTGTGATCCCATGAACATTCCAAAACAACACTCCAAGGGTCTAGAGTTGCTATGCATCAACTGATTGTTTCCTTTGGGTGATCACAACTTTATTATGTCTCAAGAAGGTAACAAAACCTACTTGTTGAGCCTCCTATATATGTTCAAGTAAGACTTGTGTTGTGCAGACCATTCTTTGGTGAAATTTGGTGTTTATAATCTCATTTTTCATATTGTAATATGGTATCATGGTATTAGAGAGCAGAAGAAACTACAGAGCCTTTTGGTTCAAATTTTTCAAATTTATGAGATGGTTTTTATTGCTAAATGATCTGATCAGCAATCTGATTTTATCTATTTGTTACATGATTATTAATCTAATTTTATCAATTTGTGCCATGAATAATAAACTTGAATTGCATGGTAGCATCATGGGTAAAGCCTTGACTAAGAACAATTATTCCATACAAATATAAAATATCTACCTTTCTGAAAGGCTAAGAGTTGTTTGATTTTGTCATAGTGTTGAAGCTTGTCCAACAGATTTCAATGTCTCCATACTTGGAAGAAGTATGCTATTCAATGTCTTCGTACTTGGAAGAAGTATACTATTCAAACTGTGCATTATCTTTCTTGTTTGTAAGCTAAGATAAATTTCTATCTTTTATCTATTGGATTCCAAATTTGCAATTCATATTCTTCACAATATCTACTATAAATGGGTGAAAATATAATTCTATTGATCATCACTAGTAGCTATCAAAATCTTATTCCACAAGCAAAAGATCAATTGAAAAGAAAACTCAATTTCTATTAAGTTAAGTACCAAAGATAAGTTGTTTGTTGATCCAAATATTTAGAGACAGATTGTTTGAAGTTCAAGACTCTTACTAGACTTTATCTAAGCTGCACTATTATTCTAGTGAATTGGTTTTGGAAGTTACAGTTATTTGACTCTTGCTAGAATTGATCTAAGCTGCGCTACTAGTCTAGTAAATTAGTTTGAACAAACCACCAATAAAATCATATCTTGATAAATTTTAGAGAGATTTTACTTTATGAAATTTACCATTCAATTTCATCTTCCCTATTCCCAAAATGGTGTGTCACCCATTGTACAATTTCCCAAATGGTGTTTAACCCTTGTAAAATTTACAATTACTGGTGTGGAATGGGCAAGAGGTGCTCAAGTCAAAAATCAACATCAGATTATCTTTTTAGTCTTGGAAATTGGAAAATTGTTTGATTATTTGGTCATCAAAGAAGCAACCTACTAATTTTTTTATCATCAAGAATATAGCAAACCACTGTTGTTTTATCATCAAGAGTATAAGGTACCACTAATGCTGTAGGCGAGTCAATTTGGTTTCACACCTTATTGCAAGAAAGGCACATACATTTCATGATCTATAATTTTATATAACTTCAGCAATATTAAACTTTGACAAACCTATTAAACTTAGAAAAACCATTGTCATACCATAATAGAGAAGGTATTGGCTAGGGAGAAATAGATCTATACTATATTCTTATATTGATATTTTCACCAAAAATTTATCTAAAGATAAATTTGAATATTTCAAATCTCATTTAAGAATCAAAGATATTAACGTTTGCTTGATGGGGAATGTTGATGAAAGATCACGCAAGCCGCCAAGAGTATTGGCGGTTCGTGTCAGTGGGAGAATTAATTTAGTTAGATTTTATTTTTTAATCGTCATTTCTTGTTAGTTACCAATTTGAAACTGTGGTGGAGACCTACTCGATTCTCCCTGTATTCGAGCAGGACTTGTGTGGAGACCTACTCGTGTCTCTTTTTCTCTCTCTGTATTCGAGCAGGACTTGTGTCACGGAGACCATTCTTTGTAACTTTGGTGTTTCCACTCTCCTTTTTCATTCCGAAATAATGTAGGGGACCAATGCTGTGAACTCAGGAAAATGAAATCTAGAACTACAGGTGAACCACAACCACACTGCAACTGTCACAAATTCGTGTTGACGAGGCTTCGCATTATTGTTCAGTAACCGAGTATGACGTCTTGATGTTGAAGAAACAAAACCAACGAACGATAACCTGGAGAGAAAGGCGACCACGTTGAACACATGAAAGATGGGAAGACCTCATCAAGCCATACAAGGGAGAAAGATGGGAAGACCCCATCAAGCCATAAAGGGAGAGACACAAGAGGTAATATGGGCTAGCCCCAATAGTATCCATATGAGAAATCTACCCTACGAACGATAGTCCGCAAGCATGCCATAGACGCATTCCTTTCATAGTTTCCATATCTAACAACGATCGCTGGGTACTCTAATCGCAGTGACGTCACTAATGTGGATCGTTTCAAGCACTAGGGTTCATTCAAGAACGTGGACAGCTGAACACATGGTGCTCCTCTCGTGTTGGCAACAGGACAGTTCTAAAGGTGGATATGGTTGGCAACGATGTTGTGGGTGGTTGTTCTGGTGCGAGTGGAGACCGAAGAAACGAGTCCAAATTCTACTCACCATCGCTTGACAAATCTATCTTAATTTGCACGAGATATCCACTCGCAAAGCGATTCTTTCTGACATTTGTTTATTTCAGGTGGTTTCAGTCCCCTGATGCTCACGCCACCCCATCCCAGTTAATCTGTTCGTTAACTTACCTCTGCTGGCTATGTCAACGTCAGTGCCATGAGCACACCACAGGTATGTCTCAGTGACCACGATGACACTTAGTGGGCCCTATTATTGTTTCTTGAGATATTAACCCAAACTCAAATCCGATGTGGCCAATAAAATGGCTAAATGGATCATTAAATCGAGAAACTCCAAGATGATGAAACGGACAGGATGGAGCATGTGAAATAATGATGACATGCCTGCGAGTAATCCTTCCAGCCTCATTCCGTTGTATTGCCCACTACGATTTTTCCAATGACAGTTACGGCAGACTGGGAGTTGCTTACAATTCAGTAGCAACACCCTAGGGGATCTTCAGACAGCTTCTTCGGGAACTTCTTCTTTGGCTTGGTCAGATTTCCCTGCCACAGAGCGAAGGATTAAAGGGTAGTTGGACTTTTCGGATCCCAATTAGCAACACCGATAGGCGACCTTAACAGAGCTTCTTCGGGGGGGTCCTTCGAGCTTCGAGTGGAGGCCCCCTGCCACTGTTTGTCTGTTAGTACTAGGCCGTATCAAAGGATACTGTGAATCCCAGCCACGATACAAAAGCCCAGGTCCACAGGCGTAGCACGAAAGGAAATGCCATATTTGCACGAATTTTCTATATAAAGGCAACTGGAACAGTTAGATTCCACAGAAATTAGAGAAGGCGAACACAAGAAGGATGGGAAGACCCCATCAAGCCGTACATATGAGATATTCCGCAGAAAGCAGCATAGAAATTTCTAAGATAGGGGCCGCTGATTGGCGCAGAAGCTCCTGGAGTAAGTTGACTGAACTAGCTGAAATAAATTAAATTAAACTGATAAATAAATAAATTTCAACAAGGTGCAATTGCTGCTACAGGAACCAGGCCTAGCCGGTTAGCTATCATTCCGCATCTGTTCAAACGTTGAAATTCAAAATTATGAATTTCATGCACTGAACGGAAGTATGGGGATAGTGGCTGTTCATTCTGTTATAGGGAAGACTGGAGGCGTGTGTTGGTATGGAATCTGTGTCCCTTCACCGACTGGAACTTGAAGCGCGAGCGGAAAGGGTTGACAACGAGAGTAATTGACAGGAATTGCGGCCTGGGGTAGACGTGGAGCTATCTTTCTTTGACACCGAGTAACGCTTGAGAGTAGATCAAGAGATCAGATCACGATGAACGGTACTCGAGTTCTGACTGTAAGAGGATTTGAAGAGATTGTACGTCTCAAGGTTTCGCGGAGAGGAGCTCTGTTGGAGAAACTTCAGTGCCGTAATGTTATTGGAAACTTGTTGAAGTCAGTCAATATCTCTCTGAATATTGTCATCACCCAGTCCAGATCAAATTCGAGTGCTTCAAGCTTTAGAAAGGATGGCAGTACGATCGAAAGACTTGTCCTTTTACCAGCATCTCACTACCCACCCATCCCCTCGGTGGGTAAGGACGATGAGGCGGCTGAATCACGGCAAGTGACCTTGAAAGTTCTAGACATGGTTTGCGCGGCCTGTTCAGCTTCGGTCGAGCAAGACGTGAAACGGTTACCGGGAATCGTCAATGCCTCGGTAGCGGTACTTCAAAATCCCGGTTCGAGTGGTTTACCATCCGGAGGTTGTCCAAGGTATGCCAGACATTGTCAATCTTTTCTTCGGTTTTAAATTGCATCCCTTTCTACCGAAGGATATCCAGTAATCAAGATGAAGGTTATGCCCAAGGAAGAGCACATTATCAATATCCTCGGTGATACGAAACTTCTGAGAACTGCTACTCCACAATTGCAAGTGGGAACTTCAAAGCCAAGTGGAGACTAATAAGATTCACCAGCTGTAGAAACAGAATCAGCATTAGCCCTTGTTTGTTTGCTCGAACACAGGATTACCGGTTACAGTGCATGGGTCGTCAATGAATTGCATTGGCGTTTATAGTGATGCACATCTTTTCTACCTCTTGTTTTGATGGTCAGATTCTGTAAATTTGCAGGAGGTCATTCGGGAAGCCATTGACGATCCTGGATACGAAGCGACAATTATTGAAGATTCCGGGGTCATGGAGAGAATACGGCTGTATGTCGGATGAGGATCAAAGGAATGACCTGCACTTCGTGTTCGGGATCAATAGAGGAGATTCTGAAGAAGTTGGTGGGGATCAAGAAAGCTGCTGTTGCCCTTGCAACCGAAGAAGCAGAGGTTCACTACCATCCCAAGGTGGTCAATCACCAGGACATCATGACCGCAGTTGATGATGCGGGTTTTGAAGTCGAGTTGATTAATGCAGAAGAGGAGCAGAACAATGTGACACTTAAATTGGAAGGTGTTAATTCGCACGAAAGCATTAAACTCATCGAACTTTCGCTGCGATTTTTACCGGGTGTGAAATCCGTGGATATGAGTCCTGAAGGTGAGAAGGTGGTTGTGTTCTATGATCCAGATTTGACGGTCCAAGGAATTTTATTGAGATAATTGAGCAGTCAGGCTCCCGAAGCTTCGAGTACAAAGCAACTCTGTTTACACAGCCAGGCTTTGGGGTCCCAGATAGGCGAGATGAAATCAGGAAATACTTTTAAACTTTTCTCTGGAGCTGTGTTTTCACTGTACCTGTATTTTTCCTATCCATGGTTTTCACGCACATACCCAAAGTAAAGCACGGGCTGGAAACCAAGCTCGTGAATAACCTTGACGTAGGACAGCTGTTGAGATGGCTGCTGTCTACACCGGTGCAATTTGTCATCGGATGGCGATTCTACACTGGTGCTTACAACTCTCTGCGCCATGGGTCTGCGAATATGGATGTCCTGATTGCACTTGGGACTAATGCCGCTTATTTCTACTCGGTCTATTCCATTCTGAGAGCCGCTACAACTCATAACTTCAATGGCACTGACTTCTTCGAGACGAGTGCCATGTTGATTTCTTTCATTCTGCTCGGGAAATATCTGGAGGTTTTGGCGAAGGGCAAGACCTCCGAGGCGATCGCAAAGCTCATGGACTTGACTCCACACTCTGCGATATTAATTAGCGAAAGCACGGAAGGAGACACGATTGGAGAGAGTAATCAGCTCTCAGCTGATCCAGAGAAATGATATCATCAAAGTCCTGCCTGGGGCGAAAGTACCAACTGACGGTGTAGTTACCTGGGGTCAGTCTCACGTGAATGAAAGTATGATCACAGGAGAAGCTCGGCCTATCTTAAAGCGAGAGGGGGACAAAGTCATTGGTGGTACAATGAATGAGAATGGGGTTCTCCGTGTCCGAGCTACACACGTTGGCTCGGAAACAGCCCTCTCACAAATTGTGCGACTGGTAGAAGCAGCCCAAATGGCCAAGGCTCCGGTTCAAAAGTTCGCCGACAGAATTTCCAAGTATTTCGTGCCTCTGGTACGTACTTTTTCAGTGGATTAGAACGGCAGATTGTGTTTCTCGGTTCTCTGTTTTCTTTATTCTTATGTTTCGTACTTTCAATCGTATTTAATGTACTTACATACCTCTTGGTAGTGTCAACAGTGTTATAACTTCTAACTTCCTGGCATGTCATGGTCTTTTGTTTACTCCTTACTTCTGAAGGTGGTGGTGGTTGCCCTATTCACTGGAGTTGCTTGGTGTGCTGCTGGGACGACCCACACGTATCCTAAGTCATGGATTCCATCAGCAATGGACGAATTCGAACTTGCTCTTCAGTTTGGAATTTCTGTTCTTGTCATTGCATGCCCTTGTGCCCTTGGGCTCGCCAACTGCAGTAATGGATGCTACCGGGAAAGGAGCACAGCAAGGTGTTCTAATCAAGGGCGAGAATGCTCTAGAAAGTGCCCACAAGGTAAACGTTTGTCCTATACACGTCTGGCTACATTAGTCCTGTTGGACATATGGTCGTACTTCGTCTACTTCTAAGACTCTTAGGTTTTTAGCACTCCTACTTAGACCAACCACAAAACGAATCGATTGTTATCCTTGGTCCTATCCTCCATAGAGAGTTGATTGTTAAGAACTTATAGAGAAATACGATGATGATCCGGTGCATGCTGTTGCTAGATCTCTTTACAAACTTCTATGCTCAGCTCCCTTTACTATGAAGCACCTGAGTAAGGATCCTCATGTGTCAACTCTTTCATTGCTCCAACAATTCAGTAAAACCTGTGGACTTTATTTCTCAGGCTGTTTCGCATTTCGGTGTGTGAAACAGCAGAGTGAACTTTGCAGGATCCAGCTCACAAGGAGTACCTCTCGGTCATGTGCATGCAGGTGCAATGTGTTGTCTTTGACAAGACAGGTACCTTGACTACTGGCAAGCCCCTTGTGGTGGATACGAAGCTGTTTGAGAACCTTGCTCTCAAGAACTTCTACAGAATCGTAGCTGCTGCCGAAGTAAGTCTACGGACCCCAAATTTGAGTTGAACAAGATACAAATATCGCAATTTTTCCTGAACTCTGTGCTAACCAATCCAATATGCGAATACAAGCAAACAGCGAACACCCACTAGCCAAGGCTGTTGTTTTGTGCGTCAAAACTCTCGGAGAAGAGGGCTCCATTGAGAGGCCTCTAGAAACCCAGGACTTCCAAGCGATACCTGGAGAAGGTGTGCGCTGCATTGTGCAAGGAAAGCAAGTTTAATTGGAAACCGGAAGCTGATGTCCGGACAGGGTATAAATATTACAGAGGACGTCCAGGAACATTTGGACGAAACCGAGCAGCTAGCAAGAACAGGCGTGATGGTGGCTTTTGACAACAAAATAGTGGGAATGATCTCGATATCATACCCCGTAAAGCCAGAAGCCGCTAGGGTTGTTTCTCTGCTGAGATCCATTGAGTGTCCGTAGTATTATGGTCACAGGTGATAACTGTGGTACAGCCAAGGCGATTGCACAAGAAGTTGGAATTGAAACTGTGATTGCAGAATGTTCACCAGGGGATAAAGCAGATGAAGCGAAAAAGTTGCAGGTACTGATTACAAACTCAATCACATATTGGAAACCCCATTATTGTTTCCTGGGCATCTTCTTCTTGCTCTTGTACATACATTACAGTGATTGAGAGCTGTAAAATTGTACTAGGAAGAAACGCATGATCATAGACCCACAATTAGAAACTAATTGAAATTAAATTACAGTTTCTAATTGTAAAAATGAAATTAGGTCTTGATTGTGAATAACTGAAAGAGCAAGGTAATGAACGTTACGTAAATCTTCCGGGGTCTTATATCACTATTGCTTGATCACAACCCAGAGACTCAATCAAATACTGAGCGCTGCCATCTAACCATCCATCTCGTCCTAACTCCTGTAGGATGCGCTATGCTCAGAACCTTTGCTCACTTGAAATGTCACCTCGAATTGATGTGTGCAGCTGAACTATAAACTGAGAGTTGCAATAGTGGGAGATGGTATCAACGACTCACCTGCGCTAGTAGCAGCTGACGTTGGCATGGCTATCGGAGCAGGCACCGACATCGCCATCGAAGCAGCAGATATTGTACTAATGAGAAGCAATCTAGAGGACGTAATAACTGCGATTCATCTCTCCCGAAAGACCTTCTTTCGCATCCGACTGAACTATATCTGGGCTCTGGGCTACAACGTCATGGGCATTCCCATAGCTGCAGGAGTCCTCTTCCCCTCCACAGGCTTTCGCCTACCTCCTTGGGTTGCTGGAGCAGCTATGGCTGCCTCATCCGTCAGGGTTGTTTACTCTTCTCTGTGGCTCAAGAGATACAAAAAGCCAACGCAACTACTACGAGTTTAAACTAGCTATTTCCCCTTCTCTATCTCTCGTTGTTGGCCATTACATGTACACTTTCATGTACCAAATAGCAGAGTTTCTCAAAATCTTCAAAGCAGTATTCGAGGTCATTTGAGACTTCACTGTAATTAATATACAATATTGAAGTGCTTTCAGGATTGGGCATTCCATGAGAAAGTGACTGGTATAGGATTACAATAGGGATTAGTCGTGTATACTATGGTTTTAGCAATTTCGTCCTGAACTTGCAGTATCTTGATTCCATATTTTGTTTGTTGTTCTACCACTTGATCCATGACCCCTTAGGAGTTCTTCGTGCACGTCACATGTGCTCATCCCTTTTGGTCATCTTGTTCTCCATCTCTTTTGTCGTCCTATGAGTTACCGGACCTTCAAGTCCCCTTATTGAAGATATGATGATTATAAGGGCCTCTGTCCACTAATCCCACTGCTGTTCAATATAGTAATGAGCTCTATGGCCCGTCCCTATCACTAAAACACAAAGCTTTGTTATCAATGAAAGCGAATAGAGAAGGTAGTCGTGGATAATTTGTCTTCTGTAATAACTAATCCACTTTTTGGGTATGTGAGTACTCTGAGAGCAGAAGCAGTTCCAGAACGCATTTTGGATAGAGTACTTTGTCTTATTCAATCCACTATCTGTTGCGCGTGCTTACCATTTATAATCTTGGATCTTAACACTTACACTGGTGCGTCAGATCAAATCCTCTTTTACAAATTCTTGAACATAAGTAATCCTCTAAATGACTTAGTGGACAATTCTTAATTGCAAATCCTAGTTGGCGATATATGATCTTGGAAATAAGGCATTGGTGGGTCGTAACACTAATCATAGTAGAACTTCTAGGAGTAGTTAAGGATTATGATAATTATTGTATTTACAAATCTAGAGTTTGAAGAATTCATTTATCCTATGTATTCAGTATGTTTATCATGATTGATAAAGGACTTCTTTGAAGTACCAGTTTAGAATCTCTGCCCAGCTTGCTTCAGCCAAAGATTAACCAAGAGCATCTTCAACCTTCGATCATGTAGACTATCCAGAAGTCATATACCACAACGAAATACTTAAGATTCCAGCTATTTTATGTAAAGATAACTGACAAGAGAGCTGTGCGTAACTAGCACCACAAGACAACTTGCAATGGCCTTAGGTATATCTATATCATCGAAGAATGAAATCCATTCCTCCTTTCATCCCTTCTAATAAATGATATTCCCGGTTGTTATTCTCTAGTCATAATATTTCCTTGAAAATGAAGGAATAACGAAAGATACTCAAATTTGTAAACTAGTTCTCAGTTGGATTAGTATTTCTCTATTCTCAAAGTTATCTTTTCCTTTTTCATCAATTTAATCTTCCTTATCACATCTGGATTCATCTTGTTTTCCATATTTCCAAATCTAAACTTATTTATTTTCAAATCAACCTCTCCACCACCGATCCCCCTTGAGGATCATCATGAGTATCAGGTAGATTGGATCTTGACCATGCATATAATTGATCAAATATGTACCTAGCACATGAAGTACAAAATTCTTTAGAAGAGAGCTACCCATCCAAATTTTGTAATACTACATAGAAACCTTTCATCATCTTCGTAATGTCCAAAATGTCATCCACGAGTTTAAATTGGAGCATGCATTATGAGGATATCATCAACTAACAGAAAGGAATTATGTTAGGATATTCTAATTTACCATCAAAATTTAATTACATGTAGGTATTTAAAACTTCTTGAAAATACTTAGAAATTATCGATGATGGTTCAATGAAGAATATTTAGAAGGTACCTAAATAATTTTACTGTATAATATATTTTACATGGTCTCCAAGAAAGTATTTAGATAACTTATTGGAGACCAACAAAATGTACATTAAGATATTTGGAACCTTCTCATTCTTTGCCCCTAAAGTATAAAGGAACCTTATGAAGGTTTGAGTAATTTTGGATGTGAACTTAACTTGACTGGGAAGCTAAGAATTAACTACTTTAAGTAAGCTTGTACACCTCTCTAGTATAAATAACAAATCTTTAGGTCATCTCTTGCATCCAAAATAAATTTTGTTAGATATTTTGTCCATCTTTTTCCTTTCACTTTCCCTACTTTTATCTCTTGAATTTTAATCTTTTACTTTAACACTTCAAGAGAGGTTAGCAATATTACTAAACTTTAATTTAATATCTATATCCAATATTTACATAAAGGAAAATTACTAGAAAGAAAAATATGAAGTTTTCCCTCACATTGTACACATGTTTCTATATATATATATATATATATATATATATATATATATATATATATATATATATATATATATATATATATATATAGCATTCAAAAGCCATGCCATATATAATTAGATTAAAATATTTTCACCATGAATAAAAGAAAATACAAAGAGATCAAATAGACATTGGAAAATGTAGTTAACCCTCATTACGTTTTACTATAATTTAAAAATAACTACTAGATAATTGGCTAGCACATAAGATTGTAGCTAGCAAAATATAGGAGATGCAAAATATCTAACATTTTACAGTACTATTAGATGGTGATATCAAAATCTTTTATAAAAATAGAGAAGAATTATAACTATTCTATGTATATATAAATATAGAAAATTAAATAGTAGTCAATTAATGAACGTTGGTTTTATAGGATAAAATCTGCCATCTAAGAAGTTAAAATGTAAGAATATTGCATGTAGACATTTAGTCTCCAATTTATCTTCTATTTTCAATTTTTTTTGCTCCTAAATATAAATGATAATCTTTGTATATTTTATAGTCCAATATCTATACTCTTTACAAGTTTTGTACTAATGCAAGGTCATCAAATAGATAAATATAAGATACTTTTTTAGTGTTTGTGGTCTATTTATTTTTACATTTCAACTTATATAAACTCCTCAAATAAATAAATAAATACATGATATCATTGGATAGATTTAGTTCTCATTATTTCTATCTTAACTTCATTTATACACTCATTTCAAGATAGATAATTCTAAAGTTACCAATACATTACTATTTCTAGGTTCCTTTAGATCACTTATGCCCCTTTTTCCATTTAGTTTTTGTTTTATGGAAATATCTTTTTATTTTAAATTCAAAGTATTTTTTAATGTTGTAGATAATATTTATAAATCTCAGAAATCCTTAACAGTCAAAATGCATAAAACATGATCAAATTATACACCAACAAACAAAGAGAACTAACTCGGGCAGTATATCCTACAACTAAAATGAAAAGGAAAAAAAGTGTTATGAGAGTACTATAATGTTCTCGTGTACAAAACCAATGAGAGTACTCTCCTCTGAAGTAAACTATAGAAATCAAGTGGAGACCGCTGGTGTAATACTCCGAGGACAAGAGAGAGAAAACACAGATTTCACACTCAATCATTCAATGCCCCAAAGAAACACCTTCTCTTTATTATATAGACCAAGAGGATCTCCTTCAAGGAAGCTCCACCATAGGATTAGGCATACATATAGGTGACATGTCAGCAAGCTCCACCCTTGGATTACTTACTTGGATGGGTGACATGTCGATCCAGGTCCTATCTGGTTGGTCAAACAAGCTTTGACCAATAGGAATCTTCTTGTAGGAATCTCAGAATCACATGGGTAAGGTACCATTGGAAAGCTCTCAACAAGACAAACCAAGGGGTAGGAGAGACCAACAAAAAAATGGTTGGTCTATTGATTCTAAGGTCTTCAAGTCTATTTCGGTTTTTGCCTTGTTAGTAGAAGTATTCTTTTGGTGATATTTGTAACAATATGGAGTTTAACGATAAAGTTAGTCGGGCTTACGAAGTAGCACATAAGACAAAGTAGCCTAGAATATTCCGGAAGTATCTAGAAAGCTTCTTGGGAAGCTTCTCGGTTAGCTTAGCTTGCACCTTAAGTAAGTAGCTTCTAGAAGGAAGCTTCTAGAAGCTTCCAACTAGCTTAGCTTGCACGCCAAGTAGGCGGCTTCTAGAAAGAAGCTTCTTGAGAAGCTTCCTAGTTAACTTGGCTTGCACTCTAAGAAAGCGGCTTGAGAAAGCTTTTTGAGAAGCTTCTCAAGGACCTTGTATGCTACCTATAAATACCAAAGCCAAAGCTCATGCTAGGCATTCAGAGTTTTCAATGTGAGTTCCAATGTGAGTTTCCATTCTCTTATTTCTCTCCTTGGTTTCGATCTTTTATATTGGTATCAGAGCAAGAATGGGATGGATGGAATTTATGGACCACCAAATCCACTTCCGCCAAACCATTGGGACTTTCATGTCCAAATATTACCAAAGCATCGTTTCACACAATTCATCACCTCATGCTTTTGGCAGGATTTTCTACATATGATCACCGTGTCGAAGGAACCCTTGATACTTCCAGTTGTAACTTATGGAGAATGGTGGACGTGTTGTATCTATGTGTTAATCAACTAGATAAATTGAGGGTAGGGGAATAGAGTAATAGCAATGGCGGCAATACCGGATGTTATCCTTGCAATGCAACAACAAATTGAGCATCTTACTCGATTGTTGGATGAACGAGACCAGCAACAACGAGAACAGATAGACAGAATGCCAGTTTGAGATGGAGAAGATTGCATTCAATTTCCGAAACCCAAGGTGTTTGAAGGCAAGAATCTTCCAAGCACAGTGGAGAATTTTGTGTTTGACTATGAACGTTACTTTGAAGCCACCAATCTTCAAGACGAGCGGAAACAAATTCTCTTGGCTTCTAGCCAATTGGATGGCGTGGCAAAACTTTGGTGGTGATTCCGAGTAGAAAGAGCTGAATGACAAATTGTTACACCGATTTTGACATGTGCAGAATTCAAGGATGCAATACTTGGTCGATTTCAGACTATAAATGCCACCCGAGCTGCACAAGATAAATTGGCGAAGTTGAGGCAGATTGGCTCGGTGAGAAGCTACATCACACAATTTCAGAATATCATCATGCAAATTCCAAATATCCAAGAAGGTGAAGTTCTGGATCGATTTGTGCAAGGATTGAAGTCACGAACCAGATTGGAATGACCATGCGCGAGCCATAGAACATAGAAGAAGCCATGCAATTGGCTGAGCATTTTGATTCCTTAGTTGCGACAACTTGGTCTCAACCTCGACCTACACAAAACCTACCAGTACCACGAGTGGAAGAACCGGTACCAATGGAGATTGATGCTATCCAACAAAGACCACTTGGCATAGCAGATAGAGAAAGATTACGACAAAATGGAGGTTGCTTTTATTGTCGCCAAGTTGGACATCGTATTGCTGAATGTCCACTTAGGAATGGGTGACCTCGACAAGTTGCCCAGATGGAGTTTGTGAAACAGAATGATCAAGGAAACAAAGAATCCCAATAGGAGATTTTGAGCCGCCTACTGGGAGCTTGATTAGTTCCAATGGGATTGAAAGCTCGACCTATGCAAGTTTGCTTCACTTGCAAGGTATGATATCTAATCGGGGTTGTAGGATTTTGGTTGATTCTGGAAGTTCAAAGAATTGCATATCTATGCAAGTAGTAAAGGAATTGGGTATTCCTACCAAGCCAGTGATTGGAAGTAGTTTGATGATGGCAGATGGTAGAAAAGGTTCTGCATTCCGCACCTCGCATCCTGTTACTTTCAAGATTAGGAAGGAGTATTTGGAGTGTATGAGGTTTGTAGTGGCACCTCTACACTATGATATCATTCTGGGTCTACCTTGGCTTGAACGTCATAAGGTTCAATTTGATTGGACCCGATGTCAAATTCAAGTACAACACCAAGATAGGAATTTCCAATTAGGTTGTCTGGCACCTCTGAGTAAGACACCTAAGAATAGTCAATCCCAAGATGGGAAGTTTGTTAAGAAGGTAGCCATAAAGCAAATCTGGAAGATGAGTCCCAAGATAGGAAGTTTGCCAAGAAGGCAACCATGGAGCAAGCTTGGAAGAGAGATGAGTCCCTAGAAGGGAAGTTTGTTAATGAAGCAGCCATAGAGCAAGCTTTGGAGGAAGATAAGTCTGTATTCGCGGTGTGGATCAAGCCGATTGCACAAGAACAATCTAAGGAGGGCTAGGTGCCGCATCAAGCAACGGTTGATCGGATAGTTCAGGAGTTTGCAGATGTGTTTGCAGATGATCTGCCAAAGGGATTACCCTTTGATCGAGGTATGCACTTCAAGATCAAGTTATTGCCACGAGTACTCCATTGAGTAGACCAATCTATCGGCTCTCACCAAAGGAGTTGGAGGAGTTGCGAACAACACTTATAGAGTTATTGGAGAAGGATTTCATACGACATAGTACCTCTCCGTGGGGAGCACCGGTACTATTTGTTCCAAAGAAGGATGGAGGACTTCGTTTTTGTATTGATTACCGTGGGCTCAATAAGCAAACCGTGAAGAATGCATATCCCTTGCCTTGGATCAATGACCTACTTTATCAATTAAGTGGAGCACGCTACTTTTCCAAGCTAGATCTTCGTAGCGGCTATTGGCAAATTCCTATTGAAGGAGAGGACGTGCAAAAGACTAGCTTTTGCACAAGGTATGGACATTTTGAGTGGAGAGTTCTACCTTTTGGACTCACTAATGCTCCAACAGTCTTCATGGATCAGATGCATCAGGTGTTGGATGGACTATTGGATTGGTCAGTGGTGGTGTTCTTGGATGATATCTTAATCTATAGCAAGATAGAGGCAGAACACGTGAATCATGTGCGAGAAGTCCTAAGACGACTACGACAATTGAAATTTTACTGCAAGAAATCAAAGTGTGCTTTTTGGCAAAAGGAGGTTACCTTCTTGGGTCATAAGATCTCATCAGAGGGGATCAAGATGGAGGAAGAGAAGATCAAGGCCATTACTGATTGGCCTACCCCAAAGGATGCTATAGAAGTACGGGCATTCAATGGATTGGCCAGTTTTTACCGGCGGTTCATCCACTATTATGCTCATGTGGCTGCACCATTGACTGACCTCTTGGGAAAGAACTCGAGCTTCTAGTGGAACACCAAACATGAAGAAGCATTCCAGAAGTTGAAACATATGGTGTCTTCAAGACCCATTCTTCAACCATATGATCCTCAACTACCTTGTGTGGTTGATTTTGATGCTTCTAACTCTACAATTGGAGCTGTGTTGCAACAAGAATTTCCAGATGGACTACATCCCATTGCCTTTGTGTCTCGCCAACTAAATACAGCTGAAAGAAATTACTCTGCTTGAGATCGGGAACAACTTGCAATGGTATATGCCACCAAGGTATGGAGGCATTATCTCTTGGGGAAACAAGTGATCATGCAAACTGATCACAAGCCATTGTTGCAAACCTTACACTTGGAGCACATGAAGAGTCAACATCATCGATGGGAAGAGCAACTTCAATTGTTCGACATCAAACTTGAATACAAACCAGGTCGGTTCCATGTCATCCTTGATGCTCTGTCACGATGACCTGATTTGAAGTCCCTTCCTCTCATCATGGCAGCAATTCCGACGGTGTCAATTGACCCCAAGATCCATAACGAGTTTCGGTTAGCTCTACAACAAGATCCCTTCTTCTAAATGGTACATGGTCATCTAACAACAGGTGACAAGGAGTACAACACCTTCTCCTTCAAGGAAGGCCTTCTATTCCATGCGGATCGGATCTATGTTCCAGCCAAAGGTGATCTTTGACTTGTGCGCCTTCAAGAAGCCCATGATTTACCCATCGCTGGTCACATGGGTGTGGACAAGACCTTAGGTACCCTCCAACGTCAATGGTGGTGGCCCAACATGACACAAAATGTTCAAGAATTTGTCAAATTGTGTGAGAGCTGCCAACGTAACAAGGCCAGTAACCATAAGCCGAGTGGACTCTTTCAACCACTTGCCATTCTATCCGCTCGTTGGGAGCATGTGAGCTTGGATCTAATCACATCCTTGCCAAAGACAAAATAAGGACACACCGCAATTGTGGTGTTTGTGGATAAGCTCAGTAAGCAAATCCACTTGGCACCAACCTATGATACCGTGGATGCTCCAACCTTAGCGCAAATCTACTTCGACAATGTCTTCAAGCATCATGGGATGCCACGTGTACTCATCTCTGACCGTGATCCTCAATTTATCGGGAAGTTTTGGCAAGCACTCTTCCAGATACTCGGTACCAAGCTTGCTTTGTCCACGGCCTATCATCCTCAAATTGATGGACAAACCAAACGTGCAAATCGTACATTGGAGGATATGTTGCGGGCCTTTGTCAATGTCCACCATACCAATTGGGATGAATGTCTTGCAGCTACAGAATTTGCCTACAACAATTCCAAACAGGCAAGCACCGGATTTTCTCCCTTCTTTCTCAATTTTGGCCAAGATCCGCTTGTTCCAGATTCTCTTCTTGCTCCCCTTCCCTCTCAGGTTCCTCATACTTCCACATTCTTGACCACTATATCCCAATCGCTCCAACAAGCCAAGTCTCACCTCCTTGTTGCTCAGAATCGCCAAAAACAATATGCGGACTATCATCGTCGTGATCTCACCTTTGAAGTTGGTGATAAAGTCATGCTATCCTCCAGTAACCTCCCTCTCCCACTTGATACCCAAGTTCGTAAACTTGCTCCTAACTGGATAGGACCCTTTGATATCACCCAAATTGTCTCTCTTGTTGCTTATCGACTTGCCTTACCTTGTCACATGCGTATCCATCCTATCTTTCATGTTTCCAAGTTGAAACCTTTTGTTCCTAACCCCTCTTCCTTTTCCTCTCGAGTCCAACCTCCTCCTCTTCCTGTCCCTATTAATGATCATGAGGAGTACAAAGTTGATCGTATCCTTGCGCGTCGCCATATCCAACGAGGCCGTCGCCAACATACAGAGTACAAGGTCCTTTGGAAAGGGTATCCCCTTCATGATGCCACCTGGGAGCCTCTTTCTCACCTCCAGAATGCACAGACGGCCATCCAAGAATTTGAAGCTTCACTGGCAACGAGGACGTCACCAACTAGCGGCGGGGGAATATGTAACAATATGGAGTTTAGCG
Source organism: Lunularia cruciata (assembly GCA_948567375.1). Taxonomy (NCBI): domain Eukaryota; kingdom Viridiplantae; phylum Streptophyta; class Marchantiopsida; order Lunulariales; family Lunulariaceae; genus Lunularia; species Lunularia cruciata. The sequence goes on along the minus strand of OX419762.1, from coordinate 57,474,196 downwards.
ACGAAGTTAGTCGGGCTTACGAAGTAGCACATAAGACAAAGTAGCCTAGAATATTCCAGAAGTATCTAGGAAGCTTCTTGGGAAGCTTCCCGGTTAGCTTAGCTTGCACCTTAAGTAAGTAGCTTCTAGAAGGAAGCTTCTAGAAGCTTCCAACTAGCTTAGCTTGCACGCCAAGTAGACAGCTTCTAGAAGGAAGCTTCTTGAGAAGCTTCCTAGTTAACTTGGCTTGCACTCTAAGAAAGCGGCTTGAGGAAGCTTCTTGAGAAGCTTCTCAAGGACCTTGTATGCTACCTATAAATACCAAAGCCAAAGCTCATGCTAGGCATTCGGAGTTTTCTCTCATTCAAGTGTCCCAATGTGAGTTTCCATTCTCCTATTTCTCTCCTCGGTTTCGGTCTTTTACATATTTCTATCTGATCTATTTTGACCATCATGTATAACATCATTCCAAATATTAACAAACCAAATTGCACATCTTGATCATATGGCTAGTTCTTGGTATTATAGTTGGCTTTGAGTTAAAAGTTGATAGGCCCAATAAAATAACCCAAAAGAAAAGTAAAAATGGAATACAAGCACACACAAAATAGGAATAAGCAACCACACCTATTTTCATTACATCTACTCTTAATATATATGGTGTTCACAAGGAAAACATGTCTATATATTGAATCTGATCTAAATTATAAAGGGTACAAAGACAATCTATTGTATTTGCCAATACCCTTCTTCAATCCATATTATGAGAGCTACTATGATGTTGAGCTATCAATACTCTAAGAGAAACTGAAATAAAAGAGCTAAGATAATGTTGTCCTCCATATACTTAGAAGTTTGTACACTTTCAATAGTAGTTTATTTTGGTTTGCAAGTTAGACCAAAGAGGAATTTGTATTATATCAAGTTCTAAAGAACAATAGCAAAAATAATGATAAATGCTCACATTCAACAAGTACATTCACCCAGTTTGGCGTGGGAACTTATTCTGATCCAATAATTTTTACCTACATAGATGACAACTAAATAGAAGAAAGTAAAAGTAAGACACCTAATTAAAGAAAAAGGAATATAGAGCAAGGTGTTCAACATTCATCAATTCATTCAGATTAAAGAAAAAGCATATAAAGCAAGGTGTTTGACAATCTAATCAGTAAGAAGGTTTCGTTAACCTTTTTAGTATCCTACCTTGCTACTTTCTTGGCCTTGTTAGATGTGGAGAAAGAAGAGTACAATTCTTGGCTCTTGATGATACTCGGAGATGTTCTCGATCAGCTGTTGTTTTCTTGCCATAATTTTGTATATACACCTATTATTGGGTAAATTTTTTTGTTAAAAGCTAGTGGTAGTTCTCTTCGCGAGTTACTCCTTGATGGTGGTATAAGGATAGAAAAAGAAGGCAACCGCGTAGAAAAATGAAGGGTAGGAAGACCCCATCAAGCCAAACAAGGGAGAGACGAAAAAAGTAAAATGGGGTAAGCCCCAATAGAGTCTATCTGAGAAATCTACCCAACCGCACCTAAGATATCCGAGCTATGCAAGTCATACAATCTACACACAATTGGAACATCCAAAGAAACATCACCTAATGTGATTGCTCTCCTATGGATTGCACAAGCCACTGCACTTTGTAGAGCAATGGACACACGCTGTCTAAAATATGCTACAAAGTATGAGAGTGCGAGTGGTACCCCTTGGGGCCTAACATGATAAGTTCTCGCGCACTCATGTGTCAAACGCCGTGTCCATTGCTCCATATAACTCCAAGGCTAGAGGAACAAAGAGGTGACCTCGCTGCATGCCTCTATACTTGGAGACCTTGCAACATGCTGCTGCACTCGCTGCCCATCCGGGGGGATGGGTAATCACTCCCTCCGAAACTGTATCCTCATAAGGTCCGTAATCACGACATCCGCTACTGTCACTTGTTCATCCCGGACCAAGCATAAGTCTGCCTTGACATATAACATATGTAAAAAATACAAACGCCCCCTCCAAGCCAAGTATCCACTCTCTAGCCATTGTAAACACTATGTCCCTAATAGCATCATGGGAGCTATCTGTCTTCCAAAAGTACATTGTGTCATGTGGACCAATGTTGCATCTAGTGTAGAACCACACTCATAAGTGAGTAATGAAAATGTAGATGGGTGGACCAAACCTCGGCGAAACCTCATCATTGTAGAGGAAGTAGCTAGGCTAAGGATAATGATAGAAACATGATTTACCACTTAAGCTCCCCTTTGTTATGTGGTTGAATGCCTTAGCAAATCATCAATATTTGGTCATTGCTTAAATCTCATAAGTAAAAGAGGTTACAATCTAAGTTTTAGGGTTAGAGATCTATTTCGAGTTTCATAAATTCATTTCCTTCATCTATTTCATTCCCTCGTAAGACAATAAGCAATAGACCCAATACCTATTACATAGATAGTGATTCACTAAGGATTCCATGGACTCCACGAACCTCATAGTTCATTCATTCATAAAAACATTGCGATAATTTCGGTCCAAGGTTTAAGAATCAATGGAGGAAAAAACAGAGAAAGAAGAAGGGAAATCTCTGGAGAGCTTTTGATGTCTCAAAGGATGTTTACGTCTCTTCTCGTGAACAACGTTATTCCAGTGAGATTAGTCTAGGGCTTGGAAAAGCACCTTGACTAGATTCCATCTCGGATCCAATTATCGAGGTCTACATCTGCTCGGCTGGGACTTGGAAATTGGAACGAGGAATCGGAAGACATCATCTGCCCGAAACCTCAAGGCTGCGGAACTCAAGATTCACAAGTACGAGCCTTGTGGTATTTGGTTACGAGGTAGCTGCATAGAAAATGATGGCGATCCTTGGTTCATCCGAGACATCTTTGTAAATCCGCGTTTGCGATAGATTTGGTCGATACCATTCAAAGTCTGCAATTTCATGACCTGGTATATTCCCTGCTCTGAGATGCACTAACACCCCTACTTTTGACAAAGATTGACGTAGGAATTGGTGTGTGATTCTGTCAACAGGTTGGATGGACGTTGGATCCTTCTATGTTGAATGAAGCCTGTTTTTCATATCCGTGCCAATCAAACGCGTACCAGCTGAACGTGATTTTGAACAGGACCTGAGAATGGGGGTTCAGGAGGAGGGGCGTGGAGGCTTGAGAGAAGCTTGGACACGGAAAAGGCAACGGAGTGCTGAGAGTCGACGATTATGGGCGCTGGTGGAACCCTATCGACGTCCTCCTCGCCTGATGCCCCTATTACTCCTCAACGTTGTCGGATTTTATACCGGCCTTGTTGCTGCTGCCGTAACTGAGCAGCTTTACAAGGTATGAACCAAACCTAGACCTGGCCTGAGATTCCCTTGCTCAAGCAAGGGAATGGTGATGGTTCAAGATGGTGATGAATATATATCTTTGAATGGCCTGTTCGATTCTCGTCAGGATCCTACAAGCGCCTGATGAATTTGAGAGACTTTAATTTTCAGGAAAGATACTGGGAGGAAAACCCAGGAGCAGCAGTTCCTATCATGCATCCTCTGCTTTACTTCGGTCCCTACAAGGTGACACGGGAAGACTTCTCCGAGGAGGGCTCCGGTTAATGGGATTACTTCATTTTTCGTGAAATGCACCGTGTTCAACGTGCAAACGAGTGCATTAAGGTTTGTTGTGACCACCCCAGCACCCCAGATTTAGTTGCCTCGTTTATACTCCGATTGTATTCAGTACTCCATTTCTGCATTTCCTTCTTTCTGTTCCCTGCAGGAGTTTCGTGCAGTTATCGTCTCTTAACCTGGTTTTGCGCTTGATGCCCTCAGGAAAAATCACAACCAGTGGCCGTGAGGCGTACGCCCTCAGAGACCGATGAGTTTGACACCAGACAGTGTTACGCTATGTACGAAGTGAAGAGGAGGGTTTCAAAATTGGATGGAGTTGCAGTCAAATCAAGCACTGTACTTGTTGCTGATTGTACAATTAGTTCACAACGTTCAGAAGTGTCAGATAAGCATTGAGAAGCTTCATCCTTGTCGTGGGGATCAGCCTGAGCACGTATCTTGAAGAAATCATTGCCAATTCTCCTATGTCACAGCAGATCCCTTGTCGTTAATTTGCCCTGGTGTTTTATGTGGAGCATCTCCACTGTACGGGCTCCGGTTGAGTTTTGCTTGTCTGGATCTTTTGGTCTGTGAAGATTACTACAGCTCATTCGGCTCATTCGGCTCATTCGTATCAATATATGAGCAAGCTACTATACTTGCCGGGATCTTGAATCTCATCGTCTTCATTTTCTCAAGTGAACACAACTCGCTGTTACTAGTATTCTAGAACATCAAACTCTACTCAGAAATCTAAAATTGTTCAAAACACTTTTGGTCTGGAAGTAGTCTGATAAAACAATTCATGCAGATTTGTATCTACATGAATTGGTTTTGCCACAAATGTCTTAATAATCGGGAACCACATCCAGACTGTGTTCCTGTTCTTGTGAATGGTGTTACATGGGAAACACATCTTAGCTCTGATCAATCTCAATTCATTGGCTTGTGATGTGATGTCCACCAGTAAAATTCATCTCAGGGTCGAAGTTCCAACTATCGCCTACCACAAAGTGTATCAGAATTCCTAGGACGTCCATCCTCGCCACTGTGAAAGTGCGCTGTTGAAATAGCATTTGTAGTTCACTGCAAGATTGCCTTTAGGTTTCTGTTCCAAACGCCATTGCTGTTAATCAGTTGACTTAAGAAGATTCGAAAATTGAAATTGGAATCTCACGGGCACAACCCTGCGGAAGATGAAATCGAAGACAGAACTGTAGATCACAATCCTTGTAGATTTGCAGTCCAGCAAGTCGGTATTGGCTTTCCCAACTGAGGTTCAAAACTTGAAACCGAGAATCCGGATAGAGTAAGTATGAAATCTGGAATGCACATGACACCTGCGTACACACGGGTAAGGCAAGGCGGCAGTGCTTCAACTTCCGTAGACCCGAGTTCAGTTATGAGCAACGTAGCACTCTAAGTTTAAGGCCACGAAATTAACACCGAATGTAGTGTAGTGCAACGACTTCGAAACTCTGAATTCAGATATTCAAGACTGAGAAGACTTCCTCTGGATCCCAAGGTTTTGTGACTTTCGTTCTTGTCTCAAGTTGCTATGCATTATTCCGGAAGAGAACAGGGAAACTTGAATGACCATCGAGTTCGAACGTCCGACCTATTTCGAGGTCTAATTCTGGCCACCTTGATCAATGTTGCGGTATCTTTAGAAGCTGCCTTCCTTTTGTTCGCTTGCGGCAACTTTGAGTACAAACAACGCTACTACTTACTGTCCGGTAGTGAACAACAATACAAGAACCACGGAGACAGGAAAGACAGCCTCAAGAAACGTAACTAATGTTGGAACATATCTGGGTTAACTAAGTGAGTGATAATGATCACATTCACGGTATAGGCCCTTGAGTGAGGAGGGGAGAGTAAGTGAAAAGGAACTTTGACAACATGGCAACGGGTTCAATTCTTCAGGAGCTCGACGCGTGGCATCTACTTGGGATCGATGGATCGTAGCAGTTCGCCTCATGGCCCGGCTTCATGAATGAATGTGCTCCCGAAGCTCATGGCGGATCTTTTACGCTGGCTTGTTTGTAGACATTTCTCTGTGACTACTCCAAGAGTCAGCATGGAAGGGATGAAGGACGGAAGGAAAGGCTGGTGATGTAAGACTCAGATGGGGGTTGCAAGGTCACTCTTCCTCAGATGAGGTACGGACCTTCCACTCCTTCCGAGCGCATAATCTCCAGCTTTGTGACGATATTGAATTTCTCTGCAGTGCCCTTTAGAGTTTCAAGGGCAAAGTTTTCATCCATTTCGGGAGGTGGATCGTTTTATCTGGCTGGCAACTGGAGCATTTGTAGAACGTTGTACATAATTGGAGGCTTAGGGTTTTGCTCTTTCTATGCGGTCCGACGACCGCGATTTTCTTGACGCATCCAATTCTTGTATACTGCTTTGCTTCGGTGTTTTGAGAGAGAGCTGATGGTGAGATCTTTGCTTATGTAGGCTTGCCATATTTTGGAGTCTGCTGTCACAGTGGAGAAGGTGAAAGGGCTCATCGGTGAACCATAGTTGACTTTATTTTCTTCAGGTTTAATTCTGCTCAATAATGGGATGCCGGGAAAACGGCTATCTCCGTTCTGAAGAGCATAAATGGGAGAAATGCTGTTCGACGACTTTGATGTGGATGCTCTCTTGGACGCTCAGAGCAGCGATGACGACGGAAATGATTTACCAGAGCTCGAGCGATCGCTTGATGACATTCTTAATGACGATGATGATGAATTCGCTGATGTACTCGGACATTCTCTGCCCGTCAGATTGGCAACCGGAGCTCCTGAGAATGGATCCTTCAGCTCCGATCAGGACACAAAGGAGAATGCAACCTTTGGATTGGATAGGGATTTGGTGGAGACAGCCCAAGTCGGCACTTGTTGTAGCGGGGAGTTTGTGAATGAATTGGAGAAGAAAACGGCTCTTGTTCCTGTATTGCCTTACCAGAAGGAAGAATTGACCGGGGATATTGAGCTGGAAACTGATGAGAGGGACGGACAGGCCGAAGGAAAGCCCAAAACTGAGGAACCTATCACTCAAGGTTTATCAGGTTTCGTTGCCACGGGAGCTGAATTCCAAGAAAGCGGCGAGGTTTATCCTCGTGCGGAAGACGATGGAATTGAATTAGCAGAGAAACGGAGAGGTTTAGCAGGTGTGAGGACTTCTAGTGGATCAGAAAACAATGCCACGCCTCGTGTATTATCATCTTCAGTTCACATGTATCCTGTCCCTGTGGGTAGTAATTCCAGTCGTAGACCTGGGGCTGCATTTGCTGCTGCAGCAGCGGCATCGCGTCATCTGGGCCCTGCTGCCTCCGCTGCATCCAAATTTGCTAAAGCCATTTCTACTCGTCAAGGGAGGTCGGATTCCGAAGCCTCAGATGAAAAGAACTGGTCTCAGCTGCAGAAGAACGGTAATTTTACAAATGCAGATGAAGTGTCAGATGCAGGAAACATCGATCAAGAGACTCTTGATATTTCTACTGAATTGGAACTTTCCGCCGGTGACTTGGATAATGATAGACCGATAATAAACGATAGGGTTGACACTACGGAGGAAGACAATGAAAGCGATTTAGACCATGACCAGAAAGCATATGCGGCGGTTATTGAAGAGTGCATGGATAAAGTCGAAAATCTTTCATCCACCATAGCTAATTTGGAGCAGCAGTCGAGAATTTCTAGGTCTTCCGCCTCTATTGACGTGAAGGAGAATATGGACTCAGATTCTCGGCCACGTATGGCTGTGGGAACTGAGGCTGATAGCTCTTCCTCCAAGGATGCATCACGATCAGACGAGGAAGGTGATTCTAATGGAGAGAGAGAAGATGACTTTTTAGAGCAGGTAATTCTGAACAGCTCAAGTGAACGAAATTGTCGAATGGAGATAACGGAGCCAGAATCATGTGATGTAGATTCTCTAAAAAATTGGATTGGGGACGGACACGAGTCCGTCACTACCAGCACATCGGCAACGTCAGACGCTCAGCTACATAGCCGTAAAACCTCTTCAGTGAGAAGTTTTTTGGATGAAGGTGAAGGTGAAGAGGAGGCATCTCGGGAAGAGCTTGTGCAGCAGTTAGAAGAAGTTGGTGCTGGGTCCCAGTTAGCTGCGCAGGATGTCGAGGAAGAACCACAACGGACGGCATTGCAAATAGCCGAAGAATTAGAGAGGAAGGCTGCCAGTTCAGGTTTACATTGGGAAGAAGGAGCGGTGGCCCAACCTATGAGATTAGAGGGAATTCAAGGGGGTGCCCCCGCCATCGGCCTCTTACAGCTTGATTCTGGTGGGTCTTTATCCTTTGCTTTGAAGTCTGCACCACTGCGACGCGAGCAGGGAACACCGCAAGCTCTTGCTGTACACACTAACTTTATCGCCATAGGGCTGTCAAAGGGAGCCGTACTAATTATTCCGAGTAAGTACTCGGCAACACGTAGCGCAGATGAAACTGATGCCAAGGTGAGCTGTACTCGTCTTTACAACTAGTACTTCTTGGTCATGCACTGAATTCTCCTGATGGTCACAAAGTAGAAACTGTATTCCGTCCGCGTTTATGTTTTGCGGGGTTGTGATCAAGTATTTTGTGCATTTTTGTGAATGTTTCTAGTTGTTTTTTTGCTTACAAGTTTATGTGTCTAACTTGGTATGTGCTAGTCTGTTATGTCTCTGGAAGTTGGGAAAGGGAAAAAGCCTGATCTTACTGATATTTTCGGCCGTGGGCTTGTAGCCATACACTTTGATACCTGCGGCGTCAGAGAAGTATCAAATGGGTGTTTCTTCCATGAGCTTCAATCAGCAAGGAGACTTACTACTAGTTGGTTACTCAAACGGCCACATCATTCTTTGGGACGTACCAAAAGCCTCTGTGGGCAGACACATAGAAAAGGACAACGGTGTGGCAATTGTACATGCAGTGTTTGTAGGACAAGACGTCGCTGCATCTCGCACCATTCGGGCTATTACAACTGATGCCAGGGGGCTCACACTACTCCATGCCTTCTCAGTTATTCCAGTTCTACGCCGATTTTCTCTGCACACTTCAGTAGGTCCCCGTCCTGTTTCTTGTGGTGAAGATGTCCAGATTGCTCTCAACGTAATCATGTCGCACTTCCTTGCATCTGTTGGAGAAGCTTTCTCAACTTGAAAAAGCTGTGGATTTAATGAGCTTCCTGCCTTCTGAAAAGCTCTTATTTCATTTAAGTGAGATTAGTATCTTGTGGATTTACGGAGATTGGGCCCTGACATATGTGCCTCCATCAATACATCCTTTCCTTTGCAGGTTAGCTAATGATTAGGTATCTGCTTCCCTTCTCCAGTGAAAGCTTGCACTTTCTGACAGGTGCTTCAATACATCACAGGTACTATTAGATGGGCAACGTACTGGTCTGGTGTTGTCAATTGCTCCACTTCTACCGAATGAAGGTATCAACATCCCTGGAGGCGCGAGTGCTCCTCAAAGTGGGATGTCTTCCTCGCCAATCAATCTTGGAACTGTGATGAGTGTAGTCGGTGGAGCTGCAAGCAATGATGTGGGCCGGAAATTCCTTTATGATGGTGCTTCTTCAACTGAAGAAGGCGGGGGACTAGTTGTTCTGGCAACCTATCAAGCAGCCCTAGTTGTGAGTTAAATACCTTCTGTTTGCGTACCTGCTTTATGGATTAACGCGGAAGAATTCGATCTGAGTTTGAGGTCAATCATGGCGCATGCTATCACTGGATTTGAGTTCTATGTGGAGTCTCAAAATTTATGATATTATGTAACTACGTGAGGGCATGAGTTAATGTTGCATACTAAGAATCTTTGAAGAGTATTGAGAAGTCCGGATGCAGTACCTGTTAAGTTCGAGTAACTTTGAACAGCCTTTGTTAATCCCAGGGACGTTCTACTGTCCTCAGTGATGTCAGGGGTCAAGTGTTATGTTATGTGTATCCATTTCATATGGCCTAGCATTCTCTATCGTTCCACTTCAAAGTTGACCGAACCATGTCTTTGGTACTAGGTACGGCTGCTGCCCACACTTGCTGTCTGTGCTAGGTTTCCTCGACCGGAAGGAATTCGAGATGTTGCCATTCCTTACACAGCTTGGAGACGAATCAAGGCGAAGACTGCAGTTGGCACCACATCTACTTCCACGTCAGGGAATGCACCATCTGCCGAGTCTATGCACAGTTCCCCTTCGAAGAGTTCTGACGGACGATCTGCAGAAAACTGTCAGAGTCGGGACGAGGGGCCTGTTGAAGCTGGCATAGTGAAAGCAAATGGAGATGTAGGCGAGAATTTGCCCTTACTAGCTATGGCTTGGGACAAGAAGGTTCTTGTGCTCCAGCTACTAAAATCAGAACTGAAAATTACTGCTCAGTGGAACTTGGATAGTGCAGCTATTGGTGTTGCATGGTTGGAAGAGCAGGTATGTTTGACGTTTCTGGGAACGAAAGCTTTTAGAAATGTAGATATATTAGCCTCTGCGCTACTGGGTCTATCTGTGGAAACTTGTTTTGTCTGCATTCATGAAAGCTTGGCTGCCTTTGATCTTGATAATTTTAAAAGATATCATTGTTTGATAGAGCTTGAAGACGTGTGGTTAATATGCCCTCTGGATGGTCCTGTTGACAGATGATGGTCGTTGCCACATCAAAAGATGAACTGTGCCTGTACACGAATGACGGGGTTGAAATAGAACGAGCAGCTTTGGGTAGCGAACATGGTGTAACGTATCACACTCACTTTATGAACCTCTATGGAAATCCGGAAAAGGCTTACCATAATGCTCTCGCAGTTCGAGGAGCTGCATTATACTTGCTTGGGCCCCTTCAACTTTGGAGAGCCCGTCTGTTGCCATGGCGGGATCGAATAAAGGCCTTACAAAATGCAGGTGATTGGATGGGTGCGTTTCACATCGCCATGGAAATCTATGACGGCCGGTCTCAAGGTGTGACAGGTCTTCCAAGAGGACTTGATGCAATGAGAGAAGCTATTATGCCAACCCTCCTAGACCTTCTGTCGGCGTACATTGACGAAGCTTTTGCTTATCTTTCCTTGGCACTTGGTTCCACACCATCTACGTCGTCCATAGGTTTTGAATCTAACAGTAAGAGCCAGAAGGACTTGGGAAGACCAGACATAATTGTACGAGCAGGTGCCAACGGAATCAAGGATTCAGATGAAGAAATGTTTGGGGAAGCCAGAGAGCAATACGCAAGAGTAGGGGGCGTGGCCATCGAGTTCTGTGTGCACATACGGAAAACTGAGGTCCTATTTGAGAATGTTTTCAGCAAATTTGATGCCGTCGGTCAGCGTGGTAAGGACCTACACATCAGCTACCTTTGACTTGGAGAGTAGATGCCATAATGCATGAATATTGTCTCTTTGATGTATGGTTTTGCTCTTGCAACTTTCTCTGGAGTCTATTTTGTAGTCTTACTGTTCAAAATGTCCATTAGTAACGCGAAAACTCTGCTGTACTATCGAACCCGCCATTTGGAGTATTGGTTGCTCTGAAAACTATTGAAATAACAGAATGTTTTGCTTCAGGCACATTCTTGGAGCTACTGGAGCCTTATATTTTGAAAGATATGTTAGGCGGACTTGCCCCTGAGGTACAATATTCGTTTCTGCCCTGCACTGCATGGGGGTTTATTTGACTTGTCTCGTCTGAGTGCGCATACACGTATCCCCTCAAATCTTCTATTAATCAGGAACGTCATGTTTCTGGTCTGCCTACAGGTGATGCAAGCTCTTGTGGAGCATTACAGTAGCCGTGGATGGTCAAACAGGGTGGAACAGTGTGTCTTACACATGGATATTGCTTCTTTAGACTTTAATCAGGTACAGTTCTAACTATTAACACCCTTAAGCAACACTTAGCTCACGAATTTACTGGGACACTGAGTTGAAGCTTAGACTCAGACTCATTGCATGGCTCGCCCAAAGGACAGCAATATAACCGTATCTTGTAAATTTCTAGCGTTGGATTTTGGATAGGTTGGATTTTGGACTTCTACCAATAATTTGCTTGTGACAAGTTTGATTCAACTTGCTAAGGGGTTTTGTGGCTACCTGGCATGAAACAGGTCGTACGGGTTTGCAGAGATCACAGGTTATATAGTGCATTGATATATCTCTTCAACAAAGGTCTGGATGATTTCAAGTCACCTCTTGAAGAACTTCTTGCTGTAGCGCAACAGATAAACGATCCTTCACAAGCAAAGGGGTTCGGGTATGGCTTCCTGATAAACATTTGTACGTCGGAATTTTCACCATATTGATGTATTTATACCCATGGATTCAATAAATTGTCAATCCATATAGCTCTGATAGACGCTACACGATGTAATATTAAACCTATTGCATGAGGAACACTAACTTAGCAATGTGGTCGCTGCAGATTGAAACTTCTCGTTTACCTCAAGTATTGCTTTTCTGGTCTGTCGTTTCCGCCAGGTAAAAGATATGGCCAAACCATAGAATCGACAACTGTCCTAATTTCATCTTGACGAAGAACTGGGAATGATGGAACTAAAGAAACAATATACAGACAAACAGAGAAAAGGCATGAAAGAAATAGGAAAGACCCCACAATCGTCTATTGATGTGTATGTGTTTCGAAGTGCATCCTAATTTAGTGGTCATGACCGTGAAGTTTATGAAAACGTACACGTGATGCACTAGCCCTACATATACCTTACCGGAGGATGAAGTTGCTCCTGTTCAAGTGATAAAGTTTCTGGTAGAGATCCAGTCACCTTCATGATATAGCGAGGTCGGTATTAATGGACTATTCAGATGTTTAGCACGTCCAGGTTTCTGCGTTTGTCAGTTCTTTGTTGCCAATCAGGATTGATAGGCTGTGATCTGCGTCAGAGGGGCTAGTGGAAGTCAAAGCTGAAAGCGGTGCGGTCTTACATGAGTGGTTTGATGCAGGCAACGGTACACTTTCTCCCGCAAGGCTACCACAGCTGCGGACTGAATTGCTTGAGTATTTACTTGACGTCATGGAGAGTAGCAAAGAACTGGTCGTCAGTTCTGAAGGTCTGGTACAGAAGTACTCCAGGCTCTTGTATCTTCTGACTCTAGACACACAAGCAACTCTTCAGGTTCTGGGTGCAGCTTTCCCGGAAGATGGCCCCCTGGGTGTAGGCAAGCGAGATTGTGTCTATCCCTTGATCAGGACAAAATCTGAACAAGATGCCTTAAGTAAGATGGGAGAACTGCAGTTCAAGGGTCATTCTTTACCAAATCAAGAGAGCATCAAAGAAGGTTTAAATTTGTCTCAGAAGACTGTGGACGCTGTCATTCATGTGCTTCAGGCCGTTCAAAATTCCCTAAGATTGGGTAAGGAATCAACGAATGGGGAGTCTGTAACTGGAGATCATTGGCCATCGAATAAAGACATAGGTGACATGTTTGAATTTGTGGCCTATTTTGCTGCGGGAAGATATGCTGTGGTGCCAGCCGCAGTTATGTTGCGGGTTTTTGAGCATCTGACCTCTGATGTATCTGAAGGTTTGGATAAGGTAGAAAATCTAGAGAAAAAGAGAATGGTCTTGCTGAGGCAGAGAGAAGATTTGATGCTTGCTCTACTGAAGGCAATTCCACCTTCAGATTGGCATGCTGAACGGGCACTTCAACTTGCTCAGAATGTTGGGTTTTGGCAGGTAGGTGCAAGTCCTTGTACTTTCCTCGAGATTTCGTTCCGCAAGTTGATACTGATAGTAAATTATTGTGAGTCAGATAAACAACGAACCGCCTTGCAAGTAAGAGGTCAATAAGGTGCAAGACGTCATAGGAAGTATTGTTTTGCACGACAATAAGTTATGTAGCGTCTCTTGGACAGTGCTGTATACTGTTCTGTTGTGACTGATGGAGTGGATTGGCTACAGGTTACTGCACTCCTCTATGCCGAGGCGAGGAACTACCCCGCAGCACTAGAAAGCTATTTGAAAGATGCAAACAGGCCACAAGATCCATTTAGCTTTGTTTCTTACAAGCTTTCTCCTGTCGATGGACTGAAAGGACCTGACCGATCCACTTTCCGTGAATGTGTTCTTTCACACATTCCACAGCTAATACAACTGAGCCCGTATGTAAATCTGAACATCATTTATCTTGTCATGCTATTTTTCTTCGTTCTTTCAATCTGTTATTCGTGGAGAAGACAGTGAAATTATCTTGATGTGTTGGATTCACTTATTAGCGTATAGACGGTATCCTGTTGACCTATCAAGATCAGATCATGGGATTGAAAGAGTAAATTTTTGTTCATTTCAGCCCATCTTCAGGGCTATCATTGAAAAGTATTTATCAGCATTCACTTGCCATCGACCAATTGCCACGGATGACGTTACTCCTCTATTTGTTAGTCACTTTAGAATTGGCCATCTTTTACTTTGTTAGTCATATCGTACACATCTTCTGAAAACTTACGCTCTCATCCATGCCGTGTAACAGAGTATCCACATTAGTGATAGTACTCAAGCACTTCAGCAATGAAAACCAGCAGATACTGAAGGGATTAGCTCCACATCCTAGATTACTCTTCAACTACATGAAGGCGATTATGAATATCCGGTCTGGTGGTTTTGGCTACTCGGGAACGGAAGTGGAGAAAGCCGAGATTTTAAGACGCGCACAGCATGGAGAACCATCTGAGAAGAATTCTCAGCTGTTGCTGCCTGGTCATCGTAGGGAGAGAAGTCAAGACTGTTCGTTTCTGGAGTCGCAGGCCAACATAGCTGATCTCTTGGAGCGTTCAGGTATTGAGTTCACCGATGAGATGGCGGAAGATTTTGTCGAGGTATGCGTTCTCATCCTTTGTAATTCCTCTGGATTTAGGGTGGTATTCCAAACTTTAGATATATTGTGAGTAGAGTCACGTCCGCTGAGACGTGCGTATAAGACCGGTTATTTAAACAGATTATGGATTCCATCACTCAAATATACGGTGTTCAGTGTTTTAGGACTCATGCCTCCATAGAGCATGCTGCGATTTACTCTATCCAGTCCTCTCTTGGACTGGATACTATCGGGCTGACTCACGGATCTTCCACGACTTTCGATTTCCAGGCTTCTACATTGATTCTCGACTTCGGTTTATCTTAATCTTTCTCGTCTGGCTCGTCAAGTCGTCGCTTTTCCTGTTGATTTGATTTCTCTACATGTACTGTTGTTCTGCTTCCGCCTTTTCGATTCATGCTACTTGTATATAGGTACTACTCGCCATATGTTTCCACTTTACGTTTATTTATGCTTCATGCACTGTTGTTCTGTTTCCGCTTTTTCGATGCATGCTACTTGTATAGAGGTATTACTCTTGATATGTTTCCAGGTTTAACGTTTATTTATGGTATCATTCGATCAGATGTTCGCTATCTTGCACACATTACATATCTTGCATCTCATTTGCATTCAATGAGTTCTGGATCTCCCGTTCATCAAACGGGAGATGTCCTCATTTCTCTATATCCAGTCCTGTCCCGCTTCGCTCGGACTCAGCCAAGACACCACCCACTCCTCTCCCACGTCGCTCCACTCCACTCATCCTCAATTAATGCCTTGTATAATACTCTTAGCTCGATGGTTGTCTGTTTCATGGTTGTCTGTTTCATGGTTCCTACCCGACATTCTATTTCAGATGCCTAATCGGTCACAGTCTTCCTTGTGGTTACACGATGTATACTAGTTCTCCGCAGGTGGTTGCTCATGAGATGTTTCAATTATGTCTTTACTTCGGCTTACATTCATTTTGTTAAATTATATAATCTCCATTTCAGGCGTTTCTATTCATTCAATTTGCACATATCATTCTCATGGCACTCATGAGCTTTCGAACAGGAACTCGGTTTGAGAACTAGGAGTACTGACATTTGCTCAGCTATTTCGGCACTACGTTTGGCAATGATGAAGTCGTATGTGCTTTCGGGGAGGCTTTCTATGGCCGCCTTCTGCTTCCTCTGGCTGTTTCAGCATTTCGGGACTCATGCGTCCATAGTGCATGCAGAGATATACACTATCCAGTCCCCTAATGCCATACTCTAATTTACTTCCTCAAACGGGGGAAGCAAAGCAGATGGAAATCCTTCTAAGAAGGATTTCCATTCTACTTTTTCATACCCGAAATCCCAGGTTTGGTTTCAATCAATTTAGTTCTCCATTAATTCAGTTTGGTTTTCAATTGTTTCACATTCGCTTATTTCGAGATTTCTTGATATGAGATGATTCTTCGTTTCCTCAGTACACATTGGTGCACGGTTTCTCTACATGTAGGTATATATGAGCGTTACTTGATAATACATGCTTTTTATGGTCTAGATTTCATCTACTTTTCGCATGTTTTTCAGTCAGTTCTGCTTTCACTTTATTGCCATTTCATCTACATTTCATTTGCATTTAATGAGTTCTGGATCCCCCGTCCTTCGAGCGGCTTCTGTCCTCATAACTCCAATATCATGCTCATGATATGTGGCTCGCCCCTCCCCGTGCACAGATGATGCTTCTTTCTCCCCTCTCGAATTACTAATGAACCTTGCTTGACAATTTCACTTTGCTGTGTCCTGGATTTTATCTGTACTAACTGATGTTTGGATGTAAGGGATCCATCAGGTATGTCTCGATGCCTTCCCTCCTCTTACTCATGTTGATAAATTTCTTTCTTCCCTGGTTCTCATTATGCGGCTGAAACTTCTGCGATTACTCATTTGCTTACTTTTCTTTCCACAAACTAGCATTTTATTATAGATGCTACATTTCTGGATGACACACATTTTCAGCCTGTTCTTCCCCCAACATTCTCACTACTTCTGAGCAGCATTTAGGGGGAGCAACTGAGTTTGCCTTGGCACTCATGGGTTTTCGAGTAGAAACTCAGTACTAGGGGTACTGACACTTGCTCAGCTACTTCGGCACTGATGCAGTCGCATGTGTTTTGGTGGAGGTTTACTATGGTCGCCTTCTGCTTCCCTTTGCTGTTTAGCGTCTCAGGACTCAACCGTCCATAGCGCGTGTTGTGACATACTTAATATCCTGTCCTCTTTCGCTTCGCTCTCGTTACCCTGTTACACTTTGACCCGTTTCTGCAGCCGGACCATCCGATAAGTCTTGTATTGTTCCACTCCTCCATTCCCCAGCTAATTCCCTCCCTAGTATTTCCTTCGCTCTTTGACTGCTTCCTGGTTCGACATTCCCCAGCTAATTCCCTCCGTAGTATATTTCCTTCGCTCTTTGACTGCTTCCTGGTTCGACCTCTCGCTTCTACAGTGTTCCTACCCGACTCCAGCCCACGTTCTTAATCTTTATCGTTCACGCACTGCTTACTGGCGGGCTCTCACATAATGTTTCCTGTTTCTCGCAGTCGTTTGCATAGATGCTCTCGATTTCACGTTGTTTACTAGTATGTTGGCCATCTGTTATTCTCAATTTGTTTCAATTATGCAATCTACTTTAGAGATTTAACACTATCTAGCATTGTGAATCATGTACATATTGCTTATTGATCATTTGCAATTCATGAGTTCTGGATAACCCGTTCCCAGAACGGCTTCTGTTCTCATATACCTATATATATATATATATATATATATGTTTGTTGCTTGACAACACATGCTTTCTATGAGTTAGATTTCATCTCCTATTTGCATATTTGTTAGTCAGTTCTGCTTTCATTTTATTGCCATTTCATCTACATTTCATTTAATGAGTTCTGGATGTTCCCCGAAGGGCTTGTGTCCTCATATCTCCATTTTGATGCTTATATCATGCTGGATCCCCCCGTTCCTAGAACGGCTTCTGTCCTTATGTACCCAATATCATACTTATATTTCATCTACATTTCATGTGCACTTAATGGGTTCTGGATCCCCCGTTCTCTGAATGGCTTCTGCTCTCATTTCTCCTTATCCAGTCCTCTCACGCTTCGCTCGACCCCACCCAAGATGCGATTCACTCCTCTCCCACTTCGCTCCACTGCACCCATCCTCCACTCAAGTTATGTCTTTCCTACTCGCTGTATTTTACTCTTTTCCTTCCGATTGGACCTTCCTACTCGCTCGATGATCCTCTACTTTCAATTTCAGATGCCTTTCAGATGCTTAATCTGTTGCTATTGTTATCTCCTTGTTCTTCTTCTATGATGTATGCAAGTTCACTGCAGGTGCTAGTTATGAAATGTATCAATTTCTTTTTGTTGCTTTCTGTCACTTCCGCTTACTTTTTGGTTATGTATTTTATTGCTTAGATTCACTTCAATTTTATTTGCATACGCTCATGCTTGCATTTTATATGCACTTCATATGCACCTTCTCGGTTCCCTACTTAGTGGGTTCTGGATCCCCATTCTTCGAACGGCTTCTATTCCCCATTTCTCAAATATACTGTGTATAGCTTCCGTGCAGGCGTCCTATAACTGTCTGACTGCTTTCTTCTAGTGTTTTGTGCTTTGAGACTCGTGCGCTCATAGAGCATGATGTGATATATATTCGCCAGTCTCGTCACACTCTAGCCCAGCCATCATCGATTTACGCTATGCTTTCCTACTTGCCCGATGGTTTCCCTTTGCTTTGCATCTGCTCGACAGGGTTCACTTCCTTTCTAACATGGATGTCACCGATGTTCAGCATGCACGCTGCTCATAGAATGATTTAATTTTTGCTTCTGCTTTCCAACAATTTCGCTCATGTTCCACTCTGTATTTACTTGCTAAGGTCACCTTCCTTTCTTTATGCATCCCGTTCTTGTTTGCACTTCCATATGCATGTGTGCGGGTCGGTCCTAAGTGGGTTCTGGATCCCCCGTTCACCGAACGGCTTCTGCTCCCGTTACTCAAATATACTGTGTATACGCCTCCTCGATTCTTAGATTCAATTGTGCTTAGTCTGCGTCGGGTCTGTCCTCAGTAGCTTCCCCGTTCGACGTACGGCTTGTGCTATCATTTCCCATGTCTGTGAGAGGAGATTTACTGCTTATACCTCGTCTTATCTCGTCCAGTCTTATGTGGGTATTGCACCGTGCTCTAACGTACTGTTTCCATATGCAAACTCAATATACTGAGTGTACAATTAGCTTCAACAATGCTGATACAGTTGCTTTGTGGGGAGGATCGTCTGATCCGTTTAAATCGAAAGGGATCTATGTAGCAATTCATCAGGGTATGTTCCTTGAAATGTCCTAGCAGCGTACTGGTAGCTAATATACCTGTTTTGTCCTGTCGTAACATGTAGCTCCTATGCCGTTTTGAGGCCAAATCTGTTCTCCCGTTTCTGGAGAGCTATGAGAACTACCGGCTGGAACACTGCTTGAGATTGTGCCAGGAATACGGCATCACTGATGCAGCTGCTTTTTTACTGGAAAGGGTTGGGGATGTCGCCAGTGCTCTGTCGTTGGTACTAGAGGATGTACAGGTACTCCTGCAAGGAATGGATCAGGCCGTTGCACAGTTCTACTCTCACTCGTCGTCTAAGCCGCTCCTCAACCTGACTGGCAATGAAGTTTTGGGAAAACCAGAGGTATAATAAATTCCCGTATTGGGTTATCTTGGATCATTCGACTCTGATACGTCCAGTGTTCATTCTTTAAACCTCTACGGCGCATACTTTGACCTTCTGCAGCGATGAGGACGGTCTTTGATTTCGTACTTTGTTTTACCATACACATACCAAGACCTTTTAGAATTCCTTTTTCTTTCTCAAAGTACCAAGAGTTTCGTTTGGCTCATAATGTCAGCCTAGCTTTAGATGATCACAACTTCTTGGTGATCATCTTGTCTGAGGGCAGTGTTTAAGAAGTGAGGCCAAATGAAGGTTTTGCTCTTAATCTGAGGAAAAGATCATCAACTGATAGCACTGACTTGAACGATTGGTTTGTTAACAGGTAGCAGCGGTACACTCTGTTGTGAGCGATGCGGTTGCTCTGTGCCAGCGTAATACATTTCGACTTGAACCTAGAGAATCAGAGACGTTGTGGTTCCGACTTCTCGACAGGTGCTTTTATTTCCGTATAGAAGAATTTATTGATGCATCTAAACCAGGAAGGTTGCGCATACGTGGTGCAAGGCACTGTGAAATGATCATCGTTCCGTTTCACTGAAGTGTGTCTATTTGTATTTCAGGTTTGTGGATCCTCTACGTGATCTCAATATGCAGATACGACTGTCTAAGAATAGCCAACAGCATCACACATTAAACAGAGCTAAAGGCCAGCCACTTTATAATGTGACAGCAAGCAAAAACCTCTCCAACTGGAAAGTCCTGGAAGATGATTTAGCAGCACAAACAGTTCGAGGTTTGCTTGTTCGGTATATTGGAGAGATAGTGAATGGGATGATGGGCTTTGTCCCCATCTCGGTAACAATGACCAAGATTCTTGAGGACCATGGAGGACACGAGTTTGGAGACTTCAAGGCAACTATTTTGGACATGCTCAGCGCTTATGGATATGAGCGAGCAATTCTGGTTAGTGTATTCAACTAATAGCCTCCTTGAACTTCTTCACGCCATCTCTGTCTCTTCTTTATCTCGTTATCCGACTACTGACTTGCAGTTTCCTGACAGGGTACAGCGAAGCAATTGATTGAGGACGATATTTTTCAAAATATTTATACTCTCAGACGTGGCTGTAGTCATGCATTTGCTCCGTCTGCGTCGATATGCTCTGTTTGCGGCCTTCTGCTTGATGAGCCTGCGGACCCAGCTTCTCTGAACTCTGCAACTGCAACTAATGGCAGTAAGACGTCTAGCTCTGCACCAAACAATGATAAACAGAAAACAAAAATTGACGAGGAATCACAAGTGTCTGGAGACACCAGGTTAAGTGTACGTGTCTTCCCATGTGGTCATGCTACTCATTTCAGTTGTGTGGAGGTTGATTCTGGAGCAAGAAAGAGGACCTCGTCTGGTTCTTTCGTTTGCCCAATCTGCTCACATAGGGGCAAACCTGTAGATTTTTCACCAAAAGCGAAGGACAACAGTTTGCTGAAAACTGTGATAGAAGTTGGAGCTGGAAAGGCAAGGGACAATAACTTGAGGAATTTGTCACAGCTCGGGCGGACGCAAAAAGCAACCAATAGGATTTTTGGGAAATCACGGGTTCGTCTCTCTCTGTCTCTCAGGCAGAGTACTCTGCATAGTAAGAGTAATGTTGTAGACCAGAATGTTTCTTAATTGTTAGTGGCCTGGTAGATAACACCACCAGCATTCTGTCTCGTGTAATACTTGAGATTCAGATTTGTGTTTCCGATCACTCCCTCGGTAACGCTAATTTAAGACGCAAAAATACTTTTGGATTAGTGGTTTAGTCTTTTCAAAAAAATTTCTGTGGCTTGCATCTAGCATTAGGATGATCTTTTAGGGAGGCACAAGGGATTTTCGTCTGACTCTGAGAAATCTGCTGCAGTTGGAGATATTAAGGCAGTTGGAGAGTGGGACAGATCTACATGAACTTGGACCGTCAATGGAGTTGAGTCTGGCACCACCGGTCTTAACACAGTATAAGCGACCTAACTCGCAGACCCCACCAAGCAGTAGCTCTTCGTCGGGGAAAGGAAATGCCAGGTCTTCAGGGCCCACGATACTCCTGGGCAGTCAGCACAAATTGAAGTCCCGCGCAAGATAGGAACTGGAGGCTTAGACTTTGGTAGGTTGCATTTCGCGATGGAAGTACAATAGCCTCTTCCTTACTTGTCAAGCTAGTACTTGGGTAGATAGAACTACGTGGTATGCCTGGTCTAGTGTCCACATTTGTCATCCCTTCAATTAAGTGTAGGTGCTGGTAGTTCAGATCGTCCCCATTTCGGACTGGGCAATACATGCGTCCTTATTGGAGGTAAAGAAAAAGCCGCTTTTAGGTGTTCTACGGCGGGTGCTCGTTTCTGCTATGTTTTGAAGTCGGAGGCTTATATTAAGGAATATGTAACTAGGTCCGAAAGTATGTGGAGATCAGTAATACTTGTTAGGATAGAAAAAGTTCTTACGAAGGAGAAATTCTCGTAGATTCTGGCTCTGACTTTGATGATTGTTTTACCTGGCTTTTATTTCATATCCGTTCTCTAACCTCGTGTTGCCATCATTCGACCAGGTGACTGAGCGCTCCGATTTGCAACTGAAGAACAGTTAGCGCAGCTCACCCAGTGTTTGTGGTATCCCAAGTTTCTGTCTGTCACCGGGCAGATCATTGTTGCCGTCATTCAGCAGTGACGGAGAAATCGCCACAAACGATATGAGCTGAGGAAAGAAATGGAATTGAAGAATATGCTGAAGGAGTACTTACATACCAAGTATCTTGCCTTTGAGACTTCAGCTTATCTGGAAGCAAACAAAGAGAGATCTCCACTTGAGATTTCTTTCACTGCAGTTGATGAAACAATTTGGATGCGCACGGTAAGTAATACGAACGTGATGCGCTAGTACCTGGGTATGCACTCAGAGGACACCAGTCCTGTCACCTTCGTAGTATTCCATCTAACGTAAAGATATACAACGGGCCTGTGAATGTCATGCCGTGCCAATTTGTTCTTTGGCAAATTGTACAAGTTAAGCAATTTTGTTGTGAATATGTCGGTAGGTCCATTCTTTTGGTGGCTTCCCAGCTGCCCTGACCACTCATAGGTCTGGATAGATAGGTTAGATAACAAATCTTATGGTGTGATACAACGATTTAGGAGATTGTACGTCATTAGCGCCCCGCATTTCAATAATCTACGGGCAAAGGTTCCAATGGTACGTTTTGACAGCACTCATGTTCTCATGGTCTTGTTCATAGTCTTACAAGAAAAAATATGGTCAGCCTTCTATTACGTTTGATAATTTGCATGCGGGACGAGGTTACTGTAGAAATTTATGTTTGTTTCCTACTATTTCATAAAAAATAGTTAGGAAATCTCCAAGGTACTTTCGCCTATTAATAATTTTGTAGATGCCACATGGGAGACCGGAGAAGCCCGTATCCAGTGAATACATCTCGGGCCCTGTGTGACAGCTCGACCTCAGAACTTTTATATGTAGTTGTTTCTACATGGCGTTGCATCTGGTGTCTTCCAATTTATCTTTACTTGGTGTATTTTAGTGTCTATCAATTTGAGAATATTGTTATTCTTGAATAGAGTTGAAGTTCTATCCTCTGTCAATCTGATTTCCGATGTATCAAACATCCTAGCATTCAGTTTTCAGTTTCACCCGAGTAGACATTTTTGACAGTGACTAGCAGTACGCAACTCACTATCACTCAGATCATCCTGAGATAGGACACGTTGGCAGTACACCTAGGCAACATAGAACACACCTAAAGTAAGGTGTTAGGTGCTTCAGTATCACTCAGATCATCTTGAGACAAGACACGGCTGAGTAACACACTTATGCAGCACAGAGCACATCTAAAGTAAAGTGCTAGGTGTTAGGTGTGGGGGATGATTATTGTAGGAGTAGATGCTCTTGACTGCATACACCAGAACCCAACTTACTATCACTCAGATCATCTTGAGATAGGACAAGTCTTGGCAGTACACACTTATGCAGCATAGAACACATCTAAAGTAAGGTGCTAGGTGTTAGGTGCGGGGGATGATTGTTGTAGGAGTAGACACTCTTGATTGCATATAGTAGGATTCAACTCACTATCACTCAGATCATCTTGAGATAGGATATGGCTTATGCAGCATAGAACACATCTAAAGTATGGTGATAGGTGTTAAGTGCTGGGGATGACTGTTGTAGGAGAACTTGACATTTTAGGTCTTGAGAGCACAATTGTATATACTGAAGTATAAGTAGGGGTGATGCTTGACAGAAACCTAAAAGTGGTTGCACCCCAATTTGCTCTAAACTAGATCATTCAATTCTAAAAAGGAAACTTAAAACTTAAACAAGGTTCTTGAAACTAGAAATTATCTAATTCTTACACTCTCACTTAATGAGAATTTAGGATAATTCTCATTTTTTATTTACATTTCTGATGATTTTCTTTAGATAGTGTTTCTGGAAGTACATCTGTTGTCATCATTGTGTAAAATAGTAGACTAATTCCACAACACCTTTCTCTTCTACAAACCTTCTTTTCATCTCTATATCTTAGTCCTTGATGATGTATAGGATTTTTGCTAAGCTTGATGCATCTAGATTGTCACAATATAACGTCATAGCATTTATCTGATCAAATCACAACTCTTAAGAAGTCTCTTGTTCCATATATGATTTATTGTGTTGTTGATTTCCATAGGATTTTGCAGTTGTCATAAGTTATCCTTCTTGTATTGCAACAATACAGCACCACAGCATTTATCTGTTCAAATCCCAACTCCTTAGAAGTATCTTGTTCCATATGATTTATTCTATTCTTGACTTCCATAGGATTTTGAGGTTGTTACAAATTTTGCTTCAATAGCAGACAGCGCAATGCAATGGATGTTTGTTGTTTATATGCGAACTGATTGCTCCTCCACTAAGCATGATTACCCTATTCACTAGTTGACATTCTGTTATTAAAATCATCTTTGCGACTAGCTTTTATATATGCTTTTAGAGTTAGAGAAGGTGTATTTCAGTAGTTTTTTACTATTTTCTGTATTTCGAAATATATCTTGAGTGCTTTTTGAATATCTGAAAACTCTCTTCACACCTTATTTGTTTGTGTAGGTACTAATATACCTAGCAAGTACTCCCATTGAATAACATATATCAAGTTTTGTATAGACCATAATAAATATTAGAAAAATAATTGAATAACATAGATCAAGTTTTGTATAGACCATATTACTTATTAAAGAACCAAAAGCATGTTGTATACAAATTGAAAAGTTCTGTTATGATCTTTTAGCTCTTTTCTCATGCTTTTGTTGTGTTTCTATCTTAGATCAAGAGGTGTAAAGATAGGCTTTGCCTCTATCATCTGATACTTAATTAATATTTCTTTCATGTAATGTGGTTGATTGAGCTGAATCCAACTTACTTTTCTATCTTTGATTACCTTAATGCTTAAAATAATTGTCATTGGGCCAAGAAGAGTGTTTTCTATCTTTGATCACCTTAGTTCCCAAAATAAGTTTCATTGGATCAAAGATAGTCATTTCAAAGACAATATAGGGAATCTATCGTTCCATTGATGGACTCTCTATTTTTTAATAATACTAGATTTTCCACATATACAATTACGTAGACATCACCCTTACAATAACCACTTATGTAAGAATATGTCCAATTGAAGCCTTGCTCTCTCAAGTATAAGTATAACTCCATTTAGGGGCCCTTGGTGCTTGCTTAAGGCTATGCAAGGCCTTCTTCAACGAACATACTTTCTTTGTGATTCTAACATACCTATTTAGAACATCCATGTAGATGGTCTCTCCTATCTTTGTTCAAAAATTTTGCCTTCACATGTAATTGGCTCCACTTCCTAATCTCTCTCTCCATTAAGTGCTAGAAGTATTTGGATAGATTCATACTTGGCTATAGGTATCAAAGTTTCTACATAGTTTATGGTTGCTTTTTAGTTGAAAACCTTTGCGACTAGTCTTGCTTCATACTTCCAGATCAAATTCTCAACTCCATGTTTGACCTTAAATACCCATTAACAACCAATTTCTTTTCTATTTGATGGTAAATCAACTAGTACTTATGTACCATTAGTCTATAGGGATTTATCTTCTCTTATATATTTAACTCCTAATGGTTCCAATCAGGTCTAAGTATTATTTGTTGTAAAGTTTCAAGGTCATTATCTATCTCAATGTAGATGTATCATGAATCTAGCATCACTTCTATCACATGTGATTATTGTTTGAAGGGAAAGATAAATCTATTGATAGTATTTCTTATTCTTTGTAATTTTCTTGGACTTTCACTTAGAGCTTCTATTTCATTTCATGACCTCTCCAAAATCTCACTCAAATTTTACATCCAAAGTTACTTTCTAATGGTCCCTTTCTTTTCTTATAGCATCAAGATCAATAACAACTATATGCTTTAGATGTCTCCAATACACCTTCAAGATCTCTTTAGATGGTCCTTCAGGTTAAGGTAGGGATTGTTCTAATATATTATTTGAAAATTTTTCATTATAGATTTTAGAGATTGGCCGATCAAGTTGATCCTCCAGTTCTAATGCTTCTTTGATGTTTTCTCCCCAACCCTTTAACTCGTTAAATTACACATTGACTTCTACTAATTTATCAATTCTTATGATTGAAAAGAAGGTATACTTTCAAACCCTCTTCATAATCCATAAAATTATTTTTTCTATCTTCTTGGTAAATTCTCCTTTGCTCTTGAGAGATATAGACATAGCAAGACATCAAAAAATTCTTAATGTAAAAAAGTAAGTTTTCTTTCCACTCTAATATTCTTTAGGATATCCCTTGTAATGAATTAGTCCAACTGATATTCCGAGAGAAAATACCATTAGTGATATTTGCATCCCAAAATTTCTTTTCAAGCTTTGCATATTGCTAATGCTTTGTCTACCAATGTACAGTTCAATTTCTTTGTGACTCCATTTTGGACTAAAGTATCTCTAGTAGTACAATCTAGAAGACTTTCTTTCTCTAATGAGAAAGAAATAGAGTCTTCATTCACATAATTTCTACCTCCACATGTTTTGAGTTATTTTACTCACTTCCCAATTTGAAACTCAACTATGGCTAAAAATTTCTTAGCTTTTGTAGTATTTTTCATTTGCTCTTCATAAGGTAGAAAAAATCCTCCAATTGCAATCATCCATAATAGATATGTATTATGTCAATCCACTAAGGGATTTATCAATTATATAACCCCATACATATGAATGTATAAGATCTAGTAGGCTAAAATCTCCACTTGAGGATTTCTTGGAGATTACAACCTTGTGCACCTTTTCTTTTGCAAAGCCATTGCAAAAGTAAAGGTTTCCTTTGGGATCTAACTTTAGCTCCTCCACCATCTTTCCTAAAGCCCTGATGTTAGGCTTTGGCAAATGTCCTAAGCACAAATATGAGAGATGGATGTTATTGCAACTGTCTTCAACTAATGCAATATCTAGAATATCAACTTCTAATCATTTGAATAGTTTACTTCATGCAACTCAATGCCCAAGTACCAATACTTTTTCTTCAAAAAAAAGGGAAAAGCTTTCAATAACTTGAATAGATTGCCTTATGCAACTCCATGCCCAAGTAACAATGATTTTTTCTTCAAAATACATTGCGCTCTAGAAACAAACATCCATTCCAAGTTCTAATAGATGATTTACTAATATTAAGTTCTTTGTATATTTAAGAATGTATAGAAGATTTTCCGAGTAGATCTTAAAAAGATGTGTATAAGCTATTCAATTTGATACAAATAAGAACCTTATTGATTCTTAGCATTGGATTTAGAATCCCAAATCCACAACAAACAATCTTAGAAGCCTTCACAAGTTGAAGAGATGAGGACAACTATATTTTGGAGCAAATTTGAGAAGTAGCTCCAAAGCCCGAGAACAATCTTGAACCATTTGAGCACTATTGTGATTCTACAATAAGTCCTCAATCCTAACTCTTCTATTGTGCATCCTTCCACATTGCTCTCTATGTCATTGTAGTCCTTTGCATTATACAAAAAGCTTGCAAGTTTGTGTCCCTTTATCACTTGTAATCTCCTTCTTTCCTTCCTTACTTCCTTCCTTCTTAAGTTCTTGTTCTCTCTTATCACCTTTCCTAAGATGACAAGGTGACCTCTCTATGACCTCTCTCACTATAGAAATATCAAGTCTTGTTGCTAAAGCCCAGTTCTTTCTTAAGTATATTTGACCTTCTACTTGGTCCTTTTAGTGACTTTGAAGAAGCACACAACATAAAAGCTTTGAATAGCTCATTTCTATCTTATTTATTCTCTTTGGTATTTATTCTCTATTAAACTCTAATAGTTTGGTTGCTCCATAGTTCCATGTTACAAATTCAATAAGAGAACCTTCAGAGCTACTCAATTAAGTTCATAGCTTGAGAAAAGGGTATATAAGAGATGGTTAATCTCATACTTCTCTTCACACTTTAACACATCATTTGTAGCTTCTTGAAGCCTTTCTGGATGCTTGATAGGTGCTTGGTGAACTCATCAGCTCTTACATCTTCAGGGTCAATATCTCTATCCACTTCACAAGACTTCTCTAATCTCTCAATAGTAAATATAGGCTTAAGTTTCTCCTAAATTTTCCCAACACCACAAGTACTATCTACTAAGTCTCTAACAAGATCTCGTTGAACATGCAAGAGAAATCTTCTAATTGTAGAGTGTTTCGCCTATCAATTCTACTAGACTCTATTTGATTTCTATCATAGGTCTTTGATATCAAGTCGAAAAATCATAAATATGGAGAATAGATTGCACATTTACAGACTAGGATACATAATTGTGCTCACCTAATTTCTCTAGCTCTCTCAACTCTCTCATCAACAATAGTGCCAATAATGACTTATAACTTAAGAAACATTATTATGTTTCTTAAGTTGAAGTATAAACCCTTGAATGTTAAGTTGAATAAGGCTGAAGTTTTATCCTCTATCATTCCAACTTCTTGATGTATTGAGACATCCTAGTATTCACTCTCAACCTCACTTCAATATACACTTTTGAATGCACACAAAAATACTCAACTCATTATCACGCACCATCACTCAGATCATTTAGAGATAAAACACAACTTAGTAGTAGTACACTTATGTTGCATAAAACATACCTAAAGCAAGGTGAGAGGTGATCGAGATGACTATTGTAGGAGAATACAAGCTATTTTAGGCCTTGATAGCCAAATCCATTTCTGGCCTTGAGAGCTCAATTATATATTTAGAAGCATAAGCAAGAGTGGTGCTTGAAGAAACACTAAAAGTGCTTGCACTAAACTAGAAATGACCTAATTTCAACAAATTATGTGGCCAGATTGTAGTTGTAAATGTAGGATTGTGCAAAATCATAATTTGCCTATTTTAGTAGTGCAAATGTGTACAACCTGCAAAGGTGGTTCAAGGAGCTTACCAATTTCACTCTACTAGAGTAAATGAACTTTATGATTCACTGAATGATAATATATTTCCTCTTATTGTTGGGCATGCTTGGTTTATGTAACAAGTGAATTACGCTTTGAGTCATCCAAAAAAGCTTAACTTAAAAAAATATTATTGGATTTTATACTACATATGAAACAAAAAAATTCAATGTTTATGCTCCACATCAATATAAGTAGCCTCAAAAATTAGTGTATGATGATGTATACTTGGAACAAATGTTGGATTCACCACATTCATTTTTTAGCTTTGTATTTGAGTATAGTACTTATGATGAGATCTTATTATTCAAGAGTGGGTTTTTGACAACCCAATGTCAATGTACTAATAGTAAAATAATAAGAAAAAATTTTTCCTACAAGATAAGGCTTGAGAATGACTAGATTTGAAGGAAAATTGTCGCAGTGTCAAATTTTGTTACCTATTTTACCTTCTTGTGCAAAACTACTCCCCAAAAGAAGTGTAGAGTTATCCCACAAAGGCACTCTACAGAATAGTGAAATTATAATCACTTTCTCAAAAGTTCTAGTCCAAATGTGCTCTTGAAGGTGATAATTCACTTCATGCTAAAGGCTAGTTCCTCTCCAAAAGACATTTTATACCAAAGGCCCAATCACTCTAATGATTTTTCATACTACCTTTCTCTCAAAGCACAATCCTGCAAAATCATGAAATTGATTGTCTACTTTACTTCCTATTCAATTGTACTTCCAATGGTTTAGTGCTCCCAAAACCCTTCTATGCATCATTTTTTTTCTTCAGAATGACACTGATAACTTGCCTTGATCAATACAAGTTCCTTATTTAGGTTCCCAAGCACCTACTCTGATGTTTCTCACCTCTACTTGACTAATGCATCAAAGATGCAAAGTGTGAAAAATCAACATTAAGGATTGTTAGAGATCTTTGCACCAATACTTTGATTATGAAGAGTGAAAAAATTGACAATGAGTTGCAACCCATATATATAGAGTATCCTATGATGAAGAGATTCAATGGCTAAGAGATGCTAGAAATATTTTAATTACACCTACATGAATCATTGCTAATCTTATCTATTAATCTATATTATCTTTACATGCTAAATTAAGAACTACCTATGCATCTACAGCCAGCTCAAAATGACTCTTTGTCTTTTCTCATTCAAATTTTAATTCATCTTACATGATAGCAATCTTTGGCTTACAAAATTGTCCTAAGGAAAAAGTTCAGGCCAAAGGTCTTCCTAGCCAAAGGTCAATTCAGACCAAGTGTTATTCTACACTTAGTCATTTGCTACCACTTTCTCTTGGCTTGGGGTTCCTTTTATCTTGGTGCTTTGTGGTGAAGACAAACATCACCTCTACAAACACAAATCAAGATGTTTATCCTTGCCTTGTATGACATAATTGACTCAAGCAAGATTTTTGTGGAATCATTGAACTTCTTGATGATGTGCTTGTGAAGCATGTTGAAGAGTTGATTTAATTGCTCATTTGTGTATACATTTTCCTCCAATGTGTGTACTTGGGACCTCAACTTTTGTAGATAAGTCTCCATTGCCTCCTTAATTATGCAAACAATTGATCTTGCATCATCTCTATCTTTGCTAAGATATTGGTCCTCTTTCATCCAATTGTGTTTGGATCTCCTATAGCTCTGCTTGCACTTCATCTTGAACTACTACATGATCTATTTCATGACTTTCCTCCTTCTCCTTTGATATCATTGCAAGCTTTGGGATCTATACTTTGGCAATCAGTTGCTCTTCTTGATGTCATACATCTGTGGCAACTAGTGCTACTTTGGTCTCCTTGACCTCTCCTTGTAGAGCATTGATTTTCTCCTACCAAGCCTTTGATTGCTCATTGAAATCCCTTTGGCACTTGTCTTCTTTTGGGCAAAGGATCTTTTCTTTGTCTTGCTACTTCTTCACTTCCTTGGCATACTTCCTTGCAAGGGATTATCCTTCTTCTCTTAATTTGGATGCCTCATATGCCAAATCATTTCTATGCTTTTTGTCAACAACATATTTTTTGTGGACCTTAACGGCTTTTTTTATGCCTTTGCCTTCTCTTGTTGTTCTCCTTGCATAGTGTGGTGAAGACATCCAAGCATAGTGGAGTAGTCCATGATCTTCCCATGCTATTCTTGGTATGATAGGAGCATTTTCTCCATCATCTTTAGTGTTGATCCCATCATGTGGATGACCAGTCTCAAAAGAGGTACTAAAGTAACCAAGAGTAGTTCTATTTGGCTTGATTCTACTCCTTTCTCATTTCTAATAGGTGGCAAAGAATCTCCTTCATCCTTGATTTTTTTTTGACAATGAAATTGGGTTCTTTGTCTTCATGTTGTTCTATCCGGCCAAACTCTTGTGTATCTTCAACCATAGATATCTCTTTGTCTTGATGTGCTCTTCTTGTCCGGCTAGATTCTTTGGCATTCTTTGACTCTTTAGTCTTAGTACACCTTTGGCCGCTAGCACTCCTTTTTCTTGTAGATCAGCTTCACCTTTGGCTTGGAATGCAATTGGTTTTGATTTTGTGACAAATGCTCTTTCTACTACTTTTGTCTCCAAAGGTCCAACATTTGAGTTTTTCCTTCTTTTTCAGGGTATACTTTTTGCAGTTGTAGAGCTTATTGTGACTCTTTATGGCACTTGGTGGGAGTAGACTGAAATTATTATCCTCCTTTATACTGCTTTTCTCCTTCTAAAAAGATGACAATTTTGGTGAAGGACTAGGTGGGAGTAGACTGAACTTCTTCTCCTCTTTTTTCTTGCTTGTCTCCTTCTAAAGAGATGACTATTTTGGTGAAGGACTCAATGCTAGTTGTAGACATGATAGCTTCTTGTTGTCCAGCATGGTAATCTTCTTCTTGGGTGAGGTAATCTTTATCTTCCTTGCCTTCTTCTTCTTCATCATCAATCACTTGGGTTTGCCTTGTCATCTTCTTAGCCTTTACCTTCTACCTGGAAGGTGTTGTTTTCTTCTTCTTCTTTGTAGCCCAAGGTATTTTGGGCTTCTTCTACATGATATTTTTCTAGTGTAGGTGTAGTGTATTTTTCTAGTTCAACATCTGTGAGAACATATTTTCTTCATGTCTTGTCCTTCCATGTGGATTATCAAAGAGTCCTTTGGACAAGTAGTCATTAGGGTACTTCTCCTTCTACTTCATGATCCAAGCTTGGTACAAGTTCCATTGGGTACATCAAAAGTACAATGTGATTTGATTTTCTCCCAAATGTTAATCTACCAATCCGCCAAGAGGTGACAACATTGGTGTCCACTAGCCATGGGACTCCCAATAAAGTGGAAATTGTGCCAGAGTAGGAGTAACTCTTTCTTGAAGTTAAAAGGTCCATCTGAGATAAAAATGAACCATGAAGGAAGGAGAGATAGTCACTTCTCCTTCATTTTTCATATTCTCACCAAGTTCTTGTCCATGCCACCAAAAAATTGATGCTCAACTTACAAGCATCCCTTCATACAAGTACTCAAAGAATATTATCTAGTTATTATTCAAGTAGGCAATTTGTGTAGACTAGAACAACTTCATTATTGATTTGGCAAGGGTTATCAAGGCACAGTCCTTCTATCCAAGTACTGACCAACCATCCTTGAATGTCATCTCGATCCTTGCCTCAATACTTATCCAGTTAGATCCATTACGAGTCTAGAGTCATGGCATTTGGGGGTGAATTCTCTAGTCCTAACACTTCTATCAATGCTCCTCTATCCAAGCAAAGAGATTTCCTTGTAAGTTCTCAAGCTTGGATATTTATTATCTTAAATTTCCATGAGCATTGCATGTTTTCTTAACTCCCAAGTCCACAACCTTCTTGCTATGGAGAAAATCTACTTTGTAGTGGATTGCACATTTGGTCAATCCAAGCAATCTGAGAACATCTTAGGCGCTACTCTATGATGTTTAGGCACTTGGAGTACCATAGCCATGTTGTTTCTTCTCATCTCTAAGTAAGAGTTCAACTTGAAAAGAAGCACTCTCTTCATACAATTCTAAGTCTCACATGTTGTCATGTTGTGGTTTGCTTAGCCCATGAAAAAGTAAACTAGTGTGGTTTATTTCGATAAAGATGGAGTAGGTTGTATGAAGGATCCCACGGTTGAGTTATTACCATGTGAGAAATTTGTGTACATGTATATGATTGGCCACATGGATTATGGTCTTGTCTTCTTTTGTGTGCTCTTATGTATATAGATGGTGGAGAGTTGGGTGGAAGGTGTGTTTTAGTTAGAGTCTCAAGCGGGAGGAGGATGTTGAGAGTGAGATTTGTAGCAAAGAGTGAATGTGGGACAAAGATTTGAGTAAGAGATGTCCCATGCTCCAATTTGCCACTCCCAAATCCTTTTCTCATCAGGCTTCAGATTCTACACTGCAACCGCTTACGGGATTGGATGGTGGCACGATTTGGGGTGATTTGGGTGATATTCACACAATCAATGATGGAAAGCCCAAATCCCATTGTTCTTCTTGTGCTTACTTACAAGCCGGTCTGGGACTCAACAATATATGTGTTCTTGTAGTTGGAAAAATGGCTCAATTTTGCTTATGAGCTTCAAGGTGGAGTTATGGGGTTAGCCTCTTCACTCCACAAAAAGTGAAGAGGCTAAATGATAAAATTGCAAGAGATTGGGTTCCAAGAAAAAATTTGGGAGTTTTTTAATTGTCAAGGGAATTTGGAAAGGGAATTCAAAGAGGAAAGACCACAATTGGAGAGAAGAGCTGACATCTAAAATTTGGAGACTAGAATTGAGTGATGTGAATCAATTCTTTGGGAGATATGATCAATTGAATCAAGGGAGGTAAAATTCATACCCAAGAGCACAAGATTAGGTGATTCAGAGAGCTTCATGAGACATCTTCATGATCTATCAATTGGGTGGAAGAGTTTACAAAGTGCTTGTATTGCTGAGCTAAAGAAATTTTATGGTTACTTTAATCTTGAATTAGATCTAGCCAATTGAAGTTGGAGCTTTGGAAGGTGAGGAGTTGCAGATGAGATGCTGATCAGGTTTGAAGATTTGGTCTCTCTTGAAGTTGTGGTCAAAATCACCTTGTGAAAATTTCCATTATTGTTGGTGGCTAGGGTTTGCACTTTTGTGCAAGAGTTTCATGTGAATTCCTCAAATAGAGAATTTAGGGTCTTGGATCAAGCATATTTGGATCTATAGAGCTCACAAGTTAGCCCAGCTCAAGAATTGATCCGTATCTAGGAATTGATCCATATTGGAATTGGATTAGAGTACTAAATTTTATAGAGCTTTAGACAATGGCACAACTAGCTATTTTGAAAATTTTGGTTGAATTTGGGTCCATGGAGAGTGAGAGCTGATGCAACAAACTCCACTGAAAATATTGGCGTAAGATCGATAGAGCATTTCTATCTTTTATCATGAGTTAAGTGTCAATTCTCCTATTTGTGTGTCTGTGATTGAGGATTTGAGGGTTCTAGAGTGTTTATGAGGATTAAATGCACCTCTGATCCATAAATTTGGAGAAAGTTACTTAGAACCAAGAGCAAACACTAAATTAGGGATTTCAAAATTAGGGTCAAAATCACATAAAATTGGCTAGGTTTGAGAGCTTGTCAAGGGAGTTGTAATGATCAAATCGTGGTTTATTTTATATCATTAGAAATTTTATCTTACAGGCTTTGCATTGAATTCTATAACATTGGAATGCAAGTCACATAGAGGAAGTTATGCCCATCTGAGATACATAGAATTGTCCTCATCAAAAAGACATAAGATTGCCACTTGGAATACAAATTGGTTGAAGGCTGAAGTACATGTTGAAACTATCTTAATGATCGAGTGAAAGGGCTCTGGAGCTCAATTCTGACAAAAAGCACAATGGATTATTGTTGAATTCTTGTGATTGGATCCTCTCTATTCTTGCTTCCCTATTTGTACGGCCAATTGGTTTGGATTGGTATGTCGGTGTTGCAGTTAGGTTCTTTCTTTCTAGGAATGCTATGTATTTCTCCTTGGTAATGCTTGAAGTGATGACCAGCAAACCAGGACTGCGTGTTATGATGATAAGTTAGGTTGCCCATAACTACCCTACACGATAGCAAGAATACCAAAACCTAGAGTGAAGGGTTATATTGGTTGGGATCTATGCATGCTCAAACTAATAGGGAAAAGTTTACCTCCAACCTCTGATCTATAGGCTCCACAGCTAGGCACCCTGTGTGTTCCCAAAGAGAGGAAAGCAAAGTATGACAATGTCTTGCCAAAGGTAGGGAGACGGTCTTATTTGGCTAAGAATTGCACTCATCTATTCTAGAAAAGTGAGAGCAGTTCTAGTTTAAGCTTTTATATTGTAGGTTGAACTTCTGCAAATATTTGGTAGGTAAACCTTAAGTGAGCTGTCATAATCCACACATGTGTGCATTTTGGTATGTCAAATGGTTATTAACACTTACTTCTTGTTTAGACCACCTTCCTATTTAGGATTCATTTGGATTGACTGAATTTTGGGCCAAAAGTCTTGTTAGGCCAAGGATCCTTTTGGGCCAAAGGTCTTTGTCCTCTAAGTCCTTAGAATCATCTTTCTTTCTTGCACAATGAATCCTATCCACTTGATGATTCACTTCTCCTTCTCTTCTTCTTCATGCAATTTCTCCTTGTGCCAAAGGTAATTGGTATAAAATTTTCTTCCAACCTTGACAACCTACTAAAGATTTACATTTCTATGATAATTAATCCAAAATAAAAAATGGTGGATTTTATAATCAAGTAAGGCATCACACAGTTAAGTTTACAACAAAAAAATTGGAGTGATCTATTCTCCTGACCTAGTTTGTTATGAGCCTTGGTTTTTGTTGCTTTTTATTGTTACATCTTCATGTAAATATTCAAACTAGATATCTAGAAGTGTTTTTTGCATGAATTGTGCATTCATAAGAGGTTCTTCTTTTGTGATACGAAGACATAACGTGCCTAAACAAAATAGACTCCCCATCGCCGCCCAACAAGAAAGAAACTGGACTCATTTTGTGGTCAGACCCATTTTATTTCTGGTCCATAAGGCTTTACAAAGAGGATTACCCAAAAAAATGAATAACTCCAATATGAGGAAGCCCCAACACCATGAGTTTTTGTAGGATATGAAAGTTGTGATGAATTTTTGACAAATATGAAACTCCACCAATTTCCACCGCCATTTCAAGACTACATAAAAAGATGCATATGTTGCGAAAGAAACATTGGCAACTATTTTGCACCTAGTCTCACACATGTGATGGATGATTTTGACCTTTCACCAACCGCCACAATGGAAGAAGAATGGATCCCACCATATTGGGACTATAAAATAGTCAACTCCACCCCATAAGCCAAATCTTTCTACAAATTCATGTTTTGATTTCACTTATCACTTTCCTCTTCTTGAATTTCTCTCTCCATGATCACCATCTCTTGTGATGTCATGCAAGCACATCTTGCCATAGATTGTCGAATTTTGTTGATTTTCTTGATACAAGAGTACAAGATGCAAAATTGTAAAATGAGATATAGGAATCACTTTGTTGCATGAATTGGAATATTCAATCATGATATGACAAACTCCCAAGAGAGGAATCAAAGTGAAGAGGAGCAAGGTAGTAGAAATCTTGAGCAAACCATTGGAGATTTTTGAACAAAGACTATATTGCCACACCAACTACATCAAGAAGAGTAGAATGGACTTCTTGTTGTGGGATTGAGGTCTTGCAGATAGAGCCATGCTATAGGAAATTTTCAAAAGCATCAAAAACTTAAGTGGGAAATTCTTACAAGGATGTCCACAATGAGGGGAAGGATCACTACTAGCAAGTGTTGGGTGTAGACCACTCTCCATTTTGGAAAATTCATATCAATACTCGCATGGTCAATTCATCAAATGATTCAAGCAAAGGATTGATGACTCCTTTGTGGGAGGAAAATCCATGAATGAGAACAAGATGAAAAGACATGAAATGCCACACTTGCTGCACTATCATGAAAAAGAGCATGAAGTTTTTCTATTCAAATCAAAAAAAATATTTCAACTAGATCATCAAGCAATCTTTTTCCAACTTGTACACAAGCAAAAACCAATTAGTTGGGCCAAGATGTTTTGTAAGCGTGTTATTGAACTCTTAAAGGATATGATGGAAAGGTCTACCACCATTCATCACCCCCTTCATTGTCTACTTCAACATTATAAGAACCTCTTGATAGACAAGGAGAATGAGAAGTTCTTGTCCCGCCTACATCATCTAACCTACTTCAACACAGATCCTAACTTGCCAAAGTGGATCATCAATTACCATGAGGTGGACAAAGAATATGCCCAAATCAAGAATTTTGTGCAAGTAGTGGAGACATACAACTCCATTATGATTTGACAAAAGACTTTGGTGCCTTGTGCAAATATTTAAGCTTCAAAGAAACAAAAACGACCACACAAGTTAGAATCCTTGTTGAAGGATAGCGGGAGTAAAATTGTCATACAAATGGACTCAAGAAGGATGATCATTCCAAGGAGAAGAGATGGCACATGAAAAAATGGGGGAGTTACTTGGAGTGCAAAGTCTAGGAGCAATGAGTTCTTCACACAAATCTTGTCTCCCGTAGTGGACAAGAACAAGGTGGGGACTGAATGACGAGGTACAATCATCACTTCGGCTAACAAAATGAAACACAAACACCAAGCAAGGGAAAGAAGATGGCTATAGAATCCATCCCTCCAACCATGGCTCCACTCTTCAATTTGGGGGAAGCTTTGCACTATAAGACAAAATGGAGAACAAAATGAACCAGGCTTGTGGAAGATTTCATCAAAGGCACCAATAATAACAAGGCTAAGAATTTTGCTAAAGCCCATAAAAACTCAAGAGACAAATCCCATTAAGCCCAACATGTGAAAGACAAGTGAGCAAGGGTGATGTCACTGCCAAGATCATACCTCTTACCAAAAATAAGAAGATATGAAAGAATAGGAAAGCAGCCTTGGCTCACAAAGCAAAGGAGACAATTGTCTTGGGCCATGACAAGAATCATGCACCAAAAACAAAGAAGGCCCTACAAAGACAATTAGGCAAGGATGGCAATTCTTTGCCTTGGCTCATGGAAGCCTACATCATTCACATAGTGATGCCAAGATGGTAGTGTTAGAAGAGCTTCAACCAATATACCAAAAGTTGAATCCAAACATAACAAAACCAACACTCTCATCTACCACTTGCATCACCAGGTCCAAAACCCGAGCAAAGAAAAAGGACAAGGAAAGTGAGATATGCCTAGAATTCTAAAAGAAGGAAGTAAAATGTCAAGATGATTATGAAAAACTAATCTATGGCCTAAAGAAGGAGGTTCATGATTATAGCCTACAAGTCTTCCACCAAAGAAATCAGCACAAGAAGGAAATAAAAAATTAGGAAGACAAACTTGCAGCACTTCAAAGCAAGTCAGAAATGACCTAGGCAAAAGCAAAGGTAGTGGAGACTCAATATGAAAATCTGAAGAAATAGATTGACCTTTGCATCTCCGACCTATCTACCAACCTAAAACAACCACAAGAAAAGGTGTTGGAGCAAGAAAGTGGATTCATGTAGAGATGACCAAAGAGTTAAGTGCTGAATGAACCAAACTAGAAAACCATTGATCTGGGCTCCTCACCACTATTGGTCATATGATCACTCAACTACTTAGTCAAGTGGAATGCAAGGCCAACAAAATCTCCCAACAAACAAAGGCAAAGAACTTGCACACTCAAATTGACATGTTAGAGAGAAATTCATACTCAAATAAGCAACTCAAATTGTTGTCTAAAAAGCTCCGGAGCCACAATAACACCAATTTTGAGGAGACCTAGTCCAACTTCAAACAAATCATGGAGGGTTATTGCAAGGAGCTTGTAGATCTTATTTTCATTTGCAAAGGAGATATAGTTTGACCAAGTCCCACTTGCTCCTCTTTCAAGGGAATAACAACTGGGCCCTCTTCTTACAAAGATAGTTGTGGCTATTTTTCTCACCTAACAAGAAGACTTTGTTTCACACATACCGACAACACCTTTGTTCATGTAGCATTTGGAAGATCATAAATGTATATAAATTGTACATAAGTATCTAGGCTCAATCAATTTATAGTAGTAGGTTGTTACATGGTAGATGACTCTTGACTAGGTAATTATAGCCATGGCTGCCTACCATGATGATTAGGGTTAGGATAAGATATGATCAACATTGAGCAGTTTAGATGTACTTGGGAAATTTCCATCCATTGTAGCTATTGGATCTCTCCATGGCCAAGTAAAAAATGTATAAAAGGCTTAGGCTTGATGTCCATTGGGTCCATTTGGTGCATTCTTCTTTTTCAAGTAAAATATGAATTTTATACCCTCAGAACTCATGGATCGGTGTATACATATTAGTCTGCCCTTTGAATGAATAGTTGTATGCTTAACTTGTTTAGGAATGATGAATCTTGAAGGACAAACCTAGGTACTTGAGTGCAATGATGCATTTGTGGAGGACTAGAGAGTGATTCTCTAGGAGTTTGTTCAAAGTCATGAATGATATGGGAACAAGCTTGCACAACTTTGGCATCTCATCCGGTAACACTCCAAGATAGGATTGAGTAGCATGAATCATTGTTGACTCCCATGACCTTGTGCCTTCTAGGAAGGACAAAACATGGCATTACAGTTGTAGTCTTTAAAGGGATGTTAATTTTGAAACCGCTTCCACCTGGTTTAGTCCATGAAGTTATGAGTCTTCCTTCATGTAGTATTGTAGTGGGATGTTTTTTGTACAACTTGTGCCAGGGGTACTATACAAATCATAGATCCTAAAAATCTCACCTTGGTAGTGTGCAGCTTGGACTAACAATATGAACATATTGTCTCCATAACAAAGTGACCTTTGTTCCAAATGAACCCATCCCTCCTCAAAAAACCCTTGGATTGGCTCTTTAGCACATAGGATAATAGATTGCATGACATTTTGTAGTGTCACTTATTTGGATGACATTGCTCTCATTTGGGAATAATGCTACCCAAAGGCTAAACACAAAATAATATATTGTCTTCATTGTAACCCTATCTGTCTCATTTTAGCCATTTCAAATGCATATCCTTGAGGGAACAACCTATTCTTACCAACTATTCTATAGTAAGTTTGACACTAAACCACCAAATTTTTGACACCACTATTGAGGATACACTCCCTGGAGTATCTAAAAGCAAGAGAACACAAGGCTATGCATGTCATTAGGAGACCAAATACCACACAATATATGAACCACCCATGAACAAAGATTTTGGTTAGGACACCAAAAAAAGGAGGAGGTAGAAAGTGTTACTTCCTCTAAAAAAACTTGAGAAAATTTTGACATTTTTGAGAGAAAATTTGACGGTAGGACTGATCTTATCAGCTTATGCCTTTCTAGAAATGCAAAGGAATTGGGACTTAAGAGCATCAACCACCCACTACACCATACCAGACCTAAGCTAATTGCTAGAAAGCCCCCTCATACAAGCAATCCCCTTGTACATTGGGATCCATGTGAGAAACTCTCACAAGCATTCCTCCTTGATCTTCTATGGAGTTTCTCATTCAAGAATCAAAAGACACATCAGAAGAAGGAGAAAGCAAGGTCTCTAGTGGCACAAGACTTAACAATAGCTTCCAACCAATGAATGATCTATTCTATCATCCCATAATCAAGGTTGTGCTCCTTCTCTATCAACCTCCATTAATGGCAAATCATGCTCCTTACTTGCCAAAACTACCAAAAATTTAAGTGCAAGAGGACAATCTTGATAGTTTTATATGGAAGTTTGAGACCATTTTAATTGCAAATTGGGAAGATTTTTATGTTGATCAACTTTGGATATTTCCAAGCTTACTGTGGAAGAAAGCTCAAAACTAGTATACTCATGTAAGCCAAGACCTTTTTCATGTTACAGATTGGCCCAAACTCCAAGAACAGTTCTTAAATTGGACTATGGAGCCAATGTATTTGCAACACTCAACAATCTTGAACAAGAATGCAAGGAGAAGCTAAGGGACTACACTGGAAAGTTCCAAAGTCTGCTGAGTTGAGTATCTCATAGGGGTGCCACTTTAGGTTACTCAGATGCATAAGCAATAGCTTGGTTTCTGGGTGGTTTTCCCCTTGACCTTCAGATCTTTGCCAAGGAACAAGAACATGACATGTTGGCAAAATTATTGAAGTTGGCCAAGTTGTAAGAATCCACCTATCTACACCCACCTCAGAAAATGGTCCGTGGATGAGGTGCAAAGAAGGTGAAGAAGGGATCCAAACAAAGAACAAGATTGTTCTCATT
The DNA here is from genome assembly GCA_948567375.1 of Lunularia cruciata. NCBI lineage: Eukaryota > Viridiplantae > Streptophyta > Marchantiopsida > Lunulariales > Lunulariaceae > Lunularia > Lunularia cruciata. The sequence goes on along the minus strand of OX419762.1, from coordinate 57,433,291 downwards.
GGGCACCTTAGGTGCAACCTCTTCATCTGAATCTTGTCCTCTAAAGAAGAAATGGACTGATGTAAAGAGTGTAAAGGGCACCATTGCTAGTCAACAAGTACTATCCTTAAGGCATTTGCACAATGAGGCAAAAATTTGGAAGAATTCATCAAGGATATTTCTGATTTCAAGGTTCAACTTGTTGTGAAAGGAAATATACAAAGTTCTCTCATATGATTGACCTAATATATGGTGCCCAGCTGATGGGAAGACAGGTCATGCCAACATGGAGTGCATGAGTAATCATCCTTCCTCATTAATACATCAAGTAGAGTGGATGCCAGTATGGAATGAGTATGCATACTATGGGGTGGAGGAGACCAAGTATTCACAATATACAATATCTCCCAAAAGATGCAGTAAACTTGGCCTATGCCATTCCTTGTTTCACACCCAAGGAGTATACCCCTAATGCACTCTAATGAAAGATGATGCTCCCATGGTAGAGCAATGTCCCTAGTTCATGTTACAATTGTGTGGGCTAGGGACATTGGACTTCTAATTGCCTCCAGCTTTGTAGGCCAGTACTCTACATCCCATTGTGTGGAAACTACAAAGAGTAGGGGCATGTGCAAGCCAATTGCCCTCAACAACTAATATGATATGTCAAGATGCTTCCCAAGTCAAGTGATGATACCTCAATACATCTTGTTACTTTTGAACATCCTAATGAAGATGACTCACCTTTGTAGTACAAGGAAGGTTGGCCCAACTTGGAGGTGAATCACATAGACATCCAATCTTGTTGCAAGAAGGCCATTACTACCAAAACTATTTCCAAAATAGACAAGGCACCCAAACCAAAATACATATGGGGATGCCCTTGGAAGATGCTATCCAAACAAAGTGTCCAAGCTCCTAGCCAAGATCAAACAAAGCAAGAATCGGCGGTGTGCAAAAGAGACATCAAACATAGCAGTTGAACCAGATACATTTGTACCCATACCAATGAACAAAATCAGGATACCCACGACCCCTACTCCAAGCTACCCTTCTTATATCCAAGAGGAACTATAGAACCTCCTCACCAAAGGAACTATAGTGGAATCCCCAAATCACCACCAATGGGATCAAATCGCCAACAAAGATCAGCATTCCACACAATGATGGAGAAACACCTATCAACCCCAAACATCAAATCATTTCTCCAATTGTTTCTCTTCCCCATACTACAACTTCATCACCCAAAAAACCAAAGATGTTGGCCATTGCAAAGATTGTCAATGAATTTTCATCTCAAAATTTGGATACCCTAAGACCATGCCCTAATGAACAAGCATCACATGTGAGATGACCCAAGTCCAGCTTGTTGCTAGGGATAACTCAATATGTTCTCAAGTGCTGATTTGGACATGACATTCAAGCAATTATGGGAGGACAATAAGCTATGCAAAAAGTCTTTCTTCAAACATATCACCCTCTTTTCCTAGAGGAAGAATATATTGACAAATCAGCAAATAACAATGTAGAAACCTCTAACAAAGATGTTGTCATATACCTAGAATGCTCCAAAATTGACAACAAAGCGGACAGGACCACTCCATCAGAGTGTCATGATGATAATTTGGCATTGTTGGGAGTAAGCCTGGTGAGTCATGTGGAAGGTATCATTGACTCTAATGATTGTCAAGACATGGTGATTGAAAAAAGGCAAATTGTTGAAAATTTCCAAGTTTGTGAGTTGGAGCAAATACAAAGAATACACTTTGTTATTTGTGGAGTTTCAAAACATATTTGATTCAAAGATCAAGGATATGCTTGGCATTCCCCATAAATTTGGTGAGCACAAAATTGATTTGGAAGAAGGGATGATGCATGTCCATCAATAACAACATCACCTAAATCCTAAGTACTCATTACTCATGAAAGACAATCAATAAGTACTTACAAGTCAAGATTAGTTTCCCTGTACTTAGCAGCAAATGGATATCCCCCATTGAAGTTGTACCAAAGAAGAAGAGGTAAGATTTGGGTGTGCCAAGACTTCCAAAAGCTCAACATTGCAGCAAAAAAAATCATCATCCATTGCACTTGACTGATACTATCCTAGACCAGGTAGTTGGACATGAATATTAAAGCTTCCTAGATAGGTTTTCAAGATACAATCAAGTCAGCATTAGAAAAGAAGACAAGGACAAGACCATGTTCCCCATTGATTTGGGCATCTATGCCTACAACAATATGCCATTTGGTTGGTGCAATGCTCCCACAACCTTCTAACTTGGTGCATGATAAATACCATCTTCAAAGACTACTTGCGGAGGTTTGTAGACATTTTCATTGACAATTTTTGTGTCTTCAATAACCGGAATGATCACTTTTTGTTCCTCCACAAAACCTTCAAAGAGTATCATTTAATTGGGCTTTCCTTGCATCCAAAAAAAATGCTTTTTCCTAATGAAAAAAGGGGTTGCTAAACTCCATATTGTTACAAAAGGCATCCTATTAGGGCATTGCATGTCAAGAAGAGGAGTCAAGGTGGATACTCAGAAAGTGAAAATAATTTAGGCCATCAAAGTGGCAAAAAGTCTAAGCAAACTGAAGGCCTTCTTGGGTCATGTGGGCTACTACCAAAGGTTTATAGAAAATTATGTAAACGTGGCAACTTCACTCACAAAATACTCAAGAAGGCAAAAGAGTACAACTGGACCATAGCTCAACAAGAGGCCTCTGGCTCTTAAGGAGAAACTAACAAAGGCACCAATGATGAAAGTGCCTAGTTGGAAGCAACCATTCTATGTTTATATAGATACATCCTCAATGATCATTGGGATCATTCTTAGTGAGAAAGACTATAAGAAAAAGGACTACCCAATATACTACACCAATAGGCAACTATCCCAAGCTAAAAGAAAATACACAACTATTGAAAGGGATGTCCTAAAAATAGTATATGCTTGTAAGAAATTTTGCCACTACTTGCTCAGCTATGAATTCATCTTCCATGTGGATCATTATGTCCTTCAACATTAGGTAAGAAGCTTGATCTGTCTAGAAGAATAGCTAGGTGGATACTACTTTTACAAGAATTCACCTACGCTATGCAAATACAAAAAGGAGTCCAGCATGAGAATGCTGATCCTTCTGTCTTGACTCAAAATGCAAGACCAACAAGAAGTACTCAATGATGACTTCCCTTATGAAGAGATCTTCCAAAAATTCCACCAAACAACCTACAAGGTATGCCCAAGAGTACAAATACCTTTATATGCTCCAATGTCCTATAAAGTTAGACCTAGAGCAACAACTGGTATTTCACCACAAGATAGGTCCCTACCAATTGAAGTCAGGCATTTTGTTTAGACTAGGAGGTGACAAAATGCTCCGCAGATGTCCAAAATCATACAAAGTGGGAGGAGTCATCCAAACACTCCACTTAGAAGCAATAAAAGGACACAACGCACTCAAGAATATCATAAACAAGATCTTGATGATAGGTTATTGGTGGCCTACCATGTACAAAGATGTGCACTTGTATATCAAGACTTGCAAGGTGTACAAAAAAAAGGGAAACCAACTACAACCTCACAATAGCCCTTACAACCCATTCTACCTCTAGAACCATTTAAGGAATGGGGAATAAATTTCATCTGCCCCATATAACCCACCACTAAGACTACCAAAAAATGATACATTCTTATTTGCATAGACTATGCTATGAAAATGGTGGAAGCGGAAACCACCCAACAAGACAATGCCAAAACCATGGCTGAGTTCTTCTTGAGCATCATCTATAATATGGGTGCTCATTGGAACTTGTTAGTAATCAAGGAGTACACTTAGTCAACAATCTCTTGGAATCCTTCACAAAATACTTCCAAATCAAGCATTGCAAGACCATCTTGTATAACCAGAAGGCCAATAGCCTTGCAAAAGAAGCTTATGGATTGTCACAAAATCCTCAAAAATGGTCACAATGAACTATCTATATGATTGGGACACAAAAATACCTATGGCATTTTAGGCATATTGTGAAGTAAAATGTGCTGTAAAAAAGATTACCACATAATCTACTCCCTATATTCTCATCTAAGGCACACACACTATCTTGCCTGTAGAGTTTGAAATCCCAAACTACAAGACCATCCACAAAGACTGAATGTCCAAGGAAGATAACCAAGACACCCATTTACTATAGCTAACATTCCTAGAAGAAGAGCAAAATGCGTCACATTAGATGACCTACAACCAATGACAAAAATGATAAGAACTCCATGACAAATGAATAAGGCACATCTTTGTAATCTAGTTCTCATGTATAATAGTACACATCACCTTTTCCTAGGGAAGCTACACCTACAATGGATGGGACCTTACAAGGTAGATATCATATATGACAAAAGATTGTTACTACCATTTAACCTTGATAGTAATGCTTTTGCTATTAGGGTTAACTGATGGCAAGTTCTACATATCATTGCTAAAATTAATTTTAAAATTAAAATAATAATTAAAAAAAATTTGGGGATACTCATATTTAAGGTGGGGTATTAAGAGGAGGTATGTCACAACCCACTTTGTTATAAGCCTTAGGCTTTTGTTGCTTTTTGTTTGTTTTCTTCATATAATTAGTCCAAACTAGACATTTGGAAGTGTAGTTTGCACAAAATGTGGATTCATCAGAGGTTGTATTTCCACAATAAAAGATGAAAGGTGCCTGAAGAAAATGGGTTCCCCATGGCCATCCGACAAGAATGGGACTGCACTCAGTTCATAGTCAGATCCATTTCATTTTTAGGGCTTTACAAAGAGGATTCTCCAACAAACAAACTACTCAATACAAGAAAGCCTTGACATCATGAAGTTTTGTGGAATGATGGAGGCAACAACAACTTTCTTACAAATACAAAACTCTGCCAATTTTTGCTGCCATTTAAAGATCACATGAAAGACACATGCACCTCTAGAGAACCATTGGCAACCATTTCATACCCGGTCTCACAAACAATCGTGACCCCTCACCAACCGCCATGATGGAAGAAGGACAAACCTCACCTTTTTGAGACTATATAAAGGCCAAATCCATCTTGTGAGTATAATTTTTTTGCAATTTCAGCTTCTGCCAATATACCAAAAGTTGGATCTGAACATAAATGAACCAGCCACCTTACCTACCACTTGCATCACCTAGTCTAGACCTAGATGAACAAAAAGGACAAGGAAAGTGAGAAGCACCTAGAGGAGTTCCAAAGGGAGGAAGTAAAACCGCAAGAGGAGTATGATAAACTAATCCATGGCCTAAAGAAGGAGGTTGACAACTATAGCCTATAAGTCTTCCACCAAAGAACTCAACACAAGGAGGAATAAAAAATCATGAAGGCAAACTTGCAGCATTACAAAGCAAGTTAGACACAACCTAAGCAGAAGCAAAGGCAATGGGAAATCAATATGACAATATAAAGCCATTGACCAACCTCCACATCTCCAACTTATCTACAAACCTGAAATGACAAAAGAAAAGGTGTTGGAGCAAGACAAGCAGATTTGTTAGGAGATGACCAAAGAGTTGAGTGCCAAATGAACCAAACTAGAAAAAAATTGATCTGAGCTCCTCACCATCATTGGTCACACAACCACTCAACTATTCAATCAGTTGGAACGCATGGCCAACAAAACCTCTCAACAAACAAAGTTGAAGTACTTGTGCACTCAAATCAATCCACTGGAGAGAAAGTAATACTCGAACAAGCAACTCATAATTTTGTCTATGAAGCTCCAAACCCACACAATGCCAAGTTCAAGGAGACCCAATCTAGCTTCAAACAAATCATGGAGAGTTATCTATAGGAGCTTGAGGACCCCATTTTACATCTGCCAAGGAGATGAGAGTTCAACCCAAGTCCCACCTGCCCCTCCTACCAAGGAATAACAACTATGACCTCTTCTTACAAAGATATTCTGGTTATTTTCATTGCCTAATAATAGACTTTATTTTGTATATACCCATAGCCTTAGGAAGACATAAATTTGTATAAGTTGTACATAGGTTTCTAAGTTGGATTTGTAATACCCATTTGTGCATATGTGTGGTATTATGATATTTAGCTTGGTATTATAAGTACTTGAAAGATATTATTTATATAAAGATCAAGGATGGTTCTACATTAGTCATGATTAGCTAAATTTAGTCAAAGCTAAGATAGAGTGGACCTTACTTTAGAGGAAGTGGAAAAGATGAGCACCACTATTTTGGATTCTTGTGTGTTGACTTGGGATTATTCTTAGGTGTTTGGTTTTGAGGAAAGATTTAAGAAGTCTTGCGCCCGCAAGCCTTTTTGTTTTGGATTCTTTTATAGTCCAAGGATAGCCCACGTGAAGGAATCCTTGACTTAGTGGTTGGGTCAAGATAAGATCACATGCTAGTGGAATATGCCCATGTGAATGGATATTCCTTTCTACTTTTTCACGTTACTTGAGTTTTAGATAGTAATTGGGTTACTACAATAATTAGTAACTTTGGTGCGTAACTATTTCACAAGTACCTAAATAAGGGGTGAGGAGGTACTCATCATCCTTTCATTTGCAACTATCTCTTTTATTTGAGTTCTCTAGTGAGCAATGTCTTGAGTCTTGGAGTGTTAGCCTTGGAGGAGTATGATGGAGTTGAGGTTCCTTGCCTTCTTAGTCCATGGTGTGCTACCATAATAGCCATCAGAGGTTCATCTTGGGTGAGAGACTGGCCGGCTCACATTTTTGGTTCTGTTGTCGGGACCTCTCTAGAAGGCAAGATAATGTTCCGCGTACAATTCTATATTAGACACGAGGAGGCAATGAGAGCTCACTTGGAGAGAACTTTAGGGGAGGAGAGTGCTGAACTTATGTTAGAGATTTTGGACCCATTTGTATACACTGTAGTTCATTATGATGTCTTTGAGGTGATTTTGTACATATTGTACACTTGAGAGGATTTGGAGAGATTGTGTGAGGTGGATTGCAGATTTTGGAGATTAAGGTTATTTTGGGTAAAATCTCAAGTTTGGGATCTGGACTTGAAATTTCTACACATGATAGCTTGGGTTATCTTTTAGTAAGCACACTTAAAATTATTGTGAGAGCTGCTATGCGCACTGGGCTAGACTTTTTGGAAGTTGATAGGGTAAATTGCTCACACAATTGCATACTCTCTTGAAAATTGTACAGAGTCTGTCATTTCTTCAATGAAACTTTCCAAGAAAATTCAGTGCACTATATCCTATCTGTTGACACAAAAATAAGACGGAGGTCATTCTTGAGGATAGAGTTATAAGTTTTTAAAGTGAGGGGGGTGGTTCTTAAACCAAATCTGAAATATGTGTGTTGAATAGAAAGGTGGTTAGACCAAATGGCTTGATGAAAAGATATAAAATTTTGCAGGGAGGAATACCTTGGAGTTGTGATCAAGTGTGAAAAATGTCAGAGGATTGTGACATAACAGTTGTGAAATTTGACAAACATTGTGAGGAAGGATCAATTTTGTAGAGTTTAGATTTCATGCATGAGGAGTGTGAGAGCAACAAAAAGCATGTTTGAGTATTTAGACTCATCTTGGGAACATGGAGGGTCAACAAGAGTGGAAATTAAGACTATGTAAGGTTCTCTAAGGGTTTGAGGTGATTTTAGTGGTGGAGAAGAGAGTTTAGAATAGAATTTGAAGAGAGTGTTGAGAGGATCCAAAAACCTATACCACTTGGAGGAAAGAGTGAGTCTAAATGCTTTTTATGTAGAGAGAAGGGACATAAGGTAAGCTCATGTCCATTGACTTTGAGAGCAAGAGATTGAGAGAAAGGAAAGGCTTACTTGACATGGGTTTGCATGTTGGACCTTCTTCACCAAGATTAGGAGGGAGAAGATCTAAGACCAAGGAGTTGTGTGAGGTTTGTGGAGTGGAAGGACTTCCAAAAGGACACATGTGTAATAGAGTAAAAGAACTTTTGGAGGCTTTGGTGAAGGATCTTCAAGAGAGTCTTAGTACAGCTACAGAAATACTACCACTTTCATCATCTAGTTCTCAAGATTAGTGATGGAGATAATCTTTCAACTTATGGATAAACTATCCATGAGAGTTAGATTAATATGCACTCTAGGATTTGATGTTGCTATAGAAATCTAGGAGCAACCTGAAACTTTTGTGTTCCCTAGAGTGGATTATTCTTGGATGGTGCTAATCATATATATACTCTATTAGTTATAGAGTGAGAGAAAAAAAAAGGAAAAAAAATTGAAAGAAAAGAAAGATAATGAGAGGTTAAGATGGGGAAACTTTTGGTTTTCTTTGGCAAAGATGGAGAAGATATGGAGGCCTTTGTGAGAGACTTCAAGAGAGATTTTATAGGAAACAATGAGAGGAGGAAGAATGAGTGGGCCTTATTATTACCAGATTTCTTTGAGGATGCAGCACTTATATGGTATGAGTTAGAATACCAAAAGAGAGAGAGAAAAGATGGGGAAGAAGAGTCTTGGGAGAGTTTGATTTCAGAAATCATTGAGAAATTTTTTCTAGATGCAAGTTATGAGAGATTGATGAGTGAGGTTACCTTTCTCAAACAAGGAGATGGAGAGAAAGTGAGAGTCTATGTGGAAAGAGTGGAAAAGTTAGAGTCCAGATTTTGCATAGTGTTGAGGAAGGGTGGAGATGATGTGGAGACTATAATGATTGGCATAGGAGCCATGCTCACCAAGAATTTTGTGGGAGGATTTAGACCACAAATTAGAAGCAATGTGAGATATGAGAAACCTTCTTCCGAGGTTGAAGCTATTAAGATTGCAATTTGCATGGAGGAGAGTTTGAAAGGGAATGAGAGTGATTTGGTGATGAAAGAGGTTGTGCATCCTCCTCAAGGCTACAAGTATTGTGGAACTTTTGATAATTTGGTGGTAAGGGTTGCACCACAAGTAGTAGTTGCTCTTGTTCTTGCACCTCCACAAAAGGATCCACTTCAAACCATCACATAACAACTTGCAGATCTCAAGATCAATGTGGTGCAACTATGGGAGAAGAGAGAGGTGGATCAGAATGTAGGGAGAGGGGCTAGGAGTTATGAAAACTATCCATATAGAGGAGGTCAACCAGCCAACAATTTCAATGAGAGAAATTGTTTTGGTTGTAGAGGAAGAGGCCATATCCAAAGGAATTGCCCAAATTCCACTTACCATGGAGGAATGGGTTATGAGGGAGCCAATAGAGGGAAAGAGGGAGGAAGTGAAACCCAAGTGGCTCCTAATCCAAACAAAGGTAAGGGGATAGCATCCATAGATGTGGTTGAGAGCAAGTATCATAAAGGAGAGTGCTCAAACTCCAAGGATCTTAATTTGGAGCTTTTGGCACAAGAGACGAAGAGAGCTTGTTTTGTAGAGGATGTTCACTCTTCTCAAGGATTTACTCCAAGCAAGGATACTCCTATGTCTACTAGGAGCACTTGCACCTCAACACACCATCAACAACAAAGAATCCAAGGAAGAAGTTGGGGATGGAGGATTTCTTGATTTCAAAGCAACAATGGAACTACAATGTGTTAGAGGATGTTGCTAATCACAAGGCTAACATCACTATGGGCCAACTGATCGGTTTGAATTCTACTTTGAGAAAGGAGCCTAGAGGTGGTTTGAGTTCTACAAGGAGCAGAAGGAAGAAGAAAGCAAAAGCTCTAGTATCAATGAGGGTGGTGGATGCCAAGCCAGCACCATGGGAGGCTTGTGAATATGCATCCAAGATTGATGTGAGAGTAAATGGTCACAACATCAAGGATGCATTGGTTGATGGAGGATCAATAGTGAATGTCATGTCAGAAAGGCTGATGAAGAAGTTGTTATGATACCCTCAAGACCTTCAACATTTATGGTGATCATGGCAAACAAACAACAAGTTCAACCAATAGGAGTGATGAATAAGTAGATGAATAAGTGGTAGTTTCACTTATGGGAATTCAAAATCTCATGACTTTCCAAAGTCTTGAAGGATTCAAGCTATGATTTACTTCTTGGGAGGTCATGGTTGAGAGCAATACGCACAACTGATCAATGGCACAAAGGGTACTTGAGGATTGGGCCATCAAACCATAGAGTCATAGTTCCTATGACTAATACCACCAACACTTCACATTCAGATATACCATCTTCTGATTATTGGGAATCAAATTTTGAAGAAGGAGCTTCAGGTGTGGATACAAGCATGGAGGAAGAGACTTCTACAAAGGTGGATAATCTGAATCAGATTCAGATGTGTATCCCTTGTGTGCTATGGATTTTGCACCTAAGCCAAAGGTTTTGAAGGACCCAGATAAATCACCATTGACACTTGAAGAGGTAGAGAGAAGGTTAGCTACCCTCAAGTATGGCCCAAATGTTACCAAGGAGGAGAAGGTGAGATTTGAGGAGATTTTTTGCAAGTTCATCCATGTGTTTGCTTTCAATTACAAGGATTTGAAGGAAGTCATCTTGGAGGAGCACAAGATAGAGGTGGAGTCACATGCAAGACCAATCCGCCAAAAGCAACATTGCATTAGCCCACCAATATCTTTGGTTGTGAAGGAGGAGATTGATAAGCTAAAGGAGGCTGGATTTATCTTTGAGGTGGAGAATTCAGAATGGGTGTCTCCAATTGTGATTGTGAAGAAAAAGAATGGCAAGCTTCGAGTATGTGTGGATTACAAGAAGCTCAATGTTGTTACCAAAAAGGACTACTACCCATTGCCATTCATTGATGAGATCTTGGAGGAGGTTGCAAGTCATGAGAGATATAGTTTTGGAAATGGTTATAGTGGATATAACCAAATGAAGATTGCACCAGAGCATCAACAACTCACCACATTCACCACACCTTGGAGAAAATATGCTTTCAAGGTCATTCCTTTTGGGCTTTGCAATGCTCCAGCCACATTCCAACGGTTCATGAACAAGGTATTTGAACCTTTCATTGGGAAATTTGTGAGAGACTTCATTGATGACTTTTGTGTCTATGGGAGCAAGGAGGAGCACTTTGAGCACCTAATCAAGGTCTTGCAATGCTTGGATGAGGAAAATGCATCACTCAACCCAAAGGAGTGGATTTTTGGATGTGAAGAAGGTCTACTTTTGGGGCACATCATCTCCAAGGATGGAATAGCAATTGATCTTGAGAAGGTGAGGAAAATCTCAAACCTTCCATTCCCTTCAAGCTTGACAAGGTATGCCAATTTTTGGGGATGGTTGGGTACTATAGGAGATTCATCTTCTCATTTTCCAACAAGGCTTATGCATTGACCATCTATATGAAGAAGGGTGTAGATTACATGGTGATTTTAGAAGACAAGGAGGCTCTCAAAGCTTTTGAAGCGCTCAAGCAATCTCTTGTTATAACTCCAATTCTTGCTAAACCTGATTAGAGTAAGCCTTTCATCCTCTACACTAATGCTTCTAGTGTAGCTATAGGATGCACGCTTAGTCAATTAGACCAAGATGGGCATGATCATCCAATAGCTCATGCTAGTAAACAGATGGTTTCAGCAAAGGAGAACTACTATGTCATAGAGAGAGAAGGGTTGGCAATGATCTTTGGTCTCAAGAAGTTTAGACACTACTTGATTGGAGAGAAAGCCACCATTATCATGATTCACAAGGCTTTGAAGTACATCTTCAACAAGCCTAATGTTGAAGGTAGACCAGCAAGGTGGATGATACTCTTATCTGAGTATGACTACACCATTGAGGATAGGCCATGAAAGAAACATGCAAATGCTGATTTGTTATCTAGAGCCAATGATCATGATGGGGATGAGCCAATGGATGATTCCTTCTTGGATGAGGATCTCATGACAATCTCAATCACTCAAGAGGTTCCAATGGAGTACAAGGAGATTGTGGATTTTGTGACAAGACGTAACTATCCAAAAGGGATGCATGCTATGGAGAGGAAGGCCCTTGCAGCAAGATCTAGACCTTACATAATGGTGGAGGATATTATTTTTCACCAAGGAGAAAATGGTCTACTTTGAAGAGCAGTGGGTAAGGAAGAGTCTATCCTACTCATAAAGGATTTTCATGAAGGTTTAGTATGTGGAAGACACTTTGCAAGAAAGGTGATTGCTTTTAAGATTCTAGATGCAGGTTACCATTGGAGAGGGATTTTCAAGGATTGCCTTGATTATTGCAAAACTTGTCATGTTTGTCAAGCTTTTGCTAGAAAGTCTATATGCACTCCACCACTTAGATCAATTCCATTGCTATGACCTTTTGAGAAGTGGGGAATATTTTGTAGGTCCTGTCAATAGAACCATGAGGAACAATTGGTACATTGTGGTAGTTACTAATTACCTTACCAAGTGGGTTGAGGCTAGACCATTGAGTGACAAGAATGAAGATGAAGTTGGTAGATTTCTTTATGAATGCATTATTACTAGGTTTAGATGCCCTTTGGAGTTGGTTGCTGATAGAGGAGGAGAGTTTATAGGAAGCATTACTATAGCCATGCTACGACATTTCTCTATCACACATAGAGTAACTACATCCTATAAGCCAAATTCCAATGGCTTGGCAAAGAGAACCAATCATACCTTGTGCATAATGTTGGCCAAAGATGCAGAAATGGAGGGGGCTATACATCATTGGGACAAGAGGATTGATGCAATTTTGTGGGAGTATAGGACAACCATGAAAACTTCCACCAGATATTCTCCATTTCAATTGGTATATGGTATTGAGTCTACCCTACCTATTCACTTTGATCTTCCTACCTTCCAAAGCATTCATAGAAGATTGAAGAAAGCACAAGGAGGTGATGCAGAGAAGTCAAGGAAGGAACAACTCATGGAGTTGGAAGAGGCAAGAGCAGTTACTATGGTTCAAGTGGAGTAGGCCCAAAGGAAACAAAAGGAGAGCTATGACAAGAGACAAGGCAAGAAGAAGGTGGAGCCCTTCAAAGAAGATGATTGGGTAATGTTATTTGATTCTACTTGATTTAAGAATGCAAAAGAAGTTTTTGCCTAAGTTCTTTGGACCTTTCATAGTGGAGAAGATATGGTACAATTACACCTATGATCTCAAGGAGTTGGAAGGAAGACACTTTGATAGGATTAACCATAATAAGTTGAAGATATATCATAGAAGGTAGAGAGACTTTCACTTTGAGGACAAAGTGAAAACTTAGTCCGGGGGTAAATGTAACACCCATTTGTGCATGTGTGGTATTGTGATATTTAGCTTGGTATTATAAGTACTTGAGAGATATTATTTATATAGAGATCAAGGATGGTTCTACATTAATCATGATTAGCTAAATTTATTCATAGCTAAGATAGAGTGGACCTTACTTTAGAGGAAGTGGAAAAGATGAGCCCCACTATTTTGGATTCTTGTGTGTTGACTTGGTATCATTCCTAGGTGTTTGGTTTTGAGGAAAGAGTTAAGAACTCTTGGGCCGCAAGCCTTTTTGTTTTGGATTCTTCTATAGTCCAAGGATAGCCCACGTGAAGGAATCCTTGACTTAGTAGTTGGGTCAAGATAAGATCACATGCTAGTGGAATATGTCCATGTGAATGGATATTTCTTTCTACTTTTTGACTTTACTTGAGTTTTAGTCTAGTAGCTTGAGTTACTACGATAATTAGTAACTTTGGTGTGTAACTATTTCACAAGTATATAAACAAGGAGTGAGGAGGTACTCATCATCCTTTCATTTGCAACTATCTCTCTCATTGGAGTTCTCTAGTGAGCAATGTCTTGAGTCTTGGAGTGTTAGCCTTGGAGGAGTATGATAGAGTTGGGGTTCCTTGCCTTCTTAGTCCATGGTGCGTAACCATAATAGCCATCAGAGGTTCATTTTGAGTGAGAGACAAGCCGGCTCACAGATCAATACATCGTAATAGGTTGCTACAATATAGATGATCCTTAACTAGGTAATTACAGCCATGGCTACCTACTATTAGGATTAGGGTTAGGATAAGATATGGTCAAGATTGAGCAGTTTAGGTGTACTTAGGACATTTCCATCCATTATGGCCATTGGATCTTTCTATGACCAAGTAGGAAATGTATTAAAGGCTTAGGCCTAATGTCCATTGTGTACATTTGGTGCATTCTTCTTTTGCAAGTGAAATAAAAAGTTATACCATCAAGAATCATGAGTTGGTGCACGCATATTAGTCTGCACTATGTATGAATGATTGTATGCTTAACTTGTTTAGGAGTGAAAAATCTTCAAGGAAAAACCTATGCATTGGAGTGCCATGACATATTTGTGTGGGGCAAGAGAGTAGCTCTTTAGGAGTTTGGCCATAGTCAAGAACAATACGTGAATAGGCTTGCACATCCTTAGCATTTTATCTAGTATCACTCTAAGATAGGATTGAGTAGCACAAATTTTTCTTGACCTCCATGACCTTGTGCCTTTTGGAAAGGATATAACATGGTGTTATGGTCGTAGTTTTCAGAGGGATGTAAATTTGAAACTACTTCCACTTGGTTTAGTCCATGAAGGTATCACTCTTCTATTGTAGTGGGATGCTTTTTGTACAATTGTAGCTCCTATAGATCTCACCTTGTTAGTTTGTGGCTCAAATAGACAATGGTGAACAAAGTGGCTCTAGAATGAAGTGATCTTTGTTCCGAATGAACCCACTCTTCCTTAGGAATCCCTTGGATTTGACTCTTTAGCATATAGGAGAACAGTTTGCATAACATTTCATAGTGTTTGTATGACATTCCCTTCTTTTAGGAATAATGCTACCCAAGAGGCTTAATATGAATTCACAGATTTTCTTCATTATTACTATATCTACATTGTTTTAGCCATTTCCAACTCATACCCTCAAGAGAACAACTTGTTCTTACCAATTATACAATAGTACATCAACATTGAACCACCACATCTACAATCTAAACTAGCCTAATGTATTATCATATTTGATACACCCTTATCAATACTCAATGTTATAGATTATTAAAGACCATTCAACAATGAGGACTAGATTGATTTGGTCATAAAGATGTGAAATTTAAATAATACAATTATTGTTAATCATTATAGTCTTCTCATATACTTTGATTTTATTTGTGTTATCTTGATGCATTTGATGATATAATCAATTACAAGGTGGAGCTAATGAGGCAGTACTAACAACATTTTACCAAAGAAGCACAATGATTTAAGTAAGAATCATTGTGCTTCAATCAACATCAATCAAGGTGCAAATATAACAAAGTTAGAGAGATGTAGATTATGCTTAAAAAATCATGAACTATTACCAAGGATTTGATTAATAAAATAATATTAAAAACACATAAAGTTGCACATAGATACAATTTTTCAATCATAAAATTTGTACTCAAGATAGCATAGATTCAAAAGTATGTTACATCTTGTCAAATTTAATTTGGATCTTTTGGAAATTCATAATTGATATTGGTAATTTACTGACTTCTAATAGCATTATCCTCTTCTACTAAATGTAATCTTCTAGATGTAAAGTCATTCCAATTTGAGTATATTTTAACATTCACTTTGATGTTACTCTATGATGCATCTAAAATCTCTAGCACTCTTTATATTGTTGATTATTGACTTTTCTTGCAACAATCATTTTATCAACTTCATTTCAAAGGATTTAACATGCTTATTGTTGTAATTCTTCATTGCAAACAAAACTTGCTAAAAGAAAAGCTCAAGAAGGTTTTTTTCTTTAGTAATCTTCTATATAATAATTGAGAGGAATGAAAATTCTACCACTTAGCTTATTGCAAGGGGGGAAAAGGCAACCACATAGGAAAAATGAAGGATGTGAAGACCCCATCGAGCCGTACAAGGGAGAGACAAAAAAGGTAACATGGGGCTAAGCTCCAATAGAGTCTGTATGAGAAATCTGCCCTACCGCACCTAAGATATCCGAGCTATGCAAATCGTATGGTCTACACACAACTAGAGAATCCAAAGAAACATCACCTAATGTGATTGCTCTCCTATGGATTGCACCAGCCACTGCCCTCTGTAGAGCAATGGCTGTCTAAAATATGCTACAAAGTATGAGAGTGAGAGTGGTACCCCCCGACGCCTAACATGATAAGCTCTCGTGCACTCCCTGACAAATGTGTCAATTGCCATGTCCATCGCTCCATATAACTCCAAGGCTAGAGGAACAAAGAGGTGACCTCGCTGCATGCCCCTATACTTGGAGACCTTGCGACTTGCTGCTGCACTTGCCGCCCATCTACAAGGATGGGTAATCACTCCTTCCAAAATTGTATCCCGCATAGGGTTCATAACCACAACATCCGCTACTGTCACCTGATCATCTTGGACCAAGTATAAGTCTGTCCTGACACGTGTCATCTGCAATGCATACAAATGCTCCCTCCAAGCCAAGTATCCACTCTCTTGCGCCATAGCAAACACTATGTCTTTAATGGCATCATGGGTAGCTATCCTCTCTCCTCCAAAAGGACATTGTGTCATGTGGACCGCCGCTGCATCTAGTGTAGAACCACACTCACAAGTGAGTAGTGAAGATGCAGATGGGTGGACCAAAACTAGGCAAAACCTCATCGCTATAGAGAAAGTAGCCGGTGCGAGTCGGAAAGCCCTAATGCATGGTCGAGCTAGGATCCACGAGCTTGCACCCTTGCCGGAGCAAGAGCGTAGACGTGCTCTAGTAGCCTAAGGAATGGACGAGTCAACTAAGAGAGAATGTAGCATATGCTCACACTGTCACTCCATCAAGGAAGAATATAGACCTCTAGTCCAATCTGATGATAGTGAAGCAAACGGTAGAAAACCCTCTCGTGCTCATGGTGATAGACTATCTCTCATCTACCGCAATAACACCTGGATAGAAAAGGATCCTCCCTCCACCTCTGTCACATAAGTCTCCAAAACCGGCCTATCAGCAACCACAAAACGAGAGGAAAGTAGGGGTGCCAAGAGAGCCCAACTACCCAAAAACACTATAGGTGCCATCTCCTCCATAGAAAGCAAGCCAACCCCACCACATGAGATTGGTAGAGCCGTTTGTCTACATGCCAAATCCCTTGTCACACACTCAAAAGTCCCTGGTCCAATAATATCACCAAAGACTCCCATAATCCTCCTATCAAATGCTCTCAAACGTGATAGGAAGGACAGTGAGGGTGGAACTGTACAGATGAAGTAGGATGGTCGACGAGCAATACTAGAAGAGAGTAGACCAAATGCCACCTACAGATCTCCTAGTAATGGAAGGTCATCCACATGGAGAACATCCTCTACAAGGGCAGCGTCCAAGAAGCATGTGACAAAATCCTCCGATCCTACTGGCACTCCAACAACACAAAGTCCATATGTGGATGTGATACACCCCTCTAGAAGCTCAAGGTGGGGAGGGATACCTAAAGGGGACCATGCCCTACACTTTGACACCTTGACTCTCAAGCCTACTAGATGTAGCTCGGTAGTCAAGTAGTCAAAGGCCTACCTAATCTGATCTACATGGCCTACGATGTGTGTATCATCTGCCAAGGAAGGAAATACACAACCTGACATGGCCAAAGTAGTAGATAGGAGAGCTCTAAAGTGAGCCATGGCAAATAGTGCCCCCCCCCCCCAAAGGATCTCTCTGACGTGTACCAACAGTTGACTCCAAGACGGTGACTCCCTCCTGTGAACCACCATGCTGGTAGTAAAGGGAAGCAGGAGAGCCATAGAAAGACCGCACAAAAGGAATGAGACTTGCCAAGGATCCACCAGCTTCCCTAAGCTCTCTAAAGATGGATGCACGTGAGATGCTATTAAAAGCATTCTCAGCATCCACCTATAGGACGACCCACTCCAGATGGATATCTAGGAGTGCTCTAATGTCTAGAGATATAGCCTCACATCCTCCAAGTGTAGCTACTCCAAACTGATGTGGACTAAGGTGCTATTGAAAGTGAGAATGATGCTAAAGGATAATGGTACGACTGACCAAACGCAAAAAGATCTCTCCAATAGCAATCGGTCTAATGCCTCTAGTGTCCTTCTCGATTGCGAGAAGTCAACTAGCACCTAAGACCGACTAACAGACATAGGAATGTCTCCTCTCGCTATTGCTACAGCCACCTGAAACAACTCGGTAAAACCACTAGAAGGATCATGTGCCTGGAAGTAATGTCTAAGGTGCTCATAAACCATCCCTGACAAGCCTCCTGAGGAAAGGCGAGGGGCAGTGCACAATGCTTGTGCAAATAGCAACCTATCAAGACATAAAGGCTGCTCAGGCTGATAATCTAAGACCTCTAGTGGTAGTCCCTCTACTGCTATAGGATGCAATGAGCGTAGGGAAGAGATGGTCTCATCAGTAGGACTCGCTATAGACAAAGGGTGTAGCGCTTGTGCTGCTCTACTAAACTCTCCCGCCTGACCCAATGTCCTACATCGTCGTAATCAAGTGGAATCTGTGGTATCATGTGGCGATGCTTGTCTCCTAAATTGTGTAGCCCTAACAGACTCCTCCTGAAGGGCTGCCCAATCCCCCACTCGGAATCGACGAAATCTAGCCGCCACCTCTCTATGCCCCGCACATCCCCCTCTAGCATAACGAAGACATCATTGAGGGAGTAGGAGGAATAGGAACCATGCTAACTCAAGGGATCACGTGCCAAACAATCCAGTATTGCAAGAGTCTTTAGGTTCAAACATGTCATTAGAGAGGATTAGGAAGGGTGGAAGAGATAAATTATTGATTAGAAAATTTGTACTATCAACTCCTTTGTCTAAACCAAAATTCATAAATGAATGTTTTCTTGTCTTCATGATCTTCTCCAAGACTAACATTTTATTCTCTTCTTTTTACTACTTCAATCAATCAATGAATCTGCTGTCTAGATATATGTCAATGGATCTCTAAGATAATGTTTCAATAAATTCTCTTCAAATATTGATTTTCAAAACTCAAGCTTGTAGAAGGTATGTAACTTTAATCACACTTTTTATCTAATCCACTCACTACCTAATGTAAACAACTAGCTATTGCTTATCTCAACAAAAATATTTTAATCAGATACAAGAGACAAAGATGGATAACATAATTCATTTCTTTCTATTTCCTCCTTTCAACTTGGACTTATCCTTTTCCTTCCTTAATAACTATCATGTAGAAATATTTTTTCTTTGACCAAATGGTAAACCTCTTACTCCTCACTGTCATTTATCAATAACAACTTTGACTTCATCTATGGTTTGTTTTTCATTCAAAGATTTTACTGCATACACTACTTGTTAACTCAATTTCAGAATCTCTCTCTCTCTCTCTCTAATTGCTTAAGCATCAGCTTTGCTTTAGCAATTAGAAACATAAAAATATAATTAGGAACATAACATGTAGGATCATCTAAAGATATCGATAAGTCAATTTCTTCTCAATCATCTACTTAGATAATATTTAACAATTTTATTTACATCACTTTTAACTAGTCTTGCAAATTTGTACACTAGTCTTCTGTTTTTGCAATTTCAATCAAATGCTTCATTTTCAATTGATTTTTATAATTTTCATTAAACCTAATCTAAAATTTCCAGCTTCTTGGATTTTATATTGCTTGCTTCACTCCTTCTTGTCAAAATATATTCCATCATTCTCATTTTCAACATGCAAAATTACAAGCTCTAAATTTGAACTTTCAAGCTCCATTGGTTGCATTCATCTTGTTGCAATTTTGGGTGCAATTTCTAGATCAAACTCACTTTCCTCTAACATTATACATTGTATCTATAATGTGATAATTTTATGCTCAACTTGTATTATGTTGAGATTGTAGTCTTAATGGCAGAATTGATGGAGAGCAAGGTAGTGCTCTCCATCAATACTTTGAGCATCTTTATGCTGTTGTGTTGGCCGTCTTTTATTTACATTGTCTCGATATAGTTTAATGGATATAATATAATAGTTTTATAGAAAATTTAGTGCATCGTGGATTTTTATGATGTTGTGTGTTGCACAAATCAAATCGCACAAGTGAGAGACAAAAGAGGTAAAATGGGGCTTGGCCCCAATAGAACTCTGAAAGGATGCATGTACATGTGGTAGAGATTCAAGTTGTCGGGTTCACGATCAGCTTTTTATAATTTCCTATGATGTAGATGAAACAGTTTTAAGCATGTCTGCATTTATGCATGTATTTACACCTCCAGGTCTGCGGAGATAATGTGGATATAAAAGATCTCCACAATAAAAGGCCACTGATTTCAGTCATTCGACTGAGAGTTGAAAAATTATTACGCTTCAAGATACGTCTTTGAACATATACTCGTGAGCCATAAGTAGCGTGCCTTGTGAAGTGGTCATGCGCAATGAAAGTACACACACATTTAGGCAATATGTAAATCTGCCATTTTGCATATAAGGGATGGAAACTAGCATGCGCTTCAAGTTTCGTCTGACATGTATGCATGGCTCACAAGCCGTAGGGATAACGCACTCCAAGTTATGCATGTATGCTTGAAAGGTGTGGGCACTCATGTGTCACCGCAGACATACTCCTTTTTATAGCAATAGGATCCCCTTTGAGACTAGGTGTTTGTCTTTTGTCTCTGTAGAG
Source organism: Lunularia cruciata (assembly GCA_948567375.1). Classification (NCBI taxonomy): domain Eukaryota; kingdom Viridiplantae; phylum Streptophyta; class Marchantiopsida; order Lunulariales; family Lunulariaceae; genus Lunularia; species Lunularia cruciata. The sequence continues at coordinate 57,412,759 of OX419762.1, read as the reverse complement.
CTCCTCTAAATAAAAATTTGGACGTACAATTCTAATTTCATTTTCCATGTTTTCACAATATTGCTAGTTTAGTAAAGAAATGCATACATTGTATTTAGAATAAGGATGCATACATCATATCCTAGAAAAAGATAAATATATCGTATACAAACACTTCTTGCGTGACAAAGCGGGTAGTAAATCGTACTCTATTCGGTATTGACGAGAGCATGCACTTATTTATGATGGTATACTGCCGGTAAGTATGTGTCTGATGCCTGATGTATATTTGATTGATTGTAGTAGACCTTGTAAAATGGGGATGCAAATACGTAAAATTAGCACTATATGATATGTTTATTCCATATAATAGTAACCTTGCTTAAGAGCAGTTAGTTACACGCATCATAGCAGTATCATGTAAACGTCATGCTTATACATGTGTGATAGATTTTATGGTGATAAACATATCATATATATTTCATAACGCTTTAAGTGTGTGCTTATTTCTTATCAAATGTGGCGATATGAAGTGAGTTTGTCACCACGATGAAGGATATGACGTCATATTCTTCATCGTGGTCTAAGACTTGTAAATTATAGATTGAATTACCCAAAGTTGGACATAAAGAGAAATTATATACTTAACATCTGGAATTTAGTCCTTTGCTTAACTAGCGAAATTCATCACAAAATTGTCTTGTGCACGGGTTATGTTTCGTAGATTCGCCAATATACAAAGGAAAAGAATGCATTTCATCAGTAAAGGAGAGAAAGCGACCGCGTGTGAAAACTAGAAGGATTGGGATGACCCCATCTAGCCGTACAAGGAGAAGATGGGGCTAAGCCATAGTACCGGTAAGGGGAATCTGCCCTAAAGCACCTAAGATTTCATCAGTAATTGTGTTTACGCTAACTATCAGATCAATTTCTGCGTTTGCCAGCTTGGCTTGCTGACTACGTCGAACTGGATCCTTTTCAGAAAGCTGGAATTTGAGGGGAATCTACAACCGTAGTCTAGTTTAGTTAGCATGGTAAATACAAGCAAACTTGGGAACTACACTCAGTACAACATGTACTTTAACGATGTTAATATCAATATGCAGGTAACTATACCCACGCGTCTTGTAAAATTTTACTCAACGATGCTAGGTCCAATGAGCATTAAATGTATAGTACCTCTTGAATCTAACGCTCTTCGTTGACTGGATATTATATTATATTATGGGTGTTAAAGTATTTTTAGATTACTCTAGTTGCTGCAAGTACTGTATACTCAAACGAGCTGTCTTCATATTCTCACATGCTCAATCTGTTTCGAAGATATCGTTTCAAACATGCATGCTATAGACGGTGCCAGCTAGAAGATAGACACGAGGTAATTCCGTCTGCATCCTCCCCATGCAGAGAAAGACCTCGACAGTTAAGTTTCGATGTCGACGTATGCGTCAAATCTGTCAACAGTGTTACGGTAGCCCGCACAAGGCTGATCAAGTTTCCCGACACACTTAGGGAAACAAGATGGATGAGAAAACTTCATCCGTATTGTTGATTACAAGGATAAAACTTAACAGGTAAGAAATCAACAGGCAACCGCGTAGAAAAAACGAAGGATGGGAAGACCCCATCAAGCGAAATGGGGTACCCCATTAGCTCCGTTATACAAGGCTCATCTAAAGCTGTGATCCTCACTCGTTACACTTCCGGGACTACAGTTAGTGTCATAATCATTCTTCGGATGTGGTGAGTAAATGAATATAGTGCTGGGTGTAGTGGAGTATTAACCTGTCTTGTGTATGCAACATGCAATCTTCCGTTTCCCCATGAAATTCCAAATTGTCATACTTCCAAACTTGTCGATACCCGGGAATTCACGTATGTTACGCTCTATTCCTCTTCTGCTTCACTACCTAACCCTCCTCCACTTGTACTCAGCTCTCCTCATCTCTACCGTCCTAGGATAAGGAAGTAAATGCAACTCGCTTGCATGACTCCTGTCCTAACCAGCAGGTTTGGACTTGCAACCTCTGACCCTTCCGAGTGCGTCGAGTCCACTGCCTAGTCTATAGACTATAGTTTGTGGTTGCCGGTCAATCTCATCATGGAAATTCTCTGTGTGCTAAACGTACAGCATCTAGTCTAATACCGAGACAGTAAGATCATTGTGATATAAACCAAGTTTATTCGTTGTTTCAATCTCCATACGCCTTCAGTCGCAGACTGCTCCGACGTATGTACATATACAGTGCAAACGCTTGCTTGTCATACTTGATGTATTCATCAAACTTGCGCCACGCTCTCAGTACTCTCGGGGAAATTCAGCTCATGAGAGATGAAGATGTCGATGCTGGGATGATGTACACTGTGGTACACTTTGGACAAAACTTTTCCCTAACCCAACCAACCGGGGAATTCATCATCACCCGACAAACCTAGAATCATTGTGAAGATTTGTGTGTCAAGAAATCTGATACCCCGCATAATTTAGACAAGGAAGGTAATATTTTCATTAACTTGGTAGCGTTCGCATGTACATATCCCGTAACGTGTGTGAAATATTTTCTATACTCTTGTTCGATAAACTATAACCTTTCTGTATTGGCCATCTCTTGCGACGCATGCACAATCCAGGTATTCTATCGGACTTCTACCGAGATACACAGTAATATCCCTAGTCCAAGATCTTGAATGTGGAGCAACGTACACCAGCTTATTGTCGTCGATGAAACGAACAGAAAATGAGTGCTTGGAGTTACATTTGACTTGAGCATCGAGCACTCGTAGTCTTCTAGATCTTGTGTGAGCACATTGGTTCATTACTTCATGTGATGGGGATCTGAATACTGCTCAATCCTTACGGTACTACCGTACGCGGTCGCCTTTTTCCTATTCAGTCAGCATGCAGAGAAGCTGAGGACTTCTCAAGGACCGGTATTGCTGGACACGTATTCGTGAGATCCCATATATTGTCATTTCGTCATTCACTGTCACGGCTGTGGTGCTGCACTGCCGAGACGCACAGCGGTTTCATGTGCCCACGCGTATTATTCAGAAATATTACAGGCTACCATAATGCTGCATCACCAAAGCGGTACACAAGCATAGCGTACATCTGTAAATCCTCCAGGTCCCATGAGCTGCAGAAATTGAGGGCGTCTGGGAACTCCGCGTATTTGACATGTTCAAGAAAACGGCATTCATAAATATGTCAATTTCAGACATCGTCACTCCGTGGTCTTGCTAAAGATTCCTAGTTGTTGTGAGCGTGGATGATTAATGCTCATAAATGTGTCATGACGGAGGTTGGTGGCTACCTCCATATGAATATGTTCAGAAATCATATAACGGACTTGTCCAAGAGTACTATGCAAGCGTGATGCACCATCGTCTCGAGTCCGATTCCGCGCATATCAACGAGACAAACTTATTACAGGAAAATACGGAATTGAAGCCTGGAGTCATTAGCCAACTCTCGGGCTTTTATTTGTTGAGGGATCTGAATCAGACAACCTTATATTATAGCCCTCCCGCATCTTCTTCAATGTCTGCGAACAAGATTGTAAGACATGTGAAGATTGAACGCTAACCACACTTTTATACATACTGAGATTAGTTGGGGAAATCACACAATCTGCACGCAGCTTGTTTTTGCAAGTGATCTTCGAGTTACTAGAATCAGTTTAAACCATGAGTGATTCTTAGTATGGTGAGCAGGATGTTAAACTAAGGGTTCGTTCTATAAGGTTCTTTTGACGACTAGTTAGGCAATGAGATGCACAATTACAAGATACATTGACCGGAGCAGGAATTGTTTAGTGGGGAGAGGTATTGTAGATTTCCAAAATGTTATTGTAGCAAGCGGGCGGAATGGATGTAGCGGGAAATTGACATCAAGCTCCAGAACGGCTATTAGGGGAGAAATCAAATCAAGGCATAGGCTAGACTGAGCGTAATTGAGAAGAATTCACTTTGTAGATAAAATTGAAGTAAATGGGGTAGAGAGATAAGACGGGCACCTAGGTTAAGTGTAGGCTATATTTAAGCAAGTTGCGGGACATGTGTAGAGTGCAATTGAGGTCAAGCAGCAGAACGGCTTCAAAGGGTAAGTGAGGTCCAGTGTTTTCTAAGTTGAGTGTAGTAGAAGTACACGCTGGAAAGAAAATTGAGATATATTATGTGTAGGTTAGGTTAGGCTTATTGTAAGTTCATAAAAAAATGTTAGAGACTATTGTGTTTACCATGTTGTATTATAGATTGTTATGCTCATTTTGCTCCACATGTGATCATTATATTATTGGAAACTATTGTGATCATTTAGTTGAGTGTGCATTATTATAATATACGGCAACTTTGTGTTCTTAATAACTTTCTTATTTTGTTATGTTGGAGATTTTTTAATCTAAATATTTGCTAGGAATTTTGGTAATGCATTTTCTTTTTAGATCACAAAAAATGTGACTACTTCGTATTCCTTATTTTACCAACATCATGGTATGAATATATAGGATGTGATCATTTAAAGGGTTCAATAGATCATATTAATCGTATAGATCTTTGTTCTGGTTTTTTGATATTCTCTCATCTAAATCACATTAAATTTATCACCATTGGTTTGAAATGAGTGCAAATTTAGTTGTAGAATTGTAAAATGTGGAATGATGTTAAGCCATCTGATGGACCTAATTGTATGGAGACAATAACAAATTATTTTATTATGTATGAACACTCTATGTCATTTAGAATGTGTTACACTACATAATAGATCATCTTGTATTGAGGTTGTAGAAATTATCTTGCTTAGGGTGAAAATGATGATCCAGGGCAAATGAGAGTCTCCGATGTATCCATCTTAGAGATTTCTCTCTTGATTTACTTGAATACGTGATTTATATGCGGGCTTCACTTTTAAAATAAAATGCTACTTTTATTTTCTGTGCTTATTATTCTTTTTGTAAGAGTATATGAAAATGAATCATAATATTATTACCTCCATATAGTATCTATCACCTGCACAAATTAAAATTTCCAATTAGATTCTACTTTCTTTATAATGAGCCAAAAGAAAATGACTATTTCTTTTTCTACTAGAATAAGTATCTACCAACTCTCTGCCTTCCACCATAATTTTATATGTGGAGGCAAGATCCTCATATGCCTATCCAGAGGTTGATATAGGAGAATAGACCTACTCTACCAAAAAATAGATATTTCTCAACTCTACCTTTCACACGAGTAGATATGGAGGCAAAATTCATATTTGGCAAAATAGCCTAGCAAGACTATTTGTCTTAGTGCTTTGGGTTCACCATTCCATGATTATAATAGCTTTACAAGTATGTTCTCACTCCAACCCAATCTCAATTGCTTTGATTTGGTTGGTCCATAATCTTAAGCTGTTTCAAACATCCAATTTAGAGTTAAATTTATGTGTAATGAACCAAAATCATTAGCTCTAAATGTTGATATAGAAGAGCATACTTGGCACTATGAGGCATGGTATCTCTCAACTCTACCATTCCATACAAGTATATATGGAGGCAAGATCCAAATTTACCTAGGCAAACCATGTAGAGAAGTGCTTTGCGGTCACAAGTCCATGATTCTAAAAGCTCTCAAAGCATGCTCTCACTCCACTCTAAGGCATTTGAAGCTCATTTGAGGTTATTGATCCATAATCCTAAGGTGTTTTCCAATTATGTTTTCATTCCAATAAATTGTGTAAGTGCAAGTACTTCCTTGTGGATATATATATATATATATATAATTTTATTTTTTTTATTTATATATGTATATATATGCTAGTATATTAGTTTGGATTCTTATAATTCTTATCCAAATTCATGGTGCTTGTAGTTGCTTTGAGATTACTAATACATAATCCTAAAGAGTTGTCTAATAGATATGTTGTTATAATCTATGGTATGTAACAATTCAAAAAGCACACAAGATTGGAACACTCATAAACTCTGACTCACTGAAGGAACACCTTGTCTTCATTATATAGCAATGAGAATCAACTTAAAAGGAACCACACCCTTGGATTAGATACATGGATTGGTGACATTTCACCAAGTTATACCCTTAGATTAGTTGTATGAATTGGTGACATGTCGATCCTTGTCTTGTTTGGTTGGTCAAACAAGTTTGACCAAAGAGAATCTTGGGAGAACCTTTTTATGGGAAGCTCATAACAACATAGGTGAGATATAGTTAGAAAGATCTCAACAAGACTAACAAGGAGGAGAAAGTAACACCTTTCATGCTAAAAGGGGGTTCTATTTTTTAGGTCTAATTCTTTTGTTTTGGCCTCCAAAATTGACTATGAAGTTTTGAATGTATTTTAGACTTCTACCTTATTAGTGGAAGTCCTCTTTTGGTGACTTCTCTATTTGATCGACTTAGGCCATCATATATAATATCTCTAAAGCCAAGCCAATTTCTACCTATAGTTAATTTGTCTAGCTAATGGTATTACATCTTACAAGTTACAAGCTATAGTTTATGAGTCCTTGGATAGTGGATATCCCATAATTTTATAATTACATTCACTAGTTTTTTTAAGGCTTTCATTTTATAATTCTAATAGGATAAAAAATTATAAAATCAGTCTAATTCATGGTACTTGTTGTTGTTTTGAGGTTATTGCTTTGAAATCCTAAGGAGTTTGTTAAATTACATTTCCATCCGAACCTATTGTGTAAGATACAAGCAATGTTCCATTTATCCTTAAATAATAGATCTTCTTTGATGCAAACTTGTTGATCATTGAGTTGAAAGTTTATGACATAAAATCTCTCTTACTCATATGTAAAATTACATCTTTATTAGCATGGTCTAGTTATAAAGTATGCCCAAAAATGCATAATTAGTGGAAGAATCTACACATGAACTTATAAAAATTTAGAGATCTATAAGTGCATACTTTCTTCATGGATTTTCTATTTTAAACAATCTCACTAAGAAAGTATTGAAATAGTCCTTGACCCTCTTCTTCTTCTGCAAAATTAGTTAAAATCCATTCTTCATCCACCTGGAAAAACAAAAACTATATGTTATATATAGGTCCTAAATTTTTCTCCCTAACTCAATCGGAGTATATATATGGGGTAGAATGGTAATTTCAATCAGTGACTCCAAGGATAATATATTGAATTTCAATCTATCTAGGTCATCTACCCAAACACATGCTCATTTGGATATCAAGACTTGCATCCTACATATGCTAAGTATCACTAATTATGTGAGGCAACTCTAGTCAACCAAGAAATAAACTCTTGACCTTGGAGTTAACCAGAGCTCTTTTAACCAAGTCAAGAGTAAAACTTTATACTCTATCTTTATCTATATAAGATCTTTATTACAATACATGCATTGCTATGGAACAATCATCACCCTTGAATCACTAGACTTATGATTTTGTAAGTCAACTAGACTCCTATTCTAAAATTCTTGAACAACAATCTCTTGATATAAAGTTGAATGAAGAGTTATTTGAATAATCTACATCAAACAAGTATAACACTCAATGAAAAATTTCATAAGCTTAGTATTCTCTTTATTCCACTGAATAATGATAAATTCCACAAATATAATTTGTATATATTATTGTTAAAAAAAATCTAAGAATTAACAACAAGTACCAAAAATATAAATTATCCAATTTCCAGTAAATCCAAAAAATGTGTATGTATAAAAAGTAAATACTTTAAAATAAGGTGTAAATTTATGCATAATATACCTCCAATAAGTGCATTCAAACACAAAGTACATGAAAAACCTCCAATGGTGCACCAATCTCATCATCTTCTTGTAGTCCTCAAATAAGATTATCGTCCTATTGAATTACATTTGGTTCATATTCTGCTCCGACTTCTTTTTGTCTCTCACGGGAAGTTTGCTTCTACAAGCTAGAGTAGTTGAAAAAAAATATTATATAACAATTTTATAGCCAAGTGTAGAAATTACTCTAGGTTCCAATAATATTATCACTAGCAAATACTCATGGATCAAATTCTTCTGTACTCTACCCATCCTTGGTGACCCTTGACATTTGCTAGTAAACATCTATTTCAAAGACATCTTGGATACACTTGAGGAGATATATTAATGATAAAAATTTATCATGAATAAATTTTGACCTATCTATTAAAATTTCTAAGTCTAGACTATATTCTATAAAATATTATATATTATATAAAATAATATATAAATAATATACTGAATATCAATGAAAATAAAACAATTTGATGTCTAAATTATAAAAAAATAGGTTAGTAAAGATAAGGAGAAGATAAATTTATAAATAGAACCTCTTCAAAAGAGAAATGATTTTATAACTCTAATCAGAAGTGAGGAAAGAAAAAGAGAACAGAAAGTGAGAGGAAAGTATACAAAGATTAAATAAGGAAAAAATAAAGAGTAAAATAAGCCAGTTAGTGGCAAGGAAAATTTGGAAAAAATATATAATATACAAGAAAGAATTTACAAATAAAAGTCGTTCCATAAGTCACTCATGTACCAATAACATAATTTGATATGAGAAAGTATTACAAGAAAAGCTAAACTGGCAAGTTTAGAGAAAAAGAAAATCAAAAGCAAGAAGATGTCTTTTAGGCCACGCCATAAATGATGTATAAAACGGAAAATAAAAAAAAATTCAGGTGAAATCGTAATATCGAATCAAAACGCCCCAACATTTTGTTTTGAAACAAGTTGTTTTGGTAACTACTCTCTTTTGATTTGGAATTATATTCTTGATGATTATTCAAATCTGCTTATTATTGTATTTCTATTTGGACTATTTCTCATGGCCACCACTGGTTGGGATCGTAGACAACTAGATAATGAACATTCGAGTCAAATTGTACAATTTGATATAACCAATAGGGAAGTTCCGCATTTCCAAATGCTCCATGGACTTGAAATGAGGGTAACCGCGTTCAGATAAACACTAAACTGATAGCGGTTGATCTCCCACCATTTATTGTAGATAGTAATATATATAGTATTCGCTTGTGGTTTGAGAGGCGATCCTCAGTTGTGCCAGGTACGGTAGAATTAAATATATACATTGAATCTCAGAATATACTGCGGCATCATAGTACAATTTGATTTGGAAGGAAGGAAGTTATATACTTTCAAATTCTCCATGGACTTGAAATGCGGCTAACCGCGTTTAGATAAACACTAAAATGATTACAGGTGGATATCCAACAATTTATAGTATATTATACAGTTATATATTGCAGTTTATAGTGCAATACAATATAGTATCTCATGTGGTTCAAGAATGGCAACCTCTATTGTGCCAGGTACAGCAGAACTAAATATACAGATTGAATCTCATAATACATCTCATAAATGTAGCAGATTTACTGATGTTAGTCATGCAATTCTAGAACACAAAGGTTAAAGCATCTACTGGAGATGAAGTTTCTCCACAGCGAAGAAAATTAGTTTAAGTTTGGTTCACCCATCTGCATCTTTTTTATTCGTTTGTGACTGTGATTCTACACTAGATGTAGCACCCTTCCATATGACATGGTGTATTTTTGGAGGAAAAAGGAAAACTACCCATGATGCTACTAGGGATATAGTGTTTGCTATGACACCAGAGAGTGAATACTTAGTTTGGAGAAAACATCCGTATGCTTTACAAACGACACATATCAAGGCAGATTTATAATTGATCCGAAATGATCAAGTGATAATAATGGATATCATGGTTACAGACTCTATGCAAGATACAATCTAAAAAAGAATGATTACCTATCCCCTAGATGTGCAACAAGCAAAGTAACAGGTCACAAGGTCTCCAAATATAGAAGCATGCAACAAGGTCACCTCTTTGTTCCTCTAGCCTTAGAGTTATATGGAACTTTAGAGTGATATGGAACTATGAATATGTTGTTCTGACATATTGGCCAAGGAGTACACAAGAGCTCATCATATTAGATACAAAAACATATCATTTTCGTTCATACTTTATAGTATATTTTAGACAACATGTGTTATTACCTTATAGAGAACAATGGTTGATGCAATCCACAATAGAGTTATCACACTAGGTGATATTTCTTATGATGCTCCAATTGTTTATAGACCACTCAGACTTGCATAACACGATGATCTTAGATCCAATTAGGCAGATTTCTCATATAAACTCTATTGGGAGATAGCCCCATTTTACTTCTTTTTTTTGTCTCTACCTTGTACGGCTTGATGGGTCCTCCCGTCCTTCACTTTTTCTACGTCCTTCTCTCTTTCGAGAAGATCTATCTTCAATAGTTGCGAAGGAGATGGCGGCACGCACTCGGGCACTACCGTGATCGTCGCAGTCTATCGCATTCCACATTAAGTTCAGGACAGAGAGTACTTAGTGTACAGGGACTTCATGTTCAGGAATACAGATTGCCCAATCTGTATTCCCCTTGACTTCAGGTCTTGCTCAGATTCTGCGAACTTTGAGGCTTGACTTGACCTTTCCAACCCAAGGATTTTGAGTAGGGGTACCTGGCTACCAGTACTTTGCTAAACCAAAGGCATTGGCTAGATTGTCAGTTAAATTGCATGCCACTGATGTCAACGTGAAACTATTCGCATGGATGAGTCCAAGAGTATGCTGATGAGTTTGTCTTCAAACACGAAGAAGAACCGTCAATTGTAAACAGGGAGACACCCTCGTGCTATCATCAAGCACCACTGTCGTTCGGTAGAAAGCTACCTACTCATACACAACTCCAAGATAAGGCATACGAAACTTCTCATAAACATAGAATACATAAAACTTCCAGGACCGTCGACTCCCCGTTACACCAACAACTATTATCAGGCCATAATAAAATCTGGCCATCAGAAAACATCCAGACTTCAGACAGTATTAATACCATGAGCACAAGAGGAGATCCTGGAAAGATGGCCGTGACGACAAAAGGTCTCGAAGGTCTGTTCATCATCAGCCGCCTCTGCCGCAGCAAATCCGTTATGCATAAAGTGAGATCAGTCACTTGCATAGACACCTAAAGCGCTGTACAGAGCTCGACACGATGTAGAAGCTGGCTGCTTGTAAGTTGCCCGACCGGAGATACAAATAATTCCATTAGAGTAGGTTGGACACCTTACAAACATTGGGCTGATATAAAGATGCGTCAACACAATTGACCGAGGATCTAAATACTTCACGAAGATCACCTTCACTCATTCATTTCAAAGAATACTCCGCTCTGTTTTTCTAGACATTTTTTTGCTACTGCAATCAGGAGGGAACCCTCAAATAATTTTCTATTTTGACATCCATTTACTGAATAGTCAAGTAAGTCATTGAGAATAGATGGCGATCTATCTAACTACTGTGGTGCCCCGTCCTAAAATTGATACGCTAAGAGCTGTCGAATGTTAAATGGGTACGCGTCGTCTCCGTCTACGAACTGCTTGGCCAGAATCTGATTCGCGGCGTCAGTTGGGTGGTATGGATCCCAGAAAACGTTCTTGGTCCTGTCAGGGCAAACGGGGATTGTTGGAATGCAGGGAAGCAGAGCGCTGTATTGACCACCAGCTCCGCAGCAAGCGTTGCTGCCCGTTGAAAACCCTGTGACATTTCAGTGTAGAAAACCCACCTCCAACGTCAGCTACCACTGAACCTCCATGTAATCGGATTAGTAAAAACCAGACAACCCACATTCAGGCAAATATGTCATTCACTCTTCCAGTTCAAGCAATCTACCGAAATACTATGATTGCAGAGGAATCAAACCATCACATCCACGAAATGAGTGGGGGCTTTACCGTATCTGGTAGGGTTGGTGACGAGACTGATAACAATATCGTAAGCATTTACAAGGATAAAGTGAGGCTTTCCAACTTTGGTGTTGAGTTCTCCAATTAGGCCCTTGAGAGCGGTATTGAAGTTCTGAATGAGAACGTTCTCCGGATCACATTGACCGTTTTGTCTTAGTCTGATGGTGAGCTGGTAAGGAATGCAACCGAGAGGTCCCACTGAAGCCACCACAATTCTTCTGGCTCCAAGCTCATATAGTCTCTGCACCAGCAACGACCGTAATAAGTTTCTTGCCGTAGTAAAATGGCTGCCTTGAAGTCGGCAGATATGTCAGTCAAAGCTATCCTGCAACGTACCTCCAATTGACCTCTGTACTTGGCAATCAAGATATCCTGATACTGCTGGGGAGTAGATTGTCTAGCGCGTTGGGAGACGGGAAGAAAGTAGTTGTTGATATAGTCGTTTGATCCCATAGTAACGGAGAAAAGAGCGTTGGTGATCAAGTCGTCAGCTGCCGTTGGTCCAACAAGCTGCGTGATCTGTTTCTTGGTCTGCTCAAAGTTGACAATCTGCTGGTCCATGGTAATAACTTTAACCTGCATGAGCGCGAGTGAGCTATTAGTATCTGGGTACGCAACGTATCTGTCTTTCCTACTTTGACGACAAAACGTTTATAGACAAATCGCTTTAGTTTGATTGAACAGATATCGATACTTACAAAAGTGAACCCAGTGTCGTCCAATATTCCAGCTCCACCAGAAGCAAAATTGATTCCTTTCAAAATTGCTGCTCCTTTCGCTATTGGGTCCAGATATGGAGGGACAAACGGGAGGCCAAAGACTTGACCTGTCATGCACAAAACCAAGTAATCCAATATTTCATTAAAACCCTTCGGCCATAACATTGGATGAAAGCGAATTATCACGACGACTCGGGCAGTAATGGAACGGAAACGGTTACATGCCACTGTATATTTATCAGTCAAGGTTCTTTTAATGTGGAAATTTACCGACAATGTCTGGGACGTGGCGGCCATTGCAGAAGCGACCTGTTGCCTTTCCACCCTCGAAGTCTATACCATTTGATGCATAGTTAGCTCGAGCCAATGAGGGAATGTAATTGTTATTCCCAGAATCGACGAGAGAGTCTCCAAATACGAATGAAGCCGGTGGAGCAGTCTCGGGATTTTGTGCCATCACGAGGCTAATTCTACAGCACATGGCGAGGCAAGTGAACCACAATAAACTGATCCTGTGGGGTTCCATGATGCACCTGCGCAATTGAAGAGAAGTGACGAACATCACCACAAGCTTCAATCTCAAAGCTCTTCTCAGGGACTATTTTCTTGCCACATGATCCAACATCTATCGAACTGAAGAATCGGTTTCATACTACGCAAGGAATATGACAAGTTCCAAACTCCATGAAAAGGCTTTGCCAATCTGCTAGCACTCAGGTACACAACCCCACAGGTTTGAATTCGACTAGACGATGAACATTACTCTCGCCACTGCTCTAATATTAGGAGACACCTTTCGCAGGAAACTGTTTAGTGCCCAACAACCATGACCTCTAAGTTCATCATTGCAGTTTCCTAGCACATCTGAGCGTAAGAGTAATTCTTCCAGAGGGCTGGAAGGCAGGAACTGTCAGTACTATTTGATAGTCGAGCTACGTACGAGTCCATGTATCGAATAGGAGCCAGGACTCGCTGTGTGACCTGCTCTCCGCCTAAACCATGTTCTTGTTGACAATTTCTTGACTGATATACTCTGCCCAGGCAACAACAAATAATGAAGGAAGACTCGGAACTGGAGAGTGCACGTGATGATCATTCCACTACTACAACTCAACTCCTTTCTGCACTGAACACTCAGCTTTCCAGTTTCTACAGTAGTACACGGGATTTTTAAATTAACATGGGTCTGGGCTGGGCTGGAGTGCCACGGAGTGGGATTGTAGCCACTCGGTGGGAAGATGATGAGGAGACGCAGCGAGGAAAGGTGATGTGCATTGAAGAAGCTTCAATCCGAGGGAACACACGGTTTGAGTCCATGGTACTTCCATCCTGCGTAAAGCGTTCATCTGACAGTTTATTGCAGTGGACCAACCTGGGTGCAAGCAATGAAGCCAGTTACAGAATGGGCTTTACTCCTTTTCCGGTTGTCAGAAACCCCTAGGCGATGTTAATAATACTGCAAGGACTGTGCAATGGTATAACGGCAAAGGAATAGATGGTCTTGGTTTTGAATCGTGACGACCATGACCTGAATCTTCACGTATTGCTGTGACGTATGATCTTATTATCATCTTACTTAGCTGGCTGGCTGAATCGTCGTTCTGGGCAATACCACCAATACTCAGTTGGAATCTCTTCTACGACCTCCGCTCCAATTCCCCCACCCCCGGAAACCGTTTCCCATTTTGGCCACAGGATACTATATCATCTTCAGTTTACCTGGTCCCTTTGACAGTACTGTATGGATACATTATGACTCTTGTTGTAACAACTGTATTCATGCGAGCAGTGCTCAGAAGAATATTGCAGCTACAACTGGACGGTGGCAGATTTGTCTTACTTAGCAAATCATGTCGGAAATCGACAGTTTTGAGTTCGGGAATTCGCTGTGGCGGCTCATATCTGCTATTTGTGATCTGAAATATTGGAAGGGAGAAGTCTGGAAGTTAAGTACACCAAGGTCAAAGGTTAAAGAATTCAATGGTAAAGGATAAAGCTCCTCACTGAGAAAGGCAATAAAGGTGGTACATTGAATTGTTCACTTTGCCGTTGGGATTGAGGTATACCCACATCACCACATGCATACACTTTAGATTCACTGATCTTGCTTTTTCCAGCTACGTTGCACCTGTGAAACTTACAAAGATGTAGAAACTGCCGTATGGCTTTACTCAATGGACTCCAAGGTGTACACTATAGGCACGTAGACATCGTTAGTACCGTATCGTATTTAATGGAGGATATTTACTTGTACCTCTTGTACACATATCAGTACATTTACGATCCTCTTACGTTATTTCTCTGTGATGGCTCGGATGTTATGTGCGCACTCTGATAGCTGTCCAAGCACCACCGCATTCATATGATTGTGAAGGTTGCATGAACCTTAGGATCTACAGTGCTACCTCGTGCAGACTCATCGTGACTTTGGAAATTTGAGGTTGTCGTAGGGAAGTGTGAGTGCCACATGCGACCTGCCGGGACTGAACAAGGCTGAGTGTTGTGCATACAGCCGATCAATCTCAGCTCATCTGTGCTCCAATGTCATGAGTACGAGGCATCTTGTAGTTGAAATTTTCAGGGACAAGTCTGTGACATCCCCATGGTTGAAATTGCAACCATTTGAAATTTCTAAAGGGCACATAAGATATTTCTATATCTTCCAGTCATTTATGGTTTGGATTCAAACACGTGAGCCTTGATTAGTAAACTGCATCTCTGGCTTCTCCATAGCCTATTTGAATGAGATTTCAACATGAAACCAGTTTCTGCTCCAAAGAAAGGTTTCAAACAGAACTGGGGCTTACGGTATTGAAGTATAAAGTTGCGACGTGAAAGAAAAGAACCAGTTCAGACACCGATGCAATTGGCATGATATCTAGCATTTGGACCAGATCATTTGCTTCGCAGCTCACCACCTTCTCAGGGAGAACACTACAGTACAGAATTTATAAAATCAGGGGAATACTTATCAATTATTTGCTAGGCATTGCAAAGCAAAAGTACGTAGAAATAAAACCCCATCATCGTTACAGAACATCCCGTTATCCAGGCTCCAACTTGGAGCTCTCAGTTGGTAAAGATTCATAAACGAAACTTTTGAACCCCTTCGACCAAGGGCTCCGTCCAGTATTCTATTTGTCAGGGAGATCAATGGCCGCAGAGCCTCCACTTTCAGATTAAATCTCTCACGCGTGCTCGATTAGTCAGATAACTGCCCCCCTCAAGCACACAATTTATTCTCCAGTGAGAAGTACTACATAATCTACCCTGGTTTGTTATCGCTAGTTACGGCAAGCACAGATGGACTTAACAGTACCCCAACCTTGGCACTTCGACTTAACGGGACCTCAAGTTGGCAGAATGACTTTACCGTATCTCAGGTCTTGACGTGGGCTTAGCCAATCCACGTTGGCGCTGAAATTCGCGGCATTCAGATTTTGTTCTTGTATATGTTCATTTTTAACATAAAAGCAAGTTGAACATAGAACGTCATAGTTTCTCCTCTACCTGTCTCCACTTCTTGTATCCCCGGTCCGAGGAAATTCTGCAAAATCAGTTTTTACTGGGTCTGTAGTTCAGAACAGGGAATTCAAGATAGTGTACCTCTGAATTTCAGGAACCGAATCGCCGGATGTTATCCTCAAGTGATAACGGTTATTCTCTGTAAACAAAACTTGTAATTATCATTCTGAGTTTGGAGAGTACATTTCCGGGGAGGAGTTCGAGGATTGCCCCGGAGAACGAAGTCACCTCGAAGTGAGAACGATTAGTGTCTATAACGTTCCTTGGCTTATGGTCCAGAAGCACGGAATTTTGAAGAGCACATCCTCGACTTCCGGGGAGCCCACCACGAAGCGGAGAATGGCCCCCGGAGGCACACCCTCGTCGCTGATCCGACAAAACTGCTTAACTTTTCTTTCAAGCTGCATCAATCTCAAAGCAGATTACTGCGTTCATGTAGACGGTTTGAAGCTCGACCAAAGTTCATTAGTTCTTCGACACGAATTTATTTCTTCAACACGACTGAACGACAAATGATCGCAGAAAAAGGGAATCGTGAAGAGTTCATCCCCGAGCTCCGGGGAGTTCACCCTGAAGCGGACGATTGCCCCGGACACACCGCCCTCTTCGCTGATCTGACAGAACGGCTTATATTTTCTTTCAAGCTGCATGAGTCTCAAAGCAGATAAGTACGTTCATCTCGACGGTCTGAAGCTCGATCCGAGCTCATGAATTTCTTCAACACAATTGAACGAGGAAATGATCTCGCATTAGCAGGCAGTTTGAAGTGAATAACCGTACAGAAGGAAATCGAGGTAATGTAGCCTAACCCATGAACATTGTCATTTTCAAGATCCACAACAATCTTATATAAACAGCGGAAACCCTGTATCTATGGCTTCCTTCTACTTGACTGACGAGAAAATGACTTCGAATTAACAAGCAGTTTGAACTCCAAAACTGCACATGAGAAAAGCGAGCGTAGCCTTTGAACATATGTCCTTCTCAGGGTCGAAAGCAAATAAACAACGAGAACCCTCTAGCTTGGCATCGGCAATGTTCACATTAATGGCAGGACTTCACTCACATTGTGCAAAGCTAGTCTTGATCCCGGAAGGGATAACGTAGTTTAGTGACCCTGTAGTTTAATTTACGCACAAGAACATGACGCATTCTTTACACGTCGGTTGCCAATTGGACAATTAGATGCCATGTCAAGCCCTAGGGTACTGTTAAGTCTGTCTGCCAACTTGGGGTCCCGTGAAGTCGAAGTGCCAAAGTCGGGGCACTTTTACGTCCATCTCTGTTCCCGCAGTCAATCCAGTTGCACAGGTGATCACAAGTCTCTTCAAATCCCGGTGCCCAAGACTTGATTCTGCGTGTCGCTAAATCTCATTCTACCGCTTGATATACAGTGGTATTATTTTATTGTTGTGCAAAGGATTCCTGTGGACAAGCCATTATCCCTGCTGCAAATGAAGCCACGCTGCGGCATTTGACTTCGCGTTTCTTCGAGAATGTGTAGAAAGACCTTAAAGCGCAGGCTTATTCTACCTCGCCACCTGTGAGAACGAGGTTTGTATCAACCGAGAGCGGCGAAAAGTAAAGGTTTCAATAATGGTCAAAAGTAGCCAGTCAGATCATGCACCATATTCGCATTTAATTTCTCAAACTGGCAGAAAAGAACCACACATTAGTGCGTATCTGGAAACGGGCCCACGGTGAGCCCGACCAAGATCGTAATGACCTTCATGAAAAAGTCAATGGGAGTTAGAATTCCTTCTTCGGACGAGAAACGAAGGTGTCCATATCTGACATAAATTTGACAGAAAATCGAATTTACGTACACGCTCGACTTCACCTCGGCCCTGCCAATTATTCAGAATAAGATGATACTCTGCCCTCCGAATGTAACTCGAGCGAAGTGGACACTTGAACAGACTACCCTTCCAGGAAAGGTACAGTAGGAGGTAACCATCCGACCGAGGAGGACATTCAAATGTTTTTAGACTCATTCGTGTATAACAAATTCGTTGTAACTACAGAAGAATGCATTGTTTCCACGGAACTCCTGTCTAGCTCAGCCATAGCTTGTCAGTAATCACCCTAAGGAATATTAATCAGTCCTAAGAAAATCAGAGATCCCTTGTAAGGCTTTATGGGGTCTTCCCATCCTTCATGTGTCGCCTTTTCCTGGTCGCCTTTTCCTGTTTCCAGAGTACAAACAAAGTAAATAGTCAGTGCTAAGAGACATTAATGAATGAAACTGATGTAAGATCTAAGGAAAATATGAGATAACACTCATATTGTCCTAGAAACTAAGATTGAGGCTCAGCAAGTAAACTTGTATTACGCATAGGAAAATGGAAAGACAAGAAATAACCAAGAGGCGCACTCTCCTGGCCTGAGGTTGAGGGCCTGGTGCCCCTATGTGTTTGTTCTTTGGGTCGGATTGTGTGTTAATTATTCTGATCCACATAGGAAATGTGTTACCCATCAAAATCTGTTGGGCCCATACAGATTTCTATTATGAGGAGGTGAAGGTGAAAAAAAGAGCTCATGGAAAAATCAAGAGAAAGTTCTTTTTTCTCCAACAACAAATTCTGGAAACATAGAACTCTATTTACCCATTCTTAAAACATGAAATTCTTTTAACCATAACAATTTAATGGGGCTTAGCCCAATTTTACCTCATTGGGGGTGTGTGTCGCTTTCTCTTTATCCATGGGAATTGAACAATAACACATTCTCCAAATTAGGGAACTGTAAAGAGAAGATATGGATTTTATTGAAAATAGTAAAGAAATATTGCCAAAGAGTATTTTAAATGAAGTAGGAGAATTCTAAGAATGCATCAATGTATTAAAAGAAGTAGAACAAGAGGAAAGGTTCCAATCAAACTGCAAATATTACAAGAAGATCAAAGGAGAGACAACCTGAACATCAAATTGAATTATTTATAGCTGTACTTTATTATCACCTAAATATATGACTAGGATTTTATTTCTTGAGCAATCAATGCATGAGTCGAATTAATCCTTACTTTGTGAATTATAAAAAGAAACCTCTCATTGATATCTCATAAGGAGATAAGACCAAAATGCTAGTATTTGGAGTTGGTGAAGTCTGAATTAACACTTATATTGATAAGAGCAAGATTATCTTAGCATTAGATTAAATAATGTACTCGATAGATAGATATATATATATATACTTAAAGAACAATGACAAAGTAATATTCTCAATGGAATACTATGTCATATGGCTAAATTTAATGGCTCAATAATCATGTTTGGAGTCAAGGGACGAAGCTTGCAAATATTGAACAAAGAATTTTTTTGAGTATAATAAATTTACCCACGTTAACAAGGACTTTCCAGTTTTGCGTTATGCACTTTCTTGTGCTCATATATACACCAGCACAAGAGACTTGGGCATATAAATCATAGGGATATTGCCCAAATATAATAGATGGTTTGTGGTGTATAAATTACTCAATATGAAAAAAGTATATTTTATGAAGTTTGTGGAAGAACATAGAGAAGCTTTTGGTCACAAATAAGTTTTAAAAGGAGAAAGAATTTTTTGAACTAGTACACACTGACATTTATGAGAACAATTGAAGATTCTCAAAGTTATATTACCTTTGAATATTACAAGTCAATAAAATTATTATTTCTTTGAATATCTTTATTTTTCCTTCTTTCTTTATTTAAATAAAAACATGAATTTATCTACAATTATAAGAATTTAAAGCATATGCAAAAAATATGAGCAAGTCTTATTAAGATATGATGGTGGTAGAGAATATATAAAGAAATAATTTTCATATTTGTTGGACAAGATTAGCTCAAGTTATAGGTTTCATGAAGAGTATCAATTGAGCAAAATGGACTGAATAAGAAAATAAATAGGACGCATGAGGATAGAGCATTAAAAATTCATTTGGAGTAAAATATTTCTAAAGTATTTAAGAAAGATTGAAATGTGACATTTAGTGAGGAGCATCAATTTTTACACAACGAATATCAATTTGAAACTTAAAGGAGAAGGAGAAATCTGGTTTTTCAGGACCTAAAACATTTATGGCCAATTTTCTACACCAAAAGAAATTCCTCAAAGAGATTTACTATATATTTGGGAGATTTATTTGAGAGATTTACACGTGGAGAAAACACGTAGAAACTACAAGAAAAGGGGAAGAAAATTTTATTTTCTCAATAAACATATCTATGGATTAAAGCAAGCATGGAGAACCTGGTATGGGAAGTTAGATGGTTACTTAATTTTTTGAGGCTTGACTGTAAGCAGTCTGATCATGAATTTGATTTCAAGAGATAAGCATATGATTTATTGGTCATATATTGATATATCCATACAATTGAGAGAAAGAGAAAACACTCTCTTTATCTCATTCAAATAAGATTAATAATAAGATTAATCAAAAATTCAGTTCGGAACCACTTGTCCACTCTCTGTTGGAACCTGGTGTATATATCAGTCAAGAGAGGTACCAATCAACTAAAGTTGAGAAAGGAAAAATAGCACCAAGGCCATATATTTATTTGGTAGAATCTTTATATTTTGATTACATGGAAGAGGCCTAATCTTGTTTATGCCAGAGGCTTATTAGTAAACATATATCTAATTTTGAGAGAAGCTATTGGTTGGCATTGAAGAGAATTATCAAAACTTAGAATGAAAAAGGACCTCCATCAAAGAGATCATGAGGGGGAGTACTAAACTTTATTTTTACAGAGAATTCCTGTCTAAATCAACAATGAATGAGCACAACCATAGTTTGTTAATAGTCAATCTTAAGAAATATTGTCCAGAACTAAGAGGCAACGTCAATAACCAATCCTAAGATACTGGTGTAAGATCCAAGCTGAGAGAACATTCCTCTAGCTTTATAAATGAGCCAAGACTCAAGATCAACGAATTAAGTTGATGGCGCTCAATTATCTCTCGAGTATGGCATATTTGTGGCAGTCCATTGTAATCACTATCAATTTTCACCATTATGTAACATGAGTTCTTTCTTTGTTATTAAGTAAGTCACTTAGCATTTGCTTCAAGAAGAAATTTGTGAAATATCTGCTGAAACACATCATCTCTAGAATCAAGGTAGGAATCTAATACAAAGCATGTATATGTACTATGTTACGGTTTGTGAAAGGTTTACTTATTCACGGACCGTATTGGAAAAGGCTTTGCACACGAAGATAGATGGGATGTGGCCCTCGACTCATTCGAATGCTCTGTTTGAAATCTTGAGGCTTCATGTTTTCGAAACACAGAAGCTAACAACCTTATTTAGTTCTTCATTCTCTATGGTGTTTCATGAACAAACAAGACTCATACATTTACACCTGATAGCGGAGCCAAGAATTCTACGGACTGTTTTATCCCCATACTGCCAAGGTACCACTCGCCCTTAACGTATACTGAATTGTCTCTCAGATATTCTGTTGTATCCTTTTCAATCTCCTCCTTGATCATGTACCCATTGATGCGGATCAGGACACTCAGTTTACTTTGTCTATCTAGGCACAATCAGATGTACGAGAAGAATGGGACCGCATGTGAAAACAAGAAGGATAGGAAAACCCATCAGGCGGAACAAGGACAAGACAAAGGGGTAAAATGGACTAAGCCCCAATAGTATCCGGAATAGATATCTACCCTACAACATCTAAGATAATTGAGCAATGCAAGTCACATGGTCTACAAATAATTGGAGCATCCAAAGAAGCATCACACCTAAGATAATTGAGCTATGCAAATCATATGGTCTACAAATAACTGGAGCATCCAAAGAAACATCACCTAGTGTGAGAGCACTGGGTGATACTCTCCTACTGAGATGTATCATACATATACTTGAAAAGCATGCATGAGTTCAGCGCAAACTTCAATTATATATTTGTGTTGTAGGGAAAAAGCAACCAGGCGTGAAATCAAAGAAGGATGGAACGACACCATCAGGCAGTACAAGGAAAAGACAAGGGTGCCTCTAGGGAGACATCCCGATTTACTAATTTGACACCCTTGGTAGAGTGGAAAATTTATTGATTTAACACCCTTGTGAGAGTGGACAAATGTGATTGGATTCTAAAAATTCCATTTTGCAGCTTCGTGTTGCCTTCACTTTTCATGTCAAAATAGCATTTACCAATTTTACTCTCTTGATCTCTAGGAGCAAGGAATTTCATGACCAATCTGCACAAGGGACCATATATTGTACACCCGTTATTTTGGTAGGGACTTGTGAGAGAAAATGGAATATTGATGGGATAGAAACCAAAAATGCAATTTTGAAAATGGTGTCGAACAAGTGAAATTAGACACGAAACTGCACAACGGCAATTTTAGGATCCAATCGCATTCGTCCACTCTGGCTGGGGTAAATAGGGTGTCTCCTTAGCGGCCCCCAAAGACAAAGGGGGTGTTATAGGAGAGATTTCTCCAACAGCTATGCCACTGTTGGAGCTTAGCCCCATGTTACCTTTTACGTGTGATCCTTCTCCGCCTTGATGGGGTCTTTCCATCCTTATTGTTATCCTACGTGGTCGCTGTTTCATTCAGTGCAAACTAAACATGGGATAACGAGGAGTCGTCTTCTTAGCTAATGTGCGTTCAGTTGCTGCAGTAAACTGCGATCCTCCCAAGATATTCGGGTAATTCGGCTGATACTATAGTGCTTCCTCGTGATGCTTGTGAAAGTAGAATGATATCAGTCTTACTGTATTATTGTGTATTATTGCAAAGCTTGGAGCGCTGTCGGTCAAAGTTCATGCAGGATGTCTGCGGCCTCAACTTTTCGCTTACTGACATGATTATCTCTCTCCCACTATTATGAAAGGGACCATAGAGAGTGTATAAGGGAAACTCGGTGATACGAGGATTTCGATAGTACCTTGCGTAGCTTCACCACTCAAAATTATGTTTATTGCAGAATACAGGAATAAGAGTGAACTCTTATTCCTCTGTGCGGAGTGATTATCGAAGGGTGTAACACTCTGTCAAAAATCATAATAAGCAATCTCAATAATAAAAAAAGGAGTACATAATCAGGATATACTAAGAGAGTGATTTACAATTTGAATGACAAAAAAAAAAACTCTTTCGGCGTTTTATAAAAGAACCAGAATTCATGTAAAAGAAAAAAGATTCATTTAAAAATATACAGTGACAAGGAAGAAATATCTAGGTGAGGTGGTCGAGAGTGTTAGAGGCATGGCGTGGCTTTAGAGGTTGAATCTTTGTATTGGATCGATATTACATTGTGTGTTTTCATTTTATTTAATTAGGAATAACTTACGTTTTCAAGAGATATGAACTCACAAGAATAAAAAAACCATCAAGAACTTAGATACTAATAACTTTAATGTAAAAGATCATGATAGAGATTGTATAACAAGGAGTACCTATCATCCATAGTAAATGATATAGCAGGATTGAGGAACTTAAACATTTTTGGATAAAATTAATGAACTATTCTTTGATTGGTTTTATTTGGAGAAAAAAAATACAATGATATATCTGATACTCTTAAAGCTAATACAGAACAACATAATTTTGCAAAGAAATATAATCAAAGTACGGAAACAAAATATTTCCCTAACAAAATATAAGCTATGGAGAATTATCTTCAAAGACTTTATGTGATCTCACTACTCTAAGAGTTCAACTTGATTTAAGTTGAACTATACTCTTCCTACAAGGTAAATTTATAAATCAAATTTTCCAATATTAGACACTTATGATGATGGAAAACTAATGGAGTAGGTGTATTCAAAGCTTTAATATGAGAAGTTATATATCTATATTTAAATGTCAAAGACAACGTCAAAATGAGCTTCTTTATAATCCAACAAGCAATCCTCAAAAATAAAGGGCTTCATTTACTCCATAAAAACATGTATTTTTTGGAGATGTGGGAAAAAATATCACTCATTATAGTTTTGGCCAAGGATTTCAAAAATCAAGCCAAAAACTTGACAAACACGTCTCTCAATATGTCACATTCAACATATACCCTTATAGTCCTTTGAAGTCCCTAGCAAAACTTATAATTAATCATGCAATTTTTTCCCATATGTTCAAAACAATACCATGTTTTTGTGAAGTAAATGGAGTTCTTCATTCCTCAATATATCAGATTCAACATATACCCATGGCTCTATTCTAGGCTCACTTTAGCTAAACTTTCATGGAGCACCTTCCGATTGATGCCAATTTGTAAACATTCGTGGAAATATGATTGGATTGTACGATATTCCAAAAACTCACATCTGGACTATAACTTTTGTACTCGCAAAAATTATCCTTGTAAGAAATACAGAATAAACTTGGGTAATGAATTGTAGTTTTAGCAGACAAATTACTCCTTTTCATTGATACCGTCATCTATAACTACCCGTTTCACTATTTTCTTTCTCCTACTTTATCGCAACATAATAGCTATAGTCTTTTATTTTTAAAATACATTACTTCTCCATCTCTCTCCTCTACGAAAGCATTTTAAATTCAACAACCTCTTATTTTATGTGAACACTCTCTTTTTGCTTAAGAGGCAGATCTCAAAATTTAGTCTAAGCTCGTAAAATGGAGGCCATGATTATAGACAGTCTTTGGACGGTCAAGAATGTTTGACCCTTGAGAATTACACCTTTTTAATTGCTTGGAATATAAAAATATTACTAATATTATTTAAATAAAATGCCCATATTTTCAATAAATTTTTATATCAGTATTTCAAAAAATAAATTCTCCTGATTTCTATATAATATTATATGAACAATAATATTCATTGAATAAGGGAAAACACAGTTCCTACTCTATTGAGTGTTCATGTCCTGATTTTGTCTCAAAGCCTCTAAATGTAGATCGTCCTAATCAAAGTAAACCAATTTACTAGGTGTACACACTAGTAAATTGTGCACACTATTACAGTGTAGAGGAATTGATTCTTGCACAAGTGAGTGATGGACCTCATGCCGTAGAAAGAATTGACACAGTGCGCAAATGAGGTCCACGAGGAGACAGGAAACAAACGTGGTGGAGATGTAAAGGTTGTCCGCTTTGAAGCAGAGTATACCTGTCTTGCAAGCTCCAATGCTCTCGAGATCTGTATTCTTGATCCGGACAGATGAAAAGATCCGAGTCAAGTTCTATTTTCTTTTCGATCGATTCTGTATGATTCATGGATTCAAGAGATTCATTCATCAAGACTTCATTCATCTTTGTAGGCACAGATAGAATCAAGGAAGTCTTCCTTGTGCATGTTCATGGACGTGAGCTTTTTGCTTAATCATTCATTGCGGTGACCATATCATTCCATTTAACCCATTGCGTACCTGAATGTCACTAAAAAGTCGCCTTTGTGAACAGTCGTGCATGGGCAGAGATACAGAGGAATGTCGCTCACTATGGCTGTAAAAGGACTAAAGAGAAATACCTGCAGTTTCAGCTCGATTGCTGCGGTTTTTGCTTCTATAGTAGAACGTTCAGGAAACAGCCGGTGAGCCATGCAAACTACTACCAGATCATCGGATAATCGCCGTTTCGCAATTTCAATGCCTACTATGTGTGTGCTGTACTCAAGCCAATGAGGATCAGAATCTACCCAGATTGCTCCATACCAAGCCTCTCACCGAAGTTCATCTATGTCAACGATAAAGTATACTCCAGTCACTGAGAATATGTAGAGCTAATTTACAAATGAAATAGCTCTCAATCCAATACGTGATTGAATGATGTGCTCGCTATTCTATCTATGAACCATATGATAAACAACATTTACGCATCAACAAAGCAAACATGATCCAATTCTTCTATCAAAAGCCTGAGTTTGTAAAGCGGTGAAAAGTTTCTTTTAAATAAAGAAATTAAAAAAACAAATTCCACAGATCATATGATTAATAAATGATATTTTTGAAAATCCAATATATAAAGTACACACATGTGATTACTAGATAATTATATGAGTAAGCTTACAAACGATTACAGCACACAAGATAAAATTGATACGCCTCAAAGTAGTTCGTCCTCTATCATATAAAACTATAATGTAAGTTTACATTATAGAAATGATCAAGTAAAGAATGCAAAATATGAGTTTTATGTGTTATTATTGAGCATTATAAAACTCACTCTGCTCAGTATCAACTGGTTTTCAGGAATTGTGTTTATGATCAATCAATCAATTTCTACTCTTGATTATAGTCATAAGAAAAGATGTTCCTTGAGTCCACACGTAGCACATGATGAGTCGATTCATTCTCATCCTTTTTCAGGGTCTAAGGTTATACACTTAATAAGAGTCAAAGCACTGGCCCACTTTAACATGGCATGTCGTAAATGACCCTATGGAGAATAATATAAACTGAGATATGTATATTTTAGAGCAATTAAAGAGAAAGAGGCGACCGCGTAGGAAAAATGAAGGATGGGAAGACCCCATCAAGCCGTACAAGAGGGAGACAAAAAAGGTAATATGGGGCTAAGCCCCAATAGAGTCTGTATGAGCAATTAAAGGTAGTTATCTAAATAATTATTTTAATCAAAATTATATTTTTACTTTATTCAAGATATAAATTAATTTTCAAATGTGAAAAGTCTACCATATGAGCAAAGTAAAGAAATAATCGACTCTACAATCTTTGCTCTAATATATTTCTCTGCAGGTGGACCGTCGAAGGTATATATTATGAGTATGTCCATGCAATAGATATCTGAAGAAAGAAAAATGTTAAATACATAAACACAACTGCAAAATAACTGCACTTTTAGTTCGTTTCGCAGGTTTGTCGGCATGGGTTCTTATTGACAAGATATTCACTAAAACTCTCCAAGTAGTATCGAGAAGATTGGACTTCAGCATCCTATACTAATTTCAGCTTCAGAGCTGTAAAGACAATATATCACATTTCAGATCTAGTGTGTATCAATGCAATTTGTTCCAGAGAACTAGATAGTACTTTAAAATTCACGTACGGGAATGGAAAGAACGTACTTTGATTT
Organism: Lunularia cruciata; assembly: GCA_948567375.1. Lineage (NCBI taxonomy): Eukaryota > Viridiplantae > Streptophyta > Marchantiopsida > Lunulariales > Lunulariaceae > Lunularia > Lunularia cruciata. Next base: position 57,385,733 of record OX419762.1, on the reverse strand, counting down.
TAAAGTACTCTATACATCTCCAGGTTTCAAGTACTCAAGAATATAGGTGTGTGTAAACCAATAAAGAGAACTCGTGATTGATCGGAAAAAACACTCCTCCTCTCAAACACTTTGAATTCTTTGAATACTCTTTGAATCAAGTACCCCAAAGAAAAAGGACAAAAAAATACATACACACCAAAAAGTGCAAATAAAAAAGAAGAGTCCAAGGCTCAAAGAAAAGGTGCAAATAGGCATAGAGAAGCATAGGCTTATGCACAATTGGCATAAAGAACAAAGCACTATGCCATACATACACACCAAAAAGTGCAATAGAAAAGAAGAATCCAAGACTCCAAGAATGACAAGGGGGAAAATAAGCATAGAGAAGCATAGGCTTATGTCCTGTTTGCATAAGAACAAAGCACTATGCAAAATAATTTACACTAGAAATATGTAAAATTAGTGATATAGGAACCTATAAATGAACGGTGTGATAGAGATCCTCCAAGGGTATGGCAGGTAAATGTGAATGGAGGGTCGTTGATGGAACGGATTGTCCATTATTGATACCAATTGATAAACTCAAAGACCCTTTGCCAAAAAGGAGAGGTAAGCATGGTGGGTGAGAAAGCCAAGGATTTTCTTCTCTATAGAGAACCCCGTGTTGCCTCTCAGAGGAGAGCATCAAATTGATGATGAAGGTGGCCAAAAATCTCCACTACTAGTGGATGAAAGTGTCAAAGGCAAGTAGTGAGGCATAGTGGTCCTCCTTCTCCTTGGTTGTGATGATTGCTATGGCTCTTACTTGGATGCTAGCTCGTGCTAAGGACTCTAGTTGAAGTGGGTTTGTCACAACCATATCATACAACATATGTCAAATATCCTTGAAAATAACAATATTTGTCCACATCGGTGGATAAGGTGGGCTTGGTAGGACCATCCAAGTGCTCAATCAAAACCTATGATCAAGTACATCATAAGATTTGGGCCATTGCATCTCAAATGGTATTGTGGACTCTAGTAGGCTCTCCTCCTATGGCATATCATAAGATGGTGGCTACACTCAACATCAAATATAAGACTGTATGGGAACTGGTTTGGTATGCCAAAGAGTGCTAGATGTGGTAGACCTAGCTAAAGTTGAAGGGCCATGGTGAAATTTTCCAATGTGAACAAGTAGATTGTAAGATTTGGGCCATTGCATCTCTAATGGCATTGTGGACTCTAGTAAGGTCTCCTCTTATGGCTTATCATAAGATGGTGTATGCACTCAACATCAAATGTAGAACTATGTATGGGAACTAGTTTGGTAGCCAAAGAGTGCTAGATGTGGTAGACATATCCAAAAGTCAAAGGGTTGTGGTGAACTCTTCCAACATGAACAAGAAGTCCTCAATTAAAGAGGAAGCCAAGCTTTGATGCCCTTCTTGTTGCAAGAGAGAATCTTAGCTCTATTTGGTAAAGGCTCATCAATGATGATGCTAGAAAGAATGTGAATGTGCATATGCTCATTGAGCTCTGCTTGAATCTTCCTAGAGTCTAGGGATACAAAGTCCACAAAGAGTAGAGTGTTGTACATACAAGTCATCGCAATAAATCACGAGCCAACCAAAAACATGTTTTGAAAGCATGAGTTGTTTGAGTAGACTATTGTGATAGTCGTGTTAGAACGAATCTGCCAAAAGGGGAGTCACTAGGGTCTACGCTCCTAGGTAAGCTACCAATGCAATAACCTCTTGCAATTTGATACCATATTTGCAAGTGGCTATGGGAAGAACTATCTGCCATTACCACCAATCATCTGATAACTATGGGAGCATACAAGGCCCTGAAAGTGTGGAGAAAGTATGGCACATGTGCCTATCAAAGGATCATAGATGTGGTAAAAGTGCCTCTGTGGGAAGATATGTATATGCCCAATAGGCAACTCTCTGCCTGAATCAAAGTATATGATTTGAATGAACTACAAAAATCTTCATTTATATGAAGGAGAACCCAAAATCCTCAAACCTCCTGCTTGAAACTCTAATCCTAATGGAAAGTTGGAGGAGGTGAGAACTATACACGTGTTTTGAGAATCTAAACTTGTAAACCCAAGGTCTCAACACTTAGTGTAAAAGCTTGCACTATTACATTCTCAAAGGGACCCAATATGTGAATATCATCTTATGATGATAAAAATGGAAAAAGATATATAGAAAAGGCGACTGCAACCTCGCGCACAACTATATAAACTATATAATGAACAACGGAAAGATTGGAGTAGAAACTACGTGGGAAGATTGAAGTAAGAGAGACAGCTTCAGTTCGTGGACAAGTAAATCTTTTGTGGGTTGCGAGGCAACTGAATAAATGAGGTTGAGGCACAATTCAGGCGGATAGAGATTATGATATATCTTACACAGGATGTCTGAGGAAATTTTAATCCAAGAACTGTACTTGAGAATGCGACAGTGTAAAGATCTACTGTCGTCAATGGATGTCACACTGTTGATGCGGACTGTTGCAAGAACATGAACGGAAGAATGGCGATGTCGTGTCCTGAAATGATCGTCTCTCGGATCTCGAGAGAAGAATGTATACTGAGGATCACCAAGGTCGCGACGTCTGTTGGAAGTTTTGCCACTGTACTTCGAAGGTCGATAAAGAGGCGGTCTGTCTGAGACCAGAAGCAATAATTTGGTAGAGAGTATACAGCTGGTGATGCATGCTAGAACTCATGGCAAGGAAGCAACGGCAAGGAATAAACTCGCACACTTGAACAACGAGTTGAATTAGTGAAAATCATCTCTCCACGATTCGGAGTAAGCCAGACGAAGGAACGAACAAGCGCTGTCTACACACTGTTCAACCTACTACGCATACGCACGACTTATTACGATTAATTTCCTTTCAAGCATGTCTGATCAGGGGCGACTTGTCCGTTACAGGACAAAATGATTATGCCCATCTCATCAATAACAACGTTGTGATTGATGAGAACAAGATGCGGCAAGAAATTACGGTACTCTTATGATGTATGGCGGCGGACATGCGACACGCATCTTCAGTATCAATATTTGAAGGGAGCCGCTATTCACCACTCACCTTTCGCTATTCACCACTCACCCCCTAGTTTAAAGAACCTTTGCGCATTTTGGTCGCGTTCCTATTGGCTATATGGAAAATGAATAGAAAATGCCATCGAAAATGAAGACTGAAATAAAGCGAGATTTAATGAATTTACACCCGGTGAGAACTTTTTATAATTAACTTCGACGTCTAAAACACCACTTACATCACCATGGATTGTTATCAAGAATTTACCACCACAATCTATATTAGTCTTGAGGTCGCCCGTGTTACTCTAAATTCAATCTTTGCCGACGAAAGCTACATCATGACTGTTTTGCACACTAAGCGCGTCGGGAACAAGAGAAATGGTGACATCAAAGCTGTTGCTTTGCAATGTTCGTGCGCAACAAAAGTGGCAGCAAACTCCAAATATAATCAACGCAGGGGTTCTTTAATCTGGGGGTGAGTGGTAAATAGCGGCTCCCTATTTGAATATTTGAACCTTCTGTAAATTGGAACAGCTTCCATGCTATTTAATTCTTCTACTATACAGGCACATCTCGTAATCCTTCCACTTCCTACATCATCCGGCACCCCCACGTAAACAAGTTCTTTTTCTTAACCCTTTTTGCTTGGGCCGCGGGCTCGTGTTTATAGGGCTCTTGTATTCCCTTGTTCGCTTTCCTTTTTCTTTCTTCCTTTAGGTATACTAGGAGGTTTCATATTTAGCTTTCCCTAGGCCCGTACAAATCTAGAAATGATTTTATATATTTTATAAAGAATTTAGCGGTGACGCCTCGAGTACACTACACTTTAACGGGTAAAAGTCACGATTCACAAAAGAATTTAAATTATTCTAAAATATAACGCGTAAATATTTATGGGTTAAGAATCACCCTTAAAATTTGATAATCTAAATTTGAAATACTTTTTTCCTGCCCTAGGGATGTCAATTAAAATTCCATAAATATGAGATCTAAAAGCACCCTACTAATTGGGCTTCAGGCCGCTTTGCTTTTATCTGCATCCCTCATCATTGCACACTACTGTTGCAATCCTCCGATGCAATGACTACTGCGCTGCTACTGTGAATGAAGAATATTGATGTTAGTTAATTCTTTAAGGAACAAGAATGCAGCACCGAGCATGCAGGTATTTTGGAGTTGAAGACAAAAGTGCACTGCTCTTATGTGGTGGTTCTTATTCCTCTTTCAGTGATTCCAGTTCAGAAAGGGGACAGCAATTACAATAGATATCATTGGGGAGTTTTACCAAGTCAATGAGCACTCCAAGCTAATTTGATGACATTCTCTCTCTCTCTGTGTGTGTTCCTGCTCGGGAGTAACTCAAAAGGTAGCACTTATGGAGAATAACAATTGAAGAAAGTAGAGACATACTTCTGATATTCAAATATACATCAAGTATGGTGGACTGTTAAAAACTACATTGGCTTGTCGAATCTTACCATTTCATATTCAAGATACTCAAACTACACTGTTTGTTGTAATAGTTAACTTACTCTTGACACTGAAGTTGAATCTAAAAAAGTGTAGATTGGTTTTGATGCGATATTTCCTCAAAGCTTCTCAATAACTGATTGTAACTATTATATTAAACCATGGTTAAATAAGTCTGCTCGATTCAAGTAGTAGTAAATAGGTTAACTGATTATGTTCTTCATATTAAAATAATCATACCTTTTAAGTCAGAGGTAAATATTTAACTCAATTTAATTGGTGAAAAGTAGTTGAACTTGAAGTTCACTTTGCCCCTCAATTACTAATAGTACATTATGTCCTCAAACCTTCTCAATATATCTGAGGTGAATAGTCATATTTAAAGTCATGGTTAAATAATTTTACTCAATTCAAGTAGTTATAAACAATATAACTAATTATGTTTTCACCACCAGTCAATACTCATATTACTAAGTAGATATTACTCGACCTGCTGTACCATTGAAAACAGATAACCCTGTCATCCGTGTTATTACTCATGTATCGTTCAATGTGGTACAACGGAAAAGATAACACCCTACACGAAAATCATAGCACAGTTAAGGAAGGTAAAAAAGTAATGTACTCTAGTGTTTGTAAACGGTTATTTTGATAGTCCTGGGAATTTTTATTTTGAAATTACTCACAAGTAGCCTTTGGGGGACAGAATTGATTTGGGGTAAAACATTTTCAGGAAAAGCATAATCTTCTAACGATTTTCCTTGGTCACCGACACGAGTATGAAAGCTATAACTCTTAGAGAAAATAATGATTAGAGAGAGTCGGCTGTAAATGTATGGAAAGGATTCGCTAGGTTGCCATCAATACTGAAGTGTTTTGGACCTTCTGTAATTCTTCTCCGAATACTTATACCCCCAAATACTGAGTGTGCTACTTCAAAGTTCCACACCCAGGAGTAATGATCCCGTGAGGGTAGACTCAAGTTGATATTCTAGCATCTTGAATATGTCTTCAATATCCTCTCACCTTAACGTTCTCTCGAGTTATGCGTGGCACTTACTAAAGATGCCTTGAAAGTTCAAGGCGTTTTCTTCATCTCAACTGCAAAGGAGGAAGGGAGATTGAGGACGTACCCATCGCGGCTGATTTGAGTACCTAAAATTTGAAGATATGAACTGCCAAAGTACAAGAAATTATTCTACAATGCTAAGTACAAGAAACTCTGCCATCTCTATTGCATGTGGACACAACTGAACCTAGTTCCACCGATGATGTCCGGGTCCAGGACCACGTAAGCAAGTACAACCTGATGCAGGAGATCACATTGCTTCAGTATTCCAAGACGGTAAGATGCCATCCTGTAGAAGACAAGCTGGCCTCCAATTGTTTCAAGCTTCAATGGCAGTTTTCCTTTTCAGTACAGCATGCGAACGGATTCGGTGTTCCTGTCTTAAGTTCGGTAAACTGCACTTTATATCGGAAAGGTCTTATGCACCTTTACTCCGTCATCGTACTTTACCTTTACATCACCTCAGCCTGTCTCGATGTCTGGCACATGCTCATTATCGAAATCTCCAGGATCATTTTGAAAAGGGGTCTACTTTACATTCGTTCTTTAGAAAGCTTGGGAAAAAGATCTCTCCATGTTGTAACGTTATCACCAGCATACTTCTCTTTTGTGTATGTATGTGCTGTTAAGTGTGTGAATAGTTGTTCTATTCCTTGAGTCCTTCCGTTCTCCAAGGTCAACTTATTATAATGGACTGATACCTAAGTAGTATAAGAAACTCAAAATAAGAATAGAATAATTATGGGAATCATGAACTCTTTTTTAGTTGTTCTAAGCTAATGGTGCATTGCAACTTTCTAGATTGATATATAGCCTAACAAGATGTTAATGTTGTTGCCTCAACTTCTATTTATCTTAACTTTTTCAATTTTGATTCCCTGTTGATGTAAATATACTTTAAGCATTCTTCTCCAGCTCGGATACATGAATCTATGAAACATACATTCGTTATATGGAACCCTCTCATAGTCCTCATAAACTTGAATAGTGTAAAATCTACTTTCATTTATCCTTTTACTTTTAGCACAACACTAAAAATAAAATATTTATATGGAAATGAGAAGGTTTGTTAGAGGAAATCACACCAATAAATGAGATTAGAGTCAGTGTTGATAAGAACGTATTATTACAATACGTTTAAAATTTGAACATAAATTTCAATATGCAATCAAGAAATTGTTAAATCAAAGCATGGTAGAAAGACCTCAATTAACATAGAAATTGTACCATTAGTGATATACTTCATAAGATACCTCACACGAAGAAGGTTTTAATCACCATGAGAATTGACAAAACCTGTACTCATACCCTATGCATGCTTGCATGAAATTTATGTCTAAACTCTATCTTCGTAGAAGTTCTATTTTGCAAATTGACTACATGTAAATAGTGTGAATTTTATAATAAAATGTTGTCCACCAAGAAAACTTCCCTCTATAAATTTACTAAGTTTTAACAATGTTGATAGCAATAAACTAATTTCATTACTTAAGTTATAAAATTAATGGATAATTTAGTTGCATACTTGCATAATATAGAGAGAGGGATATATAATATATATATATGAACATGAAATAAAAATATCTCAAATTATAAAGGATATAAAAAAGAGTAGCATGCTTATTGCAATTGGTGATTCTAATATGTATGTATATATGCATAAGATTTAAACATATTTACTTCCGTGTTTTTATACTCACAAGTATATGTATTATGTTGAATAATAACAGTTAAATATTTTATTTATATTTCTTTTTAATAATTTTATTTCATCATTTATTTGATAGTAATTTTGAGTACATTTCATCTTACATTTTGTTGTCCTGACCATAAGATCCATTGAGAATACCTATAATTACATACATAATTTCAGAATTGTATAAGGATTAACAAATTTATAATCAGATACTGATGTAGAAATTTTCTAAATATAAAAAATAACAAATTTTATTTTATATGGCATAGTTATTTTCATTATCCTAGAATATTTGTATAAAAGTCAAGCACCAAAGCACAAGGTACAAAAGCAAAGAAGTCATCAACAAGAGCTTTTAATTAGCAACAAAGGATTAATCTTGCACATGATTAGTTATTGGTCTCTAGAAAACAGTTTTGGAACCTTAAATGGTTGATTTAAAAGTATTTATTTTGAATATGGAGGCTAAATTAGTAGAAATTTACGATTTGGGGGCCTCAAGGATAAGGACGCTAAATTTGTTAAAGAACACCTAGGTTAAAATTAAGGTTTGAGCAGTTTATTTTAATTTTTTGCATTCCGAGGTCTTGAAGGATACAAAGGATATACTTCTTGGAGATCCATGGTATTTGGTTCTAGGAGTTTAGATTGGTTTTTATCGTTAGAGGCCTACAAGTATATAAAGCTATATTGTAAATTAATATATTTTTTAGGTTTGTTGTTTTTTTTTTTTGGGTTTGCAAAGATATTTGAGGATAGTAAAGTCAAAATCACAAGGTTAAGGAGTACTCTTAGGATACACAAGATCTATATGTTTATTTCCATTCAATATTCTTGATAGCTTCTTAGCAAATGGAGGTTGTATCTATGATACCATAGCAAGAGAAACCTATTTGGTCAGGTTTAGGAAAATCCACATGTCTAGCCATTTATACAAGGTGATTTTTGAAGAAGCCAATATAGTTTCTTTTTAGCTCATTGCTTCTATGATCCACTGGTCATTTCTTTACTTCAAAATATAGTGGAAATTATAAGGAACTTTGCTCTCATATCATTATGTTTTTTCATTATTCTAATTGCACTTATTTATCATTCTGTCCTCTAATTTCTAATATCAAACTCTAAGCTACATGACTTTTAAGTTACTTTTGGTATATCTAGAATTTGCAAAGAACTGGAGAAGAGAGGATGGTTGAAGTTTTTCAGAAGAAATCAATATGCGGCTATGCAAAAATTGATGCAAGATCTTTTCCTCCCAATTGCAAGTATTCTTTATATCGTTCAAAACCTAAAATCATAATCATCGTTCAAAACCTAAAACACGGAAGCTATATTTTGGTAATTGGCTTACAACTTCTCATCCCATAATATTATTGTCATAATGGATCCAAACCTAAAGTGCACATCCATGCATCATCGATACCTTACAAGCAAGTTGCATAACCACCATAGTTCTAAGCTGCTTGTGTAGTATTAGCTGACTATGTTTCCACCTAAGAACTCATTCCATAAAAAGTGAGCTAAAATAGTGATTGCAATTTACATAGGTCTTCATGAACTCTTGATGATGCCAAAAACAAAGGAAATAAATTATTATACAATACCATTTGTAATCATATTAAAGGTTTTATAGAAAGAATGTGCCAAGATATAGTTGTCATGATTTCACATTCATATTTAGTTCACCTCTATACTTATTGTGGAGAATTTTATGAAGAGAAGCATGTAACACTTCTAAATTATTAGAAGTGTTGCCAAATAAGAATATACACAAAGATTTCCAAGGTAAGAAGGAACAAAATATCTTGGTTGATTCATAAGTATGTAAGAAGATTAAGGAACATAAGGTTTAGGTAGAAACATCTACCACTTTTACTTTATAGTCTTTTGGATATATTTGGTCTTATGTTTCAATTTGTGCAAAAAGCACTATCCAAGCAATTTCACAACTTTAACAAACTACATCCATCTAGTACAATAATTGAAGACCTTTCCAATATTGTGCAAAGAAACTTAAAAGTTTTTGAATAGTTAGCAAGTGAAATAAAAGGCTTGTAGTAGAGCCAAACAAAGATAAAGAAAATCTAGTCAACATGGAGAATGATTACTAGGATATGATCACTTCACAAGCTTATAAATTGAAACTCATAAGGAAGAGGATAATGGATATGTAAACAAGAAGCAAGACCTATGTAAGACTTGAGTGAATCACTTGACCTTTCAAATCAGCAAGGCAAGTGTTTGCATCACTTTGGTACCAAGTAGATCTCTTAGAAAGGATACACCTTCTTGATAAAGATAAGACAAAATAAGAAAGAAAGCAAGATAAAAAGAAGTTTAGAAGAAGGTGAAAAGGATATCAATAGAGGGAAGAAAATCATGAACCAGATCCTAAAAGAGATAGTGGCATAGAACTACATGATATTTGTGTAGCATAGAGTTTTTATTGAGATAGAAGGTTATATGTAGCTCTATAGTTAAGTGTATTTAAAGACTTCTACAATACAATCCAAGCCTATGAGATTTTAGAGTGGAATCTTGAACCATAAATATTAGATAAAGTCAACCTTGTCACAACCCAATTTTTTGGGGCCCCAATTTTTTTGTTCCTTTTTGTTATTTTCTTTCATGTAAATAGTCTAATTTAGGTGTTAGGAAGTATTGGTTGGTTTACCTATAGTTTTGACCCTGCAATATGGAGGTGCAGAGTGCCTAAACAAAATGGGCCCCACAAACACCCAATAAGAATGGAACCAGACTCATTTTGTAGTCTGACCCTCTTTCTTTTGTTCCACATGGCTTACAAAGGAGCTTTTCCAACAAAAGAAACCACTCTACTACAAGGAAACCCCAACTTCACAAAATTCTATGGGATGATGGGGTCATGATGACTTTTTGACAAATATGAAACTTTGTCAATTTCTGCCACCATTTCAAGATCACACAATAGACACGTGCCCGGCTAGAGAACCATCGATGACCATTTCATGCTTGGTCTCATGCGTACAATGGACAATCTTGGCCCTTCACCAACCATCACAATGGAAGATGGATCTCGCCCCATTAGTGCTACAAAAAGGCCAACTCTACCCCACAAGGTGAATCTTTCTATAGTTTCAGTTTTAAGTTTTCAGATTTCCTTTCTACTTCTTGCATTTCTCTCTCCACAACCGCTATCTCTTGTGACCTTGTGCAAGCAATTTCCAACATGGATTGCCAAATTGTGTCGACACTATTATGAGCTTAAGATGCAAAATCATAAAACAAAGTGGGAATCACATTATTGCATGAAATTGAATATTCAGCCAAGATGGGACAAACTCTTGAGAGAGGAATCAAAGTGAGGCGAGGTGGTGGAAATTATGAGCAAACATTTGAAATTTCTAAGTAGGGATTATATTTTCAGACTAACTATATCAAGAAAAATAAGATGGACTTCTTGCTATGGGATTGGGGTCTTGCGGATGGGGCTACATTGCAAGAAATTTGCAATAACACCAAAAATCTACATAAGAAGTCATTACAAGGATGTCTCATGATGTGGATGGAGGCTCATTGGCAATGGATGTTAGGTGAAAATTGCTCCTTTTTTAGGGAAATTCATATCAATACCTTGCATGTCAGTCCCAACAACAAATTGAAGTAGAGAATTGATGATTCATTTGTAGGAGGTAACTCCACAAATGAGTATAAGATCAAAGATATGAAGGACCCTACTCAATGCACAATCACCAAAGCAATAATGTGAATGTTTCATTCCAAACAAACAAACTAGAAAACCAAAACCAGGCTATCTTTTTTGGCTCATACACAAGCAAAATCTGATTAGTTGGATCATGATGTTTTGTGAGCAAGTCATTGAGCTACTAGAGGACATGACGGAAGGTTCTACCACTATTGTGCCTCCTTCATTGTTCAATTCTCCATCAATATGAACCTATTGGTGGACAAGGAGAAGGATAAGTTCCTATCCCACCTACATCATCCAGCTTACTTCAACGGAGACCCCAACGTCCCAAAGGAGATCAATAAAGGCCACAAAGCAGACAAAGAATGTGCTAGAACTGGGAAGTTTGTATGAGTGATCAAGACATACACCTCCATTATGATTTGACAAAAGACTCTAGTGGCTCAAAAAAAATTCCAAGCTTCCAAGAAATGAAAATGACCTCAAGAGCTAGAATATCTATCAAAGGATAGCGGGATTAAAACCACATTGTACAAGCCAACTTAGGAGCAATGTCTATTGCAAGGACAAGAGACAACTAACAAATAAGTTGTCAAAATTTCTCAAAGAACAAAGTTGGAGAATGAGGAGTCCTTTATGCAAACTTTATCTCCAACCATGGACGAAGGAGAAGAAGGACCAAACAACAAAGCACAATCATTGCTCCCACTTAACAAAAATGAAATGCTTCCAATAGACAAGAAGAAGAGGTCAATTGCAAAATTTGTTCTCCCAACAAGGACCACACTCTTCACTTTGGTCCCTAACAAGAGGGAAACTTTGTGCTACAAAATGGTATGGAAGATGAAACAAACTTGCCCGGGTGGTAGATGTCCTCAAGGGTACTAATGACAATGAGATGGGGATATCATGCCAAAGTCCAACATTACTTGCAAGACAAACCCTATTGTCCCTAGTATGGGAAGAACAAGCGGGCAAAGATAATGTCATCACCAATGCAACACCCCCAACTAACAACAATGAAGCATGCAAGAATGAGGAAGCAGCCTTGGCTTGCAAAGAAAATAAGATGATTGTCCTTAAACACAACAACAATCCTACACCCAAAAAAAAGTAGGCTCTACAAAGACAATTGGGCAAGGATGGCAATTCTTTGCCTAGGCTAATTGTGGCCTACTCCAGTCAGACCTTGATACCAGCAATGGAAGAGTTGGAAGAACTTTTTCCCATATATCATAAGCTAGATCTAGAGATAAAGGATTTAATAGCCCTCACTTGCCACTTATATCACTTGGTCCAAACCAAGACCAACGAGAAGGACAAGGAACGTGAGGAGCACCTAGAGGAGTTCCAAAGCAAGGAACTAAAATAACAAGAGGAGTATGAAAAGTTGATCCAAGGCTTAAAAAAGGAGGTTGACAATTAGAGCATGTAGGTCTTCCATCAAAGAACTCAACAAGAGGAGGATATACAAAATTGAGAAGATAAACTTGTAGGGCTATGAAGTGAGCTAGAAACTGCCTAGGTAGGAGCAAACACTATGGAGACCAAATGCAACAATCTAAAGGAGCTAACAGACCTCCACATCTCCAACCTATCTACCAAGCTCAATGACAACAAGAGAAAGTGTTGGAGCAACACAAGCAGATTTATAAGGAGATCACCAACAAATTGAGAGCAAAACAAACCAAACTAGAGAAGAACCAATCAGGGCTGCTCATGACTATTGGTCATATGACCACCCAGTAACTTAGCCAATTGGAGTGCATGGCTAACAAGACCTCCCAACAAAAAAGACAACGGATTTGTGCACTTAAATGATGCATTAGAGAAGAAGACATACTCAAATGAGCAACTCAAATTGTTGTTTACAAAACTCCAAAGCTACACTAATGTCAAGTTTGAGGAGACTTAGACCAAATTTAAGAAATTGTAGAAGAATATCAGAAGGAGCCCTTAGACCATTTTCACATCTGCAAGGGGGTTGAGTTTAGCCCAAGCATCATCAGCCCCTCTTGCTAAGGAATAACAACAAAAGCATTATCTTATAAAGATAGTTGTGGTCATTTTCATTGTCTACCAATGAGATATTATTTTGTACAAACATCTTTGTAATTGTAGCCTTAGGGAGTTTGTAGATGTACATAACTTGTAAATAGATACCTAGGGTAGACCGATATGTAGTTAGTTTGTTATTGGTGGGTGATCCCTGACTAGGTTGATTATAGCCATGGTTACCTACCATTAGGTTTAGGTTTAGGATAAGATATGATCTAGATTGAGCTATTTAGATGAACTTAGGAAATTTCCATCCATTGTAGCCATTAAATCTTTCCACAACAAGTAGTAAATGTATAAAAGGCTTAGTCTTGATGTTCATTGGGTCCATTTGGTGCATTCTTCTTTTCCAAGTAAATACAAATTTTATACCATCAAGACTCATGAGTTGGTGTATGTGTATTGGTCTGCCCTCTATATGAATGATTGCATGCTCAATTGATTTAGGAGTGACAAACCCTGAGGTAAAAATGCAAGCACTAGAATGTGATGGTGCATTCATGCAGAACTAGAGTATAGATCCCTAGAAGTTTGGCATGAAACAAGAACAATATGGAAATAGGTCTGCATGGCCCCAGCAACATCTTGTTAAGTAACACTTTCAGATAAGTAGCACAAATTGTTTTTGACTCCCATTACCTTGTGCCTTTTGGGAAGGGTAGAACATGGTATTATGGTCATACTCTTAAGAGTAATGTAAATTCTGAAATCTCTCTCACCTGATCTATTTTGCAAAGTTATTAGACTTCCTTCGTGCCATGCGGTAGTGGGCTGCATTTTGTATGACTCGTGGCGGGAGTATTTTATGAATTGTAGCTCCTATGAACCTTACCATGGTAGTTTGACATACAATTGGTGACAAAGAGGCTCTAGAACAAAGTGACCTTCATTCCAAATGAACCCACCTCTTCTTAGGAATCCCTTGGATTTGAAATTATAGCACATAAGAAAATACATTGCTTAGTATTTTGTAGTATCATTCATTATAGTAACATGATATTCTTTTGGGAATGATATTGCCCAAGAAGTTAAACATAAAATAATTCATTTTCAATTGGGTGAATTGGGTGAATTTTCAATTGGTGAATTGGGTGCCTCTATCGGTGATGAGTACTCTAGACAAGCCATGGTGAGCAAAGACTGCATCTAAGTATAATTGAGCTAGTTGTGGAGCGGTCACCTCCTTGGTGGTAGGGCGTTGTCATTGGGAAAATAGCCCACGTGTACCCTTGAGGCTTTTGGTGTGATAAATTTTCTTTTTCTCTTCTAGATGTTGTAAGGAACATGGATTTATGTCAATATGTCTCAAGTGTAGTTTTATGCTACCTTGCTGTAGGAGATATTTCCTATATTATTGTGAAGCCTGAAAAAGTTATGGTGTTATTAGCTCAAGGAGTCTTTAAATGTGGCTGGAGCCAAGAAATAATTTTGGGTTACACTAGCTCAGGTTCTGTTTTACGTTATTGGAATGAAGGAGTATTTTCCTTAGAGGAGGAGCAAAAAGGAGTCTTTGAGTTGGAAATACTTGGGAGGCTTTAGAGGAGTTGTGACAATGAAAGGTTTGGGGGGAAAACAGCAGGAAAAAGTTAGAGGACAGCGAAGGAACTCAGCTCGGAAGGAGAGAATTTTTTGAGTGGAAAGGGTTCTAGACAAAGGGAGTGAAGGAAGAGAGATTTAGGGAAAAAAGGCCTTCTGTTGAGACAAGAGCAGGGGAAGGATTTTTGAGATGCCAAAGGTCTGAGATAGGACCATTGGGTGAATTTTCAAAGTTTGCAGGAGAATATTGAGGGCTGAAAGATTTTTGAAATGCCTTAGGGTTGTGCTTGGACCAAGAGATGAAAATTTGAAATCTGAGTGAGTGTCTTGAAGGCTGAAGGATTTTGAGATGCCTTAGGCTGTGCTTGGACCAAGGGAAGGAATTTTTAAAATCTGAGTGAGTGTCTTGAAGGCTGAAGGATTTTCGAGATGCTTTAGGGCTGTGCTTGGACCAGGGTAAGGAATTTTTGAAAGTTGAGGGGAACTCTTGCAGGGCTGAATGATTTTTCAAAATGCCTTAGGGCTGTGCTTAGACCAAGGGAAGGAATTTTCAAAATCTGAGTGAGTGTCTTGAAGGCTGAAGGATTTTTGAGATGCCTTAGGTTGTGCTTGGACCAGGGGAAGGAATTTTTGAAAGTTGAGGGGAACTCTTGCAAGGCTGAAGGAGTTTTCAAAATGCCTTAGGGCTATGCTTAGACCAGGGGAAGGAATTTTTGAAATCTGAGTGAGTGTCTTGAAGGCTGAAGGCTTTTCGAGATGCCTTAGGTTGTGCTTGGACCAGGGGAAGGAATTTTTGAAAGTTGAGGGGAACTCTTGCAGGGCTGAAGGAATTTTCAAAATGCCTTAGGGCTGTGCTTAGACCATGGGAAGGAATTTTTGAAATCTAAGTGAGTGTCTTGAAGGCTGAAGGATTTTCGAGATGCCTTAGGGCTGTGCTTGGACCAGGGGGAGGAATTTTTGAAAGTTGAGGGGAACTCTTGCAAGGCTGAAGGATTTTTTGAGATGCCTTAGGGCTGTGCTTAGACCGAGGGAAGGAATTTTCAAAATCTGAGTGAGTGTCTTGAAGGCTGAAGGATTTTTGAGATGCCTTAGGGCTGTGCTTGGACCAGGGGAAGGAATTTTTGAAAGTTGAGAGGAACTCTTGCAAGGCTGAAGGATTTTTCAAAATGCCTTAGGGCTGTGCTTAGACCAAGGGGAGGAATTTTTGAAATCTGAGTGAGTGTCTTGAAGGCTGAAGGATTTTTGAGATGCCTTAGGTTGTGCTTGGACCAGGGGAAGGAATTTTTGAAAGTTGAGGGGAACTCTTGCAGGGCTGAAGGATTTTTCAAAATGCCTTAGGGCTGTGTTTAGACCAAGGGAAGGAATTTTTAAAATCTGAGTGAGTGTCTTGAAGGCTGAAGGATTTTCGAGATGCCTTAGGTTGTGCTTGGACTAGGGGAAGGAATTTTTGAAAGTTGAGGGGAACTCTTGCAGGGCTGAAGGAATTTTCAAAATGCCTTAGGGCTGTGCTTAGACCAGGGGAAGGAATTTTCAAAATCTGAGTGAGTGTCTTGAAGGCTGAAGGATTTTTGAGATGCCTTAGGGCTGTGCTTGGACCAAGGGAAGGAATTTTTGAAAGTTGAGGGGGACTCTTGCAGGGCTGAAGGATTTTTTGAGATGCCTTAGGGTTGTGCTTGGACCAGGAGATGAAATTTCGAAATCTGAGTGAGTGTCTTGAAGGCTGAAAGATTTTCAAGATGCCTTAGGCTGTGCTTGGACCAGGGAAAGGAATTTTTGAAATCTGAGTGAGTGTCTTGAAGGTTGAAGGATTTTTGAAAATGCCTTAGGGCTGTGACAGGAGCAGAAAGAAATTCAAAGGAGCAGGATATTTTTGAGTTTTGCTTGGTCATTGATTTGGAATAGTGGAGAAGAGAAGGAGTTGAAATCTACAGGAAGGACTGAACTAAGGCGAGAGAAGGAGAAGAAAATTGAGAGTCTGACTTTGCCTTGCACAAGATAGGAGAGATTTTGAAGGTTGGATTCCCTGAGCAGTAGCCAATGACATGGTAGATTTGTGTTAGGGTTGCTCTGGCTGGACATGGAATGATTTTGAATGTGGAAGGATGTTTATTGTAAGAATGTTGATAGGAGAGCAAATCTTGAATGAAGAATGTTTGTTGTGAAGAGGTGGACGTGGAATGAATTTTGAATGTAGAGGATGTGTTGTTGCAAATGTAATAGTGAAGAATTCTCATGAAGGGGAGACTGGGCAGAGTGAATGAGAGACTGGGCTGAGTAAATGAGAGACTGGACAAAGCGAATGAGAGATTGGACAAAGTGAATGAGAGACTGTTCAGAGTGAAGGAGCGAGAGTCTCCAGGGCTTGGTCTGGACAGGAATGAACTATTGAAGAGAGATTTTCAAAGGTTGCCTTGCCTTGGTTTGTGATAGAAGGAGAGAGAAACTTTTGAAAGTGCTATTGAGCATGACAGTGGCCGGATGAACAAATGGCAGGGAGTCTACCTTGAAGGAGTGCAAGGTAGAGGAGAGAAATTTTTGCAGGAAAATACCTTGAGAGTGCAAGGCAGAAAATGGGTTTCTTTGCAAGAGAATGAATGACCTTACAAGAGAGAGAAGGCTGGACAGGAAAGAAAATTTTGCAGGTCTAGTAGAGCTGAGAGGATGGTGTGTTTGGCCTGTGATTAGCGTTGTAGAAGCCCCATTTTAGGAGCTCTCAATTCGTCTATATGAAAGGTTTGACTAAGTAGTCTGGCCTCGTTGAGCTGACTAGAATACTAGTTGTTGTTCGTAAAATAAAATTCCACCCTCTCCTAGGAACCGTCAGGTCCCAAAACCATAGCTGAAACTGCGTGAGCTAGCCAGTTCAAGGAAAGCCAAGGACAAACTAAGCACAAGTGCCCCGTGCACTCTCAAGGCCAAACAAATTCCATGACAGCGTACATGAATCATTTTGCTGAGCCGGTCCACAAAGACCACAATGGAGTCAAACCCTAAGGTGGTCTTGGGTAATTCATAGACGAGATCCATACTCACTTGTTCCCAACGTTGGGTAGGAGTGGGGAGAGGTTGAAGGAGCCCTGCATGAGCTTGATTAGAAGCTTTGTTCTGTTGACAAAGTAGGCAGCTATGCACATAGTCCATCACGTTGTTGCTCATCTTGGGCCAATAGTAATGGTGCTTGACTGCATCCAAGGTCTTGTCCACTCTGACATGAGCTACAATGGCCAAATCATGACATTCGGCTAGAATGGTTGTGCGTAATTCTGGGACATTTGGGATCCATAATCTGCCATCCCAAAAGGTGAGTCCTTGGGTGCTGGTGACACCTTTGGATGATTTTGCTTCTACAATCTGTGGATCAATTTTTGTAGCAACAAGAATCTCTTGCCAAAATTCAGGGTTAATCTTAACCTCTATCATTAAGTTGTTGGCCATTGGCATGCGGGTGAATGCATCTGCAAGTTGCTTCTTACCTTCCACGTAGGTGATTGTCATGTTGAAGTGTTGTCGCCACTCTGCCCACCAAATTTGGTGACGAGATAGATCCTTCTCGTCTCAAGGTAGACTAGAGGTTTGTGGTCTGTCTCTACTACAAATGCCTTCTCACCCAAGTAGTGCTTCCAATGCTTGGTTGCTAGAGCGATGGCCAGCTCTTCTTGTTTTGTGGTGTGGTAGTTGTGCTCTGGTGGTAACAAATTTCAAGAGAAATATGCAATTGGATACCATCCGTCATGCCACTCTTGTTGTAGGACTGCTCCTATTGCTATGCCTGATGCATCTGTAGCCAACTTGATTGGACGTTTTGGGTCATACCACTTCAAGATTGGTGCATGTAGCAAGGCGGCCTTCAATTCTTGAAAGGCCAAATCTTGTGCAGTTCCTCATGTCCACTTCTTCCCCTTGCCAAGTAGTGCCGTTAAAGGCTATGCAACCTTGGAGAAGTCCTTGACAAATCTATGATAGAATCCCGTCAACCCCAAGAAGCTCTTAAGTTGAGTCTGATCTTCTAGGGCACTCCATTTTTGAATGACCTCTATTTTATTTGTCAATACTTGAATGCCCTCTGCACTTACTCTATGCCCCAAGTAGTCTACTTCAGATTTGCCAAACTCACACTTTGAGATTTTGGCATACAACTGATTCTATCTTAGAATCTGGAAGACCTCTCGTAGATGTTATTTGTGTTCTATCATTGTGCTACTGTATACTAAGATATCATCCAAGAAGACGATAACAAACTTATCCAAGTATGGATGAAATATGTCATTCATTAGACTCATGAAAGTGGCAGGTGCATTGGTGAGGCCAAAAGGCATCACAAGATACTCAAAGTGGCCATACTTGGTTCAAAAGGCAATTTTGTACACATCCTCCTCTGCAATTCAGATTTGATTGTAACCGCTCCGCAAGTCCAGTTTGGTGAAGTATCTTGCTCCATGGAGTTGATCAAACAGGTCATCCATGCGAGGTACGGGGTATTTTTTCTTCATTGTTTGCTGATTGAGACCCCGATAGTCAATGCACATGCGCATTGTACCATCCTTCTTCTTCACAAACAAGACAAGGGCCCCATATGGTGATACACTAGGTTGGATGAACCCTTTCTGCAACATCTCCTTAATTTAAGCCTTACACTCCTCCAACTCATGAAGTGATAGGCGATATGGGGCCTTACAAGGAGGCGTCTTCCACAGAAGTGTCTCAATTTTGTGATCTACTTGCCTTTTTGGTGGTAATCCTGAGGGTAGATCATCGGGAAAGACATTTTGAAACTCATCTACCACATCCTTCAATTTCTCAAGAATTTTTCCATTGAGTTGTGCACTCTAGACTTCTCTTATTAGACCCATAAAACATCTATCGGTCTTATAGACAGTTTCCGTCCCTACGACATATAGAGGTAGTTTCTGCCTGTGTGATTTTTCTTTAACCCCAATGATTGACCATTGGTGGGTTCTTACTACTTTCTTCCTCCAATCCACCATAGGGTTGTACTGCTCCATCCATGGCATGCCTAAAATTGCACCATAATGAGCTAATTGTATCACTCTCCACTCAATTGCTTCTTGATATTCTCCTATAGAGAGGGTTACCCATCTAGGTAATGATTCAATCCTCTCTGTTTGCCTATTTGGTAACTCTACTTCTTCACTTCCATCTCTCTCTAGATCCATTCCCAATCTTATTGCAATAAAGCAAGACAAGAAATTCTCTATTGCTGCCGGATCTATTAATACTCTCATTTGATTAATTTCTAGGATTCCATTCACGACAATCAATTGTGAGGTTGCCTTTTGGGATCTTTGCGCATTATTATTCTTCCTTCCCTTGCTTCTCTGCTTCCTTATTGAGCCAATAAGGCTGTGAGGTACATTTACTAGAAATCTTTGTTTTCCAAAGTGATTTCCACCTCCTCCTCTTCAATGTGCCTCTCCATGTTTTTCAAAGATTGCTTGAACAAAGGCCAAGGGCCTCTAGATAAACGAGTGCGATAGTTGGTAGATATGTGCCCAATACGGCCACAATTGTAACAACGGTGTTTTTCTTCTCGATTCCCTTCCCCTCGTGGGAATCCATCTCTTTGTTCTTCTACCCATCCTCGCTTCCCTTGAAGCGGTCGTGCTCCTCAATCCCAAAATCAAAGGTTGCCCAATTCCATTGGTACTGGTCCACCCATGTGTAGCATTTCTGCTTGATAATGTTGAGGTGGAGTTACTCCTTCACCTCCACCTAATGCTCTTGTTATTCTCTGCGCAAAAGCAATGGCTTCAAATGCCGTGCGAGGATTTTGCACCATGACTTCTTGGCGAATCCGCTCTTTCAACCCTCGTTTGAAATTGTTGAGAGCCTTTGCTAGACTCATGTTGGTAATTGCAACTTGTAGATCCAGAAATGCCTCCACATACTCTTGTACGCTATTCTTCTATCTCAATCCCCATAGTCGTGTTTGAGCCATTTGCTCAGAATCCACCGATTGGAAATTCTTCAACAGTCCTTCTTGCATTGCTATCTATGTGACCTCCCTTCTCTTTGCCAGCATGGATCGTTCCCAAGCATCATACCATGTGAGGGCTTTATCGGTCAAGTACCCACATGCAAACACGCCTGCAGCATGCTCTGTGATCTTTGTTGAGAACAATCAGAAATATCGATTCATTCTCTAGATCCAATTTCCACTACTCCCATCAAACCCTGCCCCTTGTAAGGCTTGATGTTGCAGGTCTTCTTCATCCAGAGTAGCAATGTGGCTTCATTGTTGATAGGGTTCGTAGGCACGGGTGCCTCTCCAAGTACTTTAGTCGCAGGTACTAGGTTTTGAGATGGCTCTTCTTCTTGCATGGCTTGATCGTTCCTGAGGATCTGCACTTGACTTTGTAATGTCTCCATGGTCATCTTAATCTCTCAAAATTCATTCAACATCCCTTGCATTCCTTGCACCAACTCTTGCAATTGTGGATCCATGGTTCCTGCAACACTCAACTACTAATGTCTACTATAATACAGAGTCAATATAATCACTCTAGAAGGTGCAAAAACTATCGGAACTACCATTGGGCCCTCAGAAGCTATCACTCGTTGATAATACTCCTCACCAAAATTCCTAACCACAAAATCTCTAAACATCACTTTTAGCCTCACTACATAACGGATTTCTACTTGAGTGTTGAAAGGGAGAAGATTTGGGACATTCATATCCATATTATCATAATAGAATGTAGATTGTCAAATCCCACTCTTTGTCATATATCACTACAGGTAGAATCATCAGGTTTGGTGAGTTCATCACTCTATCCATGAATTCTACACCAAAGTGATAAACTAGCAATACCCTCATCTGCTCACGCTGGATGTATATAACCTTGATGTGGAATGGGTTTGAAAATGGAAAGCTAGGTGCGGGAAATTGGCCTCTCGGTGCATCCATCCCATTTGCTCTCTAAAGTCCTTCCTAAGTCTAGCAACTACTCTATGTTCACCTCCAATTACTCAATTTCAATAGTTCGGGCTATTCCAAGAAGGGTGATCCACTCTCTTGGACTAAAACACTCGCTCTAATACCATTGTAATACTCCGAGAACAAGAAAAGTGAGAAAACACAGATTGCACACTCAAAAACGATCGATGCCCCAAGGAAGCACCTTCTCTTTATTATATAGACAAAGAGGATCTACTCCAAGGAAGCTCCACCATAGGATTAGAGACATAGATAGGTGACATGTCAGCAAGCTCCAACCTTGGATTACTTACTTGGATGGGTGACATGTCTGGTCTAGGTCCTATCTGGTTGGTCAAAAAAGCTTTGACCGGAGGGAATCTTAGAATCACGTGAGTAAGGTACCATTGGAAAGCTTTTGACGAGACAAAGCAAGGGGGAGGGAAGGCCAGCCTCTCCTCCATTGGGGGGGGAATTTGCACATTTTCAAGGCCTAATTCATCCGTTTAGGCCTCCAAAATTGCCTTTAAAGATTTCAGGCATATTTTGGTTCCTACTCTATTAGTAGAAGTTCCCTTTTGGTGATACCTCTTTCTGATCTGTTTAGTCCATCATGTGTAACATCCTTCCAGATGTTACCAAACCAATTCTCACCTTTAAATCATATGTTTAGCTATTGGTTCTAAGGTTCTCAAATCTATTTTTATTTCTACACTAATAGTAAAAGTACTCTTTTGGTGATACTTCTATCTTATCTATTTTGACCATCATGTATAACATCATTCTAGATGCTACCAAACCGAATTTCACATCTAGATCATATGGCTAGCTCTTGGTATTACATGTAGGAATAGTGTATGCCTTAAAATAGCTTTTGCACTACCTACTTTGCTACAAATTCATCTTCCACATGGATCATTATGCTCTTCAACATGTAGTCAAGAAACTTGACTTGTTTGGGAGAATAGCTAGGTGAGTACTACTTTTATAAGAGTCTACCTATGCAAACACAAAAAGGAATCGACCACAAAAATGCTGATTTTCTATCACAACTCAAAATAGAGGATCAACAAGAAGTACTCAACAATGATTTCCCTAATGAAGAAATTTTTCAGATTTCTACAAAAATAGCCTATGAAGTATGTCCAAGAGTACAAATACCTTTGTATGCTCTAATGTCCTATGTCTAGACCCAAAGCAATGAGTAGTATTTTACCACAAGATGGATCCCTACCTATTACAGTCAAACACTTTGTTTAGACTTGGAGGGGACAAAGTGCTCCATAAATGCTTAGAATCATACAAAGTGGGAGGAGTCATCCAGACACTCCACTCATAAGCAGCCAAAGGACACTACACACTCAAAAATACCATAAAGAAGATTGTAATGATAGGGTATCGGTGGTCTACTATGTACAAAGATGTGCATGTGTATATCAAAACCTACATTGCATGCCAACAAACAAGGAAATCAACCGTGACCTCACAATAGCCCTCATGACCCATTTTGCCTCTAATATCATTTGAGAAATAGGTGATCTATTTTTTTGGTCCAATACAACCTGCAACTAAGACCACCAAATGATGATGCATTCTTGTCTACATTGACTATGCTACAAAAATAGTGGAAGCATAAGCCACCCAACAAGATGATCCCAACATGATGACTAAATTCTTCTTTTGAATATCATCTCTCAATATGGGTGCCTACTGGAACTTGTGAGTGATCAAGGGGTGGACTTCCTAAATAATCTCTTGGAATCCCTCACAAAATACTTTCAAATCAAGCATCATAAGACTACCCCATGTAACTCAAAGGCCAATGGCCTTACAAAAATAGCCAACAAATTGTTGTGCAAGATCCTCAATAAGGTCACAATCAATTATGCATACAATTGGGATACAAACTACCCACATCATTATGGGCATATCCTATAGCAGAAAAGATCACCACAAAATAGACTCCTTCTTTTCTCACATATGGCAAACATCCTGTCATACCTATATAGTTCAACATTCCGACCTATAGGAGGATCTCCACAAAGACTGCATGTTTGAAAAGATAGCCAAGAGACACGATTGTTGTAACTAACATTGCTGGAAGAGAAACCAAATGAGTTATGCCAGGTGACCTGCAACCAATAGCAAAAATGACAAGAGCTCCACAATAAACAAAATACGCACATCTTGGTAACCACTGGTGACCTCATACCCATATATGATAGCAAGCACCACCTTTTTCCAAGGAAGTTAAACTTGCAATGGATGGAGCCCTACACAAAAGATACAATATACAACAATGGATTGCTACAACTATCTGACCTTGATGATGAAATTTTTTCCACTAAGGTTAATGGTTGGTGAGTTTGTAAGTATCATTGTTATAAATAGAACTAAATTAGATTAAATAAAAAATAATTTGCAGGATTCTCATATTTGAGGAATGGGGTATTACTGTCCACTTTGTTTTGAGTCCTGGTTTTTTGTTGCTTTTTGTTGTTTTTCTTCATGTAAATAGTCCAATTTAACCATTAAGAGGTATCCATTGCATGAAGTAATGATTCACTCGTAGTTGTGAACTCACAATATACAAGTGAGAGGTACCTGAATAAAATGGGCTTGTGGACACCCAACAAGAATAGAACTGGACTCGTTTTGTAGTTGGACCCATTTTGTTTCCAGTTTATAGGGCTTACAACGGGGCTTGTCCAACAAAAAAAACCACTCTACTACAGAGAAACACAAACTTCACAAGAATTTTGTGGGATGATGGATGCAATAATAACGTTCCAACAAATACTAATTTCCACCAAGTTCCATCATTGTTTCAAGATCATGTGAACAAATGTGCATGCTACCAAAGAACCATTGATGACCATTTTGTGCCTGATCTCACATGTGCATTAAACAATTGTGACCCTTCACCAACAGCCATGATCAAAGAAGGATGGATCCCGCCTCATCATGGTTATAAAAAGGTGGACTCCACCCTTCAAGGCAAATCTTTTTGCACTTTTACTTTTCATTTCCACTTCTTGCATTTCTTTCTCTATGACCGCCATCTCTTGTGACATCTTGCAAGAATTTCATGTGTGGACTACCATATTTTATTGACACTTTCGGGAGCTCAAAATGCAAAATTGTAAAATGGAGAGGAATTGCACTATTGCATAAAAATCAAATATTCAGCCATGACCAGACAAACTCTTGATAGGAGAATTGAAGTGAAAAGAGACAAGGAGGTGGAAAACTTGAGCAAACCTCTTGAGATTTTTGAGTGGAGATCATATTCTCAAACTGATTACATCAAGGAAAGGAAGATGGACATCTTGTTGTGGGATTGGGGTCTTGTTGATGGAACCATGTTGCAAGAAATTCACAATAACACCAAGAATCTGAGTGAGAAGTCATTACAAGGATGTCCCATGATGTGGACAGAGGATCATTGGTAGCCGAGTGTTAGGCATGGACTGCTCTCAATTTAGGGAAATTCATATTGATACCTTGTACGGCCTTCCCAGCTAATAATTGACACTAAGAATTGATGACTCACTCATTAGGGGAATCCACAAATAGGTAAAGTATTGAAGACATGAATGACCCTACTCAAAGCACAATCTCCAAAATGATAATGTGGTTGGTTTGTTCAAAATGAACAAACTATGTAAACATAACTAGGCTATCTTTTCCTAGCTCGTACACAAGCAAAAGCTAGTTAGTTGGGCCGTGATGTTTTATGAGCAAGTCATCAAGCTACTAGAGTACATGACAGAAGCTTTTGCCACTATTGTGGCCACCTTCATTGTTCACTTCTACATCGGTATGAACCTATTGATAGACAAGGAGAAGGATAAGTTCTCATCCTACCTATGCCATCCAGCTTACTTAGCAAAGATCCCAACTTGCCAAAGGAGATCATTAAATACCACAAGCTGAATGAAGAATATGCCAAAACTGGGAAGTTTGTGTGAGTGGTAGAGACATACAACTCCATTATGATTCAATGAAAGACTTTGGTGGCCCATGTGACAGTCCAAGCTTCCAAGAACCAGAAATGATCCCAACTCTTTGCCAAAGGAATAGTAGGAGTAAAACTGCATTGTATAAGTTGAGATGGGAGAGATGGCCATTGCAAGGATAGAAGGCAGCTAAAGAAAAAGTTTTCAGAGCTGCTCAAAGCACAAATTTGGAGTGAAGAGTCCTTCATGCAAATTTCATCTCCTACCATGGATTAAGGAGAAGAAAGACCAAACAACAAAGCAAAATCATTGCTTGTGCTTAACAAATGAAATGCTTCCAACATACAAGAAGAAGAAGTCAATTGTGGAATCCATTCTCCCAACCACAGCTCCACTCTTCACTTTGGTCCCTAATGAGTGGGATGCTTCATGCTACAAAACAAAACAAAAGATGAAACAAACTCCCCCGTTGGCAAATGTCATCAAGGGCACTAGTGACCACAAGGCAAGGACATCATGTCAAAGTCCAAAAAAAATTGCAAGACAAACCTTATTGTCCCTAGTTTTTGAAGGACAAGTGGGCAAAGATGATGTCATTGCCAACATTACATCCCCAACTAATAATAACAAGGTACGCAAGAACAAGGAAGTGGCTTCAGCTCACAAAGCAAAGGAGCTGACTGTCTTAGGCCATGACAAGAACCCCATGCCCAAAACAAAGAAGGCCTCACCTTGGATATTGGCGGCTTAAACCATTCATACCATTCATGATGCTCGTAGTGGAAGTGTTGGAAGAGCTTCTGCTCATATACCAAAAATGGATCCAAAGATAAAGCAACCAATAGCCCTCATCTACCACTTCCATCACCTGGTCCAAACCAAGACCAACAAGAAGGACAAGGAAGGTAAGGAGCGCCTAGAGGAGCTCCAAAGGGATGAAGTAAAATGGTTGGAGGAGTATGAAAAGCTGATCTTAGGCTTAAACAAGGAGGTTGATGATTACAGCTTTTAGTTCTTCTACCAAAGAACTCAACACAAGAAGAATATAGAAAATTGGGAAGACAAACTTGTAGTACCATGAAGCAAGGTAGAAATGGCCCCGGTGGAGGCAAAGGCAATGGAGACTAGATATGAAAACCTGAAGCAGCTGACTGACCTCCACATCTCCAACCTATCTACCAACCACAAACACAAACAAGAGAAGGTGTTGGAGCAAGCAAGCAGATTCATAAGGAGATGACCAACAAATTGAGTGCCAAATGAACCAAACTATAGAACAAAGGATCATGGCTGCTCATGACTATTGGTCATATGACCACCCAGTTACTTAGCCAATTGGGACACATGGCCAATGAGACCTCCCAATGAACAAAAGAAAAGGATTTGTGCACTCAAATTGACATGTTGGAGAGGACGATGTATTCAAACAAGCAACTCACATCATTGTCTACAAAACTCTAAACCCACACTAACACCAAGTTCAAGGAGACTCATACCAACTTTGAACAAATCATGGAAGGCTATTGAAAGGATCTCTCAAACCTTGTTCACATTTGCAAAGAGGTTGAGAGTTTGCCCAAAGTTCCACCTACTCCTCTTGCCAAGGTATATTGACTAAAGCCTCATCTTACAAAGAAAGTCATGGTGATTTTTATTTTCCACCAATGAGACATCATTTTGTACATATTGGCATCATCTTTGTCATCATAGCCTTAGGAAGTTCATAGATATACATAACATATATATAGATACCCGAGTTGGACCCAAGTATCTATTCATATTTATCTATTAGTATTAGTCTATTAGAGGTAGATAACTCTTGATTGGGTTGATCATTGTTATGGCTACCTACCATTAGGTTTAAGGTTAGGATAAGATATGATCTAGATTGAGCAATTTAGGTATACTTAGGAGATTTCTATCCATTATAGCCATTGGATCTTTCCATGGCTGAGTAGGAAACGTATAAAGGCTTAGGCTTGACGTTCACTAGGTCTACTTAGTGCATTCTTGTTTTGCAAGTAAAAACAAACTTTATACCATCAAGACTCATGAGTTGATGTACATGTATTAGTCTACCTTATGTATGAATGATTGGATGATCAATTGATTTAGGAGTGACAAATCTTGAAGTACAAACCCAAGCACTAGAGTGTGATGGTGCATTCATGTCAAACTAGAGCATAACTCTCTAGGAGTTTAGCTAGAGTCAAGAACAATACATAAATAGGTCTGCATGGCCCTAGCATCTTGTCAAGTAACACTCTTAGTTAAGATTGAGTAGCAACAATTATTTTTTACTCTCATTACTTGTGCTTTTTGGGAAGAGTAGAACATGGCATTACAATTGTAGTCTTCAGGATGATGTATATTCTGAAATCTCTTGTATCCAATTTAGTCTGCAAAGCTTTCAAACCTCCTTTATGCAATGTGGTAGTGAGCTATATTTTGTATGACTTATGGCAAGAATATTGTACAAATCATGATGCCTATGAACACGTCATGAACCTTATCATGTAGTTTGATGCTTGGATAGACAATCAATGATGTTGTGCATATATTCATCACTACACAACATACATCACTGTCAACAACATACACTATAAAAACATAACTCACACATAAGTCATACATGAAATCTAAAATGCCAAAAAAATCAGTTCATTCTTTCACTCAAATCAAATCTTTACTTGATCCTTCACTCAACAATCTATTGACAATCATGCATTTATTAGAATCAAGCCACACCCACTCTAGCTAAGAGACTCTAGGTGATGCTCACCAGCCTTTGTCTACCCCAGCCAAGAGCTCAAAGGCTCAACATCAAAGAAGTGAGCTCCCTGGAGCTACACTTCAAAAGTATACCCCTCTACTTGAACTAGGTTTCCAAACCTAACAGCACCCTTGATGGCACATCTAACAATAAAAATGATGCAAGTGATGGTGGGTCCCACCATGTGATCAATAGCCCTGACATAAAATCTGGCTACCAAGAAGTAGTCCATGAGAAACTACCAAAATAACAATGACTACCAACACTACCACTCTAGCATTTGAGCAAACTAGCATAAGTCATACATGAAATCTAAAGTGTCACAATTGCCTCCCTAGCTGGCAATAAGGCCCTCTAACTCCAGATAACCATCAATTCTAAGTACATGATATGTCCTATAGTGTGAAAAGATCATCATATTGGTGCTATCAAACCCAATTGTTAGTCGCTTGTCTATAATCTATACCATATAAAAGGTGAACTAACTATAGATCAAGTACATCTAGAACACAACCATTATCCTTGAGGAACCACCATGAGGGAAGAAGTCAAACATGCCATATTCCATCTTCTCAAATAGCTATCACACCAACATAGTAGCATCTCTACTAGAAGAGCCACATAACATACACCGCAAGCTTACACATACAAGTGCCAAGCTTGGGTCCATAGTGTCATCAATGTTTGAGAGATGGCATGGTGCACAATTGCACACATGATCCTTTCAAACAACACCATGATGTCCTTCCAACATGAGGACTCCAAAAGGCAAAACCTCATGCATTCTCAAGATAGTGCAGCCTACAGTAACATAGAGTGTTGTCGGTGTAATATGTTATAGATATACATAGTCACCTAGATGAGGGTCTATAATCTCCTCCTCAAATAGTAGCATAGCGTAAGGTATCACTATGTTGAGCAATTGCTAAGTTCTCAAATACCATCACCATCACTCTCCAAAAGATCTTTGCCCATTGAGAATATGCACTCATCCATATGTTCTTGATCATCCAAGTCCAAAACTATATTAACATCACATCAAAAGGCTATAGGTAATCTAGATCTTGTCCATAGAGTAGAAAGTATGGAGAGAAGGATGCTAAGAAAGCTTGCCGACTAAACCAGTAGCCCACGGCCAATGAAGGTAACTTGAGATCCCAATCTCCCAAGTGGCTTCTCTACAAACCATACTTATGTAGTCCTCTCTTCATTGTCTGAATCATTTTCTCTACTAAGCTATCTGCCTTAGGGTAGATAGCTTTCTCAAGAATAGTATGATGATCAATCAAGGCCTTGTTACACAAAATTTGAAACTTCTCCAAGAACTTTGTACCCTGATCAATCAAGACCTCAACTGGTACACCAAAATGACTAAGAACCCGATCCAAGAATAAGTAAGTCATCTCTTCACTAGACTTATCATGAAGTGTCACCAACTCAATCCACTTAAAGACATCTCCACCAGAACCAAAACATATCAATGATGTCTCACAATCAATGGTAAAGGTCTAGCAACATCCAAACTGCAATGGTAACCCAATCTTATGATAAGTAATGGGTATAATTATGTCATAAGAGCATTAACTGAGGCTTTAATACAACCTCAAACCACAAATCTTGAAACAAATTTTTGTACATTGGTCTGTATACCTATAATGACTCTAATCTAGAGTCATTATTGGTATACAGACCAATGTAATCTATTGGTTGATAGGATGGTAATTTCTACACATCCACCCATCTATGTAGTTTCTATGCATATCTTTCTTCTATGCATCATTATAGCTAAAGTATACTCTCCATGTGAAATCTCCACCAAACTAGCCTCAAAAAGGTCTCTACTCTAACTCTAAATCAATGCTCTCTCCATGTCATTGTATCTGTAAGGATGTCAAAAAACTAATGTATCACTAATTAATTCAATCTGAATAATAGGTCCTTTCAAAGCACCCAAATCTTTCATACTAAAGGAAAAACAACCCATGTAGCTCCTCAAGAACCTCAAACTTTCCATCTTTCTCCTTTTGTAAGCTTGGGTCTAATGTTTAGCTCCCAAGTATCCTTTGTAACTGATGTAGGAGTGGAAGTTTCACTTACTGGTTGCTACTTTGGGCCCTTGGGAGCAATAATATCATGTTCCCAACCACTAGAGTCCCCAACCTCAATGCAAAAAACTCTCTTTGCTTTGGCTTCAAGATCCATATGTCCTCTAATTGCATCCCAAGTAGACCAAGAGTGTAACCCAAATAGACCATGCTCACCTAGATGGACCTTGTAACAATATGGAGTTTATCAAGGCTAACAAAATAGTGAATAGGCCGAATTAGCCTAGAATATCCTAGAAGTATCTAGGAAGCTTCTTGAGAAGCTTTCCACTAGCTTAGCTTGCACCCCAAGTAAGTAGTTTCTAGAAGGAAGCTTCTAGAAGCTTCCAACCAGCTTAGCTTGTACGCCAAGTAGACGGCTTCAAGAAGTTGAGAAGCTTCCCGGTTAACTTGGCTTGCACTCCAAGAAAGTGGATCAAGGAAGCTTCTTGAGAAAATTCTCAAGAGCCTTGTATGCTCCTTATAAATACAAGAGCCAAAGCTCATGCTAGGCATTTGAAGTTCTCTCATTCAAGTGTCCTAATGTGAATGTCCATTCTCATATTTCTCTCCTTGGTCTTGGTCTTTTACAGACCCTAAGTAGAGCACTCTCTCTTGTAGCCACATGCTATGTCCCAAGAATATCATGCCCACTAAATCCATCACACCCAACATGTGCATAAATTGTCTTGAAAGACATAGTCACAAAGAAAACAGAATAAATAACCAAAGTTCTACTACAATTAAAAAAGAATATAGTTGAACTATATAATCAAGATTCTCTAGTAATCCTAAAGACAAGAGGACCATGTAGAGATCACAAAGGATGGGAAGACCCATCAAGCCATATAGGGTTGAGACAAAAGATGTAAAATAGGGCTAATGTCCAAGTGGTGATGCCTAATCATCACATCACACATGCTTTGCCAAGCCAAGGTTCACAATCCAAGTCAAAAAATTCATGTCCATAGTCTGACCTAACACTTAATGCCTAGATGTCTCTAACACTACTATAATAATAAAAATACCGGCACAAAAACCCATCACCCATTCCCTCTCATTAGCATTGAGCTCCAATAATTGCTAGAATGGTGAGTGCCAAACAAGTCCAAGACTTCACTCTCAAAAGGCATGGGAGCCTATGAAACTCATAAGTATGGATAAAGCGGCTCTAGGCTATCCAACAAGGTTCACCACCGCCATAGATGACTTATCAACCATTAACACCATCTAAGATTGGCATCCAACATCCAAAATATCATCAATAATAAGGTGGTCTAGTCATTGAATCCCATCATAAGCACATTATAGAACCTCTTTAGGTAAGAGGTAAGAATTTTGTCCACCAAAGACAAAGATGATGAGCCTATGATCCCACTTTGGCTGCATCCAGCAACATAGCAGTCCCATCCAAGAATGGACTTGATGTGTACTCACTACCACCCGTGTACAAGAATCACCCATCAAAGGGACATTCTCCAAAATGTAGGTTGGAGAAATGGATTGAAATGAACTTGGAAATGTCATATTATATATAACATCTCCCAAAAAAAACCAAAATGAGGATCTTGTAGGTCTTGACCTTGGCCAGCATGGATATGTTCCTTACATGGCCATCCAAAAATCACCAAATGAATTAGACCATGTCTCTCTAAATCTTGCTAACTTAGCAAGGAAATGTCAATTGGTAGGATCCTTTGGTAACCTTCACTACATACATCAATAATAACTCAAGTTATCCATAGACCAATTGTACTTGATGTAGAGAGACTTCCTAGCAGTCCCATCTCTCTCCACATACAAGTACCTTTGTATTCATATACTTGCATATAATACCATAACTAGTCAAGTGCTAATCTCACCAAACAACTCCAATAGACATACTCCCTCTATTGGATATTACCAAGCAATGAGTGTCGTATCCAAAGGTGAAAAGTTAATAGAATCCAAAGGCTCATCCTCACATTGGTCTCTTGGTGGTACAAAGGCTTCTTTCCAAGCCTACTGCACCAACTGATCCGTTTGTTGTTGCAATGCCTCCTCAGAATTCCACAATGGAACATCCAAAGTGGATGGAACAATCTCACCTGTACTCCAAATCCAAGTGATCTCCTCTTGTGCTAGGGTATCCTCCATGTGGGCATTCCTCACCACCAATAAGTCACTAGGCCAAGTAATGGAACCACTAAAAATTGAAAGTCATGTTATGGTCCTTGATTATAGTGAGCCAAGACTACTACTACTAAAGCACATTGGTAGGAAACATACCCATCCCTCACCTAACTGCCAATCTAACCTACATGTTATACCCATGGGTTTCAACACTACTCCACCAACTAGCACATCATATGACTATGCTATTATCATAATGGCTTGAGCTCTCACCACCATATAACTATCAATCAAATGTCCAAGCTAAATCTGAAAAATGAGCTCTCCACATGTGATGTACTATGTAGAACCATCCCTATAGATGTTTGGATCTTAAATAGACACCTCTCACATCGGTCTTTTGTAGCTAAAGACCTACAACTACAACCTTTTCCAACATAGATTGCTACATACTAGAGTCTAATAAGACACTCTATGGTGTATAGACCCTCCCTAAAAGTCTCACCAAATCAAAATATCTCACTCTAGTTGTTCAATAAGACACGTCCAAGTGTGAACCAAGTTTGCTCAAAGGCAGGTCTAGTTGGTAACTTCTCTAACCTAGCTATTGTTGCTTGCCATAAACCATTGGTTTTTGAGCATATCCCATGCTCCTCAACCAAGTTAGCTCCACTATCAACCACATTTGCTCTAGAACCAAGAAGCAATCATCCCTACTCTCATAAAATGTGGTAGCCAACCAAACACTAAAGTTGGGTCAACTCCCAATGTAAACATGTCACTAGCTGAGAATAAAGGGAAACATATAATTAATTGAGTTGCCTCTCACATTGTGCTAGACTCAATCTATGTAGTAGCAAGTGGTTTACTAGCATCTAGTCCTTCATGCACTCCATCACCATCTACCATACTTACACTAGGATGTTTAGGAGCCATGGATGTTGTCTATAGTGCCTCAAAGAGTGTGAAATATTGAAGAAGTTTGACTTATCTACCAACCTCTCTTTTTTGTGGGTCCAACTCCATTGATGCTACTCTAGGCTCTAGAACACATACTGCACTTCTGGTCATTATGGCAAATGCATTTACTTGTGGTGAACTACACATAATTCCAAGACATCTCCATCACCAACATAAGAGGTGGAAGCCTTAGCACCCAAATTTGACCTCCTTTGAGCTATGGCCATGCTAGCCAATTTCTACTCTAATTGCTCAATCCAAGTAGTCATGGCTATATCAGAAGCAAGGGTAGGTATTGCACTCCTACCAGGTTTGGGTCCTCTACCATCTTGTCTTCCATGACCAAGAGCTCTTGTACCACCTACCATAGTAGCCTTACCACTCCATAACTCTGAGTGAAGTCAAAGCATGGATTAGTAGTGTGACCAAATTTGTGGCAGTGGTCAAACTATTTTTGTACTAGTTGTGATTAGTCGATATCGAGCACCACTACTTATCAACCCACTATGTACTATAGCAATATCTCCTCTAGAATCCCTAAAAAACTCTATTGTGACAATGTAACTCAAACCATAACCATAACCACCAAAAATACCCCACCAAGGATCACCACCAATTGCCAACACCAAGTGTCACCACCAATTGAACATCACTTACTAATGTAGCTTTAACTATGACAACTACACTAGGAGAAATGGTGACCTATAACTTGCCATCACAACATGCATTCTCATGGTCTATAGTTCATCACTTTTTGCTTCACCAAAGAGAAACATAGGTAGAATGATTCATCATCATTCTAGCCTCACAATAGAGAGTACACTAAAGTACCAATGCTCTAAAGTCAAGGCATCTCACCCAAACATGGTGCATAATAGGAAGTAGAGAATGGAGGAGGTCCAATCACAAGAAGTCTAAACCCTCCATTTCATAAATCAATTATGGACTAACTCTATCACCATTTGGCATTTGATATAATAGAAGTGTCTATCTACTCCTAAGCTACCAAGATCACCAAGGATGGGATCAAATTGCCTCTCTAAGCCAAAGCTACATGTGTATATGTATTAGTTGACTAGAAACTAGGATGACAAGTGAAGGTGGATTAGTTCACTAGGTCACCTATCT
This sequence comes from Lunularia cruciata, assembly GCA_948567375.1. NCBI lineage: Eukaryota > Viridiplantae > Streptophyta > Marchantiopsida > Lunulariales > Lunulariaceae > Lunularia > Lunularia cruciata. The sequence continues at coordinate 57,351,243 of OX419762.1, read as the reverse complement.
AGGAACCAAAGATCTGGGTTCCAAATCCTATTGCGTATAATCTAGAAGGTTGGGCAGATTTTACCAAAAAATGACCAAAAGCTTACCTAAATTGGCTAGCCTCACACCAGCAAGCTAACCTTTCTAGACCCCTTTAGCCTTATACCTTGAATGTCAAATGTGGCCTTTCTTCTTGCCAATATGAACCCAATCTCAATCTGGCCAAGTTTCACCAACTTGAGCACTAGTTATGGCAATTTGATAAACCTCCAAGTATGGACAACCTCCGCCAACTTGACCTCCAAATCTTGACAACCTCTATTAATCTGATGCACCTCCTTTAAAATTGGTTGATTTTCAAATCCTTTGTTAGCTTTCACTTGGGCCAAATTGAGAGGATAAGGATCTCCAAATCCCTAATTTAAGGAGGGAGGTTCCCAAATCTACCTCCAATTTTTCACTTCAGGCTCAATTTTCACCAAATCAACCTTGATTTCACCTCCTTCAGCTCAAATCAAACACCCACTATCTCATTTGACTCAATTCTCAAAAATTTTGCCTTTTGCACATTATATGCTCAACTACCAAATTTGCATCAACTCAAATAGTGCTTTCACACACAATTACTCTCAAGGAAATCTAGGATAATGATCAAATTTATCAATAGCTGAGCTTGGAGATACCACCAACATCCTTAGTTCTTGCACCTGATTTGCCCTTGACTATCATTTCTCTAATGTAATCAGTTCATACTTCCACTCAAATCACACTCAAATCAAATTTGTATTTTATTCTTCATTCAACAATTTGCCAATAATTGGGCATTGATTACAATGAAGCCACATCCACTCTAGCTAAGAGAGACTCCATCTGATGCTCATTCGTCTCTATCTACCATAGCCAAGAATTCAAAGGCTCATATCAAGGAAGTGTTCTGTTTGGAGCTGCACTTTGAAAGTATACCCCTCTTCTCAACCTAGGTCTATAGCCCTAACGACACCACTAATGGCACATATATTGATGCAAATGGTGTAAATGAACGTGGGTCCTACCATGTGATCAATAGCCATAACATGAAATCCAGCCGCTAACAAGTACTCCATGAACAATTACAAAATTAATTATGACTCCCGATACTACTACTCCAACATCCAAGAAAACGGTTCTCTTGTAGTAGTAAGTCTTGCTATAAAATTGTGCTTTTCTTATCCCATTAGTAATAGTCAAAGTAGATGTGGAAACAAAAACAAGATTTCTCTTTTATACATTCATATGGATATATTCTTCAGTGAACTTCATTTCTCAAACTTAAACTATCAAGAATATGACTTCTTCTACTCTATCATATTATTATAAAGAGAAACTACATCTTGATTACCAACTCAGCTAAATGACTTGCATATCTTTGTTATGGCAATCTTTGAGCTGTATACTCACAAGAATTCACCAAAGAAAAATTCCTAATCTCCTTAAGAATATAAACACAATCTTACTAGAGATTTTAAGGAGCTTATCTAGTGCAAGACCCACATATTTTGGCATCTTTAGCCAAGTAGCTAAAGGATATAGAATTTTGGATTTGAAGCTAACAAGGGAAAGTTTTAAACACTTGCTTTTGGTATTTTTGGATATATTTTGAGTAAAAGATTCAGATCAAGAATCATTTGAAGGATTGATTTGTCAATTAGAGGTTAAGCAAAAGAGCTAGATAATGTAAAGTCTAGGTAAAAGCTATAACAGATCCTCATATTGAATAAAAAAAATTTAACATACAGAAGCTACAAGCTGAAGTTGAATTATGAGCAAACAACTTAGATTGTGAATGGTTTCCTTTTGTAGAAGATTCCCACTGGTATAGGAAACTTATCAAGTTTATGTGATATTTTGTTAGTAGGTTTAGGGATTAAAGAACACTTGTGCAAAACTAACTATGTTCACAAGTCAAACATGTTTTTCCTCTTGTAATGGATTTTGATTCCAAAATCACTAAGTTTTGTTTACAATTTATACTCTTAATCATTATATTTGTTGGGAGCCAAACTTCATAAACCACATCATTTAAGTAAATATAATTTATGTAAATTGCTAATTTATAATTTTTTATTCAAAATTTTGGTTCAAGTCTCTAGAAGATATGGATTTATTACGTGTTGTTTGCAAATTTGAAGTATGTATATGTGGATTATTATCTAAATTATTTGTATGAACTGAGTTTGTGATTTTTTAACCACTTGAAGCTTGTAGTTTTAAATATGATACAACTCCCAAAAGAATTAACTAAAATTTAATGCATGCTTCATTGTTGAATAATAGCAAATTTTTGCAAGATTTTCTACTTCACAAATAAATAAATAAAGAATAAATAACATAGATAAATGATAATAATTTGGATATTTTCCATGATCAATTATCCAGTAGTAGATGGAAAATATACATACATACATATTTATTTATTTATTTATTTATTAGATGCTTCTTGTCAAAAATTGCCCATACTATCACAAAAAGAACTACTATATCTTAAATTGGAAATATTTAACTCAAATTTTTATTGTAAATTACAATTTCCAAAATTTTGATAGAGGTATGTACATCCTAAACTTTTGCCAAAGTTGAGGTAGTGTATTCTTAAAGATAATTTGAGCAGATCTTGATGCTTGTTCAAAGCCTCTACATCCTTAGTTGCAAGTTGTTAGGGACTTATACTCCAAAATGATTGAGAATAAAGGGCTTGAAAGCCAAGAATTACTCATACAAAGTCTTCATCCTCTTTTAGGCATTGAATTCAAACGGTGCTTGGAGGCTTTCTAAGTTATTTATTAAATTTTGATGTTTGATGGATTCTTTGGTGGTTTGCATATTTATTTTTTTGGTACATAATATTTATAACTTTGAGCAATTTGGATTTTTGTGTTATCCTTGGTAGCTTTGCATGTATGTGCTTTTGGCATATAATTGCAATCTCCTTGGGCAATGCCTAGGCAACTAAACATCTTAATTTAAAGGTGAGGTTATACTAGCTCCATCAAGAATAATTATGTCCAATACCGAGCTATTAGTATCTATGTATGATTATATGCCTTACCATGGTCTATAGATATTTTTTGTCTTTCTACAATAGGTACATTAATCTATGCTTGAAAATGTATGGTTAATTATCTTTTTTATCATGCCTTCTCACTATTCAAGTTTTATAGGTTCTACCAAATGATCTTCCTTAAATTTAATCCTATATGCTCTTGTTGTACAAGATAGAAACCAATAACTCTACAATCAATAGCTTATTGCTTGGGGCAATCAATTATAAGGCATTTAGAAAAAAATTAGCCAAATGGGATTATAAGAAAAAATTTAATAATTAAAATATTATTTTAAATAATATATATAATTAATGTAGTATATATGTATATAAAGATTGGTGGTGTGTGAAATAAAGCTTGTTAATGTGGCATATTTCATCACCATCTCACACTCTTGCAACTTATAAGCTTTGATCATTTGACTTAGTAAAGATGAATTTTATATTTATATATATGCAAGTTAGAATTTTCTAGCAAGAAAAGCAGTTTTAACCTCATATATTCCTAGTAGGTACCATTTTAGTCTGCACAAGTTGATCTAACCATTGATCACTCTAGTTAGCAAGAATTGTTCTAACCTATTGATTGTTAGGCATATCAACAACCATGATATTAGTGAAACATTTGTAATATTTGTTAGATTTAACCTTATTGACTTAGTTCTATTCATATGGACTTTAAGTGAACTATTAACAAAGATCTTCAAGTCATTTGTTTGAAAATCTTGAACTTTTTTAAATAAGAAAAAGAGGTTTGTTTCTATTTGAGAAAATAAACAATAGAATTTGGACTTGTTATCATATTCCATAAACACTACATTAGCATCATCCTTAATCAAAACTCTACCAAATATAAAAAAAAATCTGGTATAAGTTTATGTTTATTAAATATATGTTTCTTCATAAAGCCTAGGGTTAAGTCTACACGCCTTTAGTTTAAGTACATGGTTATGGACCTACAAATGGTTTATCTATTGGAATTGTAAATGTCTTAAAAAAGTTCCCTTCTTTGTCTTCTTTAGAGTGGCTTGAACAATACATTGCTATGTATCTATTTTGGCCATTATAATATCTAAATGCTCCATCATAGCAATATTCCTTGGGACTCAATAGTTGAAAGTATCTTCTAGATTTGATAAGATACATTTTTCTTTACCTCAACCTATGGATTGATTAGAGTTGTATTTGTACCATAATCACTCAATTTTGAATAAATGTGTATCTTCCGATCATCAGAATATTGGTACATGTCTTTCAACATGGAGTTTATGTATTTCTGGTTATCATATCTTTTCTATCTCAACTTTTAAAACGTATGTTCAGATTCTTATTAAAAAGTTGTTCATAGTTCTTTGGATGAAGCAAAATATAATTCTACTAGATTCCCTCATATTCTCCTTGTTCAACTATCAAAACTAACTTTGTTCTTATTTCCTCAAAGATGACTTGAGAAATAGAGATCATACTTATTGCAATTTAACAAAAGTATGATAATGTGAAACAAATACGTGTTTTGCATTGTGGAATAATCTATTTTTGAAGGAAACACAATATCCTTATTATTCTTAATTGCAAGTGGAATATAAAAAAGTCAAAAGGCTAAAAAGTGTTACCATTTCAATATCAATATATCATTTATTCCTCTTCTAAGTTGACCATATAGATATTGAATACAATTTCAAAATACACATATTGCTCTTAATTTAGCCAAAGAAAGAAGGTATCTCAAACAAGGTGCAATTTTCCTAGTTTATATTCTAGCTTTGTGTTTGATAATTTGAGTTTCTTCTTCCCAATAATGATATATATTCTTCATATGCTCTAATTGAATTATTCACAACATCTACTCACAAGTTTGTACAAACAATAATACCACCAAATCTTGGAAGCATGCAACATTTATAGTTATTTAAGTTTAAAGAAAAATGTATATTTTTTAGAAAAAAATATATCTTTTTTAACAAAAATTATCTTTCTTGATGTAAAGAGAGATGTGTAGAAATCATCTACAAATATATCTCCATCTTTGGTTTCATACAGTTGTGAAATTGGTTGAATGATTCTTTTAAGTATTTTTTAGATATTATCCATGATTTTTTAGGATCAAGAGATTAGTTCCATGGTTTGCTCAAGTATGAACTAGATCTTCTCGTGAAAAGAAGATATGAATGCTTGCAAGGATCTAGAGAGGAGGTCAATGATTTGTTCAAGATGAAAGGATTGAGTGTGTGCTTTGTTCAGGTAATTACTTTGTACTCCACATGAAGAGAAGAATGTTTGCAGGGATCAAGAGACAAGTTCAATGATTTGTTCAAGATGAAGGGATTTAGTCCATGGTTTGTTCAAGTATTACTTGGAATCCATGTGAAAAAAAGAGAATAATGTTTGCAAGTGTTCAAAGACAAGGTTCATGGTTTATTCAACATCAAAGGGATTGAGTACATTTAAGTAATCCTACTAATGTACATGAAAAGGAAACAAGAATCTGAAGATCAAGCTTCTTCTTTTCTAGGACACAATCATGGATTATGTCCATGATTGTTAAGAAGCAACCTTCTCATTCTCACCTTACCACACTTGAAATCCTTTCCTTCCAATATCATAGCATCATTCACCATTTTGATGGTGAATGATGCTATGATATTGGAAATACGAGGATAGAAGCCATTCAAGGAAGGGGGGATTTAGAACTCGTTAAATGCATATGAAATGTAGATGAAATGAAAGCAGAACTAACTATAATATATATATATATAGAGGAGATGAAATCTAATTCATACAAAGCATGTGATATCAAGCAAAAAACATATATAACTACAAATAGAGAACATGTGAACCAATGTGTATTGAGAAGACAAAGAGTCAAGTAATACCAAGAAATCTATGTGAAGATGCTATGATATGTGCATAGTAGTAATATATGAGTCTGCAACAAAAGCTTGTTTGCATGTTAGATCCTTGAATATCACTAACATTATAGGAGTATAGAAGTAAGTGTAGTTGTATAACCTTGATGTTTAACAAATGCATACACATCAAATAAGATTGAATAAAATCTAGTAAACTATTGGTTGAATCAATATTGCAATAATTCAAAAGTGCAAAATCATGATATTAAATATATGAAAGAAGTCAATGGATTAAATCAAAGATCACTCAAAGGAATAAGATTCCTATATATTCAAACTATCTAGATGATAGGGTTGATGTATCCAAATGATGATTGAATATGTAAACTCTCTTCTAACATTATTTATTGTAAATTTTATGGTTTAGGTATTTACTTCACCCGCTTAGAACTCTGATCTTACATAAATTCAATAAAGTCTAACGTTATAATATCTTAACAATCTCTATATTATTTTGGTCTCTTTTTCACAAGAGCTTTGTATAATATTTGTGGTTTTTATAAGTATTTCAGTCCTTGCATAAGGAACTTGTCTGTCTAATATTTCGTAATTTACATTGTAATGACAACATCAACAACCCCGCAGAAACATCAATGGAAGGAGCATTATGAGATTGATTGACAATTTGACTTGTATATTACATTGATAATGAGTATTATAAAAGTATTGTATTACAATACTTTTGCCATTATCTCCCTCTTGTCTATTACATCGTGAATGTACAATACAATGGCCAATTTAAGAATTTTAACTCTTCGATCTTCCCAAAAGATTCCGTATGCATAAGTTCTCTAAATACTGGAAATCCATAAGGACCTTTATGGTCTGAAGAACAGTAAAGTTCGTGTTTTGAGTTTCAATTTAGGGTTTAGGATTTATGGTAAGAAGCTATGATATCCCTAATATGGAGTATCAAGGACTATGCAACAATAAGAGTCTAATGTAACAATGATATTAATATGAAAGCGGGCATGTGAGAGCCAATCCCAAAAGAATATGTAGCGAATAACTATAAAATCCTATATCTGCGATAACAATAAATCGACTCTCTAAAATATCATATTACAGGTTATCTTTATCTGCAAGAGTGTCTTTACTTTGTTATAATTAAGTGTTCCATTATAAATTAAAACTAAAATTCACTAATTAATTAAACACTAAACTAAAATCAACAAGTAATAGTTCAGTGCATAACATGTAGTACCGAAATTGAGTATCGGGTGTTCGTACACCATACATTCGCGTAAATCACGAGTTGACAATTCTGTCTCACCTTCGTAGATTTGTCTTCGTTCGGGTAAACACAAGAAACGTACAACAGGTAAATTGGTATCAGCTCTACCTACAAGGTACCATGCACCCCAAGGGTGGGATGTGTCGTTCCACATGACTGCCTCAATGAGTAACTTCTAAGAGTCTAAGATAGATTTATCTACCTTACTGATGGCAATAACTACAGGTGCTAGCCGTGCCAAGTTGTTAGATAACAATCTAGTCTTTGCTTATGTACTCCCTCAGAGAATCAGTCTCGTTTGTTTGTCCTCGAGTAGGGCTTGAGACATTGGCGGCACATTTTATCGGTCAATTAAGGTGGTGAAACTCTTGGACCGGTACAGAAGAAAAACTTGTGAAAATATAAACATATTCACAAATCGTTTTCTATTACGCCCCAAGTCCACAAGGAAATGTGAGGTCCCTGCGACTCCTACTTTCAGTCAGTAAATGAACCTGCAACACGAATGGTCTTAAAGAACTTTCCATGCTTGAACATTGTAAGAATACCAGGAAGCTACTTTAGGAGAACGGATTCTAGTACTCAAGATCAACTAGCAATAACATCTTGTTTCATTTGAGGAACGAAGAAACTCCAGTACAACTGAGACAGTACTACAGATTTCTACAGACGATGAGTCAATCATCCAGGTAGAGGTAACGTAAACAAGTTCCATCCAAACTTAACCATTGACGCAAGAAAAGAAGCAACCTCAAATCTGATATATCAGATTCCGCGCCTGTAAAGTGTAGAAGTAATTAGCATATGACCAAAACATTCTGCGATTCTTGACACGGAAGTGTGACCTTGCAGAAACGCAGGCTCAAATTCCAGCCGTTGAAAGTCACCACAAAGAGGTCAAATCTGCTCCTCCACATCCTCGCACGCAATTATGACTAAATAACCTACAGTATATGACTACATTTTGTAGTGTAACCGCAATTATCACTACGTGTACGCATACACAGCTTTTGAACCGGACCTCAGCTGGAACCCACAGCCCAAGTCCTTTCCGTAAACTATCCAGCCCAGCGGATCCAAAAGAAACTGAACTAAGAAACTCTGACACACAATATGGAGAAACTTATTTGGCAAATGAACCGAAGGGACATCCCACAATTACTCGCAGATAAGCTTCATTTACCTACAGAATTTACTGAACCCCAAAACGTACCAACACTAAAGACGGGATTGGCTTGACCATCCTAACACATAATGCCAAATGACTACAACCTGCAAAGAAGAGGAGGATAAGTGGCACAGCATTCATATAAGCAGGCATGCAGTTTCTACCCTGTCTACATAGATTGAACTCAAAATGCTGAGTTATGATCAAGGAAAATAAATATATTAGAGCCAGGTGTTACTCCTGTTCTGAATACTAGCGTGATTCTGGAGACTGTCTGGCCTAGGATTCTGAGAGGCACTTACGATTTCATCCGGAATACACTTTCTGTACGGACTTCCCAATTACAGGTGAGAACTTCTTTGTAGGCTGATCATTTGGAAGGTCCCATCAGAAAAAACAAACCCAAAATAAACTTTCGAAATCCTCCATGATTTGTCGAAGTGATCGGCCAATTGACTATAGAGACCTTGCAGCTACTGGGAAATACACGGGTTCGGTGATTGTGAAATTGGATATGTAAGGAAACATCCTCAACAGGCCCAGCTTTATCAGGCCTACACATGCCAACAATGCTCTCCGTAACCACTGGGGACAATGTACAATGCTCTCCATAACCGCCTGGGACAATGTACATGTTCACCTCTGTAAAAGAGCCAGGCCTACAACATATGCTCCCTTTTCTATCATCAATTCTCTCATGGCCCATTACTAGAGCAAACAATAGGCGGTTACTTACCCCTGCCAACTATTACATGGACACAAAATCAATAGGCGGCTTGTTCACAGACGTTCATCCATTGCACCAAGCATGACAACCAAAATCTTCAAGCCAGGTATCTGAACATGTTGGGATTGTCCTTGTCGCGCTCCAAGTACTCTCGTGCAATAAGGTCTTCAATACGTTTCTTGATAACCTTAAAGTCAGGCTGTTCACCACAGGCAAGAAGTCTACTCGTTAGACATACTTTACTTCGAAATAGTTCCAGGCACCATTACATATACAGAGACCAATAAGACCTTAACATTCCGCATCTAGCATTATACAACGAGCAGAAAGCTCACATCTTTTGTAGACAAGGATAACATGTACTGCAAAGCTTCTCCTAAGAACTGTGAAAGGATTAGATGCGGCGACGAAAAAGAACGGAAAGTAAAAGCTGGAGGTGTCTACAGATGCAAGAGGCAAAGTATGAAGCTTAGTCTTGGACCAATAATACAGAGGTGCTTCGACCTGCAGTTTCCTGGCTAGAATATCGTAAGGAAACTTAAATGTCCCATTTCCGTATCCTTCTATTTCTTGAGAGGAATTTAAATACCTTGGCGGTCCTATAAAGCAGAATCTTGTTATTTAGCTTAGCCTACTGAGATAATCCAAACCTCATATGCGTAGTCCAAGAAGATATTGAGCAGAATCTTGTTATCTAGCTCCAACTAGTGATAATCCGAACCTCATATGCGTAGTTTATGAAGACATTATGCTGGCCTGTGTCTTACTAAGGAGTACTCTAACCAGTGTATGGACTTGTATACCTTAGCTCTCCTACTAAGCAGGCCCTTGTTATCTAGCTCCGTATGCTGAGATAATCCGAACCTCAGATGTGCAGTTAGTGAAGACATTAATGCTCGGCTGTCTCTCTAAGTAAGGGTGGTTATCTACCTCGTCTTGACTGTGCTAATAAGCAGATAATTGTTATCTACTGTAAGGAATTTTAATATCTTGGCTGTCCAACTCAACAGGCCCTTGTTCTCTACCTTCGCTTACTAAGATAATCCAAACCTCAAATGTGCAGTTTGTGAAGACATTAATGCTTGGTTGTCCTACTAAGAGTTCTTTTCAAGCTCTACTCAGCTGCCCTAACAAGCAGATGCCTGTTATCTAGCTCCGCCTAATAGAATTTACTTCCTTTGTATGAATTAATGCGAAGTATTAGAATCAAGTACTGTACCTTGAACATCCTTCCAAGCTGCTCAACACATTCAAGAACTAGCTGTTGATGCGGCAAAACCTTGCGACTTTTCATTATCCGAACGATTGATGCATCAATTGCATATCGCCTATCCTTGTCCACATCCTCGATGACTTTTTTCTTCTCATCCATTGGGGGAAGTGGGATCTGTTGAGAAACAAGCAGAACAAAGCTACAAAGTCAGAAAAGGCTGATTTTTTCTCATTACATTTTCTAGATAATAATCATTTCTGTTTTGCAAAGTCAGCAACGAAATTTACGTAATCAACTTAAGATAATAATGTAAAATTACCAACATAATACTTATTGATACATATCAAGATTGTTACGGAGAAAGATATAGAAGATAAAGATCTCATCCTTAGCAAAAACGCTAGCACTTTACTGGAGTAAAGCGAAGTACATGAAATATCCTAAAATCGATCGATAAGACACAACATCTTCAATAAGCTCATCCTTCAAGCATTGGAAAGTACACAGCATTGAGTATTGCAATTTAAGGTATTGACGGGACTGAGAATTAAAAATTGATGTGGTGGAACTGTGGCATTAATTATCTATACCAGACTGGGTTAGAATCTTGTTTATGTATACTTTGTGAGGAATTGAAAGAACACTTTCATAGACGAAAAACTCAGCTCAAAAACCAGGAATCAAAATCAATCCCATTGAGCTCAAACATTTGATCAATCCCTACATTTGAAAACTGACTAACAATTGACAATAGCGAGGGCTACTTGGATATAAATGTCTTGTCATCGTAATGAAACCAGTAAATTGTGATAAATAATCAATATGGCCGAACACAGGAATATCAAAAGCAATAGGAGGTAAGAATTATCCACATACATATTTGCATGAACATGGACAACGATTCGCATGTTGTACATTACGGGGTGTATGTTGAAGGAAGAAAAGGAGGACGGGAGAGGAAATGATGAAGAAAAACGAAAGAAATTAGGGACGTGTCACGAGGATATGGAAATATGAGGACAGAAGCCGTTCGAGGCACAGGAGATACAGAACTCATTAAATGCATATGAAGTGCAGATGAAATGGCCATAAAATGAAAGCAGAACTGACTAAGAAAGACAACCAAGATATGCTCAGTTCAAGAATAGTGATAAATCCCTAAAGTAGATTAAGTGAACTTGACAAAACGAATGCAACCTAAAGCAAAGGCAAAATAGCAACATATCGAGAACAACATATAGAAAGAACTAGTGAGCAACGTGTATTCAGTAACAGCTATGCAACATAAGTCGAGAAATATCATACATTGGGTAATCGAACACCTACAAGCAATGCTGTAACTCAGTGTAAGCTAAAGTCTGGAGTCGGGCAAGAACCTCTATACGCTCTGGATATAGGTAGATGAGAGCAGAAGCCGTTCTAGGAACGGGTGATCCAGAGGATACGCTCTGGATAGTGGAGGAACAAAGAAATGACCCCACATGCTATCAATGGTGCAACGTTGGTATAGACTTTAGAACGAGTGGGGCACGGGGAAACACGGACGAAGAAATGAACGCTGTACAGTTTTATACCGGGAGGAATGGAAAAGCAACCAGGGAAGGGAAATTTTTCACGTGTTTTCCAGAGCATGTGTAACAGCCTATTACTTCTTACCTCATCTTGCATTTCAACATTTATTAGGGAAAAATGTTGAAAAATGTTGCATTTCAACTTCTTTATGCTTCTTTTGCCAGCAGGTAAACAAACAAACACCTAACAAGTCACTTACTGAGAGGCTATCGATACCCGTCTGCAGGGAAGCAAATGGAAAGAAACTAACGCCTTAAAAGATTTTGTGAACGAGAGGCCATCATTACAAGTCAGTGTCTGATAATGAAGGCTGGTGCGGTTCTCCACGTTTAGTCAAAGATTAGAGTTGTGTACAATATCAGAAAAGTTATGATTCCAGTAGTTTTTACCATGATTCCTGTGTTTATATCGGGGTATCACTTCAACAAGCATATATAACTTAAGAATAATTGACCGAGACCACACTGAAATAATGGTGAGTGCGAGAACATTACCTTGATACGCCTCATTTTGTCTGTGAATTTAGTATTGAACTCGAAAGAGTCGTTGGGACTGACTGACTTTGTGTTTGGATCCTTGTTCAAAATCTTGTGTTTAGCACATGATAAAGAATGTAGCAATCTAACAATGTCCTCGTCTGTGAGATTCAACTGCCCCTTGATATCCGCATAGCTAAGTCTCTCGGCTGCATTAAAAAGAAGAAGCACTGCAGCCTGCAATAAGAAGAACCACGTCAGTCTTGAACATCTTCTAGAAGTTCTCCACAAAAAATACTTGGAATTAGGTTCTTGCTTACAACATCATTACTATTTGAGTAAGGCCGCAACATTTTCTGCTTGTAACTTGCTCCATGAAAGGACATAAAATGCAACAAAATCTTGCAAAGCTAGTTCGGAAGCCATTGACCTGATAGGTGGTAACAATAAGCTCGATCGGCTTAGGCTCAAACTTTCCGTTGATGTTACAAGTTCCCAAAGAGTATATCCAAGTAAGCTTACGGTGCTTCGTTTTCGTTTGGTAGAATTCTTTGAAAACTTCAACACACTTAACCTGCCAGAGCAACAGTACAACCATAAAGTATAGCCAAGAAGATGGGCAGTAAAGGTAGAGAGGACAGTATATAACATAGAAAGGTACTGCAACGAGCAAGAGACTCCCACGAATCTTTACAGTTTTGGCAATAGTTTGTAAATATGCAGTACTTATTTCCTATATTGAGTAATTGAATCCAGAACCCGTTGTAAACAACCCAGTCCTAATCCCACGTCTGACCGGACTTGACTCTGACATCTAGCAGTAACGTAGTAAAAATCTTCATGACTTGGTACTTATTTCCTAGATATTTGCTTCCTATACTTCCTATATTCTTCAGGTTCTAAGTGAATTTCCTGGTTACTTGATCACAAGCCTGAGAAATTGCCCCTACGTTCTTTTACAAAACCTTCATTCAGTACGCATTCAACGTTCCAATCATAGAACTCATCCATCAATTTCTATGATTGGAACGTTGTGGTGTGCGTTGCGGAATCAAAAAACCAAAGAAGACGTCTGCAAACGTAATGCTGCGTATTGCCCGACCAAGGAAAAGCAAAGAAGTATAGACCTGCACAAGGGTTTTGTAAATACTTCACGACTACACACACTACGAGTCTTCCACTGATATTTACCATTTCGGCCGGTAAGGCCAGATCTGAGGACTTATAACTGGGCCAAAAGCCAGTGGTGAGCACAGTCACTGTTAGGTCAATTCCTGGATTCGACGTCGAGTTCTCACTCAAATACTCTTCAAAAGACGATTGATTTTCCCTTGCAAGAGTAAGGTCCGTTACCTGCCACACCCAGAAAACGCATACGAATATCAAGAATCGTGGTGAAAGAATCAGGGTATCTAACTTAAGACCTGCACTATCAACCAATAGGGAACTGCCGGACACGCTCAACCAGAGGGTGATGTAAACGTCCATCACATTGGGTAGTGAATACAAAACCTGTTACTAGAACATGATTCGTACCCACGTCAACATGGATAACCAAGCACATTGTAGATCTGGTCGCATGTCTTGAGTGTATGAATATGGAACACTCTCGTAAAACACATTCCTTACCCGTATCTACATGGGCAACCAAGCACGAGGTATATGTGGTCGCACACAGGTCGAGAAACAAAAAGCAGAGAAGACGGTAAGCATACATCGTAAAAGTGAAGCAGTTGGTAGACTTCGAAGGAAACACTTAATCTTGAAGCAATCGAGATAAGGGGGCTACAAAGGGCTCAAAAAACTAGGCCACAAAAACTGCGTTAGGCAGCGACACTGTTACATCCATCTCCTGACCAGTAGGAGGAACCTTCAAGGAGAATTGCACCAGTTGTCAGCTTACGGGCTCCAAGCGGAGGAAAATTCCTCTGCTCTTATCCTGGTCCTTAAAGAAAATACTTTCCAGTTACCGTAATAAAAGCGTTTGACTGCTTCTAGTCTCCAGACTGTACACTCCTCAATAACCCTACAAGCTTAGCCAATAGCTATCCAAACTACGAGATGGCTGATCAGAAACTGGTAAACAACCGTATACCATAAGGTGACTCCATCTAGTCCTACATGCACGGACTAGACGATCCTCTGAGATCAAACCCCACACCAAACTATCTAATCCCCGTGTTTCATACCTTCAGTGGAACGCTTATTCCACAATATCTACCTATGGATTTCTGGGTATCATGCTCGACTGAAAATAGCAACCAGTAAAAAAAATTTAGACAACTTACGTTACATTACGATATTGGTAGATGAGAGCAGAAGCCGTTCTAGGAACGGGTGATCCAGAACTCATTAAGTACATATGAATGGTAACCAAGATGAATGCGATAAATGCGAATGCAAGAATAGTGATAAATCCCTAAAATAGAATGCATCGAATGTAACCTGAAGCAAAGGCATATTGGTATACGAGAACAGAAGCCAGGTTCTGGGAACAGTTCTGGGAACAGGTTATCCAGAACTCATTTAAGTGTAAATGATCGGTAAGCAAAATGTACTAGATTCACAGTGCTAGTATAGTGAGAAATCCACAATGTAGAATGCATCGAATGTAACCTGAAGCAAAGGCATAATTGCAACAAATTGACAATAACATATGGCTAACAGACTAGTAAACCATCATGAAATCGAGAACTCTATGCAAACGACTGCGAGAAATAGGTAACACTATGTAAAAGACTGTCAGTAAGCAGTGCGTGTACAATAAAAATAAAAAACGTGGGCTGTAGTCTGGTAGGAACACTGTATACACCAGAGGTCCTATGAATCAGGCAAAGAGCGAAGGATAAATAATAAGGCAAAGGCATATCAACATATATCTAAAGAACTAGTAAACAATGTGTACTTGATAACACCTATGCAACAGAATTCGAGAAACATAAAACATTGTGCAATAGACCACCAATAAGCAATCACAAGAACGATGAAAATAAACTGTAGTCTGGAGTCGGGTAGGAACACTGGAGACCGAAAGTCAGGTATGAACTATGAAGCAGGCAAAGAGCGAGTGAAAAATATTAGGGAGGGAAATAGCTGAGGAAGAGAGGAGTAGAGCAATGCGGGAGCGGAGTGGATGGTGTTCTTGCTGAGACATATCGAAATGTAACAGTGTATCGAGAGCAAAGCGAATGAGGACTGGATATAGCGAAATGAGGACAGAAGCCATTCATAAAACGGGAGATCCAGAACTCATTGAATGCAAATGCTGCACACGTATGTAACGTAAACAAGATAATGAACATCTTATCGAATTGAAGCATAAGTAAATGTAACCTGGAAGCAATATAATAGCAACACTTATATCCTAGTTGCATGCATCAAATAAACATGAACAGGACACCTGCATATATAGAGAAAAAAACATCATCGAATGAAGGCCTAGGTAAAGGTCACTTGGAAACAATTTGATAGCAACACCTAAATCTGAGATGCATGCATTGCAGAAGCGGAGACAGAACACCCACATAAGTAGAGAAATAAAATTAACAGGAAGAAACAGCAACTTAACGAGCCAAATTAAAAAGATTGGAAAATAGGAGTCCAGAGACAAGTAGAAGTCTGGAAATCGCAAGTCAAGGAAAATCTGAGAGTCAGGAAACGAAATTCGTGGAAGATGTATGAGTCAGAGCACCAGAACTATGACATCGCTGAGAGGAAAGGGAAGACGAGCAAAGCGTCAGAGGACTGGATATAGGTTATCGCAGCAAGCGCTATGGACGCCTGAGTCCTGATAAACTAACCAACTGAAGGAAGCAGAAGGCGACCATAGTAAGCCTCCACAAAAACACATGCGACTTAATCAGTGCCTCGCGCAGTGCCGAAGTAACTGAGCAAGTGTCAGTACCCCTCATACCTGCTCCAAAACTCAGTGCCAAGGCAAACTTGGTTGCTGGATATAAAGAGATGAGGACAGATGCTGTTCGAGGAAGGGGGATCCAGAACTCATTAAATGCAAATGAGATGCAAGATATATAAAATATACAGGATATGTAAGATAAGCAATATGGCAGACCTTTTTCGAACTATAGCAGAAATAAACCTAAACTGGAAAACATGTGAAGAGTAAACCCTATATACCAATAACCTGCATTTGCACAGCGGAAACAGAACAAATCATGCCAGTAGAGAATGGTTGCAAAAATGCCAGAATGCCAGAAACTCAGTTGCTGGATAGAGTACATAGGTATATGAGAGCAGAAGCCGTTCTGGGAACGTTCTGGATAGAGTATGGACAAAGAGGACTGGATATAGAGAAATGAGGACAGAGGCCGTTCATCAAACGGGGGATCCAGAACTCATTGAATGCAAATGCTGTGCACGATATGTAATGTAAACAAGATAAAGAACATCTGGTCGAATTAAAGCATAAGTAATTGTAACCTGGAAGCAATGGGAAAGTAACACCTATATCCTAGTTGCATGCATCGTATAAACAGAAACAGGACACCTGCAGAGAAAAAACATCATCGAATGAAAGGCAAAGTAAATGTCACTTGGAAACAATTTAATAGCAACACGCATATCTGAGATGCATCCATCAACAAAGCGGATACAGAACTCCCACAGAAGTAGAGGGATAATACAACAAGAAGAAATGGTACCTAAACTAGCCAAAATTAAAAAGATTGAGATAAACAGGAGTCAAGAGACAAGTAGAAGTCTGGAAATTGCAATTCAAGGAAGATCTGAGAGTCGGGAAACGAAAATCGTGGAAGGTGTCTGCGTCAGAGCACCCGAGGTATGAAATCGCTCAGAGAACAAGGGAAGGCGAGCAAAGCATCGTAGGACTGGATATAGGTATATGAGAACAGAAGCCATTCTGGGAAAGAGTGATCCAGAACGCATGAAATGCAAATGATCGGTAACCAAGATGTACTTTATGCACAATGCTAGAATAGTGATAAATCCCTAAAGTAGAATGCATCGAATGTAACCTGAAGCCAAGGCATAATTGCAACAAATTGAGAATAACATATATCTAAAGGACTAGTAAACAACTTGAAATCGATAACAGCTATGCAAAAAATGCGAGAAATATAAAACGTTATGTAATTGACCACCAGTAAGCAGTGCGTGAACGGTGAAATTAAAAATGTAGGCTGGAGTCGGGTAGGAACACTGTAGAGACGGGAGATTGAACCATGAATCAGGCAAAGAGCGAAGGAAAAATAATAGGGAGGGAATTAGCTGGGGAATGGAGGAGTGGAACAATGCGAGAGCTTATGGATGGTGTTGCTGCAGAGACATATCAAAGTGTAACAGGGTAACGAGAGCGACGCGAAAGAGGACAGGATATAAAGTATATTGCAGCAAGCGCTATGGGCGCTTGAGTCCTGAGACACTAAACAGCAAAGGGAAGCAGAGGGCGGCCATAGTAAACCTCCACAAAAGCACATGCGACTTCATCAGTGCCTCATGCAGTGCCGAAGTAGCTAAGCAAGTGTCAGTACCCCTTGAGTTTCTGCTCGAAAACTCATGAGTGCCAAGGCAAACTTGGTTGCTCCCCCAAAGTGCCGCTCATAAGTAGTGGGAATGTTGAACAACAGAAGACCAGAAGTGGAAGTGTGGAAAGAAAAAGCAAGCAGAAGTGCAAGCAAATGAGTAATCGCAGGAGTTTCAGCCGCACAACGTGAACCAGGCAAGAAAGAAATGGATCAACATGAGTAAGAGGAGGGAAGGAATCGAGACATACCTGATGGATCCCTGAAATCACAAACATCCATTAGTAGAGATAAAATCCAAGACACAGCAATGAGAAATTGTCAATCAAAGGTTTGTTAGTATTAGAATACGAGAGGGGAGCAAGAAACATCGGCAATGCATGGGAAGGGGCGAGCCTACTCAAGCAAGGAAAACAAAGGCGAGGTGTAAGAAGGAAAGAACAAAGAAGCAAGGAAAAGCATGAAAGGCCATAGAGCACCGCAGGACAGAGCAAAGAAAGGAGGTAAAATCTACCTTGGATGCAGTGATGGACAAGGTGGGCTCACGTGTCCATAAGCAAACACTCAAAGATCACATGGCAAACAACCGTATGTCAATTAAAATCGTGGTATACTGTATATATAGAAGTCCAGAATTCGTCAAGTAGAACTCCCCTACAACTGCATGGTATGCAAGCTTATATGAGAAACTACTGGTGGGCTCGAACATGAGCTCCCTGCCTGGCAGAAAGAACAGATGTTCTTAAATCTCTGTAGATACTAAGCCCATGATAACCATGGATGTTTTTTTCTTTTTCTGAATCAGGTGAAGAGGGTAATTTTCGGAGACAAAGCTATTGCGAGCCAATCTATTCTCCCCGGAGGGGAAGGCGAAGTATGCGTAAGGTTAAGTGCAGAGATGGATCTGAAGGAAGTATTTCTCTGCAGAGAGGTCCCCATGTGTGGAGCATAGAAGAGGTAATGTGTAGGCAAAAGAGGGACGGGTAAAGCTATAAATCTCAGGACGGGGAATAGGAGTATGGATGTCAACCAAGCGCTATGGATGCCTGAGCCCTGAGATACTAAACAGCTAAGGGAAGCAGAAGGCGGCCATAGTAAGCCTCCACAAAAACACATGCCACTTCATCAAACATATTGTAACAAGCACTAAGGCGCTTAAGTCCTGGTGCCACGAGGTGAGTCAAAGAGTAATGCCAAACGTGGGCGGAACCGTGACCATGAACAATAAGTCTGACATGGATGTGGACAGAGGTGAGTCAGCATGGAACGAGAAACAAGGATGAAACCTATGCTGTGAACAGGAAGTGGCTGAGCGGAGGAGGCTGATGTGCACATTGGGACTGGTAAAGTGATAAATAGAATGAGAAGAAGGACCTGTAAAAGGAACAGAGTTATCGAGGTGAGTAAATGGAGAGTCAATGTGAGAATCGATATGAGGACTAAATATAGTATATCGCAGCAAGCGCTATGGATGCCTGAGTCCTGAGAAACTAAACAGCTGAGGGAAGCAGAAGGTGGCCATAGTAAGCCTCCACAAAAACACATGCCACTTCATCAAACATATCGTAACAAGCACTATGGATGCTTGAGTCCTGGAACACTAAACAACTAAGGGAAGCAGAAGGTGGCCATAGTAAACCTCCCCGGAAGCACATACGACTTCATCAGAAAGCACATGTAACTGAGCAAATGTCAGTACCACTCATACCGAGTTTCTGCTCGAAAACTCATGAGTGTTAAGGTGTTCTGATGTATCCTTCTATAGTGCAGATGCGGAGGACAACAATTACTTGGTGAGACTTCAAGAGCCGATAAAATACCTAGACAAACTATCTCAGAATAACCATTTCACCATATCCAACGAAACCTTTAGGAACCTATTTACCTCGACCCGGGGACTATACTGGGGAATCTTGGGTGGATCAAATTAACTTACCATGCCCTCCATTTTGGAAGTAAACTGCCCACCGCATTGTTGCTTAAGCTTAGTCAAAATACTACGCTCATGGTCATCATTCGCACTCTTGTCGAACAAAAGTCTTCGAGCAAGTTTTTTCCTGTAGAAATATACGACTTTGATTTGAGCAGTTGAGTTTGCAAAAGTACAGCTTGTGTTCTAAGAACACTTAACATAGAAGGTGGAAAATGTCCGCCTCATGTGCTATATGACATGAACGTCCATATTTAAAACAACAATTGCATTTGTACTCATTCTACGGAAGGGAACAATCAACGTATACAACTAACCTGTAAAATTCTGCAAACAAGTCTTTGTCGCTGATGTACGCGAGCAGCTTCACCACCTGTTGAAGGTTGACGAATTAGGCCATTTGACAGTAGTGCATACATTTCTCGGGTGAACAGTGTGAAGTCCTACGTACAGGACACTATCGTGGGACAAGACATGAGCTAAGACAGACAGACAACCGTACATGGAAACGGAACCCTGTACTCCTGAGTAAAGTAAGTCCTTAACCCTATGGAATGATTGATCACTAGCTAGTACATAGTGATTATATAGCTAGTTCTAAATTCTTCGGTAATTGATGCATTCTGATGAAGATTACTTCTAAACCTACATCTCCACTGACATTACACGGAGCATCCTTCACTTAAAGAAATGCACAAGTGCCCTGACATACCTTCTCAAGCGTGTCCTCGATTGCTTCGTCGCTCAATTTTTCACTTCCACCTTTCTTTAAGAGATTGTCGCAGAAAGTGGCAAGTAGCTCGGCACTAGTGCTTCCTGCAACACCTTTATTGCAGAATACCTCAAATGCCTCCTTCAGAGCCTGCAGCAGATTGCAATGTACACTTCAACGCTTGCAGAATGTGTCCTCTAGCAATAAATCACGTTTTCACGTGCTCTACGTACGAATGTCAAACCCGTTCATCATAGTCTCCGTACGAATGTCAAACCCGTTCATCATAGTCTCTGTACGAATGTCAAACCCGTTCATCATAGTCTCCGCTCTTAATATTCTCTACACGCAGTGATGCTGAGACAACACTTTATTAAATGATAAGACCCTCCCCGTATCCAGTGCAACGATACCAGCGATTGTGAGTCGAGAACCGAACCTTGTGGAAAAGAGAATGGTTAACGAAACACTCGCTCACATACTGCAAGTATTTATCATGAAGTTCAATAACTTTCCGAACAAATGCCTGCAAGACAGAGTGAAACAGTAAGTGAGTGATAACTTTCCAGACATGAATCGACTCACTATAAGTTTCCAAAAGAGATGACCACTCCACTAGTGATTCTGGATATAACTGTGAGATCTGACGTGGCACACTGACTTGCCAGGAGAATACATTCTAATATAGTCTACTGTAATCAGTGAGTTTATTACCTATCTTTCATGGAGATAAAGAGTACTTCAATCCTAAAAAGTATCCTAACTCTAATGCATAGTCTGTTTGCGAACTGAACCCAGGTGGCACCCTGGAACGAAACACCAATTGAGGGGTAAAAATAGCACCACCGCATGTGGAATATTTAACTCACAGAATAGACAAAAGTCATACGAGCATTTTACATCCCCTTTCAAGCGACGTTAGTCAAAGGAAAATGATTTACCTGCTCTTGGCCTCCATGCGTATCTTTCTTCTCGGCCTGCATATGTAAGATTCAAAACTGTCAGTCTACGTGAACCAAGACCTCTACTTACGGTCAGGTTCTGTGGAAGTTTCATATTGAGCATCAAGTGCGCATTATAAGCAAGTGCTGGTGAATGAAGAGTCAGACGTTGTTACCTAGGCGTGTAGATAACTGTCCGGCCAAATAGTTCCGGTATTCCTCCTCAGGAAGAAGTAAAGATTTCTTTCTTGAAAATGGACAAAATAGCTCGAAAATTGAACATGCACGTAACACGAAAGCATACCTTCTTATTACTGGCTGCGTCCTCTGCTTGCTTGACCAAGGCAGTCCCTTCATCCGTTACATGCTGCAAAGTAGTATCATGTATTAACATCGAAGAATACACAGATATCTAACGCATACAACACCTTCATACTACTAAAGACCAAGGAGGCAAATGGTGATGGATATTTCAGATGCTGGAGGAACTAAGCAGTCCTGAACTACAGCATCATACAACCTGCAGAAAAAAAAATTCTGTCTCATCCTCGGAGTACAATGAGGACAGCCCTACTTGGCCAGACTTTAAAGGAGTGCTGAGAGAAACTATTACGAGAACGCAGACCAGGTAGAAGGACAACCAGGTGACAAAAAATTGTAAAATTATAAACCAAAACGGACGGCAACTACTTCCACCCTATCTCCTCTTGGACTAGATTAAACTACGGTTGAGAAACTCTCCGCTCTCAAGCTGTGTACCCATTTCGGATCAAGTTCAGAAATGAACCTACAGAATAGTGCCTAGATGACCTTTACACAAGGTTCTTGATTTCGAGTAAAAATGACTAACCTGTCTGAAAATAGCCGCCACAGGCTCCAAACCCTTGGGAATTCGGAAAAACAGTCTGTACATCCTAGAAAGGTCCTCCACCTGTCACAGATCATTTGATTCAGATCTCGGATAAAGAGGTGTGCGACACTTTCTGCTTCACAAATCCGATCCTGTCTGTACTGTGCAAGAGATAAAACATCAAATGAGTTTGAAAAGAGAAAAATTAAACCTTATCATCTCTTAGTAGCGCATGACATCCTGAGTGCTCTTTCTCCAGAAGCTGGTTCTCATACTGAGAAAGCAGCTCATGTTGTACTTTCTGCACATGCATAAACGTAGACACGTCAACCCCAAAGTAGGACTGTGTTTCGTACGACACCTGAATCAGCAGACTTAAACCATCACACTAAAACTGAATTGTGGCCCCATGAAGTCTTGCAGAAGGAAGACATAGCCGTAATCACGAAGTTCTGAATACCTAGCTGCCGTTTTATAGTTTGTTCTTACTGAGAGTCTGCTTGATTTTCGGTAACATCATGTTGCTAGCGAAATCAGGAAAGATCGACCAGAAGGGCAGCAAAAGTTTACTAGTTCACAACAGCTAGATCTGCACCACACAGATTTGGACTGTAACCATGGCAGACCCAAAAGACGGGGAAGTATACCAGGAGAGCACCTGAGTACTTCATTTGCGGAAGTCAAAGTCAAGATTGAAGGAGAGATGATCGTGATGTATATTAAGAAGGTAACGATCAGATCTCAGTTGTGACCCAGATCAAGGCTTGTTGAAATATACAGTGCCATACCAAAAACTTGCTTACATACAACATCCTAAACGCTCCCCATAGACCTCTATATTGTAAGGATGTGGTAGATTTGGTATATATATTCCATTACAACAGAGGCAAGCCTCCTAGAAGGTACAGGACTACCTGAATAACCTATTGAAACCCCAGATACATGATTAAATATATAAAAATATAAAAATGACACGGCCGCACAAAACCCTCTTGTGGGGATATTCATAGAGGCTGACTAGCTGGGACCAGATGCATCCATTCTACTATAATGGCATATACAGGTCAATAGAAGGACACTATGCCACATAGAGAATTTATTTTGAGTTTGTCAACCAATACAAGTGGGCTGATATTCACGGACGAAAACAAAGGACTGTGAAGATGGATGTATTTTCT
This sequence comes from Lunularia cruciata, assembly GCA_948567375.1. Classification (NCBI taxonomy): domain Eukaryota; kingdom Viridiplantae; phylum Streptophyta; class Marchantiopsida; order Lunulariales; family Lunulariaceae; genus Lunularia; species Lunularia cruciata. The sequence continues at coordinate 57,327,774 of OX419762.1, read as the reverse complement.
ACAAGCGACAAGGTTAAGCTGCTTAACGTACCTCCAACAACTTTTGTTCGCTGGTAGCATGTAAGTAGTGGCCCACTCTTTCCTTTTCTCTCTTCAGGCATTCCTCAGCCTGCAAATGACCGGAGAAAATAAGCTGAGTATAACAGATATTTAGACTCATCTTTGACCACTCACTAGAAACAAGCATTGAATAAGTAATATAAAACCTATGACTTAGAATCCGCTTGCATACCACGTGAGACCACTGAACATGACAAGACAATGTGGATCTAGGTGTGAAAAGTAAATCCCTCATAGCCATATACAAACCTTAAGCATGTAATCAGGGCAGGAATCCTCTTCAATCCAGGAAGCTGCTTTTCGTGAGTAGTACGCAGCAGTATCAGTGAGCATGGCGAGCTCGAAGTCACTCTCATAAGCTTCCATAAATCCCATGCCGATCTCCACGAATATACCAAGTACATTCTTCAGCAAAGCTCGATCAATTTGTTCACCTTCTCTCTCTCGATCGATCTGGAAAGTCCACACAAGAAATCCCTTGTTAAATCCCGGGACTAGGTAGGCCTGGAGTAGAATATAAGAAAAACACTATAAAGGAACTTGTGCAAATGAAATGCAAAAGCCTAGATAGAAAAAAGGCTGCACAAAGCAACATTGACGAGGTCGCACCAGAGTTATTACTGCATCCTTGACGTTATTCTTCATCTCGGCATAAACCTGCACAGTGAAGATGGCCCCATTTGAACAAATTCAAGCTCTCGACTTGGAAACGCCTCCTACTTTCATATTGAGTGTGTAAATACGGAACCCATTCGTTAGAACACAGTTCAGTTACCTATTTTCATATATGCAATGTCATGGTACGTATAACTCTCACACTGGTATTCTTAAAGGTGACAACCTACCAATGACTGTTTCCGTCTCTTTATGTGACTCTCTTAAAGTTCTCCACAAACCTGATCGCGGAAGCACATAAGCCCCACTTCATTGAGCGCGGGTAATGATCTCCTTGCAATAAAGTAGCGGTCTAAGTAGTTGAAGAAACGGGACAACCACCTAACCATGATTTTGTGGTTGTCCCATCGTTTCACCAGCTCCCTTAGCATGAACTCATCATGTTTCTCTCGTAGTGCAGGCAATACCTGTCAGAGAAAACACAGAGTCAGATAATTCTAGATGCTGCCTTGACTGTATGCAAGTATCTAAAGTCAGTCATAAGTTAGCTCAAGCATCGAAGGACACCCAAGTCCACTTTTGATTGTATACTGGTGTATTGGTATGTTTTTGCTAACGCGGGGGGAGGGGGGGGGGGGGGGGGGGTTCCACACGAACGTGTAACTGACTTCACACGACAAGATTGACAAGGGTTATTGTTGTTTCGTATAGAGAATTTTATTGAGATCCATGTTAGTTCGTTTGATTGACTTGTCAAGCATCGCTATAGTACCACATTCAAAACAGAAAAACCGTTCAGTTATCCAGACTTAGCCTCCCGGTTTTATCATGTTCACAAATTTTGCCCATGGCATGGCTCTTCATCACATTACCACGGGTGCAACACCCTCGTGAACAAAACTTGCCATAACCGTGACACCAGAAAGTTGGCGGCATAGAACATAGGACAGCAGGGTAAGCCAATCGCCATATTGTGGATGAAAGGATTGTAGCGAGCACCAGGAGCCATACATCTTGTTCAAAATGAGGGATGAAGAGCATGGAGTGGAGCAGGCCCCAACAAAGACCACGAAGAACTCCATTCAAGTGGACAACCTGTAGTGTAGAAAGTACACTATCGGATCACATCTCCCTAACTTTAGTGAAAGAAGTAGAGAAAAAAGACTTGTGTCCTCAATTGGACTAGAATGTATGCTGGTTAAGGTACACGTACAAAGGTATGTATTTGTTCAATGACCATGCTTTGCAAGCCAGCTGTGAATTTGACTCGAAAAGTACATGTAAAGGTGTTTCACCTTACTTTAAGGATTAAATCTTAACTATTTCTGCACCGTCTTTTGTCCGGTAGAGATAGTCGAAGTTTTAAATAAGTTCTAAGGTAGCAAAATTTCAATCTACATGAGAAAGAAAAGGACAGGATACATACGGTAAACTAATCCTGATAAAAAGCGGTTGATCAGCCACATTTGAAATAAGAATTTTTGGTTCCCTCAGAGTGTCTCACCTCGTAATAAAATGGAATCATAATGGTGCAGAAATATGTGCAACTCAATGTAAGTTCTCAGGTGATAGTAAATTCAAGTTTTCAGGAGAAAACAAAGTACAGGATAAATACGATATCGTTATCCCAACAAAAGCAATGCTTTGGACATTTTCAAAGTGGGAAGACTTGGTCGTCAGAATCTCTCATCTCTTCCTGAAGCAAATTATTAGTTCCCGGTAGTACTGCTACAGACCAAAGGTTTCTTGGACAACAGTTATTCAAATTCTCGTGGATGGATGGTGTGGTGACACTCGGTAACAGATCAAATAACAAGCCGACATTTCCGGTCCAACAGCTAATAAAAATGTCTGCAGCCGGACTGGCAAAAATAAAGCGAGAGACCTGGTGGGCCGCCAGCAAAAGAGGCAAATCATTCATACGTACGTATATTCAGACATGAGAGCAGAAGCCGTTCGAAGAACGGGGGATCCAGAACTCATTACGTGCAAATGGTGTGCATATGAAATGTAAACATGATATGTGCAAATCGAGACGAGCAATGAACCCTAGAAAAGGTAAAGAATCTAACATATTAAATGCGAGGTTAAGCACAAACGAAATATCACTATATCCTGATCAACAGTAGAGAACAGATATACATCAGCGCTAAGTAAGTATGTAGTGAAATAGACAAGCTGTAATTGAAGACCCACGAGTCAAAACTAAACCAATCAAGAGAACTGAAATTGGCAGACTGTACAGATAACATGTATAGGAACCATGAAGCAAAACAACAAATGTGAGTTGGAGCGAAAGGGAAGAGAGTGGATGGTCTCTAGGCTGAGAAGGAGCGAAGCCTCAAAGGACTGGATAGAGTATATCACAACAAGCGCTATGGACGCATGAGTACTGAGACACTAAACAAATTGAGGGAAGCAGACGGTGGCCATAGTAAACCTCCACTAAGACACATGCGACTTCATCAGTGCCTCACGCAGTGCCGAAGTAACTGACCAAGTGTCAGTACCCCTCGTACCAAGTTTCTGCTCAAAACCTCACGAGTGCCATACGTACGTATATAGTTGGGTCTATGAATATGGAACCCGTTTGTTAGCACAAGATATGTGTAACCTTGTTATCTAGCAAAGTCACCGTTCATGGATTAGTCCAGGTTCCTGACATGCCCGCTGTTTTAATGCAGACACCAGCTCGTGAAAGTAACCCGTTCACTGGACAACACTGTTCCATGTCCACGTAAGACTACTACACAAGATAAGTTTCCCACACAGTGAGGTATCTCTTTCAACTGCAGGAAGTATAATCTTAGTATTAGCAGACCCGGTCGAGATATATGCTATATGTTCCGTCAGGGAATTTCTTTTCCACAGCTGTAAAGATGAAATCGAATTCCATAAATGTTACTATTGTGGATGCTTATTATAGCAATCTTCTGATAACTACAATCCACTTGAGGTTCAAGTTCCTGTGGCTATGACCCTAAACCCTAAACCGCAGAAATACAGATGAGGCAAGAAAATGCATTGCAGAATAGTCGACAATTCCTCCTCAACTGTAAATAAGTTTACTCTTGATCCAGGGTTCAAAACATGTCGTGGTTATAATTTTAACGCGTCCCGTGTACTGTTAACAAAGTTCGATCTAAAAGACCAGCCTCAAATTCACAGAAATCGAAAAAGACAATAGACTCATCTTCGATATTGAACACATCTACTCAGATAACAAAATCAAACAATTTGCTCCCCTTTCACAACCTCCGCCATTACCGTTGGAGACTTTTTCCGTCATTACCAGGATAATAGGACTAGAACTCTGAATCGGTTGTGCTCTATCGTCCAGTTGAGTGATATCATAGCCAAATTCCATAGTTTGGAAAGAAGTCGTCCTCAGATCAATGTGAAGAGGAGAGGAGGCGGAACCCGCGGCTAATCAACCATCAGAACCATCAAGTACGTAAGTACGAGATTGCTTTAACAGGTGGCGAGAAAAACTGACAGGATTTCTCTTGTGCTGCTGCACCAGCGTTCCTTATGTCGGGGGAAGAGAAACCAAAAAGACCGTCTCTACTCCTTTCTTTCTTTGATACTTCCATGATAAACATTGACAAGTAACCCTATGTCCTTTTACTTACATCAAGAGGGCCAGCTACGAAACTTAAAGTCACTTCGAGCAACAACGACAACAAAAATTCACTTACCATGGTATTGATGTATTCTTCGAAAGACTCCTTGTATCTATCGTACAGCTGCTGTGAGTAGTCCTGTGGAGGTTTCTGCGTGCACATATTGTATATTGTACTGTATACCAGGTTAAGGAGACTGAAACAGTAAATAATGAGAAAAATCACCCCAAAAAACTTGAAGTTAGTAGGCTGATATAGATATTCTCGTTAATCAAAGTTGGTCTCACAACCTGCGTCTGCCTGTACAACAGAGTATTCTATCCTCAAGAGTAGCAATGGGAAGTGCGGGAATATTCCGCAACATAATGGAGAAACTCGGACAGTGCTATCCACCAAAACCGAAATTAAGAACCTCCACAAACAGAAATGCCAGACATCTGAATATCTTTCCGTACAACAAACTCCAGTCTGAATGTGCATTGCAGGGCTTCATGACTGCCTGCCGAGCCGTTACAAGACTGGTGGAGACCAGTGATCACATGCCTGTGTCACTGAGCGGACCACAAGGAACTAGAACACAACTACACATACATTCGGCAGGATAAGGTTTGAGGTAGCCTCGCCATCTTTACCTTCCCGCAACCCTACTTTTTCCAAAGTTTAGTACTCCTGACTAAAGCTTAAGAGAAGGCATATCCATAAATCGATTCATCGTTGTTGAGAGATAAGGAAAGACAACGCAGACAAGTCGTTCTACTTTCTATAGCCTCGCTTACGTATTCTGTTTGATTTCTAGGCGGTACTGCGATAGTCCCGACCTACTAAATACCTTGATATTGTTACGCATTCATCGACATAGTATCTGAACTATCGGCAGAAACTCGGGATACGTCTATCTGATTAATAGACCCTTGCCCAAAAAGGTTGAACCCATCAATTTTTCTTGTGAAGGAGGTTAGGTCAGAACCGAACGATAAGCGTAAAGACTGAAACAAACTTTACGGTACTCTAGGTGACTGAATCGTTCGACGAATTGCCAAAATTGGCAAATTACTTGGAAAACGTTGGTAGTTATGAAATTTGAATCAAACATCAAGGACCAGTTTTGCGAGTACGCTATGTAAAGTTCCGGCAGTCAACATCTCTTTCAGACGTGCTCGCGACCTGAAGTGGATTGTCAGAATTCCTACCTAGAGTTTAGTTCAAACAGACAACAAGTCCTTGCCTGCTCAATTGAGCATGCTGCGAATATCAAGCCTCTGCAATGATCTTATCAATTTGCAGATAAAACCCCGAATTCGCAACCAGAGAAGCAAATAGGCTGCCCAATTGCTGAGCTGTTCAAGTACGTCTCTCATGTTTTGAGGTACTACGAATACTACACGTACAGAACTTGGGCGGCCCACCGCACATGTGCATGGTCGAAACCTACCGCTTGGAACGGGAAATGATCACTTAGCACAAGGGTACATGAACAGAGGCAGCTCTTTTACTACTTCTGCAAACTGTGGAAGGCAACCCTGTCCCAGCTCTGGCTGCAAGGACGTCCTGTCCTGGGTTAGTTCCGCCTCATTATATTTATTGCCATCCTGGTGATCTAAACTTGGTGCTGAACGTTACTTTCGGTTCTACATGCGTATCAGCTTGACTATTTTGTTCATTGGCGCAAATGCGACAATCCGTCGAAAGTCTACTCAATTACTTAATTATGGACAATTCCTTTCTCTCTCGCTCTTAGCTGAAAGGATACGTGTACAACATGATGTACTCCTCCGAGTTGAACTGTTGTTCGGGCACTCCTTCCAGGAGGTTCTTTAGCTTCGTAATGCCTTTCTGCATAAAAGTCCATCCTTGCTCAAGCTCTATGACCTTCCGCTCGTTACTCATGGTCATCGAACTTCGAAACCTGCTTCTCCACAACTCTTCACTATGACCTAAAATTCAATCCAGACAGAGGAGCACCCGATGGATGTCGGTTTCCTCAATCTGCTAACTTGCCAAGGAAAGGCGCCGACCACCAGAGGTTCTTCGATTCAGGTAGATGTGCAAAGGTCGCAGAATTTCCTCCCTAGCTAAATAAGAAATGCTGGCCTCGTTCCCATATACGGTATTTCGAGCGCTGGCAATGAAATAAGCTCCAATCGTCAAGTCGATCAAAGGATCCGGCAGCTCAGGGTCGATCCTTGACACAAACCACTGCGAAAATCAACAGATGCAGATGCATAGATCCCTACCACCCGTCCCATGTTTCAACAAACCTCCCTTTCCTCATATTGATTCCACCATCGCTATTCCTACCACCAGTCCCTTCTATCCTCCTCTTCCCTACCTCCCTCCCTCCGCTCTACAACAATCGATCAGCGCTTCCCCCTGGTCCTCAGTAGCTCCCCGACCGCTTCTTTCGGCCTAGACCACCCACCCGCTCTTTCCTTGGCGCTGCAGCTTTCTCTCCTCTCCTCGCTTCTAGCGCGGTCTGTCAGCCTCCTCCTCTTCCGAACTACACTCAGCAGCAGGCAGTCCCGTCCTGATTTCTATCGCATTCCCCTCCCCGTCGTTCTATGTCTTCAATTTCCACGCTGCTCTTTTCTTAGGGATCTATCCCTCTTTGCCTTTCTTTCCAATTTCCTCACACTTACCGTAGTCCCCGCCTCTCTTCCGTCTTCCTTCCTGGCCTTGGCTGGGTCGGGGTGGGCTGGGCTTGACTGCGTGCGTGCTCTCTCTCTCTCCCAACCTTTCCTTCGTTCTCGGTCCGCTTTGTCTTCGTCTTCGGTCCTCCTTCCGTGGCCTTCCTCGACAAAGAAGAAGAGACAAGAACAAAGAGGAGGGGGAAAACTCTCACGGCCACTCTTCCGATTCCCCTAAAGTATTGATCATACCCTCTCCGCTTCTCTCAATTCGTCCATGGTCCGACGCGGCGCTTTGCTATTGCTTCTCCTCCGGCAGCCTTGCTTCATCACTCCGACCAGTCCTCGCGCTCCGAGTGGTCCGCTTACTCTAGTGCCCACAGCTATTGCGCGCTCCTTCGTTGTTTGCAGCCACATTTAGCGGCATTAACTGTTCTGCGACTATCACCGTTTACATTCCAGTGGCCACTGACACATTCCGTCCGTTGCCGTACACAACCGCACCCGCGACTTGACCGGAGAAGTCTTCACGATCAGAAAGACTTGCAGCCCGCCTAGCTAGAGATGCCGTAAAGTGCTTCGTTCTCATCCCTCCCAACTGGCGAACCCAGGATAATTTACACATTTTGTCAACAAGCCAGGCAGCAAAAGCCAGGTCTGCATCGAAGACTCCACATGGTTCTGGAGGAGAATAATATTACAACGAAGAAAATTGAGCTCCGGCTCTTTGACCTTTGCGTCAACACACACCTTCCTGCGGATTTCTCTCCTGTTGCAGGTTTTCTTTACTTTGCAGATAGTTGTAGAAGTAAGAAAGTGAAAGTTGTATCATCAGCTGCTTTATGCGAGAAACCTGTTTTCCTGTACTTTTACGATTCGATGGAAAATGACATATTTACAATTTTTGGTATTGTATTGGTCTCAAATAATGGACGACCCTTCTTTGTACTCAGTGTTGATTTAAATTTCATATGGAGTATGGAGTATTTAAAATTAGTGACGTTACTAATTAAGGAGCCGTGCCGATCTCCTAGATGTTATTTGAACGTTTGAGCCTGATTTGCTGAATCAATGCGTCCTTTCTCCATGCAAAAAACTGCCAAAAAGAGAGTTTCGAATGTCGCTATCTGCAAGTGCTCCGTTGATTAGGTAAGGAATGACATATGTAGAGCTTAGTGTTACTCTATCCATGTAAAGAATAATAGTTTAAGGTAGACCATAATTCTTAGTGAAATTCCCCTTTCTAAATTAGCTTGTTGAAATGGACTGAATAAGAGAAAATAAATGTACGCACAAATAATCATCATATAAATCTTTCCCAAATTCAAAATATATTTCAAAATCTTTTAAAAGAATTTATGAGTTGCACTTATAAAGCTTCGATAAAATGCACATCAACAGATAAGACACCTCTCCGTAAAAATGTAAAATGTAAAACGAAAAAGGTAAAATGGGGCTAAGCCCCATTTTACCTTTTTCGTTTTACATTTTACATTTTTACTTGTATAATGGGGCTAAGCCCCATTATACAAGTTAGGTAGGAAGGAAAACATTTATAGATATATTAACTTGTTTATCTTTTAGCATAAGGAAGATGCAAGCTGTTGTGATGCATCCAAGTTGTTTGATATATGATTAATTTTATGGAATAATGCATTTAATTATTTTCTAATATGCAATTTTTAATGGAAATCATCCTCTGCATAAAAAATAAAAATAACAACAGAACTTTAAATGTTATGTATTTAACCTTGTGTGCATGAACCACTCCCAAAAGAGGGTAGTGTCATCCCTTATAATGCACTATAAAAAAGGGAAAAAGTATTTAAAGATCAATTTTGCTAGAAGTAGATTCCAATTTAATCATGAAGATAATGATTAGCTTCACTCCAAATACCATTTCATCCCAAAGACCTTGACACAATTAGTCATGTACTACCATTGCTCACAAGAACAACTCCCAAGGTGTCTTTGCATTTGCTTAATGCTCTCAATGCTACAAATCAGACTTCTTGACTCCTCAATGCATTGATTTGCTCCTTTATGTCTTTCAAAAATCACACATTTTGATCCAAGTACAAGTGTCTCTTTGTCAACTCCAACTATGACCTCACAATGAAACTACTCCCCACTACTCAAAATTCACAAACACTTAAAATGAATAAAAAACAATTAAAGAATTTGGAGTACTTTTACTTAACTACAATGGGTAAAAAGTGAACTCAAATAACATTGGACAAAAGCCTTAAATACATTTCTTGTGTTGCTCCAAACCAAAGGATCTAATGGGTAATTGAATTTAAAAAATCTTCTAACTACATCAATATTGTAAAATATGATCTTATCATATATTAAATCCTATCTTATCCTAATCACATGCATGTTAGTTAATTGCCTTACACATGTCATGGAAGGTGTCAAATTTTCCATAAAGACAACATACAATTTACATTCCCTTAGACTCAAAACTCCAAATGTGATAACTACAAAGGTCTATGCAACTCTAAAGACCTTCCTCCCCAAATAGATTTACAACTACAAAAGGTCTTTGGCTACAAAGATCTTTGGCTATAGCTACTACAAAGAACTGCCTTCACCTCTACAACTCACGTTGAAAAAGGTTATACTTTCCGTCTTGTCTGTAATTTCTAAGAAAAGGGTTATAGGGTTTCTATAAACTTCATATTGATATATTTTCTAAGGTGAATGTCTAATTAGTCTAGTTGTTCTTTGGAGTGTACACCTTCCTTTCTAGTATTTATATCTACAACTTGAGTTTGTGTAGCTTTGTTTGATGAACCTTCTCTTGTGCTACTTCTTTGAAAATCCACACTAACTTGTCTAAGGCATCTTCCATATATTTTAGGATCATTGCCTTCTCCTCTTCTAAGCCAATGCAGATTGCTTGGGGTTTGAACATCAACTCTTCCCTTGTTTGGAGGTGATATGCTTCCTTCTCTTCTTTCCCCTTTCTTGCTTTAGCTAACAACTTATCCAATTGAAGACCCAAGATAAGGTCATTATACTCACATTGGCAATTTTCATCTCCTCGTAAATGTTACATCTTCTTCCTCTCATGGCCTTCAATTGTTTCTTTAATCCTTGATGCTTTGGTTATGTTATAGTCAAAGCACTCTCATCTCCTCTTGAAGCTTTTGAATCTCTTATTCATGGTTGATCCAATATGCCTCACTTTTTTCCTTCACTTTGAAGTTCTCATGCACCAAGTCATATATTAATTATTGTATAATATTACCTGTTTTACTCAAGTGCACTTGTAAAACATATTTAGCTTTCAAATTACACTTTTTCTATAATTATATTGATCTCAATACTCGAGTTTATAGAATTTTAAGATTACTACTTTTAATTAACATATAATGCATTGTTTGAGTTTAGTGACTTTGAAGATAACTCTTCTTAATTGATATGTACTAAAATATTTGAGTTTAATGATTTTTAATGTCACTCCTATTTGTTAGTATGGACTTGATTAATCCATGCTAATTGTGAGTTTATAATTACAAGTGGTTAAAATAAATAGTGTGGTTCCATACTATTTTTAAGTCATTTTTTTGTACTATGAACTACAATATTTATGAAACAAGCAAATAAGAGATAAATATACAATACTCAAGTGGGAAGAAGCATATCATTGGCTTTATTCATCTTGTTGAAAATCCAATTTGAACATTGGTCCAATTGAAATTAAGAGTTGACTTGTATACTCATAGATGTACTAAGGAATCTTCAAAAGTAATTATGTGAATAAAATATCAAGATGTATTTAGCATCAAATAACATGAGTTCCATTGTATTTTGAGTGTTTGTAAAGTACATTTTGATATACTCTCAATTCTAAATTTAAGAATGACTTTTGAAGATTCCTTAGCACATTGATATAATTAATTCCTTTTATAATTGGAATAAAGAACAAACTATGCAACAAGAAGACACAACAATACCAAACTCACAAACAAAAAAATTGCTATATTCTATAGTCCAACTAATTTTTATTATGTTAATTCATAGTTATGTCATAAGCTAAATTTTCAACAGCTCGTCCAAATCTTTGTGAAATATTTGTGCATGATTTATAGAAGAGAATTGTATACATTGTCTATATGTAAAATAAGCAACTTCTTACATATTAAAACAGATTTTTATAAAATAACTTGTAATAATGTGGTAAGGAATCTTCATAAGTAGTTCTTAAATGTAGAATTTAAAGTACATCAAAATGTACAGTACAAAAATTCACAATACAATGGAACTCATTTGATTTGAAATGTTATGTTATATATATTCAATCATCCTTCATACCATATTCCATTAGAATTGCTCTACAAACTGAACTTTCTATAAATTTCATAAGATGATGGTGCCAAGATACAATTGATTGCTTGCTACAACTTATAATCCTCCTTAATTTGACTTAATATCTCCTTAATATATACTATTATAAAGGAATCACATGGGTACTTTGTTGAATCACATAATTGTCTTAACTTTAACTCTATATTTCCTTAAAATTTGCTATGATGAAGGAATTACATAGTTATATTATTTTTTAGGACAAGTTGCTAGCTTTTGAATAATAACATTCAAGGGATGGGATGAGACCACAAGATAGACTCAATCAACAAGAAAGGACTAATCCTTGAGGGGTAGTCTAGACCGCCAAGCTTGCCACCATCAAGTTATGTGGTGAATAATAACTTCATTTTGTCCTCAAGATTTACCAAATAAAATTTTAATGGCATATGCTAGTTACTCATGACCAAAAAGAAGCAATTTCAATGGTTGGAGTGCAATCTTACACTATGGCAAACCCCTCAATAACAACAAATACTAAATAATCCTTTGATGTCTCTCTAAATGACTTTCTTCAATTATGAATCCTTATCCAAAACTCTCCTCAAATTTTTCAAAGTCATTTAATAGCTCCATAATTGTCATAAATTATCACTCTTTCTCTATATCTATATTTTGTAAATTCTCAAAAAAACACTCATCCAAAAATGCTCTCACCATAAACTCATCCAACCATATTGTAAAAGACGAAGACCAAGACCAAGACCAAGAACAAGGAGATGAATAGGAGAATGGAAGATCACATTGAGACACTCGAGTATGGGAAAACTCCAAATGCATATCACTAGATTTGGCTTTGGTGTTTATAGGGATCATACAAAGCTCTTGAGAAGCTTCTCAAGAAGCTTCCAAAAACCACTTTTTGGGAGTGTAAGCCAAGTTAACCTTAATGCTACTCAAGGAGCTTTATTTTAAAAGCTCTCTACTTGGTGGCAAACTAAGCTACTTAGAAGTTTCTAGAAACTTCTATTTAGAAGCTACCTACTTGGAGTGCAGCTAAGCTAGCCAAAAAGCTTCCCTAGAAGTTTCCTCCTAGAAGTCACCATTTGGCATGCACATTAATCAATACTGGGAAGGTACCAAGTAGTTTCCTATATAATCCTAAAATATTCTAGGCTAATTTGGTCTATTTTCTACTTCATTTAGCTTTGAAAAACTTCATTGCTAAACTCTATATTGTTACACATATGCATAGTTGGTAGGATGAAGTGTTGTAAGAGACCAAGGAGAAAAATAGGTGAATGGAAGATCAGAGTGAATATCTATTGGGACTCTTGAATGAGGGAAACTGAAAATGCCTAGCATGAGCTAGGCATGAGTATCTATAAAGAATATACAAGGATATTGATAAGCTTCTCAAAAAGCTTCCTAGAAGTTGCCTTCATTGAGTGCAAGCAAATCTAATTGGGAAGTTTCTTGAGAAGCTTTTTACCATAAGTTGCCTAGTTGGTTACAAGCTAAGCTAGTTGGGAAGCTTTCCAAGAAGCTTCCATCTAGAAGCCACCTACTTGTTTTGTGTAATCTTCCAAGGATAGGAGACCTTAAGAGAAACACACGAGAAGAAACACAAAGCTTCACACTCAATATTACAATGTCTCAAAAGAGCACCTTGACTTTATTATATAGCAAAGAGGATCCCCTAAAAGGAAGCTCTACCCTTGGATCAAATACATGGATAAGTGATATGCCAATGGGCTCTGCCTTCAGATTAGTTGTATGCATGGGTGACATGTTGGTTCTGGTCCTATTTGGTTAATCAAATCATCTTTGACCAAAAGGAATCTTTGGAGAATCTTCTTATAGGAATCTCATAATTGGGTGCATGAGGTACCATTAGAAAGCTCCTAACAAGACAGATAGGGGACAGGGAAGGCCAACCTTTTCTTGCATACGGGGTGAAATTACACATTTTTTAGACCTAATTCATACATTTAGGTCTTCAAACTTGGCTATAAAGTTTTCAAGGTAATTTTGGCTCATGTCCTTTCAGTATAAGTACTCTTTTGGTGATATCTCTATCTGGTCTACCTAGCTCATCATACATAATATTCTTTTAGGTATCACCAAGCCAAATTTCATATCTAGATAATATGTCTAACTATTAATATTACAACATGCAAGCTAAGCTAGTTGGGAAGCTTCCCAAGAAGCTTCCTCCTAGAAGTCACCACTTGGCATGCATGCTACCCAATACTTGGAAGTTACCAAGTAGCTTCTTAGATACTTCTAGAATATTCATATAATTTTTGGCTAATTTGGCATATTTGCTACTATGTTAGTCTTGAATAACTCATCTACAAACTCCATCTTTTTAGAGATGTAATGATCAATGAAAAACATACAAAATATTTCTTCAAATCCTTGAATTTGATATTGCACCTTTTTGTTTAAAAAATAAGTATCAATATTTCAATGATAGCTTGTGAAGCTTTTGTGAGTTAAACAACCATAATAATATCAATACTACCAAACATAACATTGACATACTTATAGATTTTTGACAAAAACATAAAATTTGAGATGACTGATATTAATATCAAAATTTACCTTATCGACCATATCCTCTTTTGTACCTTGTTCACAACTCACAAGTAATAAATTCAAGATGATAAGTAATTCTTTTATGCCTACAATGACTTACTGTCAGGTTCATTATCAATAGTAGACCAATCACTTCAATTCTTCCATGAATCTATGTATTTAACAACCTATGATAAAGACAATAAATTTTTCTCATTATGAACATATTTGTGCAATATAAGAATATGATTCAAACATACACCTTTAGTTTTGTTAAAGACTTCGACAATCAAATTGAAAACTTAATTGTATGTCTCTCAATTCTCAATTTCATTTTGAAGCTCTTTGTATATCCAAAAACCCCTTGGCTTTAATTGGAGCCTCAACCAAGCCTAACATCTATATACATATTTTTATTGATGCCAACTTGCAAAAACTTCATGGAGATTGGATTTAGTCTATAATGCCTAACCTATTCTTATAGCCTAACTATAACATTTAGTTGCACGCAAAGTAAGTTTTTTAAGACACGTGGAATGAACTTGGAACTCAATTGCATCTTTGTGGAAACACTTATCTATTTTTATTAATGATCTCATATCCAATCTTGAATTTTATAATTGTTTTAATCTCTTGCTTTGTAGCAACATATTAAATACTATATGTGCATATTAGAGTATAGATGATGTCTTAACACTCTACACTATCTCCTTGAAACACTTCACAATCATCCTGCTCTCCTTGATAGAGTGATAGAATTTGAGCATAAGCTTTTAGTACAATTGTAATTATAAATCAACTTTTCTAGATGTTTTAGCATTTAAATTGTGAATTTTGCAAAATTTTCTAAATATTCCAAATTTATTAGAATAAATAAATAATTTTATTTGATTAATAAAAATATTATTATTCAAGGAATCTAAATATTGTACTTCATTAGCATTTAATCTGTTTTTTTATCAAGGTCTTGATTAATATAGCACATCAATTAATATATATGTAGTAATCAAGGTTTCATACGAATCATGGAAAAGATCCTAGATATATTTTAATGGTTTATTTGACAAAGTAAATAATTTATAGTATATGAACCTTGCATAGCTCTAGTTACTTACTTTAGAAACAACAAATGAAATACAAAAGAATACTAATAATAGAGTTTCAATTTTAAATAACTTAAGCTATAAGTAAAAAGAGAGTTCTTACTCTCTTTAAAGCTAAAATCCAAGTATGACAGAGCTATCAACACCTACATGGTTATAATCAACTTACAAGTATATGATAATAATGCATATGTTTACCTTCCTTTGTGTTTTCTCTATGGTCACCTTTTCTTGTTGTGTTTACTTGTTGAATAATAGACTTTAATGGTACATAAGATGATATAATAACTCAAAAAGCATACCAAAATTTAGTTATATGATAGAAAATGATCGTATCTACTTTTCTTTACCTTTCATAATACAAGAATAAAAAGTTAAAAAAACAGATAAGATATACAATTAGAACCTATTTTAAGAAGTTGATATAATTATGCAAGTAAAAAAACAGGATTATACAACAAAAACTAAAGAATAAAATTCATCTATCATAAAATTGAGTTCTGGTTAAGATAATATAACAAGAGTTACTTTATCTTTAGATATTAGTATGGTCACTTAGTGCCGCCCAAATACAAGTAAAGTTGGTAAGATTATATTATTCTCTTGAGGATAAAGGTCAGAAATAGTGAAAGTGAAGGGAAATGCCACTAGGTACAATTTGTTTATTAATTCCCATTTAACCACTTGGGAAGGAACTACTCCTTGAAGAGTGTAGTTTTTGTTCATATGATGTAGTAGAGAAAAGAGAAAATTAAAAATCACTTTCACTAAAAAGAACATTCCAAGTTATTCCTGAACATGATGGTTCACTTCACCCCAAAGACATCAATTCTAGAGGCATGTACTACCCTTTCTTGAAAGTACAATCCCAAAGGCATCCTCTAGTTTGCCGAATGACTTTGCTTTCCAATATTGTGGTATTCTAAATGCTCAAGATCAGACTTGGATCCTTGACACATTAGTTAACTCCTTTGGATCCATCAAGAATCAAGCATCTTGATCAAGTGCAAATCCACCATTTTGTACTCTAGCACTTGTGATCCTATTATGAAATTCTCCACTACTACTACACATAAAACTTCACCAACATTAAAAAAATAAATTGTAGTTCTCCAAAGAACAAGACCTTGGGTACATGAAATATTGCATGGGTAAGTGAAGTCTATAATTTATTAAGCCAAAGCATTATATACGATTCCACACTTCACCTCAAAGGAACTTAGTGGTTAGGTGGGTTTCAATGTAATCTTTTATCTCTTCCTATATCACACACTTAAGATTTTAATCTTATATTATCAAAAATCTTCTCTAGACTAATTAAGCTTCTAACAAATGTTAGGGAAGGTGTTATTGCTTCCCCAAAGTAATTTGAACATGTATTTCTTAGACTTACAACTCCAAAGTGATAGTTGGCCAAGAAGGACTATACAAACCAAAATGTATCTTCCTCAACTATGAATCATTGCAACTAAGAATAGTATTTACAACTAATATGGTCCTTGGGTTACTTTAGTAAGATTGTCCTTCCTTTGATGATGCAAAGAATCTTTAGCCTAGTACTCTTTTATGAGGAATTGCATTATGACATAAGTGTAGTAAATACTTATATGGTCCGATCCTTGTACTTGACAATCTTCAACAAGCAGGTATTACATACTTTGGTGAATTTTCTATCCAAATGTTATTTCAACTAAAGTGTGAGCTAATCCATTTGCTCCTCCTTGTAGGTTCACATTTCTAACTTTTGAACATGGAATTTCAATTCATGAACCTTTATATTTAGTGCTCTTCCTTTGGCCTCCTCCTTTAGCATGTCCAAAAATTACACTTCTTCCAATTGTTGACTAATCTTTAGCTTTGATTCCTCATGTTTAATTCCTCATGTAGTGTTTCATGTATTTAGGCTCTTTATGCATCCTTCTCCAATTGTTTCTACAACTCCCTTGCTTGATGTTTGAGCTACATGGTCGCATCCTTGAAATACTTAGCCATCTACAAGTCCAAGGTCACAATCTTGACCTTGGCATTCTCTAATTTGCTCCAAATGCTCATCACCTCTCTGTCTTGGGCTTGTCCTTCATACCCAAGTTGCATTGCCTTCTTTCGGATTTTCATCTCACCTAAGTCAAATTGCACTTGCTCCAATTCCTTCTCATATTCCTTTTGATTTGCAACAAATGTGGTATTTTGACCTTTTACCTTGAAGATGCAATGTGTCAACATGTTCACCTTCTTCAAATCCTCCTTGTACAAGCTTTGTGCTTTGGCCAATTCTTCCTTTGTCTTCTTTTTGTTTGAATTCTTTGTTTAGAGCTCTATATGCATGCCACAAACATGTAGTCCATGATCTTAGCATGCTTCTCCTAGTATTGCAGGAGAAGATGCTCTATCAATTGTAGCACCATCTCCACCAATTGAATCACTAAATGCGCTCTCTCCTTGACTTGCACTATGGAGTTTGCACTTGCTCCACCTTCTTGTTCTACTAGTACTTCTAATAGAGGACATTTAGCTTCTCTTAATGTTTGAATCTCATCTTTGATTTGATATTTTCCTATGGTTTGGCCCCACTACTTCTTTTGGCTCAATATCTTCTTGAAATTTGAGCCAAATTTCTTTCTCTTTCATTTATTTGAGGTTCATTGTCTCTTCTTCTAAAACACATCCACTTATCAACTGGGGTAAGGAGGTTCTTTGAACTTGGTTAAGGTCTCTCCCTACTCCTCTTCTTCTTCTCCTTGGGTTGCATATTGATCTAGATTGGGAGCAAATTGAGTATATTTGAACTACTATTCTTCTGCTTCTACTATAGATCCTTGCAAGGTGTAATACCAAGAGCTAGCCATATGATCTAGATGTGAAATTTGGTTTGGTAATATCTAGAATTATGTTTTACATGATGGTCAAAATAGATCAAATAGAAGTATCACCAAAAGAGTACTTCTACTAATAGGGCAGAAACCAAATAGACTTGAAAACCTTAGAACCAATAGCTAGACATATGATTTAAAGGGAGAATTAGTTAGGTAACATCTGGACTGATGTTATATAGGATGGACTAAATAGATCAGAAAGAGGTATCACCAGAAGGGGACTTCTACTAATAGAGTAGTAACCAAAATATGCCTAAAATCTTTGAAGGCAATTTTGGAGTCCTAAACGGATGAATTAGGCTTTGAAAATGTGCAAATGCCTCACCCCAACAAAGGTAAGGCTAGCCTTCCCTTTCTCCAATTTGTCTCATCAAGAGCTTTCCAATTGTACCTCACCCATTTGATTCTAAGATTCCTACAAGAAGATTATCTAAAAGATTCCCTAAAAGATTCACTATGGTCAAAGCTTGTTTGACCAACTAGATAGGACTAGGACCAACATGTCACCCATCCAAGTAAGTAATCCAAGGGTTGGAGCTTGTTGACATGTCACCTATCTGTGTGCTTAATCCCATGGTGGAGCTTCCTTGGAGGAGATCCTCTTTGTCTATATAATAAAAAGAAGGTGCTCCTTTGGGGCATCAGATGATTGAGTGTGAAATTTATGTTTTCTCTCTTCTCTTGTCCTTAGAGTATTACAATGGTATCAAAGCTAGTGTTTTAGTCCAAGAGAGTGGATCACCCCTCTTGGAAGAACACAAACTAGTGAAACTGAGTAATTTGAGGTGGAGAACATAGAGTAATTGCTAGACATAAGGACTTTAGAGAGCGGATGGGATGGATGCATTGGGAGGACAATTTCCCGTACCTAGCTTTCCATTCTTGAATCCATTCCACATCAAGGTTATGTATATCTAGTGTGAGAGTATTGTTAGTTTATCACTTTGGAGCATAATTCATGGACAAGGTGATGTGTCGTGCGTATATACATCGCTACACAACATACATCGCTGTCAACATCATACACTATAGAAGCACAACTCACACATAAGTCATACATAGACTCTAAAGTGCCACAATGTGACAGTAATCTTCTACACTTTGAAGACCCATAGCCACTTTGAATATCCTACCTAGAGAAGAATTTCTCTACTCAATTGATCCAACATCAATTTGAGGCAAAAAATATGCATTCTTCACAATTTGTTTATTGATGCCACAATAGTCAATATGAAAGTAAAGTCTACCATCCTTCTTTTAGGAAAATAGTACTAGTACTCCCTAAGGATGTGTACTATATTTTATACTACATTTTGTATGAAACCCTTCTCCAAAGATTTTGTTAGTGTTGATTGAAACTCTTCCAACTCCTTTGGTGAGAGCAAATAGAGTACTTCTTGGCAATAACTTGCTCTTGAAATGCATACCACAATCAGAGGGTAGCTCCTTCAATATATTATCTAAAACCACATTGAAAAAATCTTAAACTATCTTATTGACCATTGCTTGCTCCAAAGCTTTCTCTTTGATTGCTTTATTGACAACCTCTCATCTTAGAATTGACACTTCTCAAGTGTTTTATCCAAAGGTACCAAACTATAATACCAAGAGCTAGCCATATGATCTAGATGTGAAATTTGGTTTGGTAACATCTAGAATGATATTATACATGATGGTAAAAATAGATCAAATAGAAGTATCACCAAAAGGGTACTTCTACTAATAGGGCAGAAAACCGAAATAGATTTGAAAACCTTAGAACAAATAGCTAGACATATGATTTGAAGGTGAGAATTGGGTTGGTAACAT
This sequence comes from Lunularia cruciata, assembly GCA_948567375.1. NCBI lineage: Eukaryota > Viridiplantae > Streptophyta > Marchantiopsida > Lunulariales > Lunulariaceae > Lunularia > Lunularia cruciata. The sequence goes on along the minus strand of OX419762.1, from coordinate 57,308,173 downwards.
CTGGAAGGATTTTACACAAGATGGAATGAAAAGATCAGAAAGAGGTATCACCAAAAGGGGACTTCTACTAATAGAGTTGGAACCAAAATATGCCTGAAATCTTTGAAGGCAATTTTGGAGGCCTAAAAGGATGAATTAGGCCTAAAAAATGTGCAGATCCCTCCCCAATGGAAGAAAGGCTGGCCTACCCTCCCCTCTACTTTGTCTCATTGAGAGCTTTCCAACGGTACCTCACCCACGTGATTCTGAGATTCTTACAAGAAGATTCCCTAAAAGATTCCCTCCGGTCAAAGCTTGTTTGACCAACCAGATAGGACCAAGATCAACATGTCACCCATCCAAATAAGTAATCCAAGGGTGGAGCTTGCTGACATATCACCTATCTATATACCTAATCCTAAGGTGGAGCTTCATTAGAGGAGATCCACTTTGCCTATATAATAAAGAGAAGGTGCTCCTTTGGGGCATCGGAGTTTGAGTGTGAAAGGGTGTGTTTCTCTTCAAGTCTCCTATCCTTGGAGTATTACACAAACAACCTAATCAGTAATTCTTACCTTGGTGTTGTACTTGAGTTTGTTGTCAAATCCAATCAAATTGAATCTTATGATGTTCAAGACAAGGTAGACCTACCTAGAATGACATCATAGTGTAGAGATGTTACTACAAACCTCATATACTCCAAATACTCTTTTTGAATCTTGAATGTAACAAGATGTGAGGTACAATATGCAAAAAAATTCTACTATCTGCCATCATCAATCTACCTCCAAATATTGGCTTTATTTGAATACCTTATTCCTTTGCTAATTATATGGACATGCAAATTTTTGAGCTTCCAAAATCAACCAACCTAAACCACAATCAGATATCATACCTTGCAAGTGAAACAAACTTGCATAGTTGAACCTTCAATCCCATTGAAACTAATCAAGTTCCTAATAGGTGGCTCAATATCCCTTATTGGGATTCTTCAATACCCTAATCATCATGCTCTACAAACTCTATTTGGGTGATTTTTTGTCCATTCTTGAGTGGAAATTCAACAATATATGTTCAATTTGGTGATTATAAAAGAAATCACCATTTTGTTGTAATTTCTCTTTATTTATAATGCTAGGTGATATTTCTTGGATGATATCAATCTCTATAAGTACCTGCTCCTCCACTCATGTGTAATGGGTAAGGAGGTTTTGGGAATTTCAATGTTGAAACCAAGTTATGGCAACCAAGGAATCAAAGTGCTTAGCAAACATGATGGCTTCCTCTAAGTGTTTGGGCTCTTGCATTGTTACTTCCAATCGTGCATGATTTCAAGCTCTTCTCAAATCTATCTAGAGATTCACCTTCTAATATATTTAGAATTTACATTATGTTGTTTTAATAGTGAGTGATGCAACTTTTCACAAAACCAATCTATTTCAAATTTTCCAATCTATCTTGTGTAGCTTGTGTAGCATTGATAGCTTAGATTCCTCTAATTATTGTGCTTTTGAATTCTTCCCATGTTGAGATTGGCATAACAAACTATCATTTAGCTTTGTAATACTCCGAGGACAAGAGAAGAGAGAAAACACAGATTGCACACTCAAACATTCAATGCCCCAAAGGAGCACCTTCTCTTTATTATAAAGACAAAGAGGATCTCCTCCAAGGAAGCTCCACCATAGGATTAGGAACACAGATAGGTGACATGTCAGCAAGCTCCACCTTTGGATTATTTATGTGGATGGGTGACATGTCGATCTTGGTCCTATCTGGTTGGTCAAACAAGCTTTGACCGGAGGGAATCTTTTAGGGAATCTTCCTGTAGGAATCTCAAAATCATGTGAGTAAGGTACCATTGGAAAGCTCTTGACAAGAAAAAGCAAGGAGGAGGAAGGGGCAACCTTTCCTTTGTTGGGGGAGGGGACCAACACATTTTTGAGGCCTAATTCATCCGTGTAGGCCTCCGAAATTGCCTTCAAAGATTTTAGGCATATTTTGGTTCCTACTCTATTAGTAGAAGTCCTCTTTTAGTGATACCTCTTTCTGATATGTTTAGTCCATCATGTGTAACATCCTTCCAGATGTTACCTACCAATTCTCACCTTTAAATCATATGTCTAACTATTGGTTCTAAGGTTCTCAAGTCTATTTTGGTTTTTGCCCTATTAGTAGAAGTATTCTTTTGGTGATACTTCTATCTTATCTATTTTAACCATCATGTATAACATCATTCTAGATGTTACCAAACCAAATTTCACATCTAGATCATATGGCTAGTTCTTGGTATTACAGACCTCCCTCCTTTTAAGACGCAATATCCTCGTTGTGCAATTGTTGCTCAAATGCTTGCACCAACACCGGTGCATGTGCCAAATTGGCAGCGGGCTCCCAGGTTGCTTCATAGAGAGGGTAACCTTTCCATTGTACTAGATGGTCCACCCGCAAATGGCGAGTACCACGCATGCATTTTTGGAGAATCCGCCCACTTCATATTCCTTTGTGCCATCAATGAGTGTCGGACAAGGTCAAATGTCTTGTGTGGAATGACCCAGGCATGATTGAGGAGCATATCTACGTAGTAGGGAGACATAGAACATAGGATGGATCTTCATGTGTGGTGGCAGCTCAAGGTGATAGGCCACAGCGCCGATGCAACAAAGAATCGAGAAAGGCCCAATAAAATGAGATCTGAGCTTATGAGGTCCAACTAATGTGAGGTTGGTTGTTGATAGCCACACTTGATCCCCAACATTGAACTCCATGTGCCTATGGTGTGCATCAGCATACAACTTCCGTCAATTTTGCTCAATTTGAATCTATGCTTAGCGCCCTCCACACCTTATTGGATTCTAGAAACAAATGTGTTGACTGCATTGACCTTGGTAGCCACTGGATGGATCTTCATCAAGCTAGAAGGTGTGAAGGGATGCTCATCATACATGATGAAGAACAAAGTGACCTGGATGGATGCATTCACTGAATTGTTATAAGCGAATTCCACCAATGGGAGGAGGGTGTCCCAACTCTCTTGCTCTTCTAAGGTGAAGCCGCGTAACATGTCTTCAATTGTGTGATAAGCCCACTCTATTTGGCCATCTGTTTGTGGGTGGTAAGCTATGGACATGGTCAACTTGGTTTTGAAGAAACCAAAGAGTGTTCACCAAAACAAACTGGTGAATTGGGTGCCTCTATCGGTGATGAGTACTCTAGACAAGCCATGGTGAGCAAAGACTGCATCTAAGTATAATTGAGCTAGTTGTGGAGAGGTCACCTCCTTGGTGGTAGGGCGTATATGAATCATTTTGCTGAGCCGGTCCACAAAGACCACAATAGAGTCAAACCCTGAGGTGGTCTTGGGTAATTCACAGACAAGATCCATACTCACTTGTTCCCAACGTTGGGTAGGAGTGGGAAGAGGTTGAAGGAGCCCTGCAGAAGCTTGATTAGAAGCTTTGTCTTGTTGAAAAAGTAGGCAGCTATGCACATAGTCCATCACGTCGTTGCTCATCTTGGGCCAATAGTGATGGCGCTTGACTTCATCCAAGGTCTTGTCCACTCCGACATGAGTTCCAATGGCCAAATCATGACATTCTACTAGAATGGTGGTGTGTAATTCTAGGACATTTGGGATCCATAATCTACCATCCCGAAAGGTGAGTCCTTGGGTGTTGATGACACCTTTGGATGATTGTTCTTCTACAATCTATGGATCAATTTTTGTAGCAGCTTTATCTCTTGCCACAATTCATGGTTAATCTTAACCTCTTCCACCAAGTTGTTTGCCATTGGCATGCAAGTGAATGCATCTGCAAGTTGCTTCTTACCTTCCACATAGGTGATTATCATGTTGAAGCATTGTTGCCACTCTACGCAATGAATTTGGTGACGAGATAGATCCTTCTACGTCTTGAGGTAGACTAGAGGTTTGTGGTCTTTCTCTACTATAAATGCCTTCTCGCCCAGATAGTGCTTCCAATGCTTGGTTGCTAGAACAATGGCTAGCTGTTCTTGTTCTATGGTGTGGTAGTTGCACTCTACCGATAACAACTTTCAAGAGAAATATGCAATTGGATGCCATCCGTCATGCCACTCTTGTTGTAGGACTGCTCTTATTGCTATGCCTTATGCATATATAGCCAACTTGATTGGACGTTTTGGGTCATACCACTTCAAGATTGGTGCATGTAGCAAGGCGACCTTCAATTCTTGAAAGGCCAACTCTTGTGCAATTCCCCATGTCCACTTCTTCCCTTTGCCAAGTAGTGCCGTTAAAGGCTGTGCAACCTTGGAGAAGTCCTTGACAAATCTACGATAGAATCCCGTCAACCCCAAGAAACTCTTAAGTTGAGTCTGATCTTCTGGTGCACTCCATTTTTGAATGACCTCTATTTTATCTTTCAATACTTGAATGCCCTCTGCACTTACTCTATACCTCAAGTAGTCTACTTCAGACTTGCCAAACTCACACTTTGAGATTTTGGCATACAATTGATTCAATCTTAGAATCTGGAGGACCTCTCATAGATGTTGTTTGTGTTCTGTCATTGTGCTACTATATACTAAGATATCATCCAAGAAGATGATAACGGACTTATCCAAATATGGACAAAATATGTTATTCATTAGACTCATGAAAGTGGCAGGTGCATTGGTGAGGCCAAAAGGCATCACAAGATACTCAAAATGGCCATACCTGGTTCAAAAGGCAATTTTGTACACATCCTCCTTTGCAATTCAGATTTGATTGTAACCGCTCTGCTCTGCAAGTCCAGTTTGGTGAAGTATCTCGCTCCTTAGAGTTTATCAAACAGGTCATCCATGCAAGGTTAGGGGTATTTGTTCTTCATTGTTTGTTGATTTAGACCCCGATAGTCAATGCACATGCACATTGTACCATCCTTCTTCTTCACAAACAAGATAAGGGCCCCATATGGTGATACGCTAGGTTGGATGAACCCTTTCTGTAGCATCTCCTCAATTTAAGTCTTACACTCCTCCAACTCATGAGGTGATAGGCGATATGGGGCCTTACAAGGAGGCATCTTCCTTGGGAGTGTCTCAATTTTGTGATCTACTCGCCTTTTTGGTGGTAATCCTGAGGGTAGATCATCAAGAAAGACATCTTGAAACTCATCCACCACATCCTTCAATTTTGTAGGAATTTGTCCATTGAGTTCTCCACTCTGGACTTCTCTTATTAGACCCATAAAACATCTATCGGTCTTACAGACAGTTGCCGTCTCTATGACATATAGAGGTAGTTTCTGCTTGTGTGATTTTTCTTTAACTCCAATGATTGACCATTGTTGGGTTCTCACTACTTTCTTCCTCCAATCCACCATAGGATTGTACTCCTCCATCCATGGCATGCCTAAAATTGCATCATAACGAGCTAACTCTATCACTTACCACTCAACTACTTCTTGATATTCTCCTAAAGAGAGGGTTACCCGTCTAGGTAATGATTCAATCCTCTCTGTTTGCCTATTTGGTAACTCTACTTCTTCACTCTCATCTCTCTCTAGATCCATTCCCAATCTTATTGCAACAGAGCGAGACAAGAAATTCTCTATTGCTCTTGGATCTATTAATACTCTCACTTGATTACCTTCTAGGATTCTATTCATGAAAATCAATTGTTAGGTTGCCTTTTGGGATCTTTGCGCATTATTCTTCTTCCTTTCCTTTCTTCTTTGCTTCCTTATTGAGCCAGTAAGGCCGCAAGGTACGTTTACTGGCAATCTTCATTTTTTGAAGTGATTTCCACCTCCTCTCCTTCAATGTGCCTCTCCATGTTGCTCAAAGATCACTTGTACAAAGGTCGAGGGTCTTTAGGGAAACAAGTGTGACAGTTGGTAGATATGTGCCCAATATGGCCACAAGTGTAACAACAGCATTTTTCTCCTCGTGGGACTCCATCTCTTTGTTCTTCTATCGGTCCTTGCTCCCCTTGAAGCAATCATGCTCCTTGATCCTAGAATCAAAGGTTGCCCAATTCCATTGGTACTGGTCCACCCATGTGTGGCATTTCTGCCCAATAATGTTGAGGTGGAACTACTCCTTCACCTCCACCTAATGCTCTTGCTATTCTCTACGCACAAGCAATGGCTTCAAATACCGTGCAAGGATTTTGCACCATGACTTCTTGGCAAATCCGCTCTTTCAACCCTCGTTTGAAATTGTCAAGAGCCTATGTTGGACTCATGTCGGTAATAACAACTTGTAGATCTAGAAATGCCTCCACAAACTCTCATACGCTATTCTTTTGTCTCAATCCCCGTAGTCAGGTTTGAGCTATCTACACCAAATCCACCGATTGGAAATTCTTCAATAGTCCTTCTTGTATTGCTGTCAATGTGATCTCCCTTCTCTTTGCCAACATGGATCATTCCCAAACATCATACCATATGAGGGCTTTATCGGTCAAGTACCCACATGCAAACACGCCTACTGCATGCTCTGTGATCTTTGTTGAGAACAATCAAAAATAATGATTCATTCTCGAGATCCAATTTTCCACTACTCTTATCGAATGCTGCCCCTTGTAAGGCTCAATGTTGCAGGTCTTCTTCATCTGGAGTAGCAATGTGGCTTCATCATTGATAGGGTTTGTAGGCACAAGTGCCTCTCCAAGTACTTCAATTGCAGGTACTAGGTTTTGAGATGGCTCTTCTTCTTGCATGGCTTGATCGTTCCTGAGGATCTGCACTTGACTTTGTAATGTCTCCATGGTCATCCTAATCTCTCAAAATTCATTCAACATCCTTTGCATTCCTTGCACTAGCTCTTGCAATTGCAGATCCATGGTTTGTGCAACACTCAATTGCTAATGTCTACTTCAATACAGGGTCAATATAATCACTCTGGAAGGTGCATGAACTATCGGAACTACCATTGGGACCTCAGAAGCTATCACTCATTGATAATACTCCTCACCAAAATTCCTAACCACAAAATCTCTAAACATCACTTTCGGTCTCACTACATAACGGATTTCTACTTGAGTGTTGAAAGGGAGAGGATTTGGGACATTCATATCCATATTATCATAATAGAATGTAGATTGTCAAATCCCACTCTCTGTCATATATCACCACAGGTAGAATCACCGGATTTGGTGAGTTCATCACTCTGTCCATGAATTATGTACCAAAGTGATAAACTAGCGATACCCTCATCTGCTCATGCTGGATGTACATAACCTTGATGTGGAATGGGTTTGAGAATGGAAAGCCAGGTGCAGGAAATTGTCCTCCCGGCGCATCCATCCCATCCGCTCTCTATAGTCCTTCCTAAGTCTAGCAATTACTCTATGTTCTCCACTTCAAATTACTCAATTTCAGTAGTTCATGCTATTCCAAGAGGGGTGATCCACTCTCTTGGACTAAAACACTTGCTCTAATACCATTGTTATACTCTAAGGACAAGAGAAGAGAGAAATAGGATAATGGAAGACCATAGTGAAAGATCACAAATGGGAAACTCCAAATGCCTAGCATGAACTTGGGCTTTGGTTTTTATAGAGAATATACAAGACTATTGGGAGGACTCTTAAAAAGGTTTCCTAAAAGTTGTCTTCTTAGAGTGCAAGCTAAGGTAAACGAGCTCAAATGCCTCTTGAGAAGCTCCTTGCTAGAAGTTGTTTACCTAGCATGCAAACTAAGCTAGTTGGGAAGCTTCCCAAGAAACTTCATTTTAGAAACCATCTTCTTAGCATCCAAACTAAACTAGTTGGGAAGTTTCATAAGAAATTTTCTCTTAGAATTTGCATACTTGGTATACACATTACTCAATACTTAAAAGGTATCAAAAAGCTTCCTAGATGCTTCTATAAAAGTCCTATAATTCTTGGCTAATCTGATCTTTTTGCTACTTCATTAGTCTCAACTAACTTGTCTATAAATTCTTTATTGTTACACTTGGAGTGCACCTTTGTGCCACTAGTGGACCAATTTGCTGATGATACTCTAGAGGTTATTACCTTGTCAACTTTGGAGACTACAACTATTGCTTGGTAGTATGTATTGGAGGGAATATGCTTGTTAGATTTGTTTGGTGTTATCAACATTTGACTAATTATGGTATTGTATGTAAGCAAATGGGTTCAAAGGTAACTATATGTGGAGATTGATGAGATTGCTAGACAAGTCTCTTATATTAAGTGGCACCTTTGGGCTATCAATATCTTGAGTTATTATTCATGGCAACAATTAAGGGTTACCAAAAGACCTTACAATCAAATATTCTTTGCCGGAGGTGTAAATTCTAGAAAGAAATAGTACTATCATTTGATGATGTCTAGATTCCATGTCTAATACACTTGTGTTGGTTGAAGATAGGGTTTGTAAGATCCACATTATTCTATGTTTTTGGAGATATTGCATATATTACAACATCATAAGGTTTATCGAGCAATTTTTCCACCATACATTTTAGAGAATGTCCTTTTGGTTTGTGACTCTTGAACATTGGAACTACACATCAGGTTTGGCCTTGGATTGGCCCTACAATGTTGTTGGATGCGGCTCAAATTGGATCTCAAACACATCATCTTTTTCTTTGGTGGACAAACCTCTTGCCTAAAGTGACTGTATATTGTGCTTATGGTGGGATTCAACAACTAGCACATGTTGTCATTAATGATACTTTGGATGTTGGGCAGCAATCTCAATATTTGGAGTCAATGATAGGTCATCTATGACAATGATGAACCTTGTTAGGTAGCCTAAAGCCACTTTAAGTATACACTTGAGTTTCCTAACCTTCCATGTTTATTGTGAAGGAGGTCTTGGATCTATTTTGAACTCATAGTTATATTAGTTGGTGGAGCCTAAGGCCAATGAGAGAGAGAAAGGGCAATGTGTACAAGTATTACCATCATATTATCAATATCAAAGGCATCCAAACATCATGTGTTAGGTCAAGCATAACCAATTTGATACTTGTGAGCTTTGTGCCTATCAAATCAATTCATGCGTATGTAAGAGGTGATGGACTGAGTGGGTATGGTATTATTGGTACAAAAATAATAACTATTAGTGAGAGTAGTTTATTTGGGGTATATCAAAGTGAGCGTGGTCTCCTTGGGATCTACCCTTGGTCTACTTGTGTAATACCATTAGCAAGAAAAATTAGTTAAAGGTGTAAATTGGCTTTGTAATACTTTTTGAGATGTTAAACATGATAATCTACATTGATTGGATAGAGGAGTCAACAAAAGAGAGCTTCCACTCATGAGGCAAAAGGTCAAAAATATTTATTAAAAAATTCAAAGCCAATTTCAAAGGCTTAAATGGAAAAGGTAAGCCTCCAAAAATGGAATGTTATCCGCTCATTTTGGGACAAAGATTGTTACCTCTACCCCTTCCTCCAACCCTCCTTTAATTCTTCTCATTGAGATCTTTCCAATGATACCACTTCTATTTTGTCCTAAGCTTTTTATAGAGATTTCCTTTCATCAAACTTGTTTGATTGACTAGATGGAACCAAGGCTATCATGTCGCCAATTCATATATCTAATCTAAGGATGTAGTTCCATTACAAGTGATCTTCTCTATTATATAATAAATTGGGATTGCTTCTGTGGGGCATAAAAGTATATGGCATTTTTGCCTTATGTTCTTCTATCTATGGACTATAATAATGGTATTTGCGCAAGTGTTCTAATCCAAGTGAGTAGATCACTTCTTGGAGGAACATGGGCTATTGAGACTAAGTAATTTGAAGCTAAATAATTCCAAAAGTAGAGAGAGTAGTGTAGATTGAGAGGTTGAGTATTTTTGGGAGAGCATAGTATGGATCTTATTGGAAGATGATTTCAACCATCTAATTTTCCCTTTCTGAATCCTTTCCACACAAGCTTAGGAATATCTAATGTGAGCAAGTGAGAGGGTACTTCATTTACCATTTTGGAGTGGATAACATGGATAGAGTAATGAATTCATCAAACCTTGTGATTTTATTTGTTGTGTTATATGACATAGATTGGGATTTGACAATAAATATTCTATTATGAGGTGATTGATTTTAATACAGTAGAACCTGTCTAAAGTGATACTGTCTAAACTAATAACCTCCATAAATAAATATTTGACACCGGTCCGGAGTATGTCCCCATGCTTGAACTAATAACCCTCTATTGGTTGATATTAAATACTTTTTATTGGTCCAACAACTTTTGTAAACTAATATACACTATATAAAAAATATAAAAATGGAATTGCAGCTGGAAAATATTGCCTACTTGCGCTGGAAATAATCCTGAATGCCCATATGGACCATCTAGCACGTCCTCAGAGTGCCCATTCTCTCCTTCATCTTTTTCAGCGCCGAGATGAAATTGCCATTGTCGCCTGCTTGCTGCAGCCAGAAAGTCTCCAGTGACTGGATCATTGCCTGAGCTTCCTTGACTGACACAAGAATGACTTCCTCGCTGTCATCATCATTGGCCTCACCTTTGTCATCATCCTGGAGAAGATGATCTTTGATGACCTCGTCAGTGTTAGGAGTGTAGGTAACCACATCTTCATCCGGACAGTTAAGCAAGTTATGGATTTCCATTGGATTGCGGTATTGAAGCCTTATGATCTGAGACTCGAGCTCAGCAACGACTTCTTGATCAAGAAGTTCCTCTTCATTATGTTGTTCTTGTTGTGTGCCAGGAACAGTGCGGATTTTGCAGTGACCAAAGCAGTTGCGGATGGTCTCAGGCTTGACATCATTATTCCAGGCGAGAATAGCCATCCTGATGGCTTCAAGCATATCAATTTTTTCTGGCTCAGCGACTCCATCTTCAGCACTGCAACAGGACATGGCTAAATTGGCGACGGTAGTAGGCCTTCAGATTGCAAATGATTCCAGCGTCACAAGGTTGCAGCTTTGACGTCATGTTTGGGGGAAGGTAGAAAACCATGGTGTTATGCAATTGAATGTGGCTTGGAAGCTTGTGAAGAGGGATGTGGGGGCTACAATTGTCAAGAATGAGCAGAACTTTCCTGTTAGCCATGCGGCAATCAAACGCTTTGAGCCACTCCAAAAAAACTATATGTGTCATCCAAGCCTTGGAATTATTGCAAGAAGTGCAACCGAGGTTGGCCATGTTGATGTTCTTGAAGCACCGCGAGCTTTTGGATTTGCCAATGACCAAAAGGGGAAGCTTGTCAAAACCGTCTCTGTTGCAACAGACAACAAGGGTCAGGTGCTTTTTGTGTTGCTTTTTGCCCTCAAGCTGCTTAGTTGCCAAGGAATTGTCCGCCTTAATAAAATAATACAATGTTTGTGTTAGCTTGCTGCACTAACCACACACCAAAACAACCCAAACCAAAATGTTACCAACCTGCATTCTATAAAAAAAGTCCCATCTCTTCCATGTTGTAAATGTTGCACCACTCAAACTTGTCCAATATCTCCTTGATTTTGGATCACTCATCCTTGATGAGATTGACATCAACAGATCCACTCTTGCCAAAACGGCAGAATGAGTGGATTCCATGGCAAGCCTTCAAGGCTTCCAGCCATCCATTGGAAAACTCAAAGTGGGCGTGATCCAGATAAAAGCAATCTAATATTTTTATGCTATTCTCCTTGATTAGGTCGCCACTCATGTTGACGCGCTCCCGATTTGCTATGAACCATTCCATCAAAGCGGATTCCATCAATGGATATTTCACCGTCCGCTGATGCTTTGCAGAAAGGTTAGGAGATTGGATCTTCTCAAGCACATCAGCTGATTGCTTCAATGTGGTCGAGATTGTACCCTGGCTGACCTTGACATTATGCTCAGTTTCAAGCCAGGACTTGAGTTGATTCTGTGTGATTCTGTGTGAGGGTAGGGTTTTTATGTTTGTGCTCACATAGAGCAATGCGGACTTTATCTAACATTGTGGTGTGTTGTGCTCCATGGCGAGGCATGGTGGTGATGGTGTGGTTGTAATGTGTTGTTGGGATGGGTTTAGACTGATTTTGGGGTGGTCTCGAGTTGCAAAATTATCCCCCTGATAAAAAAAATCAATTAATTTGATCATGTGGGTCACCCTGTCTAATGTAATAACCTCTATAAACTAATACTCAACCCCGGTCCCGTCATTATTAGTTTATATAGGTTCTACTGTATATCCTTTCTCTTTCAACATTCAAGTAAAAATCCATTATTTAGTTAGGCCAAATGTGAAATTTAGCAATTTTGTGGTTTGCAACATTGGTAAGAAGTACTATCAATAATAGCCCTTTGAGATCCCAATGGAAGTTCCAATCATCCACACTTCCTTCTAAGTGATCATGTTAACCCTTTATTGCAATAGTGTAATGCTCCGAGGACAAGAGAAGAGAGAAAACACAAATTGCACACTCAAATAATCAATGCCCCAAGGGAGCACCTTCTCTTTATTATATCGACAAAGAGGATCTCAGCCAAGGAAGCTCCACCATAGGATTAGGGACACAGATAGGTGACATGTCAGCAAGCTCCACCCTTGGATTACTAACTTGGATGGGTGACATGTCTGGTCTAGGTCCTATCTGGTTGGTCAAACAAGCTTTGACCAGAGGGAATCTTTTAGGGAATCTTCTTGTAGGCATCTCAGAATCACGTAAGGTACCATTGGAAAGCTCTCAACAAGACAAAGCAAGGGGGAGGGAAGGCCAACCTTTCCTCTATTGGGGGGAATCTGCACATTTTTTAGGCCTAATTCATCCGTGTAGACCTCCGAAATTGCCTTCAAAGATTTCAGGCATATTTCGGTTCCTACTCTATTAGTAGAAGTCCCCTTTTGAAGATACCTCTTTCTGATATGTTTAGTCCATCATGTGTAACATCTTTCTAGATGTTACCAACCCAATTCTCACTTTTAAATCATATGTCTAGCTATTGGTTCTGAGGTTCTCAAGTCTATTTTGGTTTCTGCCCTATTAGTAGAAGTACTCTTTTGGTGATACTTCTATCTGATCTATTTCAACCATCATGTATAACATCATTCTAGATGTTACCAAACCAAATTTCACATCTAGATCATAAGGCTAGCTCTTGGTATTACAGACCTCCCTCCTTTTAAGACGCAACGTCCTCGTTGTGCAATTGTTGCTCAAATGCTTGCACCAACATAGATGCATGTGCCAAGTTGGCAGCGGGCTCCCAGGTGGCTTCATAGAGGGGGTAACCTTCCCATTGTACTAGATAGTCCACCCGTGGGTAGCGAGTACCATGTATGCGCTTTTGGAGAATCCGCTCCACTTCATATTCCTTTGTGTCATCAATGAGTGTCAGACAAGGTCTAATGTTTGGTGTGGAATGACCTTGGCCTGATCGGGGAGCATATCTGCATAGTAGGGAGACATGGAACATTGGATGGATCTTCATGTGTGATGGTAGCTCAAGGTGATAGGCCACATCGCCGATGCGATAAAGAATCGAGAAAGGCCCAATAAAATGAGGTCTGAGCTTACGAGGTCCAACTAATATGAGGTTGGTTGTCAATAGCCACACTTGATCCCCAACATTGAACTCCATGTGCCAATGGTGTGCATTAGCATACTGCTTCTGTCGATTTTGCACAATCTGTAATTTGTGCTTGGCGCTCTCCGCACCTTGTTGGATTTTAGAAACAAATGTGTTGACTGCATCAACCTTGATAGCCATTGGATGGATCTTCATCAAGCTAGAAGGTGTGAAGGGATGCTCACCATACATGAGGAAGAACGGAGTGACCTGGGTGGATGCATTCACTGAATTGTTGTAAGCGAATTCCACCAACGGGAGTAGGGTGTCCCAACTCTCTTGCTCTTCTAAGGTGAAGCCGCATAACATGTCTTCAATTGTGCGATTAGCCCGCTCTGTTTGGCCATCTGTTTGGGGGTGGTAAACTGTGGACATGGCCAACTTGGTTTTGAAGAACCCAAAGAGTGTTTGCCAAAACAAGCTGGTGAATTGGGTGCCTCTATCGGTGATGAGTACTCTAGATAAGCCATGGTGAGCAAAGACTGCATCTAAGTATAATTGAGCTAGTTGTGGAGGGGTCACCTCCTTGGTGGGAGGCCGTACATGAATCATTTTGCTGAGCCGGTCCACAAAGACCACAATGGAGTCAAACCCTAAGGTGGTCTTGGGTAATTCATAGACGAGATCCATACTCACTTGTTCCCAACGTTGGGTAGGAGTGGTGAGAGGTTGAAGGAGCCCTACAAGAGCTTGATTAGAAGCTTTGTTTTGTTGGCAAAGTAGGCAGCTACGCACATAGTCCATCACGTCGTTGCTCATCTTGGGCCAATAGTAATGGCGCTTGATTGCATCCAAGGTCTTGTCCACTCCGACATGAGCTGCAATGGCCAAATCATGACATTCCACTAGAATGGTGGTGCATAATTCTGGGACATTTGGGATCCATAATCTGCCATCCCAAAAGGTGAGTCCTTGGGTACTAGTGACACCTTTGGATGATTGTGCTTCTACAATCTACGGGTCAATTTTTGTAGCCGCTAGAATCTCTTTCCATAATTCAGAGTTAATCTTAACCTCTACCACCAAGTTGTTGGCCATTGGCATGCGGGTGAATGCATCTGCAAGTTGCTTCTTACCTTCCACGTAGGTGATTGTCATGTTGAAGCATTGTTGCCACTCTGCCCACCGACTTTGGCAATGAGATAGATCCTTCTGCGTCTCGAGGTAGACTAGAGGTTTGTGGTCTGTCTCTACTACAAATGCCTTCTCGCCCAAGTAGTGCTTCCAATGCTTGGTTGCTAAAATGATGGCCAGCTCTTCTCGTTCTGTGGTGTGGTAGTTGTGCTCTACCAATAACAACTTTCAAGAGAAATATGCAATTGGATGCCATCCGTCATGCCACTCTTGTTGTAGGACTGCTCTTATTGCTACGCTTGATGCATCTGTAGCCAACTTGATTGGACGTTTTGGGTCATACCACTTCAAGATTGGTGCATGTAGCGAGGCGGCCTTCAATTCTTGAAAGGCTAACTCTTGTGCAGTTCTCCATGTCCACTTCTTCCCCTTGCCAAGTAGTGCCGTTAAAGGCTGTGCAACCTTGGGGAAATCCTTGACAAATTTACAATAGAATCCTGTCAACCCCAAGAAACTCTTAAGTTGAGTCTGATCTTCTGGGGCACTCTATTTTTGAATGACCTCTATTTTATCTTTCAATACTTGAATGCCCTCTGCACTTACTCTATGCCCCAAGTAGTCTACTTCAGACTTGCCAAACTCACACTTTGAGATTTTGGCGTACAACTGATTCAATCTTAGAATCTGGAGGACCTCTCATAGATGTTGTTTGTGTTCTGTCATCGCGCTACTATATACTAAGATATCATCCAAGAAGACAATAACATACTTATCCAGGTATGGACAAAATATGTCATTCATTAGACTCATGAAAGTGGCAGGTGCATTGGTGAGGCCAAAAGGCATCACAAGATACTCAAAGTGGCCATACCTGGTTTGAAAGGCACTTTTGTGCACATCTTCCTGTGCAATTTAGATTTGATTGTAACCGCTTTGTAAGTCCAGTTTGGTGAAGTATCTCTTTCCATGGAGTTGATCAAACAGGTCATCCATGCAAAGTTAGGGGGTATTTGTTCTTCACTGTTTGCTGATTGAGACCTCGATAGTCAATGCACATGCGCATTGTACCATCCTTCTTCTTCACAAACAAGACAAGGGCCCCATATGTTGATACGTTAGGTTGGATGAACCCTTTCTGCAACATCTCCTCAATTTGAGTCTTACACTCCTCCAAATCATGAGGTGATAGGCAATATGGGGCCTTACAAGGAGGCGTCTTCCCCAGAAGTGTCTCAATTTTGTGATCTACTCGCCTTTTTGGTGGTAATCCTGAGGGTAGATCATCGAGAAAGACATCTTGGAACTCATCTACCACATCTTTCAATTTCTCAGGAATTTGTCTATCAAGTTGTGCACTCTGGACTTCTCTTATTAGACCCATAAAACATCTATTAGTCTTATAGATAGTTGCCGTCCCTACAATATATAGAGGCAATTTCTGCCTGTGTGATTTTTCTTTTACCCCAATGATTGACCATTGATGTGTTCTCACTACTTTCTTCCTCCAATCCACCATAAGGTTGTACTGCTCCATCCATGGCATGCCTTAAATTGCATCATAACGAGCTAACTGTATCACTCACCACTCAATTGCTTCTTGATATTCTCTTACAGAGAGGGTTACCCTTCTAGGTAATGATTCAATCCTCTCTGTTTGCCTATTTGGTAACTCTACTTCTTCACTCCCATCTCTCTCTAGATCTATTCCCAATTTTATTGCAATAGAGCAAGACAAGAAATTCTCTGTTGCTCCCGGATCTATTAATACTCTCACTTGATTACCTTATAGGATTCCATTCACGACAATCAATTGTGAGGTTGCCTTTCGGGATCATTGTGCATTATTCTTCTTCCTTCCCTTGCTTCTCTCCTTCCTTATTGAGCCACTAAGGCCGCGAGGTACCTTTATTGGCAATCTTCGTTTTCCAAAGTGATTTCCACCTCTTCCTCGTCAATGTGACTCTCCATGTTGTTCAAAGATTGGCTGAACAAAGGCAGAGGGCCTCTAGGGAAACGAGTGCAATAGTTGGTAGATATGTGCCTAATACGGCCACAATTGTAACAACGGTGTTGTTCTCCTCGAGTCCTTTCTCCTTGTGGGACTCCATCTCTTTGTTCTTCTACCCATCCCCGCTCCCCTTGAAGTGGTCGTGCTCCTTGATCCCGGAATCGAAGGTTTCCTAATTCCATCAGTACTGGTCCACCCATGTGTGCCATTTCTGCCCGATAATGTTGAGGTGGAGCTACTCCTTCACCTATACCTAATGCTCCTGCTATTCTTTGTGCACAAGCAATGGCTTCAAATACCGTGCGAGGATTTTGCACCATGACTTCTTGGCAAATCCGCTCTTTCAACCCTCGTTTGAAATTGTCGAGAGCCTCTGCTGGACTCATGTCGGTAATTGTGACTTGTAGATCCAGAAAAGCCTCCACATACTCTTGTACGCTATTCTTTTGTCTCAATCCCCATAGTCGGGTTCGAGCCATCTACACAAAATCCACCGATTGGAAATTCTTCAGCAGTCCTTCTTGCATTGCTGTCCATGTGACCTCCATTCTCTCTGCCAGCATGGATCATTCCCAAGCATCATACCATGTGAGGGCTTTACCGGTCAAGTACCCACATGCAAACACACCTACAACATGCTTTGTGATCTCCATTGAGAACAATTGGAAATATCAATTCATTCTCTAGATCCAATTTTCCACTACTCCTATCGAACGTTGCACCTTGTAAGGTTTGATGTTGCAGGTCTTCTTCATCCGGAGTACCAATGTGGCTTCATCGTTGATAGGGTTTGTAGGCACGGGTGCCTCTCCAAGTACTTCAGTCGTAGGTACTGGATTTTGAGATGGCTTTTCTTCTTGCATTGCTTGATCATTCCTGAGGATCTGCACTTGACTTTGTAATGTCTCCATGGTCATCTTAATCTCTTAAAATTCATTCAACATCCCTTGCATTCCTTGCACCAACTCTTGCAATTGCGGATCCATGGTTCCTGCAACACTCAATTGCTAATGTCTACTTCAATACAAAGTCAATATAATCACTCTGGAAGGTGCACAAACTATCGGAATTACCATTGGGACCTCAGAGGCTATCACTCATTGAGAATACTCATCACCAAAATTCCTAACCACAAAATCTCTAAACATCAATTTCGGCCTCACTACATAATGGATTTCTACTTGAGTGTTGAAAGGGAGAGGATTTGGGACATTCATATCCATTTTATCATAATAGAATGTAGATTGTCAAATCCCACTCTCTATCATATATCACCATAGGTAGAATCATCGGGTTTGGTGAGTTCATCACTCTGTCCATGAATTCTACGACAAAGTGATAAACTAGCAATACCCTCATTTGCTCACACTGGATATACATAACCTTGATGTGGAATGGATTTGAGAATGGAAAGTTAGGTGCGAGAAATTGGCCTCCCGGCGCATCCATCCCATCCGCTCTCTATAGTCCTTCCTAAGTCTAGCAACTACTCTATGTTCTCCACCTCAAATTACTCAGTTTCAGTAGTTCATGCTATTCCAAGAGGGGTGATCCACTCTCTTGGACTAAAACACTCGCTCTGATACCATTGTAATGCTCCGAGGACAAGAGAAGAGAGAAAACACAGATTGCACACTCAAACAATTGATGCCCCAAGGGAGCACCTTCTCTTTATTATATAGACAAAGAGGATCTCCGCCAAGGAAGCTCCACCATAGGATTAGGGATACAGATAGGTGACATGTCAGCAAGCTCCACCCTTGGATTACTTACTTGGATGGGTGACATGTCGGTCCTGGTCCTATCTGGTTGGTCAAACAAGCTTTGACCGGAAGAAATCTTTTAGGGAATCTTCTTGTAGGAATCTCAAAATCATGTAAGGTACCATTGGAAAGCTCTCAACAAGACAAAGCAGGGGGGAGGGAAGGCCAACCTTTCCTCTATCAGGGGAGGAATTTGCACATTTTTGAGGCCTAATTCATCCGTTTAGGCCTCCAAAATTGCCTTCAAAGATTTTAGGCATATTTTGGTTCCTGCTCTATTAGTAGAAGTCCCCTTTTGGTGATACCTCTTTCTGATATGTTTAGTCCATCATGTGTAACATCCTTCTAGATGTTACCAACCGAATTCTCACCTTTAAATCATATATCTAGCTATTGGTTCTAAGGTTCTCAAGTCTATTTCGGTTTCAACCCTATTAGTAGAAGTATTCTTTTGGTGATATTTCTATCTGATCTATTTCAACCATCGTGTATAACATCATTCTAGGTGTTACCAAGCCAAATTTCACATCTAGATCATATGGCTAGCTCTTGGTATTACAAATAGGAAATATCATTTGAGAATCCATTGTGTGTATAAATCATGGAGCCATAGTTGAAAGATCTAATGCAGGAATGTAGGGAATATTGGATAAATTCCAAGAGATCAAGATGACATTGGAAGCATAAAAAGTAAAATATGTACATTTAAGAGTGATAATGTAATCCAAGTACAACGATCATCCCAAAACCCAATGACAAAAGACAAAGTCCTGATAGAATCACCCACAATAACGACATAGACTGCGGTCAACAATGAAGCCTCATTTTTATTACCAATGAAAAAGACATGCAATATCAGACCTTACAAGGGATAATGGTCCATGGGAGTAATGGAGAACTAGATCTTGAGAATGAACTAATATTTTGTATAATTCAGAATAAAGATTATTGATCACTTTGGAAATGTATTTGCATATGGTTACTTGATTGATAAAGCTCTCACTTGGTACAATTCTTAGGAATGAGAAATGTTGGTAGAAGGAAGGAAGAACACATGGATGGCAATGCAAGAAGGGTTGTTGAAGAATTTTCAATGAATGAATTCTTCACAAATGGCTCAACTATGAAGGATGAAGCAAAAGAATAGCATACAAGAATAAATGGAAGTATTTCTTGATATGCATATAACTGATATGAGTCTAATAAAAGCTCATGACAACTTCAAACAAGGGTTAAAAGAATAAATTTGACAAGAGACAATGGTATAAAATGCTCATCCAATTTTTAAAGTCATTGTGTGTGCTCACCAAAGAGCAAGGGCACTTAGAGGAGTTGAAGTGGTAGTTCTAGCATAACAACATCAAGTTGAACACCACATTTTGGTGGACCATTTCCTATATAATTGAGCAACATTCATTTTCAAGACCAAGGAGCTTGACCATTCTAGAGACAATGGGGATGTGTTGAAGAAAAGAAAGAGGGAGCTCCAAGGGGAGAAGAGGCTCAAGCAAAACAATGATATTGTTACAATTGTGGATGCTTTGGGCATATAGCCATCAATTGTTGTGCTCACTTTCCTAAGGGCCATCAACTTGAATACATGTGACCTTTGAACAACTTGGAGGATAAATCAAGCATGTAGACGTGGAATCATATTTAAACATAAATATTGCCAATAAATGTACCTTGTGACCTTATCAGCTTAAAAGGGAGGAGTAAAAGCAAGAAGAAGAAGAGGACAAGTGCACAAAGATTGAGGAAGACAACATCATTATAAATTATTGTTGATGGAGTCCTAAAAGGAAATTAGATGAGAGCATTGTTGATACAATAAATAATTTATTTTCTTGCTATTGCAATAAGGTGGAATATAGAACTAGAAAAAAAGACAAGAAGGAGAATAAGTAGAGTTACCAATGGTCAAATAGAGAAAATGGATTTGGTACTTGGAAAGGTATTTTTCTCTATAATATTCTCTATAGATATTTCTTCTCTATAAGGAAGATATTGAATGGCAAGTTATATAGTCAACTTATTATGATTTTAGGCACACTATGGATGAAGCATTACAATCCCATGATAGATTGACAATGGAAAATAGTAAAAACTAGCTAAATGGAAGATATTTGGAGATATGATAAGATCCTAAAGCAAGGATTGTCTCTTTATGTTACATGGAAAATAACTTCAATAAGACAAATAAGTGAGTCTTGGGCCTAATAAGAGAAGTATAGAGACCTCAACTCAATGAACAAATTTCAAAAAATCTAAAAGATGTGATATAAGAATTTAAGGATGTGTTTCTTGATGAATTTAAGAATTTAAGGATTTGCCTTCAAGATTACCATCTAAAAGGAGAGAAGATTATAAAATCAAGATATTTCCTAAGAGTGCACCTCCTTGTAAAGCCTCAGATTGACTATCCTTCCATGAGTTTGAAGAGTGTAATGCTTGAATCAAAAGAATATTACAAAAATGGTTCATTGAACCTAGCATATCACCATATAGGGTTTTTGTCTTTTTCAGGAAGAAAAAGGATGGTACACTATGGATGTGCATTGACTATTGGGCCCTAAATCAACAAAGAAAGAAGAAAAATATCTATTACCTTGAATAAATGACTCATTTGATCAACTCAATGGAGCAAAGCATTTCACAAACTTGACCTATAGAGCAGTTATAACCAAATCAGGATTATGGAAGAATACATGCTCAAAATTTTTTTTAAACAAGGTATGGTAACTTTGAGTATCTAGTAATACCATTCAGCTTCACCAATACACCAACCACTTTCATGAGTCTGATGAATGATATATTTCATTCATACTTGGATAAGTTTATTACCATTTTTCTAAATGATATCCTAGCCCATAGTATGACAATGAGAGAATATAATCAATACTTACAAGAATTTCTACAAAAGAATAAATTGTATGCCAAACTCTCAAAGTGTGAGTTTGGCAAGCCTTAATAGATTACTTGGATCATAGAGTGAGTGCAAAAGGTATTCAAGTATTAATAAATAAAATAGAATTATTCAAAATTGGGGTGCTCTAGAGGATCAAACTCAACTCAAAAGTTTATTGGGATTAATTGAGTTTTATTGTTGATTTGTCAAAGACTTCTCTAAGGTTGTACAACCATTAATATCATTACTTGGCAAAGAGACAAATGAATATATGGAATTGCATAAGGACTTACCTTTCAAGCATTGAAAGATGCATTACTACATGCATCTATCTTGAAATAGTATGATCTCAAACATCCAATCAAGTTGGTTATAGATGCATCAAGCATTGCAGTAAGAACAATTCTACAACAAGAACAAGATGACAAATGACACACAACTACATGTTTCTCCCATATTTTTTTACTAACAAAGTAGAAAACTCATACAACCAAATAAGAAGAGTTGGCAATTTTCCTTGCTACCAAGCATTAGAAGGCATCTATAATAGAGATAGATTGCAAAGCATTAGTCTACCTAGAAACACAAAGAGATCTCTCTCAAACATAAAACTTTGTTGGCCAAAGTAGAGATAATGATTCAACCATGAACATGACTATCACATATATATAGGGCAAAAAGCAACTTGTGGATGCATTAACCTAGATACCTTTGATAAAAAATACAGTGGTAGAGATGAAGACGAACCTAGGTTTTTGGATGTATTTTTTAATGCTACAAAGACCAACCCATAGATTTCATGAACTCAATCATCCAGAGACATAACCAATACCAAATGACTCATCTTCCTTGATGGCAAGTTATGGATCCTTGATGCTCCAAACCTACAAACCACCATTCTAGCTGAATGTCATGTTTCCACAATTGTAGGTCATGTTGGTGTGGAAAAGACATTAGATGCAATCAAATGCCATTATCATTGGCCCAAGTTAGTTGGGGATGTGATAGAGTATGTTCAAAGTTGCATAATCTATCAAAAAATAAAGCCCTTAATCAAGCTCCCATAGTCCTCCAACGCCTTCCAACCCCCACACAACATTGTGAGCAAGTCAACATGGATCTAGTTTGTGAATTGCCCAAGATCACCTCATGTTTTGACTCTATTCAATCTTTGTAGACCAACTTAGCAAAATTATTTGTTTGTGTGCTACAACCAATGATGTGGTTTTGCCATAATTGGCTCAATTGTATTTAGCTATGGTCTTGTCCTAACATGGACTGTCTTGAGTGCTCATCATAGATAGCATTACTCAATTCACTAGTTTGTTTTAGAAAAAACTCTTTGGAGTCTTCAAAACCAAACTTGTAATGTTCACTACATACCATCCATAAACTGATGGGCAAATAGAGCAAGCCAATTGCACTATTGAGGACACTACAATGATTCACTCTAGAGGAGCAAGAAAGTTGGGACACATTATTTCCATTGGTAGAATTTTCCTATAACAATTTGGTGAATCCATCTACAAAGATCATGATGTTCTTTTTCATGGATGGTGAACACAATTTCAACATGGTGAACACCTTTGAGCTTGGTAAAGGGCAGCCAAGTGGCTAAAAAATTTGATGTTTTCAATACTTTTGTTTCAAGGATCCAACTTGCATAAACAATCCACAAATAGGTTGTAGATAGCCCAAAATTTGCAAAAATAATATACAGATGCCAATGATTGGCACATAGAGTTTGAAGTTGGGGATCAAGTATGGCTATCCATAACCAGAATTAAGTTAGTTGGCCCTCATAAGTTCAACTCTCACTTTATTGGCATGTTTCCCATCACCCATTGAATTTGAGTAGTGGATGACCTTGAGCTAACTCCACATATGAAGATCCATCTAGTGTTCCACATTTCTTTGCTACAAAGTTATGCATCCCAACCTCCACACTTTCCTTCCATAACAAAAGCTTGACCTTGTCCATGTCCAAACCTCATTGATGGAAAGGAGTAATATGAAGTAGAGCACATTCTCAAGAGATGCACTTGGGGTACACACCATCAATATGTGGAGTATCTCATCCAATGGGAAGAGTACCCATTGTATGAAGCAACCTAGGAAATCATAACTTACTTGACCAATGCATTGGTATTAGTGCAGTCTTTTGAGCAACAACTTTACAATAGATATGTTGTCTTAAATAAGCAGAGGTCTATAATACCATTAGCTAGAAAAACTATCTAAAGATGAATATATAAAGGTAATATCTTTTGAGATATTATGCATGATATTCTTAGTTGATTGGATAGAAGAGTCACCAATAGAGGACTTCCACTAATAAAGCAAAGGTCAAAAACATATTGAAAACTTCATAGCCAATTTTGGAGGCCTAAACAAAAGAATTAGACCTAAAAAAAATGTATCTTCCTTTTTGGGAAGAAAGCATTGCTTCCAACCCATGCTCTTAGTTGGTCTTGTTGAGATATTTCTAATGGTATCACTTCTATTATAGTTTGAGCTTTATATAGAAAAATTTTCTTTGGTCAAACTTGTTTGACCAACCAAATGGGAGTACGGCTAACATGTCATCCATACATGTATATAATCTAAAGGTGTAGTTCCCTTGAAGTGGATCTTCTCTACTATATAAAAAGGAATGTTATGTAAGTAGGAATGCTCCTTTGGCGCATTGGTGTATTGGGGATTTCAATCTTACATTCTTTGTCTTTGGATTGTTATACCTTGGACATAACTCATGGATATGTAGAGCTTGTAGCTAGAGCAAAGCAAGCTTTTTCTCTTTGATTTTAGACTCTAACAATTGAATATATGATAATATTGCTCCCAAGGCCTTGGTGTAGCAACTAAGCAATACATCTACCACTTGTACATCATATACAAAAGATACTTTGGGTCCAAACATTGGATCCATGCTCATAATAGAGGAAAGACAAAGAGCTTGGAGGTTTTTGAGGAGCTATACAAGTTGTTTTGTCTTGAGTATGAAGGATTTGGGTCTTTTGGAAAGATATGGGATTTAGATTGAGATGACTAGTGGTACATCAATTTTTTGGTGTCTCTAGAGATATAGTGATATGGAGAGAGCTTTGATTTAGAGTTGGAGTAGAGATTTTAATGAGGCTAATTTAGAGGAGATTTCATATGGAGAATATGCATCAACTACATTAATGCTAGCCAAGAAAGGTTTGCATAGCAATTACAATGATAGGTATATATGTGGAGATTATAGTCCTATCAACCTATAGGCTAATGTTTATCAGTATGTTATGCCATTTGAAGTAGATTGGCATAGCACACAAGATGAGATCTTTGATGCAATTTGACATATAAAGGACTTTGTTATTTTGGATCTTTGAGCAACATATCATTAGTTGTCAATCAAGGAGGAAGACAAGTCCATGGTAACATTTTGGGCTATTGATCTTCATGGTAATGATGTTTACCGGATGTAACACCGATGCATGTGTCAAATTGGCAGTAGGCTCCTAAGTTGCTTATAGAGGAGGTAACCTTTCCACTGTACTAGATAGTCCACCCGCGGATGGCGAGTACCACCCATGTGTTTTTGGAGAATACAGTCCACTTCATATTCCTCCATGCCATCAATGAGTGTTGGACAAGGTCAAATGTCTTGTGTGGAATGACATTGGCCTGATTGGGGTGCATATCTACGGAATAGAGAAACATGGAAAATTGTATGGATCTTCATGTGGGATGGTAGCTTGAGGTGATAGGCCATAGTGCCGACTCAACGAAGAATTGAGAAAGGCCCAATAAACAAGTTCTGAGCTTACGAGGTCCAAGTAATGTGAGGTTGGTCGTCGATAGCCACACAAGATCCCCAACATTGAACTCCATATGCCCATGGTGTGCATCAACATACTACTTTTGTCAATTTTGTGCAATCTATAATCTCTACTTGGCGCTCTCCACACCTTATTGGATTCTAGAAACAAATGTGTTGATCGCATTGACCTTGGTAGCCACCAGACAAATCTTCATCAATCTAGAAGGTGTGAAGGGATGCTCACCACACATGAGGAAGAACAGAGTGACCTGGGTGGATGCATTTAATGAATTGTTGTAAGCAAATTCCACCAATGGGAATAGGGTGTCTCACCTCTCTTGCTCTTCTAAGGTGAAACCGCATAACATGTCTTCAATAGTGCAATTTAACCCGCTTTGTTTGTACATCTATTTGTGGATGGTAAGTTGTGGATATGACCAACTTGGTTTTGAAGAAACCAAAGAGTGTTTGCCAAAACAAATTAGTGAATTGAGTGCCTTTGTTGGTGATGAGTACTCAAGTCAAGCCATGGTGAGAGAAGACTGCATCTAAGTATAACTAAGCTAGTTGTGGAGCCCTCACATCCTTGGTGGTAGGGCATACATGAATCATTTTGCTGAGCCGGTCTAGAAAGACCATGATGGAGTCAAACCCTAAGGTGGTCTTGGGTGATTCACAGACGAGATCCATGCTCACTTGTTCCCAACGTTAGGCAAGAGTGGAGAGAAGTTGAAAGAGCCCTACATGAGCTTGATTAGAAGCTTTGTTTTGTTGACAAAGTAGGCAGATGTGCACGTAGTCCATCACATTGTTGCTCATCTTAGGCCAATAGTAATGGCGTTGAACTGCATCCAAGGTCTTGTCCTTTTTGACATGACCTACAATGGCCAAATCATAACCTTTCACTCAAATGGTGGTGTGTAATTTTGGGACATTTGGGATCCATAATCTGCTATCAAGAAAGGTGAGTCCTTGGGTGCTGGTGATGCCTTTGGATGATTGCGCGTCTACAATTTGTAGATCAGTTTTTGTAGTAGCCAAAACCTCTTGCTAAAATTTAGGGTTAATCTTACCTTTGTCACTAAGTTGTTTGCCATTGGCATGCGGGTGAATGCATCTACAAGTTGCTTCTTACCTTCCACATAGGTAATTATCATGTTGAAGTGTTTTTGCCACTCTGCCCACCAAATTTGGCGATGAGATAAATCCTTTTGCACCTCAAGGTAGACTAGAGGTTTGTGGTTTGTCTCTACTACAAATGCCTTCTTGCTTAGATAATGCTTCCAAAGCTTGGTTGCAAGAACAATAACTAGCTCTTCTTGTTTTGTTGTGTGGTAGTTGCACTCTGCCAATAACAACTTTTGAGAGAAATATGCAATTGGATGCCATCTGTCATGCCACTCTTGTTGCAGGACTGCTCCTATTACTACGTCTGATGCATCTATAGCCAACTTGATTGGGCATTTTGGGTCATACCACTTCAAGATTGGTGCATGTAGCAAGGCAACTTTCAATTCTTGAAAGGCCAACTCTTGTGTGGTTCTCCATGTCTACTTCTTCTCCTTGCTAAGTAGTGTTGTTAAAGGCTATGCAACCTTAGAGAAGTCCTTAACAAATCTACGATAGAATCCCATCAACCCCAAAAAGCTCTTGAGTTGAGTTTGATCTTTTGGACCACTCCATTTTTGAATGACTTCAATTTTATGCATCAATACTTGAATGCCCTTTGCACTTACTCTATGCCCCAATTAGTCTACTTTGGACTTGCCAAACTTGCACTTTGAGATTTTGGCATACAATTGATTTTATCTTAGAATTTGGAGGACTTCTCATAGATGTTATTTGTGTTCCGTCATCGTGCTACTATATATAATTATGTCATCCAAGAAGATGATAATAGAGTTATCCAAGTATAGACAAAATATTTCATTCATTGGACTCATGAAAGTGGCAGGTGCATTGGTGAGGTCAAAAGGCATCACCAGATACTCAAAGTGGCCATACTTGGTTCGAAAGGTAGTTTTGTACACATCTTCCTCTACAATTTGGATTTGATTGTAACTACTCTGCAAGTCCAATTTGGTGAAGTATCTTACTCCATGGAGTTGATCAAATAGGTCATCCATGCAAGGTAAGGGGTATTTTTTCTTCATTGTTTGTTGATTGAGGCCCCAATAGTCAATGCACATGCGCATTGTACCGTCCTTCTTCTTCACAAACAAGACAAGAGCCCCATATGGTGATATGCTAGGTTGGATGAACACTTTCTTAGCATCTCCTCAATTTGAAGCTTACACTATTCCAACTCATGAGGTGATAGGCAATATGGGGCCTTACAAGGAGGTGTCTTCCCTAAGAGTGTCTCAATTTTATGATCTACTCTTCTTTTTTGTGGTAATCCTAAGTGTAGATCATCAAAAAAGACATCTTGAAACTCATCCACCACATCTTTCAAGTTCTTAGGAATTTTTCCATCAAGTTGTGCACTCTGGACTTCTCTTATTAGACCCATGAAACATCTATCGGTCTTACAAACAATTGCCATCCCTATGACATACAGAGGCAATTCTTGCTTGTGTGATTTTTTTGTAACCCCAATGAGTGACCATTGGTGGGTTCTCACTACTTTCTTCCTCCAATCTACCATAGGGTTTTAATGCTCCATCCATAGCATGCCTAAGATTACATCATAATGAGCTAATTGTATCACTCGCCACTCAATTGCTTCTTGATATCCTCCTATAGAGAGTGTTACCCATTTGGATAATGATTCAATCCTCTTTGTTTGCCCGTTATGTAACTCTACTTCTTCATTCTCATCTCTCTGTAGATCCATTCCCAATCTTATTGCAATACAGCAAGACAAGAAATTCTCTATTGCTCTCAAATCTATTAATACTCTCACTTGATTGCCTTCTAGGACTCCATTCACAACAATCAATTGTGAGGTTGCTTTTCGAGACCTTTGCATATTCATCTTCTTCCTTCCCTTGC
Organism: Lunularia cruciata; assembly: GCA_948567375.1. NCBI lineage: Eukaryota > Viridiplantae > Streptophyta > Marchantiopsida > Lunulariales > Lunulariaceae > Lunularia > Lunularia cruciata. Next base: position 57,280,144 of record OX419762.1, on the reverse strand, counting down.
TTCTCTACTTCCTTATTGAGCCAATAAGGCTGTGAGGTACATTTACTGGTGATCTTTGTTTTCTAAAGTGATTTCCACTTCCTCCTCTTCAATGCACCTCTCCATGTTGTTCAAAGATTGCTTGTATGAAGGCCAAGGGCCTCCAGGGAAATGAGCATGACAGTTGGTAGATATGTGCCCAATATAGCCACAATTATAACAACAATGTTGTTCTCCTTGAGTTCCTTCTTCTTGTGGGACTCCATCTCTTCACTCTTCTACCCGTCCATGCTCTCCTTGAAGCGGTCGTGCTCCTTGATATCAAAATCAAAGGTTTCCCAATTCCATTGGTACTGGTCCACCCATGTGTGGCATTTTTGCCCAATAATGTTGAGGTGGAACTACTACTTCACCTCCACCCAATGCTCCTACTATTGTCTATGCACAAGCAATGGCTTCAAATATTGTGCAAGGATTTTGCACCATGACTTCTTGGTGAATTTGCTCCTTCAACCCTTGTTTGAAATTATCAAGAGCCTCTATTGGACTCATGTTGGTTATTGCGATTTGTAGATCTAGAAATGCCTCCACATACTCTTGTATGTTGTTCTTATGTCTCAATCCCTATAGTCAGATTTGGGCCATCTACATGGAATCCATTGATTGGAAATTCTTTAGCAATCCTACTTGCATTGTTGTCTACGTGACCTCCCGTCTCTCTGCCAACATGGATTGCTCCCAAAAATTGTACTATGTGAGGGCTTTATTGGTCAAGTACCCACATGCAAACACGCTTGTAGCATGCTCCGTGATCTTTGTTGAGAACAATCAAAAATATCAATTTATTCTCAAGATCCAAATTTCCACTACTCCCATCGTATGCTGCCCCTTGTAAGGCTCAATTTGCAAGTCTTCTTCATCCGGAGAAGCAATGTGGCTTCATTGTTGACAAGGTTTGTAGGCACGGGTGCCTCTCCAAGTATTTCAATCACAGGTATTGGGTTTTGAGATGGTTCTTCTTCTTTCATTGCTTGATCATTCATGAAGATCTTCACTTGACTTTGTAATGTCTCCATGGTCATCTTAATCTCTCAAAATTCATTCAACATCCCTTGCATTCCTTGCACCAACTCTTGCAATTGCGGATCCATGGTTCTTGTAACACTCAATTGTTAATATCTATTTCAATACAGAGCAATATGATCACTCTAGAAGGCACACAAACTATCAGAACTACCATTGGGACCTCAGAAGCTATCACTCATTAATAATACTCCTCACCAAAATTCCTAACCACAAAATCTCTAAATATCACTTTTGGTCTCACTACATAACAAATTTCTATTTGAGTGTTGAAAGGGAGAGGATTTGGAACATTCACATCCATAACATCATAATAGAATATAGATTGTCAAATCCCACTCTCTATCGTATACCACCATCGATAGAATCATCAAGTTTGGTGAGTTCATCACCTTGTCCATGAATTATGCTCCAAAGTGATAAACTAACAATACTCTCATCTGTCATGCCATTTGTAGTTCCGCATCTAGATGCTCGGACACTGGAGTTCTAGTGATGGTAGTTAGAGTTATTCTAGCAGTTTCTCAGGGACTACTTTCTGATGGTTAGATTTCGTGTTCAGGGTACTGACTTCACGGTGGGGCCCACCGTCACTTTGCACCGTTTACACCGTCGAGTGTGCCGTCAGCGGGACCGTTAGGGTTTCAGGGCTAGCTCGAGTCCAGGGGGTATAGTTTCGAAGTGAGCTCCAGAGAGCTCACTTCTCTGATGTTGAGCCTTCGAGTTCCTGGCTATGGTGGACAGAGGCCGGCGAGCATCACCTGGATTCTCTATGCTTGAGTGGGTGTGGCTTGACTGTAATCAGTGCCCAATTGTTGGCAGTTTATAGAGTGACAGATCAAGTACTGATTTGAGTTGAGTTGAGTTGAAAGTGTTAAGCAATCTGATTACATCAGAGAAGTGAAGTCAGGGGGAAATCGGGTGCAGGAACGTTGAGTGTTGGTGGTATCTCCAAGCTCGGTGGATCGTGGTAGCTCGATTCAGGTTCTGTGTTTCCCTAGTGTGCAGAAGCTCGTGTAGTTGATGCAAATTTGGCAGTTAGGCGGACGGTGTGCGGAAGCGCTGGCCAAATTTCGAGCAAAGAAGGAGCAATTTTTGAGCAGTGTTGTGATTTTGAGCTCAGGAGGTGAAGGCAGGACCAATTTGCTGCGAGTTGGTCTCAGAAAGTGAAATTGAAGGTGGAGTTGGAAAGCTCTTCTCATGAAATTGTGATTTGGAAAAACCCGTTTTGTCAATTTGGCTCGAGTGGAAAGTTAGCGGGGGATTTGGCAGACATCCATCTTTAGGGTTTACGTCAGATTTTACATCAGATTTACATCAGATTTTGGGCCAGAATTGGAGGAGTTTTGCTGTTTGGCCAGATTTGGAGGAGTTTTGCAGATTTGGAGAAGTTTTGCCAATTTTGGAGGAGGTTCGAAGTGGCAACAAGAAAGGCCTCATTTGGCTGAATTTTGGCGTTTAGAGGCTTCAAGGCTTCGAGGCTTTGAGGCATAGGGCTGTGGGCTATGAGAGGCTACGAAGGCCTAGAAGGGCCAGCAAGCCAGCTTGCTGGCGTGAGGCTAGCTAGTTTAGTGTAGATCTTGGTCATTGGTTGGCAAAATCTGCCTTTCTTGCTAGATTGTGCGCAATAGGGTTTGACCCCTAGATCTCTTGTTCCTAGACTGGTGCCCTAGCCAACTGGTCCACCCTCACTTGTTGTCATAGTGACTGTGCCACTGTTATTTATACACATGTAACTTTGGCTAGGAGAGGCAGTTTGATCCCATTCTTGGTGATCCTGGTAGCTTTGGACTTAGATACGAACTACTCTTATGTCAAATGCCAAATGGTGGCAAAGTCAGTCTCGTGTTGTGTTATGAGATGGAGGGTTTTCGTTTAGATTTCTTGTGATTGGATCCCCTCCATTCTCTGCTTCCTGTTTGTGCACCACGTTTGTGTGAGGTGCCCTGACTTTTGAGCGTTGGTGCTCTGGTGTGCTCTCGGTGGTGAGGCTGGAGTGATGACCAGTCAGACTACCTTTGTTTCTCTTCGGTGAGGCAGGAAGTGATGACCTGCAGACCGTGAGAGTGCGTGTTATGATGGCAGGTTACAAGTTGCCCTTCCCCTAGTGTAGTTATCTCGGTTAGAGTTACATTAGTGGGTGGTGTCTAGTTGGTGTTGGCACTTGGTGGGGCACTTGCAGTTGCAACTTGCGGTTGCAGTTGGTGGTTTGGGTTTGCTGTTGCAGTTACGTGGTCACGACGGAGTTCTTTGGAGATTCCAGAGGAGTTAGCCCTATAGTACGCAGTGGGTTTACTTGGAGTGGTGCTCGGTATCAGCCTGTATCTCAGGTCCCAGTGAGGGAGGAGATTGACTCTGAGTTGGAGTTTGACACAGGAGCTGATTCAGTTGAGAGTGCACTTGGTGTGTCCGCACCGTTGTTGTGGGACATGGACGAGATTTATGGGGCCTCCAAAGGGCCTAGGCGTTACTCTGGTACAGTGGGTACTATTGAGTTGGATGATTTCATCCAGGAGTTCGATAGTTGGTGTGATCTGCAGCAGATGCGGAACCCAACTTTGTTCACACCCTTCATGGCATGGAAGGGGTTGTTTCAGCACTTGGAGGGTCCACCAATGGACGACTACCATGAGTTTAGGAGAGCTCATTTGGAGGAGATTGAGTTATGGAGACAGTATTGGTCTCCACACTATGTCTCCATCACTTCAAGCTCGGTGGCCAGGAGTAGATCGGCTATACCTACGAGTTCTAGCTCGAGTAGTGTGGGTGGAGCTAGTGGAGGTGCACTAGCTGGAGATAGTGCTACTACGAGTGGAGGTACCGCTGCAGGAGGTGGTGTGGTATCGGGGTTTAACCCCATGGTGGAGTTCTTCCTATGTTTGAGGCAGAACTACCAGGGAGTGCGGACTGACAAGCTGAGGAGCTTGCAGGAGTTCCAGCGGAAGGCTGGAGAGAGCCTACGCGAGGCATATACTCGCATGAGGCGGCTGATCAGTTTCACTCATGGAGTTACTAAGGCCCAGGCAGTCCAGTTTTGGTATGGGATACTGGACAGGGAGTTGCGACGTAGAGTTCGTGATGCTACGTTGTTGCAGGCTACTTCGCCCACTTTGGCAGTAGTCTTTGGTTTGGCTGAGCGTATTGAGCTCAACATGGTGGAGGAGAGAGTGGTGACAGCTGGATTTGGTAGAGAGACCTCATCCACGGTTGTGACTTCTTCTAGAGTGCAACAGAGTGCACCACGCCCAGTTGGTTTTCGAGGACAGGGTGGACAGCCCAGATCCTATGGAGGGAGTGGAGGGCCTAGTGGAGTTAGACCCTTACCCTCATTTTCGGGTCAGCAGTAGCCAGTGAGTGGTGGTGTTGCTTGTTGGACTTGTGGTGGACCTCACCATAGGAGAGAGTGTACTCAGGGCAGCGGACCTGATACCTCTGGTGCATCACAGCCAGCACAGAGGCAGTGTGAGCATTGCCACAGATTTGGTCACACTAGTGACCGGTGTTTTGACCTACACCCGGAGTTACGGAGTGGTAGGGCTGCTATGGCAGGTAGTAGAGGAGCTCCAGTTCATGGAGGACGAGGTGGTAGAGGTGGTGGTAGAGGATCTACACCTAGTAGGGGTGCAGTACATGCCCTTACTTCTGACTCAGCTATGGCTACTCGGATTGAGCAGTTGGAGCAGAGATTGGCTAGTATGGCTATTGCTCATAGGAGATCAGATTCAGGTGCTGAGGCTTCCACCTCATATGCTGGTGATAGAGATGCTTTGGACTTCATGTGCGGAGCAGCACATGTGGATGCATCTGCAGCAGTGACTAGGAGTGCAGTACGTGCTCCAGAGCCTAGAGGAGCATCAGTGGAGTTGGACCCACAGAGAGGAGAGGTTGGGAGACAGGTCAGACTTCCCCTGTCTTTCACGCTATCTGAGGCATTGCAGACAACATCCATGGTTCCTAGACGTCCCAGTGCAGGTGTGGTAGGTGGTGATGGAGTACCTGATGGAGTACCTGCTAGTCAGCCACCTGCTACTACACAGACTGAGTCTAGCATGATGTTGGGGGCGGCTCAGCTGATTATGCGGCATCCTTTATTTTCAACCAGTGACATGTTTACATTGGGAGTTGACCCAGCCCCAGTGTTCTGGTTGGCTGCCACGTTGTGTGAGAATAGGGATGGTGCAGTTCCTACTACTAGAGCAGAGGTGGTTGGTAGTGGAGCTGACTTGGTTGAGGAGCATGGGATCCGTTCAGCGACCAGTGGTTTATGGCAGGTAGTAGCGGCTAGACTGGAGGAGTTGCCAGCTAGACCAGCCTTTGAGAGAGCGCGGTTTACACTTGGTGTTGTCCTATTGGATAACCAGAGGGGGATCTTTCGTTTGGTAGGACCTTCAGGGAAGGTCTATACACCACAGAGAGTCTTGTTAGACTCTGGTACGCAGCCCCTTATGTTGGGGAAGGCTGCAGTTGTTGGTCTGGAGTTACGGAAGACCGATGTGGAGAGGTGTCCATTTCAGATCCAGACATCTCTTGGTGGTGGTTCGACACAGTACATCACACGTGGAGAGCTTGTTGTCCAGGTTCAGCCTGGTCATCCGACTGATAGCTCGGTGGTGAGAGCTCAGGCTATTGCGATGATAGCTGAATCCTATGATGTGCTAGTTGGGGGAGCAGTGTTATACCCTATGGGTTTCAGTATTGACTATTGGGAGGAGACAGCCTCTTATAGACCTGGTTGGCAGTCTGGTGAGGGACGGGTATGTCGCCTACCAGTACGCTTTAGTAGTGGTAGTCTTGGCTCACTACAGTCCGGGACCATGGTAGCATCAGTTTTGGCTTTCAGCGGTGCAGTTACTTGGCCTGGTGACTTGTTGGAGGGGAACGCCCATGCAGAGGAGACTCCAGTACTAGAGGAGATCACTCGGCTATGGAGTACGAGTGGGATTGTTCCATCCACCTTGGATGTTCCATTGTGGAGTTCAGAGGAGGCATTGCAGCAGCATGCAGATCAGTTGGTGCAGCAGGCTTGGAGTGGAGCCTTCGTACCATCAGGGGATGAGTGTGAGGATGAGCCTCCAGAGGCGATTGCTTTGACACCTCTGGATACCACACTCATTGCTTGGCAGTATCCAGTAGAGGGGATATGTCTATTAGAGTTGTTTGGTGGGATCAGCACCGGACTAGCTACGGTGTTACAGGCGGGTATCCGAGTACAGAGGTACTTGTATGTAGAGAGAGATGAGACTGCTAGGCGAGTCTCTCTACATCATGTGGCATACTTGGCCTATCGGTATCCGGAGTTATTACCGATGTCAGCAGTCAAAGGTTACCAGAAGGCCTTACCAGGAGACATTTCCTTATTGGGGGCGCATGACCTAGAGAAACATGGGCCTATTCACTTGGTGATTTCTGGATGGCCATGTCAGGGACATACACGTGCGGGCCGCGGTTTGGGTCTTTAGGATCCTTGTTCTGGTGTGTTTTGGGAGATGTTACGGATATTACGACATCTCCAGGTTCATTAGTCTGTTTCTCCAGCTTACCTTTTGGAGAACGTTCCATTGATGGGTGATTCTCGCACTAGAGTGGTGGCGAGTACACATCAAGTCCATTCTTGGATGGGACCTGCTGTATTGTTAGATGCAGCCAGAGTGGGATCACGGGCTCTTCGTCTTTGGTGGACGAACCTTTTACCTAGAGAGGTTCTACAGCGTAGTTATGATGGGATTCAGCGACTTGACCACATCCTTGTTGATGATATCTTGGATGTTGGGCGTCAGTCTCAGACAGTGGTAGTGGCTGATAGGTCACCTATGGCAGTGGTGAACCTAGTTGGACAGCCTAGAGCTGCATTTCCCACACTCATGAGTTTCCCAAGCTCTCATGCTTTTCGAGAGGGAGGACCTGGACTTGTTTGGGACTCATAGTTACAGCAGTTGGTGGAGCCCAATGCTCATGAGAGAGAGCGGGCAATGGGTTTTTGCACCGGTATTACCGCTGTTCCAGTAGTGCCAGAGGCATCCAGGCGTCAGGTGTTAGGTCAGGCTATGGACTTGAACTGTTTGACCTGGATTGTGAGCCTTGGTTTGGCAGAGCAGCGTAGGATGCGCTTGATAGGCATCACCACTCGGACACTTGTGAGCCCTGTGCCGATCGAGACGATTCAGGCACATGCTGGGGGCGATGGACCGAGTGGACATGGTATTCTTGGGACACATCCAGTAGCTACTAGGGAGAGTGGTCTACTTGGAGTCCATCCAGGTGAGCGTGGGCTACTTGGATTACACCCTTGGTCCACATGGGATGCAGCCAGAGGACGTATGGAGCTTGCAGCCAGAGTGGAGGGAGTTTTTCACATAGAGGTTGGGACCTCTAGTGGTCGGGAGCATGACACCATTGCTCCCAAGGACCCAGTGTAGCAGCCAGTCAGTACGTCTTCCACTCCTACTATAGTTACAGAGGATACTTGGGAGCCAGATCTTGGACCCAAGCTTACTGGAGAGGAAAGACGGAGGGTTTGGAGGTTCTTGAGGAGTCACACGAGTTGTTTTGCCTTCAGTATGAAGGATTTGGGTGCTCTGAAGGGACCTGGTATACGGATTGAGCTGACTAGCGACACACCTGTTTTCCGATGTCCTTATCGATATAGTGAGATGGAGAGGACATTGATTCAGAGCCGGAGTAGTGACCTTTTTGAGGCTGGTTTGGTGGAGATTTCACATGGAGAGTATGCATCAGCGACAGTGATGCCAACCAAGAAGGATATGCATGGCAACTATACAGATAGGCGGATGTGTGGAGATTACCGTCCTATCAACCGACAGACCAGGGCTGATCGGTATGCCATGCCTACACCGGAGGAGATTTTTGATGCAATTGGGCATGCAAAGGTCTTCCGTACTTTGGATCTTCGAGCGGGATATCATCAGTTGCCGATCAGGGAGGAGGATAAGTCCAAGACAGCATTTTGGGCTATTGATCCTCATAGCAAGGATGTGTTATATCAGTGGAGGTTCTTACCATTTGGGTTGAAGAACGCTCCTGCTGAGTTCCAGAGGGTCATGGATAGGATCCTAGCTGGATTGGATTTTGCTTGGTGCTATATTGATGACATTTTGGTTTATAGCACTACTGTGGAGGAGCATGAGAGACAGTTGTTGGAGGTGTTTGAGAGGTTGAGATCTCATGGACTCAAATTACATCCTGGGAAGTGTAGGTTCTTCCATGAGCAGGTTGAGTATTTGGGTCACACTATCTACCCCGGAGGACTTGGTGTTCAGCAGACCAAGGTGGAGGCTATTGCACGTATTCCTCGGCCTACGGATGTGAGCAGAGTGCGAGCATTCCTTGGGTTGGCGAACTTCTATCGCCGCTATGCTAGAGGATTTAGTGCCATTGCCAAGGCCTTGACGAAGCTGACCAAGCTTACACAGGAGTGGTGTTGGGGAGATGAGCAGGAGAGAGCTTTTGTAGAGCTCAAGGAGAGGTTGACATCTGCTCCTATTTTGAGGAGACCGATCAAGGGACGACCATTTCAGGTTCACACTGATTGGAGTATGTTGGGGCTTGGAGCGGTGCTCACCCAGCATGATGATGAGGAGAAGGAGTTTGTGGTGGCCTATGCTAGTCGCTCCAACAATTCAACAGAGGCGAAGTATAGTTCATATGAGGGAGAGTGCTTGGCAGCAATTTGGGCAGTAGCACATTTCCGATGTTACCTATTTGGTAACCCCTTCACTCTCATCACTGATCATCAGCCGCTGAAGTGGTTGATGGAGTCCGACAAGCTTTCAGGGAAGCTTGCACAATGGGCTCTGATTTTACAAGAGTATGATTTCACGGTTGTTCACAGACTTGGAGTGGTGAACCGTGATGCAGATGGGTTGAGTAGAAACCCATGTCCCAGCCAGCAGGATCAGACCGGAGCACGTTGGCATGGTAAGACAGATGAGGAGATGGTGCCAGGTTGGCATGCATCGGCCTTTCTGTGTATATTTGCAGAGACTTTGGTGGTATCTCTCTCAGCGCATACAGGAGGAGTTATTGAGGTCACAGATCCAGAGAGTGAAGATATTGGTACAGTTCAGCGAGACATTCATGATGATGTCTTAGTGATGGACTATCTTCGCACTGGTGTTGTGGGTGGCACAGTTGGGGCCAAGGAGAGAGACCGTGTTCTTCAGCAAGCCAGACGGTTCAGATTGGAGGGTAGACACCTTTTGCGTGTATGGGAGGATGGTAGAGTGCGAGTAGTACCACTTCCATCACAGAGACCACAGTTGGTCCGTCATGCTCATGAGGAGCTAGGACATTTTGGAGTAAAGCGTACATATAGCTTACTCCAGAGTCATTATTGGTGGCGCGGTATGCAGACCGAGGTACAGCAGTTTGTTGCCAGATGTGTGGTTTGTGACCGAGTTAGAGCATCATTCAATGCTCCTACGCCACAGTTACATCCATTACCTATCATGGGATTGGGTTACCGTTGGAGTTTGGACTTCACCGGACCTTTACTGCTGACTGTGAGACATCATCGGTATGTTTTGGTGATGGTGGAGCACTTCTCCAAGTGGAATGAGTTGGTGGCACTTCCTGACAAGTCTAGTGAAGGGACAGCTTACTCGTTCCTGGATCGAGTTCTTAGTCATTTTGGTGTACCAGCTGAGGTTTTGACTGATCAGGGTACAGAGTTCTTGGGAGAGTTTCAAGTCTTGTGTGACAAGGCTTTGATTGATCATCGTACTACATCCCGAGATCACCCTGAGGCAGATGGCTTAGCAGAGAGAGTGGTTCAGACGGTGAAGAGAGGATTGCGAAAGTATGGTTTGCAGAGAGGCCACTTGGGAGATTGGGATCTCCAGTTACCTTGGTTGGCCATGGGCTATCGGTTCAGCCGGCAAGCCTCCTTGCATCCTTCTCTCCATACTTTCTACTCTATGGACGAGATCCAGATTTACCTGCAGCCATTCGTCGAGATGCTACTATAGTTTTGGACTTGGATGACCCCGATGTATGGATGCGCACATGTTCTCAGCGGGCAGAGATCTTTCGAAGAGTGATGCCGATGGCCTTTGAGAACTTGGCGATTGCTCAGCATAGAGATACTTTACGCTATGCTACCATTTGAGGAGGAGGTTATAGACCCTTGATCCGTCGATTTCATCCATGCAACTATGTATATCTACAGCAGACAGCACCGATGACACTTGATGTTTCTACAGGCCGCACTATCTTGAGAGTGCGCGAGGTTTTGCCATCTGGAGTCCTTGTGTTAGAAGGACGTGATGGTGTTGTTTGGAAGGATCATGTGCGCAATTGTGCGCCATGCCACCTTCCAAACATTGATGGTACTATGGACCCAAGCTTGGCACTTGTACGTGCAGGCTTGAGGTGTATGTTATGTGGCTCTTCTGGTGGAGCTGCTACTATGTTAGTGTGTGATAGCTATTCGAGAGGATGGCATATGGCATGTATGACTCCTCCCATATACTTAGAGTAGATGGCTATCTGGAGTTAGAGGGACCTAACCACCAGCTAGGGGGGCGATTGTGGCACTTTAGAGTCTATGTATGACTTATGTGTGAGTTATGCTTCTATAGTGTATGATGTTGACAGCGATGTATGTTGTGTAGCGATGTATATATGCACGACATTACCTTTTGTATAAGGTACGGGCATTTTGAATGGAGAGTTCTACCTTTTAGGCTCACTAATGCTCCAATAGATAAGATGCATTGAGTATTGGATTGATAAGATGCATCAAGTATTTGATGGGCTATTGGATTGGTATGTGATGGTATTATTGGATGATATTTTAACCTGTAGCAAAATGGAGGTAGAGTACATGAATCACATATGAGAAGTCCTAAGATGACTATGTCAATGGAAGTTTTACAACAAGAAGTCAAAGTGTGCCTTTTTGCAAAAGGAAGTTATCTTCTTGGCTCATAATGTCTCATTGGATGGGATCAAGATGGAAGAGGAGAAAATCAAAGCCATTATTGATTGGATTGCTCCAAAGGATGCTACAAAAGTGTAGGTATTTAATGGATTTGTAAGTTTTTATCTACAATTCATCCACTATTATGCTCATGTGACCATACTATTGACTGATCTCTTAGGGAAGTCCTCAAGCTTTCAAAAGACCACCAAGCACAAAGAAGCATTCAAGGAACTAAAGCATATGGTGTCCATGTCATCCTTCAACCATATCATCCTCAACTACCTTGTTTGGTTGATTTTGATGCTTCTAACTTTACCATTGGAGCGGTGTTGTAGCAAGTTAATCAGCTAAACACCACAAAAAGGAATTACTCTACTCAAGATCTAGAACAACTTGCAATAATATATGAAACTAAGGTATAGAGACATTTTCTCTTGGTGAAACAAGTGATCATGCAAACCAATCACAAACCTTTATTACAAATATTACATTTTGAGCCCATGAAGAGTCAACATCATCAATGAGAGGAACAAACATTTTTGTGACATCAAGCTTCAGTTCAAACTTGGAAAATTCCATGCCATCCTTGATGCCCTATTATGATGAATATATTTGAAGACTCTTCATGAATCTCTCATCATGGCAACAATTATGACAGTGTCAATTGACACAAAGGTCCAAATTGTGTTTAGAACTACTTTACAAGAAGACCTATTCTTTTAATTGTTATAAGGTCATCTTGCATTATAGGACGAGTAAAATACCTTTCACTCAAAGATGGACTTCTATGATATGAGAACCACACCTATGTTTAAGCTTTAGGTGATCTACGCTTTGTGCAACTTCAAGAGGCACTTGACTTACCAATTGTAGGACACATGAGGGTAGATAAGACATTGCATACTCTACGATGATAAAAGTGGTAGCCAAACATGGTATGTGAAGTTGAAGACTTTGTTTGATCTTGTGAGAGTTGCCAATGCAACAAAACTAGCAACTAGAAACTACGTGCACTACTCCAACTACTTCCCATCTTATCTACTTGATGAGAACATGTGAGCTTAGATCTTATCATATCCTTACCAAGGACAAAGCAAGGTCATATAAAAATTGTGACGTTTGTTGATAAGATTAGTAAGCAAATCCATTTGGCACCAACCTTTGGTATAGTGGATGTTCCAATATTGTCTCATATCTACTTTGATAAAAACATTCAAGTATCATGAGATGTCTTGTGTATTCATCTTCTATCGTGATTCTCAATTCACCAATATATTTGAGCTTTGAGCAAGCACTCTTCAAGCTACTTGGCACCAAGCTTGCCTTGTCTATGGCCTATCATCCACAAACTAATGAATAAAACAAAAGTGAAAATTGCACCTTGGAGGTTATGTTTTGTACCTTTGACAACATTTATCATACCAATTTTGGTGAATGCAACATGACTATTGAATTATTCACAATAACTTCAACCAAGGAAGCACCAGATTCTCTCCTTTTCTTTCTTAATTTTGGCAAAGATCAACTTGTTCCGAATTCCCTTATTGCTCTTCCACCGTACCATGTTCCTCATACTTTTACCTTCTTGTCTATAATATCTCACTCCCTACAACAAACTAAATCTCATATCTTTGTTGCTCAAAATTGTCAAAAGAAATACATGGATCAACATCTTTGTGATCTTATCTTTCAACTAGGTGATAAGGTAAAGTTTTCTTCTAGTTAGCTACCCCTCCCACTTGATACCCTAGTTCATAAACTTACTCCATTTGATGTCATCCAAATCATTTCTCTTGCTGCTTATTGACTTGCCTTATCTTGCTTGGTCATATGCAAATTCACCTTGACTTTCATATTTCAAAGTTGAAACCCTTTGTTTTTAATCCATCTTCCTTTTCCACTTGTATCTAACCTCCTCCTCCTCCCACCCATATCAACAATCATGATAATACAAAGTTGATTGTATCCTTGCACTCTGTAACATTGAAAATGGTCGCTAACAAGACATTCTGTTTAAAGTCTTTTTGGAAAGTATCTCTTCATGATGCCACATGGGAGCCTTGTTCTCATCTTCACAATGAATAAATGGCCATACAAGAATTTGAAGCTTCCATGGTGATGAGGATATCATCAACTAGTGATGGGGAAATATATAACAATATGGAGTTTATAGATGAGTTAGTTCATACTAATGAAGTAGAAAATAGGCCAAATTAGCCAAGAATTATAGGAATATTCTAGAAGCATCTAGTAAGTTTCTTGGTATCTTCAAAGTATTGGGTAATGTATATGCCAAGAAGACAATTTCTAGAAGAAAGCTTCTTGGGAAGCTTCCAAATTAGCTTAGCTTGCACACCAAGTAGGTGGATTCTAGAAGGAATATTTATGGGAAGCTTCCCAAATAGCTTAGTTTTCATGCCAAGTAGGGGCTTCTTGAAGAAAGTTTCTTGAGAAACTTCCAAATTAGCTTAGCTTGCACTCTAAGAAAGTGGTTTTTAGGAAGCTTCTTGAGAAACTTACCAAGAGCATTGAATGTTCCTTATAAATACCAAAGCCTAAGCTCAAGCTAAGCATTTAGAGTTTCACTCATTCAAGAGAGTCAATGTGACCTTTCACTTTGGTCTTCCATTCTCCTATTTCTCTCTTTGGTCTTTTATACCAACCTATTTGCTTGATACTACAACTCCTCATCAGAACTCCACAATAGTACATCCAAGGTAGATAGAAAAACTCCACTTGTACTCCAAATTTAATGATCTCTTGTGGTATTGGAGTATCTTCTACATGGGTGTTCAATTCTAACAACTTACCAAGCAGAGTAACAAAACCATTGAAAGTTACGATTAATATTATGGTCTATAATTATAGTAAGCCAAGACTACCACTTCTAAAATGCACTCGTGGGCAATATACACTTCCTTCACCTGATTGCCAACCTAGCCTTCAGAATTTTTCTCCTCCTAATAATCAATATTGAAACACATGGGGTATAACACTTCTCTACCAACTAACATATCATACAACTCTATTATAATTGCAATGGTATGATTCTTATCACAAAACTATTAGTCAAATGATCAAGCTAAAGTTGGACAATGAGCTGTCCACATGTGATGTATTAGGTGGAACTACCAACTATAGATGTTTAGACTTGTAATGGATGCCTCTTCACATTGGTCTTCCGTAGACCAAGACCAAGATCTATAGCCTTAATTAGAGTTAGAGTTTAATAAGAGTTTAATAAGACCCTACATGGTTTATAAACCTTCTCTAAAGAGTCCTACTAAACTAGAAATCACACTCTTGTGATCCAATAGGACAACCCAAGTGAAAATCTAGCTTGCTTAAATGCAGGTCTAGTAGGTAAGTTCTCCAATCTAGCAATTATTGCTTGCCACAAGCCATTAGTAGTAGAATGGATCATATGCTTTTCATCCAAGCTAGCTCCACCATCAACCAAATTTTCATTAGAAGCAGGAATCATACCATCCCTACTCTCACAAGGATGGTAGCTAACCATAACAATGGTGCTAGTTCATCTCCAAATGTAAACATGTTGTTTGCTAAGAACCAAGGGTAGGACATAATTAATTGACCCACTCACAATATTGTGCTAGACAAAGTCTTTGGTAGAAAGACCTACTACATTTTCATTAGGACGTATAGGAACCATGGATATGTCTATAGTGCCTCAAAAAGCATGAAACTCTAAAGAAGTCTAACGTGTCTAACAATGTGTCTGACGTATCTAACATTGATGCTCTTTTAGGCTCATGAGCATATATTTCATTTCTAATCACTATAGTAGATGCATCTACTTGTGTTGATCTGCACATGAATTTTAGGATATATATATATCCTAGAATTCATGAATTCTCTCACCAATATAGAGGTGAAAGCCTCAACATCTAAATCTGAACTCCTCTTAGTTATAGCCATACTAGCCAATCTTTGCTCCAATTGCTCAATCTCAATAACCATGGTTGTATCAAAAGTAAGAGCATATACTTGCCTCTACCAAGTGTGGATCCTTGCAAGCACCTCTACTATCTTCTACTCCATGACCTATGGCTCCTCTACCTCCTACCATAGTAGACCTACCACTCTTTAATGTAACTCAAGGTGTAAATCAAAGCATTGGTCACTTCTATGACCAAATCTATGGCAATGGTTACATTGACTTGTGTTGGTTGAGGTGCTTTTGAGGTATCATGTCCACTTCCCTAGGTGCACTCTCTCTTGTGGTGAGATCTACCACAAGTCCAACAAACAATACTATTAACTATTGGATGTTATTGACTAAAAAATAAAGGTAAGGATCTATGTGCACTAGGCCCTCTACTCACTCTATAAAATCAAGGTTATTCACTATAATTTTGAAATTTAACATGGTGTTGTGCATTCTAGAAAAGGTAACCAATATGGATGAGATTTCCCTACAAAATCTAGATATCACCGCTCTCTCCTCCACCATGGTGAGTTGTAATACCAATAGTTAGACATATTAGCTAGAGGTGAAAATTGTCTTGGTAACATTTGAAAGGATGTTATGTGTGATGGGCTAGATAGGTCAGATACAAGTTTCACCAAAAGAAGACTTCTACTAATAGGGTAGGAGCTGAAAATAGCACAGAAACTTTAGAGCCAATTTTAGAGGCCTAAATGAATGAATTAGGCCTCAAAATTATGCACATTCCCCCAACAAAGGAGAGGTTGGCCTTCCTTCCCCCTTGGTTTTACTCATTGAGAGCTTTCCAACGGTACCTCACCCACATGATTTGGAGATTCCTATATGAAGATTCCCTATAGATTCCCTTTAATCAAAGGTGGTTTGACCAATCAATTAGGATCAAAACCAACATATCACCCATGCATGCAACTAATCTAAGGATAGAGATCATTGATATATCACTCATCCATGTATCTGATCCAAGGGTGGAGCTTCCTTTGGGGTGGTCCTCTTTTGCTAGATAGTAGAGTCAAGATGCTCCTTTAGAGCATCAGAGGTTTGAGTGTGAAATTATGTGTTTCTTTTCATGTCTTCTATCCTTGGAGTATTAACATGGTATAAGAGTGGGTGTTTCAATCCAAGAGAGTGGCTACCCCTCTTGGAAGAACAAGGACTATTGAGACTGAGTAATTTTGAGGAGAGATACACTACTATAATAGATAGATTAGGAGTGTGCTAGAGAAAGGATGGGATGGAGGATCTAGGAGAACAATATCTAGCACCTTGCTTCCCATTCTTGAACCCATTCTACATCAAGATTATGTTCATTCAGCATAAGCAAGTGAGAGTGTATCTTGTTTATCATTTTGGAGTAGAGTTCATGGATATAGTGATGAATTTGCCAAACTCGGTGATTGTGCCTATGATGATCTACAATAGAGGGTGGGATTTGAAAATTTATATTCTGTTGTGATGGATTTGAATTTACCAAATCCTCCTCATTTCAACACTCATATAGAAATCCATTATGTGGTTAGATCAAAAGTGATGTTTAGGGATTTTGAAGTCCTCAATTTTGGTGAAGAATACTATCAATGAATGATAGACTTTGAAGTTCTTCTGGTAGTTCCAATAGTCCATGCTCCCTCTCATGTGATTATATTAACCTTCTATTGAAGTAGGAAGGAGTGATTGAGTAATGTTGTATGTAAGGACCATGGATCCGCAATTGCAAGAGTTGATGCACGGAATGTAAGGAATGTTGAAAAAGTTTGAGGAGATCAAGATGACCATGGAAGCATTGCAAAGTCAATACATACCTTCAAGACCAATCAAACAATTCACAAAGGAGAGTCATCCCAAAACCCAATATTAGCATTTGAAGCACATGGAGAGTCACTCACGCCAAGGACACCGACCCTGGTCGACAATGAAGCCACATTGTTATTACAAATGAAGAAGATCTGCAACATCAAGCCTTACAAGGGACAATGTTCCATGGGAGTCATGGAGAATTGGATTTCAAGAATGAATTGATACTTTTGGTTGCTTGTAACTAACATTATAGATTGCACTACCAACATGTTTGCATGTGGATATTTGATTGATAAAGCACTCACATGGTATGACATTTAGGAATGATCAATGTTGGTAAAAGAAAGGAATGTCACTTGGATGGCCATGCAAGAAGGGCTACTACTAAAGAACTTCCAATTGATGGATTTGGTACAGATGGCCTGAACCGCACTATGGGAGTTGAAGTAGAAAAATAATGTACAAGAATATGTAGATGTATTCATTCATTAACAGGTTGCAATAATTGACATGAGTCCAACAAAAGCTCTCAATAATTTCAAATGAGTGTTAAAAGAGCAAATTGGCCAAGAAGTAATGGTACAAGTACCCTTGCATGGTTTTTGAGGCCATTGCTTGTGCCCAAAGAATAGCAAGGGCGCTAAGAGGAGATGAAGAGGCCATTCCAACTCAACATTATTGGGTTGAAACACAACCCTTTGGTGGACCAATTCCTATGGAATTAGGTAATATTTGATTCAAAGAATGAGTAGCATGACCACCCCAAGGAGAACAAGGAGGAGTTGAAGAAAGGAGAGATGGTATCCCACAAGGAGAAGGAACTCAAGCAAAACAAAATCATTGTTACAATTATGGTCAAGTTGGACACCTTGCTATCAAATATTGTACTTGTTTTCTTGAGGACCTCGACCTCCATACATGCAATCTTTCAACAACATGGAGAGAAGAATTGAAGAGGAGGAGGCAAAAATCACCTCAAAAAACAAGATCACAAATAAATGTACCTCGCAACTTTATTGGCTCAAAGGAAAAGCAAAATAGTAGGGAAAGGAAGAAGATAAGGACACAAAAACTACAAAAGACAAGCTCACAATTGATTGTGGTAAATGGAGTCATAAAAGGCAATCAAGTGAGAGTATTGATAGATCTTGGAGCAACAAAGAATTTGGAATTTGCAATAAGGTTGAGGATGGATCTAGAGAAGGATTAGAATGAGGAAATAAAATTACCTAATGGGCAAATAAAGAGGATTGAGTTGTTACCTAGATAGGTAACACTATCTATAGGAGAGTATCAAGAGGCAATTGAGTGGTGAGTGATATGGTAAGCTCACTATGATGCAATCTTTGGTATGCCATGGATGGAGCAATACAACCCCACGGTCAATTCAAGGAAGAAGGTAGTAAGGACTCGCCAATAGAAGATCATTGGAGTCAAAGAGAGTGTACAAAGGCAAGAATTACCTCTATATGTCATAAGAATAACAACTATATATAAGACAAATAGATGCTTCACGTGCCTAATAAGAGAAATCTAGAGTGCACAAATCAATGGACAAGTTCTTGAGAAAATGAGAGATGTGGTCAATGAGTTTCAAGGTGTTTTCTTGGATGATCTACCCTTAGAATTATCACCAAAAAGGTGAGAGGATCATAAAATTGAGACAATCCATAAGAAGACACCTCCTTGTAAGGCCCCATATCATCTATCACCTCATGAGTTGGAGGAGTTTAAGGCTCAAATCAAGGATATGTTGCAAAAGGTTTATCCAACCCAACGTATCACTATATGGCGCTCTTGTCTTGTTTGTGAAAGATGGTACAATACGCATGTGCATTGACTAACAAGGCCTAAATCAACAAATGGTGGAAAATAAATACCCCTTGCTCCGCTATTGTGTTGTGGTTTGCATAGCCCATAAAAGAGTGGCTTATCATTTTTATCTCCATATCAGTGGAGTAGGTTGTCTGCTAGATCCAATGGATGAGATGTTGCCATGTGAGCAATCTATATACATGTATGTGATTGGCCACATGGGTTACAATCTTATTATGTTTGAGAGCTCTAATGAATAAAGATGAGAGCAAGTGGGGAGACGAGGTGTGTTTTAGTCAAGGAATCTCAAGTGGGAGGAGGACATTGGGAGTGAGAGTTGGAGTAGTGTGCAAGTGGTAGAACATCAGAGGAAGCATTTGAGCATGAGATGTCCCATGCTCCCAATCTGCCACTCCCAAATCCTTTTCTCATCAGGCTTCAGATTTACATTATGACAGCTTACGGGATTGGTTGGTGGCACGTTTTGAGGCGGTATTTGTAGGGTCAATGATGGGGAACCCAAATCTTATCGTCCTTCTGGTGCTTACTTATGAGCATGTCTAGGACTTGACAATATTTTTGTTTCTATAGTTGGGAAAAGCCTAAATTTTTTCTCATAAGCTTCAAGGTGGAGTTGTGGGGTCCATTTGTAAAAAAGACTAAAGGACAATTGTGCAAGAGATTGGGTCCCAAGAGAGAAGTCTAAAGTTTTTTGACAATCAATGGAGTTTGGAAAGGCCATTTGGGAAACAAGGGAGATGGTTGGAAAGAGGAGCTAACATGCTACAATTTGAAGATAGAAATCACACAATTTGAGTTGATTCTAAGAGGGATATGATTGATTGAATCAAGTGGGGGATTCATACCTAGGAGCACAAAGTAGGCAAGTGAGAGAGCTTCTTGAGACATTTCTACTATTGGTCAGTGGGATTGGAGATAAGACAAAGTGCTTACAGTATTGAGCACAAGAAATTTCAGTTTGGATTAATCTCATTGAAGTTGAAGCTCTTGAGGTGTAAGGTGGCAGAGAGAGCTAGTGATCAGTTTTAAAGTTTTGGTCACTTCCCAAGTTGTGATTTGAGATACCTTATAAAAATTTATAGTCTTCTTTTTGGTTAGGTTTTGCATCTTTGTGTGAAGGCTTCATGTGAATTCTTCAAATAGATAATTTAGGGTCTTGGATCAAGCATACCTAGGTTTGCAGAGCTCACAAGTTAGCCCAACAGGAATTGATCCATATCTAGGGATTGCGGTTGAATTAGGCCATCAAACTTTGTAGAGTGTTAAACAAGAGCAAAACCAACTACTATGGAAAATTAAGTTGGCTTTGGACACATAGAGAGTGAGATCTAATGCAACAAGTTGTACTGAAAAGATTGTTGTAAGCTTGGAGGAGCATTTCTTTCTTCAATCCTAATTGAATGTCAGTTCTCTCACTTTTGTGACTATGATTGAGAGTTCAGATTTCCACAGTGTTTTTTTAGGATCAATTGTACATATGATTTAGAAATCAAAGGAGAGTTAGCAAGAACCCGGGTCAAACCCTAAAAAGTGGATTTCAAAATTAGGGTGAGAGTTGCAAAAACCTGGCCAACTTTAGGAGCTTGTCAGAGGAGTTGTAGTAATCTGATTGAGGTCTATTTTATATCATTGGAAAGATTATCAAAATATTTTCCATTTAATCCTAAAACATTTGAATCTAAGCTATAAAAAAAGAGTTATGTTCATATGAGCTGCACAGATTTTTCCTCATCAAGAAGACATAGGACATCCCACATAGAGTATGAATTTGTTGAGATCTTAAGTACAATTTGGACTAGACTTGGAGTATAGGTTAAAATTAGCTTGATGATAGACCATGAAGGCTATGAAGCTCTTTTTTGACAAAAAACATAAAGAGTTGTTGCCGCATTCTTGTGATTGGATCCCCGTTGTGCTTGCATACTTGTTTGTATGCCCTATTGGTTTGGATTGGTGTGCAAGCATTGCGCTTAGGTTATTTCTTTCTAGGAGTGTTGTGTATTTGTCATTGGTAATGTTGGAACCTAAACCCTTGGAAGCAATGACCAGCAGACCTGGAGTGCATGTTGTGATGATAGGTTAGGTTGTGGAGGGTTCCGACTGTTAGGTAACATTTGTGTACAGATGAGTAATTATAGGTTTACCTACATCCTCTAATCTGCAATTTCCACAGCTAGGCACCTTGTGTATTCCCAGAGAGAGAAAATAAAACTATGACACCACATGGATGACCTATTTGATAAACTCAATGGGGCAAAATACTTCACCAAACTTGATCTACGAAGCGGTTACAACCAGATTTAGATTGGGAAAGAAGACATCTATAAGACTACCTCTTGAAAAAGGTATGGTCACTTTTAGTACTTGGTTATACCGTTTGGCCTCACCAATACATTGGCCACTTTTATGAGTTTGATGAATGATATCTTTTATCTATACTTGTATAAATCTAGGACTATTTTCCTAGATGACATCCTTGTCTAAAGTAGGATAATGATGGAACATAAGCAACATCTACAAGAAGTTCCTTAGATTTTATGGCTGAATAAATTATATGCCAAAATCTCAAAGTGTGAGTTTTGCAAGTCAAAAGTAGACTACTTAGTGTATAGAGTAAGTGCAAAAAGTATCCAAGTATTAAAAGATAAAATAAATATCTGTGAGTTGGCCTATCTCTCAATTAGGATGAACCTCTAATGGCTATTATGGTAGCACACTATGGACTAAGAAGGCAAAGAACCCCAACTCGATTGTACTAGGAGCGGTCTTACAATAAGAGTGGCATGAAGGTTGGCATCCAATTGCATATTTCTTTCAAAACCTGTTACTTGTGGAATGCAACTATCACACCACCAAACAAGAGGAGTTGGCTATTGTTATTGCAACCAAGCATTGGAAGCACTATCTAAGAAAGAAGGCATTTGTAGTAGAGATAGATCACAAACTTCTAATCTACCTAGAGATACAAAACCACCTTAGTAAAATGATTCATATGCGTCTCATCACCAAGGATGTGACTGCTCCATAATTAGCTCAATTATACTTAGATGCAATCTTTTCTCACCATGGCTTGTCTCAAGTGTTCATCACTAATAAAGGAACTCAATTCATGAGTTTGCTTTGGAAAACACTCTTTAGTTCCTTCAAAACCAAATTGGCCATGTCAACGGCTTACCATCCATAAACTAATGGACAAATTGAGTGTGTTAATCACATTGTTTGAAAAAGACCAAGACCAAGGGGAGATATAGGAGAATAGAATATCACATTGGGATACTTGAATGTGAGAAAACTTTGAATGCCTAGAATGAGCTATGGCTCTCGTATTTATAGGGGGCATTCAAGGCTCTTGAAAAGCTTCTCAAGAAGCTTCTTTCTTGAAGTCACCTACTTGGCATGCAAGCTAAGTTGTTTTGAAGTTTCTAGAAGCTTCCTTCTAGGAAATACTTACTTGGAGTGCAAGCTAAGCTAGTGGGAAGCTTCCCAAGAAGATCTTTAGATACTTTTGGGATGTACTATGCTAATTTGGCCTATTCACTACTTTGTTAGCCTTGACTAACTTCATTACTAAACTCCATATTGTTAGACTATTGAAGACATGCTCCAAGGCTTCACCTTAGAGGAGCAAGAAAGGTGGGACACCTTACTCCCATTGGTGGAATTTGCATACAAAAATTTAGTGAATGCATTGACACATGCCACACTATTCTTCCTCATGCATGAAGAGCACCTTTTTACACCTTTGAGCTTGATGAAGATCCTCCCGATGGATACAAAGGTAGAGGTTGTAAATACTTTTATTGTCAAAATCCAACTCAGAGTGGAGAATGCCAAAATAGGTTGCAAATTGCCCAAAATTGACAAAAATAATATGTTGATGCACATCATTGGCACATGGAGTTCAATTTTGGGAAACAAGTCTGGTTGTCAAGAACCAACCTCACATTAGTTGGCACTTGCAAGCTCAAACCTTATTTTATTAGGCATTTTTTCATCCTTTGTCACGTTGACATGATGGCCTATCACCTCAAGCTACAACCACATATGAATATCTACCCAGTGTTCCATGTTTCCTTACGATGCCAATATGCTCCCCAATTGCCTCATTTCTCTTCTATACCAAAAATTTGACCTGATCCAACATTCATGGATGAAGAAGAGGAATATGAGGTCAAACAAATTCTCCAAAAATGCATCCGTTGCACTTACCATCCATGTGTGGAATATTTGGTACATTGGAAAGGGTACTCCCTAAATGAGGCAACATGAGAACTAGCAGCCAATTTGATCGATGCACTAGTGTTAGTGAAATCTTTTGAGCAACAACTTCAACCATAGCGCGCTCAAGCAATTCCTAAGTAGAGAGACCTCAAGCAATATGGTAAAATAAGTTTAGGGTAAGTTCACAACCGTAGGTAGAGGAGGATGTCTGATTGGAACTACTTACTTTCTACTTCTCTAATGTAGTCTCTTAGTACAATCTGAATGATAGGCTCATGATTGGAAACCCCAAATTTGTAGTTTGGTGCTCTATCTAATTGAGCTACAAGCACTAGTTTTCTATTCTTAAGCACTACGTGTAATATATGCTTGATCACTACAAAAATAAATATAATAGTGAAATCTTTTGAGCAACAACTTTGCAACAAGGAAGTTGCATCTTAAAAGAAGAGGGGTTTGTAATACCAATAGCTAGACATATTAGCTAGAGGTGAAATTTTGCTTGGTAACATCTAGGAGGATGTTATTTATGATGGGGCTAGGTAGATTAGATAGAGGTGTCACCAGAAGATAACTTTTACTAATAACGTAGGAGCCAAAAATAGCTTAGAAACTTTAAAGCCAATTTTGGAAGCCTAATGGATGAATTAGGCCTCAAAAAGATACAGCTCCCCTCCCAAGTAGAGTATAGGCTAGCCTTCCTTCCTCCCTATTTTTTCTCATTGAGAGCTTTCCAATAGTATCTCACCTATGTGATTTGAATATCCCCTCAAGATTCCCTCTCATCAAAGGTGGTTTGACCATGTATTTGATCCAAGGGTGGAGCTTCCTTCAAGATGGTCCCCTTTTGCTATATAATACAATCAAGGTGCTCCTTTGGCCCATTGGAGGTTTGAGTATGAAATTGTGTGTTTCTCTTCAAGTCTCCTATCCTTGGAGTATTACATGAGCTCAATGCACTATGCCAAACCAAACACCATTACCAAAGTCAATGAGGTAGCCTAACAACATAACATCATATACTCTATGTTGTTATTCCTAGTCTAGTATCCCATACTAGAACTAGATAGCATTAGTAACTCCTTGAGTGATCAACTATCTCATGCAAGTTTATGTCTTGCATAGGTTATCTCTAACTTTCTACTGGAACTATTGCAAGCTCTTCAACTTGTCAATCCAAACTCCTTTCTAGTTCTATTTCAAGTACTAGAAGAACTCCACCATGGGGTTAACCCTGATATTATACCATCTCATGCAATGGTACCTTCATATATAGTAGCACTATATCCAACTAGTATACCTCCATTTGATATACCAATGCTACTTGGGTTAAAACTCATGGATATTGCTTATCTACCTCTAGAAACTAAGCTTAAAGTCATGAAGATGTAGTATGAAGACCAATATTGTCTCCATAGCTTAATCTATTCCAAGTGTGTTCTCTTGAATTTATGCTATTCATCCATATGTGGACCTTCTAAGTGTTGGAACAACCACTTCTATGCCATGAAGTGTGTGAATAAAATCAGGTTCCATTTCTACTAAAGATCACCTCAATTATGAAACTCTTGGATGAAATCATCAAATTCAATAGTACTCATTATACCAAAGTAATGCATGGGGAGGTTGGAGTCCTTATAATCTTGTCAATGTCCCATAACAACATTATGAAAACACAATGTGCACTCTCAACTAGATAAGTTCCTATGGAAAACTCCAAATCAAAATTGATCTCCTTTCACATTGGGACTTGAGAATAAAGTTGATACCAAGTGGCACTCCATGCAAACCCATTTTTTATTATGAGTTAGCTTGTTACTCACTCAAGATGAAGGTTTGATGGCTATTAAGGTAGTGCACTATGGACTAAAAAGGTAAACCTAAACTCCATCATACTCCTCCAAGGCTAGAACTCCAAGGTACCTCCAAGACTCAAGGTATTGCTCAATAGAGGACTCAATGAGACCAAAGTTATTAATTACCATAGTAACTCAAGTTATTAAGCAAAATTCCAAAGAAATATCCAAAATCACAAAATAATCTCATAAGCATGTGGTTTTATCTTGATACAATAACAAATTCAATGATTCTTTCACATGGGCTATCCTTGGACAATAGAAAATCTTAACCAAAATGGCTTATAGACCCAAGAGTTCTTAACGCTTGCTCCAAAACCAAGGAATAATATAAGGTAAATACACTAGAATCCGAAATAACGATGCTCACTCCTTCACCTTTCCCTAAAGTATAAGCACTTTGATCTTGGCTATAACTAACTCTAGCTAATCAAAACTAATATAGAAGCTTGGGTTAAATTCCACATAAATAATATGTTCAACTACTTACAATTCCAAACTAAATATCCTAATTAGGCATACATGCATGAACAAGTGATATAATATTTAGCAAAATCTTCAAAGAATGTCCTCATGACAATGTACCCCAAATTGTAACCATAACTACCAAGTACTACCACCAAGAAACACCACTACCAACCAAAACTAGACACCACCTACTAATGTTACCTAAGTTCCCCTAATTATGACAATTATACTAAGGAAAGTGCAACTTGTAACTTGCCATCACAACATGCAATGCATGGTTTGCAAGTCATCACTTCTTGTCTCATCAAAGAGAAATATAGATAGTTTCACTGGTCCACCTCTAGCCTCATTATCAAGAACACACCATAGCTCCAACACTCCAAATATCAAGGCACCTCACATAAACATGGTGTACAAATAGCAAGTAGAGATTGGAAGGAGACCAAGAAGTCCACATGGTTACCCTCTATTTCACAAATCTAATCAGATTAACTCAGCCATCATTTGGCATTTGATATAACAAGAACGTCCATCTTTGCTTATACTACTTGGATCATGAATGAAGAGATCAAATGTCCTCTTGTAGCCAAAGCAAGATAGGTATAAATATAAGTCTAGTATTCTTTAGGATAGCAAATAAAGGTGGACCAATGGGCTAAGGTACTAGTGTAAGAACCAAATATCCAAGATTTTTACCCTATTGCACACACCATTGAAAGGTTTGCCAATTTTTCCAAAAGATTACTAGAAAATTATCTAAATTGGCTAGTCTTATGCCAACAAGCTAGCTTGTTGGCACTTCCTCTAGTCTACAACCCTATGTTTTGAAGCTCCAAAACACCAAATTGAAGACTTCTTTGTAGCCTCTTTATCCCATGGCTATTTATAGCCTCTATAATCCACAACAATATGCCTTGAAGCCTCAAAACACCAAATTGGAGCCTTCTTTGTAGACTCTTTACCCCACAATCCTATGCCTCAAAGCCTCAAAATGTTATATTGAATAGATTCAGTCTTTCTTTGTTGCCACTTTGAGACCGCAAGAACCTTCTCTAACTCAGACCTACCTCATTTTGAGATCTCATGAACCTTGTCTAGATCTTGTTGATTCCATAAAATCTAACACTAACTTGAGGAACCTCCAAATCTTTGGGACCTCTATAAACTTCTACAACTCAAGACTAAAAACTCACTTTGTTGCCAATTTAAGACCTCAAGAACCTTCTCCAACTTAAGCTTACCTCATTTTGAGATCTCTTGAACCTTCTCTAGATATTGTTAACTCTACAAAATTTAACCCTAACTCAAGCAACCTCCACCAATTTGAACCTCCAAATCTTTGAGACCTCTACAACCTTCTCCAACTTGGACCTAGCTCACTTTGAGATCTCTTGAACCCTCTCTAGATTTGGTTGGCTCTACCAAATCCAACCCTAACTCAAGCAACCTCCACCAATTCAAACCTTCAAACCTATGAGACTTCAAAAACCTTCTCCAAGTTGGACCTAACTCACATTGTGATCTCCTAAACACTCTTAAGATTTGGTCAACTCTACACAATCCAACCTTAACTAGAGCAACCTATACTAATTTGAACCTTGAGATCAGATTAACCTTATGCCTCAAAATTTTGACTTGAGCAGAGTGAGGCCTTCTTTGCTGCCACTTTGAGACCTCAAGAACCTTCTCCAACTCAAGCCTACCTCACTTTGAGATCTCTTGAACGTTCTCTAGATCTTATTGACTCCACAAAATCTGACCGTAACTCAAGGAACCTCCAAATCTTTGAGACCTCTAGAACCTTCTCCAACTTGAGCCTAACTCACTTCAAGATCTCTTGAATCCTTGCTTGATCTAGTCAACTCTACTAAATTTTACCCTAAATTGTGCAACCTCTACTACTTCAAACCTCCAAATCTTTGAGACTTCAAAAACCTTCTCCAACTTGGAACTCACTCACTTCTATATCTCCTTAAAACTCTTGAGATCTTGTCAACTCCACCAATTGAACATTCAAATCAGATCAATTATTTACCAATATGATAGACTTCTTAGTCTACCACCAAATTTGGACCTCAAAATCAAACTAATCTCTCTAATTCAAGGAATGTAGAACTCTAAATTCCTAATTTGAGGAAGTATGTTCCCAAATCTGACCTCAATTTTGCACTTTGGATTTGCAATTTGCAACACACAACCTCCAATTTCACCTTCTTACTCCCAAATCAACTCCTCAATCAATGAAATTGGACATTCATGATATTAATTTCAAAATTTTGGGTACCACTTCTATATAAAATTGACTAAATAACCAAATCTATAGCAAAGTTCCATAGCATATCTGCACATATTCACTCTCAAAGAAATAAAATGACCATTATCAAAAGTACCTACAAGCCTAGTGGATTGTAGGTACTTGGAGGTACCACCAATACCGATTGTCTTGCACTTATTTCTTCTCCTCATTTCTTTAATGTAATCAATGGCTCTAAACTCAATCATATATCAAATCTAAATGCTCAACACTCAAATACATTACCAATAGGCCTTGATCACCTTTCCAAGCAACATACTCACTAGTTAAAAAAATTGACTGCTTGTCAACCTATGTCTCCCATAGCCAAGGGCTCAAAGGCTCAAGATAGAAGAAATGAACTCTTTGGAGCTGCACTTTGAGGTATACCTCCTTTGGAGTGGCCAAGAATCCAACCTTAATGACACATATAATGGCCTATTTGACCATGCAAATGGTAGCTTCAATAGTGTGATCAATTGACTTGATACTATGCCTAACCACCACATAGTCCTTGAGTGGCTATTGATAATTCCATGACTGCGAAAACTAACACTCTTGTGTCCTAGGAAACTAGCTTTTGTGTTACAAATATGGTGGTAGTGCTTGAATGACTAAAGATATAGCCTCAAAACTTCAAGGTGTAGCAACTCCAAATTGATGTAGATTTAGGTGCTAGAAAAAAGTCTAAAGGATAATGATATGGCTAACAAGATGCAGAAACTATCTCTCCAATAGCAATCAGTCTAATGCTACTTATATCTTTCTTCATAGTGAGAAGTTGACTAACACCTAATACCTACTAGCTGATATAGGAGTCACTCCTCTAGCTAGTGCTCCAACCACCTAAAACACCTCAATGAAACCATTAGCAATCTCTAAGATGCTCATATACCATCCTTCACAAGCCTCTTGAGGAGAGGTGTGGACCAATGCATAATGACCTATCAAGACATAAAGGTTGCTCAAGTTAATACTCTAAGACCTTTGACAGTACTTGTTCTCCTACCACAAGATGTAATAAGCATAAGGGAATGATAGTCTCATTAGTAGGAGTAACCATAAACAAAGGATGTAGGGCTTGCATTGCTCTACTTGTCTCTCCCAACTTACCTAATGTCCTACACTATCATAATCAAGTCAACTTTTTAATATCTTACTGTTGAATCTCTCTTGTAATGTGCAACACAACAAAATTCCTCCTCTAAGGTAGCTTAATCACTTCATGAGAATCTACAAAATCTTCCCATCATCTCTCTCTACCCGTGTACCCCCTCTACTTATAACCAAGATACCATAGACTAAGAAGAATAATAACAAAGCTAACTCATCCAAAGGATATGCCCCAATCTATCAAGTGGTAAGCGAAAGGTTTATCTAGTTATCACTTTTTCCCTTTCTAGTTCATTGAAATCACAAAACAATGTCATCCTTTTGAGTGCATCAATTTCCCTTACACAATCAACTTTGACTAAAAATCAATCAGAGCCAAAACATCACCCACTAGTTGCCCCGGAAATATAACGTGCAGAACACTTTGCTATTTCATTGATTGCAAGAGGGTTTTATAGGAAAGTGATATTTCACCAAGAAAGAAAATAAGACTGCACGTGAGGTCAGACTGGTCCTACAAGAAATCTATGAGGTTTGTCACAATTTGCAAATGGAGTAGAAGTTAAGGTCAAATGATTTGTAGGGCATATTTTCACTTTGACTAGCTGTCCAAGTACTGAACATTTGGCTGCAATGGATCTTTGGCAAATACACTTTAATAAGTGAAAGTTCTCAACACAAGAATAGTTGCTATTGACTTAAACATGTGATTCTAGGATTACATTTGGCACAACCCACTTTGATGATGTTTCAGATTAGTGCGAACAGTCTGAAAGGTATGCATGACTTTATCCAGCACTCTCAAGGGTCTCAATTACCAAAATACCATCTCCAAAGTGGTCCACGGCTATTGTTTAGATGAAAACAAGTGAAACTTGTTCAACTTCGTGAAAATGTTCATTCAAACTCCTAATGCTATTGGTTTGAGAGTTCTTACTCATTGTGTCCATGCCACTTATGGCCAAGTAATAATTTCTCTTGGCAGAGTTCATGTTTGTTTGTGGGATTTCTTTGAATACATGACGTTTATCACCCTTCTCTGGTGGATGATTTGGGACGGCTGTCTCAAGGGAATCAAAATAGCAGCACTCACTTACAAGTGTTTGCTAGTGAGGTGAACTCTCCAAGTTGTAAATGTATTGCAAATCTTGAACTCTAGGGAGTTTCAGAAATTTTTTGATGAAGTTATGTATATTTTCATATAGATTTTTCCAAAGCATTGACTAAATTGGTATGGGGTGCGGTGTGGAGGAAGAAAAGGACACACTACTGATTTTAGTGCAAGTTTCTTATTTTTATTAAACTCCACAATAGGTGGTTTGTAAGAAATAAGGATATGGAATTTTCCATTATCACACCCTAAAGCATTAATTACAATTTAGTGTTAATAAAGTGTTGGCTTTAGGGTGAATCTGGTCTGCACCAATTGCCGCAATAGCCATTGATTGCAGATTTGCGTTAATTTAAGTTTAGATGGACTTTTGCTTGTAGCCACTCATAGGTGCGTGTATAATGTTCATAGGTGCCAATAGGCGCCCGTAGCTGCTTGTCTCTCCTTGAACATGGCGCCCACTGAACATCTAAATTTAGCAAGTCAACAAATTAATGTTACTTGTGAAGTTCAACAATTATTAATAATAAATTAAGAGTTGTTACTATGGGTGCTACAAATGGAATGATGCAAGGAATGATACAAGAGCCACTTTAACGGTTCCAAAGTAGAAGAAACTCTTGGCAGAATTTTTTATATTTTTGGAGATAATTTAGGACTTGTAGACTCTAATCCAACATTTCCAATTCACAAACCTGCTCTTGCTTTTACACAATTAGATACAAATTTATCTATTTTTGAAATAGGAATGAAAGTAGTAGATCTTTTAACCATTGCGGAGGCAAGATTGGATTATTTGGAAGAGCTGGTGTAGGAAAAATAGTTCTTATTATGGAATTAATTAATAATATAGTGAAATCCTACTGTGGTGTAACAATATTTGGAGGAATAGGCCAAAAAACTCATGAAGGAATTGATCTTTACATGGAAATGAAAGAATCTAAAGTATAAGACTATGAA
Source organism: Lunularia cruciata (assembly GCA_948567375.1). Classification (NCBI taxonomy): domain Eukaryota; kingdom Viridiplantae; phylum Streptophyta; class Marchantiopsida; order Lunulariales; family Lunulariaceae; genus Lunularia; species Lunularia cruciata. Next base: position 57,249,520 of record OX419762.1, on the reverse strand, counting down.
AATATTTCAAAATCAAAAGTAGCATTAGTACATGGTCAAAGGAATGAACCACTGGATGCTTGTATGAGAGTTGGATTAATAGCTTTAAGTATGGCTGAATATTTTTGAGATGACAATAAACATAAACAAAATGTTTGTTGATTGTCCATGATATTTGAGATAAAATTCTTGTGACTTGGAATCTTCCATAGTGAAAGCTTACTGCAATTCATGAATCTTGATCTTCATTTTCGTGTTGAGAAATACCTTATGACCTATGTTGACTGTTAAGAGTACCTATGATAGAAATAAGCTTGAAAGCACAAGGATTCTAGCTCAACATAAAAGATGTTGAGTTTGAATAGTTGGATCCACCAAAAAAATTCATAAATCATCCTCTAAGAATCACCCACCACGTGATAACACTCCCAAGAAGCCATGTTACTACTTCTAACACTCATTTATTTTGGTATGGCAACCCTAAACATCCATAATATGGAACTTAGTTTTTATAAATGAACCCAATTTGCACTACATGTCTCGTAAAATTATATATGGGATGTTCATTTATTAGCACTTCATCTTGTTATAGAGTTCACTTAAAATAGTTATGGAGATTGCCATTAACCCCATAGACATCTGTCAAAACTATTTCTGAAATCCCTATTGTTCTGCTCTATCACAGATTGTACCAACCAGATCTTAACTACCTAATGCAAATATTGGCCATGTGCATCTGCTAGATAATTTGGAACTTGAAATGAGCATAGTTGCAGTTCTAGCTAATTCTAATAACTCTTGCTTTATTTACCAACCTTTAGATAGACATTTAGCATTGAATACAAGAAAGGCAATACAGTCATGTAAGGTAATTTAAGCAATGATAACTTATGGTATTGATGCCATGGTTATTATTATATCAAACAATTATCTAAGTTAACATGTAGATGCAATAAGTTCACCATTCTTTATAAATTACAATCTGAAGTTTGAAGGGTTTATCAGACAAGGTCATCACATTAAAAAAAAATTCCCAAAGTGTTAGATGATAAATTGCATGAAATGATATTTGGGTAGTAAACAAAAATCCTAATGGTTTGGTAGAAATAGATCAGGTGATTCATAAATTCCATTCATCCAATTCTTACTCTAACACCAATGTAAAAGACCAAGGAGCAAAATAGAGTAAAAGATTACATTGGGACTCTTGAATGAGAGAAACTCCAAATGCCTAGCAAGAGGTTGGGCTTTAGTATTCATAAGGAACAAACAAAGCTCTTGAGAAGCTTCTCAAGAAATTTCCAAAAATCTACCTTCTTAGAGTGCAAGCCAAGCTTACTAAGAAGCTTCTTGAGAAGCCACCTACTTGGCGTGAAAGTCAAGCTAGTTGGGAAACTTGTGAAACTTCCCAAGAAGCTTCCTTCTAGAAACCACCTACTTGGTATGCAAGCTAATCTAGTCATGTAGCTTCTTGGAGTTGAGATGCTTCACAAGAAGCTTCCTCTTAGAAGTCACTACGTGGCATGCACATTACTTGATACTTGGAAGGTACCAAGTAGTTTCTTAGATGTTTCTAATATTCTTATAATTCTTGGCAAATTTAGCATATTTACAACTTTTTTAGTCTCAATTAACTTTTATGTAAACTCCATATTGTTACAATATGAGTTGAATATATCTACAAATAAGGGAAAAATATTGGTTGTCATGGCTTTAAATTTATTCCACAAAGAGTGTAGTCCCACCAAGTTGGCATACATAGTGAAAACAATTACTAATCACTTCCATGGTAACTACAATCTAGAGGACTCTTGAAGATGATGGATCACTTGCAACAAAGGTCACTTCACCTTAGAACCTCTTTACACTCCAATTAGCCTAACCAAATTCTTGTTTAGTATTGTACTAACCCTTCTATGATCTACACTTATCACCACCCTTACAAAAATTAGGTCAATTAAGATACTCAAGCTTCAAAAAGGATCTCACAATTAGTAGACTTGAATGCACAAAATTAATTGGAGTTGGATCTCATCTCTCTATCATCTATAACTATAACTTAATTTACTACTTATTAACTACTTATAAGGCATTACTTTGTAAGGAAATTGAATTATCTCTATTGCTTAGTTTACCAATTTATGGTACTTAATAATATCCAAATCTGCACAAGTCCAATATGATATTATTATTGTCCTATGCAATGCACCTAAGGATCCATTGTAACAATATAGAGTTTATAGCCGAGTTAGTCAAGACTAATGAAGTAGCAAATAGGCCAAATTAGCCAAGAGTTATAAGAATATTCTAGAAATATCTAAGAAACTACTTTGCATTTTCCAAGTATCGAGTAATGTGTAAACCAAGTAGTGCTTTCTAGGAGAAAGCTTCTTGGGAAGCTTTCCAACTAGCTTATCTTGAGTGCCAAGTAGACGGTTTCTAAAAGGAAACTTCTCAAGAAAATTCCATATTAGTGAAACAATATGAAGTTTAATGATGAAGTTATTTAGGGCTGACAAAGTAGCAAATAGGCCAAATAAGCCTTAATATCCTAGAAGTATCTAGAAAGTTGCTTGGCTAGCTTAGCTTACACCCCAAGTAGGTAGCTTCTAAAAACTTCCAACTACCTTACATTGCATACAAAGTAAGAAACTTCTAGAATAAAGTTTCTTGAGAAAATTCCCAATTAACTTGGCTTGCACTCCAAGAAAGTAGCTCAATGAAGCTTCTCAAGAGCCTTGTGTGCTCCATATAAATACCAAAGCCAAAGCTCATGTTAGGCATTTGAATTTTCCCACACTCAATTGTCCCAATGTAATCTTCCATTCTCATATTTCTCTCCTCAATCTTGGTCTTTACATTGGTGTTAGAGCAAGAATAGGATAGTTGGAATTTATGGACCACCAAATCTATTTAGGCCAAAACATTGGGATTTGTGCATCTGAGTAATACCCATGTATCATTTCACATAATTCATCATCTCACGCTTTAGGTAGGATTTTCTGAATACAATATCCTTATCTAAGGAACCCTCAGTACTTCTAGTTGTAACTTATGGAGAATGATGGACATGTTGCATATATGTGTTAATATATTAGATAGATTGTGGGTGTTGTGATAGAGTAGTAATCATAGCAACAATGCCCAAGGTTATCATTGTTATGCAACAACAAATCAATCACCTTACTTGATTATTGGATGAATGAGATCATTGATAGCAAGGGCACATAGAGAGAGTACCAGTTCAAGAAGGAGAAGACTGAATCTGATTTCCAAAACCTAAGGTTTTTGAAAGCAAGAATATCCTATGTGCTATGAAGAATTTTGTGTTTGGTTGAAAATGTTATTTCAAAGCTACCAATCTTCAAGATGAACAAAAAAAAATTCTCTTGGCTTCTAGCCAATTTGGATGGAGTAGCAAAGGTATGGTGGCAATTTAGAGTAGAGCAAGCTAAATGGAAAATTATTGCACCAATCTTGACATGGGCACAATTTGAGAGTGCAATAATTAGTGGATTCCATGCTACAAATACCACATGAGCTGCATGAGATAGGTTGGTAGAGTTGAGGCAAGTTGGTTGTGTAAGAAGTTATATCATGCAAATTCCAAATATACTAGAAAGAGAAGCTCTAGATAAATTTTTGAGGGGCTTGAAATCACAAACTAAATTAGAGGTAACTATGCAAGAGCCACAACACTCGGAGGAAGCCATGCGGTTGGCCAAATGCTTTGATTCCTTGGTTGCAACAACTTAGTCTTGACCTTGACCTCCAAAAAACCTACCAATACACTCCATCCAAGTGGAGGGACTTGAGTTCTTTTGCATCAAACTCCATTGGTGTTGGCTCCTCCACTCATAAAACTCAAGTTTTCAATGGACCGACAAGCACAAATAAACATTCTAGAATTTGAAATATATGGTGTCTTCAAGACCTATTCTTCAACCATATGATCCTCAGTTACCTTGTGTGGTTGATTTTGATGCTCCTAACTTTGAAATTGGATTGTGTTGCAACAAGAATTCCTAAATGGGTTACATCCCATTGCCTTTGTGTCTTGCAAACTAGATATAGCAAAAAGTAATTACTCTACTTGAGATTGAGGACAACTAGCAATGGTATATGCAAAGAAGGTATGGATGCATTAGCTTTTGGGGAGACAAGTGATCATGAAAACTGATCATCACAAACCTTTGTTGTAGACTTTACACTTGGAACACATGAAGTGTTGATATCATTGATTGGAGGAACAAAATCAATTTTCTGACATCACACTTGAGTACAAATCTGGTTGGTTCCACATCATTCTTGATACCCTATTACAATGCCTAATTTGAAGTCTCTTCCTCTCATCACAGTGGCAATTATAATGATATCAATTGACTTTAAAGTCCAACTTGAGTTTAAAACCACTTCACAACAAGACACTTTCTTTGAGATGGTACAAGGTTGTCTTGCAGCATGCAACAAGGAGTACAACACCTTCTTCTTCAAGGAAGGTCTTTTATTTTGTGAGAATTTGATATATGTTCCAGCCAATGGTGATCTTTGAATTGTGTGCCTCCAAGAAACCCATGACTTACCAATCACTGGTCACATAGGTTTGGACAAGACCTTGAGTACTCTTTAACTCCAATAGTAGTGGCCCAACATGATACAAGATGTTTGAGAGTTTATCCAATCATGTGAGAGTTGCCAATGCAACAAGGCTAGTAACCAAAAACCGAGTGGACTCCTTCAACCACACCCCATTCCATCTGCTTGATGGGAACATATGAGCTTGGATCTCATCATGTCCGTGCCCAAGACAAAGCAAGGTTTCATAATGATTGTGGTGTTTTTGGATAAGCTTAGTAAGCAAATCTATTTGGCACCAACCTTGGATAGCATAGATGCTCCAAAACTAGCGCATATCTACTTTGACATTGTTCTCAAGCATATGTGATACCTCATGTACTCATCTCTAACCATGATCCTTGATTCATTACTCATGTACTCATCTCTAACCATGATCCTTGATTCATTAGGAAATTTTGGCAAGCACTCTTCCAGATACTCGGCACCAAGCTTGCTTTGTCCACGGCCTATCATCCTCAAACTTATGGACAAATTGAACATGCAAATCACACCTTGGAAGATATGATTTGTGCCTTTGTCAACATCTTCCAAACCAATTGGGATGAATGTCTTGTAGCTTCATAGTTTGCATACAATAATTCCAAACATACAATCACCGGATTCTCTCTTTTCTTCTTCAATTTTGGCCAAGATCCACTTGTTCTAGATTCCCTTCTTGCTCTTACTCCATACCATGCACCTCATACTTTTGCCTTCTTGACCACCATATCCAAATCCATACAACAAGCCAAATCTCATCTCCTTGTTGCTCGGAATTGGTAGAAACAATATGCACACTATTATTGTCATGATCTCACCTTTCAAGTTGGTGATAAGGTCATGCTTTCCTCTAGTAACCTACCCCTCCCACTTGATACACAAGCTTGTTAACTCACCCTTAATTGGATAGGACCCTTTGTTATCACCCAAATCATCTTTCCTATTGTTTATTGACTTGCCTTGCCTTGTCATATGCGCATCCACCTTGTCTTTCACATTTCCAAGTTGAAACCCTTTTTTCTTCACCCATTTTCTTTTTCCTCTTGTGCCCAACCTCCTCCTCCTCCTCATCTTGTCCCTATCAATGATCATGAGGAGTACAAAGTTGATCATATCCTTGCACATCGCCATGTTCAATGAGGCCTATAATACCCATTTGTGCATGTGTGTGGTATTGTGATATTTAGCTTGGTATTACAAGTACTTGAGAGATATTATTTATATAGAGATAAAGGATGGTTCTACATTAGTCATGATTAGCTAGAGTTAGTCATAGCTAAGATAGAAGGGACCTTAATTTAGAGGAAGTGGAAATGATGAGCACCACTATTTTGGATTCTAGTGTGTTGACTTGGTATTATTCCTAGGTGTTTGGCTTTGAGGAAAGAATTGAGAAATCTTTGGCCCGCAAGCCTTTTTGTTTTGGATTCTTCTATAGTCCAAGGATAGCACATGTGAAGGAATCCTTGACTTAGTGGTGGGGTCAAGATAAGATCACATGCTAGTAGAATATGCCCATGTGAATAGATATTCCTTTCTATGTTTTGACTTGACTCAATTTTTAGTCTAGTAACTTGAGTTACTATGGTAATTAGTAACTTTGGTGCATAACTATTTCACAAGTATATAAACAAGGGGTAAGGAGCTACTCATCATCCTTTCATTTGCAACTATTTGTCTTTCATTGAGTTCTCTAGTGAGCAATGTCTTGAGTCTTGGAGTGTTAGACTTGGAGGAGTATGATGGAGTTGGGGTTCTTTGCTTTCTTAGTCCATGTTGCGCTACCATAATAGCCATCAGAGGTTCATCCTAAGTGAAAGACAGGCCGGCCCACAGGCCACCGACAACATACAAAGTATAAGGTCCTTTGGAAAGCATATCACCTTCATGATGCCACATGGGAACCTCTTTCTCATCTCCATAATGCACAAATGGCCATCTAGGAGTTTGAAACTTCAATGGTGATGAAGACATCACCAATTACCGGTGGGGAGATATATAACAATATGGAGTTTAGCAATGAAGTTAGTTAGGGCTAACAAAGTAGCAAATAGGCCAAATTAGCTTAGAATATTCTAGAAGTATCTAGGAAGCTTCTTGGCTAACTTAGCTTGCACCCCAAGTAGGTAGCTTTTGGAAGTAAGATTTTAAAAGCTTCCAACTATCTTAGCTTGCACACCAAGTAGATAGCTTCTAGAATGAAGCTTCTTTAGAAGCTTCGTGGATAACTTGGCTTGCACTCCAAGAAAGTGGCTAAAGGAAGCTTCTTGAGAAACTTCTCAAGAGCCTTGTATTCTCCTTATACATACCAAAGCCAAAGCTCATGCTAGGCATTTGGAGTTTCCCACACTCAAGTGTCCCAATGTAACCTCCCATTCTCCTATTTCACTCCTCAGTCTTGATCTTTTTAATTCATGCAATGCCTACCAGCGGCTACCAGCGGCACCTACTAGCACCTACGAGTGCATTTAATATTTGTGCATATTCCAGTGCAAGTTAGCTTGGCTTGCACTCTAAGAAGGCGGCTTTAGGAAGCTTCCTAAGAAATTTCTCAAGAGCCTTGTATGCTCCTCTATAAATACCAAAGTACAAGCTCATGCTAGGCATTTGGAGTTTCCTTCATTCAAGAGTCATAATGTGATCTTTCATTCAGATCTTCCATTCTCTTATTTCTCTTCGTGGTCTTTTATGTCCATCTCTAGTTCCACACAAATGACTCCTTCACTATAGAGCTTATGCTTATGTGAAATAATTCTTCATGGCTAAGTGACTAGGTAGCCAAAAATTCATTCAAAGAGCAACCACATACACATACACAAACTTAGTGGTTTTGATGTTAATACCTTATTCATTGCATAGAAAGAATGCATTGACTAATCATAGTAAATATTGGGCCTAAGCCCTATATACATTTCCTACTTATTTGCCAAAAATATTTGGCAATTCCAAATTGTTGGAAATCTTCTAATTACATCTAGGTCTCACTAATCTTATCTTGATCCTGTCCTAATCTAGTCTCCAAGTAGGTACATTTGACATGGCACAACCACCTTGACAGATTTGTTGTTTCTTCGTGGGTCTTATTGTGGCTTACTTAGACTTTGTATGTACACTCAGGTCTACAAACTATTTACAAGTATGAAGTGTCATAGCTTGAGAGGAAAACAAATGATGTGATATGAACAAATAACATTATGCAATGACTATGAAATGGGTTGAACTACAAAAAAACAACTAAGTTATCCGTAGTTTGGGTTGTAAGGAGTCATTAAGATCACTAGTCTCAATATGAGCTAGTGTTGCATGTGAAAGACTACCTATACCTTTGCAGATTTGAATGAGCTCAACAAGTTCCCTTCTATACTTGGCTCTTTTGGGCTTCTTTGAACTTGTGTGGCTTTGTAATTTGAGTCATGGGGTTGCTAGTTAATCACTCATGAAGCACGTTCTCTCAAGAGCCTTGATTTTAGCTCTAAAGTCCTTAATCTTTATTTGGCTTGTTATATTGTTTTTCATTTTTTTCCAATTGGTCCAAAAGTTGATTCATTGTATGTTTTATGGTTGTGAGCAGACTTGTCCATTCATTTGCCAAGTTTCTTGGTCTCATTGAAGTTTTGATTTGATTTTGTATCCGCTTGCACCTTTGTTGTAATCTCTCCTCCCAAGCTCATTTCAGGCTTGTATGGAGTTCTTGGATATTAAGATATGTAAGCTCCTTCAGATTTTTGTATTGTCCTTTTGCTCAAGTTGTCTTCATAGTGGTGGCATCCAATTTGGTTTAGATAGTCTTCAACTCTTCATCTTGTATTTTCATCTACTCTTTGTAGTGGGTCTATAAACCCTAAAGCTCTAAACCCTATACCCCAAATAACTTCAACTACATTATGTTGATCTCTAATTGTAAGTGTTATAGGATGATCTTGTATTTACCTTGTAACTCCAAATCCTCGTACTAAAAGTTCTCAAGCAATTGGTCTTTCTCCTTTGACAATTTGATCTCTTTGGTGAGCTATTTGGTGCTCCAATTGGTATGGAGCACAACCTTGTCTTTGGTTGTTGTGCTTGTCTTATCAAAAAGGTACTTTATGAGCTTAATTGGCTTTTTGATGGCAAAGTCAAACTCTTTGTAGAAGTGAACAATCTCCTCCAATAGTTCTATCATGGGGATTACTATATGTACAAAGTAAATTGACATTAACCACACCATATGGTTCTTGTCATATTGGAGACAACCACAAATATTATTCATCATTTTTGTTTTGTCCTCTTGTGTTGGACATTGAGGTGGTGCTTTGTAAGATGCACTCTCCACATCAACAAGTTTTGACATCATCTCATTGGTTATGTTCGTGTGGTCTTCACCTCCTTGTAGATGAGTTGTGGTGGAATCTTCTTCTTTTAGGTTTCATGGCTTATTCTTTTTGTCATTTCACTTTTTCAACAATTATGATACCTTGCTTTGAGCATGCTTCCAAATTTATGTTAACCAGGTTTGTCAAAGGATTTATTGGAGTAGGGGTTTTGGAAACAAAAATAGATATTGGTGGAGAAAATTTCTTCAGATTCACAAGGGGGACATCATCAACATCCTCCATTAATGCTTTCTCTTTTGCCTTTTGCAATTACCTCAAGGGTTTGTAACAATTATGCATCATCATTTGTTGCTTCTTTTGGTAATTGTGGTTGATATCCATCAACAAATGCAGGTAAATAAGTCATCATTGCATGACCTACTCTTGTGATGGGAGGCTCCCTTTTTGGAGCCATGATGACTTTCATTGGTCATAGGAGCCTTGTCTCCTAGTTCTGCCACTTCCACGTTCATCAAAAGACACTTGAATGACCTGATTTCTCTTTTGTTTCTTAGAAACTAACATTTTTCCCTTCATCATGGGTACCTTTTTGGTAATCAAAATGGTGTTATATGACTCCTTGATGGATAAAAACCTCTTGATACAAGCATAATCCTTGTCTGTGTCATGATACTTAGTTATCTCCTTGGCCAAATTAGGGTTTCCACTAAATTATGTCAAATGATAGAAGTGACTTGGAAATTTCTCATTCTCTTCCTTTGTTAGAAATCCCATTCATAGATAGAAAAGCAATGTGAAGGGTGCTACAATCATGACCACTCCTTGCTCCATATATTTTAGAACTTTGTTCATCCACTCCTAAAACATCACTCCCAACTCATAGGTTTTCCTTCATGAAAAAGTTGGAAGAAAATTGCCCCTAGAGAGGTTTTGCAAACAAGTTTGTTTTGATCAAGACAATTTCATGATCAATTCCATTACAACTTGTTTAATGGGATATTAAATATATTCTATTTATACCCATTAATGGACTTCATTCCTATAAATACATTTTATACCTTCATACTCTTACTTAGCTTACCATGAGGAATCTTGATAAAAATATGCCCAAATAGAGTGCACTTTTCTTACTATAAGTGGTCTTTTGTCCATGTTGTAGAGTTGGACCATAGCAATTTGGTAGTTATGTTTGTCTTATTTCTTTTGTCATTGGTAGGTTTGTCAAACTCCAATTCAAAAACAAGAATTCTAAGTTTCTACTCTTTGTGCAGTTTTCTATATAGTGCAAACCCCATTTTGATAGTTCAAGAGGCTTGCATATAATTGTATCTACTTTTTGCAATTTGGAATTGGTTTTGACTACCATTGCTTGTTTTGCAATTTGGTTACTATTCAATTGTTTTAGCACTCATAAAGACTCCATATTAGTTCTACGTTTTTGTGTTACGTGCTTGTGTTTGTCTTTTGCACTTTATCTTGGATCTTAGACAATAAATCAAGAAATTCCTACAAGAAAATATGGAAAGTGAAGTCTATGAAAAAAGAAACTTCTTATAGGGTGAGGTCAATATTTTATAGCACTTGACATCCAATCTCACCTCAAGTGTTGGTGAAAGGTTGCAATTAAATGGTGCACATGCAAGCCTCTTGGAAAATGGTCTCAAGTGGTTCTTTGACAAAGTGCCACAAGTCATTGTTGCAATTTTTGAATTGGCAATGGAATCCCACAAAATGTCATTTTTCTATAATCTCATTGTTATCTTGCTTGTACTTGAGTTTCCCTAAGTTTTTTACATCATTGTTATTCATTTGTATTTTAGATCTAGTTACTCGGTTGTTAAATATGAATATACTAACTAACATGCTTGGTATATTAACAAGGGAGCCAATAACCTTATTGTGGGGTCTTGGTAAGTTCACCGCAATCCATTGGTTACAAAGCCAATTATGGGTCAAAGATCACAACTATAACTATTGTTGCACTAATATATAAGCACATCTAACTATATCTTGCACTTCCACACTTGTAGTGTATAGTTCTTTTAATTATGGACAAAGTCAAGGGATCAAGAGGAGGTCCTAATCCAAGGAAATGGTCAAGTCTCTTGCATTTTGGGTATTAGTTAAGCCTTCACAAGGTAAGTTGGTCCTTAGTATGTGACATATGGGGTGCAATGAGTATACTAAAACCTTGTGGTGAGGTTATTGGCTCCTTATCAATAAAGCTTCTTCTTCTAATATGGTGGGGATTTATTTGTTAGTCTTTTACTGTCTTTGGTATTTTTTAGTTGAGGTACTTTTGACTTTCTAATATGTTTCTTCAAACTTAGTTGTCTCCTCATATTCAATGTAAAATTCTTTGTTGCTAGTATCAATTTTATTATGCTAAAAAACCTAAATGTAGGATATTATAGGTCAATAATATACAATAGGTAGTGAGAATTTGAGCTATTTTGAAGGAGACTTGTTTTGGTTTCCAAAGGTTAGTTCAAGTGTCTTCCTAGACAAATATAAAGCATTAACAAGATTATCCTTATTGTTCAAGATGCTTCTACTAATGCCTACATCTACTCAATTGAGGGTTATTGGAAAACAATAGCTATAAGAAGAGAAAAGGGCATCCGTGTAGAAAACACAAACAATGGGAAGACCCCTTCATGCAGTACAAGGATGAGGCAAAAGAGGTAAAATTGGTCTAAGCTCTAGTAGTGTGGTATGAGAAATCTGCCCTTTTGCACCTAAGATATCTGCCTTATGCAAGTTGTAAGGTCTACAAACTATTGGTACATCCAACAAAGCATCACCTAGTGTAATTGCTCTCATATGGATTGCACCAACTAGTGCTCTTTGTAGAGCCATGGGCACACAAAGGCTAAAATATGATACAAAGTATACAAATGAGAGTGGTGGCCTTGACGTCTAATATGATATGCTCTCGTGCACTCCTTGACAAATATGTGGAACTCCGTATCCATTGCTCCATATAACTCCAAGGCTAAGGCAACCAAGAGAGAGATGAACTCATGGAAAGCACAAATGATCAAGCAATACAAAGATGAGACAAAAGAGATAAAGAGTGCTAGCAATATTTAGAGCAATACTAAAAAACTAAAACATTGGAAAACAATACTTAGAACATGAAAGCCTTTTGAATGATGGTTTCATGAACCATTAGACACTAATCCAACCAAAAACATGGTAGGTGAAACATGATCCAACAGTAATATATCATAAGAAATATAAATATATTTCTTAGTAGTATATAATATTTAAATTTCATGTGTCTTAATTTATTATATTGTTTTATTTAAATTGAATACATAATATTATCTATAAGTTATGTTTTTTTAATAGATTTACTACTTTTTATTAATGTTTTAGAAAAAATAAAGTAAATCATATTTATAATCATACTAGAATTTAACTTTGAAATAAATAAATTTTAAATTTACTAACTATTTATTCATTTGTATCCATACAACTAAATAGTATATATATCAAACAATTTTAGTTATATCTACTTAATTGACTATAGGAGATGGTTTTATTCCACGTTTAAATGTAGTAAATAAACATTTAGACATCATGAAAATTTGTATCCACTTTTTTTAAAATTCTATAGATTCTTATTTATTTTGTAGAAAGGTATATGAAAGATATTCAAAATAGTTTTTTCAATCAATTGTAACTTTGATATTATGTTCAAAATTATTATTTCAAATGATGGAATTTTAAATTTGAGTACTCTATTTAGAATAATTATATATATATATATATATATATATATATATATATATATATATATATATATATATTTATAATTTTGAGTTATCTATTTAGAATTCTTATTTCTATGGATTGAATTCAGTTTCAAAATTTATTCCCTACACAAAGTTTTCAGATAAATAATTTTTTATGAATTAGTGTAATTTAGAATACTTAATTTCCTGGTCTCACCTCATTGTTGTATGAATTCAGTTAGAAATATTAACCCAACTCGTACTCAATACTTTCAAATTGTAAAACACAAACACTCCGTTTTTTTATATTGAAATAGGTTAATGGAATATGAGTTGATGATTTATTGTATGCAATTATCTATTTGGTAGACAAGTATTTCATAAATCCAAATATATATCTTGGAAATGTGAAATTTTATTTATCATTCAAATCCAATTTTTTTACAAAGTAGTATTATATTTTGTATGCCATTATTCATCTTATTCACATTTTAATATTTAATATTATTATAATAATTATATTTTCAATGGTGAAAGTATATGTAGATAATATAAATAAATAAATTAATTTTTTAATTTTATGTATACATGTACTTACTGACCTTTTATAGTATTTTATCTTCTATGATACATCCATCTTTATGTTTTAATATTTCAGCTGATAATATAAAATTGAATTTCATGAAAATATATATCAATAGTTAACTGTTAAATGATTCATTTGCTGTTAATATGAGAAGAAGTATAAGTTTTTTATAACTCTATGATTACACTAATAGCTCTTTCATCATCATATGTGATATAATATTACATGATTAACTTTTGATGTGTCTCAATTAGAAGGTTAGATTTCAATATGTCTAACTATAAGCGAGAGACTGTGCATTTTACTACTTTATTGTCATGGTGTAATAATTTCCATTGTTCTGTCTTTAATTTAAAAAGCAATTGAAGCTTGAAGTTGTATCCCTAAACTTAATCGAATCATAAGATAAAAGTGAAGACAATGCTCTAATTTGTTTTGTAAATACATACTTATCGATATCAAATATATATTATATTATATTGTATTAAATATAGGTTTATGATACAAGTCAATCCTTCTGGAAATGATTTTGGTTGTATTTTTTACTTGTTGGAGTATATTGCGTGGATGCTTATGAGAGATTCGAGTGGATTACCTCTTCCACGTCGACATATAAGACATCGATGACTTAGGTAATTGTGTAACTTTAAGGAGCTATTAGAATAGTGCAACCAGATTAAGTTCATTTTCTATTTATATTTAATCGAGAATAACATAATGTCAAGCAATAATAACAAATAGAAGTTTTGTCACTGATATAGTTTAATTAAGTGCGATAGGGCAGATTTCTCATGTAGACTCTATGGTGCTTAGCCCCATTTTAAGTTTTTCATTTCTCCCTCGTCGGCTTATGGGGTCTTCCCATCCTTCCCATTTTTTCTACGTGGTCGTCCTTTCCCTTTGAAGAATTGATATAAATGTAACATGAATTTAGTTTGTTGGCATGGTAGGGTACTCGAGGGTTTTTAGATAAATTAATTGACTGCAAGAAGGTCAATAGCATTTCTAGCAACTTCTTTAATAGTTTAATATTGTAGTGATTTTTACACTAATACTCTATTGATTTTTTATACCAAAACTAGGCACTCCTTAATTATTACCTTAATTAATGATATTTCTGATATTTTTATGATTTTACCTTTTTAATGATAATCTTTTTCTATGCGGTCGCCTTCTGTCTTTCAAATTAATGATAATTAATTAATGACTCCTTAATTACCAAAAGAATACATCCATACGGAAAACAAACAAACCTACACTAGTAAATAAAATTAAAAGAAGTACATAAAAGTGGTTCTTCACATTTTCATAAAAGATAGAATTTTTAGTACATGAGCATTAAAAGAGACAAACAAATAATTCTACATCATCCCGCGATAAGATACTCATATATCATGATGGATAAATTTCAAGGAAAGGATATGTCCTGCCAATGAGAAGAATGCTACTTACTTTCTTAAGTTTTTGAGTCAACATGTGTGAATAGGTAACATAATTTGGTAAATACAAGAACATGAATTATTCTAGAAGCGATCAATGGACTATCGAAGTTGATAAATCATTCGAAGACGACTATATTCATTATAAAATGTTACTAATTAATTTCATTATAGGCAACAATTGAAGATATCTAAAAAATATACCTAAGCAAGAGTCCACTCTAAAATCACACACATGAGAAGCATTAATTGTGTTTTCCACGTGAACTAATTCGTAATCGTCTACAAGCTTAAAATTTTATCGTTGAATTTTATCCATGCAGAAACTTAATGTCTTTCCAAGAAGATTCGCAAATCTATTTAAGTAGGAGCTCATTTTCAGAGACTTGTCCACATGCGGGCGAATCACAAAATATGATCGTTACAAGTTAAATACAGAGTCCGTGTACAGAGAAAAAGAAAGCTTGATATATACGACATCGCGTCAACCTCCCACATCTTGACATTCTCCACCTTCACGCATGCTAAGAAGAAAGATACAGTGTTTGATGATCTAAACAACATCCTAATAGGATCCACTATAATGGCACGCATGCACCACGAAAGAAGAAACAATGCGAGAAAAGAGGTGGAGAGAAAACCGAACCCTATTTGCGAAGTCACAGGGGCTCGTCTTTTGTCTTGCGCGTGGTCTCTCTCACTCTCACACCCGTTAGTGGAATAGCGAAACGCCGCGTATAGGAAGGCATAGGTTGCGGAACCCTATTTCCCTTTCGCTATTTGATTACCGAAAATAGCTGGAACTGGAGTGTCGCTGCCTTGCTCCTCTGATAATTGCGCTGCCTTCTCCTCGTTAGGGGTTCCCGAGCGAACGACGAGCGAGAGAAAGGTTCCAAGCTTTGTGTTCCCAAAGCTGTTGTTGTCGCAGAAAGGCAGGAACTCTGGAAAGCAAGCAGGCAGACGAGGAGGAAGAGGACTACGAGGGGAAGAAGATTCAGCGGTAGCCTCGGTTCTTCGGAAGTCTCTCACAGGGAGGAAGGGAATAGACCGGAGGAGTAAGATAGAGTAGTTTTTATAGTGTACAGAGTTCGAAAATACTGTAAAGTCTGGGAAGTGGAAGGGTTTTGGAGACAAAGTTTCGAGAGATTTGTGAAGTTGATTTGGAAGAGGACAGGGGAAAGAAGAAGAGTGGTACCGCATGGTGAGGAGGAGTTGTAGACAACGGTTGTTTATGTTGGCCATGAGTATGGTTTGATAGTGTGCTCTATTGGTGGCGCGGCTGTAATCTTCCTTCTTTTGAGTTTCTTCCTTTTTGTGTGAGCTCGGAAAAATGGAGGAAGAGCACGAGGTCTACGGTGGAGAAATTCCGGAAGAAGTTGAAGGTGATTTGGAGGGCGACCTGGACGGGCACCCCGATGATGGAATCACGAAGGTTGACGATGTCGTTACTGACGACGCGGCTTCTAAGGTAGTTGTGAAGTCTTGATGCATCACTAGACAATGCGGCTCGTTTTCCTTCTATAACGCTATTACGGCCATAGGCATTTGGCGGGGTGATCAATCATGGCCCCAGCGTGATTCACGACGCTTTGAATTAAGGCCTGCTAATTCCGCGCTCTCTCACTCCTCTTCTAAGCCGAGAATAAATATGTCGGCGTCGGGTCGCCAAGTGTTCCGTTCTGGGGACTCTGCATCGCCGACTTTTCGTAATGAGTGACCTTTGTGAACTGTCACTAGTTGGGGTTTGGGGCTTACAGTACAAATTGACCTGTTTCAGACGGAACCTTCATTTACTATGAGCATGTATCACTCACAACTTTCATGATCAGGAATTGGTTTTTTTTTCCAAGCTCGAATGTTTTGTTTCACACGTCTCGAATTAGACATGGTTAACTAGCATAGGTCTTCTGGCGCAACACCTGCTGCTTCAAAATGCCTCCAGTGCTAGGTCTTGTGAACCTGGGCTATAGTCTGACAGCGGAGAGGTCTTAGGGGCAGGCGTCCACCAACACCCGAGAGGGTCTTTTTGCGCTCGATTTGCCCATCTGGTGGTATTTTATTTTCCTGAACCTTTCGTGCTGTTCAATGGACCTTTTCCTTGAGAATAGGAATGTTTTGTAGCATCTATCAGACGTGACAATAGTTGTCTCGTCGTCGTCAAGTTATAGCAACATCTGTGGTCAAGACCTATGCGTTGTCCTGTCACAGACTGGACTTTCTCAAGTGCAGTAAATTTTTACATGTCCCAAAGTGCTAAGCTGAAGGATGTGCATAATATGCCTCAGCTGTACATAGCTTATGAAGCTGTGCCACATGAGTTACCATTGTGTGTATGTGTACTGAGTTCTTTACTGAACTCAGTAAGTATCGGAAAACATCATTGCCGAAGGGCTTTTTCTCTCTATGATGCATTGCCTACCCCGTTGTTATCCTGCTGTCTTAAGCTTATTGGACAATTCGGGACCAAATTTGGAAAACTGTTTCAGGAATGTATCAAAGGTTTATCAGGTCAAGAGAAAGTTGTCGAGATTGCGCTTTACCGGTTCATTTGGGTTCGCGTTGTTAAAGTTTTAAAGTCCTGTTTTGAAGTGATTTATTTGGTCTGTATCAGGTAGAAAATTGTCAGTTTATATTGTTGGACAGATAATTTACAATTTAGCTTGGTAGACGACCTGGGACCGCAAGCAAATGGTTAACTTGACAAGCCTGGATGTAAGGTTCGGATCGCCCGTCTGTCTGCTAACTTGTGTCATCTGTCTGTTAGGACGAGTATTGGGTATTGAGATTAAAAAAAAATTTCCTATGAGATGTTAAAAAATTTTCTGTCGTTCACGTTGGGGCTCCCCATCTCAAAGCTCAATGTACGTCAAGATTGTGTGGAATCTGGTATGCCGAGCCAAATTTCACTCACGACATCAAGAGGTTTGTATGCTGTCACACAGCCCGCCATATGCACGGCGTAAAAATCTGCTCCTATGTATGCCTAGAATCATATCTCACCAGCTTTGCTTTTGTCTCGTGACGCTGCTCGGTGGTAGTAGTATATTCCTTGCATCCAAATATTGTACGCACACGCAGTTAGAGCCGGGGAAGGCACATAATTATCACAATCCTACTTTAATATAGTCACTAGGCACACTTTACAACTCCCGCACAAGTATGCATGTGGTTATGTTGGATGTACAATGGCACGGTCATCATCTTCTTTTCATGGGAACTTCGAAGTGTTCAGAAAACGTTTCGTATTATGGTGGAATCAATTGTGAGAATATTAATTTGTGACTATGCGGAGCTAGAACTTTTCATCAGGAGATCGGACTGTGCCCGTTCTACTTAGGCGCAATAGGCAGTCGCGTTTGGTGCATACCTTATAAGTTGACCGTCCGACTTCGTTGATTCCTCATGTGATGGTGTCTGTGATTAGGAGTTGGAAGAAATGAAGAAACGACTCAAGGAAATGGAAGAGGAAGCTGCCGCTTTAAGAGACATGCAAGCGAAAGTCGAGAAGGAGATGAGCGCCGTGCAAGGTGTGTACCTATGAGGCGGGGAAATTACCGCCCTTTCTCCTCTCCAAATGGAAAAGTTTTTCAGAAAGGTCTCTTTGTTCGTGGTTCTAGGTGTCAACATAAAAAGGATGAACGTGATTCAGATCTGGTTGAAATCGTTTTCAGGCGGTTAGGCAACTGGCCTCCTTGGATGGCTCAACAAATTGTTAAGTAGCTAGTTATTATGCGTCTCTTTTGAACTAGGTTCTTCAACCATAATAATATATTTAGCAGTAGCATAGCTGTACAAATTTAAGTATTGTTGAAAATGACAGATCATTCATGTTTACAGTATTCTACTGTGACTCTGAAGATTTCATCGGTGCTCCATTGCAGATCCCGCGAGTGCGGCAGCCTCGCAAGCTAATAGAGAGGAGGCCGACGCCCGCTCTGTTTTTGTCGGCAATGTATACCAACATGCTTCGGACCATTTAAAAATTTAGACTGAATCGTTCTTCTCCTTGACCATTAACATAAGCTGCGATTCATTGACGAAAGATGGTGTCCAGGTCACAAGTAGACTCTCATGGGGTTTGCTGTCACTTTCTTGAAGTGACGATCTGATTGGTTGTTATATTTTGTTCTACAGGTTGACTACTCCTGCACTCCTGAAGAAGTGCAGCAGCATTTCCAGTCCTGTGGAACGGTGAATCGCGTGACGATCTTGACGGATAAATTTGGACAGCCGAAAGGGTCCGTTTCTCCTGTTATATACCCCACGTCCGATTTTCATACTGCACCTCGTTAGCTTCAGGCGACTATTTACCCCCAGTATTTCATGGAAGATTACCATTTTAAGGTTAATATAAAGATTTCGTTACAATTGTGAATTTGATGCTATTTAGAGGGTTTATTGCGTGTCGAACCTAACTGGTACCTCGAAAAAGCTTCTTTGCCACTACTTTTAACTTTCCAGCATACAAATTATAGAATCTGACATCTAGGTTGACGTTTATATTCACCAGATATGCATACGTCGAATTCCTGGAGGTTGAGGCGGTACAAAATGCTATCTTGCTTAGCGAATCAGAGCTGCACGGTCGTCAGCTCAAAGTATGATACAAAGACAGGCTCATGGTGTATGGTTGGATATCTTTTGTTTGTCTGCTTTACTTGCTTACAAAGTCAATGTGCCTGGGTAGCTAGAAGTTCTTGTAATGCATTTGCCTTCTTCGCGTACCACTTGATCAGGTTACATTATCAGAGTATCGGACAAGGTTTGACATTTTCTCCGGTCCTTCCCGTGCAGGTGACAGCAAAGCGAACGAATGTCCCCGGAATGAAGGCCTTTCGTGGTCGCCGCTTCAACCCTTATTTTGGGTACCGCCCGAGGAGGCCCTATCCGCCTCCCTATGGGTATGCTCCCTATGGTTATGGGTGGGTATCCGCTATGGATTTCCATCCTGACTCATGTGGTGTGCATATTTCATAGTATCTCGATTTCCTGCTTCTTTACGTAGTTGCTCAGGCATCAGTTCATATCCATTGGCGTTGGTCGTTCCTGCTTCTTTACTCTTCTTTGTTTCTGCTAATGTTGCCCTTCGTTGGGCTGAGTAGTTTTATGTCCCATGGTTTTTGAATACAGGAAAGTACCAAGATTCAGGCGGCCGATGCGATACAGGCCATATTACTAGACACTGCCAAGCTATCTTGTTATCACCCTAGTACATCTAAATTGGTGGTAGAGAAGTAGAATGTAAACTGCAAATTGTCTGCTGCGGCATATCTGAATCCAGGGCATGTCTTGAAGCCCTATCCATTAGCCAATTATCTCGTGTTAGATACCCTTCAGTTCTGGAAGTTCACAGGCTATAGTAAGTTGACTCATTATTCACTGTCTTGATGGTCGTGACCTCAATATCGGTGGATCTTAGGAAAGAGTAGGCACGAGGTATGAAGGCAGTCACACGGCTCTTTCATTGAGGTGGAGGTGGTGGATTGTCCACTACGCCTCGGAGGAACTGATAATCTTTTTCAAGTTTCTCAGAAGGTCCCAAGTTTTGCAACATTACCCCGCGTTTGCCGTCTCAGTGCGAATCTTAGTCCGGGAAGGCTTCTATGCATATTGTTAGTTGCTCAACCTTACGTGTGAAACTGGATCTTGTTAGTATAGACCAGTGAAACAAGATGTTGTCTTCCCCTTCACTGGTTTTCACGCGTAAACTAACATTGGAAATGCATGTCAGGAAGTCATGATTTGTACCAAGCGTAACGCCTGAGAGGGAAGTAGAGACAAAATCCCAGTTGGGATCAGGAAACTACGGAAAAAGAGTTGGGATCAGAAAAAAAACTCGCTGCTTGAACTGACGCCAAAGTCTCGTCCTTACGGATGTTACTGAACACGTAGGAGAAATTCAACTCTGGAATATCCTCATTTGGCTCATTTTTCTTGCAGCATGATGACCTGTTACTACTTTACTATTCAATTAGCCATGTATATTTCCCCAAAGTTGATCGAATGTTGGCCACGCCTTTTACCATATTTGATCTCTGAGGTGGTCAGTTAGGATAGTTGCGGTTAATGAAGGTATTTTCATCGAACTAAATCTAGTTACGAAGCTGCATATGATGGAATAAAGTTATGGCATGTCTGAGACGGGTTCACAGTAGTATTGTGATGTGCTACAAAAGATCCTAAACTCTCGCCAGATCACGTACATTGTCCAATTACTTGGAAATAGGAGAATTGTCAACTCACCCCGTATCCTATGTACCCAATATTCATAACAAAATAGATAAGAAAACACAATGCGGATCCCGTGCAAAGATCATTTCCGAAATTAGCACCCGGAGTTCACAGAAATTGCAGAGAGGAAGCTCGATCCATAGGAAGTCAAAATTTCACGATGATACGGAGGTCAACCCAATTAAGAATCGATTGAGAAACATTGTAGCACCCATAACTAGCACGCGTTAAATATGAAACTTTTGCACAGTGACCAAATTTTCACTTCGCTGTTCTCATAGATTTTACTCTATTTGCTTTTACATATTTGAACACAAAGCTGACTTATGTATCCTGCGAATTACTCTCCTAATGAACTAATGATTTTATTTAAAAAAATGGTCACCGGGCTTACTTAACTAAGTTTACTCTTCTCGTAGTGATACTATTGGGGCTTAGCCCCATAACACCACCTCTTACGTTTTTTCCTTGTCCGGCTTGATGGGGTCTTTCCATCCTCCTTGTTATCCTACGCGGTCGCCAGTTTCAAAAGAATTATACGTTAGAGACTTTGAATTCGTTCCTTACTTTTGATGTCAATATGAGTTGATTTAAAAATTCCTATGATACATATTTGGTAGTGTAGGTTATATAACAATGTTATTTTCCAAAGAACCAATCAAGATCTTTTCTAAGTACAGAAGGTTAACACTATAAGATGACAAGAAGACAAGACAAGAAAGATGGGAAGACCGCTCATTTCTTTAGAATTTCCTTAAACTTACCAAGATAAAGTTTTAAGTTTATGTTTGGGAGAATACCCATGATAGAGAGTTTCAATTCACTCATCGATCAGATCATAAAGTGAGTTCATTGTGAATAATTTCATCATGAAGCATGTGCTTGAAATCAATCAACTTATTCCATTACAATCAATCAAGATCTTTTAGTACAATACTTAACATAGTATGGTGCAAACAAAATTGGCATAAGATAAGTTTCACTCTATAAAACTATAATCTTCTATGTTAGTAATGATCTGGGCTCCATTCATTGTATGAAGTCCATTATATCTTATAGATCAAGTGTATATCTCAAGATACATGCACTCATGATGCTCTCTATGCCACCTCGATACAAAAATAATCTTATATTATTATATTAATCTTACATTCTTGTCCTTGAATGAAGGAATACTCTGAAAAGCATGATTTAGCAAAATGTAAAGTTCTTTAAAATCTCTTTGTATGCTATATGTTTAGTTTTATAGAATTAAATTTTTCTCTTATATATAGAGAGATGCAAGACTTAAAGTTGGATTAAATAAAAATAGCTTACAATAACATCCATGTATATATGAAAACTAAAACAACATGGAGTGAAATAATCATACAAGAAGATAAGTGAAAGAGAAATTTCTTTTGCGGTATTCTTCCATATAAATAAGTTAGAAAGCAAGTAAAATATAAGCATGGAATATGCAAATAGAAAAGAAAGGAGAAAAATTCAATTAAAACATCAAAATGGTTGCAATCCAATTATAATAGTTTTATTACATTTACACATCAAGGAAGTAGATTTAGCGCATATATATATATATATATATATATATATATATATATATATATATATATATATATATATATATATATATATATATATATATATATATATATATATATATATATATATATAAGGGAGCGGTTGGGAAACACCCCTAATTTGGTCTGGAGACACCACCCTTTTAGACCTTATACCAATTGGACAATATTAGTTGTTTTGGTCATCAACTAAATGTATGTAGTCCTTGTGTTCATGATTGCAGCTCGACTACTTGGCAAAGGTTTTCGTTACTTTAGCTCACATTCCAATAGCTTATGGTGTAATATGTAAGATATTAGTCTAGATGCGATATATGGAGCCTCTGGGTTGTTTCGAAGTTCAACTTCAGGTTAACACTTGAGCGTTAAATAGAATTAATTCTCGAGGTTAAGGAAAAAACTGTCACAAGATTGATAAAGGGGCATCTCCCGAGCAAAGAAGGGTGTCTCTCGACCCGTTCCCTAAGGGAGTACTCATCCTTATGTGCAAGAACCAATATAAATAATACTTTTCATACAATTTTGCTTGAAATGTATTTATATTTATATTTATTTCACCTTCTTTTTCTTTCTCATGTAATCTCATTGGACTTCAATTTATGTAGTTAATTTGCAACAAAAAAGGAATGGGTAGAAATATGAGATTGTTTAGTTTGACTTATATTACAATCCAAAATATTAGATTTTTTTATTTGGAATCCTTTCTCTCAATTTTATGATTCAAAAAACAATAAATATATAAAAAATTAACATAAAAAGGAATAAATTTCTTTAAGGGAATTGTTAAATACACCACACTTTTTACAAATACACCACAACTAGTGAGTAATATTCTTAGAAGATAACTACGCACCACTTTGAAGACCACACCACACTTTCCAGACCTTGGCAAAATGGAGTGCATGGAATTAGTGGTGTGGTGTATTTAGTAAAAAGTGTGGTGTATTTAACAATTCCCTTATTAAAATATCCAAAAAGGAAAACATACAATAGGAGCATAAAAGTGAGGAAAACATTAAGTAGAACATTCAAAATGCAAGAAAGAATTTAATGTGAATAATATCTTCCTTTTGTAATGAGAAAATCCTATAAACCTTTATTAAGTTAGCCAACATGTTTAAAATCATTTACATGGTTGAGAGATGTATACATATTTTGGAAGTGG
Organism: Lunularia cruciata; assembly: GCA_948567375.1. Lineage (NCBI taxonomy): Eukaryota > Viridiplantae > Streptophyta > Marchantiopsida > Lunulariales > Lunulariaceae > Lunularia > Lunularia cruciata. Next base: position 57,225,870 of record OX419762.1, on the reverse strand, counting down.
TAAAATTTATCTAAGTTAAATTTACTCTATTTATAGTATGGAGAATATGTCTGCTCCTTATAGCCGAGAGTACTTGCTTATTGTGTATAGAAGACATGTTTGTATTGATTAAATTTCCATTATACACTAAGTGTTGTCACAAATATGAAATTGGATTTGGCTTTTAATTGAAGATACTACTTATATACTAAAAACTATTCCCATCTTTTTTGTACATAAGCCTCATATTATTCAATCTTTCTAGCCCAAATGAATACACAAAAGCTTTATGTTTATGCTTTTCGTAGCCAGGCCTTAAACTACTTTCAACTCTTCTTGTATCTGATTGAATTTATTCTTCTTTAAGTTTAAAGTTTATAGAAGAAATTTGAAAAATGGTCTAAATATTGGTAGTAAAGTATGTTCTATAAGAAATTTTCTATTAAATAAGGTTTGAACTGGTTTAAGTATCCTTTATATTCTATTCAAGGAAATTGTGTAAAGATCAACAACAAAACAATAAAGTGATTGGATGGTTATGAAAAGTAATTTGATTTCTATTTTAAGCTCAATTGACGTGCTGTAATAATTTCTTTCTTATTCCTTATCATAGCTATTCCTTAAACTCCTTCCAACTTCTGTTGTATTTGATTCAATTTAATCTACTCAAATATAAATAAGACTTTCTATAGAAGTTTTCCCAAGGATCTTAATAGTGATATAAAGGAATTCCATATGATCAAAACTCTCTTATATAAGAAGGGAAGTGGTATAAGCGTCAATACTTATATTGCAGTCAAGCTCTTCTAAAAAGAGAAGAAGGGAAATATAGTAATTAGATGCAAAAGTGATATTGGTAATACATATTGAAGAAATTTGCTATTCAATAATAAAGGAAGAAGGAGCATCAAGCTCACTATTGAATGAAAATTTTTATAATAGCTCTCATAGAGCAACAAGATAAACTTTATTTAAACTAATGAATGAATTGATACTTGGTCTAACTATTTTCCATAATCTTTCTACTTTCAAAGAGAGAAGAGATGTTTGATATTATGGATATTAGTATATAAGATAACAAGCTCTCAAAGACAGATATTGATTATGAACTCATTATATTAGCTTATGTGACCTTTTGGTCTAATCTTAGAATGTGTTATTGTATTCAAGTTGGTTGAGGTTTAAGTTATGAAATGAGAAGTTTTCTTAGAAGTCATTTAGAAGCTTTTAATCATGCTAAATCCTAAAAGTAACATTGTTTTGACTACAAACTTATATAATCCACTAAAAGTATCCAACTTTTAATAAGATTAACTATAACAAGAATAATTTTTTCCTAAGAAATTTATTAAATTAGATTGAGTGGAGTTAAAATTCTTGATATTTAAAATTAATGTAGATTAGTTAAAAATAATAATTATTTTTTGAAGCTTTAATTAATACATATTTTCCATTATGAGAATATAGTTTGGATTTTTTTAATATTATATATAAAGTATATTTTTAGCACTTAATATGATTTTCCATATTTAAAATTAATTATTTCTATATTGATATTTTCATAATTTCAAGGAATATAAAGAAAAGACAAGACTTCTTTAACTTTACTTTCTAATAAAATTTTATATAGAGTTCCAAAACATGAATGATTGTTATACTAAACTTTAGTCTGTCTTATCCTAGCTTAATTTCAGTCAGGTTTATTATGATTTTAGGAAAATATTTATTTTATCCAATTAGATAAATTGTTCTAAAAAGTAATAACCTATTTCTATAATGTAGAGGAAATACCTGTAATATATATAACAGTTATTTTTAAGATTTACCTATTACTAATTATTACCCTAAACTAAACCTAAACTGTTTGTAATTGTATACATTTACATATTTTTTAAATATTTATTGAATAAATCTTAGAAAAATAATTGTGTTTGGGATTATCCACTAAAAGTAAGGTATGATTGGTAGAGTTATTTTAGAAAAGTACTAATCTATCGTCCTAAATAGACTTATATGAATTTAGTTATTTCATAATAAATTATGAATATATATATTATAATATTAAATAACTTAATTTTGACATATTTATCATAAAGATATATGTTACTCCCAAGTAGACTATTGATCTGGATAAAAAAAATATATGAATTTTAATATATGATATAGGTAAAAGATAAAGGAGAAAAATAGGAGAATGGAAGACGGGAGTGGAAGATCACATTGGGATTCTCAAATGAGTGAAACTTAGAGTGCCTAGTGTAAGCTTGGACTTCAATATTTACAGGGAACATACAAGGTTCTTGGGAAGCTTATTAGAAGTCATCTTCTTAGTGTGCAAGCTAAGTTGGTGAGGAAGCTTCTCAAGAAGTTTTCATATAAAAGCCAAATACTTGGTATACATGTTATATGATACTTAGAAAATACCATTAAGTTTCCTAGATACTTCTAGAACATTCTTAGAATTCTTGGCTAATTTGGCCTATTTGCTAACTCATTAGCCTCTACTAACTCATGTGCTAACTCCATATTGTTATAATTAGTGAGGTTAGATTTGTTCATACTAAAACTCTGAATGATGATTTTTAATCTTCTAATATTTAATATCTAATATTATTGAAAATTTATATTGAAAATCTTATTTATTTGCAATAGCTACTATTTTGGCAAACATACATAGCCAAGCACTAAGTACCAAGAACTAGGAAGATGCTACAAGGATTGCAAAAATGATGGCTAAATATAGGCTCATATGTAAAACTAGAGTTAAGGATATATGCAAGTGGAAGTTTAAATTGCAGATTTGGAAATCATGGAGTGTGGTTGAGGAATTTGTAGGTTCTTTGTTTGGAAATCCTAAAGATGAAGATGCAAACTCCAATAATTTATAGGTTTAGACAATAAAGTTAACGTAATAAGGCTAGAATGAAATGCATAGAAGTTTTGATTGTTAAATATTTGTGTTTTACTTCAAAATCCAAACCATAGAGTAATGTATTATGAAGATAATTTTAATTTTAATTTTTATAAATTCATACTTTGTCGTTTTTCTATGATTTGATCTCATTAAATGTAAAACTTATAAATGCCATCCTTAATGCATCAAATAAATAATATATATAGAAAATAAAAAAACCCAAGAAATTAAATCATTGTCTTTTGATTTATTTTTATTAATTAGCTCTTGATTATTGACTAGAGTTTAAAAATAAAATAAAAGATATTAAAAAAAATCAGATATTTCTTATTTCTACTAAATTTCTACAAATGACTATTTTATGATATTGGTCTCTTTAGATATAATATTTAAAAAAGTTGTTTTTATCATCATCACCATCTAAAACATGATGCATATGGAAGGATTATTGTAATATGGAGTTAATAGACGAGTTAGCAAATGCTAATGAATTGGTCAAATAAACTAAATATAACCAAGAATTTAAAAAATATTCTAAAAGAATCTAATAAGTTTTCTTGGTATATTACTCTTAAGTTTCTTGGTGTGAACCTTCTAAATAAATTCCAAGGAATGGGTAACTTGCATACGAAGTTCATGGCTAGTTTAGCTTGTATGCCAAGTAGACTTAGATAATTGCAAGTAGGTAGTTTTCTAGAGTAATAGTCATGGTTGCAATGCTCAAAAATATTATTGCTATGCAATAACAAATTAAGCACCTTACTCTATTTTTGGAAGAGAGTGATTGTGATAGTAAATGATAAGAGCAAATAGAGAGAGTAGTATTTTGAGAAGGAAAGAGATCAAGTTTGATTTCCAAATCCAAAGATATTTGAAGGTAAGAATCTATTAGCTGTAGTAGAGAATTGTGTGTTTGATTATAAATGCTATTTTGAAGCTACAAATCTTTTGGATATGCAAAGGCAAATTCTCTTGGCTTTGAGTGAATTAGAGTGGTAAGAATATGGTAGCAATTTTAAGTAAAGCAAGCTCAATGGCAATTTGTTGTTCCAATCTACATATGGAACAAATTCAAGAGTGAAAAGATTGGGCAATTCCAAGTGGTGAATATTGTACAAATTGCACAAGAAGATTGGAAAAATTGAAGCATTTGTTCTAGGAGGAGCTACATCATTTAATTCCTAATACAATAAAGTAGATTTTAAAGATATTGGAAACCAAAGCTATGGATTGATTTGTGAGAGGTTTGAAATCACTCACCAAATTAGAAGTAACCATGCATTAGTCCAAACACTTAGAAGAAGCTATTGAGTTGGTTGCGTGCTTTGATTCCTTGGTTGCCACAACTTGGTCTTTACTTAGACCTTCACAAAACGTGCAAACACACAACACATAATGGAGGAGCCATCACCAATGGATATTGATGTCATACAATGGAGTGTAATACTTTGAGAATAGGAGAAAACCCAAGAGAAAAAACACTAGAGAAACAAAAGGTTTCATTCCTCAATACTTGATGCCCCAAAGAAGCACATTATCTTTATTATATAGCAAAGAAGATAACTCAAAGACAACTACACCCTTGGATCAAATACATAGATTGGTAATATGTCAACAAGCTCCATCCTTAGATTAGTTATATGGATTGGTCACATATCAAACCTTGTTCTATTTGGTTGGTTAAACAAGTTTGACAAAGAGAATATTTGGAGAATCTTCCTATAGGAACCTCAAAACATCATGGGTAAGGTACCATTGGTGTAACAATATGGAGTTTAGCGATGAAGTCAGTCAGGCTCATGAAGTAGCACATAAGACAAATTAGCCTAGAATATTCCGGAAGTATCTAGGAAGCTTCTTGGGAAGCTTCCCGGTTAGCTTAGCTTGCACCTTAAGTAAGTAGCTTCTAGAAGGAAGCTTCTAGAAGCTTCCAACTAGCTTAGCTTGCACACAAAGTAGGCGGCTTCTAGAAGGCGGCTTCTTGAGAAGCTTCCTAGTTAACTTGGCTTGCACTCTAAGAAAGCGGCTTGAGGAAGCTTCTTGAGAAGCTTCTCAAGGGCCTTGTATGCTACCTATAAATACCAAAGCCAAAGCTCATGCTAGGCATTCGGAGTTTTCCCTCATTCAAGTGTCCCAATGTAAGTTTCCATTCTCCTATTTCTCTCCTCGGTTTTGGTCTTTTATAGTGGTGTCAGAGCAGGAATGGGATGGATGGAATTTATGGACCACCAAATCCACTTCCGCCAAACCATTGGGACTTTCATGTCTAGATATTACCAAAGCATCGTTTCATATAATTCATCACCTCACGCTTTGGGCAGGATTTTCTACATATGATCACCATGTCAGAGGAACCCTTGATACTTCCAGTTGTAACTTATAGAGAATGGTGGACGTGTTGTATCTATGTGTTAATCAATTAGATAAATTGAGGGTAGTGGAATAGAGTAGTAGCAATGGCGGCAATACCGGATGTTATCCTTGCAATGCAACAACAAATCGAGTATCTTACTTGATTGTTGGATGAACGAGACCAGCAACGACGAGAACAGATATACAGAGTGCCAGTTCGAGATGGAGAAGATCGCATTCGATTTCCAAAACCCAAGGTGTTTGAAGGCAAGAATCTTCTAAGCACAGTGGAGAATTTTGTGTTTGACTGTGAATGTTACTTTGAAGCCACCAATCTTCAAGACAAGCGAAAAAAAATTCTCTTGGCTTCTAGCCAGTTGGATGGCGTGGCAAAACTTTGGTGGCGATTCCGAGTAGAAAGAGCTGAACAACAAATTGTTACACCAATTTTGACATGGGCAGAATTCAAGGATGCAATACTTGGTCGATTTTAGATTTTCAATTTTGACATGGGCAGGATTCAAGGATGCAATACTTGGGGATTTTATAAATGCCACCCGAGTTGCACAAGATAAATTGGTGGAAATGAGGTAGATTGGCTCAGTGAGAAGCTACATCACACAATTTCAAAATATCATCATGCAAATTCCAGATATCCAAGAAGGTGAAGTTCTGGATTGAATTGTGCGAGGATTGAAGTCACAAACCAGATTGGAGGTGACCATGCAAGAGCCACAAAACGTAGAAGAAGCCATGCAATTGGCTAAGCGTTTTGATTCCTTAGTTGTGACAACTTGGTCTTGACCTCGACCTACACAAAACCTACCAATACCACGAGTGGAAGAACCGGTACCAATGGAGATTGATGCTATCCAATGAAGACCACTTGGCACAGTAGATAGAGAAAGATTACGACAAAATGGAGGTTGCTTTTATTGTTGCCAAGTTGGACATTGGATTGCTGAATGTCCACTTAGGAATGGGTGACCTCGACAAGTTGCCCAGATGGAGTTTGTGGAACAGAATGATCAGGGAAACGAAGAATCCCAGTAGGAGATTTCAAGCTACGTACTGGGAGCTTGATTAGTTCTAATGGGATTGAAGGCTTGACCTATGCAAGTTTGCTTCACTTGCAAGGTACGATATCTAATCGGGGTTGTAGGATTTTGGTTGATTCTAGAAGTTCAGAGAATTGCATATCTATGCAAGTAGCAAAGGAATTGGGTATTCCTATCAAGCCAGTGATTGGAAGTAGTTTGATGATGGCGGATGGTAGAAAAGGTTGTGCATTTTGCACCTCGCATCCTATTACCTTCAAGATTGGGAAGGAGTATTTGGAGTGTATGAGGTTTGTAGTGGCACCTCTACACTATGATATCATTCTGGGTCTACCTTGGCTTGAACGTCATAAGGTTCAATTTGATTGGACCCGACGTCAAATTCAAGTACAACACCAAGGTAGGAATTTCTGATTAGGTTGTCTGGCACCTCTGAGTAAGACACCTAAGAATAGTCAGTCCCAAGATGGGAAGTTTGCCAAGAAGGCAACCATGGAGCAAGCTTGGAAGAGAGATGAGTCCCTAGAAGGGAAGTTTGTTAATGAAGCAGCCATAGAGCAAGCTTTGGAGGAAGATAAGTCTATATTCACGGTGTGGATCAAGCCGATTGCACAAGAACAATCCGAGGATGGCCAGGTGCCGCATCAAGCAACGATTGATCAGATAGTTCAGGAGTTTGCAGATGTGTTTCCGGATGATCTGCCAAAGGGATTACCCTCTGATCGAGGTATGCCCTTCAAGATCGAGTTATTGCCAGGGAGTACTCTAGTGAGTAGACCAATCTATCGGCTCTCACCAAAGGAGTTGGAGGAGTTGCAAACAACACTTATAGAGTTGTTGGAGAAGGATTTCATACGACATAGTACCTCTCCGTGGGGAGCACTGGTACTATTTGTTCCAAAGAAGGATGGAGGACTTCGTTTCTGTATTGATTACCGTGGGCTCAATAAGCAAACCGTGAAGAATGCATATCCCTTGCTTGGGATCGATGACCTGCTTGATCAATTAAGTGGAGCACGCTACTTTTCCAAGCTAGATCTTTGTAGCGGCTATTGGCAAATTCCTATTGAAGGAGAGGACGTGCAAAAGACTACCTTTTGCACAAGGTATGGACATTTTGAGTGGAGAGTTCTACCTTTCGGACTCACTAATGCTCCAGTTGTCTTCATGGATCAGATGCATTGGGTGTTGGAGGGACTCTTGGATCAGTCCGTGGTGGTGTTCTTAGATGATATCTTAATCTATAGTAGGACAGAGGCAGAACACAGGAATCATGTGCGAGAAGTCCTAAGACGACTACGACAGTGGAAATTTTACTGCAAGAAGTCAAAGTGTGCTTTTTGGCAGAAGGAGGTTACCTTCTTGGATCATAAGATCTCATCAGAGGGGATCAAAATAGAAGAAGAGAAGATCAAGGCCATTACTGATTGGCCTACCCCAAAGGATGCTACCAAAGTACGAGCATTCAATGGATTGGCCAGTTTTTACCGACAATTCATCCATTATTATGCTCACGTGGCTGCACCATTGACTGACCCCTTGGGAAAGAACTCGAGCTTCCAATGGACCACCAAGCATGAAGAAGCATTCCAGAAGTTAAAGCATATGGTGTCTTCAAGACCCATTCTTCAACCATATGATCCTCAACTACCTTGTGTGGTTGATTTTGATGCTTCTAACTTTGCAATTGGAGCTATGTTGCAACAAGAATTTCCAGATGGACTACATCCTATTGCCTTTGTGTCTCACCGACTAAATACAGCTGAAAGAAATTACTCTACTCGAGATCGGGAACAACTTGCAATGGTATATGCCACCAAGGTATGGAGGCATTATCTCTTGGGGAAACAAGTGATCATGCGAACTGATCACAAGCCATTGTTGCAGACCTTACACCTAGAGCACATGAAGAGTCGACATCATCGATGGGAAGAGCAACTCCAATTGTTTGACATCAAACTTGAGTACAAACCAGGTCGGTTCCATGTCATCCTTGATGCTCTATCACGACGACCTGATTTGAAGTCTCTTCTTCTCATCGCGACAACAATTACGACGGTGTTAATTGATCCCAAGATTCATAACGAGTTTTGGTTAGCTCTACAACAAGATCCTTTCTTCCAAATGGTACATGGTCGGCTAACAACAGGTGAAAAAGAGTACAACACCTTTTCCTTCAAGGAAGGCCTTCTATTCCATGCAGACCAGATCTATGTTCCAGCCAAAGGTGATCTTCGACTTGTGCGCCTTCAAGAAGCCCATGATTTACCCATCGTTGATCACATGGGTGTGGAAAAGACCTTGGGTACCCTCTAACGTCAATGGTGGTGGCCCAACATGAAACGGGATGTTTGAGAATTTGTCTGATTGTGTGAGAGCTGCCAATGTAACAAGGCCAACAACTAGAATCCGGGTGGACTCCTTCAACCGTTTGCCGTTCCATCAGCTTGTTGGGAGCATGTAAGCTTGGATCTCATCACATCTTTGCCAAAGACAAAACAAGGACACACCGCCATCGTAGTGTTTGTGGATAAGCTTAGTAAGCAAATCCACTTGGCACCAACCTGTGATACCATGGATGCTCCAACCCTAGCACAAATCCTCTTTGACAATGTCTTCAAGCATCATGGAATGCCATGCGTACTCATCTCCAACCGTGATCCTTGCTTTACCGGGAAGTTTTGGCAAGCACTCTTTCAGATACTTGGCACCAAGCTTGCTTTGTCCATGGCCTATCATCCTCAAACTGATGGACAAACCGAACGTGAAAATCATACATTGGAGGATATGTTGCGTGCCTTTGTCAATGTCCACCATACCAATTGGGATGAATGTCTTGCTGTTGCCAAATTTGCCTACAACAATTCCAAACAGGCAAGCATCGGATTCTCTCCTTTCTTTTTCAATTTTGGTTAAGATCCGCTTGTTCCAGATTCTCTTCTTGCTCCCACTCCATCTCTGGTTCCTCATTCTTCCACATTCTTGACCGCTATATCCCAATCTCTCCAACAAGCCAAGTCTCACCTCCTTGTTGCTCAGAATTGCCAAAAACAATATGCGGACCACCATCGTCGAGATCTCACCTTTGAAGTCGGTGATAAAGTCATGCTATCCTCTAGTAACCTCCCTCTCCCATTTGATACCCAAGTTCATAAACTTGCCCCTAATTGGATAGGGCCCTTTGGTATCATCCAAATTGTCTCTCCTATTGCTAATCGTCTTGCCTTGCCTTGTCACATGCGTATCCATCCTATCTTTGATGTTTCCAAGTTGAAACCCTTTGTTTGTAACCCCTCTTCCTTTTCCTCTCAAGTCCAACCTCCCCCTCTTCCTATCCCTATCAATGATCATGAGGAGTACGAAGTTGATCGTATCTTTGCGCGTCGCCACATTCAACGAGGCTGTTGCCAACATACGTAGTACAAGGTCCTTTGGAAAGGGTATCCCCTTCATGATGCCACATGGGAACCTCTTTCTCACCTCCACAATGCACAGACGACCATCCAAGAATTTGAAGCTTCACTGGCAACAAGGACGTCACCAACTAGCGGCGGGGGAATATGTAACAATATGGTGTTTAGCGATGAAGTCAGTCAGGCTCACGAAGTAGCACATAAGACAAATTAGCCTAGAATATTCCGGAAGTATCTAGGAAGCTTCTTGGGAAGCTTCCCGGTTAGCTTAGCTTGCACCTTAAGTAAGTAGCTTCTAGAAGGAAGCTTCTAGAAGCTTCCAACTAGCTTAGCTTGCACGCCAAGTAGGCGGCTTCTAGAAGAAAGCTTCTTGAGAAGCTTCCTAGTTAACTTGGCTAGCACTCTAAGAAAGCGGCTTGAGGAAGCTTCTTGAGAAGCTTCTCAAGGGCCGTGTATGCTACCTATAAATACCAAAGACAAAGCTCATGCTAGGCATTCGGAGTTTTCACTCATTCAAGTGTCCCAATGTAAGTTTCCATTCTCCTATTTCTCTCCTCGGTTTTGGTCTTTTACAATTGGAAAGTTCTCAACAAGATAAACAAAGGAGGGGAGAGGCATTAACAAGATAAACAAAGTATGGGAAAAGGCAATGCCTCTCTCTATGTAAAGGTTGGTGCATATAATTTTTTGAGGCCTAATTTATTTTTTGAGGCCTCTAAAATTAGCTTTGAAGCTTTTAGGTGTCTTTGGCATTTGCCCATTTGAAGTAATCTTTTGGAGACACTTCTATCTGATCTACTTTGACCATCATATATAACATCTCTAAAGGTATTACCAAGCCAATTATCATCTCTAGATAATCTATCTAGCTAATGGTATTACAAGGAAATCACTTAGCATTATAATAGATAAAGATTATGACAAAATGGTGGTTGTTTTTATGGGCACCAAATTGGATATCACATTGTAGAATATCCAACAAGAAATGGAAAACCTTGATTCATTTCTCAAATGGAGTTTTTGGAACATGAGTATCAAGGAAAAGAAGATTATCAATAAATGATATAGAGCCACTTATTGGGAATCTGATTTGTTCTTATGAGATTAAAGGTTTGATTCATGTAAGTTTGATATACTTGCAAGGTATAATATCTGATTGTGCATAGAATTTTGGTTAATTATGTGAGTTCCATGAATTTCATATTCATACAATTAGCAAAGGAATTATGTATACTTATCAAGCCAATATTTTATAGTAAATTGATGATAGTGGATGGTACAAAGATTTTGGCATTCCATACCTTACATCCTATTATATTCAAGATTGGGAAAGAATATTCAAAGTGTATGAGGGTTGTAGTAGATCTATTACATTACCATATCATTCTAGGGCTCCCTTGGCTTGAATATCATAAGGTTCAATTTGATTGGGCTTGACAAAAAATTCAAAAACAACTCTAAGGTATGGCTTATTGATTAGGTTGTTTGGCACCTTTGAGACATCTAAAATTAATTAGTCCAAGATGAGAAGTTTTTCATTATAGAAACTGGAACAAAAACATTGGAGAAATATATTTCCATTTTTTCTGTTGATGAGTCTAATTGTGCAAGGAAAATATTATAAAGATAAAAGGTTTTGACAAGCAATGGTTGATTAGATTATACAAGAGTTTGTATATGTATTTTTGGATGATTTTCCAAAGAGATTACCCTTTGATTACTATAGTACTTTATTGAGTAGAATAACCTATTGGCTCTTACCAAAGGAGTTAGAAGAGCTTCAAACAACACTTACCAAGTTTTTGGAGAAGGATTTCATATGACATAGTATATCCTTTTAGAAAGTACCAATATTATTTGTCCCAAAGTGTAATACCATTAGCTAGACAAATTATCTAGAGATAAAAATTGGCATGGTAGTATCTTTAGGGATTTTATACACTATGGTCTAAGTAAATCAGATAGAGGTATCACCAAAAGAGGACTTAAGCTAATAGAGCAAAGGTTGAAAATACACCAAAAACTTCAAAGTCAATTTTGGAAACCTAAACAAAAAATTAGGCCTTGAAAAATATATCCTTGCCAAGAAGAAAGCATTCTTTCCTCTCACTTTGTATTGTTAAGATCTTTCCAATAGTACCACTTCCACATTTTTATGAGCTTTCTTACAAGAAGATTCTCAAAAGATTCCATATGGTCAAACCTATTTGACCAACCAGATGGGACCCAAGCTGAAATGTCACCAACCTATGGATCCAATCTAAGGTGTGGCTTGTAAATATGCCACTTATCTATGTATCTAATCTAAGGATGTAGCTCCCTTGGAAGTGATTTTATCCACTATATAATAAAGTCAAAATGCTCTTTGGAGCCATTGGAGTATTGAGGAATTAAACCTTGTATTTCTCTTGTGTTTCTCTTGCATTTTCTCATATCCTCAAAAAATTACACAAAGAAGGATGAAGGATTTTGATTCTATATTGACTACCAGGGTGTCAATAAACAAACCATGAAGAAGGCATATCTCTTGTCTCAAATTTATGACTTGGTAGATCAATTAAGTGGAGTAAGATAATTCTCTAAGTTGGATATTTGAAACAACTATTGGAAAATTCCCATTGATGGAGAATTTATGCAATATATAATGTTTCATACAAGGTATGGGTATTTTTAATGGAAAGTTTTACCTTTTGGCTCACTAATGTTATGAAAATCTTCATGGATCAAATTCATTACGTGTTAGATGGACTATTAGATCAATACATGGTAGTGTTCTTGGATGAAATTTTTATTTATAATAAGACAAAATTAAAACAAAAGAACCATATCCAAAAAACCTTGAGATGGCTATAACAATGCAAGTTCTATCACATGAAGTCCAAGTGTGTTTTTTGTCAAAAGGAAGTTATTTTCTTGGCCCATAAGGTTTTAGCTATGGAAGATCAAGATGGAAGAGGAGAAAATCAAAGCCATTAGCAATTGATATATGATACTCTTAAGGATGTCATAGAAGTTTAGTGATTTTATAGAGTGGTGATTTTTATTGATAATTCACCTATAATAAGCTTTGAATGGACCACCAAGCACAAATAAGCATTCAAAAAATTGAAGCATATGGTCTCTTCATGATCCATCCTCCAACTATATGATCCTCACTATCTTGTGTGATTATTTTTTATGCTTCTAAATTTACCATTGGAGTTATGTTGCAACAAGAATTTTCAAATGAATTACATTCCGTTGCCTTTGTGTCTTGTAAACTAAATAAAAATAGAGTATTCTATTTGCAATTGAGAACAATTTGCAATGGTATACAATGCAAAGTATGAGGAAACAAGTGATCATGCAAACTAATCACAAACCCTTATTGCAACTTTACATTTGGGGCACATGAAGAGTCAACATCATTGATGAGAGAAAAAATTATAGTTGCTTGATATCAAGCTTGTTCCGACAAGTTCTATGTCATTCTTGATGCCTTGTCCCAAAAACTTGATTTGAAGATTCTTCTTGAATCTCCCAAGAGTTAACAATCTCCACGGTGTTGACATACTAAAAGATACACACACAATTCAATAATGATTTACAATACAACCCATTCTTTCAATTGGTGCAAAACAATCTTGCTCACATGACAATGAATACAATAGTTTTCATTCAAGGAGTGCGTCCTATTCAATGAGAACAAGATCTATGTTCCAACTATGGGTGATCTCTGACTTATGTGGCTTCAAGAAACCCATGATTTATCAATCTCTTGTCACATGGGTGTGGATAGAACCTTGATTACCATCCAATGTCAATGGTGGTGGTTGAACATGGTACAAGAGGTTTGAGAGTTTGTTGAATTTTGTGAGAGCTGCCTATGCAAAAAGATCAGCAACCAAGAACCGAATGAACTATTTCAACCACTCCCTACCCAACTGGAACATGTAACTCTTGACCTCATCACATCCTTGCACAAAATAGATCAAAGTATACAACCATTGTGTTGTTTGTTGATAAAATTAGCAAGAAAATTCACTTGGCATCTACCATGGATACTCCAATGATAGCCAAGATTTACTTTGACATTGTCTTCAAGTATCATGGGATGCCAACAAATGTCATCTCTAATTGTACTCCTTGATTCACATGTAAGTTTTTGCAAGCATTCTTCAAGCTACTCGGCACCAAACTTGCTTTTTCTATGACATATCATCCTCAAATTGATAGGACTAAACATGCAATTGCACCTTGGAAGATATGAATTGTGCCTTTGTCAACTTTCACAAACACAATGGAATACTTATCTTGCTAAATTTGACTACAATAATTTCAAGTAGGCAAGCGCCAAATTCTCTCCCTTCATCCTCAATTTACTTGTTCCAGAATCCCTTTTTGCTCCATTGCGTCTCATGTTCCTCATACTTCCACCTTCTTGTCCATGTTATCTCAATCCTTACACTTAGCCAAGTCTCATCTTATCTTTGCTTAACATTGGCAAAAGCAACATGCTTATAAGCATTGTCATGATCTCACCTTTCAACTAGACAATAAGGTCATGCTTTCTTCCAATTAACTTCCTCTCTTGCTTGACTCCTAAGTTTGTAAACTTGCTCTTAATTGAATAGGTTTATTTAATATTACTTACATCATTTCTCTAATTGCTAATCAACTTCTATTTCTTATTCATATGTGGATCCATCTTGCCTTCATATTTTGAAGTGAAAACCCTTTGTCTCTAACCTATCTTCCTTGCCCACTTGTGTCCACCCCTACTTCCATCCTTATTAATGCTCATAAGAATACAGAGTCAACCGTATAATGCATGTTGTGACATCCAACTTGATCACCAATAACACACTAAATATAACATCCTTTGGAATAGGTATTATCTTCAAGATGCTACATAAGAGCCTTTTTATCATCTCAAAAATGCACATATGGTCATATAGGAGTTTGAAGATTCCATTACAATGAGGATATCACCAACTACTGGTGGAAGAATATATATTAATAGTGAGTTAAAAGATGAGTTAGCAAAGGATAATGAGTTAGTAAAATTAAGCCAAAGACAATAGAAATTCTAAGCATGTTCTAGAAGAACTAGGAAACTTCTTGGTAGAATGTTCTAGAAGCAACTAGGAAGCTTCTTGGTATTAAACTTCTAAGTACCTTCCAAGGATTGGATAACTTTCATATCAAGTTAACAACTAATTTAGCTTGTATGCCAAGTAGATGCCACATTTTAGCTTGTTCTCCTTTATCCTTAACAATTACCAAAAACCAAGAAGTTAATTTTGAATTTTTTTTTATCATTTGTGGATTTAGACTCCAAAATTATTTTTGAGTAGCTCTTTATCTTGGAGTGCTATGATTTTAGACTTTAAGATTGAAAACATGATATATTTGGGAGAGATGATTAGATAATTTGATTTTGTACTAACTTCCATATTTCAAAATTTTTTTATTACGTATAAAATTAAAGAAACTATTCAATGCAACCATAAGATCTTAAAACAAGCTATATGGAAAAATTTTCAAATAAAGGAAATGAAATCTTTTCATTTTTGCAAATATTCACTAAATTGGACTCCAAAAATATTACTGAGTAGACCTTGGACTTTGAATATTACTATTTTAGACTACTAAGTTGTAGAATAAGTTACACAAAAGATAAATTATACTTTCGCTTTTTCCACATTATCCTTATATTTGTCTGTGTTTTTTATGATTTTGGTATAACGGGATGTAAAATTTCATGAACTTTTCAATGCAACCATACAAGCTTGATATAGATGCTAGCCAGAAACAATACTTAAATTTAAGCAATAGATCTTGCATAGTAATGTTTTCTTTACTTTTTGTAGATTTAGACTCCAAAATAATATCAAGGATGACTTTATCAATGAGATTATTGTTTTAGACCCCAAATCATCAAATAACAAATACTCAAATGTTTTTTTTTTCTCTATAACTTTTATATTTAAGCTCTTTAATATGATTCAAGTTTTACACAATGTATATTTCAATGAGCTTTTCAACCCTATCACAATCACTTAAAGTGGATATTAGATAGAAATGGTACTTAAATTAAGAAACATATTTTCATTATTTCAAAATTTACAAATTTAGACTCCATAATTGTAATTATGATGCTTTGATCATTAATTTACCATTTTAAATTCTGAAATCATCAAATAAGCTACTTATTTGAGAATAATTAAGTGTTTTTCTTTCTCAAAATATTTGTATTTACCTTTATTTTTTATTTGGTCTTACTTTTATATTTGATCTTCATAATTTCATAATTTCTTCTTTTTTGCTACAAATTGAAGGACTTTTCAATATAACCACAATAAATGAAAGTACACATACTAGATACTAGATGGAGAAGTTATAAAAGATAAGATAAGAATCTTAGTATTGTTTATCACTTATTAAGTTAGATTCAAAAATCATACAGTTTTAAGACATGGAACTTGAGTCTTCACTATCAATGATTACCTCAATTAACCTCTAACTTCTCAATGTGGAGATTGAACTCAATAATCTAAAAACCTTAGTCTTTAATTTAATACAAGTAAAATTGGGATATTTCAATGAATATTTTCTTAATTGGATCTTTTGAATATATGATGCATAGTCTTGTATTTTAACCATTATTTTTCACTGAAATTAAAAATAATATGCTTATATTTAATCATAGGTATTGTTATTATAGACATGTTATTTTGAACAAAAAGAAAGAAGAGGTAGAGAATATTTTTTTACTGCCTATGTATTTATTTCTAATTTGTAGATGGGTATAAAATTTTTAAGTTATTTCATCTATCTCTTCCTTGTTTAATAAGTGATGGAAATTTCATAGAAATTTCCAGCACTTTAATAGTTCATAGATATTTTTCTAGATGATAATATATATTTTGATGATATAAAAAAAAATTATACATTTGGATTTCTGGAATTTTTCTTTTGAATTATTAATCATAAGACCATTAGAATTTTAGTTTGGTTGAGGATATAGGTAGATGAGGTAAAAGCCGTTCTAGAAATAGGGGATTCATAACTCATGTGATCAATAAATGCATATAATTGGTAGCCAAGATATAATTTATGCACAGTGCTAGAATAATGATAAATCCATAAAGTAGAATGCATCAAGTGTAACCTAAAGCAAAGGCATAATTGCAATAAATTGAGAACAAAATATATCTAAACAACTAATAAACAACTTGAAATTGATAACAACTATTCAAACAAATTAGACAGATATAAAAAATAATGTCATTGACCACCATTAAGCAATGCATGAATGAAAGAAAAATCAAACTATAAGTTGGAGTCAAGTAGGAACACTAGAGGTCAAAAGTCAAGAATGAACCATGAAGTATGCAAAGAGCGAGGGAAAAATAATAAGGAAGGAATTAGCTGAGGAATGGAGGAGTGGAACAATGTGGGAGCTTAGTGGATGGTGCTTTTGCAGAGACATATCAAAGTGTAATAGTATAACAAGAGCAAAGTGAAAGAGGAAAGGATATATAGCATATTTCAACAAGTGCTATGGATAATTGAGTCGTAGAATGCTAAACAAATATTAGAAGCAAAAGGTGGCCATAACAAACCTCAATGAAAGCACATTAAACTTCATCAGTGCCTCCCGCACTGGCAAAGTAGGCAAGCAAGTGTTAGTACTCCTTGTACCAAATTTTTGCTCAAAAACTCATGAGTGTGAAGACAAACTCGGTTGCTCACCCCAAGTGCCACTCAAAAGTAGTGAGAATGTTGAGGGAAGAACATGTTAAATATATGTGTCATCCAAAAATGTAGCATCTATTGTAAACTGCTAGCTTGTGGAAAGAAGAAGCAAGCAGAAGTGTAGGCAAATGAGTACTTGTAGAAATCTCAACCAAATTATGAGAACTAAGCAAGAAAGAAATGAATCAACATGAGTAAAAAGAGTGAAGGAACCAAGATATACATGATAGATCCGTGGAATCACAAACATAAGTTTGTAGGATAAAATTGAAGACATGATAAAGTCAAATTGAAAGAAAAGGTTTGTTAGTAATGTGATACGGAGAAGCATCATTGGTGCATGGGAAGGGATGCGCTAACTCAACAAGGAAAAGCAAAGGCAAAGAGTAAACAAAGAAGAACAAAGGAGCAAGGATAAGCATTAAAAGGCATAGAGCTACGTAGGAAAAAGTAGAGAAAAGAGGCAATATCTACCTTGGATGAAGTGATAGAGAAGGTGGACCCATGTGTCAATAAGCAAACACTCAATGATCACATAGTAGTAAACCATATTTTAATACAAATAGTGGCTTTTAATATTTGAATAGTGACTTTCCTATAATGTATGAGAGCTTTGATAGAAGGATTATGAGAGTATTTGGTGATATCATTTGAACCAAGGACATTTGAGTGTGTGATAGGGGATTTGGCCCATAGACAGACATCTTTACCAATTTTTTGTAGAGTGGTAGGCCTATTATCCATCAAGGACATGACACTTATAATTTTTTTGGATAGTTGGACTCTCTTGGCACCCTTACTTTCCTCCCATTTTGTGGTTGTTAATAGGCCAATTTTAGAGACATATGTGACTAAGGTGGAAGAGAGATCCTTTTCTCTCTAGGTTTTATTGTAGCAGATGAGAGATGGTCTATCTCCATGGGCACAAGAAGACCTTCTATCTTTTGCTTCACTACTATCAGATTGGACCAGAAGTTTGTAGTCTTCCTTGATGGAGTGATAGCGTTAGCATACGCTATATTCTCTCATAGTTGAATTTTCCATTATTTGTGCCACTAGAGCACATCTTTGCTCTTGCTTTGGTGAGGATGCAAGCTCTTGGATTATAGCTTGATTGTGCATTAGGGAATTTTGACTTGCATGAGCTACCTTCTTTATAGCAATGAGGTTCCACTTAGGTTTGGTCCACAAGTCTACATCTTCATTATTCACTTGTGAGTGTGGTTCTACACTAGAGGCAACATTGATCCATATGACAAAGTGTCATTTGGAGGACGGATGATAGCTACCTATGATGCCACAAGGGATATAGTGTTTTCTTTGGCACAAGAGAGTGGATACCTTGCTTAGAGGGAGTGTTTGCATGCTTTGCAAACAACACATGTTAGAACAAACTTATACTTGGTTTGAGATAATCAAGTGACAATGGCGGATGTTGTGGTTACAAATCTTACAAGTGATGTAGTTTGGAAGTAGTGATTACTTATCCTCTTAGATGGTGGCAAGCAAATCATTAGCATGTAAGGTCTCCAAGTATAGATGCATGGACCAAGATCACCTCTTTGTTCCTCTAGCCTTTGAGTTATATGGAGCAATGGACATGACATTCAACACATTTATAAGGAAGTGCATGGCAAATTATCATATTAGATGTCATGGGGTATGTCATGCGTATATACATTTCTACACAACATACATTGCTATCAACATCACACACTATAGAAGCACAACTCACATGTAAGTCATACATGGACTCTAAAGTGCCACAATAATCAGTTTGTTCTCAACACAACTCACGTTCAATTAGATCAGTACTTGATCTATCACTCAATAATTTGCCAATAATTGGGCACTGATTACAATCAATCCACACTCACTCTAGCTAAGAGACTCTAGGTCATGCTCATCGGCCTTTGTCCACCATAGCCAAGAACTCAAAGGCTCAATATCAAAGAAGTGAGCTTTTTGGAGCTGCATTTTGAAAGTATACCCCCTGATCCTGACCTAGGTCTCCAACCCTAATGGTCTTGCTGATGACACATCCGATAGTGTGAATGGTGCAAGTGACAGTGGGTCCCATCATGTAGTCAGTACCTTGAACATGAAATCTGACCGTCAACAAGGAGTCTTTGAGTACAGTATACACTTGCTTAAGTCCGCATTATGATTTAGAAAGTTTGGCGCAGACTTAATCAAGATGCGGACTTAGCCAGTGAGGCGGTGGTAACCAGATGAAAAATGTCAAATTTCAGGAAAAATATAGTAGCGCAATTTTTACAGTCTGTTTGTTTGTCGTCCAAAATTGTATCATCTTCCAACGCTAGTACATGCAAGCTCATTTGGAAATATGAGTGCACAACGTGTAGCAAAGCGCAAAGGTGAGGGTCAGCGCCTGAATGATCATCAAAGAATGGAAATTATTGCTTTATTGGAGCAATCAAAACCACAGTCAATGTGAAGCATTGCTCGGCAGTACAGTGTTGATGAGAAAGTCATTTGGAAGTTAAAGTCAAACAAAGTTGAAATTCGTGAACGAGCACATAAAGTCAATCAAGCCACTCAAGAGTCAACATTACGCTTATCCCAGGCAATGTTTCCTGACCTTGAGAATTTTTTTTTAATGGATTGATGCAACATGTCGGATGTCGCTAGCTTTGCCGCCAAGTATCATTTACCACAAAGCAAAACAGATTGCTGGTGTAATGGAGATTTCCGAGGATAAGTTCAAGGCTTCGTAGGGATGGTTCGTAAGATTTCGACATCAATACGGTTTAATTGGCACCAATGTTTTTGGAGAAGGTGGTGAAGTTGATAAGAGTAATCCTAAAACCCTAAAAGCATTGGAAGAATTATGTGCTGTGATTGATCAATATGACCCGGCATGCATTTACAACATGGATGAAACATGGTTGTTCTTTTGACTTGTTCCACGTTATATTGTTCTGATGCCGATTGAGGATTTCTCTACTGTCAAGGGAAAGAAACAAACGAAGGACAGAGTGACACTTATCGTTTGTTGCAATGCCATTGGAACTGAGCATGTCCCTATCACCATGATTGGAAAAGCAAAGGAGCAAGCATGTATCTTAGGAAACACTTGGCCAATCTCGTATCTTCAGCAGAAGAATGCTTGGATTGACGTTCAGACATTCAACTAGTGGTTCGATGAGGTGTTTGAGCCCTACATTCAGAAACGTACTGGCCATAAAGTTGTTTTGATCCTTGACAATGCTCTTGGTCACTCAATAGCATTTGAATGGAATGGCATCCGTGTTGCATTCTTCCCACCCAACGTTACTTCATGGAAGCTGCCGATAGATATGGGCATCATTGCAGCACTTAAAAAGCGGTAAAAATATTTTTGCTCAAGGATATCATTGCCTACCATGATAATCCCCCGAGCTTGAAGGATCAACTGACATTTGCAGCTTCAAAATTGAAATGAGGTGATGTAGGGGTTTTTTACGGACGTCCTCCACATTTGTTGGATGCTGCAAATTTCATGAATGTTGCATGGAACAAAATCACAACAGAGAGTCTAAAAAATTGCTTCAAAAAAGTAGATATCATTTCCAACTTTTGGGATGGTGTTAACATTGGCAGTGACAATGATAGAACAATTGAAGAAATCTCTCATATGTTGAGCAATTGCAACATCTTGAATGGTGCCAACGGCCTTGATATTTGGGGTGAGGTTGAGCAGTGTTTGAATGATGACAGTGATGATTCAACTCTGTTCAGAAACACTCTTCTTGGAGAAATAGATCAAGCAATGGGTGCGGTGCTTTTACAGGAGCCTGCCATTGAATCTGAAGAGGATGCGATCAGAACTGCTCCGACCTAGGATGAAGTTGATCAGCGTGATGTAATTCTGAAATCGCTAGAAGGTGTTATCAACCTTGACGTTAATATGGGTAAGCTGAAATAATCCAACTATATGTCATCGGACCAGCTCAATCAGGCAAAGGGAGCTCTCTTTACCCTACGTCAAATTTTACAAAACAGTCGGTCTGTGATCAGCCATAAGAGGATGGACAATAGCCGTCAAATGATGCTATTTGACTTTCATTGACAATGAATTTTGTCATATATTGATCGGGGACATTTTCCTGTGAAATCATGGACTTAAGCGGGATGCAGACTTAAATGAGTGCGGAATTAAGCGAGTGCATATGGTACTTGCCAAAATACCTTTGACTACCAACACTACTACTCCAAAGTCCAAGCAATCTAGGTACAATGCTACAAATGGCATGATAGTTGTTGTACATATATACATTACTACACAACATACATCATTGTCAACATCACACACTATAGAAGCACAACTCACACATAAGTCATACTTGGACTCTAAAGTGCCATAATTGCCTTCCTAGTTGGCTGTTAGGTCCCTCTAACTCCAGATAGCCATCTACTCCAAGTATATGGTATACCCTATGGTGAGCAAAGGATCAAGAGGCCAAGTGCTATCAAACCCTATTGTTAGTCTCTTGTTTGTAGTCTATACCATATAAAGGATGAACTAGTTATAGATCAAGTATATCTAGGACATAACCATTGTCCCTTAGGAACCACTATGGAACATGCCATATGCCATCCTCTCAAATAGCTATCATACACTAACATAATAGCAACCCCACCAAAAGAGCCACATAATATACACTGCAAGCTTGCATGTACAAGTGCCAAGCTTAGGGCCATAATACCATCAATGTTTGGGAAGTGGCATGGCGCACAAGATCTTTGAAAACAACACCATCATGTCCTTCCAACATGAGGATGCCAAAAGGCAAAACCTCCCACACTTTCAAGATAGAGCGGCACGTAGTAACATCAAGTGTTGTTGGTGTTGTGTACTATAGTATACATAGTCACCTAGATGAGATCAACAGATTGAGGGCCTATAACCTACTCCTTGAATGGTACCTACAACATAAGGTATCTCTATGCTAAGCAATTGCCAAGTTCTCAAAGGCCATTGGCATCACTCTCCAAAAGATCTCTACTTGTTGAGAACATGCACTCATCCATACATCTAGATCATCC
The DNA here is from genome assembly GCA_948567375.1 of Lunularia cruciata. Lineage (NCBI taxonomy): Eukaryota > Viridiplantae > Streptophyta > Marchantiopsida > Lunulariales > Lunulariaceae > Lunularia > Lunularia cruciata. Next base: position 57,203,365 of record OX419762.1, on the reverse strand, counting down.
AAGTCCAAAACTACATTATCATCTTGATAAATGGTTGTAGGTAAATTTGGATCTCGTCCATAGAGTAGAAAGTAAGGAAAGAAGGATGTTAAGGAGGCTTGTAGGCTGAATAGATAGCCATGGCCAACCAAGGTAATTGGAGATCCCAATCTCCCAAATGGCCTTTATGCAAACCATACTTCTGCAATCCTCTCTTCACCATTTGAACCACTCTCTTTACTAAGCCATCTACCTTAGAGTGATCTTGGAAGGTAGTACAATGATCAATCAAAGCCTTGTCACACAAGAACCAAAACTCCCCCAAGAACTATGTACTTTAATCAGTCAAAACCTCAAATGGAGCACCAAATGATTGAGAACCAATCCAGGAACAAGTAAGCCATCTCTTCATTGGACTTGTTAGGAAGTGCAACCAACTCAATCCACTTGGAGAAGTGCTCCACCATAACAAAAATGTACCAATGATGTCTCACATTCCATAGTGAAGGTCCAAAAAAGTCCAAACTCCAATGGTAACCCAACCCCATGATAGGTAATGGGTGTAATTGTTGCATAAGAGCATTAAATGATGCTCTAACTTGGTCACAAACCACACATCTAGCAACAAACCAATGTACATTGGTCTGCATATTGCACCACCAATAATGACTCTAGAGTATGCTATATGCATGCTTTACTCCAAAATGTCGTAGCTCCTTATGAGCATGATGGACCAATTATGGTCTCTAAGATGGAAGTGGTACTACTTGCACTCTATCATCCTCCCATACATGAAGAAGGTGTCTACCCACCAATCTGAATCGTCTTGCTTGCTGAAGAACACGGTTCTCTCCTTGGCCCCAATTGTGCTACCCATGACACCAGTGCAAGGATAATCCATCACTAAGACATCATGAATGTCTTGCTGAATTGTACCACTATCTCCAGTCTCTAGATCTATGACCTCAGTAACTCTTCCTATATGCATTGAGAGAGATACCACCAAAGCCTTAGAAAATATGCAAAGAAAGGTAGATGCATGTCAACCTAACACCATCTCCTCATCTATCTCACCATGCCAATGTGCTACGGTCTGATCTTGTTGGCTTGGACATGGGTTTCTACTTGACCCATCGACATCAAAGTTCACCACTCTAGGTCTATGAATAACCGTGAAATCATACTCTTATAAACTCCTCAACTTCTCCTTGAGCTCTACAAAAGCTCTCTCTTGCTCATCTCTCCAACACCACTCTTGTGTAAGCTTGGGCAGCTTTTCAAGGCCTTGGAAATGACACTAAATCCTCTAACATAATGGAGATAGAAGTTCACCAACCCAAGGAATGCTCACACTCTACTCATATTTGCAAGCAAAGGAATATGCACAATAGCTTCTACCTTGGTATGCTAAACACCAAGCCTTCCAAGGTAGATAGTGTGACCTAAATACTCAATTTGATCATGGAAGAATTTACACTTCCTAGGATGTAATTTGAGGAGACAAATCTAAGGACAACCGTTTCAGAGCTCAACCTCTCAAACACCTCTAAAAAATGTCTCTCATGCTCCTACACAATAGTGCTATAAACCAAAATATCATCAATATAACACCAAGCAAAATCCAATCTAGCTAGGATCTTGTCCATCACCCTTTGGAACTTGACATGAGTGTTCTTTAACCCAATGGTAAGAACCTCCACTAATATAACACATCCTTGCTATGAGAATCAATAGCCCTAAATGTTGTCTTGGACTTATCCTCCTCCTTAATTGGCAACTAATGATATCTTGCTTGAAGATCCAAAGTACTGAAGACCTTTGCATGGCCAATCATATCAAAGATCTCCTTTGATATAGGCATGCCATACCAATCAGCCCTAGTCTGTTGGTTGATAAGATGGTAATCTCCACACATTTGCCTATCTATGTATTTACTATGTATATCCTCTTTGGCTAGCATCACCGTAGCTGATGTATACTCTCCATGTGAAATCTCCACCAAACCAGCCTCAAAAAGGTTGTTACTTTGACTTTGAATCAATGCTCTCTCCATGTAGCTATATTAATAGGGACATTAGAAAATTGGTGTATTACTAGTCCCCTCAATCCTAATACTAGGTCCTTTTTAGAGCACCAAAACCCTTTATATTGAAGGCAAAACAACTTGTGTAGCTCCTCAAGAACCTCCAAACTCTTTGTCTTTCCCTTCTTGTAAACTTGGGTCCTAGATCTAGCTCCCAAGTATCCTATATAACTGATGTAGGAGTGGAAGACATACTAACTAGCTGCTACACTGGGCTCTTAGGAGCAGTAGTATCATGCACCCAACCACTAGAGGTTCCAACCTCCATGTGAAAAACTCCCTCCACTCTAGTTGCAAGCTCCATATATCCTCTAGCTACATCCCCAATAGACCAAGGATGTAATCCAAGGAGACCACCCTCCCTAATAGCCATTGGCTATGTCCCAAGAATACCCTATCTACTCGGTCCATCACCCTCAACATGTGCCTAAATTGTCTTGATAGGTATAGAGCTCACAAGTGTTTGAGTGGTGATGCTTATCAAACACATCCTATGTTACTTTGCCAAGCCAAGGCTCATAACCCAGGTCAAACAGTTCAAGTCCATAGCTTGATCCAACACTTGATGCCTAGATGCCTCCAACACTATTAGAATACCAATAATTTTGGTGTGAAAACCCATCACTTGCTCTCTCTCATTGACATTCAGCTCCACTAACTATTATAACTATGAGTCCCAAATGAGTCCAAGATCTCAATCTAGAAAAGCATGGGAGCTTGGGAAACTCATAAGCATGGGAAAAGTGGCTTAGGGCTGTCCAACTAGGTTCACCACTACCATAGGTGACCTATCAGCCACAACCACCATTTGAGACTAATGCTCAACATCCAAGATGTCATCAATAGTGAGGTGGTCTAGTCGTTGAATCTCATCATAAGCACATTGTAGAACCTCTCTGGGTAAGAGGTTTGTCCACCAAAGACAAAGATGATGAGCATGTGATCCCATTCTAGCTACATCTAACGATTCGGCAAGTCCCATCCAAGAATGGACATGATGTGTATTTGCCACCACTTGGATGCAAGGATCATCCCAAAGGGATATTCTCCAAAATGTAAGTTGGAAAAAAGGACTGATGAACCTGGAGATACCATAATATATGTAACATCTCCCAAAACACACTAGAATGGGGATCTTGAAGACCTTGACTTTGGCCCGCATGTGTATGTCCTTGACGTGGCTATCCAAAAATCACCAAATGAGTGGGATCATATCTCTCCTTATCTTGATCTCTAACAAGGAAATGCCTACTAGTAAGGTCTTCTAGTAACTCTTGGTTGTTGACATTGGTAATAACTCATGATACCAAGAAGCTAAGTGTGCCACATGATGTAGAGAGACTTGCCTCGTAGTCTCATCTCTCTCCACATACAAGTACCGGTGTACTCACCTATAGTACCGCAATTAGTCCGGTGCTAATCCCACTTAACAACTCCAATAGATATATTCTCTCAACTAGATATTGCCAAACAATGAGTGTAGTATCTAGAGGTATCAAGGTAATCAAATCTGGAGGCTCATCTTCACATTGGTCTCCTGGTGGTACAAAGGCTCCACTCCAAGCCTACTGCACTAATTGATCTGCATGTTGTTGCAATACCTCCTTTGAACTCCACAATGGAACACTCTAAGGTGGATGAAACAATCCCATTTGTACTCCAAATCCAAGTGATCTCCTATGGTATTGGAGTATCCTCTACATGGGCATTCCTCTTCAATAAGTCACTAGGCCAAGTAATAGAACCACTAAAAGTTGAAACTGATGCCGCCATGGTCTTAGATTGTAGTGAGCCAAGATTACCACTATTGAAGCATACGGGGTAGGCAACATACCCATCCTTCACTTGACTGTCAACCTGGTCCATAAGAGGTTATCTCCTCCCAATAGTCAATTTGAAACCCATGGGGTATAACATTGCACATGACTCAACTATGGTCATAATGGCTTAAGCTCTCACCATAGAGCTATCAGTCAAATGATTGGGTTGAATCTAGGCTGTGAGCTCTCCATATGTGATGTATTATGTAGAACCATCCTCAGGGATGTTTAGATCTAAAAAAGACACCTCTCTACATTGGTCTTTCGTAACTCTAGACCAACAACTACAACCTTCCCCAACATAAAAGGTTGCACACCAAAGTCTACTAAGACCATCTATGGTGTATAGACCTTCCCTAAAGGTCCCAACAAACAAAAAAACCCCCCTTTGGTATTTCAATAGGACAACTCCAGGTGTAAATAGTGCTTGCTCAAAGGTTGATCTAGCGGGTAAATCCTCCAATCTAGCCGTTGCTACTTGCCATAAACCATTGGTTTTTGAGCAGATCCTATGCTCCTCAACCAAGTCAGCTCTACTATCAACCACCTCTACTTTAGAAGTAGGAACGACATCATCCCTACTCTCACAAACCGTGGCAACCAACCAAAACACTAGCATTGGGTCAACTCCCAATGTAAACATATCATTAGTTGAGAATAAAGGGAATTGCATAATCAACTAAGCTGCCCCTAACATTGAGCTAGACTCAATTAGTGTAGTAGTAGATGGCTGACTAGTAGGTAGTCTATCATGCACCCCATCACCACCTACCACATTTGCACTAGGACATCTAAGAGCCATGGATGTTGTTTGTAGTGCCTCAAAGAGTGTAAAAGACTAGGAAAGTCTGACCTATCTACCAGCCTTTCCTCTCTGTGGGTCCAACTCCATTGATACTCCTCTAGGCTTTGGAGTATATATTGTACTCCTAGTCCTTGCAATAGATGTATCTACCTGTGCTACTACGCACATGAAGTCCAAGATGTCTTTATCACCAACATATGAGGTAGAAGCCTCAACATCCAAATCTGATCTCCTCTAAGCTATGGCCATACTTAGCTAATCTCTACTCCAACTGCTCAATCTGAGTAGCCATGGCTATATCGGAAGTACATGCAAGTACTACATCCCTACTAGGTATGGATCCTTTACCACCACCTCTATCACCTTGTCTTCCATGACCTAGAGCTCCTCCACCACCTACCATAGTAGCCTTCCCACTCCGTAACTTTTGGTGTAGGTCAAAGCATTGGTCATTAGTGTGACCAAATCGATGGTAATGGTCACATATCTCTATGCTAGTTGAGATGCACTAGAGGTATTAGGTCCGCTGCCTTGAGTGTACTCTCTCTTATGAGGAGGTCCACCACAAGTCCAACAAGCAACACCACCACTTACTGGCTGCTATTGACTAAAAAATGAAGGTAAGGATCTAGCTACACTAGGCTCTTCACTTGCTCCATAGGATTTGGGCTGTCCTTGGAAACCAACATGGCGTGGTGCACTCTATTGCACTTTAGAAGAAGTAATAGTTGTGGATGAGTTCCTCCTACTAAATCTATGTTGCCACTCTCTCCTCCATCATGTGGAACTCAATACACTCAACCATATCAGAGATCATTGCCAAAGTAGGCAAAGTAGCTTATAACAATGTAGAATCAATAACTCTACATCACAACTCCCTCTTTAATATCCTATACCAAATTGGATTGCTTGGCCTCAATAAATCCTTGAGTAAAACTGATCAGCCGTCTCATGAAAGTGCATGCTCCGCATAGGCTCTCTCTAGCCTTTTGCTCAAACTCATGCAAGCTACTCAACTTATTAGTTCACACTCCTTGGTAGTTTTGCCTCAAACACTGTAAGAACTTTGCTATGGGGTTAAACCCCAATACTACACCACCTCATGTAATGGTACCTCTACTTGTAGTAGCACCATCTCCAAGAGATCCACCAATGCTACTAGAGCTAGAACTTGTGTGTATTGCCAATCTACCCCTATAACCCAAACCTATAGTGATGGAGATGTAGTTCAAAAACCAATACTATCTCCATAGCTCAATCTCCTCAAAGTAAGCTCTCTTGAACTCATGGTAATCATCCATCAATGGATCTTCCAAGTGTTGAAACAACCTCTTCCATGCCATGAAGAGTGTGAGCATAATTGCTCATGGTAGTCGTCCATTAATAGATCTTCCAAGTGCTAAAACAACCTCTTCCATGTCATAAAGAGTGTGAGCATTCCGGATTTGCTACAAATCACACCAGCTATCAAACTCCTGGATGATGTCATCCAACTCAAATACCCATTGTACACAAGTAACACTTGGAGCCTTTGGAGGCCCCATAAATCTTGTCCATGTCCCATAACAACAATGTAGATACACCAAGTGCACTCTCAATTGATTAGCTCCTATGTCAAACTCCAACTTAGAGTCAATCTCCTCTCTCATTAGGACTTGAGATACAAGTTGATATCAAGCGCCACTCTGAGTAAACCCATTGTGTACTATTGTGCTATCTCTTCCAAAATCCCCAAAGAACTCCATTATGACAAAATAACCAAAAATTGCAAACCGCAACCATAACCACCACAAGTACTCCGCCAAGAATCACCACCAAGTGCCAACACACCAACCTAACATCATCCACTAATGTAGCTCTAGCTATGATAACTACACTAGGAGAAAGGGTAACCTATAACTTGCAATCACAATATGCACTCTCATGGTTTGCAAGTCATCATTTCTTGCCTCATCAAAGAGAAACATAAGTAGTCTGATTGGTCATCACTCCAACCTCACTACCAAGAGCACACCAGAGCACCAATGCTCTAAAGTTAGGGCACCTCACACAAACATGGTGCACAAATAGAAGTAGAGAATGGAAGGGGTCACATCCAATCACATGAAATCTAATAAAAAACACTCCATTTCATAAATCAATGCTAGACTTACTTTGCTACTATTTGGCATTTGACATAATAGGAATTATCTACTTCCTAAGCTACCAAGATCACCAAGAATAGAATCAAAATATCTCTCCTAGCCAAAGTTACATGTGTATAGATATCAATGGAACAGTCACTAGGAGAACAAGTGAGGGTTGACCAGTCTGCTAGGGCACCATTCTAAGAACTAGAGCTTTAGGGTTCAAACCTTATTGTAGACAATCTAGCAAGGTGGGCAAATTTTCCAAACTATGACCCAAAACTACTCTAAACTAGCTAGCCTCATGCCAACAAATTGGCTTATTGGCCCTTCTAGGCCTTTGTAGCCTCTCATAGCCCACAACCTTATGCCTCAAAAGCTCTACACGCCAAAATTCAACCAAATGAGCCAAAATCTGATGTAAATCCCTAAAGTTGGTTGAATACCAAATCCTTCACTAAATCTCCACTTGAGCTAAATTGAAAATATGGGGATTTTCAAATCTCTAATTCGTGAGAATGGAATCTCCATCCACCTTCAATTTTTCCCTTTGAGCTCAATTTGCACCAAATTAGTTCTACTTTCACCTCTTGAGCTCAAAGCAAACACCATTGCTTGAAATTGACTCTATTCTTAGGGAAATTTGGCCAATGCTTTTGCACACCGTTTGCCTCATTGCCAAATCTACATCAATTTGAAAGAGCTTAAACACATGATCACTCTTAGAGAAAATCTGAACCATGATCTAGCTACCAATGATTAGCAAGGCTTGGAGATAGGGTTGGAGATACTACCAACACTCTCAATTCTTGCACTCAATTCCACTCCAACCTCACTTCTTGGATATAATTAGTTTGTTCTCAACTTGAATCACACTCAATCAGATCAATACTTGATCCGTCACTCAACAGTCTACCAACAAATTGACACGAATTATAGTTGTTGCGCCATTTGTAGCTTTGCATTTAGATTGCTCGGACACTAGAGTAGCAATGATAGTAGTTAGAGGTATTTTGGCAATTACTCATAGATTACTTTCCAATAGTCAGATTTTGTGTTATGGGTATTGACTACATGGTGGGGCTCACTATAAATTGTACCGTTCACACCTATCAACAAGACTGTTGGGTGAGAACTAGGTCAAAATCAAGAGTATACCTTGGAAGTATAGCTCTAGAGAGCTCACTTCTTTGTTGTTGACCCTTTGAGTTCCTGGCTAGAGTGGACAGAAAGCCGGCGAGCGTCACATGGAGTCTCTTAGCTAGAGTGGATGTGGCTTGATTGTGATCAATGCCCAATTGTTGGCAGATTATTGAGTGATAAATCAAGTACTGATCTGACTAAGTGTGATTTGAGTTGTGTAAATGAACTAATTACAACAAAGAAGTGAGAGTCAAGGGGAAATTGGGTGCAGGAACTCAGGGTTGTGGTGGTATCTCCAAGCCCGGTGGATTGTGATACCTTGATTTCAGTTCTAATTTCCTTTGGAGTAATTGTGTGCAGAAACACTTGCCAAACTTGGAGCCAAAGAGAGTTGATTTCAAGCGGTAGTTGTGATTTTGAGCTCACAAGGTGAACATAAGACCAATCTGGTGCAAGTTGACCTCAGAAAGTGAAATTGAAGGTGGAGTTGGAAACCCATTCTTGTGAATTAGAGATTTGATGATCCCCATCTTTCCAATTTGGCTGGAGTGAAGAGTTAGGCGGAAGATTTGGCAGTAAGCTAACTTTAGGGATTTATGTCAAATTTTACATCAAATTTTATATCATATTTTGTGAAGGATTTACGTCAAGTTTTGGCAAGAAATTTGATCCCATTCTCAACAATCCTTGTAGCTCAAGAAGTAGATAGGTACTTTGATTTTGTCAAATGCCAAATGGTAATAGAGTTAGTCCAGTGTTGATTTATACAATGGAGGGTTTTTGTTTAGCCTTCTTGGATTGGACCTCCTCTCTCTACTTCCTGTTTGTGCACCATGTTTGTATGAGGTGCACAAAATTTAGAGCATTGGTGCTCTAGTGTGCTCTTGGTTGGAGTGATGACAAGTCAAACTAGTTGTATTTCTCTCCGGTGAGTCAAGAAGTGATGACCTATAGATCGTGAGAGTGCGTGTTGTGATGGTAGGTTACAGGTTGCACTTTCTCATAGTGTAGTTGTTGTAGTTAGAGCTACATTAGTTGATGATGTTGGCACTTGGAGGTGTTGGGAAGTGGTGTTGGAACTTGGTGAGGTACTTGCGGAGGTTCCGATTGTGGGTTTCAATTCTTGGTTACTTTGTCATGAAAGAGTTCTTTGGGTATTTTGGAGGAGATAACATTGCAATACACAATTGGTTTACTCAAAATGCTACTTGTTATCAACCTATATCTTAGGTCCCAATGAGGGAGGAGATTGACTTTGAGTTGGAGTTTGACACAAGAGCTGATTTATTTGAGAGTGCACTTGGTGTGTTTGCACCGTTGTTGTGGGACATGGTCAGGATTTATGGGATCTTTCCAAAGGTCCCAAACATTACTCTGGTACAATGGGTACCATTTAGTTAGATGACTTCATCCATGAGTTTGATAGTTGGTATGATCTATAGCAGATGCGGAACCCAACTTTGTTCACACCCTTCATGGCATGGAAGGGGTTATTTCAGCATTTGGAGGGTTTGTGTAACAATATGGAGTTTAGCGACGAAGTTAGTCGAGCTTATGAAGTAGATAATAAGACAAAATAGCCTAGAATATTCTAGAAGCATCTAAGAAGCTTCTTGGGAAGCTTCCTAACTAGTTAACTTGCGCCCTAAGCAGGTAGCTTCTAGAAGGAAGCTTCTAGAAGCTTCTAACTAGCTTAGCTTGCACACCAAGTAGGCGGCTTCTAGAAGGAAGCTTCTTGAGAAGCTTCCTAGTTAACTTGGCTTGCACTCCAAGAAGGCGGCTCAAGGAAGCTTCTTGAGAAGCTTCAAGGGACTTGTATGCTACCTATAAATACCAAGGCCAAAGCTCATGCTAGGCATTCGGAGTTTTCTCTCATTCAAGTGTCCCAATGTGAGCTTCCATTCTCCTATTTCTCTCCTCGGTTTCGGTCTTTTACATTGGTATCAGAGCAGGAATGGGATGGATGGAATTTATGGATCACCAAATCCACTTCCGCCAAACCATTGGGACTTTCATGTCCAGATATTACCAAAGCATCGTTTCACACAATTCATCACCTCACGCTTTGGGCAGGATTTTCTACATATGATCACCGTGTCAGAGGAACCCTTGATACTTCCAGTTGTAACTTATGGAGAACGGTGGACGTGTTGTATCTATGTGTTAATCAACTAGATAAATTGAGAGTAGTGGAATAGAGTAGTAGCAATGGTGGCAATACCGGATGTTATCCTTGCAATGCAACAACAAATCGAGCATCTTACTCGATTGTTGGATGAACGAGACCAACAACGACGAGAACAGATAGACAGAGCGCCAATTCGAGATGGAGAAGATCGCATTTGATTTCCGAAACCCAAGGTGTTTGAAGGCAAGAATCTTCCAGGCATAGTGGAGAATTTTGTGTTTGACTGTGAACGTTACTTTGAAGCCACCAATCTTCAAGACGAGCGGAAACAAATTCTCTTGGCTTCTAGCCAATTGGATGGTGTGGCAAAACTTTGGTAGCGATTCCGAGTAGAAAGAGCTGAACGACAAATTGTTACACCGATTTTGACATAGGCAAAATTCAAGGATGCAATACTTGGTCGATTTTAGACTATAAATGCCACCCGAGCTGCACGAGATAAATTGGCAGAGTTGAGGCAGATTGGCTCAGTGAGAAGCTACATCATACAAGTTCAGAATATCATCATGCAAATTCCAGATATCCAAGAAGGTGAAGTTCTGGATCGATTTGTGCGAGGATTGAAGTCACAAACCAGATTGGAGGTGACCATGCAAGAGCCACAGAACGTAGAAGAAGCCATGCAATTGGCTGAGCGTTTTGATTCCTTAGTTGCAACAACTTGGTCTCGACCTCGACCTACACAAAACCTACCCGTACCACGAGTGGAAGAACCGGTACCAATGGAGATTGATGCTATCCAGCGAAGACCACTTGGCATAGCAGATAGAGAAAGATTACGACAAAATGGAGGTTGTTTTTATTGTCGCCAGTTGGGGCATCGCATTGCTGAATGTCCACTCAAGAATGGACGACCTTGACAAGTTGCCCAAGTGGAGGTTGTGGAGCGGAATGATTCGGGAAACAAGGAATCCCAGTAGGAGATTTTGAGCCGCCTACTGGGAGCTTGATTAGTTCCAATGGGATTGAGGGCTCGACCTATGCAAGTTTGCTTCACTTGCAAGGTATGATATCTAATCGGGGTTGTAGAATTTTGGTTGATTCTGGAAGTTCAAAGAATTGCATGTCTATGCAAGTAGCAAAGGAATTGGGTATTCCTATCAAGCCAGTGATTGGAAGTAGTTTGATGATGGCGGATGGTAGAAAGGGTTTTGCATTCCGCACCTTGCATCCTGTTACCTTCAAGATTGGGAAGGAGTATTTGGAGTGTATGAGGTTTGTAGTGACACCTCTACACTATGATATCATTCTAGGTCTACCTTGGCTTGAATGTCATAAGGTTCAATTTGATTGGAACCGACACCAAATTCAAGTACAACACCAAGGTAGGAATTTCCGATTAGGTTGTCTGGCACCTCTGAGTAAGACATCTAAGAATAGTCAGTCCCAAGATGGGAAGTTTGTCGAGAAGGTAGCCATAGAGCAAATCTAGAAGGGAGATGAGTCCCAAGATGGGAAGTTTGCCAGGAAGGCAACCATGGAGCAAGCTTGGAAGAGAGATGAGTCCCTAGAAGGGAAGTTTGTGAATGAAGCAGCCATAGAGCAAGCTTTGGCGGACGATAAGTCTATATTCGCGGTGTGGATCAAGCAGATTGTACAAAAACAATCTGAGGAGGGCCAAGTGCCGCATCAAGCAATGGTTGATCGGATAGTTTAGGAGTTTGCAGATGTGTTTCTGGATGATTTGCCAAAGGGATTACCCTCCGATCGAGGTATGCCCTTCAAGATCAAGTTATTGCCAAGGAGTACTCCAATGAGTAGACCAATCTATCGGCTCTCACCAAAGGAGTTGGAGGAGTTGCAAACAACACTTACAGAGTTGTTGGAGAAAGATTTCATACGACATAGTACCTCTCCGTGGGGAGCACCGGTACTATTTGTTCCAAAGAAGGATGGAGGACTTCGTTTCTGTATTGATTACCGTGGGCTCAATAAGCAAACCGTGAAGAATGCATATCCCTTGCCTTGGATCGATGACCTGCTTGATCAACTAAGTGGAGCACGCTACTTTTCCAAGCTGGATCTTCGTAGCGGCTATTGGCAAATTCCTATTGAAGGAGAGGACGTGCAAAAGACTGCTTTTCGCACAAGGTATGGACATTTTGAGTGGAGAGTTCTACCTTTCGGACTCACTAATGCTCCAGCAGTCTTCATGGATCAGATGCATTGAGTGTTGGAGGGACTATTGGATTGGTACGTGGTGGTGTTCTTAGATGATATCTTAATCTATAGCAGAACAGAGGCAGAACATGTGAATCATGTGCGAGAAGTCCTAAGACGACTACGACAGTGGAAATTTTACTGCAAGAAGTCAAAGTGTGCTTTTTGGCAGAAGGAGGTTACCTTCTTGGGTCATAAGATCTCATCAGAGGGGATCAAGATGGAAGAAGAGAAGATCAAGGCCATTACTGATTGGCCTACCCCAAAGGATGCTACAGAAGTACGAGCATTCAATGGACTGGCCAGTTTTTACCGACGATTCATCCACTATTATGCTCACGTGGCTGCAACATTGACTGACCTTTTGGGAAAGAACTCGAGCTTCCAGTGGACCACCAAGCATGAAGAAGCATTCCAGAAGTTAAAGCATATGGTGTCTTCAAGACCTATTCTTCAACCATATGATCCTCAACTACCTTGTGTGGTTGATTTTGATGCTTCTAACTTTGCAATTGGAGCTGTGTTGCAACAAGAATTTCCAGATGGACTACATCCGATTGCCTTTGTGTCTCGCCGACTAAATACAGCGGAAAGAAATTACTCTGCTCGAGATCGGGAACAACTTGCAATGGTATATGCCACCAAGATATGGAGGCATTATCTCTTGGGGAAACAAGTGATCATGCGAACTGATCACAAGCCATTGTTGCAGACCTTACACTTGGAGCACATGAAGAGCCGGCATCATCGATGGGAAGAGCAACTCCAATTGTTTGACATCAAACTTGAGTACAAACCAGGTCGGTTCCATGTCATTCCCGATGCTCTATCACGACGACCTGATTTGAAGGATCTTCCTTTCATCACGGCGGCAATTACAACGGTGTCCATTGACCCTAAGGTCCATAATGAGTTTCAATCAGCTCTACGACAAGATCCCTTCTTCCAAATGGTACACGGTCGTCTGACAGCATGCGACAAGGAGTACAACACCTTCTCCTTCAAGGAAGGCCTTTTATTCCATGCAGACCAGATCTATGTTCCAGCCAAAGGTGATCTTCGACTTGTGCGCCTTCAAGAAGCCCATGATTTACCAATAGCTGGTCACATGGGAGTGGACAAGACCTTGGGCACCCTCCAACGCCAATGGTGGTGGCCCAACATGACACGAGATGTTCGAGACTTTGTCCGATCATGTGAGAGTTGCCAACGGAACAAGGCCAGCAACCAGAAGCCGAGTGGACTCCTTCAACCACTCGCCATTCCATCCGCTTGTTGGGAGCATGTGAGCTTGGATCTCATCACATCCTTGCCAAAGACAAAACAAGGACACACCGCAATTGTGGTGTTTGTGGATAAACTTAGTAAGCAAATCCACTTGGCACCAACCTGTGATACCATGGATGCTCCAACCTTAGCGCAAATCTACTTTGACAATGTCTTTAAGCATCATGGGATGCCACGTGTACTCATCTCCGACCGTGATCCTCGATTTACTAGGAAGTTTTGGCAAGCACTCTTCCAAATACTCGGCACCAAGCTTGCTTTGTCCACGGCCTATCATCCTCAAACTGATGGACAAACCGAATGCGCCAATCGTACATTGGAGGATATGTTGCGGGCCTTTGTCAATGTCCACCATACCAACTGAGATGAATGTCTTGCAGTTGCAGAATTTGCCTACAACAATTCCAAACAGGCAAGCATTGGATTTTCTCCCTTCTTTCTCAATTTTGGCCAAGATCCGCTTGTTCCAGATTCTCTTCTTGCTCCCCCTCCCTCTGAGGTTCCTCATACTTCCACATTCTTGACCACTATATCCCAATCTCTCCAACAAGCCAAATCTCACCTCCTTGTTGCTCAGAATCGCCAAAAACAATATGCGGACCATCATCGTTGTGATCTCACCTTTGAAGTTGGTGATAAAGTCATGCTATCCTCTAGTAACCTCCCTCTCCCACTTGATACCCAAGTTCGTAAACTTGCTCCTAATTGGATAGGACCCTTTGATATTACCCACATTATCTCTCTTGTTGCTTATCGACTTGCCTTACCTTGTCACATGCGTATCCATCATGTCTTTCATGTTTCCAAGTTGAAACCATTTGTTCCTAACCCTTCTTCCTTTTCCTCTCGAGTCCAACCTCCCCCTCTTCCTGTCCCTATCAATGATCATGAGGAGTACGAAGTTGATCGTATCCTTGCGCGTCGCCATATTCAACACGGCCGTCGCCAACATATGGAGTACAAGGTCCTTTGGAAAGGGTATCCCCTTCATGATGCCACATGGGAACCTCTTTCCCACCTCCAAAATGCACAGACGGCCATCAAGGAATTCGAAGCTTCACTGGTGACGAGGACGTCACCAACTAGCGGCGGGGGAATATGTAACAATATGGAGTTTAGCAACGAAGTTAGTCGAGCTTATGAAGTAGATAATAAGACAAAATAGCCTAGAATATTCTAGAAGCATCTAAGAAGCTTCTTGGGAAGCTTCCTAACTAGTTAACTTGCGCCCTAAGCAGGTAGCTTCTAGAAGGAAGCTTCTAGAAGCTTCTAACTAGCTTAGCTTGCATGCCAAGTAGGCGGCTTCTAGAAGGAAGCTTCTTGAGAAGTTTCTTAGTTAACTTGGCTTGCACTCCAAGAAGGCGGCTCAAGGAAGCTTCTTGAGAAGCTTCAAGGGACTTGTATGCTACCTATAAATACCAAGGCCAAAGCTCATGCTAGG
Source organism: Lunularia cruciata (assembly GCA_948567375.1). Classification (NCBI taxonomy): domain Eukaryota; kingdom Viridiplantae; phylum Streptophyta; class Marchantiopsida; order Lunulariales; family Lunulariaceae; genus Lunularia; species Lunularia cruciata. The sequence goes on along the minus strand of OX419762.1, from coordinate 57,188,333 downwards.
CATTCGGAGTTTTCCCTCATTCAAGTGTCCCAATGTGAGCTTCCATTCTCCTATTTCTCTCCTCTATTTTGGTCTTTTACAGTTTGCCAATAGATGACTACAATGAGTTTAGGAGAGCATATTTGGAGGAGATTGAGCTATGGAGACAATATTGGTCTCCAAACTATATCTCCACCATTTTAGGCTCAATTTCTAAGGGTAGATCTTCTATACCCACGAGTTCTAGCCTTAGTAGCATTTGTGGATCTCTTGGAGATAGTGCTACTATGAGTGGAGGTACTACTACAAGAGATGGTGCAGTCTTGGGATTTAACCCCATGGTAGAGTTCTTCCAATGTTTGAGGCAAAACTACAAGGAGTACGGACTAACAAGTTGAAGAGCTTGCAGGAGGTCCAATGGAAGGCTAGAGAGAGCCTACGTGAGGCATACACTTGCATGAGACGGCTGATCACTTTTACTCAAGGAGTTATTGAGGCCCAAGCAGTCCAATTTTAGTATGGATACTCAACAAGGACGTAGAGTTTGTGATGCTATGTTATTACAAGCTACTTCACCTACTTTGGAAGTGATTGTTGGTTTGGTTGAGCATATTGAGCTCAACATGGTGGAGGAGAGAGTAGTGACATCTGGATTTGGTAAGGAAACCTCATCTATAGTTGTTACTTCTTCTAGAGTGCAGCAAAGTGCACCACACCATGTTGCTTTCCAAGGATAGGTTGGACAGCCTAGATCCTATGGAGTGAGTGGAAAGCCTAGTGTGGCCAAACCTTTACCTTCATTTTTGGGTTAGTAGCAGCCAGTGAGTGGTGGTGTTACTTGTTGGACTTGTGGTGGACCTCATCACAAGAGAGAGTGCACTCAAGGCAGTGAACCTAATACCTTTGGTGCATCTCGACCAGTATAAAGATAGTGTGAGCATTGCGACAGATTTTTTCATGCCAGTGATTGATGCTTTGACCTACACCCGGAGTTACGGAGTGGTAGAGTTGCTATGGCAGGTGGAAGAAGAGCTCCAGGTCATGGAGGATGAGGTGGTGGTAGAGGATCCACACCTAGTAGGGATGCAATACCTGCCTTTACTTCTAATACAACAATGGCTACTTGCATTGAGTAATTAGAGCAAAGATTGGCTAGCATGGCCATAACTTAGAGGAGATCAAATTTGGGTGTTGAGGCTTCCACCTCATATGTTGGTGATAGAGATGCCTTGGATTTCATGTGCAGAGTAGCACAAGTGGATGCATATGCCATAGTGACTAGGAGTGCAGTACATGCTCTAGAGCTTAGAGGAGCATTAATGGAGTTGGACCCATAGAAAGGAGAGGCTGATAGACAAGTCAGACTTCCCCAATCTTTTACACTCTCTAAGGCACTATAGACAACATCCATAGCTCTATTGGAGTTGTTTGTTGGAATTTGGAATAGTCTAGCTATGATACTACAGGCGGGTATACAAGTACAAAGGTACTTGTATGTGGAGAAAGATGAGACTGCTAGGCAAGTCTCTCTCCATCATGTGACACACTTGGCCTATTGGTATCCTGAGTCATTATTGATGTCAACGATTAAGGGTTACCAGAAGGCCCTACCAATAGACATTTCCTTGTTGGGAGCGCATGATCTAGAGAGACATGATCCTATTCATTTTGTGATTTTTGGATGACTATGTTAAGGACATACGCGTTAGGGACAAGGTTTGGTTCTTCAGGATCCCTATTCTGGTGTGTTTTGCAAGATGTTATGTATATTACGACATCTCTAGGTTCATCAATCTATTTCTCTAGCTTACATTTTGGTGAACGTCCCTTTGATGGGTGATTCTTGTACCCAAGTGGTGGCAAGTATGCATCAAGTCCATTCTTGGATGGGACCTACCGTGTTGTTAGATGCAGCCGGAGTGGGATCATGAGCTCATCATCTTTGTCTTTGGTGGACAAACCTCTTACCCAAAGAGGTTCTACAAAGTACTTATGATGGGATTTAGCAACTAGACCACATCATTGTTGATGACATCTTGGATGTTGGATGTTAGTTTCAGACGGTGACAGTGGCTAATAGGTCATCTATAGCAATGGTGAACCTAGTTGGACAACCCAGAGCTACTTCTTCCACACTTATGATTTCCCAAGCTCCCATGCTTTTTGAGAGAGAGGTCCTGGATTGGTTTGGGACTCATAGTTACAGCAGTTGGTGGAGCCCAATGCTAATAAGAGAGAGAGAGAGCGGGTGATGGGTTTTTGCACTAGTATTACTATTTTTCTAGTAGTGTCCAAGGCATCTAAACATCAGGTGTTAGGTCAGATTATGGACTTGAATTGTTTGACGTGGATTGTGAACCTTGGTTTGGCAAAGTAAAATAAGATGCGCTTGATAGGCATCACCACTTGAACACTTGTGAGATCTGTGCCTATCGAGATGATTTAGGCACATGTTGGTGGTGATGGACCAAGTGGTCAAGGTATTCTTGGGAGACAACAAGTGGCTATTAGGGAGAGTGGTCTACTTGGAGTCCATCCAGGTGATCATGAGCTACTTGGATTACACCCTTGGTCTACTTGGGATATAGCTAGAGGACATATGGAGCTTGTAGCCAGATTAGAGTGAGTTTTTCACACTAAGGTTGGGACCTATAGTGGTTGGAGGCATGACACTATTGCTCCCAAGGGTCAAGTGTAGCAGCCAACCTGTATGTCTTCCACTCCTATGACAATTACAAAGGATACTTGGGAGCCAGATCTTGGACCCAAGCTTATAAGAGAGGAAAGATAGAGAGTTTGGAGGTTCTTGAGGAGCTATACAAGTTGTTTTGCCTTCAATATGAAGGATTTGGGTGCTCTGAAAGGACCTAGTATATGGATTGAGCTGACTAGCAATACATCAGTTTTCCAACATCTCTATCAATATAGTGACATGGAGAAAAAATTGATTCATAGTCGGAATAGTGACCGTTTTGAGGTTGGTTTGGTGTAGATTTCACATGGAGAATATGCATCAACTACAGTGATGCCAACCAAGAAAGATATGCATGGCAACTACACAAATAAGCAAATGTGTGGAGTTTACTATCCTATCAACCAACAAAATAGGGCTGATCAATATGCCATGCCTACAGCAGAGGAGATCTTTGACGTGATTGGGCATGAAAAGGTCTTTAGTACTTTGGATCTTTGAGCATGATATCATCAGTTGCCAATTAAGGAGGAAGATAAGTCCAAGATAACATTTTGGGCTATTGATCCTCATGGTAAGGATGTGTTGTATTAGTGGAGGTTCTTACCATTTGGGTTAAAAGATGCTCCTATTGAGTTCTAGAGGGTCATAGATAGGACCCTAGCTGGATTGGATTTTGCTTGGTGCTATATTAATGATATTTTGGTCTATAGCAATATTGTGGAGGAGCATGAGAGATAATTGTTAGAGGTGTTTGAGAGGTTGAGATCTCATGGACTCAAATTACATCATGTGAAGTGTAGGTTCTTCCACAAGTAGGTTGAGTATTTGGGTCACACTATCTACCCTGGAGGACTTGGTGGTCAGTAGACCAAGGTGGAGGCTATTGCACGTATTCCTTGGCCTATGGATGTGAGCAGAGTGCAAGAATTTCTTACGTTGGTAAACTTCTATTGCTGCTATGTTAGAGGATTTAGTGCCATTGCCAAAGCCTTGACAAAGTTGACCAAGCATACACAAGAGTGGTGTTGGAGAGATGAGCGTAAGAAAGCTTTTGTAGAGCTCAAGGAGAGGTTGACATCTGCTCTTATTTTGAGGAGACCAATCAAAGAACGACCATTTTAGGTTCACATTGATTGGAGTATGTTGGGGCTTGGAACATTGCTCATCCAACATGATGATGAGGAGAAGGAGTTTGTGGTGGCATATGCTAGTCGTTCCAATAATTTAGTGGAGGCAAAGTATAGTTCATTATGAAGGAGAGTGCTTGGCAATAGTATGGGCAATAGCACATTTCCAATGTATCTATTTGGTAACCTATTTACTCTCATCATTGATCATCAGCCATTGAAGTGGTTGATGGAGTCCGACAAGCTTTCAAGGAAGCTTGCATGATGGGCTCTAATTTTATAGGAATATGATTTCATGGTTATTCATAGACCTAGAGTGGTGAATTGTGATGCAGATGGGTTGAGTAGAAACCCATGTCCCAACCAGCTGGATCAGACCAAAGCACATTGACATGGGGAGACATATGAGGAGATGGTGTCATGTTGGCATGCAACTATCTTTCTCTGTATATTTTTTGAGGCTTTGGTGGTATCTCTCTCAATGCAAGAGGAGTTATTGAGACCATATATCCAAAGAGTGGAGATAGTAGTATAGTTCAGCGAGACATTCATGATGATGTCTTAATGATGGACTATCTTTGCATTGGTGTTATGGGTGGCACAATTGGAGCCAATGAGAGAGATTGTGTCCTTCAGCAAGCTAGGCGGTTCAGATTGGAGTGTAGACACCTTCTTCATATATGGGAAGATGATAGAGTGAGAGTAGTACCACTTCCATCTTTGAGATCACAGTTGGCCCGTCATGCTCATGAGGAGCTAGGACATTTTGGAGTGAAGCCTACATATAGCTTACTCTAGAGTCATTATTGGTGGTATAGTGTGCGGACCAATGTATAGCAATTTGTTGCCAGATATGTGGTTTGTAACCAAGTTAGAGTGTCATTTAATGCTCCTACACCACAATTACACCCATTACCTATCATGGGATTGGGTTACTACTGGAGTTTGGACTTTGTTGGACCTTTATTGTGAGATGTGAGACATCATCATTATGTTGTGGTGATGGTAGATCACTTCTCCAAGTGGATTGAGTTGGTGGCACTTCCTGATAAGTCCAATGAAGGGATGGCTTACTCATTCCTGGATCAAATTCTTAGTCATTTTGGTGCACCAACTGAGGTTTTGACTGATCAGGGTACAACATTCTTGGGGGACTTTCAGGTCTTGTATGACAAGGCTTTGATTGATCATTGTACTTTCTCTCAAGATCACCTTGAGGCAGATGACCTAGCAAAGAGAGTGGTTCAAATAGTGAAGAGAAGATTACAAAAGTATGTTTTGCTTAGAGGCCACTTGGGAGATTGGGATCTCCAGTTACCTTCGTTGGCCATGGGCTATTGGTTCAACTGGCAAGCCTCCTTAGCATCCTTCTTTCCTTACTTTCTACTCTATGGACGAGATCCAAATTTACCTCCAACCATTTGTCAAGATGCTACTATTGTGTTGGACTTGGATGATCCATATGTATGGATGAGTGCATGTTCTCAACGGGTAGAGATCTTTCGGAGAGTGATGCCAATGGCCTTTGAGAACTTGACAATTGCTCAACATAGGGATACCTTACGCTATGCTACCATTCAAGGAGGACGTTATAGACCCTTGATCCATCAATTTCATCCAAGTGACTATGTATATCTATAGCAAACAACGCCGATGACACTTGATGTTTCTATGGGCTGCACTATCTTGAGAGTGCACGAGGTTGTTTCATCTAGAGTCCTTGTGTTGGAAGGAGGTGATGGTATTTTCTGGAAGGATCATGTGTGCAATTGTGCACCATGCTACCTCCCAAAAATTAATGGTACTATGGACCCAAGCTTGGTATTTGTACGAGCAGGCTTGAGATGTATGTTATGCGGCTCTTATGGTGGAGCTACTATTGTGTTAGTGTGTGATAACTGTTTGAGAGGATGGCATATGGCATGTATGACTCCTCCACTCATGGTGGTTCCTCAAGGACAATGGTTATGTCTAAGATGTACTTGATCTATAGCAAGTTCATTCTTTATATGGTATAGATTATAGACATGTGACTAATGATAGGGCTCGATAGCACCCGGCCTCTTGATCTTTTGCCCACCATAGGGTATACCATATACTTGGAATAGATGGCTATATGGAGTTAGAGGGACCTAACCGCTAGCTAGGAGGGTGATTGTGGCACTTTAGAGTCCATGTATGACTTATGTGTGAGTTGTGCTTCTATAGTGTGTGATGTTGATTGCGATGTATGTTGTGTAACGATGTGTATACGCACGATAATTGTCACACCATTTGTAGCTTTGCATCTAGATTGCTTGGACACTAGAGTAGCAATGATAGTAGTTAGAGGTATTTTGGCAATTACTCATAGGCTACTTTCCGGTAGACAGATTTTGTGTTCTGGGTTCTGACTACATGGTAGGGCCCACCATCACTTGCACCATTTGCACCATCAAGTGTGCTATCAACGAGACTATTTGGGGTGAGAGATAGGTCAAAATCAGAAGTATACACTAGAAGTGTAGCTCCAGAGAGCTCATTTCTCTATTGTTGAGCCTACGAGTCCCTGGTTAGAATGGACAAAAAGCCGACAAGCATCACTTGGAGTCTCTTAGCTAGAGTGGGTGTGGCTTGATTGTAATCAATGCACATTTGTTGGTAGATCATTGAGTGACAGATCAGGTACTGATCTGATTGAGTGTGATTCGAGTTGTGTAAACAAATTGATTGTGGCACTTTAGAGTCCATGGATGACTTATATGTGAATTGTGCTTCTACAATGTGTGATGTTGACAACGATGTATGTTGTGTAATGATGTGTATACACATACACAATCAAGCCACACCCACTCTAGCTAAGAGACTCTAGGTGATGCTCGACGGCCTTTGTCCACCATAGCCAAGAACTCGAAGACTCAACATCAGAGAAGTGAGCTATCTGGAGCTACACTTTGAAAGTATACCCCTTGATCTTGACCTAGGTCTCCAACCCTAATACTCCCATTGGCGGTACACCTGATGGTGTGAATGATGCAAGTGACGGTGAGCCCCACCATGTATTTAGAACCCCAAATATGAAATTTGACCATCAACAAGTAGCTACGAGTAGTTGCCAAAATACCACTGACTACTAACACTACTACTCCAGACTCCGAGCAATCTAGGTGCGATGCTACAAATGGCAGGTACCACTCTTAATCTCATACTTTGTAGTATACTTTAGACAACATGTGTCAGTTTCTCTACAAAGAGTGGGCTGGTTGGTGCAGTCCATAAGAGAGCAATCACACTAAGTGATGCTTCTTTGTATGCGCTAGTAGTTTTTAGACCTTCAGATTTGCATAACTCGGATATCTTAGGTGTGATAGGGCAGATTTCTCATCTCAATACTATTGGGGATTAGCTCCATTTTACCTCTTTTGTCTCTCCCTTGTCCGCTTAATGGGGTAGTCCCATCCATTCATGTGTTCTAGGTGGTTGTCTTTTTCTTCTTCTATTCAAATAGTGGTCGACCATATATATACAAGTCCAAAGTCAAGTAGAACACATGAGGTTTGCAAGCCTATGGGAGGTTGGTTGACGATATGTATGTTGATGGAGCAAGGTCCACATACTTATTCATTCTGAAATTGTACAGAAATAAAAACTAGAGAACTAATAAGTCATATTTTCTAATTCTGCATGTCAAACGTATATTCTCATAGAAGTCATATGTATGACCCATAAACATATTTGAAATCACAAATCAGGAATTTAAACGTATAAATTATTGACATGTACAGAAGTCCTAGTAATTGAGGAAATCAAATGAATGGGAATAGAGAACGGAAAATGAATATAATGAAGTCAAATTTGTTTCTCAAGGGATAACTAGAAAGAAACATTTCTAGGAACTGACCCTTACGAGTTAATGAATTGAGTGATAATCATGGAGAAGGCGACCACAGTGATAATTTGCTGACAATGTTATCATTTCTTGTGATTTCATCCACATTTCCTCAAAGATTCCTAAATTCAGATGTCCAAATCTCCTTTTCCCATTAGGTTTCACAGTACTGTAAGCTTCATCCTTACAGTATTGTTCTGTACCTGAGTACAAAACTTTCAAGTTGTAGATAGCTTCACGATCTTCTGCAGCAGTGTTCCTCCAAAGGCGCATACGATGAACTTGAGCGCTTGGGATGACACGAAATCTCATATTTGCTGGAATTTGTGGGTTTCATGAAGAGGAATAATTGATGAGCATAAATTGAATGCAGTTTCGGTCTCAACAAGCAAGATAGAAACAGGCGACTTGTGGGAGAGGAGAAGGATTGATAAGACGGTGGGTGGATGTCGCAGGTAGGTTGAGTTTGCGATGGCCCGATGCGCCCAATGTGAACGAGAGGGAGTGCAGCTGAAATGCTCCCGATGCAGAAGTGTTCATTACTGCGACAGAAAATGCCAGGGGCAGAATTGGAATACCCACAAAGGTCAGTGTAAGACCCCGGAATCAGCAGGGAAGTTCCAGATGGGCGAAAACATGATTTTAAGACAAGTAGAAGCAGCGCGAGATACGAGAAAACCCATTCCTAATTCTGGGATTTTTCCTGCTCAGCTTCGAGAATTTGAATATCGGAGCAGTCCAGATGGTGTTGACGAAAATCTACTCATTCTTCTACATGGAAGTGGGGATAACTATAAGGTATTTGCAAGCTTTGGGCAGAAGTTAAAGTTGCCACAAACGGCATGTTTGGCTCTCTCGGGACCTATCAAGCTTCCAGACGAGATAGTCAAGGGAAGCTTATGGTTTGAGATTTATGATGGTGAGTGGCACCTACTGCCCATCGGAGACAGGAGAAGGGTTGAGAGCTTGAAAGCTACCAGTAACCTTCTAGAGGAGATGGTAGAAGCTCTTTGTAGAAACTGTGAATGGCAACGGAGTAGAATATTTCTTTTTGGGTACGCTGATGGAGGAACAGTAGTTTTAAGTCATGCTTTACGGTCCTTCGGGGTAACTCGGATGGGAGGGGTGATATCAATCTCAGGCTCAATTCTTCCAGAAATTTTAGTGGATCAGCACAAAAGTCAAGCGTCCAAGAAGGAGGGTACCCCTGTACTGTTAACGTATGGGCTGAAAGCTGATCGGGAGCTTCAAACTCAGATACACAGGACGAAGAGGTACTTAGAAGTGTGCTACAGCAATCCACAACCAAAAGTAGTAGCTATGAATAAGGGACCGGAGATGGTAAACTCTCCGGAGGAAGCGAGAGTTTTGCATCAGTTCTTTGCTGCTCACCTGTACACCCGCATGCTCAATAAGGGCAATACTTCAACTCTGTATGAGGTTTCAAGGTCCTAATGATTCTCTGTTTTGCCTCAAGAACTCGTGGACTTGCTAATATTTGATGGAAATTACTCATGATCAACTTGTGATTCAAGATTGAAGTATCAGGGGCTGCCAAAATCAAATTTGTCCCTGCTGATTGCATTAGTGAGATGGATAGAAGGCAACACGTATCTAAAGAATTATCGGCCTGTCTCCAGTATTTGTATAGTCTCACAATTCATTTTAGAGATCAGTTTTGGTTGATCGTGCCTGCTTTTTCAGGTTGAAGAGGGCGAGTTGTTCCAAGAGTAGGAAGTTAGCAAGTCTCTGAAAGGACAAGCTAGAGGGACTTCTGAAGCGATAACATACATAATGATGTCTCACTAACTGTCCTTCAGATAGGGATGTCTTCCTTGTGAATGTTGAATTGCATGTTACCGAAAGCGCGAATGTTTCTGTCTACTTCCTTAGAGTGAATCAGAGAGAAGTAGCTGTTGGAGGTTATGCAAGCCAGGTTTTTATCTTATTGACTTTGTACATAGCAGTCCCTGCGTATGCTCCTTGGCACCCTAAGACATTGCTCGCGTCTTTTCAGCAGTACCTCTCTCAATTGCCGAGTCGAGGACACCTGGGCTCTAAGGCAACCGGGCGATGACCGCAGGGTCAATCTGCTGAGCTCAAGGTACTGGAGTTTTCTTCCGTTGACCTCAAGCGATGTCGTAGTTTTCTTCCATCTCAAGAGATAAGATATCCCAAAGTCTCTAGTGTGCAAGTAAGAAGTAGTTGTGACCATTGGAGTTCTGTCGACTATGCAGATGATCCATCCTCTCAATCTGCATGGGTATTCTAGGAGGTTCTTTGCTTCCCGGGACTGAGAAATGTGGTCAATATTCTTTTTCTCTCCTAATAACAGTAGCCAAAACGGGGTGAAGTTTCTCTTATCATACCCTTCCAAATGGTCCACTCCTCTGCTCTTGGGTTATAAAAATGCGCAGGTCAGATTTCCAATGCCGATGAGGTGAACGTGTGCTCAAACAAGAAGGCCAGGATCTCAACGACTTCAAGTACTGTTTAATATGGTCTAAAGATATCAATCTAAAGTTGTGTACAGTCCTCAGTGTTGACTGGCGTGAAACATTCTTTGTGCGATGTTTTCTCTTTGGGACATTTCATCCTTATATGCAAGGTCGACTTTTTCTTGGTCCTTGATGTAGAGGAGGATAAGCATGAACTGGGTGCCTTTGAACTAGGTGACTTGGGGCAGGGAGAATCAGGTTGACATGGTGGTGAAGCAGGAGCAGTTGGGGACGAACACATAGATTTTTCTTCCTTTCCTCCCTCTTTCTCCTTATCTTTACCCTCTGGAGGAGAGTTTGAAACTGGTTTCCTGTAGTCCCAGATCAAAATTGCTCCCTCTTCCCCTACAGAAATAATCTTCTGCTGATCTGGGCTGACTCTAACCTGCACACGTTAAGTTCCCCGTCCACGACTTAGATGGAGATGAAGTTTGGCCCATCCCATATGTTGCTCACTTTGCTTTCCACACATGCCTCACTTGCAGATGGTAAACTCACGGAAAGAATGAACGAACCGTGAATCTACTGCTGGTTCCAAAACGAAACACGTATTGAGGAAAAATTCTTGGCCCTCCTAAAACATACGTTGATTCACCTGTTTTACAGCCTTTACTTGCAGAATGCGCGAGCTCTGGCTCAACAAATGCCAATAACCTTGTCTAAAAGATCCTAAGATTTACGTAAAGCAATTCATGTAACAATGTGAAGGATCGCTTAACCTTTTAGGCTTGGAAAATTGGATGATCTCCCAGTTTTGAAATACTTGCCTTGGTGATAGGTTCACTGTGTCCAAGCCCAACAAAGTAATTGTGGCCCTCATCGTAGTTCCAGAGCTTCACTTCACGGTCTACACCTCCACTAACCATACCAGCACCGTCTGGACTGATATCAATGGAATACACCTCTGACGTGAGTGATCCATCCAAAATTCGTATAGGTTGACAATCATACGCATCCCACCATGTTATCTGCAGTTCATCCATCAATCAAAGTTAGCTGACGAATCGGCGCAGCCGCATGATACTTGCTAACTTCTGTACGGACCACGTTTCACGTACCTTGAACAAATTCGTGTATATAGATCTTTTAGGACAGCCATCTGAGTTGTGTCCTAAATTGTGTTTATCCTCCTGCGGGTTGTAGTGAGGCCATTTTACACATTGGTGTGTAACATGTTACACACCATAGACTCTAGATTCAGGTATGTTGGAAACCTTGAAGTTATTTCCTTTATGTCCAGATTGTTGTCTCATCGAGAAGATAACTATGACGCATTATGGATATGCCACGTTCAAATAGTTGGAAGAAAGTAGAGACTCCATCCTTCGACTTCAACCTTCGTAATTTGATAGCCGGATTTAATCTGCAAAAGTAGTCAACGTACCTTTCGGTGGGGTACCTAACAACGGGTTCTATATTCATTTCGCAATATGTACCTTTCTGTCGGTTCCAGTCGTCAAAAGTTGACTCTCATCAGGATGGTACATTGCAGCCTTGAAGAATGTCGATGCGTAGAAGCTGTTGTTTCTTGCAAATCTCTGCAGTGTGATGACCATGAATCCTCATCAGTTTCATGGAGTTGACTCTTGTGGCGCAGATATTATATCCAGTCAAGCGTAAACCATTCTGTTGCGGATTGATGCAAGTTGAGCTTTAGGGTTTAGGGTTTAGTCTCTAAAGTCTACAGTCTAAAGTCTCTTCATGTCGTTGATTGAATCTCGAAACTGCCATTGTTATTATGCGATGACTAAGTAAACAAGTAAACCTTGCCCGGAGGTACTAAGGTCTTCGACTGCACTCCATAACAGTACATTTGAGAAAAGGCCACTCAGGTGGGGTGAAAAGTTTTAGGGTCTGAGTAGCGTACGATACTTAAGTTTCAGGACAAAAATATTATTCAAAGGATGAAGGAGCTCACCGTAAGATCCCAAATAATGCACGAGCCATCGCTGCTGCAACTTATGCACTCCGTGTCATTTTTGCGCAACTACGGCACAGCGCACACCTCATAATGTTAGATGTACCCAGACGCAACTTTTACCCTGAATTATCCCGCTTTTCAGTCATAATCGCCTCGACGAAAAAACTAACGTGGAGCTGGAACAAAGTATGGTCTTTTTTGTGGCTTCCACATGCTTCACTGGGAAGCTTGCTACCACCTTCCTGGATTGCAGTTTTCAATCTATATTAAACAGATCAGGCCTTGAATGATCTTTTGGCTGTCGATAGTGGACTTTAGTTTCCTTCCAACAAGGTGTCTCAGAGTGCTTGTGTCTGTAGGCAAGTTTAGTTGAAAACCTTGTGATCCAACCGTCTGTCTGTGGAGTTCTTGTCTAGTTTAGAATGCGCTCTCATCTATCAGCAAGGATGATCATCGTTCTGTTTGCAGAAAAGCTTTGTTCCTACCTTATTTCTATTTTTCTGCTGAAACAATGTATGTAGATCCCAACTCTTCCACCAGCAGCAGTCTATATCACGCCACTGACTGAATGGAGAGAATGAACAGACCATGGAAATTGGAACTGAAAGACTCTTAGAAGGTGCGTGCACTTCTTATTGTTAGAACCAATTGCGATTAGATTATGGTGGTCACCTGGACACCGCTTACAGCACCCCTGTGCTCCTTCATTGACGCAATCAAGGAATGACTTTGGTCCCCAACTCTCCAAACTCGCACCTGCTCATAAAAGCATAGTTGGTCTCAGTTCCTGACAGGTAAAGTGCTATGGGTGTATCACAGTTTTTATCCCTCTGGAAAACAATCTCGAAACTATCTGGGAAGTGTTGAGTTGGGGTTCACATACCCTGCCCTCAACACCACCACTTACTATACGACAACTATCAGAAGTGGGGCAAATTGCGGTAACCCCTTGAAACGCTTTCTGCAAGCTAACCAAAATAAGATATTAGAAGCAGAATTGCTTTCTCTACTAAAGAAGTATCCATTTCCTCAGTGACTTGAAATGTACTCGAGGTAGCTAGAGTTCAAAAGCTACTGATGGACTTGAAGTGTGGTGAAAATTTGTTCAAGAATACGCGGTAGTAAACGAAGACATCTCATTGTACCCCAGGAGATAAGTGAGTCCTTATACTGCTCTGGAAAGTTAAAATTTGGACTGGACTGCTCTCATGTAACCGTATCTTTTTGGAACCTTGGGACCTTTTTAGCGAGCAAGGTGTTCCTTATTGAGTGATCAATTGAACTTGAGACTTAAATGTAACGAAATCGGCGAGTAAGGTAAGAATAGTACGTTTTTACCAGCTGTGGAGTGTGCATCAACAATGGTGTACTGAAGTTTTCCCGTTTGTGGCCCAAAAGCTCGGATTTTTCCATCAGCCCAACCGGTAATAATGGACTTCCCGTCAGGCATGAAAGCTACGCACAAGCACTCCTGATTTGCGGAGTCTTTATAGTCACACCATTCATTTGGAACCTGCAGGACAGAACTTTGCTCTTAGTTGGAGGGATCATTTGTGTCGGTACAGGAGCACAACTACTCCACACCACCGTTTAGTGCAAGTGTAGAGCCAGGGACGACCTGAGCTCACGGTCTTGGAGCTTCTCGGGTAAATGCAATGGTGTTTTCATCTGAGAAATTAGAAGAAGACTTGAACTTTTCTTTGGAGCTTAGACCGACTCACCAGAAATTTTGCCTCGTTGTACTCTTATTATGAGAAAAGAAGTTTACATACTCAAAACAGGCACTGTTGCACTTAATTCTCTTGTGGTCTAATTCGTATACCCAGGTTTTACCTCGATCGCAGTATGCATTTCCTGGGGGATTTCTTTGTGAGAGGCAGACCTGAATGCGGAGCAGCTCTCTGAGGTGTTTGACATCCCAAATCCTCACGTCATTGCTGGAAGCAGTTGCAAATACATCACTGTAGCCTGCTGGGAAAACAATGTCGTTGATTTTGTTGTAATGGCACGTCTGAACCAGCTCTGGAGGCATGAATTTCTGTTTCCTTCCATCATATCTACCAGTTACGTGGACGAGAAGGTAAATAAGTTAGGCATAAAGGTCATCATCTATTCCCAGTTGGATACATAACTTTGGACGAGAAATATCGTCTGTTCAGACCATAAATTGAAGAGAAAACCAGAGCTGGTTGAAGGTCCCCTCAGCTTACTTGATCAGGTATATGTTGCTTTGATTTGTCGCAGCATAGCAAGCAAAGGAGTTCCCAGCTGTCTCAGCAAGCACCACTGAAGAAACTGCACCCTTGACCTTGCAACTTCCCATTGTTCTCAAAGTTTCATCTTCAAGCAAAGTGACAGATCCGTCACCCCCACCTGCTAGCAGATGCCCGTGCTGTGTTGCACATATCGACATAACTCCCAGCTCTATAATGGGCTTGGGACCCCCATTTCGGAAGAGCTTCGGTCCAAGGCTGACCTGAAACAGTATCCAAACCAGGGAACCCATAAAATGAACCAGGATCGAGAAGCAATTTCATAGGTTTTCCTTTGATTGTTTATTCAACACAATTCTTTCTTGAAATCGGTCATGGCTTTCACCAATAATCTAGGAAAATTCTCATTCACTAGATTACAGTGAAAAACAATTGTTCACATATAGAGCCTTTGACTTGATGTTGATTTGAGCAACTCCTGACACTCAAGTATTTAGGATGATGAACTAATGGAACTTGTAACTCAAGGGAGGGAGAACTTACTCGCATTATATCCCCTGTGTGGGTTGCCACATACATGAATTCATCTTTTGCATCGATCACCTACCAGCCAAGTAATCTCTTAGCTCCTTTGGCTCGGTAACTACTGAACCGAAGTGTAGCGCAAAGCCCAAGTTTATTAACCTCGATAAATGTCAAACAGGGCAAGGATCAGTTTTTGAGCAGCTAGCTATCTGCTTGTTCAGAGCTTTCTTCACCACAATAGCCTTTAGCCCTCCGCTTCCATTTTGATCAGAGACAAGCATAGGATAGTGTAGTGCACGGGCTGTTGTGAAGGAAAGCATAGGAACTGGCGGTCGTCGCATGTGCCGTGGTTGCTAGGTTGTACCAGCGCTAGATGAATGCGCCTGAATCGTCCCATATCACAGTACTCAGGTTCCAGCTTCCGATTCGGTACATCCAACTCCCACACAATAAGCTTGTAGTCTCCAGCGGTGACCAGCTTGTGTGGGTCAGCGTTTACGAACTTCACTGCCGTTGCAAAGTCCAGTGGTACAGGACTCCCACAGATTGCTATACCAGTGCTCACTCTCCAGGCCACCAATTTGCAGTCATCTTGTCCACCAGTTGATATAAGATACTCGTCGTCACACGAGAAGTCGAGAGCTTGGACTTTGACCTGTACACAGGTAAAACTGACTCAACATCATGCACTTAAGATAGCTGCCTTCCTTCAGAATCACTTTTGAAAAAAAAAGAGGAAAGGGGAATCAATCGTACGAGGCTTTGTAAGGGATGCATTCTCGGAGCCAACAGGTCAGAGAGAATGTCTTCCAAATGCTGTACCTTGTGAAGATTCATTTGATGTAATTTCTTGCGGCCAGGCAAGTCCCAGATGATTATGGCTGCAGTAAATCCTTGATGTGAAAGCTGCAAGTCTCCACTACCCGTTAAGTAGGGGATAAACTTCATGAGCAGCATCTCAGATCGTCATCTCTTAGCAAGTTGCAGTTCGTGAAGACATAGTCATTTTAGTGATTGAATTTGTTGAAGGACTTGGCGGACTTAGCTTAATTGAGTCCATGACAGTAGGGATAGAGGTAATTAAGAACCTGGCCACTGGCTAGATATTTCCCACTCTTCGAACAAGCTACGACGGACACTCGGTTTGTGTGACCTTGCAGAAACTCCTGCGATCTCATATTGTTCTGAAATCATTCACAGAGCACATCATGAGCCACTCTCTTCCACTTATCACTACAGGAAGAGGTTTAAAACTCAAGATACTTTTGTGTCTATTTGTTCCTCTGATCTCATGCATACTGTTCGACAGTTCATCTTCAAATATTATGGACCAAAGGTTACAGTAGTTTCAGATCTCTTCTACTGTGTGATGAATTGAAGGAAAAGAATATCAATGCCGTGGTTCTGTAGAAAGTGGACTCAAGCTTGCATGCTGAGCTCTCAGTGATCGTGAACCTCTTGACTGTTCACATTACTGACACGTGATGCAGTGAATGAACGCCATCAAAAGCTTTAATTAAATTCTGATTACTTTAGGGGTAGAGATTCAGGTGCAAGCACGTGTGTTATCAATGGTTAGGTTCACAGGTGCAGGACTATGTCTGCGGCATCCAAGACATACTCTTGCTTCTGCCCCAGTTATCCATTCCCGAAGTTTGTTTCTCTCCTTAAAATGTGCCAAATTCCGTGATGGAGGCTGCCGATACAGAGAAAATAGTACAAAGACGAGCAGAAAGACGAGAGATTGTGGAACTGTGGAGATCAGATAGTTGCCTCGTTTGCAGTTGAAGCTACCCAAATACAGATATATGGGACCACAAAAATCTCTGCATCCTATCGAGATTTGATGTGCACATTGAGAATTCAAGTTTCTGAGTTTATCCACAGGTTTGGCAGGGTGCAGGCACGAGGTGTCCGGGAGTGAGGGAGCTGAAAAGAAAAGGGCTAAGAAAGATAACAATTTCAGATGAGCAAGTGAAACACCATCTCATGAAGCTCAGGTTGAGCTAAAAGAGGGGGTAAAAGCGAGGTCAATACAAGAGCCAAAACACCGGCTAACAAGGACGAGAATCAGACAGAAGACTATGCTTATTGGGTCTAAAAGTTGTAAATCAGGGGGCTGAATCGCCTTCTTTTCTCGCCACAAGCTCAGGTTACCCCAAATTCAAACATGCCCCAAGAAACTCCGCACGGATAGCAGCAGTAAGACATGGCCACGGGCTAACCACGGTTTTTGCACAAGGCCATCATATCGGACGCAGTGTAACATAGTAATTGCATTCTGTTCTTGCCCAACTTCAGTTTCCTTATTCAAACATGCCCCAAGAAACACTGCACGCATAGAAACATAAGACATGGCCGCGGGCTAACCACAACTTTTGCACAAGCCCATCGTCTCTGCCGCACTGTAACTGTGGCGACATTGAGTAGATGCTGGTTTTAAAATTCGCAATTACTCAAAACAAATCCCTCAAGAGACTCTGCAGCACCATGGCCTTGAAATCTTTGTGCCAGGTGTAGGGGTACGTAAAAGCTCTTTTAGGACGATTGTTACTAAGTGAGGAAGCGATCGTCCCCTGAGATGTGGACAATCACTCTGTAGTAAGGCACAAGTACTCTCCCTGTGGGTAGGGGGCTGCTGCACAGTGGCTGTGCTTGTCAGGGAATATCTCCCCTATCTTGCTTCCAAACTTGGAGTTCGTGAAGTGCCACTGTTGATTGTAGAAAATATTGACCTGCAGTTCCTTTAAGATATATCCAGATATCAATCAAGAAAAATCTCGCAATAGGATCGGGGGATGCAACCTCTACGGTAACTGACAGAGATCCCCCAAAGTTCAGATGAAATTTGTCTATGAGACTTTTCTGCTACTGCTTTCGTAAACAACAAGGGCGTCAAGAGGTCTCTGTAGCAGGACGTAAAGGAGAGAAGAATGGAAAAGATAGCGTTGTTGCATTCAGGAAATATATCTAAAGAGAGATAGTGTTCCGAAAAGGATGAACTCAAGCATGATCATTGGTGGTCCATCTAGAACGTTTTATTCGAAAAGCACTCGATTTGTCTGCATTGAATGTTGAAAAGAATTTCTGCTGCAGGAAAAGGGTAAGTCCCCAAGAGCCCATGTTATGAGCACACAACTCTACAGCTGCCATGAAGCTTGGAAGAAATTCCTGGAGGAGGAACAACAAGCTTTCTACCGTCATCCCAGTCATGTTCTGGTGGAGGAAGGCAGACACACATGCGTTCCTCTTTTTAATTGTCACGGAAGAGCCGGTGGGTTCGTCCACATAGTTCTCTACAGGAGAACTCTGACGTGGGCGAGTGCAAGAACGGAATCGTATGACTCGGTACCAGTCGAGAGCATTTTCATTCCACCATCATGACCTTTTCGAACTTCACAGAATCGGCGGCATGGAAATACAGAATCAAAAATCCATGATGATGAGCCGGGCAATGAAGTTGGTCCAGTCTACCCGGATACTTTGTTTGATACATTAAGTCCAATAGAATTGTGAAAAGATTCAAAGCAATGGTGACTGTGACTACTAGGGAAGGAACGACACAAATATCTTAAACAGGACTGAGGATCTCAGAACACATTTCCTAAACACGTGCATGAGGTGGAGTTGCGGCTCTGTATAATGTTTCAACTTAGAAGTCAGTGATGAGGAGAAGAGAACGAACTCGATTGCGTAGGACGATGGTAGTGCCAAGAGGATAGATGAGCATGCTCTTATCGGGGCTCAGAACCAAACTGCATGGCACCATGCCCGCGTAGCCAATACATGAATCAAGTGGTAGGGGACGTAGCGCCATCTTTGCAACTGATTCACGATCTCAAGCGCTATCGTTCTTCCCTTCCCTTTCTGATCGTTGACGATTTCTCATGCTCGATCAACTCAACTCAATTGAGCACTCCAATTTTTTTTATCTGCCGCCTTTCAGTCTCCGAAGCATTGCATTCGATAATTGCCTAACCGTTGAAAGTCAAGTGGTCCGGGCTGCTGGAGGGAATGTCCTTGCCAAGGGCAATACAGAAGATTCCTTGTCGTTTAGGACCGATACCTGCCCTTGCCTCGGTACTGTGGACTTAATCAACTCTTCTTCTCCTTAGGACTTAATGAACTCTTATTCTTCCTCTTGGTACATTCCATTCCATATGAGAGTAATTACCCTATTCCATATGAGAGTAATTACCCTAGGTGAGGGTTCTTTGGTTGTTCTAATGGTTTGGAGACATTCTTACTTACATAGCTAATATATCTTAGGTGCAACATGGCAGATTTAGGGTGGAGCATGGCAGATTTTTCATATCTATACTATTGAAACCTGACTTCATTTTAGCTCTTTTGTCCTTCCCTTGTACGGTTTGATAAGGTCTTCCCATCCTTCATGTGTTCGAAGTGACACTTTTCCTACTTGAGGAATGATCTTTTTCTCATTACTTAATTGTGAGTTGGTTCAATTAATTGAATTAATTGCAAAAGATCCTGTCTAGACTTGCGCTTATCCTTAGTAGTATGGACTTGTTAAACTCTTTAACAACTTGAGAATCCATATTTGATTATAAATAATCAATTAAACAGGAATTACAACTACTCATGAAGGTCTTACATAAACTACATAGTCTCCATTTTACCTCTTCTACACTAGATGCAGCAGCGATCTACATGACACAATGTCCTTTTGGAGGACAGAGGACAGCTACCCATGATGCTATTAGGGACATCGTGTTGTCATGGCACGAGAGAGTGGATACTTGGCTTGGAGGGAGCATTTGTATGCTTTGCAGATGACCTATGTCAGGGCAGACTTATACTTGGTCCGAGATTATCAAGTGATAGTAGTGAAGGTCATGGTTACGGATCCTCCGTATGATACAATTTTGGAGTGAGTGATTACCCATCCCCTGGATGGGCGGCGAGTGCAAAAGCAGGTCACAAGGTCTCCAAGTGTATGGGCATGCAGCAAGGTCACCTCTTTGTTCCTCTAGCCTTGGAGGTATATGGAGCAATGGACACTACATTTGACACATTTGTCAGAGAGTGCACGAGAGCTTATCATGTTAGGCGCCAAGGGTACCACTCTCACTCTCATACTTTGTAGCATATTTTAGATAGCATATGACCATTTCTCTATAGAGTGCAGTGGCTGGTGCAATCCATAGGAGAGCAATCACATTAGTTGATGTTTCTACGGATGCTCCAATTGTGTGTAGACCATACGACTTGCATAGATTGGATATCTTAGGTGTGGTAGGGAAGATTTCTCATATAGACTCTATTGGGGCTTAGCCCCATTTTACCTTTTTGTCTCTCCCTTGTACTGCTTGATGGGGTCTTCCCATCCTTCGCTTTTTCTACACGGTCGCCTTCTTTTTTACCTCTTTTGTCTTTCCTTTGTACAGGCTTATCGGGTCTTCCTATCCTTCATGTGATCTAACCGGTTGCATTTCACACATTACATAAACTTATCCTTTGCTTGACATTCATTTTGAACGTCGCTTCCGATTGGTAATTAACCCCCATTCTAGAAAGTAAATGTCTGATTTTGTCCGTTATGGTTAGATTTCATTTTGCATCTCGAAGGTTTGCCAAAATACATGAGGATTAGAATAGTCAGGGGATGCTTTTGGATGCCCATCTATTTACTTCTTTCGTCTTTTCTCTTGGAAACTGAAATGAGAAGGTTTGCCAAAATTCATGAGAATTAGAATAGTCCGGGGATGCTTTTGGATGCCCATCTATTTACTTCTTTCGTCTTTTCTCTTGAGAAAGTCAAATGAGAGAGAACACACCAAAATATATACCCCAAAGGAGAGAGAAAAAAATACAAAGCACCAAAGAGTGTTAGAGGGAAATTGAACACGGAACCTAAAGAAACCAAAAGGTCAAAAACAACAACAAGACCAATACTTCCGCAGCACACCAAGGAGGGAGATCACAGAGCAACTAAAAAACTACTAGTAGCTAGTGTGATAGAGTCATTCTAATGGTATATCTGACAAGTGAAAGGAAAATGCTCTAGACATGGTGGACATTTCTATTGCTACTACTTGTCTATGAAGACCCCGGGCATGAAAGGGCTGTAGTGTGACTTAGATTCTCTATCGAAAGTAAAGCGAGAGTATTCTCTATCGAAAGTAGAACGAGAGCATGGCTCCGGAGACAACCATTGCTCGTTTCTTACGAGAGAAATCTCATGTTACTTCCCTAAACAATTTATCAAAACTATGATGAAAGTACGCAAAAATCTCCACGACCATGGAAACAGATAATTTCTTTTCAATTTCCTTGAGTCCGTAAGGTAGTAGGTCTATTCACCATGATGAAGTTATGGTAGAGAACGTTCAAGTACTTAGGGTAAATAATGTCTTTAAATGTAAATATGGAATCTTTTCCGGTTAGTGAGCCATGTTTTTGTTGGTCTTAAAACCCCGCATTCGGTTCTTGGGAATATCTTCGATCGATGACACCTAAAAAATGATCATACCAGGAGTTTACTCATAAATTTTACATTTTTGGATACACATATCTTCCATTCCGCGTAGTTTGTCCTTATTGAGCTTCATGGACAATAGTTAATACTCTTATGTCCTAAAATGTAGTTCATATTAACGGACAGTTCATTCACTTTATTGAGACGAAATCCCAAAAATCATATTTTGGTTTCTATCATCTTCAAAAATAAGGAACACAACGTTCCAAACCCTCTGCTTGAGAGGTTCTGAACTGGACTAGTGATCCTCCATTACTACAATTCATTGCTGTTCAACTAAGAGCAGAAACAGTAACCTTTCCTTTCCCCTTGAGAGGCTACAGTCTAGTATTTCTCCCAAACCTGAATGTGCACTCTCGGATGGAGAAATCCGAACCCGTATATTTGGTTTTATTCTCTCAAATGAATGAATGACTTGGTAGACAGAACGTGATTGGAAACAATAGAACAAAATCATGCAGTTGCCGATAGTGCTGTCCATGGATGTGCTTAATTTCAGAGCTACGCTACTGGTACTGTGAATTGACATAGGACTCTTATTCAAGTTTCGTGATTTGAATCTGCTGAGAGGATCTTGAATGTATAATACTCATTACAGCACATTCTCTTCTGCATGACTTTGCCTTGATTCCATGCGCTGTTATGAAGAAAGTTTCTACGAGGATGGACGTTCATGCCCACATTCGCAAAAACAAGCAGGAGTGTAGGAGGATGTCCTGACTTCTATTAATATTGCATGATCTCCTAGCAGGCAATCATTGGTGGTGTCTGCAGGAGACTTCCAGCTCAGAATCTATAACTTCACAATCAGTTAAGATCATGGTCATTGGAGCGGAACAAACAGGATTGAGAACCATGCGCTCATATATGATACCTTCAACCAAAACACCCACGAAGTGTACCCACTGTAGTCTACAACAAGCTGTTGAACCCATGGTGCATTGACCATCAATAGATCAATTGTCGGCAATGATGAGGCCTATCATCCTTTGGGCCAGCTCGAATCTATAAGGGAGTGAGTAAGATCTGAGCATTATGTGGTCATTTGAGCTTCAACGAACCGGAATTCGTCCCACTCAAGAAACATATCCTGTTGAGGATGAAGGTGATGACGTTATTGACTATATGGTAAGGATCTCGACCAAGTCTTCAGCTTCGGAATCTTTTGTTTATCAACTTGATTGAGACCTCTTTTCAAATTGTTCAAAAGTTGTTCTTAAACAATTCTAAGTGAAAAGAATCAGATTCCTAAATCTGTTGGGGATGAGGGAGATGATTGACTATATGGTAAGGGTCTCTACCAAGTCTTCAGCTTCGGAATCTTTTGTTTATCAACTTGATTGAGACCTCCTTTCAAATTGTTCAAAAGTTGTTCTTAAATAATTCTAAATGAAAAGAATCAAATTTCTAAACATTCTTCAGCTCTAACTCTAGAAGCATTCTTAAAGATCGGATTTGGTTGACAAATGATCTAAGAATTGTATATCAATATTCAGGAGTCAAAACGTTACATTCTTTAGGCTTTCGTTTGTTGATTCGGGGTTCGGTGGTCGGAATTTGGAGTAAGGTGAACACAAATTACTTTCAACTTTTACAAAGCCCTACTGAAGAGTGAAGCAATGATTCCCTCAAGAAAAGAAAACGAATCGCCACGACAGTAAGCTTCATCTCCACGTTTGCAAAATCTTCACCTCGGATATTCATGCCATGACCCGAGCAATTGGGTTCTTCTTGCTCAGTCAGACTTCATAAGAATGTGAGCCAAATATATTCTGCTAAATTTGGATATAGATAATGGAAAGACAACTAGGATTCCAAAAGAGCAACCAAAAAATCAACACCGTGTGGAAATTCTACGTAGAGAAATGTGTAAACCAGGGTAGCTCTTACCAAAAGTTTCGTCACACCTCTTCGTCCACTGGTTTCTGCATCTTATGCATGCTATTACTAATTCTAGGCTGGTATTAGCTTTTGGGTAATTATGTAGTACACACTTGCTACGTACTTTATTGAAATGATATGTCGAGCAATCGATGTCCTTCTAAACCCTTTTGTGGAAGATATAGAAGCATGATAGTTCAAAGGGGCAGGCACGAGGAGTTTTCCGTCAATTTTCGAACTCAAGATATAATCTACAACAAGCAATAGAGTTCCACTGGGCTCGACGTGTCTATCCAGATGAATCAAACGTGTGAATCAAATTTCATTTCTCTTACGCTATACCAAGATAGCTAGTTGTATGAGAAAGAAAGGCGACGCGCGTAGGATAACAAGAAGGATGTGAAGAACCCATCAGAGAAAGTGAGAAGTTATTTGCGAAAGTGCTTACCGCTATGTGGAAGAGATTCTAGCAATCTTGACAATATATTCCATTCAAAATGCTTGTAGAACCAACTGTGTTTGAAAGCTTGCAAACTTTTGCGTATGTTGAGGTCATAAAAAAGTGATCATTTGGAAATATCCACATTCTTTATCTCAAGAAAGTCAATAATGCGAAGTACGATTGATGTCAATTCGTGTGGGTCACGACTGACATTAAGGAACTGGAATGCCATTTGTTGTAAGGCTCAAATGTTCGCCCGGAATAATAGCTGCGTCAGAACCCGACTCCATAGGATCCATCTGAGACGTTCCGCCGGTGTGGGTTGGCTCTGGTTTGTTGTCCTTGTCCTTTGGGCTCCGGGCTCGGTCCCTTCTGGCCCTCCTTGGGGCTTTGTACTCTTTTTTGTTTTCCTTTCCGGGTTATTATTTGTGTGTGTTATTCCTTTCAACTTCATGAGATGAGACAATGCTAGATGTGGCGAAACGTCCACCTCTAAACCCCGAAGTTGGAAAATGTAATTAGCCTCATTGATGTCTTCTTTGTGCTCCAACTGCTGTTTGACGTCATCTGCTTTTGTCTCCCTGTCCCACGAAGGTCATAAATCAATATACTGCATCCAGCCTTGTGCTTGCCATCTTTAAAGCAAAGAAAGATTGATACTGTATTACGCCATCTCTTTCTCTTCATAAGATTTTATGAGTTGTGCTTTCGTCGCCGCTCTCCCGATCTTTGTCCACCCACTGAAACGAAACTGAGGCTTCAAGCCTTGCACTGCGTATCTCACATGGGATGTCCGAGGGCTGTTTCTCGAGGTGTGAGTTTTGTCTATAACTTTATGCCGGAAAGATTGAGCTTGTTAGCTGTTAGCAGGACATGCGGTAGGAACTATAGATACGTCCACGTGGAGCACGTTAAAGGAAAGAGCGAATGGGAAAAAAGCAAAATTCCCCAATGGAAGAAAACATGGTAGACAAAACATCTGTCAAAAGTTGGAACATAGCTATAGTAATCCAAAGCAGAAGCGTAAAGATCACAAAAGGACAATCTCGAAAGGACTTTTGGTCTCTCCACATTCTCCCTTGTGTTGGACCATATGCAAATGTGTTCGCTTGAGAATTCTCGTCTTCTTGTGTAGAGTGTCATGGAGGTCAAACAGCAGACTGTAGTGTAGCAGGTCAAAATTGTCTCCCCAGTAGTCAGATTTAAGGATTGTCAGCTTTAGAAGCAGTATTCTATGTTTTCCCCAGATGAATATAGTATTTATTTGTCTATAACCTGCGCTCCAGGTCGCTTGCTTCGAGCAGCGGTCATTGGTCTGAATCTCGAAACGAACCACTTCACCTCTCCCGTGCGGGTTAACCAAGACCGGCTTTTCTTCTACTGTAGTCCTCGTGGTATCATGCGCAGTACGCTCCAATATCGCCAATTATATAAACCAGCTGGAGTTTCGAAAGATAAAGAGAGGAAGATCTGCTTGTTCCTATAAAAGAAAGAAAACCTTCTATTTGATATAGTGGTACTCGTACTTTTGGCACGACAAAAGATCTCTAAAGAATGCTTGATCTGCGTAAAAGGGCTCAGTAAGAATTGGAGAAACTCTACCTACATTAAAGAGTTCTAAAGAATGCTTGATCTCTGTGTATACAATTATTTACTCTTGATCATTTCGAGTGTTTTAACTCATCTACACTCAACGACCAATGCTGCTGGAAAATCTGACGTAGTTGCGAGATCGAAAATCTAGTTTGAGGTGTCATCTCGAAGGGCGGAATTGGACGCTGGACGCGGTACACATGTACTGTACTGACATGTATTGTTGGTGGGTTGAATTATTGGAGCTTAGCTCCATTTTACTTCTTGTGTTTTATCCCTGTACGGTTTGACGAGGTCTTATTCTTATTGTTATCTTACGCTTATCCTACGCAGTCGCCTTTTACATCTGAATATGACCATACAGAAACCAGGACTGGAATGAGAGCACAGTACTGAGATCTAACCAATCCACAACAAGAGAAGTATAAAAAATAGGAAATCGTTTTGGATCCCTGCATCTCAAAAGTGGGTCTGAACTGCTTCATATATCCAACGGTTCTACGCACGTGTGAGATATCTCGGTGCTCACTAAACTCTTATCAGCATAATCCTCACGCATGTCACTTATTCCTGACTCTGGCGTTATGGATGTTTATCCGCAGGCAGGGATAAGCCTGCAAATGTTTTGAGGCTGTTTACATTGATCTATCTATCTACAGATTCGAATCTTTTAGAATGTTTTAGAATGTTTGCATCAGTAAAAAGAAATCTCACGTCCCTACCTAGAAGAGGACAATGACCTAACTTGCTGCCACATGTGAAATGAGAAGTACTCACATGGTGAGATTAAGTTCCACTTCCAACTACAGGCGTTCCTCATTTGGAAACCCTCAGGGCCACCCTGGTCCTTGAAATATTCACATTTAAAGGATAGCTGTGGTCAACAAACATAAAAAATAAATCTATAAAATATTCACATCCAAAAGGCCACGGACAAAGAGACGAGCACTACTGGTTCCGGAAGAATTTTGTTAATTTAGTATTCAGCGGGAACGAATATGTCAGGCAATACTATGGGTAAGTGCATTGCGGCCTTGCACCACGTTGATATACCAACACCATATAAAGTGTTTGTTACAAGTATAGATTGTTACACTCGTAAAGGTACCTCACAATTACAAAGTCTCTCTACAACTAAGGAATAAGCATATTCTTGGGCCATCATAGAAACATAATATAAACGATCAAAATAAGGCAAAGTTTTAAGATAAGTGTTTGTAGATATACAATAAGGTTAGCGAGGTGGGTGCTTCTCGTGTATTGTAATATGAAAATTTCCAAGGCCTTGCACGTTTCGAAGGTTTTCATCAACCGAGGTCGCACATACACAGTCCGACTGTATTTGGATTGGGGAAGTGCCAAATCAGTATAGTGTTTGCATCCCGCAATGATGATCGCCATTATCCCATCAATTTCCAGGACTCAAAATGAGTTTTGGAAATCGCAAACAACTCAAAGCCAAGTTATTCGTCTCGGAGAATGAGATTAGCACTCTTTCTCTTGGAACCACAGAAACGAATAAATGTGTTCATGCTCCATAGTACAGTCACATACGGTAAACATCACTTGCACTGTAAGAACTGACAAGGTTTTTTGGTCCATTTGCTCTCAAACTCTTCCCTGACAGGAATCTCTAGAAACAATTGAAAGACATTCTTACGTAGTGTATTGTTGTAGAAGAACTACCATAGGGTCTTCACTGCTTAGTTCCTTCCAGGTAAGAGACGTTCATGATCTACTGTATAGCGCTTTTCACATTAGTTGAAGACAGAGTCAGTTCTCTATCTTTTGAATTCTATGTGGTCTATTGACCTCTATGTGGCCGCCATTTTCACTACCGGGAAGGACGACCGCGTAGAAAAAATGAAGGATTGGAAGGCCCCATCAAGCCATACAAGGATACAAGGGAGAGATGAAAAAGGTAAAATGGGCTAAAATGGGGCTTTTTCACTATCCTGTGAATCTGTGAACTTATGTTACCTTCATGACGTCTGCGTGCAATCTCTTTCTCTGACCCACAACCTGCAAGAGATGCATCACTTGTGCTGGTGATTTCGCGGAAGTTTCCTAACGGCAGGCTCGTGCATGCCGTGACCACAGGTAACAACATTAGGGCGTTTCAAATGCAAAATTGATGGATTCTTTACCGAAATCAATAAAGTTTGTGACAAAATTGGCGGGTACTCGTAAGAGAGAAGGGGTTTCAAATACACTACCCGTAAAACTTGGAAGGGCAATTTTATCTATTGCAATGCAAAATTTCTGGTGTAACTTTCGCGAGCGGATTCTATAGATTTGCGAATCACCCGTAAAATGTTACCAGTCACAAAAAACCGACTCGTAAATTTTATCGCTTTCCGGATATTGCCCGTCAAATCTTATTACTTCCACTGCGCATCTTTAGGGAACTTACAGACTTCCACTAAAAATATTTTACGGGAATCTAACTGGTAACGGTAAAGTTTTATTTGAAAATCCCTACTGCTGCACAGCTGCTCCATGCATAAGCATTCTCATTATCGAGAGAAAGGCCACCACGTAGAACCAATGAAGGATGGAAAGACCCATCTCACATCCATAAAATACCAAAATATCTTGGACAAGAGCCACGAAGTAAAGTACCTTCATAATACAGGCATACTGTTCAGTGGAGTTCATTATTTAAGTTCTGAAGGTCTCAGAAGTGTCTCCATTGTCACTCCTTGTTTTTCTAAAGAAAGAGTACCCACTATACATCTTTCTGTATTGACACAATCAAAGAAACGGTCTCAGAATTTCCCTGCATGTCCATAATCGACCAAAGAAACTGTCACTGCATCCTCTTGTCGCTTTACGCAAAATTCCCCTTCCGGAACTCCAAAAATAGATCTTTAAACTTTGAGATAGATTCCTCAATTAAAGGTTACGAATATGAAAAGAGAACACGGATTATTGAATAGAGTACTGTGTATATATAGGCAAGGTGTTGAATGGATGATAACCTTGATTGAGTGGAACACACTAGAGACTACGAAGTTTATGACGCTGTTTCAAACATGTTTTAGCAAAGCATGAGAAGAAAATTATAATCACTCTCTTTGTAGTAATCAGTCGTCATCGATTGTGGAATCAATAGATCTTTTCGTATTTGGAACTTGATTCTGCCATATGTGCTTTGTAACGAGAATTTTAAAGGGATATTCAAGGAACCGTGATCATATAGGTTGCTCGGTATGTCTTAACGCGTTTCAAATCCGGTCCGATATATTTGTGTTGGAACTTAGCTTGTAATGAGTCAAATCAGATCTAACAAAAATCCAAACGTAAGCGAGAGGACGTTCTTGAAAAAGCAAAGCTCCCAATCCTCGATTAGAGATTTATGGACTTCTAGTATTTGTTTTCGATTCTTCGTCTTATGTGTAAGGTTCGAATTACCACCCAGTAAATCCTTAACCAACCTCTTCCACCACACAGATTTGAGCAAATTCCAAAGTATTTTACACTGTATGTATGAAATATCCATCAAATTACCAAATTACCAAATTACCAAATTATTTAAACGAATTTGTTACTTTCACGGAATTGGAGTAAGTCTCAGAACTAAAAGTCTACATTCGAGCTAAAATTTCGCATAAACGGTACTGCTATCCAAATCTGTTACTTTATGGAACACGAGTAAGTCTCATGAGTAAAGCTCTATAGAGCTAGAATACAATTCAAAAATACAAACAGCGATCTCTTGACTATGGACCATAGACCATTAACGCCATTGCGCGGATCTGTAATTGTTTCTTTCTCTGTCAACCGAGAAACATTTCTGGTGTTCTGGGGAGCTCTGGTCCATCTCATCGATCATGTGCTCAGGCAAAACGGGGTTCTGTAAAGATTCCCAACACTTTCTGGTTTGTGCACTTTTTGGATAAATCAATTGAACTGGTTAACGAAGAAAGATATTTACGAGATAGATTAGCAGAAAAAGGAAAGCTATTAGATATTCAGGCAACTCCCTACTAGATCTTTCACTTTTGTTGTAAACAATTATTCTTATCAACTGAAGTTATCATGAACTATCCAGTGTGTAGTGCTTTTAAGAATACCACCAACATATCCAATCTATATCGGATTCACATTTTTGTAATTTAGTACTTTCATGTTACTCAGTAAAAGAAATGTTTTGTCTTGTAACTAATATAATAAAATCATTGTTATACGTAAAATACTTTTATCTATATATATATATATATATATATATATATATATATATATATATATATATATATATGATTTATATTTTCATCGATCACTATCTTTTTTTTAATGAAAATTAGTAGTCATTTTTTAATGAAAACAAGGAGTAGAGTATAATCTACGTTTTGCTTGTAAGTATACATTCTTTTGTTTGTTGATAATAGGTATATATAGAGTCAAATTCCTTGATTTTAGAATAAGTCTTTAGAAAAGACCTTCAGTTCATGATTTCTAGTTTTCTCTGTATATTTTATTAATCTCAAATTAATTTTGACTGGGATGCAGTATTTTCTCAAGTAGACCTTAGTCCAGAACAAACATGATTTATTCTAGATCTAACATTACGTAAAAAATACAAAGTAGATGGGGATTGAATTATTATCCAAATTACGTTTTGAGTTGTTTAGTAATTTATATGGAATTTCAGTATAAAAATTTTATGAACGAATGAAACTTAAATCTGTTTCGTTCCTAGTTTATGTAGGATTTCAGTAACTAATTTTGTCATAGTATATGATTGAATCATAACTGAAAGAATTTAAAGATCTGTCTTTTTCTTCTATTAATATATAAAGGCTAGGTTTTTTTTTTACATTAGGATGTCATAGCGGTCATTAAACATTTATGTGATAATAAATCAAGTTATAAAATTTCAATAATGAAAACTATCAATAAGAGTTTGAAAGTATATGATCATTACAAAAGAAGGAAATTATCTGAATAACTGGTTGAGGAAAGATTTTATCGTTTCAAAAGATGAACAATTCATTAACTCAAGTGAAATAACCCATGCATAATTGTGAGAACTATAGAATTGAAATAAAAACTCACTTTAATGATATTTGATATTTAGATTTTTTGTATTACTATAAAATTTCTTGTTAAGATGCTTAATAATGGTCTCCACATCATCTCAAGAGAGATCTCCAATAGCATATCCATAATTTATTTAAAATATAAATTGACTTAAAACCTCTTGTTGGGAGATTTGAATTCTGATACATTCAAAATTTTATTTTTTTGCTTTTAAAATAATAGTTTAAGAGACACTCACTTTGGAACTAACTAAAAATATGCAAAAGTTTCAAAGAGAGAAATAAATAGACTTGAGAATACAATATTGTTCAACAAAATACAAATATCTCCTACAAGAAGTCAATTATCACAGGAAATTTAGGCAAATAATTACTTACATCATTGTAATTATATTTATAATCATTATAAAGAG
Source organism: Lunularia cruciata (assembly GCA_948567375.1). Classification (NCBI taxonomy): domain Eukaryota; kingdom Viridiplantae; phylum Streptophyta; class Marchantiopsida; order Lunulariales; family Lunulariaceae; genus Lunularia; species Lunularia cruciata. The sequence continues at coordinate 57,157,637 of OX419762.1, read as the reverse complement.
GTATCTTTAATTTCCACTAAAATAACTTATTCTATAAATTAGCTTTGGTCAATGTTCTCAATTTGAAGAAATTATTGAATCTTCTTTCTTCCAGAAAATTTTACATAAATTTTATTATGTTACTGCCACAAATTTATGTTCTCGTATCAGATTTCTTTTTAAAACAAGATTATGTTATCTAAGATCATTTTTCTTGGTTCTTCTTTTGCTCTTTCTTATTTGTATTTTCCATGTCATTTTTGTAGAGGTCAATTGGTAACAAAATTAAGATACACACAAGACAAAAATGCTAAGTATCCTTGTGATATAATAGAAAGTAGTTGAGCCTCCACAAAATAACATACTTGGTTCTTGCAACTTATTACATCTTCTTCTTTTACATAATTTTTGGAGTATACTTTGTTTCAAGTGGTTTGACACTCCAAGGAAGTGTGACTATATATTGAACAAGTGGAAGAATGAAACATTCAACAAGAACTCCTTGAATTATTTTCTACAAAGCAGTCATGTGAACTTTAAGGTTTGATAGAATGCTCTCTTTCATCTTCTTACCTTTTGCTTCATCATCTCCTTCAATATTGTTGCTAGAATATTATTTTCATCTATGAATCTTGAAAGATCTCTTCTTCCTTTGGTCTTGTTGTAGTCTTATTTTTCTTTCCCCTTCCTTTTTATCTCTACTTGTCTAAAGTGTCACAATTAAAGTCTTCATCTCCTTCTTCCAATCATGCATCTAGATTGGTATTACTTGATGAAATTCCTTCAAATAAATCCTCCTCAAAACTTTGTGAATCTTGACCACCACAAAACCATCAATGAAGGCTAGTACTTTTGTGATGGTACATCTTTAGCTTTCTTGATCAAATATCTTATTCTTCTTATTCAACCTATGACATATCAAGATATATCAATCTGTGCATTGAGGTAAGATTACATAATCAAGATCTTGGATTAATTGTTTATACATTTTATTTAATTTTAGGCTTCCTTTTCCTTTTCCATAGATTCCTTGTGTTGATTGATAGGTTGATCTAAAATTCTAGTCATACAACTGCTCAATAAATGCAATCTTTACTTCACTCATTTCTCTGGGTGACTCTAGATAGTACAAAAACAATGGACTTGCACTTTTACAATAGACCTAAAATGATATTTAATCTTTCTTGATTTTTGCCATTTTATTTGATTGCTTTCTTCCTCCATAAACCAGAAAAAACATGAGATCTATCTTGTTCTTTAGTAATTCAAGTCAAATTCCCAAAGGATCTTAAAATGCAGTCCTTCTTCATCTTTAATAATCCTATGAGCTTGGATTTAATGATAAAATTCCATATGAAATTTATCAAGGGTATGCTTTTGACCTTTTCTTGAAATAAGTATAATATAATGATCACTTATATCATCATGATAGATCATTATCATAATAGATTAAGTATGTTGAGCTTCCTATTATGGATGATAAGAAGATCACTATGAGTTTGAAATGAGCTCAAGAGAAGGAGGAAGAGTTAACAATGAAAGTAAAAGTGGACCTGAAGTTAGAGCTTCAACAAGACCAAGAAAACTTGGCAAAAAAACATGGGGGTTTGGTCATAACCAAAGAGCATACGATGACTTCACTTCTAGATGAGTTGGAATGAATGGTCAATAATACAGAAAATGAGACAAAGGTTAAGGACTTTAGTACTCAAATCAAGGCTCTTGAGATAAAAGTCTACACTAGTGATCAGCTAATAGCCCTATCACTCAATTCTCAAAGCCACACGACAGGAAGTTCAAAGAAGCACAAATGAGCATTGCAAAGTACAAAAGGAAGCTTGTTGAACTAATAAAAATTTACAAAGGTGCAAGTAGTTTGTCACAAATGTTGTGAGCTTATTTTTCAATGACTTGTATCTTTAAGGACTCCTTATGACCCAAACTGTGGAAACCTTAGTTGTCATAGTCATGGAAACTCATTTTTTAGTCATTCCATATTGTTTTTTTGTTTGTTCCCCATCATTCATTTTCACTTCACACCTATGACACTTTGTACTTGTAAGTAGTTCATAGACCTTGATGTATATATAAAGTTCAAGTAAGCCACTGTATGACACAAGAGGATATGAAAATTTTGCTAACATGGCAAGGCCATGTCAAATATGCCTACTTGGAGTTTAGATTATGGTTGGATTAAGATAAGACTAGTAGGGATTGGATGTAACTAGAAGATTTCTAGCCATTGCATCTCTTTGGCGGCTAATTAGGAAATGTATATAGGACTTAGGCCTGATGTTTACTGTGATCAACCAATGCATTCTTTATATGTAGTAAACAAGGCATTACCATCAAGACTATCAAGTTGGTGTATGTGTATGTGGTTGCTCTTTATATGAAAGTGTGCCTAGTAGTCACTTAGTTGTGACAAATCTTGTCATAGAGGCATAATCATTGGAGTGAAGAATAATTTTTGTGGAATTGGAGGAAGGATCTTTAGGTGCTCTATAGAGGACAGGAACAATATCATATTAGACTTATGCAGGTCTGGATATTGTTTAGTACCAAGAATTGGGATGCTAAGTAGTAGAAATCATTCTATCCTTGTGTAAAGTGGTGCCTTTTAGGAAGGTTAGTATACTATGTTACAACCATAAATGACAAAGAGACATAATCATGTCTCTAAACTAAATTAGAGATCTGAATCCAATTTAATTTATGCATTTGAGTCTACTTTTTGGTGAGAGCCTCTGAGGTCTATCTATCTTGTTCAACTTGATGGTAGTGTGGAATGTAGATTGTAGAGGGGTTAATACAATAATAAGCAGGAATTTGGTCAAGCTTATTGGAGGGTAAAGAAATTCTAAGGCAAAGTTACCTTTGTTGCAAGTGATCCATCATCTTCAAGAGTCACTTGGACTACAATTACCATGGAAGTGATTAGTAATTGTTTATATTTCCGTAGTACACCAATAGGGGTGAGACTACCCTTTTGGGAATGACTTTGCACAAGAAGTTAAATACAAAAGAATAGATTATCAACATTGTGGAACTTTTTCCTCATTTTTTAGCATATCTAACTCATATCCTTTGTGAGTTTTACTGGTTCTTATCACAAAATTGCAACTTGGAACAATATCATGTTATTATAAATATCTTGGAAAGATGGAGAGGAGCATCTTAGATGCCCTATTGGGGACATTAGTGCTACATTAAAATGAAGATTGAATGTAAGGATGTAAATATGTAGGTAGATATATACCCAATAGACAAAGATAATATGAAGTTCATTAAGTTTCATAATATGCCCAACATATCAAAACAATTATGAGTTTGATTCCTTCAACCTATACTTGAGCCAAAGGTGAAATTAAGCAATATACATTTCTAAAGTGATTTTGTGGAGCCATCTAAACGTCCCACCCAAAGAAGCAAATATGAGACCACATCGTAAACATGGGTGGTTTAGGGAGTGAGTTAGTACCAAGGAAATAAGGTCTATAAATCTCTATAATGCATATGAAATGGACACCAACCAAATGTATAGATTGTAGCAAAATATGCATGCAAAGAGAGTTAGAGACCAATTCAAAAGAGGTTGGGTGAAGTTTTGGAGTACTACATATACACTACAAAAAGAAGTAACCATAAAAGCATTAAGTTTAGAGAAAATAACATATATGAGGAATAGAAGTGGAAGTTCATAAAGCATTAAGATCATAGAAACTTACTTAAAGCTCCTTCAGTCTGAATTGGTCAATTTTAAGCTGTCAATTGAGTATGAACACAATTAAGAGTACTTTGGCATGATCACCAACAAGCAATGCATCTTTATGAAGTCTATTTTTTAACTCAAAGCAAAGTTTTGATTTGTTCTCAAAAATATTCTTCAATCAATTTTTTTTAGTACATGCATAAGAATTAATAATAAATTGATGCAAAAGCATTCCAACTTTAGAATATACATTTGATTGTTATAAAATTGCAATAAATATGCATAATATTGCAACATGATAACACGTTTAAAACCTCATCTACCACATATAGCACCAATGTCTTGTTTGAGGAACCCATCCACATCCAATTCAGAGCCATTTAGAGGAATGTTTTCATTTCATCCTAAAGCATTTGGAAATAATAGAATATAATGCAATGGTACATATGAAGTATGAAAATGAGATATAATTTGAAGATTATCATCAATAGGTCTTGAAACAAAATTTACATATACCTCCATCTTTGCCATATCTTCCAACCATAATTGCACTTACATCATCAATAGTTGACACTGATAATGACACAAGTCAATTTGGTTATTTTTTAATAAGGAAAATTTGTAAGTGTATTGCACCTTTGCTTTGCATGCACTGAAATTGATCTGAAATAAGAAAGCATATGGGTTATACATATGTAACATTGCTTGCAATGATTGTATTGTATTTTTGTTTAATTCCTTGAAATTTGATAGCACCTTTAAAGTTCAATTTGGGATCATTGACGTAAAGTTTTGCAAACTTTGGCATTTGCCAAAGAAGAATATTGCCTATACTATGATAAAAGCTCACCATAAATATGGAAAATATAATTTTCTCCTTGTGCAAACCATGTATCAATATTTGCAAAAGAGACATAAAAGAAAATGAATAATTGTATGCATAAAACTCTTTCACATGCACTTTATTACTAACCAAAAGCTTAGTAAGAGGCTCATGTGGTGCTAGCATACAAAGGAAGAGTAACCTTACCTTGCTCACAACACAAAGTGAATTCAGATTGGGCACATGAAGACACACTTAGCCTTTTTGCATTGAAATGGAGAGCACTACAATGAATGCAAGCTATGGTCATAGAAGATAAGACATGTCTAAACCCATCTTGACTTCTATAAGACTCATGATGTGGAATAGGGAGCAAATTGCAGAAGATATCTATATTTCCTCTCCACAATTTGGATGCTCTCTCCTCTATAGTATGTGGAAGTCTACCACGTTGCCTAACTTCTTCACGCTCTTCAATAAGAAACATGACATGGCCAAAAATCTCCATTGAAGTTCTCTTTGTCCATTTGAGGCAATGGCACTATATGCAATAGAAGGTTGACAATGGAGCACATTCTCCTTATTTCTTTTGTTAATATAATGCTTTTGCCTAAGCCAATTGCAACATTTCTTGTGATTTCTACAATACTTGCAAATCTATTAGTTTGCCAATTGCCTCATTTCTTGAGGGATAAGCTCTTTTCTCATTTCTCTAGATAGCATTACATTATTACCTAAGGCAATTGTGGTACTCACTTGTTGTTTCTACCATCTATTGGGTCTCAAGTTTTTGATTAGTAAGAAAAGGTCCATTCTAGAATGTGTCTTTTTTCCACTATAAGAAGGTGTGGGGTGCTTCCTACATAACATAAGCCAATTTAATATCAAGAGAATCTAATTTGATATCAATTTGTTTGGTTTATTGTAGCAACTAGATCCAGCCTATTGGCAAAATTTCAGTAAAATTGGTTCTGGGAGAAATATTCACAACCCCATAACCAAACATAGTTTGTGTTCTCTTGAAGCTGACCATATTTTCTCCAAAACACTACTTACTAGAGTGAAAATTGACTATAAGTTATTCAGAGAGAAACTTTAGCTTCAACCATCATGCTCTAGAGCTTATCAAAGGTGGAGGTAGCAAACTTCAGGTAAGAAGAAGACCATTTAAATTTTTTGCAACATGAGTTACAAGAAAGACTAGTTTGGTGTCTCATTGAAACCAACTAAAATCCAAATATTTTAGAGGATCAGTTCAATGGTCTAGTTGAGCTCCCAACTATTGAGTCAAGGAACAACCTATTGATAGAGATTATTTTATCATCATTCTTATGGGCACTGTAAAAGACCAAACCAAGGAGAGAAATAGGAGAATGGAAGCTCACATTGGGACACTTGAATGAGGGAAAACTCCAAATGCCTAGCATGAGCTTTGGCTTTGGTATTTATAGGTAGCATACAAGGCCCTTGAGAAGCTTCTCAAGAAGCTTCCTCAAGCCGCTTTCTTACAGTGCAAGCCAAGTTAACTAGGAAGCTTCTCAAGAAACTTCCTTCTAGAAGCCGCCTACTTGGCGTGCAAGCTAAGCTAGTTGGAAGCTTCTAGAAGCTACTTACTTAAGGTGCAAGCTAAGCTAACTGGGAAGCTTCCCAAGAAGCTTCCTAGATACTTCCAGAATATTCTAGGCTAATTTGTCTTATGTGCTACTTCGTGAGCCCGACTGACTTTGTCGCTAAACTCCATATTGTTACATGCACTCTAGCATGCATCATCTTGCTATTCTATAAGTCAATGGGAAGTCCTTTTTTTACATCAAAAAATCAGTTGGAGGTGGGTGTGATCATACATATAGAAAGGTGGTGGTGAATGCCCATGAGGTTTCCTCTCTTTACAACACACCTCCTTGTTGCTAATTAGTAACACTTGGTCTCAACCAAAAATTACTTAGACCTTGAAATGGCTGTCCTCATGCAAGGGACCCTGATGGTATTGCTTGAGATGGAAGTTTTCCAATTGATTATGATGAATTGTTTTTGAGTGAAGTGAGTAAGAGATAAAATGAAGCAATGCTAATCTCCATATCCTATAATAGCTTTGTCTTTTGTTCTAGGTTGTGTATGTCCTTGTTGGGGATAGTAAGGTGTTCTAGCAAGAATGTCTATGAGACTGAGACCTCTATGGTGGAAAGTATTTGGTTTGAGAATTGGTAGAATGGCACATGACCAATTTTAGGAACAAGGCTTTGCATTGGAGCATTGATGCTTGTCTACTCCCTCTCAATTTCTTGATGTTTTGGTCTGATAGTGGAGATGATGGTGACAACAATCAAAGTGTATTAAGCTATAGACCTAACCAGTGATGTGTTACAACTTTCTATAGATGTGTTCAAGGTTCAATCTTGATGAACAAGTTTGGGTAAATTAAGGAATACCAGCAAATATTATAAGCTCAAAAAGCAAAGAAAATTCCAAGTCAATTTTGCCTACATGATTTCCTTGCAATGTGTGCGCTATAAATAAAAATGATATAAAACCTACCATTCATAAGTAGAAAGAAAAGAAAAACAGATAGGTGATGGGTGAACTTCACCCTTTGTAATTCTATTTCTCCATTTAGAGTAAAACTTTTGAACAATATACCTTTAGTATGTCCTGAAGCCAATTGACATACTTACATACCTCATCTAATATTTCAAGAATTTTTACTCTACTTTTTCTCTACAAGATATGATATCAAAATGTAACCAACAATAAAAAAACTTGTTTCATATGAGCAAGAGTCTTGTTTCAAGAGAAAATTAAATTAGATTAGATTATCTTGAGCAGAATTGAGAATTTGAGCTGAATTTGCACTATTTCAAAAGAAGTGGACTAATTAACAACAAAGGCTCAACAACATGTTCAAAGGCTCAAATTTTTTGTTTATTTGTTGATATAAGTGATTCACAACTAACATGTACCAACCATAGACACCCACAAGGATGTAATGATGTCATAGTGTAATGTTCCGAGGATAGCAAAGAATTCTCACACTCCAAACTTTGGTGCCCCAAGGAAGCACCTTCTCTTTATTATATAGCCAAAGAGGATCTCCTCCAAGGATGCTCCACCATAGGATTAGGTACGTGGATAGGTGATCTGTCAGCAAGCTCCACCCTTAGAGTACTTGTTTGGATAGGTGACATGTCTATCCTGGTCCCATCAGGTTGGTCAAACAGGCTTTGACCAGAGGGAATCTTTTAGGGCATCTTTTTGTAGGAATCTCAAAATCACATGGGTGAGATACCGTTGGAAAGCTCTTGGTGAGAAAAACTGGGGGGGGGGGGGGGGAGGAGGGAAGGCCAGCCTTTCCTCTATTTGGGGGAAAATTGCACATTTTTGAGGCCTAATTCATCCGTTTTGGCCTCCAAAATTGCCTCTGAAGTTTTCAAGCCTATTTTGGTTTGTGCACTATTAGTAGAAGTGCTCTTTTGGTAATACCTATACCTGATCTACTTCATCCATTATGTGTACCATCCTTCTAGATATCACCAACCTAGATTCTACCTTTAGATCGTATGTCTAACTATTGATTCTAAAGTCTTCAAGCATGTTTTGGTTTTTGGCCTATTAGTAGAAGTACTCTTTTGGTGATAACTCTTTCTGATCTACTTAGTCCATCATGTATAAAGTACTCCCAGATGTTACCAAACCAAATTTCATCTCTAGATCATGTGTCTAGCTATTGGTATTACACATAGCAAGAGTTTCAAGGATAAGACCTAGCAACTTGGTAACAAACTTATCAAATCAAAATAATTCATCATGAACAAAAACAAAGCATAGAGCAAGACTATTTGTTGCATTTGTGTAGAGATGATTCATGATCATTGTAGTTTTGTGTACATATTTGATCACAAGCAAGTTGAATCTGGAGAAATTCTTGAGGATAGTAGTTCCAAGGACATTCTCTTTTGGGTGTAGTGTATAAAAATGCTCAAATTTTTTTTTTTGTTGGTTTTAACTAAATATTGGATTTTGGTGGTTTTTGGATTATAGTATCTCCAATCTAGTGTTACTAAGGACCACTATTTTGTCATTCAGAGATGAAGCTAGATTTTTAATCTATTATATATAAATAGATGGGAGGATTCATAACCAAAATATAGTAATAATTTTCATGATGAATTAAAAGGTTTAAACAAAAAAATTTAGGGTTACATGTAAAAAAGATAGGTGTTTCAAGAATTATATTCAAATAGTTGAATGGGTCATATCATTTGAGTTTTGTCAAATCTTTAGCCAATATATTATTTATGGGTTCTAAACAGCCCCATATAATTTTTTAGGGAATGAAAAAAAGTTACCCATAACTATGTGGCTATGGATATTGCACATAAAATCCATGTACCCCATTGCACCTTTAAAGAGATTTTGAACATTTTGGAAAAAAATTATGCAATTTTTATGTGTACTTATAAACCCATTGAAAAACCCTAATAGGAGGTTTCACTTTTAAGATTCACACAAGATAGGGTTCATACATTGCCTACTAGACTACTTATGCATTGTAAAATCAATTTGATAAGGTTTTTATATGATTTGTCTAAGCGTCTATGGTGAATGTAGTGGTGATGCATTTGAGCCAAAAGTCAACTATAGTAAAAAAGAGATCTTCATAGGTGGAACATACACTATGGTGCCAATATTTCCCATGGTTATAAATCTAAACTGTCAGTGCTTGGTTTTTATTAGAAGCATCTTATCAAGGGCTTTCCATAGAGACTACATTTGTGGCATTTGGAAATCTCTAGCCAAAGATATGGTAGGGACTTGGAGATTTCACCACACACTAGAGCATACCATTGGAGTGGATCAGACACTTAAGGGCTGATATCTTTGTAGTTATGAGTCCAAATGGGATGTGCTTGGTCTCTTTAGTAGCATCTTGTCAAGAGCTTTTAATAAAGACAAATTCTTGGTATTTAGATGTCTCTAGCAGAATGTATGGATACCTAAAGGTGTCCATTGGATAGGGATTTGGAGATGGCACCACAACATCATGACCATGGGATTGGAATACACCATTGGACTAGGACAGACCATTGGAGTGGAGTAGAATATTAGAGTGGTGTAGACACTTAAGGACACTTTGTAGTTATAAGTCCAAATGGGGTATAATTGGTCTTGTTAAAATGTATTGTCAAGAGTTTTCCATAGAGACCACATTCATGGCATTTGAAGGTCTATAGAAGAAGTTATAGCTTCTTGAAGTAGACCTTTGGAGTGAGACTTCACCATAACATGATGACCATTAGAGTAAGGATGACCATCAAAGTCAGGTGACTATTGGTGTCAAGTTACCATTGGGGTCAAGATAACCATCAAAATGACTATCAGAGTCAAGACAAACATTGGAGTCAAGTGACTATTGGAGCCAAGACAATCATTGAAGTCAAGTGACCGTTAAAGTGGGATGACCTTGGAGTGGAGCAGACATATTGAGGCCAATATCTCAGTAGTTAAAAGTCCAAATGAGGCATGCTTGATGTCATGGGAAGTATTTTCTCATGGGCTGTCTATAGAGTCCAAATACATAGTATTTGGAGCTTTTTAGCAAAAGTTAGACCCATCTAAAGATACATGCATTTAAGGTTGACATGTGGGGCTTGACACCTTTGACGTGTCAAAAAATGACAATTGGACTTCTTGCATGTTGGGGTGTTGTCAAGGGGTTGCATGTCTATTTGAGGTGGTTTTGGGCACTTCTCTGTCCTGGTTGGGACTTCTTGCATGAGGTTTTGGAAGATTATGAAAGATTGAGTGGAGTTGGGAGATTATCACAAGAGTGGAAGGAGAGGAAATTGGGCGGGACAGTAAGGAAAAGAGGGTTAAAGAGTTTTGGACTGATCTATTGATGGAGATTCAAGAGAAAGGATTTGAGGATTCAAGATTTCTCAATGAATTGAATGGAGATTGATTGAGAAAAAGATTTCAGGAAAGAGGATTTGAGGGGGAAGAAGTTCTAAATTGATTGTACAAGATGATTGGAGAGAGTGGATTTTGATAAATAGGATTCTTGATCAACATATCGGGGAGGGAAGAGAGGAGAATTTCAAGGAGGTCTATTTGATTGACAAAGTACAGAAGAAGGTTTTGAGGAGCAGATTCTAGCTAATTCCTTTTAAGCATTATTGACAGAAGGAAGACTTGTTAATAGTTTTTGATAATAATAAAGAGTTTTTTTTAGGATCAATAGTAAGTGAGAGAAGAAACAGTAAACTTCACATAGTTGTGAAGAAACCAGTACTTTGTGAGTACTGGTTAAATATCTTTGAGTAAATATCTTGAGTTAATAAATTTCATGGACTAAAGGTGTTCCGATACATTTCAAGCACTATGTTTAGAAGGAATAAAGGACTGGGAAGTGATGGGATAAAATAGCAGTTGTAGCCAAACAGACCTGATGTCCATTCAGCAAGGATTTTTCTCTTCTGGTTGTTTGAAATTAAACTCCATGACACCATAAGCTTTCTATAAAAAATTTCATTCAGCAAAAATTCAACTCTTCTAGTTGTTGGAAATTAAACTCCACTATATCATAAGCTTTATATAAATTTTTTGACAGGGTCCCATGAAGAAATCAATAGTATTCATGAATGCACCCATATTAATTATTCCTCTAGACTTGATTTTTGCCAGATTTTTTGGTCTACATGATGTCCCTTAACCCATAAAAGCTTACGAGACTTTTTTTTCATGTCCCGTTAACTTTTTTAAGGTCATTGGAGAACCTTCCATAAAATCCAAAAATTCACTCTTCACGTTCCATAATAATCTATAGCATCTCTTGTAGACCTCCCATGAGCTATTTTTACTGATGCTAAAATGGCCAAAGTGAAATCTGTACAATGGGGTTTCAAGAATCTCTTTTGGGAAATCTATGGGTCCCATAACTTTGTAGAGGGTGCGGGGTGGGTACCTCGACTTTACGAGATTTTTCGCCATTGAAAAACTTGCGGATAGTGTTTCTCACAATCCGTAAATTTTTACGCATGCAGACATTCCAATAGTATTTAGTAAACAAATATCAGCCCGTAATCACATCCACCGACAACTTATTAAACTTATAAAATTGTACGAGTATGTTCGAAAACAAATTAGATTTGAACTACGGGACCACGTGTCAAATATTGTAGGAACTTTATGGTAATAGCCGATTCCGAGAAGGTTTTCATACAGCTCATACTTGAAACCCCTGCTGTGTCACAAGCATAGTCTATTATGAATGGATGAATGTCCAGCTACTGTATTGTATATATACTTTGGGTCTTGTGTGAAGATCTTGTAGAAAGAGGGACGCCATGATCAACCCGTCCAATAGAGACCATGCTTCTGCAAAGCTCGTTGCATTGCATAGCCAAATGACTATGACTTCAGTAAAGCATGCGGAGTAATTAATATCGGTACAAAATGGTGCAGCCAACCAAGTTCCAAGGAGTGCTCATTCTGAGACATTCTTAACAAATAACGTGACCAGTTAATTTCTGTACAGTACAGTAATGATATTTCGCTACTGGGTTTCATGCCAATATAAGAAATTACGCTTTAAAACTCCTCTGAATGATTTGCGGGTTGCCAACACAAATTTTAAATGTCACAAAGAACTTTTGCACAGTGGATTTACAAGAAGAAGGCGGCCGCATGTGGATTGGAATACTCCGTACAAGGAGAGGACACGCGGGTAGGATAGAATGGAACTAAGTTTCTAGAGTGTCGGTAAGAGGAATATAGTGATATAGTCTAGTGGAGTATCCGAATCCATATCATATCTAATGTGATTATTCTCCAATGGACTATCATCCGTGATTTGCGTTTTGTGCCATCACATTACTACTGGTTAAACTCTAGTATTTGGTTGTTAAATATTCAGCGGTTACACCCACCTACCCTTGCGTTATACAGTTTTCCCGAAGATTCATCTTTGCTCTCATTTCATGGGTTTGAATCCTTTGTACAAATGAGTCTTACCTCTCTGTTCATGATCTATTATACCTCGTGAACGAGAAGATGCGTTACATCTAATGTCCGTGCCAATTGAAAGGAATGAGGCGGGGCGTGAACCTTCCATCGGACGACGTCGAACAGATGGTCAGAGGAATTGAGGTGCTGACTGCAAGTCCCAGTATCGTGCTCAACGGGGAAGGAACCATTTTCACCGCAGATTCATGGCATGCATGTTCAGGGCCCAACGAGGGGAGCTGCATTTCTGGCAAATGGAAGACGTTGCAAGTTTAGAACCACCCGGACGTCATGAGACAATCTTTGTGTAAAGACACAAAGATTGTTCAAGGTGGGGAGAAAGAGGTAACTGTAATCTCGGTACAAGCAAGGTCGACAGTTTCAAGAGAACTGCATTGCACAAAGTTAAAGACAAAGAAGAAATTGGCTGGAACATCCAGCTCCGTGGAAAAAGCACACAGGAAGCGTATGTATGTGGAATTTGAAGAGATATCACCTTACTGCATGGCTGGGATACTCGCAAAACACCATGTTTCCTTCATGCTCAAGAAATCGAAAGCAAACCTCGTTTCTATATAGCCTAAACATTTAAGACCATCTCGACATCATCCAAGAGAATGTAGGTGCATGACTCTCCTGTAACCAGAGACACAAATTACAACAACTGGATTTTCAGGTATTCACCTTATTGCATGGCCTAGTATCAGAGAAAGACCGAATTTCAACTCAGAATCCATGATAGTCTTACGCGAATAAAGTCAATCACGTACTTACTTCCGTGACTTAATTTAGCGCATAAAACACATGCAATGACTGCCAGTGATAGGCCTAAACTTTCGAACTAGCAAATCTTGCGCAGATGTCGTTGCAAGGGTGCACTGGAGATGCATAAGGGTAGATGCTCGATTTGGATTGAAATTATAAGGTTTGGAATGTAAGTGGCTTCTATGACTATCAACAGGGTATGCGTCAACTGGTAAGCATTCAACAATTAACGCTTCTCCTTGCATCAATTGCGACACGTTAACTGTGGATAACTTTCAAACGAACGAGATTCTTCCGTTCAAATGTACACTTGGAACATGTGTATCTGTAGTCATCGCGCAACCTAGCAACGTCAATCATGTGGAACATAACCAAGTCGATAGCTTTTAGTCTGTGCCTATTGTAGTAGTGCCTACGAAATTACGAGGTTTTCCTCAGTGCTCGAAGGTCAATTGTGGTGCATGTGATTGCGTCCTGTCACACCGTCACTTTTCGCCTGGCAGTCATGAACTGTAAAGCAGATTCACCTTTAGCATCAAAAGCCTGTTTGTCACGGTTGTCACCACCAATGAAGCCTCATTTTAAACGACTCCTAAGAGCTGGACAACAGTTCCCAACAACCCGTTGTTGGAGGTACCCTGTGGGTCGATCAGGTGAAGTTGACCCTCAGATTAATGGTAATGGTTTACGGAGATTATACATGTGACACTTATCTGCTTTGAAGGAAGTGGACTTCGAAGCCATGAGAAGAGGAGCCCAAATCTCTTTCTTTTCTATGTCGCATTGCAAAATATATTGTTCTCGCCAAAAAAGTTAAAAATTTGTTCACCTTTATAAATTGGTGTATTAGGCATTCGAGGGAACTAGTTCACGCTTGTTCTTCAAGATGAAATAACTGAATCTAATATTTTATTTCTTAGTATGGTAATCTGAGGAAGGAGTCTGTAGTACATCCCTGTTAAGCAGTATTTCTCATATAATCAATAATCAAAAATTTGTAATCATCTTGGTTGTAATTCGAGAAAAATATATATGTCGGGCAACTTCAGGCTGTTGGTAGGTCGAGTCAAATTCGGACTGACTGAGCACTATTCAGATTAGTAAAGAACTCTCCAAGCCTGAAAATTTTAGTAACATACAATAATAATTTGCTCCTCAATGTAGAAAAATTTACTATCTTGTCCTCATCCCGGATCATCATGCAAACTAGGTCCCCATGTGAAAAACCTACTTTGGCGGATACTCTTATGGAGGATCCTCCACCCATTATCCCTTTTGGGCCTCCAATGACCTCTCCTCCTTGCTTCCCAGATTCACCACCCCCACCTGTTCTGATCCCCCATCCCTCCTTCAGTTCCCTTAGCACCTCCTTACATCCCACCTTACTAGTGACATATATAGTCTTGTCATGATTGCCAATCAAGGGCGAGCTAGATGCTTACGAATGAGAGCACCGGCCATTTCATTGCCTATCCTCCTAGACCCTCTTCATACTCCAACCTTCTCACTACATGCCCCACCAGAGTCTTACTCATGGTTCCATTCCTTGGATCCTCTTCAGGCTCTACTCCTAGGCCTCCCTTGTCCTTGCATGTATACTAAGATCATGATGCCTCTCTGCCAGCTAGTGTGCTCCATGTTGTACATACTCCTCTGTGCTATCTTGGCAGATGAACGGGAGAGAGATGCATCTACTTGGGCCCTACTAGCTCTCTTCCCTTAGTGTACTTTGCTTCTTCCTACTCATGGAGATGCATCTGGACTTCGTGAGACTACCTCTTGGATTCATTGGTTTCTACGAGGAGATTGGTCTACTTTACAAGAAAAGTACACCATCCAAGCACAAGCGGTAGCTAAATTGATCATAGAGTCCCCACATGCTCATGCTCCACCACCAAAGCATTGTTGTTTATGTTGTTCTTTGCTATTAGGACAAGTAGGGGAGTATCATCAAGTAGTACAAGACACTCTCACCCTCTAGACTAGCATCATTTTTCATTGGCACTCTCTCAGCTCTACAGGACCTCCATCAATCCACCACTTATGACCTTCCTTCTTTTGTCAATGATTATCTCCCAATTGTGGAGTTATAGCTTATAGAGTCCTTCTTTGCCCATGCTCTACTCCACTCTCCAGGTTTCTCAACAGGTGGTCCTTCAAGACTAGTTTTTGAGCATTTATGGGATTGTTTCTTCCTTGACTTGCCAGACTTATGCTTTTCCTTTCTCTTTGCCTTTTGCAAGCATCTCGCCTCAGGTTTGGTGCTTTCGAATACTGCTCATTTGTTTGGTGCATCTCATTACCTTGCTCTATTCAAGGAGACATTTGGTGTGCACCCCATAGCCATAGGGGATGTCCTTTTACATTTAGTGTCACACACCATTTGCTTACAGTTTTGTCACTCCTTCTCATCTTTCTTGTCTCTTGATTAGTATGCAATAGCCACGCCAAGTAGTTGTGTGATGGTTATAACACGCATTAGAGCTTCCTTGGACCACCATCCTGATTGTGTGGTTGTCCAAGTAGATGTATCATATGCCTTCAACACCATTTCTTGTCCAGCGTTGTTTCAAGCTCTTCATTTGTGCTCAAAATCAAATCCTGTCTTTGATTCCTTTTGTGTGTACTTTCTATGGCATTGAGATATAGTTGTTGTATAGCACCACAATACTACCACATGAGAGTTCACTCAGCTAGCATTTGTAGAGTATACATGCCAAGGAGATCCATTTGGGAGGGGGGGGGGGGGGGGGAGTGGGAGAGAGGGGGGCCTTATTTCCCATAGCTCACTACATAGCATGGCAAGAGGTGGCAATTGCCTTTCCTAGATGTCTTTTTCCATCCCTATCAGATGACACTCACATCTTGGGGCCCATTGAGAATGTAGTCTAGGTAGTGCACACTTTCACACTTAGTCATGAGACCTTAGGTTTACAAGTTTAGAGTCATAAATGCAAGTTTTGGAGCCCATATATAGTCCTCACTCCCTCTGACTTAACATCAAGATGCCAATTCCCAATAGGAGGTTTAAGGATATTGGGTTCCACTCTTGGAGATGAGGATTTTTGTAGCTCATATACCTAAGATACATTGATTGAGGCTACTACCCATACCCGCCTACTCCCCCAATTGGAGAACACACAAGTGGCCTACCCTCTCCTATTGCAATGTTATATCCCTAGAGCATCATATTTGGCACGTTCATATCCTCCCACAATGGTTCTCCTACCACATCTAGAATCTTTTGATAGTCATATGCACCATACCTTCTCCACACTCTTAGGGCCATGTATGCTCCCACAATTAGTAGATTACTAGTGGCAATTGAAGATAGCTCTTCTCATAGCCATAGGAGGATGCAATATATCATAAGAGGCCATTTGTAATGTTCCAAGGATAGTAGAGAAAGACAGAAGAGAGAACATACAAGTTTCACACTCAAACTCCCATGCCCCAAAGGAGCACCTTGGCTTTATTATATAGCAAAGCAAAGATACTCAACTGAAGCATGACCCTTGGATCAGATACATGGATCTATGACATGTCATTGATCTCCATCCTCAGATTAGATGCATGGGTGACATGTTGGATCTACTCCTATCTGGTTGGTCAAACCAATGTTTGACTAGAGGGAATCTTTAGGGGATCTTCTTGTAGGAATCTCCAAATCGTATGGGTGAGGTACCATTAGAAAGCTCTTGATGAGAAAAATAGGGGAGGGAAGGCCAACCCATTTTTGTCCCCAGGGGAAGAATTTTCACATCTTTGAGGCCTAATTCATTTGTTTAGGCCCAAGATTTTTAGAATATTTCAATTTCTGCCCTATTAGTAGAAGTACCCTTTTTGTGATATCTCTTTCTGATCTATGTTCATCATGTATAACATCCTTCCAGATGTTACTCAACCAAATTTCACCTCTAGATCATATGTTTAGCTATTGGTTATAAGGTTTTCAAGTTTGTTTTGGTTTTTACACTATTAGTAGAAGTACTCTTTTGGTGATACCTATATCTAATCTATTTATTTCATCATGTATAACATCCTTCCAGATGTTACCAAACCAAATTTCACCTCTAGATCATATGTCTAGCTATTGGTATTACAAATGGTATTACACCATTGCATTTGCAACCTACCTAGGAGCATGGACCCTTGCGGCTCCCTATTTAGCAGATAGGTTCTTACATGAGGGGGCTCCATTTTTACTGCCACTCATCATGGTAGTTGACTCAAGTGCCTCTGCTTTCTAGTCATCTCTTTGATTGGCTTGTGATTTATTACCATGACCAACACGTACAACACTTCCTTCCTTTGCAGACTTTGTTTCCCTAGACTCTAGGAAGATTCAGATGGAGCACAGTGATCATATGCACACTCATACCCTTTCTTGCATCCTCATTGATGTGCATTACCTGATAGAGCTAGGATCCTCTCTTGTGGGAAGGAAGGAGCTAGAGCTTGGCTTCACGCTTCTACTTTGATTGAGGACTTCAGAATCACATCAAAGTAGTGCACCATGGCTCTTTGACTTTGGTTAGGTCTACCACATCCAACACTCTTGGGCATACCAAAGCAGTGCCCATGTGGTTCTACATTGGATGTTGAGGGCATCCACATCTTATGATGTACTAGAATCCATGATGCTAGTAGAAATGTATTGGCCTTAATCCTATGATCTACTCACTCTCGGGTTCAAATTGAGTGATAGATGATACTTCCAAGCCCTCCTCACCATGGGATGTGGATAGATATTGTCACTTTTAGTTATGGACAACATACTTGTATGATGTGGTGATGGTAAACCCACTTTGACAAAAGTACTTAGCACAAGCTAGCATCTAGGCAAGAGCTATAGCAATCATTGCCACCAAGGGTAAGAAGGACCACTATGCCCCATAGCTTGCCTCCGACACCTTTGTCCCCTTAGTAGTGGAGATCTTTAGCCACCTTCATCATCAATTTGATGGTCTCCTTTGAGAGTTAGCACAAAGCTCAAACATAGGAGAGACACTTTGGCTTTTTCAATCACCATGCTTACCTCTTATTTATGGTAGAAGGTCTTTGTCACCTATATAGATCACAAGGTTTGAGTCTTCATCAGCTAGCATCTGTAGTGTGCATTCATGTTCCATCAATGGCAGTCCCCTCACAGTTGCCATCCTTGCCCTTTGGAGATCTCTACCACACCATTCAAATAGAAGTTCCTTTATATCTCTTTTTATGTATTTCTTGTATAGGGTACTCTACACTCTTCCACACCATTCAAATGTAAGTTCCGCTATATCTTTTTTTATGTATTTCTTGTATAGGGTACTCTACACAGCAATAGAAGTGGGCTTAGCTAAATAGCCTTTCTGCCCCTTTTCCTAGAGCTTCACACTCTTCTTTCTGTTCTGCACTTTTTGGTGTATTTATATTCTTTTTCTCCATTCTTTGGGGGTATTTTATTGGGCGGGTGGGCCAGTTCAACAGTACTGTTGTGCCAATACACTCATGAATCTTTTGGAAGCCAAACCATCACAGTAAATTAGCATAGCTCCCACACACTCATGAAACACTATGAAGGGTAAGCGTCCAAAGAAGAGGGAGCGGACGAGGCAAAGTAACGAGATTTGACTTGCAAGAAGTTTGTGTCCTGCTTTGACGGAGTGGCATAGAGACTACAGCAGAAGATCTTCCGAGAGTCAGAAGATAGAGGGCTTTACAAATGAAGTGGGATCAGCAAGTTGGAGTGTTAATAAGGGATTTTGATTGCAGAATTTATGGGAGTTTAAGCTAAACCCTAAACTCATGTAAAGTTTAAGAGATATTCTATAGTCATCACACGTGATGGAGTTGAACGAGGCTTTAAAACCTATCACATTAAAGTTTTAGAAAATCCATAAAGAGAATTATTAACCGAGAAATGCAACAATCATGGAAATGAATAAAGTTCCATAAATTTTTATGAATCATAATGTTACAAGATAATTTTTAAATCATTTTATTGTAAGAGAAAGGAAGACCACGTAGAAAAAGTGAAGGATGGGTAAAACCCATCAAGCCATACAAGGGAGAGATGAAAAAGGTGAAAATGGTTTTATTATAACGAGAAAAAGGTGACCGCATAGAGAACACTAAGGATGGGAAGAACACATCAAGCCGTACAAGGGAGAGATGAAAGAGGTAAAATGGGGCTAGACCCCAATAGAGTCTATATGAGAAATCTGCCCTACTGCACCTAAGATATCTTAAGATATCTACTGTGCTATGCAAGTCATATGGTCTACAAACAACTCTAACATCCAAAGAAGTATCATCTAGTGTGATTGCTCTACTATTGATTGTACCCGCCACTGTCTTATGTAGAGCAATGGACACACGGTGCCTAAAATATACTGTAAGGTATGAATGTGAGAGTGGTACCTTGGCACCTAACATGATAACATGGTTTTATTATAGGGGTTTTTGGAATTAAAAGTGATGGATATTTGTGGGTAGTTTTCTGACATCCATAAAATGGACCGCTATCGTAAATAGATTTATGGGTGGTGAAAGCGGCTTACCGGGTTTCGGAGGTTTCGGTTTTGGACCGTTATGGGCCAAAATCAATTATGATGACATTAGTAAAGTCTTCTCAAGAGAATTATATGATAAGTGGATTTAGAGGTAGTGCTTAATCAACCCAGTAACTGAAATGTGTTAAGAGTATTAAGACGAAAATGTCAGAAATTAAAGTATTGATGGTGAACTATAGAGAAGTTTAGAACTTTGAGCCTAAAAGTGATCTAGAAGTCTATAAAGCACGAGTGCCAAATGAAATACACCAAAGGAAAAAGAGAATACAAAAGTACATAAAACTGCGGATGGAGCATACGAGCCTGGAGCCCAAGCCATTAGGGCCCAAAAGCCAGGAAGAACTAACAGCACAGTCTAACAAGGAACAATAACCACTATAACCCTAAAAAATAAAAATAAAAATAAAACGTATTCTCGAACTATATGATATAGATATAAATACGGCTATCCATCGCAAGTAAAGAGACTAGGCAGAAGAAATATTTGAAATCTTCTCCTCTTGTGTGGAGTGGTTTTGCAAAATTCAAACTACGTGACGGAACAATTCATTATAATATTTCAATGATGTTAAAATCGGTCAGTTCTACCTCTCAAGCTTTAGATTCTCAAGTTTAAAGCACGTCTCAAAGTTTAGTCACGCACGTCTCAAGGTATGAATCAACAAGAACCAAGAAAACATTTTAAATAATCAGGCCACCAGACCTGAATTCAGTGAACACTTGATTGTCACTGAGAGGAGACGCGGGTAACTTGGGATGTTCGGGTGCTTAGCTTGCGCATATTCTATAAGGGTTGTATAGGAAACGTTGAAAGTGCAGGCTGCGTGGGACGTGCGTGAAACTAAGGGGGAAAAAATCCTCTCCTCCTTGAGACTTTTGTCATTGCGTGTGGATCTCCTCTGGACACGCTTAGCTTACACAATACAACAGACCCCACTTCAAAAATATATTTCAAGTGCAGGTATAACCTAAGGTCGTGAAGTGGGTTGAAAGGCTAGTCTTTTAAATCATATGGCTGAACAAAGGAATTGGATTTGTAAGTTGGCGGCTGGGATTTCTCGTGAAGTTCATCCCTGTCCTTAAGAAGCCAATCGTAAATACGCAAAGGATCAAACTTAATTGGAGAAGGAAAATTTGGAATCTTAACAAAGCACTCTCAAGTTTAAACTTCTCTCGTTGTTGAGCAGAACAGGAAGTCTCTATGTAAAAAAAAAAGAGTTCCTAGAACGGGGAGCTTGCATCTCGAACGCTGACGCTCAAAATAGAATTGAGCATGTCATTTGTAGCCTCCAACGTTGAAAGATAATAGTGTAGAACTTTCATAACGTTTGTCAAAAACACTTCAATCTCTAATTCGATTGGATCTCTCTTGAAGAGTCTTAACTCCAGTAGGATATCTACCACGTTAAACCATACTCCGCATAGGGAGTTTTGAGATTCCTGACTATTTGATCAGGGTTGCGTTTGCTTGAGGGCATGGAGTCTTCAAGTGGATCACACGTAGAGAGTAATATGTAATGAGGAGACCTCATCAGGCGCAAGTGACTAAGATGGCCATGGGATCCTTTTGTGTAGTATAGTACCGCTTAAAACCTCCCAATAGTGACATACATCTGTACTGGCGATCCATGTCACTAGTGACATGGATCGCCACTATTGAGAGGTTGTCACTAACCAAAGGAAAGTGCGCAGCCTCTTTCCCGCATGAGTGTCGACGATCTTGAAGTGCCTGACCTACACATCTTTTTCCCACTCTATTTATCCATGTGAGTATAGACGTTCTTGAGCATTCTGGAACTTGGGTGCCATTTATCCACGTGAGTCTGGAACGGTCTTGAGTATTCTGGAACTTGGGTGCCCGACCTACACACCTCTTTCCCACTCCCGCTATTTATCCTTGTGAGTCTGGACATTCTTGAGCATTCTGGAACTTGGGTGCCCGACCTACACACCTTTTTCCACTCTTGCTATTTATATGCATGAGTCTCAATGTTCTTGAGCATTCTGGAAGTTGGGTGCCCGACCTACACACCTCTTTCCCACTCTCGCTATTGGTGCTTTTGATCATAAGGTGATTGGAGTTGGGTTACTATATTGCTGAATTCAAATTTGATTATCTACAGGCATGTTGGTTAATGTCAAGAAGCGTAGACATTTAGACGTGATGACGAAGTTGGAGGGTATCAATTTTCTCAATCAACCTGGAGCCACCCATGAACAAGTGGCATCGCATTTTGTAGTGGCGCGTTCGACCATGACCAAAATCTGGAAAGAGAGGGAACTCATTAAGCAGGTGGCATCTGATTCAAATCAAATTAAGTTGAAAAAAGTTTTGACATCAAGTCGAGTGCAATTGCTTATAGATATGGTGCATCAATGGCATATGCGCATTGAGATTGATGCACCCAAGCTGAATGTGACTGGTGAGGTGCTCAACAATAAGGATTTATTTTTTAGAGACAAGATCTTTAGGACTTCACCAAATGTTTGAAACCATCAGACGTAGTTGCTATGCAAGTATTCTTGCCTCAAAAGGATGGCTCAAGAAGTATTTGAATTGTGTCTCAACAACTAGCAAGAAGTGTGGAGAACACAACATCCTGAATCCTATGCAAGTTGAGAAACTTTTGCATGAAATTTGTGAAGTGTTGAATGATGTCCCTCTTGAATGCATTATCAACATTGACGAGTTAGCTTTACAACACCACATCATCAAGATCATTCTGCACAATCAATATAGATGGACATGATGTCAAGCGCAACAAAGAACAAATCATAGTGACTCTTTGAGTTAGCGCTTTAGGTGCGAAGTTTTGCACTCAAGTTATTATGAAGAGCGCACGTCCATGCACTCTGAAGAATATTCCTAATATAAGTAAGGCATTTGGTATTATTTACGACCACCAAGCCAAAGCCTGGCAAGACAGGTCCTTGTATATGCGCTTGCTGCACACATACAACAAAATTGCCAAGCAACGCAACAACATCTTCTATATCCTCCAGGATAATTGTTCATCACATGTTTGTGCGGCTAAATTTTTTATCCAACGGGCTCACAAGAAATGCTCTTCAAGTATCAGAACCTATGCATCATTTTCTTCCCACCCAATGTTACTAGCAATTGTCAACCCCTTGATCAAGGTGTCATTTGCTCTTTCAGAGCACACTTTTGCCGTGCCCAACTGAACCATCTTCTTTCTAAGCATGAAATATGGCAAACTAGTAAATGTGCACCCACTTCTCAATTTCCAATCAACAACCATATGCACTTGCACAATGTGCTTAGTTGGGTCAATCAGCATCAAATGGTATCAAAGAGAACACTATTTGACAGTGTTTTGTCAAAGAAAATTATCTCCATGTTGTTACAAATGTCATTGCCAATCATTATATCGATCACTTTGCACCTAGCTCTAATTTAGCTATCTATGATTTAGTGATAATGCAGAGAGAAATTTGACTGGAGGAATCTTTCTCGGCATCAGTGGGTCTTGATGACAAAATTTTTGAACAGGTTGCTGAAGAACTCATTGAAATAGATATGCTTGATGCTAGTGGTGACTATGAGGTTGATGATGATAACATTGTCTTGTCTGTTCTTGAACAGCACAACCTAATGCAGAATTCCATGAATATTGATGATGATGACATCAAAGAGATCCCACCTTTGATAAGTGTTGAGCAAGCAAATTGGGCCATCATGGATTTAATCAACTTTTTCTCTCTTAAATCATTGCTATCTCCAGAACTTCAAAGCAACATGCTCTCCAACCTTCAAAAAGCTAGCCGGTCTTTGATTCATCAACAGAAAGTTGAGAAAATTAGGTTGCTGAAACAATCCGCATTATTGACGTATTTTATCTCGGACCAACCAGAATAACCTTAGTCAATGGAGAGTATTGTTTGAAGTTTAATAAAGATGCCACATTAATCTGTTGCCACATTCCACTTTCACACAACCCATAATAGCGCACTTGAAATATAGATAGGATGTTACCTCCATATTTACACTATAGAACTGTCAATATAGGTCATCACCATTGCACAATTGTGACATACTGTTATTATTGGACATATTTACTAGGTCTAGACTAATTGTTCTGGAGTTCTTGGTCACTAATGAGAGGATGTTACTCATACGAGGTGGCACTATTGGTATGTTTTACTCTGTATGAGCAAAGAATTTGTAGAGGGTCTATATTAACAAAGTGCTAGTCTAGATTGGCGCCCCTTTCGTTGAGGTGACACCCTCCACTTAGCAGGATTTTGATTGGTTCCTGATCGAGTTTACTTGGCATTTTCCACTAACGTTCAGGCAAAATAGTGAACAAGTTAGACAAAAGGACCCAAGAAGCATCTGGACATTGTCTATTGCTTAGACATAAGTAAAGGAAATGAGCTAGCAAAATTATATGATTCTCGGCGACTCACCTTAAAGCAAAGACTCTCTTTAAGAAGAAGTCCACTACCATCTATTCGGTTCGAGAAGATATGCACTCCAGAATCTTAGGAGGGAGATTTGGACAAATCAATTGGACACCAAGTCAAAAAAGTCAAGTGAACACCGAAGAAAACCAAAAACATTGACAATTGTAGATCTTTTCTTGATTAATTCACATTAAGAGAATCGGGTAATCTTATCACTAGAATTCAGGTCTGCAAACACTAGCACAAGAATAAATCACAAGAATTTGTAGGGATCTTGAGTTTCGTTCCAATCTTGAACTCAGAAGAAGCGTATAGCCTAGTTGCATTATCCTAGAGTTCGATTCGTCCAGGACGAGGTGGCTTCAAAGCTTTTTCGCCCAAACTTTGGTGTCGACGACGAGTTATTCGTCTACATGATTCAACGATGTGAACATCATATGCAGAGCACAATGTGAAGAAAAGTCAAAGAACAACCCAAACGTAGCAGAAGGAAACAACCGAAGTCATAGGACAGGGTATAACTTCATTATGACAGGGAGAAGAAAGTATACGATTGGGACCCATCATGAATAGTGAGATAGCACATAGCATGTTTCTCCATCACATGGTAAAATAGACCATGATGATTTCCCAGCTCATCTTGACCAAAAGTTGGAGAATTGTATGGGATAAAATCAATATAAAGAGATTCTATCACTGGATCCAACACAAACGATCAAATAGCTCATACACAAATCATGACTAATTTCAGGGAATTGATCATGATAGTTTTACCGTAACTTGACGGGCTCTGGACGGCATCATCTAGGACATTTCTCGGGAGAATATATAATCACCTGAGGTTTTATGAATCGATTTGGGAGAAACGAGGGAGAAACTTCTTCATGATTTGTCTTGGTGTCCACCAAGGATGATTCCTAGACTTAAATGCAAATTTTGACTAAACGTGTATGGGAATCTATATTAAAGTTGAATATCAACTTGGTTAGCTCCTAGGCTTTTTCTCCGCAAATTTTATGTTTGCTAGAAAACGTCCTTAGGAACAATAACATTGGGTAATATTTCTTCGGATGGTGCCGCCGTGGCATGGTGTGTGGATCGTTTTACCCGAGTAGCTTTGACATTCTAGATTCAGGAAAACTAATTTTAATTTCGATGCTATATAAAATGTTTGACTACAAACATTCTGAAGGTGTGAAACAGTTTTCCCATCATAGAGCTATTGGAACTTAACTCCAATCTACCATTAATCTCCAAGGGTCTTTTCATTCTTCTTCTTATCTATTACTATGTGTCGCGTTTCCTGAAAAAGCCTCGACCATATTTGGAGAACTACGCGAGTGAAGCTTCTACGTCGGGGGTTCTCATGGTGTCCAACAAACATATTTAAGGGGCTTCTACGCGTATTGACTGCCAATAGCTACTATGAAATTACTCTTGTTAATTATCAACTTGACGAACCGTGAGTGCTCTCATGTTTGTCGTTAGATATGGGCTTTGATCAGATGTAGTGTTTGACTAACTTTATCTCGAGAAATTGATGAATTACACGAGGTGACGCTTTAACATCATCTGCAGGTTATCATTGGTGTACAACAAAAGAAATTGATCAGCTATGCATGATAGAAACAGTACCGACAGTCATGTATCAAATTGATGGACACTGTATGCGAGGTTATCGGAATGAGCTCTCGTAGTTTTAGAGAGGTTGAGGAGTCACCGAGATTAATAAGTGGCGAGTGGAAAGCATGGAGTAAAGACATGCTAGATAGGAAGAGGTGAGACAGCCGGTGTCCTTGACATTGGACAGGTATGGGTGGATATTGGTCCTGAAAATGCACTTGCCTGGTCCCCGCTCTGCCCAATTTAGGTACTCTACAGTACTTGTTTCCTTGAACTTTAACTCGTTACAGCGGGGATGCGCAGACACTGTAGTTTATGATTTACATTGCTAAAATGTCTCGCCTTGTGGATAATCTCTGCTTGTTTGGTAGGGTTTTTTAATACCCTGAAGTTGGTGTCAACCTGACTGGGTTCTTAGAAACAGAGAAAAGCGATTGCGTAGCATATGAGAAGGATGGGAAGAACCTACTGAGCCATTCAAGGGAGGGACAAAAGAGGTAAAATAGTGCTAGGCCCCAATAGTATCAATATGAGAAATCTGCCCTACAGCACCTAAGATATCCAAGCTATGCAAGTTGTAAGGTTTACAAACTATTGGAGCATCCCAAGAAGCATCACCTAGTGTGATTGCTCTCCTATGGACTGCACCAGCCAATGATCTATGTAGAACAATGGATACACATTGTCTAAAATATGCTATAAAATATGAGAGTGAGAGTGGTATCCCTTGACGGCTAATATGATAAGCTCTTGTGCACTCCTTAACAAATATGTCAATGTAGTGTCCATCGCTCCATATAACTCCAAGGCTAGAGGAAGACAGAGTGACTTTGCTGCATACTCCTATACTTGGAGACCTTGCAATGTTGTTGCATTGCTCGCCGCCCATCCAAGGAGAGAGTAATCACTCCCTCCAAAACTGCATCACGCATAGTCCAAAACATCTGCCGCTATCACATGATCATCTCTGACCAAGTATAAGTCTGCTCTAACACTTGTCATCTGCAAAGCATATGAGCGCTCCTTCCAAGCAAAGTATCCACTATCTCATGCCATAGCAAACACTATATCCCTAACAAACACTATGCCATCATGGGTCACTATCATCCCTCCCAAAGGACACCATGTCATATGGATCGCTGTTAAATCTAGTGCAAAACCACACTCACAAGCAAGTCATGGAGATGCAAAAAATTGGACCAAACCTACGTGGAACCTCATCATTGTAGAGAAGGTAGCTAGTGGAAGTCAAAATGCCTTAATTTAAAGTCAAGCTATGATCCAATAGCCTACACCCTTGCCGGAGCAAAAGCAAATACTTGCTCTAGTGACCTAAGGAATGGCCCTATCAACTAAGATAGAATGTATTGTGTGTTGATATGGTCGCTCCATCAAGGAAGACTACAAACCTTTGGTCCAATCTAACTATAATGAAGCAAAAGGATGGAAGGTCCTCCCGTGCTTGTGGTGTAGATCATCTCATATATCAAAATAACATCTGGAAGGAAAGGATCCCTCCTCCACCTTGTTCATATATGTCTCCAAAATTGGCCTATCAGAAACCAAAAAATAGGAAGAAATTAGGGGTATCAAGAGAGCACAACTACCCAAAAATTGCTATAGGTGTCATCTCCTCCGTAGATAATAGGCCTACTCCTCCGCATAAGATTGGTAGAGATGTGTGTCTACATGCCTAGTCCCTTGTCACACACTTGAATGTCCTTGGTCCAATGATATCACCAAAGACTCCTATAATCCTCTTATCAAAAGCTCTTAGACTTGATAGGAAGGTCAAGGAAGGGAGAACTATGTGGAGAAGGTAATTCAATTGATGGGCAATGCTAGAGGAGAGTATGCCAAATGCTACCTATGGATCTCCTAGTAGAGGAAGGTCATCCACATGGAAAATATCCTCTACAAGGGCAGTGTCTAAGAGAAGGTGATAAAATTCTTGGATTGTACTAGCACTCCAAGAATACATAATCCATCTAAAGATGTGATACACCTCTCTAAAAGCTCAAGGTAGGGAGTGATATCTAAAGAGGACCATGCTCTGCACTTTGACACCTTGACTCTCAAGCCTACAAGATGTAGCTCGATAGTCAAGTGATCAAAGGCCTGCATAATTTGATCTGTGGTGTAACAATATGTATTTTATAGATGAGCTAGTTGAGACTAACAAAGTAGCAAGTAGCCAAATTAGTCAAGAATTATAAGAATGTTCTAGACATATCTATGTAGCTTCTTGGTACTTTCCAAGTAATTGATAATGTATGTGTCAAGTAGGTGACTTCTACAAGGAGGCTTCTTAGCTAGCTTAGTTTGAATGCCAAGGAAGTGGTTTCTAGAACAAAGCTTCCCAACTAGCTTAGCTTGAATGCTAAGTAAGTGGCTAGAACAAAGCTTCCCAACTAGCTTAGCTTGAATGCTAAGTAAGTGGTTTCTTGAGAAGCTTCCCAGTTAGCTTAGCTTGCACTTTAAGAAGGTGGCTTTTAGAAAGCTTCCTAAGAGGCTTCCCAAGAGCCTTATATGTTCTCTATAAATACTAAAGCCCAAGGTCATGCTAGGTGTTTGGAATTTCTCTCATTCAAGAGTCCAAAAGTGATCTTTGACTCCAGTCTTCCATTCTCCTATTTCCCTTGGTCTTTTACATTCGGAGCCCATAATGTGTGCATTGTTTGCCAAGGAGGAAAATACACAACTTGGTATGGCCAAAGTAGTAGATAAGAGAGCTTTGAAGTAAGCCATGGTAAATAAAGGTGCCCCTAAAGGATCTTCTTGTCATGCACCAAAAATTGACTCCAATACATAGACTCTCTCTTGTGGCCAACCATGTTGGTGTAATACCATTAGCTAGGCAAATTAACTACACGTGAACATGGGCTTGGTAATATCTTTAAAGATTATATATTATAGTCTAAGTATATCAAATAGAGGAGTCTCTAAAAGAGGACTTCCACTAATAGGGCAAAAGCCAAAATTCCATTGGAAACTTCAAAGTCAATTTCAAAGGCCTAAATAAAAGAATCAGGCCTCAAAAAATAAATTCTTACACTCTCTCCCTCTGGCCTAGAAGGCAACAAAGGCAATGAAGGTGTTACCTTCTCCCTCTTGTTTGTCTAATCAAGAGCTTTCTTAAGGTACCTCTTCCATGCTATTTTGAGCTTATAATTGGAAGATTCTCCAAAGATTCCCTTTGGTCAAACTTGTTTGACCAACCCAAATAGAACAAGGATCAACATGTTACCAATCCATATATCTAATCTAAGGTGTAGCCCTCTTTTGAGTGGATCTTCTTTGCTATATAATAAAGATAAGGTGCTCCTTTGGACCATCGGAGTTTTTTGAGAGTTCTAATCTTGTGTGCTTCTTGGTCAAGGGCTATATCAGGTAGTAAAAGGAAGCAAGAGAGCCATAGAATGATTGCACAAAAAGAATAAAACTTGCCAAGGATCCACAACCTCCCTAAGCTCTCTAAAGATGGATGCTCAAGAGATGTTATTAAAAACATTTTCAACATCCACTTGTAGAATAATCCATTCTAGATAGATATCTAGAAGTGACTTGATGCATAGAGATATAGCCTCACAACCTCCATGTGTAGCTACTCCAAATTGACATAGATTTAGTTATTGCCAAAAGTGAGAACAATGCTAAAGGAAAATGGTACGGCTAACTAAGCACAAAAATTCTCTCCAATAGCAATTGGTCTAATGCCCCTATGTCATTTTCTATATCATGAAGTTGACTAGCACCTAACACACGACTAACCAATTAATAATAATTCCATTGCTATTGCTACAACCACTTGAAATAGCTTGGTAAATCCACTAGAAGGATCATTTGCTCATATACCATACAGATGCTCATATACCATCCTTGACAAGCCTCTTGAGGAGAGGCAAGGGATAATGCATAATGCTTGTGCAAAAAGTGACCTATCAAGATATAAAAGTGGCTCAAGCTGATAATCTAAGACCTTTAATAGTTCTCACTCTCCTACCATAGGATGTTGTGAGCATAAGGAAGAGATAGTCTCATCAATGAGAATAGCCATAGACAAGGGTGTAGTGCACGTGCTACTCTACTAAACTCTCTTGCTTGACCTAATGTCCTACACCATCAAAATGGAATGGATTTTGTGGTATCATGTGGCAAAATTGTCTAAAATGTGCAACCCTAACAAACTCTTCTTTTAAGGCAGCCCAATCCTTTGCTTAGAATCAAGGAAATCAAGTAGCGTACTCTCTAGCCTTGCACAACCCACTCTAGCCTAACAAAGACACCATCAAGGGAGTAAGAGGAATAAGAACCATGCTAACTAGTCCAAGAATCACATGTCAAATGATCAAGTGGTAGGCAAAAAGCATGTCTAACCTCATCAAGGAGTTTATGGAATAAATGTGGACATGGAAAACAAGTCCCAAATAACCCTAAAATAGAATCCACATGGATTTTAAACGGATGTTTAAAAAGCATTTCATTCATTAAGATACTTTATTGACCTATGCAAGTTTGCTTCACTTGCAAGGTATGATATCTAATCGGGGTTGTAGGATTTTGGTTGATTCTGGAAGTTTAGAGAATTGCATGTCTATGCAAGTAGCAAAAGAATTGAGTATTCCTATCAAGCCAATGATTGGAAATAGTTTGATGATGGAGGATGGTAGAAAGGGTTCTACATTCCGCACCTCGCATCCTATTACCTTCAAGATTGGGAAGGAGTATTTGGAGTGTATGAGGTTTGTAGTGGCACCTCTACACTATGATATCATTCTGGGTTTACCTTGGCTTGAATATCATAAGGTTCAATTTGATTGGACCCAATGCCAAATTCAAGTACAACACCAAGGTAAGAATTTCCGATTAGGTTGTTTGGCACCTTTGAGTAAGACACCTAGGAATTGTCAGTCCCAAGATGAGAAGTTTGTTGAAAAGGTAGCCATAGAGTGAACCTGGCAAGGAGATGAGTCCCAAGATGGCAAGTTTGCCAAGAAGGCAACCTTGGAGCAAGCTTGAAAGAGAGATGAGTCCCTAGAAGTGAAGTTTGTTAGTAAAGAAGCCATAGAGCAAGCTTTGGAGGAAGATAAGTTTGTATTCACGGTGTGGATCAAGCCGATTGCACAAGAACAATCTGCGGAGCGCCAAGAGCATCATCAATGAATGGTTGATTGGATAGTTAAGGAGTTTGCGGACGTGTTTTTGGATGATCTACCAAAGGGATTACCCTCCAATTGAGGTATGCCCTTCAAGATTGAGCTATTGCCAAGGATTACTCCAATGAGTAGACCGATCTATTGGCTCTCACCAAAGGAGTTGGAGTAGTTGTGAACAACACTTACAGAGTTGTTGGAGAAGGACTTCATATGACATAGTACCTCTCCTTGGGGAGCACCGGTACTATTTGTTCCAAAGAAAGATGGAGGACTTTGTTTTTGTATTGATTATCATGGGCTCAATAAGCAAATCATGAAGAATGCATATCCATTGCCTTGGATTGATGACTTGCTTGATCAACTAAGTGGAGCACACTAATTTTCCAAGCTGGATCTTTGTAGTGGCTATTGGCAAATTCCTATTGATAGAGAGGATGTGCAAAAGACTGCCTTTTGCACCAAGTATGGGTATTTTGCGTGGAGAGTTCTACCTTTCGGACTCACTAATGCTCCAGCAATCTTCATGGATCAGATGCATCGGGTATTGGATGGACTATTGGATTGGTCCGTGGTGGTGTTCTTGGATGATATCTTAATCTATAGCAAGACAGAGGCAAAAGACGTGAATCATGGGCGAGAAGTCCTAAGATGACTACAACAATGGAAATTTTATTGCAAGAAGTCAAAGTGTACCTTTTGGTAGAAGGAGGTTACCTTCTTGGGTCATAAGATCTCATCAGAGGGGATCAAGATGGAAGAATTGAAAATCAAGGCCATTATTGATTGGCCTACCCCAAAGGATGCTACAAAAGTACAGGCATTCAATGGATTGGCCAGTTTTTACCAACGGTTCATCCATTATTATGCTCATGTGGCTGCACCATTGACTGACCTCTTGGGAAAGAACTTGAGCTTCCAATGGACCACCAAGCATGAAGAAGCATTCCAGAAGTTAAAGCATATGGTGTCTTCAAGACCCATTCTTCAACCATATGATCCTCAACTACCCTGTGTGGTTGATTTTGATGCTTCTAACTTTGCAATTGGAGCCGTGCTGCAACAAGAATTCCCAGATGGACTCCATCCCATTGCCTTTGCATCTTGCCGACTCAATATGGCTGAAAAAAACTACTCTGCCCAAGATCAAGAACAACTTGCAATGGTATACGTCACCAAGGTATGGAGGCATTACCTCTTGGTGCAACAAGTGATCATGCAAACTGATCACAAACCATTGTTGTAGACCTTGCACTTGCAACACATGAAGAGTCAACACCATTGATGGGAGGCACAACTCCAACTGTATGACATCAAACTTGAGTATAAACCAGGTCAATTCTATGTCATCCTTGATGCTTTATCACGATGACCTGATTTGAAGTCTCTTCCTCTCATCAAAGCGGTAATTTCAACGATGTCAATTGACTCCAAGTTCCAAAACAAATTTCAGCCAGCTCTACACCAAGATCCCTTCTTCCAAATGGTACATGGTCGCCTTATAGCATGCAATAAGGAGTACAACTCCTTCTCCATCAAGGAGGGCCTTTTATTCCATCGGGACTAGATCTATGTTC
Source organism: Lunularia cruciata (assembly GCA_948567375.1). Classification (NCBI taxonomy): domain Eukaryota; kingdom Viridiplantae; phylum Streptophyta; class Marchantiopsida; order Lunulariales; family Lunulariaceae; genus Lunularia; species Lunularia cruciata. Next base: position 57,125,022 of record OX419762.1, on the reverse strand, counting down.
CAACTAAAGGTGATCTTTGACCTGTGCACCTTCAAGAAGCCCATGATTTACCTATCGCTGGTCACATGAGTGTGGACAAGACCTTGTGTACCCTCCAACGTCAATGGTGGTGGCCCAACATGACATGAGATGTTCAAGAATTTGTTTGATCGTGTGAGAGCCACCAACATAACAAGGCCAGCAACTAGAAGCCGAGTAGCCTCCTTCAACCATTCGCCATTCCATCCGCTCGCTGGGAGCATGTGAGCTTGGATCTTATCACATCCTTGCCAAAGACAAAACAAGGACACACCGCAATCATGGTGTTTGTGGATAAACTTAGTAAGCAAATCCACTTGGCACCAACCTGTGATACCATGGATGCTCCAACCTTAGCGCAAATCTACTTCAACAATGTCTTCAAGCATCATGGGATGCCACATGTACTCATCTCCGACCATGATCCTCAATTTACTGGGAAGTTTTGGCAAGCACTTTTCCAAATACTTGGCACTAAGCTTGCTTTGTCCACGGCCTATCATCCTCAAACTTATGGACAAACCAAACGTGCAAATCATACATTGGAGGATATGATGCGTGCCTTTGTCAATGTCTACCATACCAATTGGGATGAATATCTTATAGCTGCCAAATTTGCCTACAACAATTCCAAACAGGCAAGCACCGGATCTTCTCCTTTCTTTCTCAATTTTGGCCAAGATCTGCTTGTTCCAGATTCTCTTCTTGCTCCCCCTCCATCTCAGGTTCTTCATACTTCCACATTCTTGACCACTCTATCCCAATCTCTCCAACAAGCCAAGTCTCACTTCCTTGTTGCTCATGAATCGCCAAAAACAATATGTGGACCACCATTGTCATGATCTCACCTTTGAAGTTGGTGATAAAGTCATACTATCCTCTAGTAACCTCCCTCTCCCACTTGATACCCAAGTTTGTAAACTTGCCACTAATTGGATAAGACCCTTTGATATCACCTAAATTGTCTCTCTTGTTGCTTATCGACTTGCCTTGCCTTGCCTTGTCATATGCGTATCCATCATGTCTTTCATGTTTCCAAGTTGAAACCCTTTGTTCCTAACCCCTCTTCCTTTTGCTCTTGAGTCCAACCTTCCACTCTTCCTATCCCTATCAATGATAATGAGGAGTACAAAGTTGATTGTATCCTTGCATGTTGCCATATTCAACAAGGTCGTTGCAAACATATGGAGTACAAGGTCCTTTGGAAAGGGTATCCCCTTCATGATGCCACATGGGAACCTCTTTCTAACCTCCAGAATGCACAAACTGCCATCTTGGAATTCAAAGCTTCATTGGCAATGAGGACGTCACCAACTAGCAGCGGGGGAATATGTAACAATATGGAGTTTAGCAATGAAGTTAGTCGGGCTTACGAAGTAGCACATAAGACAAATTAGCCTAGAATATTCGGGAAGTTCCTAGGAAACTTCTTGGGAAGCTTCCCGACTAGCTTAGCCTGCACCTCAAGTAAGTACCTTCTAGAAGGAAGCTTCTAGAAGCTTCCAACTAGCTTAGCTTGCACATCAAGTAGGTGACTTCTAGAAGGTAGCTTCTTGAGAAGCTTACTAGTTAACTTGGCTTGCACTCTAAGAAAGCAGCTTGAGGAAGCTTCTTGAGAAGCTTCTCAAAAGCCTTGTATACTACCTATATGTAACAATATGGAATTTAGCAACGAAGTTAGTCGGGCTTACGAAGTAGAGAATAAGACAAAATAGTCTAGAATATTCTATAAGTATCTAAGATGCTTTTTGGGAAGCTTCCCAACTAGTTAACTTGCACCCTAAGCAAGTAGCTTCTAGAAGGAAGCTTTTAGAAGCTTCTAACTAGCTTAGCTTGCACTCCAAGTAGGCGGCTTCTAGAAGGAATCTTCTTGAGAAGCTTCATGGGTCTTGTATGCTACATATAAATACCAAAGCCAAAGCTTATGCTAGGCATTTGGAGTTTTTCCTCATTCAAGTGTCCCAATGTGAGTTTCCATTCTCCTAATTCTCTCCTCAGTTTTGGTCTTTTACATTGGTATCAGAGCAAGAATGGGATGGATGGAATTTATGGACCACCAAATCCACTTCCGCCAAACCATTGGGACTTTCATGTCCAGATATTACCAAAGCATCATTTCACACAATTCATCACCTCGCGCTTTGGGCAAGATTTTTTACATATGATCATCATGTCAGAGGAATTCTTGATACTTCCAGTTGTAACTTATGGAGAACAGTGGACGTGTTGTATTTATGTGTTAATCAATTAGATAAATTGAGGGTAGTGGAATAGAGTAGTAGCGATGGCGGCAATACCGGATGTTATCCTTGCAATGCAACAACAAATCGAGCATCTTACTTGATTGTTGGATGAACAAGACCAGCAACGATAAGAACAAATAGACAGAGCGTTAGTTCAAGATGGAGAAGATCGCATTCGATTTCCGAAACCCAAGGCGTTTGAAGGCAAGAATCTTCCCAACACAATGGAGAATTTTTTGTTTGACTACAAACGTTACTTTGAAGCCACCAATCTTCAAGACGAGTGGAAACAAATTCTCTTGGCTTCTAGCCAATTGGATGGCGTGGCAAAACTTTGGTGGCGATTCCGAGTAGAAAGAGTTGAACAACAAATTGTTACACCGATTTTGACATGGGCAAAATTCAAAGATGCAATACTTGGTCGATTTCAAACTGTAAATGCCACCCAAGCCGCACGAGATAAATTGGCAGAGTTAAGGCAGACTGGTTTAGTGAGAAGCTACATCACACAATTTCAAAACATCACCATGTAGATTCAGATATCCAAGAAGGTGAAGTTCTGGATCGATTTGTGCGAGGATTGAAGTCACGAACCAAATTGGAGGTGACAATGCGGGAACCACAAAACGTAGAAGAAGCCTTGCAATTGGCTGAGCGTTTTGATTCATTGGTTGCGACAACTTGGTCTTGACCTCGACTTACGCAAAGCCTACCAGTACCACGAGTGGAAGAACCGGTACCTATGGAGATTGATGCTATCCAACAAAGACCACTTGGCACAGCAGATAGAGAAAGATTATGACAAAATAGAGGTTGCTTTTATTGTCAGCAAGTTGGACATCGCATTGCTCAATGTCCACTCAGGAATGGGCGACCTCAACAAGTTGCCCAGATGGAGTTTGTGGAACAAAATGATCAAGGAAGCAAAGAATCCCAGTAGGAGAGTTTGAGCCGCCTATTGGGAGTTTGATTAGTTCCAATGGGATTGAAGGCTCAACCTATGCAAGTTTGCTTCACTTGCAAGGTACGATATCTAATTGGGATTATAGGATTTTGGTTGATCTTGGAAGTTCAAAGAATTGCATGTCTATGCAAGTAGCAAAGGAATTGGGTATTCCTATCAAGCCGGTGTTTGGGAGTAGTTTGATGATGGCGGATGGTAGAAAGGGTTATGCATTCTGCACCTCACATCCTATTACCGTCAAGATTGGGAAGGAGTATTTGGAGTGTATGAGGTTTGTAGTGGCACCTCTACACTATGATATCATTTTGGGTCTACCTTGGCTTGAAAGTCATAAGGTTCAATTTGATTGGACCCGACGACAAATTCAAGTACAACACCAAGGTAGAAATTTCTGATTAGGTTGTCTGACACCTCTGAGTAAGACGTCTAAGAATAGTCAGTCCCAAGATGGGAAGTTTGTCAAGAAGGTAGCCATAGAGCAAATCTGGAAGGGAGATGAGTCCCAAGATGGGAAGTTTGCCAAGAAGGCAACCATAGAGCAAGCTTGGAAGAGAGATGGGTCCCTAGAAGGGAAGTTTGTTAATGAAGCGGCCATAGAGCAAGCTTTGGAGGAAGATAAGTCTGTATTTGCGGTGTGGATCAAACCGATTGCACAAGAACAATCTGAGGAGGGCCAAGAGCCTCATCAAGCAATGGTTGATTGGATAGTTCAGGAGTTTGCAGATGTGTTTCCGGATGATCTGCTTGAGGGATTACCCTCCGGTCAAGGTATGCCCTTCAAGATCGAGTTATTGCCAGGGAGTACTCCAATGAGTAGACCAGTCTATTGGCTCTCACCAAAGGAGTTGGAGGAGTTGCGAACAACACTTACAAAGTTGTTGGAGAAGGATTTCATACAACATAGTTCCTCTCCTTGGAGAGCACCGGTACTATTTGTTCCAAAGAAGGATGGAGGACTTTGTTTCTGTATTGATTACCGTGGACTCAATAAGCAAACTGTGAACAATGCATATCCCTTGCCTCGGATTGATGACTTGCTTGATCAACTAAGTGGAGCATGCTACTTTTCCAAGATGGATCTTTGTAGCGGCTATTGGCAAATTCCTATTGAAGGAGAGGACGTGCAAAAGACTGCTTTTTGCACAAGGTATGGAGATTTTGAGTGGAGAGTTCTACCCTTTGAACTCACTAATGCTCCAGCAGTCTTCATGGATTAGATGCACCGGGTGTTGGAGGGACTATTGGATTGGTCCGTGGTGGTGTTCTTAGATGATATCTTAATCTATAGTAGGACAGAGGCAAAACACGTGAATCATGTGCAAGAAGTCTTAAGACGACTACAACAGTGGAAATTTTACTGCAAGAAGTCAAAGTGTGCTTTTTGGTAGAAGGAGGTTACCTTTTTGGGTCATAAGATCTCATCAGAGGGGATCAAGATGGAAGAAAAGAAGATCAAGGCCATTACTGAATGGCCTACCCCAAAGGATGCTACAGAAGTACGAGCATTCAATGGATTGGCTAGTTTTTACCGACAGTTCATCTACTATTATGCTCATGTGGCTGCACTATTGACTAACCTCTTGGGAAAGAACTCGAGCTTCCAGTGGACCACCAAGCATGAAGAAGCATTCCAGAAGTTAAAGCATATGGTGTCTTCAAGACCTATTCTTCAACCATATGATCCTCAACTACCTTGTGTGGTTGATTTTGATGCTTTTAACTTTGCAATTGGAGTTATGTTGCAACAAGAATTTCCAGATGGACTACATCCTATTGCCTTTGTGTCTTGCCAATTAAATACAGCTGAAAGAAATTACTCTACTCAAGATCGGGAACAACTTGCAATGGTATATGCCACCAAGGTATGGAGGCATTATCTTTTAGGGAAACAAGTGATCGTGCAAACTGATCACAAGCCATTGTTGCAGACCTTACACTTGGAGCACATGAAGAGTCGGCATCATCGATGGGAAGAGCAACTCCAATTGTTTGACATCAAACTTGAGTACAAACCAGGTTGGTTCCATGTCATCTCCGATGCTCTATCACGAAGACCTGATTTGAAGGATCTTCCTCTCATCACGGCGGCAATTACAACGGTGTCCATTGACCCTAAGGTCCATAATAAGTTTCAATCAGCTCTACAACAAGATCTCTTCTTCCAAATGGTGCATGCTTATCTAACAGCATGCGACAAGGAGTACAACACCTTCTCTTTCAAGGAAGGCCTTTTATTCCATGGAGACCAGATCTATGTTCCAGCCAGAGGTGATCTTTAACTTGTGCGCCTTCAAGAAGCCCATGATTTACCAATAACTGGTCACATGGGAGTAGACAAGACCTTGGGCACCCTCCAACGCCAATGGTGGTGGCCCAACATGACATGAGATGTTCAAGACTTTGTCCGATCATGTGAGAGTTGCCAATGGAACAAGGCCAGCAACCAGAAGCCGAGTGGACTCCTTCAACCACTCGCCATTCCATCCGCTTGCTGTGAGCTTGGATCTCATCACATCCTTGCCAAAGACAAAACAAGGACACATCGCAATCGTGGTGTTTGTAGATAAGCTTAGTAAGCAAATCCACTTGGCACCAACCTGTGATATCGTGGATGCTCCAACCTTAGCGCAAATCTACTTTGACAATGTCTTCAAGCATCATGGGATGCCACGTGTACTCATCTCCGACCGTGATCCTTGATTTACTGGGAAGTTTTGACAAGCACTCTTCCAAATACTTGGCACTAAGCTTGCTTTGTCCACGGCCTATCATCCTCAAACGGATGGACAAACTAAAAGTGAAAATTGTACATTGGAGGATATGTTGCGGGCCTTTGTCAATGTCCACCATACCAACTGGGATGAATGTCTTGCAGCTGCAGAATTTGCCTACAACAATTCCAAACAGGCAAGCACCGGATTTTCTCCCTTCTTTCTCAATTTTGGCCAAGATCTGCTTGTTCCAGATTCTCTTCTTGCTCCCCCTCCCTCTCAGGTTCCTCATACTTCCACATTCTTGACCACTATATCTCAATCTCTCCAACAAGCCAAGTCTCACCTCCTTGTTGCTCAGAATCACCAAAAAAAATATGCGGACCACCATCTTCATGATCTCACCTTTGAAGTTGGCAATAAAGTCATGCTATCCTCTAGTAACCTGCCTCTCCCACTTGATACCCAAGTTCGTAAACTTGCTCTTAATTGGATAGGACCCTTTGTTATCACCCACATTGTCTCTCTTGTTGCTTATCGACGTGCCTTGCCTTGTCACATGCATATCCATCCTGTCTTTCATATTTCCAAGTTGAAACCCTTTGTTCCTAACCCCTCTTCCTTTTCCTCTTGAGTCCAACCTCTTCCTTTGCCTGTCCCTATCAATGATCATGAGGAGTACAAAGTTGATTATATCCTTGCGCGTCGTCATATTCAACAAGGCCGTCGCCAACATACGTTTACAAAGTAGAGAATAAGACAAAACAGCCTAGAATATTCTAGAAGTATCTAAGACGCTTCTTGGGAAGCTTCCCAACTAGTTAACTTGCACCCTAAGCAGGTAGCTTCTAGAAGGAAGCTTCTAGAAGCTTCTAACTAGCTTAGCTTGCACTCCAAGTAGGCGGCTTCTAGAAGGAAGCTTCTTGAGAAGCTTCTTGGTTAACTTGGCTTGCACTCCAAGAAAGCGGCTCAAGGAAGCTTCTTGAGAAGCTTCATGGGTCTTGTATGCTACCTATAAATACCAAAGCCGAAGCTCATGCTAGGCATTTGGAGTTTTCCCTCATTCAAGTGTCCCAATGTGAGTTTCCATTCTCCTAATTCTCTCCTCGGTTTCAGTCTTTTACATATAAATACCAAAGCTAAAGCTCATGCTAGGCATTTGGAGTTTCCTTCATTCAAGTGTCCCAATATGAGTTTCCATTCTCCTATTTCTCTCCTTGGATTTGGTCTTTTACACCATATGATGGTAACGGTTCTCATATCTTGTCATGATACTAAATCATTAATAAATTATGGCAAGTGTTCTTTGAGCTACTTGGCACCAAACTTGCTTTGTCTATCATCCTCAAACTGATGGGTAAACTAAATGTCCAAATTATGTCTTGGAAGATATCCTTTGTGCCTTTGTTAACATTCAACACACTAATTGGAATATTTGTCTTGTGGTTATTAAGTTTACCTACAATAATTCCAAGAAAGAAGCTCATGATTCTTTCCTTTCCTCTTGAATTTTGTGCAAGATCCACATGTTCCAGATTTCATTCTTGCTCCTCCACCATCTCAAGTTCCTCATGCTTCTACCTTCTTGTCCATGTTATCTTAATCCTTGCACCAAGCCAAGTCTCATCTTCTTGTTCCTCAAAATCAACAAAATCATATGGAGATCCATCTTATCTTCTATATTTCAAAGTTAAAACCTTTGTTTCTAACCTATATTTCTGTCACACTCATGACCAATCCTCTCCTCCTCCCATCCTTATCAACAATCATGAAGAATACCAAGTTGATCTTATGCTTGCGCATCATGACATCCAACATGGCCACCAATGACACACTTAATATAAGGTCCCATGGAAAGAGTATCCTCTTCATAATTCCACAAGGGACCGATTCTCATCTCCAAACCACACAAATAACTATATAAGAGTTCAAAGATTCCATGGAAGCAAGGATGTCAGTAACTAGCAATGGGGTAATGTATAAAAAATAGAGTTAACAAAATAGTTAACAAAGTCTAATGAGTTAGTAGAATAAGCCATATATAATTAGGAATTCTAAGAATTATTCTAGAAGCATCTTGGTAGAATATTCTAGAAGCACCTACAAAATTTTTAGATATCTTCCAAGAATTGGGTAATTTTCTATAATAGCCCAAAGATAGAAGCATACAAGATTAGAACTCTAAAAGAATTTTGATGCTCCAAAAGAACACATTGTCTTTATCATATAGCAAACCTGATCCTCTCAAAGGGAGCTACACCCTTAGATTAGTTATATAGATTGGTGCCATGTCAAGAATCTACACCCTTAGATTAGATGCATGGATTGGTGATATGTCAATCCTTGTCATATTTGGTTGGTCAAACTAGTTTGACCAAATATAATCTTTGGGGAATATTTTTGTAAGAAGCTCAAAACAACATGGAAGAGATATCAAGACAAACAAAAGAAGGAAGGGAGAGAAATCAACACCTTTTTCTTTTGGAAGGGATAAATTTTTTATGTTTTGAGGCCCAATTCTTTCATTTAGGCCTCCAAAATTGACTTTCAAGTTTTTGGTATATTTTGATTTCTGTTCTATTAGTGGAAGTCCTCTTTTGGTGACTGCTTTATCTACTCAGACTTTCTTGTACAATATCTCTAAAGATATTACTAAGCCAATTTTACCTTTAGCTAATTTATCTAACTATGGTATTACAAACCTCCTCCCATTTAAGATATAACATCCTTGTTGTGAAGTTGGTGCTCAACCGATTGCACTACTACCGGTGTGTTGGTCAAGTTAGTTGTGTTGGTCAAGTTAGCTAAAGGTTCACTAGTGGCCTCATACAATGGATATCATTTTCAATGGATAAGATATTCCATATGTTGATGGTGTGTACCTCAATTGTGCTTGATTGGAGAATGGTCTCAACTTTGTATTTCTTTGTTCCATGAGTGCTAGATAAGGTCAAACTTCTTGTATGGAAAGAAAGTGTGGCGGTCAGGGTGCATAACATTGTAGCAAAGAAACATGGAGCATTGGATGGATCTTTATGTATGAAGGTAGCTTAAGATGATACACTTCTACTTTGATTTATGGATGATGAGAGAAGGATCAATGAAGTGGGGTTTGCACTCACAAGTGCCAACCAATGTAGTGTTGCTGATGAAAACCACACTTCAGTCCTGAATTGAAACTCCATGTATTGGTGATGTGCATTTGCGTATTGTTTCTTGCTATTTTGGGCTATCTACAACCTATTCCTAGCATTCTTCATACCATGTTGGATTCAAGACATAGAAATAGGTAGCCAATAGGCTGACCTTTACCAAGCTTGAAATTGTGAAAGGGTGTTCTCTATACATGAAGAAGAAAAATGTGAGTTTTGTAGATGCATTCACTTAATTATCATAGGAAATTTCCACCAAGGGAAGTAGTGTGTACCACCTTTCTTGTTCCTCCAAAGTGGCTCCAAAGCATGTCCTTGATAGTATGATTGGCCCACTCTTTTTGTCTATTAATTTGTGGATGGTAAGCCATGGACATTGCAAGGTTGGTTTTGAAGACTCCAAAGAATGTTCTCCAAAACAAACAAGTGAATGTATGAGTGCTTCAATCTATGATTAACATTCAAGATAGGCCATGTTGAGAAAAGATTGTAGATAAGTACAATTGAGGTTATTGTGGTGCATCATATCCTTGGTCATAGGACACAAATGAATCATTTTGCTTAGTTGGTCCACAAAGATTGCAATAAAGTCAAAACTTGAGGTGTTCTTGGGCAATTCACAAATTAGATCCATGCTGACCTACTCTCCATCTTGTATAGGAGTAGGAAGAGGTTGAAGGAGACATGTGGGAGCTTGATTAAGAGTTTTATTTTTCTATTAAAGGAGGCATTGTCAAACATATTGTATTACATCTTGGCCAATCTTTAGCCAATAGTTATGGCATTTGATTGCATCTAAGGTTCTTGTTGTAGAACTTCTCCTATTGCAATACCTTATGCATCTATAGTCAACTTAATTGGATGTTTGGAATCATACCATTTCAAGATTGGTGTATGTACTAATGCATCTTTAGTGCTTGAAAGGCAAGTTCTTATGTAATTCCTCACATCCATTTCTTGCCTCTACCAAGTAATGATATTAAGGGTTGTGCAAACTTAGAAAAGTCCTTGACAAATTGATGATAGAATCCAATTCATTTCAAGAAACTATTGAGTTGAGTCTGATCCTCTAGAGCACTCTACTTTTGAATGACTTCCATTTTATCTATTAAAACTTGGATACCTTCTCACTTACTCTCTCACCCAAGTAATAGTCTGTAGACTTGCCAAACTAGCACTTTGATATTTTAGCATGCTACTGATTCTTTTATAAAATCCAAAGAACTTCTTCTAGATGTTTCTTATGCTCTTTCATGGTCCTATTATAGACTAAGATATCATCTAGATAAATAATAATAAACTTATCCAATTATTGTAATGCTCCAAGAATAGAAGAACCCCCAAGAGAAACACAAAATAGAAAACACAAAGCTTCACACTCATTACTCTGATGCATCAAAGGAGCACCTTAATTTTATTATATAGCAAAGAAGATCCACTCAAAAGGAAGCTCCACCTTGGATAAGATATATGGATTGGTGATATGTAAACAAACTCTATCCTTAGATTAGTTATATGGATGGGTGACATGTTGGTCCTTTTCTTATATGGTTGGGCAAATAGGTTTGATCAAAGGGAATCTTTAGGGAATTGTCTTTTAGGAAGCGCAGAATTGCATGGGTGAGGTATTGTTGGAAAGCTCTTGGTGAGACAAATAGTTTTGGGAAGGGGGAGAAGGCAAGCCTAAATGGATGAATTAGGCCTTGGAGGGGAAATCTTTCTTTTTTTGAGGTCTAATTTATCTGTTTAGGCCTTGGAGGAGGGAATCTTCTATTTTTGAGGTCTAATTCATTTGTTTAGACCTCCAAAATTGGCTTTGAGTTTTTAGAGTAGAAGCACTCTTTTGGTGACTCTTGTATCTAGTCTACTTAGTCCATTGTATAGAACATCCTTCTAGATGTTGCCAAGTCAATTTCCACCTCTAGATAATATATCTAGTTATTGGTATTACAAACTTGTTTCCTTTTAAGAACTTAAGATGCAATGCCCTCATTGTGGAGTTGTTACTCAAAAGATTGCACTAACACCAATGCATGGGTCAAGTTGGTTGTTGGCTCCCATGTTACCTTATGTAATTGGTACCCTTTCCAATGTACAAGATATTCCACATGCGGATGATGAGTATCATGGATGCACTTATGGATAATGCTTTTGATTTCATATTCCTCCGTGCCATTAATGAGTGTTGGACAAGGTCTAGCTTCTTGTATGGAAGGAAAGTGTAGTAGTTAGAGTGCATGTCTGCATAGTAAGTAACCATGGAACATTAGACTGATCTTCATTTGTTACATGAGCATGAGGTGGTAGCCTCTTCAACAAAGAATGGGAAAAGGTCTAATAAAATGAGGTCTGAGCTTACTAGGGCCAACTAATGTGAGGTTGGTTGTGGACAACTAGACTTTATCCTCAACATTGAACTCCATGTGTTGGCAATCTGCATTTGCATACTATTTTTGTTAATTTTGGGCAATCTACAACCTATGCTTGGCGTTCTCTATACCATGTTGGATTCTAGGAAAAAAAGTGTTGATGACATCAACCTTGGTAGCCATTGGGAAAATCTTCATCAAGCTTGAAGGTATGAAAGAATACTCTCCATACATGAGGAAGAATAATGTGACCTATGTGAATGCATTCACTAAATTTTTGTATGCAAATTCCACTAGTGGGAGTAAGGTGTCCCACTTCTCTTGCTCATCTAAGGTGAAGCTCCAGATCATGTCCTCAATAGTGCAATTAACTTGCTCTATTTTTCCATTAGTTTGTGGATGGTAAGCCATATAGATTACCAATTTGGTTTTGAAAACACTAAAGAGTGTGCTCCAAAACAAACAAGTGAATTGAGTGCTTCTATTGGTGATGAGCGTTTGAGACAAGCCATGGTGAGAAAATAATGCATTTAAGTACAATTGAGCTAATTGTAGAGTAATCACATCCTTGGTGGTAGGATGCACATGAATCATTTTGCTAAGTTGGTCAACAAAGATTATGATGGAGTCAAACCCTGAGGTGGTCTTGTTCAATTCACAAATGAGATCCATGTTTACTTGTTCCCAATGTTGTGTAGGAGTAGGGAGTGGTTGAAGGAGTAAAACAGGAGCTTGATTAGAAGCTTCATTTTGTTGAAAAAGTAGGTAGCTTTGAACATACTCTATCACATCATTACTCATTTTGGGCCAATAGTAATGACATTTGACTGCATCTAAGGTCTTGTCTATTCCAACATGATCTACAATGGCAAAATCATGACATTCCACTAGGATTATGGTTCTTATGCTTGTGGCATCTGGAATCCATAACTTGCCATCATGAAAGGAAAATCCTTGAGTATTGGTTAAACTCTTGGATGATTGAGCTCCTACAATCCATGGGTCAATTTTTGTAACATCAAGAATCCTTGGCCAAAATTTTAGGTTCATCTTGACCTCTACTATTAGATTATTTTCCATAAGCATTTGGGTGAATGCATCTGCAAGTTGCTTCTTGCCTTCCAAATATGTGATCATGTTGAACCGTTATCTCCACTCTACCTACCAAATCTATTGATAAGATAGATCATTTTGTGTTTTGAGGTAGACTAGAGGTTTATGGTGTATCTCACATTACAAATGTTTTTCTGCCAAGATAGTGCTTCTAATGCTTGGTTGCAAGGACAATGGTAAACTCTTCTAAACTCTTCTCATTTGGTGGTGTGATAGTTTCATTCTACCAGTAACAACTTTTGAATGAAATATGCAATTGGATGTCATCCATCATTCCATTCTTGTTGTAGGATTGCTCCTTCATCCATCATTCCATCCATCATTCCTGCTTCTTGTTGTAACCAACTTGATTGGATATTTTGGGTCATACTATTTCAAAATTGGTGCATGTAATAATATGTATTTTAATTTCTTGAAATGCTAAATTCTTGTGTGGTTCACCATATCCACTTCTTTCCTTGTCAAGTAGTGCCAATAGAGGTTGCATAACCTTAGAGAATTCCTTGAAAAATTGATGATAGAACCTTGTTAATCCTAAGAAACTCTTGAGTTGAGTTTAATCTTCTAGAGCACTTCATTTTTGAATGATATCTATTTTATTTATTAGCACTTGGATACCTTAGTAATTACTCTATGCCCCAAGTAGTCTACTTCAGACTTGCAAAACTTGCACATTGAGATTTTGGCATATAATTAATTTTGTTGTAGAATTTGGAAGACTTCTTGTAGATGTTGCTTTTGCTCCATCATTGTCCTATTGTAGACTAATATATCATTGAGGAAAATGATAATAGATTTATCCAAGTATGGACAAAATATGTCATTCATCAAACTCATAAAAGTGGTTGGAGCAGTGGTGAAGCCAAATGGTATCATTGGTACTCAAAATTGAAAGGCAATTTTATGTATGTCTTCCTCCATAATCATGATTTGGTTGTAATTGCTCCGTAGATCAAGTTTGGTGAAGTACTTTGCACGATTGAGTTGATCAAACAAGTCATCCATGCAAAGTAATGGGTATTTATTCTTCACCATTTGTTGATTTAGTTCTTGGTAGTCAATGCTCATGCAATGCATATTGTCCCATCCTTCTTCTTCACAAACAAGACAAGAGCCCCATATGGTGATATGTTGGGTTAGATAAACCCTTTTGAAGCATATCTTTGATTTGAGCCTTACACTCCTCCAACTCATGAGGTGATAGTCAATATGGGACCTCACAAGGAGATGTCTTCCCATGAAGTATCTCAATTTGATGATCTACTCTCCCTGTTGGTGGGAATACCAAGGGTAAATAATCTAGAAAGACATTTTGAGTTCATTGTCTAGTGAGTTCTACACTCTTGACTTCTCTTATTAGATCCATGAAACATTTATCTATCTTACCAATAGATGTGGTCCTTATGACATAGAGAGGTAGTTCTTGCCTTTGTGATCTTTCTTTAACCCCAAAGATCTTCCATTGGCTAGTTTCAACTACTTTCTTTATCCAATTGACCATGGGGTTGTAGTGCTCCATCCACATCATGCCTAAGATCGCATCATAATGAGCTAATCATATCACTTGCTCACTTGTTCAATTGCTTCCTAAAAGAATGTTGCATTTTTAGGTAATGACTCAATCTTCTTTCTCATTTGTGGGAAAGTTTCAAGTTTCCCGATAAGTGCCTCATGGTTAACCTAATCAAAAAACTTGTGTTGTGTGAGCATTTGATAAATTTACTTCATCTCTTTCATCCTTCTCTAGTTCCATCCCCAACCTTATTACAACAAAGCAAGACAAGAAATTCTCTATTGCTCAAAAGTCTATCAGTAATCTCACGTGATTACCTTCTAGGACTCAATTTACAACAATCAGTTGTGTATTTATCTTATGCTAGCTTTGCACAATTGTCATCTTCCTCCCTCCAATTTTACTCTTCTCCATTGAGCCAATAAGGCTGCAAGGTATATTTATTGGCAATCTTTGTTTTCCAATATGATTTCAACATCCTCCTGTTCAATTTGTCTCTCCTTGTGGGTCAATGACTGCTTGTATAGAAGCCAAGAACATCTAGGATGACAAGCACGACAATTGATGGTTATGTGCCAAACTCAACTGCAATTATAACAATGTTGTTGTTCTACTTGAGCCCCTCATAAATCACTCATTATGTCTATGAACTCTACTCCAAAATGATAAACTAGATATACTCTCAATTGCTCTCATTGGATGTATATAATCTTGATGTGGAATGGATTTAAGAATAAAAAGCAAGATGTAAAAAATTGTCTTCCATGCACCTCCATCTCATCCACTCTCCAAAACACCCCTAGTTTATCAATTGTACTACATTTTCTCCCCTTAAAATTACTCAATCTCAGTAGCCCATATTCCTCCAAGAAGTGCAATTCACTCTCTTAGATTAAAACATTTGCTGTAATACCATTGTAATGCCCTAAGGATAGGAGAACTCCCAAGAGAAACACAAGAGAGAAAACATAAATATTCACACTCAATACTTTGATGCCCCAAAGGAGCACCTTGTCTTTATTATATAGCAAAGAAGTCCCCTCAAAAGAAGCTCCACACTTGGATTAGATACATGGATGGGTGACATGTTAGTCTTTGTCTTATTTGGTTGGTCAAATAGGTTTGACTAGAGGGAATCTTTAGAGAATCTTCCTATATGAAGGTCAAAATCACATGGATGAGATATTGTTGGAAACCTCTTGATAAGAAAAAAAATGGGGAATGATATACCTTTAGTATTGAAAGGAGGAGGATTCTTTCCATTTTCAAAGCCTAGTTCATCCGTTTAAGCCTTCAAAATTGACCTTGGAGTTTCAAGGTATTTTCAACTCCTACCTTATTAGTGGAAGTACTCTTTTGGTGACACCTTTATTTAGATCTACTTATTCCATTGTATATAATATCCTTCTAGATGTTACCAAGTCAATTTCCACCTCTAGATAATATGTCTAGCTATTGGTATTATAAGTATGGACAAAATATGTCCTTCATCAAACTCATGAAAGTGGTTGATACATTGATGAGACCAAACAACATCACTAGGTACTCAAAGTGACCATACCTTGTTTGAAAGGTAATTTAATGCACATCTTCCTTTGCAATCCTAAGGTTATACCCACCTTGTAGATCAAGTTGGTGAAGTATTTTGCCACATTGAGATAGTCAAATAGGTCATCTATTTGAGGTAATGGATACTTTTGCTTCACCATTTGTTTGTTTAGACCTCGATAATGGATTCATATCCATAACATCCTGTCTTCCTTCTTCATAAACAAGATAAGAGCCCCATATGGTGATAAGCTAGGTTGGATGAACTCTTTATGCAATATATCTTCAATTTGAGCCTTGTATTCCTCCAATTCATGAGATGATAGTAGGTATGAGGTTTTGCAAGGAGGTGTATTCCTAAGGAGTATCACAATTTATGATCTACTCTACTTCTATGTGGTTATCTAGGGGATAAATTATCAAGAAATACATCCTCAAATTTTTCTACCATATCTTTCAAATTATCAAGAACTTTTCCTTTGAGTTGTGCACTCTAGACTTCTCTTAGCATAACCATGAAACACATATTTATATTATTGATATTTGTTGTCCTTATGGCATAGAGAGGTAATTTTGACCTTGAGGATTGTATCCTATCTCCAAATATCTATCTTTTGTTGGATAGTTCTCACTATTTTTTTCCCAATCTACCAAGGGATTGTAGTGCTCCATCCATGATATACCCAAGATCACATCATAATAAGCTAGTTATATCACTTTCCACCCAGTTCTTATACTCTCTTATAGAAAGTATTACCTTTCTAGGTAACAATTCAATCATCTCTATTTGACCATTTAGTAAGTTTACTTCTTCCCTCTCATCCTACTCTAGCTCCATCTCCAACCTTATTGCAACAAAGTAAGACAAGAAAATTCTATGTTACTCTAAGGTTTATCAATACTCTCACCGAATTACCTTCTAGGACTTTGTGTGAGGAAATTAATTGTGCATTTGTCTTCCTTAATCTTTGTGCGTTGGTCCTCTTCTTCCTCTACTTCTGATCTTTTGAGCTAGTAAAGCCATGAGGCACATCTACTAGCAATAGTTATTTTTTATGTGATTTCAACATCCTCACCTTTGATTTGTCTCTCAAAGGTTACTTGTATGGAAGTCAATGGCCGTTAAGGAAGTGGACAAGACAATTAATGGCTATGTGCCCAAATTGGTCATAATTGTAGCAACATTGTCATTTTTCTTAAGCCCCTTCTGTCTTGTGGACTCCATCTCTCCTCTCTTTGATATGTTCCCATTCTTCTTGGAACTTCTTTGAACTTCAAGCTCCTCAATCTCAAAGACAAATTTAGCCCAATTCCATAAGAATTTGTCCACCAAAGTGTGGTGGTTCAACTTGATGGTGTTGTGTTGGGGGTACCCCTTCACCACATCCATGTGTTCATGCTATACTTTGAGCACATACAATGGCTTCAAAAATTGTGCAAGGGTTTTGTACCATCACCTCTTGTCAAATTTACTTTTTTAACTCCCATTTGAAGTTATCAAGATCTTTTGATGGGCTCATATCAATTATGGCTATCTATAAATCAAGATATACCTCCACGTATTTTTGGATGCTATTCTTTTGCTTCAACTCCATAGAAGAGTTTGAGCCATCTTCACAAAATCCATTGACTGGAAATTCTTCAACAACCCTTCTTGCATTGCCATCCAAGTGATCTTCTTTCCTGATGCTAATATTGAGGATTCCCAAGTATCATACCAAGTGAGAGCTTTATCAATCAAGTAC
Organism: Lunularia cruciata; assembly: GCA_948567375.1. Classification (NCBI taxonomy): domain Eukaryota; kingdom Viridiplantae; phylum Streptophyta; class Marchantiopsida; order Lunulariales; family Lunulariaceae; genus Lunularia; species Lunularia cruciata. Next base: position 57,107,646 of record OX419762.1, on the reverse strand, counting down.
CCATATGCAAACACATACAAAACAACATGTGATCTCTATTGTGAATAATCAAAGGTATCAATTCAATCTTGAGATCCAATTCTGCACTACTCCCATGGAGCATTGTCCTTTGTAAGGCTTGATGTTGTCTTCTTCATTTGTGGTAGCAACCTGCCTTCATTGTTGACCAAGATCTAGGTCATTGTTGTGGGTGACTTTATAGGTACTTTGGCCATTATCATTGGGTTTTAGGATGATCTCCCACTTGCATTACATGATTTAATCTTGAATGTATGTATTTGACTTTGTAATACCTCCACTATCATCTTGATCTCTTGGAACTTGTTCAACATTCCATACATTCCTTGTATCAGATCTTGCAATGATGGCTTCATGATTTGTACACATTGTGGACTCTTGATAAATACTTCCTACTTCAATACAAGGTTAATATGATCACTTAGGAATGTGCACAAACTGTTGGGCCTTAGACTTATTGATAATACTCTTCACCAAAATTGCAAACTAAAAAACCCCTTAACATCACTTTTGGCCTAACTACATTATAGATTTCTATGGAGTATTGAAAGGGAGAGGATTTAGAATATTCAAATCCATTGCATCATAATAGAATGTAAATTTTCAAATCCTACTCTCTATCATATATCACAATAGGTAGAATCATAGGGTTTGGTGAATACATTATTTTGTCCATGAGATATGTTCTAAAATGTTCAACAAAGTACACTCTCACTTCCTCAGATTGGATATACATAATCTTAATGTGGATTGAGGAAGAGAAGATTAGGTATTTTAAATTTTACTCCAAAAGAATCATCCCATTCTCTCTTCAAAACACCCAACCTTGCAATTGTACTACTCTTTCTATTCTTGGAATTACTTAGTCTCAATAACTTGTGTTACTCCAAGCGGGGTGATCCACTGACTTGGATTAGAGCACTTGATCTAATACCATTATAATAGCCTGAGGACAGAAGCACACAAGAGTGGAACTCTAGAGGCATACAAGATTGGAACTCTCGAAAAACTCTAGTGTCTCAAAGAAGCACCTTGTCTTTATTATATAGCAAAGCATATCTCCTCAAAGGGAGCTACACACTTAGATGAGATCCATGGATTAGTGACATGTTGATTCTTATCCTATTTGGTTGATCAAACAAGTTTGACCAACAAGAATCTTTGGGGAATATTTTTGTAAGAAGCTCAAAACAACATGGAAGAGGTAGTATTGGGAAAGATCTTGATGAGATAAACACTGGTGAGATTCTAGTTTTTGGAGACTATATTTTCACTTTCATGGCCATTGGTAAGATTTATTTTTTGAGGCCTAATTTTTTCATTTAGGCCTTCAAAATTAGCTCTTGAGTTTCTGGTTTCAAAATTGGCTTTTGCACTATTAGTGGAAGTCCTCTTTTGGTGATGCCTCTCTTTGATTTACTTAGACCATCATGTATAATATTTCTAAAGATATTGCTAAGCCAATTTTTACCTATAGCTAAGTTATCTAACTAATAAAATTACTCTTGCACACCAAGTTAATGACTAGCTTAGCTTGTATGCCAAGTAGAGAGCTTCTAGAAGAAAGTTTCCTTGGAAGCTTCTCAACTACCTTAAATTGCACTCCAAGAAGATAGCTTTGAGAAATAGACTTCCATAGAAGCATCTCAAGAGATTGCATCGCTTCATTATAAACACCAATGTCTAAGCTAATGCTAGGATTTAGAATTTCTCTCATTTGAGAGTTCCAATGTGATCTTCCACTTGGATCTTCCATTCTCCTATTTCTCTTCTTGGTCTTTTGTAGTATAGTACCATTAGTCATAGACGGATGCAATCTCATAAAGCAAGAGATCACTACATCAATAGTATATGTAAGAGCATGGGCTCTCATGGTCTCCAATTCAGCCAAGAAGTTCTAACACTAGGGGTTTCCTTTGTGCCTCAATAATGGAGTCAAGCCCTTATGCTTTCCAATCATTTTTTTGGTTGGCTTGTGACTTACTACCAATGCTCTACACTCCCCAAGTTTATTGACTTTGTATACCTAGACTCTAGGAAAATTCAAGTGGATCTTAGTTAGCATATGCACATTCATATCCATACTAACATCTTCACTAATGCATCACTACATGATAGACCTAAGATCCTCTCTTTTGGAAGGAAGGCTCTAGAGACTAGCTCCAAACCTCCTCTTTGATTGAGGACTTCCATTTTATATTTGAAGAGTTTACCCCATCACTCTAATTATGGCTAGGACTATCATATCCAACACTACTAGTTCTCCTTGACCAGTGCACATATAGTTCTCTTTTTTATGCATAAGATATATATATTCTATAGGGTGCAATTGGTGGAATGCACACTAGGATTCATGATAAAGTTTGAGATACAATGACACATATCCTATATGCTATGCGGTCTTAGGTTTGGATTGAGCAATGGTTGGATTTATCGAGACCACTTCAATTGGGTGAGAGTGGAGATTGGTACATTCATGGATGGAAGATGTACCTTGCATGATGTGGTGGTTGCAAACCCCTTACAAGAGTACTCCTTAGCATGAGCCGACATACATGTAAGAGTAGTATCGACTATTGCCACTCATGGCAAGGAGGACCATTATGCACCATGACTATCCTCTTACACCTTTGTACTTTTGGCAGTTGAGTTTTGTGGAAACATTCATCTCCACTTTAACGATGTCCTCAAGGATGCCGCATGAGATTCTTTATAGAGAATAGTATTTGTTGCTATCACTCTAGCAACGCTCGCATCCTACTATAGGTAGTGAGTTTTGATCACCTTCCATCTCTCTCAAACATTGGGTCTTCATGGACAACAACGATAATAAGAACACCGAACATCTAGGGTCCTCTTCCACACTTACCAAATATACTATTGGAATACCTTTACACCCATATTAGCAATAGATTACGTTACTCTTTGTTTAATCGACTTATTATGTTTAGTTGCTTTCCCCTTTGGGTGGGTGCTATTGGAGTACCTCTACACCCAACATCTAGGTCCTCTCTCCACACTTACCAAATAATTATTGGAGTTACCAAATATACTATGAGAGTTCCTACACCCAGATTAGCAATAGATTACTTTACTCTTTGTTTCATCGGCTTAGTATGTTTGGTGGCTTTCTCCCCTTGGGTGGCTTCTATGTTGCTTTCTTGTTTCGCTTTTGTCTAGGCCTTTTGGGACCACTGGACCTTGCGCTCTATATCTCTATATATCTATATCTCCTTTTGCGCATGTTAGTACTTCGTACTCCTTTTCTTTTTATTTCGGGGTATTCTTTTTATATCCATATGTGCTCGGTTCTGGACGACAATTCATGGAGGATTTATATTCGAGAATTGTCTTGTCCAGAGGAGGGAACCAATGTTCTACGTTTAACTTACATTACGTTGTTATAACAAGTACTTACAAGCACCAAATTGGCCTTGAATTTCAATGGCAATCCGCGCTGGCCATGAACTTTTATCGCCAGCGTGGACTAACTGAGTCCATGTCAAACCATGGTGAGGCTTTTTGCCAATGTGGGGTGTCGTTTCGTTGAAGCGCAAAATCGGGTACTTAAGTGTATCTCTCTAAATATTGTCGCGAGATGCCAGGGCTTGCACGAATAGGAATATCATGATGACTGATGCATTAAGAAGATCACACGTAAGACGTCAATGATGCCGCACATGAGGTTTATAGCACTGGCGCAACTGCTTCTGAGGCCGCGTGTCCGTGGCGCAGAGCTGGTCAGTGACTGCAATTTGAGGCAGTGTGTACAAGACGCGATGCATGCATCACAGTTCGGGCAGGCCAGAGATCTTCAGAGATGGAAATCCAGTGGGCAAGCACAACCGTTCAGTGGTCTCGACCAGTTTTCATGACACATCCTTGATTTCCGTAAGCAGGTGTATTAAAATTCTCCTGTTAGTCAAATTCAAGAATGATGAACATTACACACACGTTCATCAGTAGTTGTGTAAGTTCTTTCCTTTAAGCACCGCAGAAAAGTCCAAACTAGGAGTCCCAAGTGAGGGCGAAAGACAGAAAACATACAACTAATTCTTAATTAGAGAAGGAAATAAGTGAGAATGAGGCCAAACGATAGCACCAGCACCGACAGTGTAAATCATGGATACTAAATATGGAGGAAATCCATGTATGGAATAGCATTAACGGCTTGCTTCTGAATAGGAAAGTAATTAAGACTGGAAATCTACATCGTGAGTTGCGAGCACTTCAGTACGCCAATTCTTTCAACGGCACTCTTGGATAGAAGTTTGGTTGATGTTGCACATGCAAAGGTTTGGCGCAAGTTTTACATAGGAGACTTTTGGAACGTTCATACACTATGAGAATTGAGAAAAAAGTCAGAAAGCACGACAGTTCAAAAAATGGAAAATGTGAACCCAAGGGATACACAAGCACCGAGCCTGTAGAGATTCCTACCAGATGTGGAATAGTGCTAAAGTTTGCATGTGAATACGAAGGTAAGTACAACGAACAATCTATCTTCGGAAGAAGTAAAGCACTACCAGGACGCCAATTCTTTCATCCCTTCACATCATCGATGTGGCTGTGCTTGAAAATTTTGAAAACTGCTTTAGATCGGATCTTTATGGCCAAGTATTCTTGTAAATAATACTCTCAATATGCTTATTTATTATGCGTTTATATTACTCGTGATTATCTTGTGAGATATCTCTCATATCCTCTCAAAATTTAGTAATTTAGTAATTTAGTAATTTAGTAAACAGAAAAGACGAGAATGTTCCTACTGCTTGGAGAGTAAAGATCCATGAAATGTATAACAGTTGCCTTATACAGTTACTGTACATACAGTACTGTTCTGAGCAGAGGAGACCAAAGTAATGGCAAAGATGATAGGAAGAAAGAAGGTTTTTGGAGCTTTTGAGAAAAGGAAGTACAGTTCACATATTAAAGGCAATACTATAATTCATCTACGGTTCGGACCTGATGAGATTCATGTAATATAATGAACGCATTCACCAGAGCAAATCGTCAAGAAGATATTCACTGGAAGTATATCAGGTGATGTTGTAAAACTAAATGCTTAGTATCCGTATACCCATGTACTTTCTACATATATTATGTGCACCTGAAGGAATGGGAATCGTTGAAGCCTTCCATACAATCATTCTAATGAAAAGAGCAAAGGTCACCGCGTAGGATAACAAGAAGGATGGAAGAATCCCATCAATCAAGCAGCCGTATAATGATAAAAAATTAAAACTAAGCCCTGATAATATCCCCGATAATATCGGATGAGAAATCTGCACTTCTACACCTATGATCATTATAATAAGAATCCTCGGATTTAGCATATTCATCTTGCATTGTTTACGGTGTACAAACCTGAGACAAGAGTTCCCTTGCCCACCCAAGATATTTGATTTGATGATCATTCTAATAAGAGTCGTCGGATTTAGCGTGTTCATCCTGCTTTGTTCACGGTGTATAAACCTGAGACTAGAGTTCCCATGCCCCCATTTTAACCCGAGAAGGCGACCGCGTAGAAAAAACGAAAGACTGGAAGACCCCATCAAACCGTACAAGGGAAAGAAAAAAAAAAGGTAAAATGAAGCAAAATCTCAATATTAACCCAAATTAGTTTTCGTTATTTTAGTTTTTAGTATCACCCAAACAGTTTCCAGGTGTTCTTTTAATGGAAGAAATTGAGTCGTTGCTTGTCCACGTCATCATTTTTCAGAAAAAGCGCACTTACGACGAGTCGGAAGAGCAAAGTCGTAGATCTCGATGCGACCGTGGACACTGCATCGTCCAGCAGCCGATGTAGTCTATGGATCCGACGGAAGACGCGAAAACAGAACTGAACGTCGGTCTGTGTACCGACACCCTACTCCCAAGGTCTTCAATGCTGTGACTGTCCAGTTGTCGGGAAAGAAGCGGCACAAGAATCCACACAAGGCATGCAGACTAAGACCTAAGCAACAACGTCAGCCCTTGCCTCTACGACTGAAGAGTCCTCTAACGGCCAATGGAGATACGAGCGGGATGGAAACCAACCGGAGTACTATAATGAAAGGAATTGACCGTTTAAACATTAAATGGGGATTAGTCCCATTTTACCTTTTTAATCCATTCCTTTGGGGTTTAGCCCCCTGTTACCTTTTTTATCTCTCCCTTGTACGGCTCGATGGGGGTCTTCCATCCTTCATTTTTCCTACGCGGTCGTCTTTTCTTCGATTTTACCTTTTAACCCATTCCTTTTTACATTTGTATGGTTCGAAGGCGTTTTCCATTCTTCTTGTTATTTTATGCTATTTTATACATGTTTCTTGTATGCGTGTCCTGTTTCTCATACAGAAATATCTATTATTTTTTGGCGAATAAAACAAACAGTAACACACCCGAGCTATTACTGGACACAGGCATCACGCGACACCCAATCATCGAAAGCACAGGGAACCATAACAATAGAGGTTTCATACCCAGGTTTGACGGAAATGCTACGAGAATGAGATCATCACCGTAAAGGTTTACGTGACGTCCGGTGATAGATCACAGAACCTGATAATAAACAAGTTTAGTGAAAGTAGATTGAAACAGGAAAATTAAATGGATTACCTCATATCGCACCACGTAACATTTTACGGAACCACCCATGAAACGATTTACGGAGTCACTACTGAATTTCGAAAATGCACTATTCAAAACCCCCTTCTACTGCTTTTTTGCGTTTTTAATGAGGAATATTTACCAACCGCATGCAGAACCCACTACTGATTGCACGAAATATGTTTCTTTATCAACAAACCATGAGCAGGAAACCACTAGATTTTGGATCTTCTTGGTACAGCTCTATCTTGTCGTCAGAATAGAGAGCGAGTTGGCTTGGCTTTGTCTTAAGTATTGATGAAGTTGTCGAGAAACCTTTTTAGGCTAGTTAGTCCAGGAGTATAATTTAAAATTCCCATCTTTATTACATTAGAAGGGTGTGATAGCACTTTGAGAAATATGTAGAGCACGAGGACTCCAGGGTATTACTACTAGACGTAATAGGCATTGGTTAGTTGTTAAGGAGGGGCAAGCAATCTTATGCTCCTAGGGATTCTTCGGACATTGCGGATGTAGGACAGCTGTATTTGCGGTCCACATAGTTGCTAGACAAACTTCAATTTACATATGACGAAACCCCAAGTTGGAAAGGTCAAGTGAGTTATGAATTTACTATGCAGCAGTCTAATCCTACATGACTGGAAGATGTTAAGGTTTCATTTATAATTTCTTTACACATGTTTCATGAATTGGTCTTCACCTTATAGGAGATGAAAGTGAATATCAAACTGGACATGTAAGGCTATGAAGATAGGTTTCAGAGGGTGGTTTATATGGCAATATTAACAAACCGGGAGAATCTAAAACCTTAAGGTAAGATAAACTAGATAAAAGTCGTTCACCCAACATATTAGAGTAATGTAAGCATCAGTTTATATTATTTTACATTTTCTCTTAGTGGACTCATCCGTTCTTGGGGCACTAGAGTATGTCTTCGCTCTTGCTCTAACAGGGGTGCAGGCTCTTGGATCCTAGTTTGACTGTGCATTACGGCATCCCCACTTGTACTAACCATCTTCTCTACGACGACAGGGTTCTGCCTAGGTTTGGTCCACCTGTTTATATTATTGGTACTCACTTGTGAGTGTGATTCTACATTAGATGCAATATTCCGCCAACCAAAGAAGACATACATCCAGCCAAAGAAGACATACATCCTAGTATAACGAGGAGATCCATTCTCTCTCAAACTTATCACCTAAAAGTTCCAACTTAGGTTTCGAATCCATCAATTACTAAGACCTGTTTTATTTTCCAGTAATATTATAAATTTTCTTCCATTCCGATGTATAATCGTTGTGTATATTATCCGTGGATCTCTTTCAGCACTTATTGCACACTAGTTTACTCTATTTCCTTCCTGTCACAAGTATGTGGTTGGTATGTAATCTCTATTTTCTAATAGTTTAGTAAACTATCATAAGAATTTTATTGTAGTCACAAAATGACAACTATCCCATGTGTATGGGAAGCAAAAGCATTAAAAGTACCGGAAGTGACTCACCTTAGGAGGACGGCGACTGACTAGGTCATAGTAGTTAGCTCAGTCAGCAAAACAAGGCCCATTGTAAACAAGAGCCGTCAAGCGGACCGTGTCGCGACTAAGCGCTGGCCACGACAGGTAAAGAGAAGAAGAACATACGGAGAAAGGAAAAAGGCGACCGCGTAGAGAACAAATATGGAGAAATGGGTATCGACTTCGACTGGCAGCTGGTGATGGTTGTCGCTTGCGCCGTCGTGGGTTGAGACTGTAGTAGACGGGAAGCAAGCAGCCCAGACTTTAACCCCGCGGAGGAGAAACCACGGGGAGAAAAAAGTAGCGATAAGTCAGAAGCGAGTACCAGACGACGAGGAATAGGAGAACAACTGATGATTTGGTAATACACCGATCTTTACTTAGAAGAGAAACCGCCATCCATCGCCGGTGGACGGACGCGGAAAATATTCTAGCACTTCCCGGTTTAGGAGGCCAGCCAGCGAAATGGCGAGTAGCTGTACACAGTGGATGCCTGGGACTTTCGCGCTCGACGCTTGTGGGTCGGGGGGGGAGGGGAATGAGAGGAGTTGATTCCCTGCAAAGGGACCTTACAGCAGTTCAATAGAGAGGGGAACAATAGAAGTTGATTCCCTTCTATTGGTGAAGACTGTTCGGAACTGAAAGAGAATACGAAACGGAATCCCTTCACATTTTCCCCGATTCCTTCCTACTTTTGCCGATTTTTCTTGGGTGCGTACTTGGTTTTAGCCCGAATCTTTCTCTGTCTTCCTCCCTTCTCTTCCCTGCGTTCTCTCCACATCATTCGGCGCGGTCTTGTGGCCGGTTTCCGGCCTTGCCCGGCGCTACCCCCCCTCACTCCCCTTTTTAGCTGTGAAAGGCCTCATTTCCCTTCTACAATCAATATAACACTAGTGGTTTTGGGTGTCTGCATGGAGACGATACAAACAGTAGGAGAAGAAGAAGAGCAGCAGAAGGAGTAGTGCCGTGTGCGATTATGAAGGCTGTCATGGGAAATCATATGATGCGTAAGCTTAGTGGTAGTCTACTGTTGAGCCCACAGGCAGCTTCAGCATCAACAGGATCAGTTTTGTTGGACCTGTATTAGTGTGCGTGGAGTGGAGAGATCGAAGAGAGGGGATTGATTCTCGGGTGGGAATTGAACACTTAGATTAGACAGAAGCAGAAAGCCAGCTGTGGGGGCATGTGGACTGTAGGCTGGATTTGAGCTCGTGAGCTCTAGAGATATAAAAGGCTGTGGCATTAAGGGGAGTTTGGAAGCGGTGTTTGTATTCTCCCTGGGCAGCTTCTCGGCCTGGAAGCCGCCCAAGTCTTTTGACTAAGGGAAGAAGAAGAGTTGAACGAAGGGAAGAATGCTTTGATGGTGGAGCGATTCTTTGAAGAAGAGGATTGTTGCCAATGCTGCGGTAAGACCTCCTTTAGGTCGCCGATTACAAGTGCAATGGAGTGCAGGCGAGAAAAGGCTTGCACACTCGAGGAGCTGACATGTTGCAGAAGGATTGTGGACGAAGAATCACAAGCAGCAGCAGCTAGTAGGCCGAATAACCCAGAAGGCAATTGACAATATTTGTCCCATTCCTCTTAAACTTCCGGGGAGGACGGTCTGTGTGAACGTTTTGCTGCCAGCTCAAGTTTTTCCTAGGTTTGAGCTTGGGACCATCCATCCATCATCATGGGGTGGAGTGGGGATGAGCCGATGCTCAAGAGAGAGCGATCTTTCTCTCGGTTGACTATGGAACCCAATACCAGATCAGGAGGAAATAGGAGGCTTGTGGATTCGGTAGGATGTACCCTTTGGTGGGTCAAGAGAGTTTGTTTCAGCTTAGCAGCCATTGGATTTCTACTGACTGTTTCATCCGTCGCTCGGGAAACATTCTCAGGTATATTACTTGTTCTTCTTCTTTCGTCGCCCCAATTGTCAGTTTGAGATATGGGATACCTTGAACCTACCCTGAATACAAAGGTCCTCACACTCCCCCGAAGATGTGTCACAGGCACGGATCTGAGTTCCTCACCATTTCATTTGCTAGTCTTGCATTTTGTGAACCACAGGGTGCTATGTCAATCCTGAACGGGTTCTGTATTCCATTACACTATATGTCAATTCTGACGACGTTCAAGGGAAGAAAGCTGGTGAGCATTCGCCATGGCTTGTGGATTATGAGCAGCCGCCTGAAATTGTGGTTAGCCAGCTAAGGAATCGCGATGGCTCCTACCTTTAGTAATGCCGCGGAGTCACGTAGGGAGGGATACTGTAGTTTAGTGCAAAGACTACAGGACGTTGTACTTCACGAGATGGGCTGCCGTCATCCAGGGAACATAGTGTGGTCACCACCACAGGGAGTTTCGGCAGTGCCAGCGAAGTATCCGATATTTCCTTCATTTTCGAAGACAATCAGCATGTGGGCATCAAAACCCAGTGTTTGCCTCATTCCCGCCCTTGACCCAACGCCCACAATCGGATTAGAAGCCAGCTGCCTCCTGTTGATTTCTACGACGTCTGAGTTTTCACATCGTGAGATGATCCACTGGAGGTTAATGGACACCTTGTATACCTCCATGAGAATGCCCAACAACCAAGGATGCTCACCGAAAGTGGGTTTGGTGCCAGTGGAAACGATAACCACCGTCTGGTGGAAAGTTTGTGTAGTAAAAATCGCAGATAGAAGCAAGAAAACTTGCATTTTGAGCCTCGTGGAACCGAATTTTTCCTTGTCCTCTGCGTTGTACTTTGTTCGGGGTGCTAACATTGTTGGTGCTCGTGTCCGTGTGATTGCAGCGGCGCTCTTCTATCCCAGAAAGTTGGTGTCTTCTCAACAGTCATCGTTGCGTGTAAACTACCTGAGAGTGGGCCAGGAGTTACGGCCCGGTCGGCCTCTCATTACAACAGAGCGCCAGTCCTTACGATTTGATGTAGCGGATGAGGACGAAGACAAGAGCATCAGGGTGACGAGATTCGGGCCTGCAACGATTGCCGAGAGTACTCCTGTCAGAGCAGGCGAGCAGCCGTACATTGAAGATATTGTTTCTCTACCAGAGAAATTGGATTTGCTTCTTGTCCGGCAGTTCATGGATTTCTCGCTCAGAGACAGGCTCACAGCCTGCAGATATGGAGACAGCCAGTTGCTATCGAAGATTTTGAATGCAGATTTCGTCGATGGAAGGTTGGCGGTCACGTGTATGCGACCTGAAAGATATGTGACAGAAAATTTCTTGGTGGTGAACATTACTATCGTGGTAGAGGATGGTGAGGGGGCCACTTTGAACAGTAAAATGGAATACCAGGAACCGGCCAGGTGGGATGCTCCGTTGGTTTATGCAGTGGTTGCTACCCCTCAAGATGTGATCATTTTCGTGAAGGGGGTTTTCGACAAGAGGAAACTGGGCGATTACACGAACTTAGCTTCTTTCAAGTGTGTGTTTGGTCGAGGCATAGAGACAGCTGTGACTGCAGCTGCTCAGGAACTGTACAGGTGTGTAACTCCCAAGTTCGGTTCGAAAGACGTGCTCAGGCAGAAAGTGTATTTACGGTATAAGGGCCACCTAATCCCCTCCGTTGCTTACTACGACCGATCGCGACCCAATAAGAATCAATTACTTGCAGACGAGGAGAAGCACCTGTCACCACCTTTGGAGCCTCATGGGAAAAAGCATTTAGTTTGTGCTTGCACTATGATCTGGAACTCTGCAAAGTTTTTGAAAGAATGGGTCCTGTTCAACTCGCACTTGGGAGTGGAGAAGTTTTTTCTGTACGACAACAACAGTGAGGATGATATCGAGAATGTGGTGTCCAGTCTTCATGAGTACAATGTCTCAAGACAGCTATGGCCATGGGTGAAGACCCAGGAAGCCGGATTTTCTCACTGCACAAAAAAAGCTGAAAGGGAGTGCATCTGGGTTCTTTTTGCGGATGTGGATGAGTTTGTCTTCCCCAAACACTGGCTGCCGACAGTAGTTGATCCTCCATCTTCACCAAAGTCTAGGCTTGCATTGGCGAATCCATGGCCAAGAAATGCTTTCAGTCACCTCATAGACGACACTCTTGGAAAAGTTACCTTAAAAACTAAGCTGGTCAAGCCAAAGAAAGTGCCTCAAACCTTGGGGCAGATCTCAATCTTCTGCAGGAACTTTGGTCCTTCAGGGCTGACTGCCCATCCTCCCAGGGGAGTGACACAGGGGTATGTGTGCAGAGACCAACGAGAGCAGAGGCACAAGTCGTTGGTGATGTTGAGTGCCTTGACTCCTTCTATTGCAAATGTTATTCACCATTTCGATCTGAAACCAGAGTACGCTACAATGTACCTCGATCCACGACACGCTGTCATCAACCACTATAAGTTTCAGGCTTGGACCGAGTTTGAGACGAAGTTTACTAAGCGGGCCTCGACTTATGTTGTGGACTGGAAAGAGCCCAAGAACCTGAATTCAAGAGACAGGCCAGATGGAGTGGGTCCTGAGGGCCAGAAGCCCGAGGGTTGGGAACATAGCCACTGCTACCAGAATGATACCGCTCTTAGAGATTATACACGCAAAATGTTTACAGTGAAGCATGGTCATGACGCAGGAAAGCTAGAATGGGAGCTTTAGGTACTAATACTGTACATTTCAGTGAGTGCATAGAGCTGTAAAGTACTAGCAAGGTACACTCCGGGATCGATTCTGCTGCTTGTCTCGCGTCGAGCTGGTTTAGAGTACGCAACATCATGGAGCTGGAGGGATCGGAGAGTCTTCATTTCATTCCGGGAATTGCTTTGCTGCTGGTTGGGAGCAATTCTCTTCTTCTTCCGCTGCTGTTCTAATTCTCTTCGCGGAGCTGTCATTTGTTAAATTATGAGAGCTGCAACGTTTAGAGGCTTGCAATGGGACACTGAAGAAACTGTTTTGCAGCATTCTCTCACTGCTTCAAAGGTACACAGGGTCAGATCACAGCGATTTATCTTGCGTCCATGGGAGCAGCCTGCTTGAATATTTACTGTCTAAGTATACCATTGCGGTCTGTCTGCAGAACTGAATGCCACGGGGTCTCATTGAGTGTATTTGACCTCCTGACCTGCTCTGGCAGCAGTGTGTACAAAATTTAGCAGTAGCTCATTTTTTGAGTCTGGGCTTGACGGATAGATCTACACGACAGCCCATACAACTCACTCAAGCCTTGCTTCGCCAATTTGCGAGTGACTGTTATACTCTCTTTTGAGGCAAAGTGTAGTTTACGATAGGGGAAGAAGCGTTGATGGAGTTTAGAACGCTTGTATATAAAATTAATTAATTGCTGCTGCGTCAATGCCCATTTGTGCAGATTAGGAATGCCTTCTATGTTTAAAACTTCCTCGAGAGCTCTGAAATAAAGAGACAGAGGAAGGAAAGCTTACTTAGGTCCTAGCTACGGTAGTAGTGCGCAGTCTGCATCAGCAACAGCTAGAATCGGAGACCCATTCGTCATCGAGATATTGTGATAGGAACAAACCAACGACCAACGTCAGCAGGCAGGCAGCTAGTTGCCCCTTACCTATCATTACCACTACCACTTATATGTATACTACCTATACCTAGTACAATCGCGATTCACTTCATTCATATGAACCGTGTGGTCGCCCTCTGCCTGTCCTCGCCATATGTAGAGGATATGCTGGCAGCAGGGTCCGAGGACCCACAACCCTGCCCTGGTTCTAGCAGAAGTTTTCACTGAGATTGTATCCCTCCCCCATTCAGGGACCCTAAAAGCTGGTGCTTTAGGGTTAATTCCGATCTTGGATCTTCTATGTTACCGTCCTTCCTCTGTTCACGTCCATGTATATGTGGTTGTCTCTTTGAAAGCAGCAATTTTTTGTAAGACGTTTCTACTCTAGTCAAAGTCGGTCTCGGATCTTCAAGCTACACTTCGGTTGTGTCCAATGGTAAACTGCGGAACAAAGGTTATTGAAGATGTTCAAACCCAATCAAATTCGACTTTAATTGTCACGGTACTTTTGTTCTGATTTTCATACAGATTTGTTAAAGCAATGATTTTGAATGAAGGTATAATCATGGGAACACGCTTCTCCTCAACTCTGAACATTGGAAAATTACTCCACATCACTCGTCAATTGTTGTAGTTCTACTCACGTGTTGTGAAGAAACTTTCTAGAAAGCTATTGCAGCTCCAGCACTAGCGAACTCTTGATGCAGGGACGAGGTTCAGTCGCTTCCTTATCCATGCCTCGAGTTCCATAGTGTACTGTGCCAATCTCGCACGTGTACTTGAATATATGCGTTCTGGCCTCGAATTCAAATCAAATCCGTTGCATTCTTTTTTCTGGGCTGATTCTGCACTACAGAAGACTTTAATGACGATAGGTCAAAGGCTACTACGGTTTACCGTTGTCTGGTCCTCATTTCTGTCTTCTCCAACGGAGTAGTTAAGACCAGACTCCACTTGGCCGTTCCAATGAAAGCGAAGTCTTGAAGGACCAGAAAAACAGATTCGTCAGTCTTCACTTTGGAGGTTCCTAGAAACATGTGCAGTGAAGAATCAAGTCATTGTTACACCTCTGTGATCGCTCTTCATAAATATTCAAGTCTCTAACGTTTCCTTGCAACTTTTCACATTCAAAAAGAAGCGCATGAGGGTTGATTCTCATGATGTTCAGACTCCAGGATCTATTGTGCTTGATTCCTGCGGTGGGTTCTTCTCCTAAATTACTTCAACATAAAACTTGAGACACAGGCCAGGTGTTTCGAGATTGAAGGACTCGAATTGAGTGTAAGGCAGAGCATGACTGCGCAGCGGAGTCTAATTTTACTACAATTCCCCTCCGAGGGTAGAATGTCGTGATTTGTTAATCGGACAAGTTTGAGATGCAAGTCATGGTGATGGAGAAGGGAGCAGCAGGTTGTTCTGTGCAGAAGCATGACCTAGTTTTCCTGAGTGGAACTCCCGCTCGATTGTCCAGTTCATAGTAGGATACGGGATGTATCTTACTATGAACCTTCTTCTGTTAATTCAGCCGCCAGCTTCCTTTCAAGGAACATGAATGGCCCAAAAGCGAACAAAACTTCTGAATTTACACACAATCGATCAGTGTCGCTCAAATTAACTGACGGGGAAGTCCTCAATATCCCCATCTTAGCCATTATTTGTTGCGATCAGCTTTGTCCTAACTAACCCTGAAATGCCGATGCAATTTTTCAACTTCGTCACAGGTTCTCAATTCATGATTCAAATACTCCATATTAAAGATCCTTTGGACTCAGCCATTTCTCTGGTTGTGCTTCTAGTTTTGAAATTTGCATAGCCAGTTTCTTGGCCCTAATTCAATCTTTGAAGAAAAGGACGTGACAGCTGAATCCAATTTCAAGGACACCCGGTTGAAATTATTTAATCATTTCAATCTCCGATATCCTCTCAGGAGTATCAACCAAACTACGGATTTTAGATGGTGTCTATCACATTTTAGACAGTACTTACACGTGTAGATATTTCCCACCTTCACGTCAAGCTCTTTCTAGCATGTCCTTCAAACACAATTTCATGAGTGGAGATGTGCGAGCTTGACAATCACAGAACGTAAGAGTTTATGTTTAGTGATTGTCAAGCTCACACATCTTGCAACACGATTATAAGTCAAAGCTATCCGGGGATAACGGTCAAGCTCTTTCTAGCATGTCCTTCAAACACAATTTCATGAGCGGAGATGTGCGAGCTTGACAATCACAGAACGTACGAGTTTATGTTTAGTGATTGTCAAGCTCACACATCTTACAACACGATTATAAGTCAAAGCTATCCGGGGATAACGATCAACTATTCACAGAACGTAAGAGTTTACGTTTAGTGATTGTCACCCTCGCACATCTTGCAACACGATTATAGGTCAAAGCTATCCGGGGACAACGATCAACTATTCACAGAACGTAAGAGATTACGTTTAGTGATCAACTATTCACAGAACGTAAGAGTTTACGTTTAGTGATTGTCAAGCTCGCACATCTTGCAACACGATTATAAGTCAAAGCTATCCGGGGATAACGATCAACTATGCAGACGAAAAGGACTTGAAGAGTGAGATTCCAGCTTTCCACTTGAGATGACTTTTCACTTTCACAGTTAAGATGCTGTGTACAAAGATATCAATACGGGGCTCATGTTTTCCTCTTACCGATGCTATTGGGGGTTAGCCCCATTTTACCCTCTTTGTCTTTCCCTTGTACGGCTTGATGGGGTCTTCCCATCCTTCTTGATATCACACGCGGTCGCTTCTCGTGGTTTAGACAGCGTGCACTTTCTTTTATTACTGTACAAGCATCCTTGTGGTGAAGAGTACCACTATTCCCTCTTCCACATATTGTGTCATAGCTATGACACAATATGAGGAAAAGGAATTTGGCTGAAGCAAGACATTTGCTCTGGTTTAGGGAGAGCTAAATTGCTTCAGTAATATTGTGGTCTTGCAAGCCCAGGATCTCGATTCTGAGCTGTAATCCGTACATGAATAATTGCAACACACGTTCAATTATAAAGCTCGTCTGAAATGCTCAATGAGAAAATGTACATTTTTTTGGCCTGAGTTGAACTGTGGCCTGAGTTCCAGTTCAAAAAGTTGAACTGGAACTCAGGCCACAGTTCAACTTTTTGAGATCAAGTTGTAATGAGCTCTCCTTGAGCCAGGAAGGCTATTCTTGTTGAGCAAACTTTTCTAAAGCATCAGTCACGTAATTCAATGAGTTGGAACACAGGCCACATACAGCAGCTATCAATGTTGATCTTTCATGGGCAGATATCTAAGACTCCGAACGGCTCTCTCGCTCAAGATGAGAGATATCCTCTGTTTGAGCATTTCGGAATCATCGTGGCATGGTAAGCTCATGATCCAAAACTTATTTACAGCACAGTGTCCGATGGGTAGCTGAAGTTGTAAGGCACCTTAGATATCTGTGGAGTCGTTCAAGTGAACCTTCTTTTGCGAGTAGGGGGCTCAAGTAAATTTAATCTATAATGTCACAATCACCAGATCTATCACCGAATTGCTATGAAGAATACTCCGAGCATTTGGCGAGGAGTCTCACTATGAGGATACAATTAGCGTTCTTCTGCTGTTTCATTGACCTTCAAGCTTCATCTTCCCAGTGAGTTTGTACCGGTGCAATTGGCAAGGTCGTCTGCACACATCAACCGATTAACAACTGGTCTGTGTCCTCGTCAACTAAGTAATTCAACTGCAGAATTTCGATAGTACGCTAACCAACTGTCAAATTGATGCACTCACACTTCACACCCGTACGAATGTGACCGAGGCAATATGTGAGTTGATGACAGATTAGGAACATTCTTCAGTACAAGTGACTGAAATTAGTGATGCTGGATTGTGCTGGTTAGATCTGATCATCCAAAGGGGTGTGATTTGCTATTCCCCCCAGCAACGACTAAAAATATGAATATAAGGACACGACCAAATCACCGCAAATGTCCTTGGCTGCCTATCTCGAACAGCATGATAATAGAGTACGTCAACGCTCCTCTACTTCGCTATGTCCGAACTCGAGCTATAGTCTAGTTATACCCATCCTTGTTGCATCCCTTTCTTTATTTACCTCTTCTCCATTCCAAGACCTATTCCACCTTTTCGCTCCGGAGAATATGAGAATATAGCGGTGTGAACCTCTGTAATCCAGCATTATTAACCATAGATGCTCTCTGATGTATACTCCGTGGAGTGCAAGGAAACAAGGATGCTCCGAAATTGAACAAGGTTAGACTGTAGATTCTATCTATGTAGATGAGGTACACGGAGAGTGGTCTTCCATCTGTCTGCACACTGCCTATCTCCTTAGCTCAATGCCTTGCGGGACCAATCCATCTTTGCAGAACCTTCCACTTCATGATATCTTGTATACTCTCATAAACTATAAGTTTTGAAATGTTCCACGGTCAAGGATTCTTCTTGCAGACCAACTTAGGGGATATTTGGTAGCACCACAGACAAATTTTATGACTACAGTGCAGCTGAACCTAATCACTGACAAACTTGATCGATGCTAGATCCTCTTCACTCCTGTCGAATTTGGCGTACTGATGAAAGTGGTCACGTGCCTCATCTCGATCTCTGTTATAACTACCATACAGGAGTGTGTAGCTCAGACAGCACAAGCCGAAGGGAATCGCCATGACTGTGCACAAACCTCGTGAGAGAGCTCTGGCCTCTATAGGTGATCCTGAATCTGCTATGTCCTGGTGCGCTCTGTATCCAAATACATTCTCTGCAAGAAGACCGACTATAGGAGCTGCCATAGCGGCGAAGGAGCCTTCTAATGCCCTGTCAAAGGCGTAAATCATTGTCCTATTTTGCTCTGGGACCACGTCTGCAAAGATCGGATTGTTTGCACAAGCTTGACACCAACTCACCGCCAAACCCATGGTCAACAGAGTTACCGCAAACAAAGCGTAGTACTCAGGGTCTTGGGGTAAGACTAGAAGAAGGAGACATGAGAAAGGGATCCCGCTAAAAGAACTGAACTGGGCACACATTATGCGTCCTGATCCGGGATACTTTTTCTCCGCTTTATCACCCATCCAACCTCCAAACAGCGCACCCAATGCACAACCTGCCGAGAAGATGCCCATCAAGCTAGCGGCTCTCTTGTGTCCAAAACCAATAAGCTCGAGCCACATGGTAAAGAAAACCATAGCTGTCCATGGCAAAGAGCCAACGATTCCCTGTAAGACGATAATCTGAAAGCTCCTTATTCTTACCACTTGCCTGACCGCAACCCAGGCATCTCTCCAAGCCCCGTGGAGATTCTTCACAAGTTTCTCCTCCTCCAGCAACCTCAACAAGGACTCTTGTGACGAGGCTCTTGGAACCTCTTCCTCAGGTCCGTATTCTCCGTCACTGCTTTCACCATGATACTTACGATCTCTGCCACTGAGAGAACTCGTCAGTGTGCAGGGAATCTTGGCAGCAGCCTTTCTTGGATCCAGGACAAAAAAGTGCACAAGCCATCCTATGAGAGAACTCGTTACAGCCATCACTAGGAAAGCCACTCGCCAACCAGGGATTCCTCCATAAGTATTGCCAGCCATTATGGTTGCGAGCATGTTACCCCCGATTCCACCAACAGATCCAACAAGGTTCAACCATCCAAATGCAACCCCTCTCGTGCCCTCCAAGTAGCTGTCTGCAATATATGACTGCAGTGCAGGAACCACAATGGCAAGTCCGACTCCATTAACTGCTCTAGAAAAGGCACACTGTACAAAAGTCTGCGAGATGGCAACAGCTGCAGTTGACACACCCCAAAAGAGAGTTCCAATGCCTATGACAGATGGTCGATGATATTGCATTGCAAGTATTCCAGCTAGAGGTGAAGCAGCAGCTTGTACAAGAGCTCGGATGAAGGTCAAAGTCCCAAGCTCAGAGGGGCTGGCGTTGAAAGCCTGTCCAACCTCTTTGTACACTGCAGGAAGTAACGACTCATCGGCCCTCTCCAATACAGCCGCCAAATTTATAAGTAGCAGGGAAATTGTTATCCCATAAAATTTCAACATCCTGCTTCCAAATGAGCTAATTTTTGGTTCTCAGTTTGAAAGCTCAACTTATCTTGGAGTCAGCGCGCTTTCAGAGCATCAATTGAAACCTTACAGGACAGCAGAACCAATATGGCTCGACATTTAATCCTGTTTTTCAACCCAGGGGCGTATTTGAATGGAACTAAACCAAAACTGTGTCTTTTCCGGACTCATTCCCCCTTGTTCTTTCTTCTGAACAGCTCCTGCGTGCTTGTAAAGGAGTCATCCGATTCGGCAGTGGACTCTGAAGATTGTGTCCGCCACTGTCGGAGGTGGAAACTGGGTGTCCAGTCAACCCTCTTTCTGTAACTGGCTGGCAGTGAGGTCCATGAATTCCGCACTTAATTACACCGTTTCAAGTCTTGGTAAACCAAAAAGTATCAAACCAGTTCCAGGACCTCAGACCAGCAGCTTCGAATTTTTTTCTCCAAAGTGGTCGAACTGATGCTCCGCAGTTTAGCGCACAACATCAGTTACAGCCACACGGGACGCGTCTCCAGGAAACCTTCTCTCAACCCCTGAAACAATCAAACACTACAGCGAAACAGTCGCTTTAAATCCAGTTTGTATCTCTCCTGCTATCCATCAACAGGACAGGGACATCAACAGGAACATCGCAACAGTCGTCTCCAACAACGAGAGGCAGCCAACGAATGAGCTCCGATAATTACACTGAAATTCCTGCTCCGCGCTACTCCAATCGCCTCAAGCAAGTATGCACCTAAACTGTCTATTTTTAAAACTCGTACAACTGAACGGGAACATTTAGACATGAAAATCATCAGCAAACAAAGAATTCGCAGTCCGACGTTGTCCAAGGCCTGATCTTAGCAAACCGTGACGACGAAACATCTGCCACCCGTGCGGTCTGTTTTATGAGTCTTGCACACTCAAGTCGTCGAGAAAGACGACCGAACTGTACAGAGTAACTGTATCACTAACTCCAAAACCCTCGTGTACTGTATGTAACGCAGTACTTACTTTCTCGACTACCTTCGCTCTTTACCAGTAGTTCGGAACAGAGTCCAAGCCCGCGACGTTGACAAGTGGCGAAGATATGCTCGCTACCTTAGTATTGCCAATCTTTTATTTATTTATTCGGGCAAAGGCCTCCGGGCCTCTAACCGTTCGGTTAGAGGCCCGGAGATTCGACCCGAACCCTTTGGGCCAAAGGCTATGAAACCTGTAAGGAAAGGGAGAGGTGCTACGCACTTTGTGGGCGGTGGCGCACTCCGTGCCTATAGTATCCTGGCCTTTGGGTGGGGCTGGTTCATTTGGCCCTATCCCACGTAATAGGAACTGTTAGATTCGAACCTGGCCGCGGGTCTAGACTTTGTCTTTCCTTCGTCCTCAGGCCTTACACCAGGCCCACAATTCCGGGCGTACCCGGGCGAGGATACAGCAATGAACGGGTAAAAGAAGTACTACTCCTCGTGTCCTAGTTTATCCACAGCGTACGCGATACCACCACAGTATGTTATGAGTTATCCTATACGTCTTAGGAACTGTAGTTTGTTCATTATTTGTACGAGATACACCACCCTATATTATAAGTTATCCAATACTTTTCATAGACTGTTTTTTGAATTATTTGTGCTAGAAATGTTGAACGGTGTGCGTGATAATCACGGGCGGAAAACATCTTACTAGCGTCAATATTGGTATCATAGATGATATCTGGTTTGCTTAATTCTACATCTTGCGTTCAGGTGCATTTGAATTTAATGACATTCTGCAGATCAACTTTCAAAACTAATCCTTCCCGTCAAGTGCACTAAATAAGATTACATGGGATACCATAGCATAAAGAGCGGGTGAGTATTTTTGTGCCCTAACTAAATATATCCCCCTTTATCTGTAAATATATAATATAATTTTAATATATGATTGAAACTTTATCAGGAAAAAAAACGACCGCGTAGGAAAAATGAAGGATGGGAAGACCCCATCAAGCCGTACAAACTTTATTGGGTGTTTATGTATTCGTAATTTGAATCGAATCAAGTTGTGAAGCGTTCGATGTTTTTGTATACAAGTCATAGACTTAAATACATCCTGTAAATCACTATCATGTGAATCTTCGTTGATAAACACAATAGTTTGTTATGTTTGAAAGATCAATAGCTGCATTGATTTGCTTCTTATCTGCTAGCAATGTGTTTACATGCATCTATAAAGTATTAAAAGAATTTTGTGATTCAATGAGATATATCTTTCTCTTTCAATCTTCGGCATGCATACGGTTGTGTAATGGACACATCTCAACACCAAATAAAAACAGTGGCCATTACAAGATGGAAACAGTAAACCCACCTCACTTTTTCTGCTCATTCACCTCACCCGCTAAACTATACAGGGTGCAAATAAACTAATCAAACCACTCTCGTTATATTATGAGCTTTGCTACAATGTTAGAACATGATGTGGAAAGTATCCCGTAACCATGTTACAACGACCAATTTTACACCATTAGGCACTCTGATTGGCTGGAAGTGTTAAGAATAAGAAGGGTGAGGTGGATGAGCAGGAAAGGTGAGGCGAGTTTACAGTTTCCTTTACAAGATAAGTTTGCTCTAGCTATTCTTATAGTAAAAATGTGACCACCTAGAACACATGGAAGATGAAGCACGAGAAGACTCCATCCAATCAAACCATACAAAGGAGAGATAAACGAAATAGAATGGGATTAAGCCCCCTAAATTTCTCATTATCGATATGAGAAATTTACCCTACCACACCTAAAATATATCCTAAAACAAAGTATTCTTATAGTACACTTCAACTTTAATTCCAGAATAAAACATGACCATTCCTTGAGTTCATTCTGTCAAATAAAACTTCACAAGTTTCATTCTTTTTACAAAGGAAATATATACCCGGATATCCGAAGGATACCCTACCGTCGCCCATCAAGCCTCTCCGAGATCAAAGCGTTCAGAAATTATTCAACCAAATGAAACATTTAGCAAACATTCTCTCTCCCAAACAAAGACAACATAACCCGAACATATCCGTGCACTGATACCACATCCATAGGAAGCTAATTGAGAGTGCCATTATATATTTGCCCATTACATCAGTAATTCCGAAAATATCTCTTGATATCTAGAATAACTACTTAATGAGCGATTTTATGACTTAGCCATATTATTGCTGTTTGGAAGAGCTGATCACATCATTAAGCCCTGAAAAGTCTAATTTTTCTTCAGCGAAAAGATTTAATCTTACATAGTCCTTATCGAGCAAAAGGGAGTCGGCTCTAAGGCTTTTGTCAAATTTCTAGCTAGATTAATTATGTTTCATGCTTATGAGGTATTTCGTAAGTAATCACATGACAACATTCTTAATCCAGAAGGTTTAGGTACTTAAACTCACCCATTGAAAATTTATAAATTTCAAATAAAAGAAAAAGAACATCACACAGTAGAGGGTAAAAGGATAGAAAGAAAAAACCAGTAGGGGAACTACACTAGAATAAAAATTTTGAAATTTATCGTTCAAAAAACGATTTTGGTTTGTTAGCGATGGTGATCCATGTGAAATGGAAACATGATGATGATCAACTGGATTGCTTTAAGGGCATGGTGGACCGTGGCACTTGCTCTGTAAATACTTTCAATGTATATCTTTGACACCAGGAAAAAGGTGTTTGGTTATAAGGGTTGGAAGCTATAAACTGAGCATGGTAGTATAAGCATCAGCAAATTAGCAAATTGTTTTATGGATGTTTTCACAAGAAATTGATGGGGTGCTTGCATAAGGTATCTCACAAAATTTATTGGAATAGTAGTTATTCCGTGAAGAAAATTAAAAAATTTTAAACCCTCGATTAAGCTTTCTGTTGTCTCTTTACCAATTACTCGGTTTGGCTCTATGAAAGAACTCTATAAATGAGCTTATGATTTGTTAGAAATCATCTACTCATGCTATCTTCAAGGGTTGCTCCCGTTATGTATATAATGAAGTCAATCTATCCCATATATATGCCATGGAATTGAAACTCCCTAATAAAAGTGTTTTGATTGTGATAAATATTTACAATGATAATGAATGAAATTTTAAGCACGGTGACTTATGAATTACATGTTCTTAGTTGCTGTGTATCCGTGTGTAGCACATAAATCTAAATGATATAATAAACATTACTGGAGACGAAAGCCAAAAGTTTGGGCACATATTACACGCCAACTATAGTTTAGTTTAGACTTTCCTCATAGCTAAAACTTACGGAAATATATACTAGAATTACATTCCGTTACACCTATAGCGAATATTCTGTTTAGTATAGGAGAAAAATTTAAATGGAGAAGTGAAAGCAAAAAAGATATGTGAATCTGCTTTAAATATCTCATTCTTTGTTTTAAAGAGTGTACTACAATTCATTCTTAGAAAAGTTTTGGTTTTCGCTTGGCAGCCCTGCATAACTGAAACCCTTTATGTAAAGCAACTGATTAATTTTATTTTGAGACAAGGGCGACCATGTAGAAAGACGAAGGATAGGAAGACCCAATCAAGCTGAACAAGGGAGAGCCAAAAAAAGAAGGTAAAATGGGGCTAAGCCCCATTAGAGTTTGCATGAGAAAATTGCCATTCTAAGATATCCAAGCCATGCAAGTCATAGTTTCTACATTCAACTAGAACATCTTAAGAAACATCATCTAATGTGATTACTCTCCTATGGATTGCACCAGCCATTACACTCTATAGAGCAATGGACACATGTTGTCTAAAATATGATACAAAGTACGAAAGTGAGAGTGGTACCCCTAACGCCTAACATGATAAGCTATCTTGCACTCTCTGACCTCTCCGGCTGGTTGTGCACTCTGGGCCTCTCCATGTATCGAATGCCATGTCCATCCCTCCATAGAACTCCAAGGTTAGAGTAACAAAGAGGTGGGTGGTACCCCTAACGCCTAACATGATAAGCTCTCTTGCACTCTCTGACCTCTCCGGCTGGTTGTGCACTCTGGGCCTCTCCATGTATCGAATGCCATGTCCATCCCTCCATAGAACTCCAAGGTTAAAGTAACAAAGAGGTGACCTCGATGCATACCCCTGTACTTGGTGACCTTGTGACATGCTATTACACTTGCCGCACATCCAAGGGGATGGGTAACTACATCCTCCAAAATTGTACTCTGTGTAAATCCCTAACCATGACATCCACTATTGTCACATCATTTGATCATTTCGGATCAAGTATAAATCTGCATTGACATGTATTGGTTGTACAATAAGTATAAATCTGCATTGACATGTATTGGTTGTACAGTAAACGACACTCCATGAAGACAAGTATCTACTCTCATCTCCGTAATAAACACTATGGCACTAATAGCATAGTGTGTAGTTATCCTCTATCTACCTCCGGATTGACATTGTGTCGTATGGACCCCTTGCATCCCGTGTAAAACCACATTCATTTGAAGGGTAATCAATTCATCTGGTGTAAAACAACACTCATTTCAAAGGTAATCAATATTAATTTGTTTCCGCACTAACGGAAAGACTAGTGCAGTTCCTAACGCTACTTTGCTGTACCTCGTACGCCACACTCCACCACAGTCGAGTGGCGGCTGGAACTGGACGACTCAGCGTGAACTTAATACATGTCGGTTACCAGCCTGATCTGGCGGTCACCAGACCAAGGCCCTCTGATTGTCAACAGACTGGTCCATGGTCAAAGTCTCCACCCAGGGGAAAAAGAACCATCTCCCCTCTACTAAATTTTTTTTTTCTTCCATTTTTTTTTCTTCTTCTCTTTTTGTTCTCTTCTGTGGGTGGGGAGGCCTCGAAATTGCGTCTCCAGATTCGATCTTCCGATCGTCGAAATTTCGCTCCAAATTTCTACCTTGAAGCACCTGCTGATCGCTCTTCAGATTCCTGCCGTTCTTGAGTCCCTTCTTTTACGCAGTTTTTGGTGCACGAACCCGCTACAAAGGCGCGTTTGGTGCTGCCGCGTGCAAGCGAGAGCAAGAGGAAGAGCATCCGAGAGGGATCCATCCGCGTCCTCGACTTGGAGACTTGGGAGGCGATTTGAAGGTTTCTGGAGAGGGAGGAACGTGGGAGAAGTTTTTCATGTTTCTTTGGTTGAGAAACTTCGGATCCTAGTGGATTCAGGAGGGAGATCGCGAAGACTTGAGATACACAGCGGCAGAACGATCTGGAAACGTCAGAGGTTTAGGACTAGGGATTTCTGTGACCTTGTGGACATATTTTTTGACTGATTGGAGTACCAGTGGCTTGACGAGGTGAAGCTCGGAGTATCTGGATACAGGAAGGCCAAGTAGGAAAACATACTAGTCTCGGGGGCTGTAGATTAACTGTGTAATTGAGTACTGATCTCCGGAGGAATAGCAATAATCGAAAGGGACACAGCCGCAGAAGTAGTGGATAAAGAGCAGGGGCCAAAATGTTTAGGGGGATGATGGATCCAGAAATGATGCGATTAGCTCAGGAGCAAATGAGTAAGATGAAGCCGGAGGATCTTCGAAAAATGCAACAGCAGGTGTTATTGCTATCCATTCCTGGATATTTTGGGGGAAAGCGTAGAGTGTCGTTTCTAACCCTTGTGTTCACAAGTACGAACAATTAATTTTTAACGGAAGATATTCGATAATGTTCTCCGTTTGTCATAGCCCTGCACTAGGTTAAACGGGTTTGAAGTCATTGCTTTGCCGAAGCAATTCAATATCTGGCTAAATATTCAAGAGAATAGAATTTAATACTTCTTAAGGGCCATTTAGGTTATCTTCATTACTTTTCTTCTTCTCGTCCTCATTGGTACCCAATTGATAGTCGGCTGAATTGGTCGGAGGCAGGGTTGTATGAAATAGAACAATGCTCGATTCGTCTTCGCCCGTCTCATCGTGTCAATTAGAAGTTATGCTCCTATCAAGTATGTCCGTACCTACGTTCCATTCTGTGTAGATATTCTACACATATATCTGCTCTCATATTTCTGCTGTTTAGTGTCTCAGGATTCAAGCGTCCATAGCGCTTGTTGCGATATACTTTATATCCTGTCCTCTTTCGCTTCGCTCTCGTTACCCTGTTACACTTCGATAGGTCTCTGCAGCCACACCATCCATAAGCCCTCGCATTGTTCCACTCCTCCATTCCCCAGCTAATTTCCTCCCTATTAATTTTCCTTCGCTCTTTGCGTGATTCATGGTTCGACCTCCAGTGTCTACAGTGTTTCTAACCAACTCCAGCCCACATTTAAAATTTTCATCGTTCACGCTCTGCTTACCGGTGGTCTATTATATAACGTCTTATATTTCTCGCAGTCGTTTGCATAGCTGTTATCGATTTCAAGTTGTTTACTAGTCCTTTAGATATATGTTATTCTCAATTTGTTGCAATTATGCCTTTGCCTCAGGTTACAATCGATGCATTCTACCTTATGGATTTATCACTATTCTAGCATTGTGCATCACGTTCATCTTGGTTACCGATCATTTGCACTTCATGCGTTCTGGATAACCCGTTCCCAGGACAGCTTCTGCTCTTAGTCCGAAAATATCTACACATTACTTAGTAAGTCTTGGAAACCCGGTATTATACTTCAGCCGTCACCAGTTAATGTTCCTATTAATTGGTGGTCCTAGTTTCCTGGTGCTCTGTGGCCCTTGATTTGAGGACCTCGTCGCTTGCTCCCTCACTTCGCCGTCCTGTATTAACTTGCCCTTCACACCTGTCCTTCGGCGCTTTCTGTACCAATCGATGTTTCCCTTTCAGGTTTCAGCAAGGTATGTCTCCAGTCCTGCCGTTTTCCTGTTCACTAGTTTGCATTGCAGTCCGATTTCTTCTGCTTATGCCTATTCCTGCTCTTTATGGGAAACTTAAGCTTTGGTAGTTATAGCTTTTCTTCGGTAGTTCACATTGTTATTTTGTTGAGTGGTCCTTTTGGGAGCAACCGAGTTTGCCTTGGCACTCATGAGCTTTCTAACAAAAGCTCGGTTCGAGAGGTACTGACATTTGCTTAGCTACTTCGGCACTACTTTTGGCACTGATGAAATCGTAGTAGCTTTCGAGTAGGCTTACTATGACAATCTCTGCTTCAACTGCTTTAGGGTGTTAGGACTCATGTGT
The DNA here is from genome assembly GCA_948567375.1 of Lunularia cruciata. Taxonomy (NCBI): domain Eukaryota; kingdom Viridiplantae; phylum Streptophyta; class Marchantiopsida; order Lunulariales; family Lunulariaceae; genus Lunularia; species Lunularia cruciata. The sequence continues at coordinate 57,079,882 of OX419762.1, read as the reverse complement.
TAGTAGCACATGCTGCGAAATACTCTATCCAGTCCTCTAACGCCTTGCTCTACTTCCCCTTTCTCTGAGCGGTTTCACACTCTCGGTCTCCCTGACTCGACTGTCTTCCTCGACTGTCGATTTCGTGGCTTCTACACGATTCCTGTCCTCAGATTAACTTTATCTTTCTCGTCTGGCACGTTAGGTTGTCGTTCCCCTTTTTTCTCTTCATGTGCTGTTTATCTATTACCGTTTATTCATGCTATTGGTTTACAAGTGTGGCTCTTTAACTGTATCTAGATGGCGTTTGCTTCTGCTTACATTCGATGAGTTGTTTTGATTCCATCTCCTTTTTCGGTTTTATACTAATTTCGTCGTGCATAATTTTTTGCATATATTACATATCATGCATTTCATATGCATTCAACGAGTTCTGGATCTCCCGTTCCTCGAATGGCTTCTGTCCTCATTTCTTAATATCTATACATTCTACATGCCATCAAACACGTTACTACGTTCCCACATGACCGTAAATCCCAGTGAACACCCTGGGATCCACCATAGCCTGACGTGACTAATATAAGCGGTACAGAGGATGCTAGTTTTACCTATCTTCTAACAACATGGACTGTAGCCAAGGAAAGAAGACTTCAATGTCAACTCTCCACTTCCCTTTGGATACCATGGAGGGATCGATGCAAGAAGTGCATAAACTTCTCTGTAATTAAGTGTACATAATTGACACAACGGATCCGTTTCTCGTAATTTGACTTACTCGTTTAGAGAACTTGAGCATACGGTAGACACACTGAGAAGGCTGAGAGCGAACTTTGGAAACATGTCTGAACTCGTTTCTGGATTGAAACAGTCAACTAACTTGGACACTATGCCAAACTGTACATTAGTATGTAGTCAGCGATCCACATTCTCTCCACAGATAATTATTCGCGAGTCCGAATTCAACTCAAATTTTGCTGGTGCTGGTAAACTAGTGAGTTTTCGAATGTGATTAGACTGTCTCTTATCTTTCTGGGGTTTGCTGGAGCTGACTTTAGTTTCTTCTGATGGTTCTGTTATCAACACATCGTATCCAATCATGTAGTTCAACCTCTTTTATTTTAAAATGTGGTATATTGAACTGAAAATGTGGGATCGTGGATGGTACCAGATGATGAGTAATCCAGAACTACTACGCATGGCCTCCGAAGGAATGAAGAACATAAGGCCGGAGGATCTGCGTATGGCAGCAGAGCAGATGAAAAACGTACCTCCTGAAGAAATAGCTGACATCAGTGCTCGTATGGCTTCTGCTAGCCCCGAGGAAATGGCCACCATGAGGGCACGTGCTGAAGCTGTACGTTCATATGAGTTTGAAGGAGCTTCTTCCCTTAAAAAGCAGGTATTTTACCTTCAAGGCGTAGTTAGTATTGCTCTTCCTCTTTCGACGAAGTATAGAGTATCTTTACCACAGAATTTGAAACTTAAATTATTGTTATTTAGGTGTTTGTCGGCTTCATTTACATGTTCATGTATGTGAAGTTACTGATGGCTCAAATCTTACTTGGATGTGCCAGGGTAATTTGCTTCATAATGCTGGAAAGTACTCTGAAGCAGCAGAAAAGTACTTACGGGTGAGTATTCTAGTTGCTTACTTGAATGATTTAGTTTGCTTAGATTTGCATGTGTTCAGTTTGCATCGGTTCGGTACTAAGTGGGCGTAGATTCCCGTTCTACGAACTTCTTCTGCTCCCACGTATAAAATATTCTACAAGTCTTCTTTCCTCTGCTATGCTTCCCAACAAGATCCCTATTTGTAAGAGGCCCGTTACTTATCTGTATCCCGAGTGGGTGCTACTGAATGAGTGACGCGATCTTAGAGATTCAGATATCAGCTTTAAGGGTATCAATCTGCATCTATAGTGGAAGCTTTCAAATTTGTAGTGGCCACACCGGTTCTTTAATGATTGTAGCATGGAGTTCAGAAATTAAGATAATGAATCAACATCGAAACCCTTTCCTTTTAACAGTTGAGTGGGCCGTGACAGGCAAAAAACAACCTTAAAAGCATTATGACAACAGAAGCTAAGAACTTGCAGCTTGCATGTTCTCTCAATCTCATGTCATGCTACCTCAAGATCAAGCAGTATGAGGAGGTCATTGCTGAGGGGTCAGAGGTATGGGAGACACTGCGAGTCAGACTCCTAGATTTTATTCTTGCATGCCTCTGAGACTTGGAATAAGAGCAGGTGGCAGTATTCTGAGACCAGTTGTGTCTTACCTTCTGAATTTTCCGTGTAAGCTGATAAGTGGTTCAGTCTCATGTTTGCCGTTTAATGGTGTAATATCTTACTTTGATCAGGTTCTAAAAGGAGATCCTCGGAACCTGAAGGCTCTCTACCGCAGAGGTCAAGCCTATAAAGAAATGGGACAGTTGAAGGTGAGGATATCCTTTTGAAATTGAAGTATGAGAATGAATTTTCTCCCTCGTGACAGAAGAAATTCCTAGAATGAGTAAAGGTTGTTTTGCGCTGTTGGTTGGTCGAATTGCTTAGGTAGTTCGTTATGCTCGATGCCCTAATGAGACCTATCGGGTTTAGCGCGAATCAAGAGAAGTAATTCAAAACTATATCGTCATTGGTACTAGGATGTGGTACTCTTAGACATATTGTATGCCTTTGTACAATACGTTTATTGGATTCCGTGTTCTTCGGACGGCTTCCCATTTCTCAATACATTGACTGTTTCGGTTTTGGTACTTAGTACCACAACTCCCGAAGTACCACCATTCTGAACTTCCTTTATTGTACTCCGTAAAATAGGGAAAATTACGGTTTCCTGCTTGGGACCCACTCGTTACTTGCGCATCTCCCGTGAAGTACCTCTTACATACGACTTCTCTCATTCTCTCCAATCCTCTACGACTATTTCTCGGCTCTTCCTACTTTTCCCTATGTTTTCCCTCTGCTTTTTACCTTCTTCGCTTCTACTATTGTTTCCTTTTGCATATTCTCATTCCCACGGCACTGAGCGATGTTTTTGCAGGCATTGCCAAGGTGTGCCCTGCATCCTTTCTTTGCGCATGCTTCCAGTTCTGCATCTTCTATGACCATCATCTTCGTGTCCTTTTGATCTTTCCATCAGGACACCTCTTATTCTTTCTGCATTCCAGCTACTTCTTCAAGGACTGCTGGTACCAGCACACCTCACTCTGATAATTCCTGAGCGGCACTTTTGGAAGCAACCAAATTTGCCTTGGCACATGAGCTTTCGAACAGAAACTTGGTGCTAGGGGTAATGGCATTCGCCCATCTACTTCGGCAGGGCATTAGGCACTGATGAAGTAGTTAGTGGTTTTGGGTTATGACCGCCTGTCTGCTTCCTTCAGTTTAAGTGTTTTCAGACCAATGCATTCTTAGAGCATGCTGCGATAGTCATTATCTGTGATATACAATATACATTATTCGAACAGAAACTCGGTACGGGGATTACTGGCATTCGCCCAGCTACTTCGGCTCTGTGTTAGGCACTAATGAAGTCGTTTGTGCTTTCATGGAGGCGTACTATGACCACCTTTCTGCTTCCCTCTGTGTTATTGGTGTTTAGGACTCATGTGTTCATAGCACATGCTGTGATATAATTAATATCCAGGCCTCAATAACACTTCGCTCTACTTCCCTCATTCTCTGAGCGTTATCATTCTTTCAAGGTTTCATACGTTCAGGCTGACTCACGGATCTTCCTCGAATTTCCTTCCCTCGTCCTCTGTGCGATCTCACATTTTCAAGGTTTCATTCTTTCAGGCTGTCTCTAGGTTCTTCCTCGACTTGCATTTCCCTAGCTTCTACATGGTTTTCTACTTGGGTCTATATGAATCTTTCTGGCTCATCAACTCGATTTTATTTCTCTACTGGCACGATTTGTTCTGTTTCTACTGTGCAAATGCAGGTTATTGGTATATAGGTTTTACTCTTCACATGTTTTCCAGGTTAGGTTTATTTCTGCTATCGTTCGATCATAGATCTGCCATATTGCTTATTTTACATATCTTACATCTCATTTGCATTTAATGAGTTCTGGATCCTCCGTTCCTCGGACGGCATCTGTCCTCATTTCTTTATATCCAGTCGACTCATGTCCCCTATCCGTTCTTCCTTGCACTTTTGTTATGTTTCTGCTGTGTAATTGCAGGTCTTTGGTATATAGGTTTTACTCTCATTTGTTTCCATGTTAGGTTTATTTCTGCTATGGTATAGAAGATTGACATATTGCTTACTTTACATATCTTGCATCGCATTGCATTCAGTGAATTCTGGATCTCCCATCAGATGAACGGCTTCTGTCCTCATTTCTCTATATCCAGTCCTCTCATGACACTGATGAGTTTTTGAGCAGAAACTCGGTATGAGGGATACTGACACTTTCTCAGCTACTTCAGCCCTGCGCGAGGCACTGATGAAGTTGCATCGAGGGGTACTGCACTTGCTCAGCTACTTTGGCCCTGCGCAAGGCACTGATGAAGTTGCATATGCTTTCGAGGAGGTTTACTATTGCCGCCTTCTGCTTTCCTCAGTTGTTTAGTATCTCTGGACTCTAGTGCCCATAGCGCTTGCTGCAATATATTAGATCCAGTCCTCTGACGACTCGCAAGTCTTCCCTCGTTCTCTGAGCGATTTCATACTCCCGGACCTCGGACTCTTACATCTTCCGTGACTTACGATTTCTGACTCTCAGATCTTCCACGACTTGCGAATTCCAGACTTCTACTTGACTCTCAACACCTGTTTATCTCAATCTTTCTAATCGGGCTCGTTAAGTCGCCTTTCTTCCTGTTGATTTTATTTCTCTACTTATGTGGGTGTTCTGCCTGTTTATCTCAATCTTTCTAGGCGGGCTCGTGAAGTTGCAGTTCTTCCTGTTGATTTTATTTCTCTACTTATGTGGGTGTTCAGTTTCCATTTCTTCGATGCATGCAACTCAGATATAGGTGTTGTTATCAGATTGTTTCCAAGTTACATTTTCTTAGGCTTTCATCCGATGATGTTTTTTCTCTATATATTGGGGTGTTCTGTTTCCGTTTACTCCGATGCATGCAACTCGTATATGGGTGTTGCTATTAGATTGCTTCCAGGTTATGTTTACTTATGCTTTAATTCGATCAGATGTTCGTTATCTTGTATATATTACATCTCTTGCATCGCATTTGCATTCATTGAGTTCTGGATCTCCCGTCCGATGAACGGCTTCTGTCCTCATTTCTCTATATCCAGTCCTCTCACGCCTCATTCCAACCCAGCCAATATACCATCCAGTCCTCTCCCACTTCGCCCCACTCCACCCATTTCCCACTGAGTTTCTCCTTTTGTTTCACCTTCCTACTCGGAATCTGATCATCCTCTGCTTGCATTTAGATGCTTAATCTGTTGCTGTTGTTGTCCCTTGGTTCTTCTTCCATGATGGATACTGGTTCACTGCAGGTGCAATTTATGAAATGTATCAAATTCAGTCCTTGCTTTCTATTACTTAAGAGCTTATCTTTAGTTATGAATCTCCTTGCTTACATTCACGTCAGTTCAATTTGCTTAGATTCACTTTATTTCTATTGCATACGGTCATACTTCCTTTCATATGCACATTCTGGGTTCCCTACGTAGTGGGTTCTGGATCTTCCGTTCTTCGAACGGCTTCTGCTCCCATTTCTCAAATACGTTGACTGTTTGTGTACTGTTCAAACTAGTAGACATGATGTGTACTAGTTCCAGGTGTTGTGTTTTAATTTCCGTTCCTCCTTTCTATCACTTCCGTTTGTCTTTCTTTATCTATTTCCTTGCTTAGATTAAGTTCATTTCAATTTGCATACGTTCATACTTGCATTTCATATGCACGTTCTCGGTTCTCTCTTAAATGGGTTATGGATCCCTCGTTCGAACGGCTTCTGCTCCCTTTGCTCAAATATGTTGACTGTTTGTCCATGCTTGCATTTTATTACTTTCATATGCATGTTCCCTAATAAGTGGGTTCTGGATCCCCCCTTCTTCAAACGGCTTCTGCTCTCATTGCTCAAATGTTTACGGTTTGTCCTGCAGTTAGCTGTGACAGATTTACGAACTGCTGCTCAGCTCTCACCCGACGACGAGACGATTGCAGATGTTTTGAGGTGCGTATTTCACGTGAAGCTGTGGACCAGTGACAATTCAAATGAAAAATCGTAAACGCATGACAGTTTCTTTCTGTTTGTAGTTTGTCTTTACCTCAGTAAAGGGGAAATGGGTATCATCTCTTTGGGTGGAGGTGGACAACAGTGACCGAATGCCAATATGTAGAGGTCTTGATGCTTTCCTCAGGGATGTACCACATGGTGTATAACAGCTATGCTGAAATGTATAGCAACTGTGTTGAACGTAACCAAGTCTAGAGGTGGCACTGTGATCGAAGTTGTACTTCGCAATGTAGCAGGCTTAAGGTGTTCTGGTAATCTAGATTGAGTGCACAACAAGACTTTGAACATGGCCCTTCCTTCAACTGTCTAGGTAGTTGTTCAATAACAAAGTTGCTATCAGTTAATGGAAATCCACTTTATTGACATTTCGAAGATATTTTAGTGCGCGAAATTGCTTCACATCAGCTTGAACTGCAAGCTGTTTGTTTTCCGTTTGATCTTTCAAATAATACGGATTGACCAACAAGATCTTTGAATGTCAGGCAAGCCAGAGACGACTTGGAGAAAGAGGGGGGCCAAGAAGAGATACGTACAGATGGTACGATGGTTTCCTAGGGTTTTTTATCTGCTCGATGTGGCTTGTGTGGCTTGTTTGAGCAGTACTCGGATGTGAAGTATGTGTGATCTTGCCAAGTCTTGCAATTACAAGACAGAATTCAACTTTCGGTGTGTATTGCATTAGAATGTTTACCATTTACACAGCAAGATGAATCAGGGTCAAGATGATGTGACATTTGCTGACTCGTTTTACTTTCCATGTTTACATAATATCAATTCGTCTTGTTGAATTAGTCTATTCGGAACATGTTCAGGTCCTGTCATTGAGGAAATCACTGAAGACGAAGCCGAAAGTTTTGCAGCTAAGACCCAGGAGGCTCCCAGGTCGTTACCAACTACTGATGGAAATATTGAGCCCTCGTCGGCAAGTACTAATGGCAGGACCCAGTTGCCGGACGAACGTGCGATGGGAGACAGTTTGAACGCTTTATCTCAGAATCCGGAAATGCTAAGGTAATAAGTGTTCCTAAGAAAGTAGTTGCGTATATGCTCTTACATACATTCTAGTATGGACATTACATAGTGTCGGGATGTGCAACGATACCTGTCAACAATTTCTTTTCCTCTTATAGCTGTGTCTTGTCATGACGCGTACATCTGTGGTTGTACATTGCAGAAGTATGCAGTCCATGATGTCGACATTAGATCCTGAATCAATCGCTGCATTGAGCGGAGGTGGAATGACTCCAGATATGGCAAAAATGGCAGCAGATATGATGAAAAACATGTCACCGGATGATCTTGAGAGAATGGTAGGGTTGGCTAGCCAGTTTCAGGGCCCAAGTGGGGGCCCTGTGAGGACAGGTTCCTCTGGTGTCACGAGACAGTCAGATCCAGCCCCGTCTTCAACTAGTACAAGCGCACATCCAGCTGGATCGGTCTCACGAAGTGCAGCAAGTAGTTCAATGACTCAACCATCTGGTGGGATGAGTCCTGGCGCTGGCATGCCGAGCATGGCTGACTTTAGTCCTGAAATGCAAGAACAGATGCGCAATCAAATGAAAGATCCAGCTATGAAGCAGGTAAGACTTGAGGGTGTCAAAGAGTGCCTTATAATGCACTTTCTTAAGGTATATTTGTTTCTGTAAGCATACATGCACTTACATGCTACGTCGGATACGCGTGAAGAGGATTCCTTGTATGCGCTTATGAATGGTTAAAAATGCCTAGTGATAGATTCTCAACTACTGGAATCATACACACAGTATCTCCTTTGATCCAAACTCTGTCAGGACCTCCTTTTTCTTCACAGGAGGTAGAGGCGTTACTGCCTAAATGTTGCCTTAGTTGGCTCTGTCGCTCTTCTTGTGGGTTTTGCGGCAAAAACAAGTTTGAATCTTGGATCAAACGACTAACCTGTCACACAAACGTGTCCTAAGCGCTGCTATTCAAACCTTGTTGTCAGATAATTGATGATGTGGGTATCGTGGTTTGGCAGATGATGGCGTCTATGGTCAAAAATATGACTCCTGAGAGCATGGCAAGTATGAGTCAGCAAATGGGTATCAAGCTGTCACCTGAGGAGGCAGCGCAAGCACAACAAGCTATGGCGAAAATGAGCCCAGATGATCTTGACAAAATAGTAATGCTCAAACATGATGCCGTTGGTTGTTCTTGTGTTCTTTGGATAGAAAGGGTTTGGTACTAGCAGAAGTTATACACGAAGACGACTAGCGACTCAATTTAGTGTGTTGTGAAGGCAATGCTCTCGTCTTCTGAAGTGGTGCAATTGGTATATCTGTAACAGATGCGGTGGGTTGAACGCGCTCAAAAAGTGACGGAGAAGGCGAGGCAGGCAAAGAACTGGATGCTAGGGAAACCGGGGCTGATTTTAGGCATTGTGATGCTCGTCATAGCTATTCTTCTGAACCGACTGGGGTACATTGGTAGGTAGATGACACTCTTGTATATTAGTTGCATCTGAGAATTCTTGATTAGCCATGGTCTATATCTTTCTCCATATAGGGTCTCAAAAGACGAGATGTCAACCTTTAGGAGGCGAAGGCATACATAGCAGACGGAGTGATGCCCTCCGACGCCACGAGGGTGACCCAACAATTGCTCGGCATAACTTGGTAAGGGCTTCACATTAGCTTTTTGGAAGATTCAGGCTAGCACCCTTGTTGAAACATGTCTCATTAAGTGATGAGTAATGTACCTATCTGATCAGAAAAGTCGTCAAAGAGCCCTGGAAGAGGTATTTCCGCTCGCCATCAGTGTTTGTTAGCTACTGGCAATTAGGTTTTAATTGCTTGTGATCCTAAAGAGCTGATCAAGGGTACTTCCAGATTTTGGGTTTGCTGGTTCTCTCGGAACGTGCTTGGCTCCCGACAAACCGACCATAAATTTTCACCAGGATCGGATCGGTGTACATTGTGTAGAAGCAGATGCCTTTTGAGATTAGTCTACCTCAACCAGGAAAGTAAATGTCTTTTGTACATGCTTCCAGTATCGACTAATGGACCAGTCTGATTGCGGCAAATTTTGAACGACTTGTGCTGTTATCTAGCGTCAGGCAATTGGATAGCTGGACTTTGCCTCAGCCCCATATTTAAATAGGTAAAAGCATGTGAAGTGTGCTAGATGATGCAATGAGGTGTATAAATCGGTCTTCTGCCTACAGCCAGGTACCATCTTTCTGGCCTGAGTGAGCCTTGTGTCATGAAGCAAATATATTTGGAGTTAATTTCCAATTTCTTCAGTATATGTGTTCTTGAAATGAGTCGAGTTTTAGCCCTAGCATAAGCCCAACATTCTTGAGATTTAGTCTATTCAAGTGCAAGAATAAAGTCATGCTCACGCGTTCAATCTGCTTGTAATCCAGACCTCCAGTTTGTGGAGTTCTCAGGAAGTGGTGATTATGTACGATCGGCCCGCTTGCGATATTTGATCACGAGATCGATCCTGGAAGAATGTAATGAATCTCAAAGCTTACTACAATCTGGAAGGGTTGCACGTTATATCAATTCTATCTTTTCATGTTCTTGTTGTGTGAGGCACCTTCAACTGTCAATCTTCCTACGTTTGATTATATAGTGTATATACTATGGTGTATTTTTTTCTAAAGAAAATGCGGATCTTGGAACTTGGAATCCTTGCACGATGAATACAGATGCATACTCCGAATAAGAGTGTCCGCAGAGCTTTCCTGAATGGTGGTCATCGTTCTTTGCAAGAAATGCGATAAAATCAACCCTAGTGATTCTGTCACACCCTAAATTAAAATTAGAGTAAAAGGGCGACCGAGTAGACAATACGAAGGATCGGAAGACCCCATCAAGCCGTACGCGGGTGAGACAAAACAGGTAAATTAAAATCAATTAACACCTTATACCTCCATGAAACTGAACATCTTGTTATATTTGACATTATGAAAACCTCGGAACCGGCCACAGATTATTCCTCAGTCAGTTAAAAAGTTCGAAGAAGCCAATAACTACCAGATTCATTGTCTTTAGCAAGAATTGACTAAGAGCAGGAAGTCATGAGCTTCCTATCAGATAGTCGGTACGAGGGGTACGGGCATCCGCCCATCTATTTCGACAGTTCTTCGGGGTCGCGATGAAGTCGTACGTGCTCGTTTGCACACTAACTACGAGAGTTGGACTGCCTCCTAGTGCGTAGTGCTTCGGGATCCATGCGACTGTGTAGTGGATTCATGCGGTCATAGAGTATGTTGTGATATATTCACGAGCCAAATCCTGGCAGACTTCGTTCCCGCTATTTTTCCAATCATTGATCACTTATTTTGCCACTTATGTAATCGGGTTGTTTACAACGGGTTTTATATTCCACTCCGTAATATGTTAATTACTTGTTGGATGGTTTTCTTTACTCTGAAATGCACCTTCATAGAATTGTGGATTTCTCACACCGATACTAAGGAGCATAGCCCCATTTAATCTATTATATTTTATCCTTGTACGGTTTAATGGGGGTGATCTTCTCATCTCTCTTGATATCCTACACGGGTGCCTCTCTCTTCGAATTTATATCATCGCTTCTGCTTTGGACGAACGTCGTTCCTGTGTATTTTGTCCATTCCTACTTGCTTAAACTTGCTTGTCTTCTTTGCTTAGATTGCATCGGTTTTTGCATGGGTTGCCTTGCTTCCGTATACAAGTCTCTGGTATTTAATATATATTAGCTATCGTCCGCGGCCACGGGGTTTAAAAAGCCTTCGTGTCACACCGGATGCAAATGATTTTACTACGCTCACGTTGCAATATTATTTATCAAATTGGAAATATAAATACAAATTAAAATAATAATGAATTAAAAATTAAAAATTGTATTTTAAATAATTTTAATTATAAAAATTTTGTTTTTCTTGCTGATATTCAGATAATTAAAATATTAATATCTATTATTTGAAATGAGAAAAAGTAAATCATGCATATATTACCTTTATATAATAAAAAAATCATTATAGACATAAGATCTAGAAGGGAAAGTGTTGTAAAATGCAAAGCTTTAGGCTCTTGCTATTGTGTCACCTTTACATATACATACAGATCTGCTATTGCCTTCAGTGTAACAATAGTGAATAGATGTAATGAGTAGGAACAATAGCAAGTAATGGCCGGGGTCTAAGGGCCCTTGGCCCCAGCTAGGGTCTCGCAATCAGGTCAGCAAGTGGGGGTCAATGGGAGGCTTTAGGGGGTGTTCACCAAAGAAAAATTATTGATTTCTCATTTCTATGTTCTCTTGATATCGCTACTTTGAATTGAAAGAACTGCAAATTATTGTGTTTAACTCAAACTGAATTACTTATTCTATGTGTTCTCAATATCACAATGTTGTCTTTTGAGAAATCACGCCAAGTGCTCGCTACCGCCTCACCCAACCAGTAATACATAGCTAGTGCATTGTCAAGAGCGATCACTTCTTTCTCTCATCGCTTGCTACCTTGCTTGTCTCTTGTCTTCACTTGCTATTGCAATCATCCTCGCACAACGAGCATCCTTCTTCTCCATCATGTTACTTGAGCCTCTACTCATGGTGTTTTTCCACACCATGCGGACCTAACAAGGAGTTGCAAGTCGTATGGCCTATCTCAAGGTTATGCATTGGTTTTGCGGTAGGGTTTGACTAGTGATAGAGTATATTTGCACTATGATCGGAGAGGTACCTAAAGAAGAAGAGCAAGGGCATATGTGTGACATCCACTTGACTGAATGGTTGTCCCTTTTTGTTGTATGGTCGTTGCATATGCAATGGTGACGGAAATTAGAATTTATAGATTAAATGTCCGGATCACAATCATGATGCCTCACCAAACATGGCGAGCCACCCATCAGCATGAAGATTGACCGCCTTTGATCTCAAAGCATTGCAAAAGATGATAGAGGCTAGCAAAAGACCTTGGCAAATCACAACAACTCTTTGTTTTGCATATTCAAATTGCAAAAGACCAAGACCAAGGAGAGAAATAAGAGAATAGAAGATTGGAGTGGAAGATCACATTGAGACACTTGAATGAGGGAAATTCCAAATGCCTAGCATGAGCTTGGACTTTGGTATTTATAGGGAGCATACAAGGCTCTTGAGAAGCTTTTCACAAAGCTTCCTACAACTATCTTCTTGGAGTGCAAGCCAAGTTAATCAAGAAATTTCCTTCTAGAAGCCATCTACTTGGTGTGCAAGCTAAGCTAGTTGGAAGCTTCCCAAGAACCTTTTTTTAGAAAGTACCTACTTGGGGTGCAAGCAAAGCTAACCAAGAAGCTTCCCAAAGAGCTTCCTCTTAGAAGTTACCACTTGGTATGCACACTACTCAATACTTGGAAGGTAGCAAGTAGCTTCCTAGATACTTTTAGAATATTCTAGGCTAATTTGGCCTATTTGCTACTTTGTTAGCCTTGACTAACTTGCTGGTAAACCCTATATTGTTACATATTCCCCCACCACTGGTTGGTGACGTCCTTGTCACCATTGAAGCTTCAAACTCCTAGATGGCCATAAAATGCAGTTTGGAGATGAGAAAGAGACTCCCAAGTGGCATCACAAAGGGGATACCCTTTCCAAAGGACCTTTTACTCGATATGTTGTTGGCAGCCATGTTGAATGTGGTGACATGCAAGGATACAATCAACTTCATACTCTTCATGATCATTGATAGGCATGGGACGAAGAGTGAGGTTGGACATGAGAGGAAAATGAAGATGGATTAGAATCAAAGGGTTTCAACTTAGAAATGTAAAAGATAGGGTGGATTTTCATATAAGAAGGCAAGACATGTTAATAAGCAATAAGAGAAATGATTTGGATGATATCAAATAGCCATATTCAATTAAAAACAAGTTTATGGACTTGGGTATCAAGTGGGAGGAGTTTGTTACTAGAAGAAAGCATGACCTTACCACCAAGTTGAAAATTTAGATCCCGACGATGTTGGTCCACATATTTTCTTTGACGATTTTGAGCAACAAGGAGATGAGATTTGGCTTGTTGTAGGGATTGGGATATAGTGGTCAAGAAAGTGGAAGTATGAGGGACATGAGATGGAGGTGGAGCAAGAAGGGAATATGGAACAAGTGAGCCTTGGCCAAAATTAAGTAAGAAGAGAGAGAATCTAGTGCTTGCATGTTTGGAATTATTGTAAGCAAACTTAGTAATTTCAAGACACTCATCCCAATTAGTATGATGAACATTGACAAAGGCACAAAGCATATCCTTCAAGGTGCATTTGCATGTTTGGGTAGTCCATAAGTTTGAGGATGATAGGTTGTGGACAAAGCAGACTTGGTGCCAAGTATCTGGAAAAGTGCTTGCCAAAATTTTCTATTGAAATGAGTATCATGGTTGAAGATGAGTACATGAGATATCCCATGATGCTTGAAGACATTATTCAAGTAAATTTGTGCTAATGTTGGAGCATCCACTATATCAAAGGTTGGTGCCAAATGGATTTGCTTACTAAGCTTATCCACAAACACCATGATTGTTGTGTGACCATGATTTTTCTTGGGTAAGGATGTGATGAGATCTAAGCTCACGTGTTCTCATCGAGTAGATAGGATAGGAAGTGGTTGAAAGAGTCCACTCGGTTTCTGGTTGTTGGCCTTATTGCATTGGCAACTCTCACAACATCTAACAAACTCTTGAGCATCTTGTGCCATGTTTGGCCACCATCATTGGTGTTGTAGGGTACTCAATGTCTTGTCCATACCAATGTGACCAACAATTAGTAAGTCATGGGCTTCTTGAAGGCACACATGTTGTAGATCATCCTTGGTTGGAACATAGATCTGGTTCTCCCAAAATAAAAGGTCTTCTTTGAAGGAGAAGGTATTGTATTCCTTTTCATGTGTAGTAAGATGACCTTGCACCCTTTGAAAGAAGAGATGTTGTTGTAAAGCGATCTTAAACTCAATTTGGACCTTGGAGTCAATTGACACTGTCATAATTACCGCTTGTGATGAGAAGAAGTGTCACGCCATTTGTAGTTCCGTATCTAGATGCTCGGACACTAGAGTTCCAGTGATGGTAGTTAGAGTTCTTTTAGCAGTTTCTCAGAGACTACTTTCTGACGGTTAGATTTTGTGTTCAAGGTACTGACTTCACGATGGGGCCCACCATCACTTTGCACCGTTTGCACCGTCAAGTGTGCCGTCAGTAGGACCATTAGGGTTTCAGAGCTAGCTCAAGTCCAGGGGGTATAGTTTCAAAGTGAGCTCTAGAGAGCTCACTTCTCTGATGTTGAGCCTTCGAGTTCCTGGCTATGGTGGACAGAGGCCGGCGAGTGTCACCTGGATTCTCTATGCTTGAGTGGGTGTGGCTTGACAGTAATCAATGCCCAATTGTTGGCAGTTTATAGAGTGACAGATCAAGTACTGATCTGAGTTGAGTTGAGTTGAGAGTGGTAAGCAATCTGATTACATCAGAGAAGTGAAGTCAGGGAGAAATCGGATGTAGGAACTATGAGTGTTGGTGGTATCTCCAAGCTCGGTGGATCGTGGTAGCTCAATTCAAGCTCAGTGTTTCCCTAGTATGCAGAAGCTCGTTCAAGTGATGCAAATTTGGCAATTAGGCGGATGGTGTGCGGAAGTGCTGGCCAAAGAAAGAGCAATTTTTGAGCAGTGGTTGTGATTTTGAGCTCAGGAGGTGAAGGCAGGTGGAGTTGGGAAGCTCTTCTAATGAATTTGTGATTTGGAGAAACCCGTGTTGTCAATTTGGCTTGAGTGGAAAGTTAGCGGGGGATTTGGCGGATAGCTATCTTTAGGGTTTACGTCAGATTTTGGGCCAGATTTGGAGGAGTTTTCACTGTTTGGAGGAGTTTCGCCAATTTTGGAGGAGGTTTGAAGTGGCAACAAGAAAGGCCTCATTTGGTTGAATTTTGGCGTTTTGAGGCATAGGGCTATGAGAGGCTACGAAGGCCTAGAAGGGCCAACAAGCCAGCTTGCTGGCGTGAGGCTAGCTAGTTTAGAGTAGATCTTGGTCATTGGTTGGCAAAATCTACCTTTCATGCTAGATTGTGCACAATAGGGTTTGACCCCTAGATCTCTTGTTCCTAGACTGGTGCCCTAGCCAACTGGTCCACCCTCACTTGTTGTCCTAGTGACTGTGCTACTGTTATCTATACACATGTAGCTTTGGCTAGGAGAGGCAGTTTGATCCCATTCTTGGTGCTCCTGGTAGCTTAGGACTTACATACAAACTTCTCTTATGTCAAATGCCAAATGGTGGCAGAGTCAGTCCCGTGTTGTGTTATGAGATGGAGGGTTTTGGTTTAGATTTCTTGTGATTGGATCCCCTCCATTCTCTACTTCTTGTTTGTGCACCACGTTTGTGTGAGGTGCCTTGACTTTTGAGCGTTGGTGCTCTGGTGTGCTCTCGGTGGTGAGGCTGGAGTGATGACCAGTCAGACTACCTTTGTTTCTCTCCGGTGAGGCAGGAAGTGATGACCTGTAGACCGTGAGAGTGCGTGTTATGATGGCAGGTTACAGGTTGCCCTTTCTTCGAGTGTAGTTATCTCGGTTAGAGTTACATTAGTGGGTGGTGTTTAGTTGGTGTTGGCACGTGGTGGTATTGGCACTTTGGTGAGGTACTTGCGGTTGCGACTTGCGGTTGCAGTTGGTGGTTCGGGTTTGCTATTGTGGTTACTTGGTCACGACGGAGTTCTTTGGAGATTCCAAAGGAGTTAGCCCTGCAATATGCAGTGGGTTTACTTGGAGTGGTGCTTGGTATCAACCTGTATCTCAAGTCCCAATGAGGGAGGAGATTGACTCTGAGTTGGAGTTTGACACAAGAGCTGATTCAGTTGAGAGTGCACTTGGTGTGTCCGTACCGTTGTTGTGGGACATGGACGAGATTTATGGGGCCTCCAAAGGCCCTAGGCGTTACTCTAGTATAGTGGGTACCATTGAGTTGGATGACTTCATCCAGGAGTTCGATAGTTGGTGTGATATGTAGCAGATGCGGAACCCGACTTTGTTCACACCCTTCATGGCATGGAAGGGGTTGTTTCAGCATCTGGAGGATCCGCCAATGGATGACTACCATGAGTTCAGGAGAGCTCAATTGGAGGAGATTGAGTTATGGAGATAGTATTGGTCTCCACACTATATCTCCATCACTTCAGGCTCGGTGGCCAGGAGTAGACTGTACCTACGAGTTCTAGCTCAAGTAGTGTGGGTGGAGCTAGTGGAGGTGCACTAGCTGGAGATAGTGCTACTACGATTGGAGGTACCGCTGCAGGAGGTGGTGTGGTACCGGGGTTTAACCCCATGGTGGAGTTTTTCTTGTGTTTGAGGCAAAACTACCAGGGAGTGCGGACTCACAAGCTGAGGAGCTTACAAGAGTTCCAGCGGAAGGCTAGAGAGAGCCTATGCGAGGCATACACTCGCATGAGGCAGTTGATAAGTTTCACTCGAAGAGTTACTAAGGCCCAAGCAGTCCAATTTTGGTATGGGATACTGGACAAGGAGTTGCGACGTAGAGTTCGTGATACTACATTGTTGCAAGCTACTTCGCCCACTTTGGTAGTAGTCTTTGGTTTGGCTGAGCGTATTGAGCTCAACATGGTGGAGGAGAGAGTGGTGACATCTGGATTTGGTAGGGAGACCTCATCCACGGTTGTGACTTCTTCTAGAGTGCAATAGAGTGCACCACGCCCAGTTGGTTTTTGAGGACAGGGTGGACAGCCTAGATCCTATGGAGCGAGTGGAGGGCCTAGTGGAGTTAGACCCTTACCCTCATTTTTGGGTCAGCAACAGCCAATGAGTGGTGGTGTTGCTTGTTGGACTTGTGGTGGACCTCACCATCGGAGAGAGTGTACTCAGGGCAGCGGACATGATACCTCTAGTGCATCACAGCCAGCATAGAGGCAATGTGAGCATTGTCACAGATTTGGTCACACTAGTGATCGATGTTTTGACCTACATCCGAAGTTACGGAGTGGTAGGGCTGCTATGGCAGGTAGTAGAGGAGCTCCAGTTCATGGAGGACAAGGTGGTAGAGGTGGTGGTAGAGGATCTACACCTAGTAGGTGTAACAATATGGAGTTTAGAGATGAAGTTAGTCGGGCTTACAAAGTAGAGAATAAGACAAAATAGCCTAGAATATTCTAGAAGCATCTAAGAAGCTTCTTGGGAAGCTTCCCAACTAGTTAACTTGCGCCTTAAGTAGGTAGCTTTTAGAAGGAAGCTTCTAGAAGCTTCTAACTAGCTTAGCTTGCACGCCAAGTAGGCGGCTTCTAGAAGGAAGCTTCTTGAGAAGCTTCCTAGTTAACTTGGCTTGCACTCCAAGAAAGCGGCTCAAGGAAGCTTCTTGAGAAACTTCAAGAGTCTTGTATGCTACCTATAAATACCAAGGCCGAAGCTCATGCTAGGCATTTAGAGTTTTCCCTCATTCAAGTGTCCCAATGTGAGTTTCCATTCTCCTATTTCTCTCCTCGGTTTCAGTCTTTTACAATAGGGGTGTAGTACCTGCCCTTACATCTGACACAACTATGGCTACTCGGATTGAGCAGTTAGAGCAGAGATTGGCTAGTATGGCTATTGCTTAGAGGAGATCAGATTCGGGTGCTGAGGCTTCCACCTCATATGCTGGTGATAGAGATGCTTTGGACTTCATGTGCGGAGCAGCACAGGTGGATGTATCTGTAGTAGTGACTAGGAGTGTAGTACATGCTCCAGAGCCTAGAGGAGCATCAGTGGAGTTGGACCCACAGAGAGGAGAGGTTGGGAGACAGGTTAGACTTCCCCAATCTTTCACGCTATCTGAGGCATTACAGACGACATACATGGTTCCTAGATGTCCTAGTGCAGGTGTGGTAGGTGGTGATGGAGTACATGATGGACTACCTGCTAGTCAGCCACCTACTACTACACAGACTGAGTCTAGCATGATGTTGGGGGCGGCTCAGCTGATTATGCGGCATCCTTTGTTTTCAGCTAGTGACATGTTTACATTGGGAGTTGACCCAACCCCAGTGTTCCGATTGGCTGCCACGTTGTGTGAGAGTAGAGATGGTGCAGTTCCTACTACTAGAGTAGAGGTGGTTGGTAGTGGAGCTGACTTGGTTGAGGAGCATGGGATCCGTTCAGCAACCAGTGGTTTATGGCAGGCAACAACGGTTAGATTGGAGGAGTTGCCAGCTAGACCGGCCTTTGAGAGAGCGCGGTTTACACCTGGTGTTGTCCTATTGGATAACCAGAGGAGGATTTTCCGTTTGGTGGGACCTTCAGGGAAGGTCTATACACCACAGAGAGTCTTGTTAGACTCTGGTGCGCAGCCTCTTATGTTGGGGAAGGCTGTAGTTGTCGGTCTCGAGTTACGGAAGACTGATGTGGAGAGGTGTCCATTTCAGATCCAGACATCTCTAGGTGGTGGTTCGACACAATACATCACACGTGGGGAGCTTGTTGTCCAGGTTCAACCTGGTCATCCGACTGATAGCTCGGTGGTGAGAGCTCAGGCTATTGCGACGATAGTTGAGTCATATGATGTGCTAGTTGGGGAGCAGTGTTATACCCCATGGGTTTCAGCATTGACTATTGGGAGAAGACAACCTCTTATAGACCTGGTTGGCAGTCTGGTGAGAGACGGGTATGTCACCTACTAGTATGCTTCAATAGTGGCAATCTTGGCTCACTACAGTCCGGGACTATGGCAGCATCAGTTTTAGCTTTCAGCGGTGCAGTTACTTGGCCTGGTGACTTGTTGGAGGGGAACACCCATGTAGAGGATACTCCAGTACCAGAGGAGATCACTTGGCTTTGGAGTACAAGTGGGATTGTTCCATCTACCTTGGATGTTCCATTGTGGAGTTCAGAAGAGGCATTGCAGCAGCATGCAGATCAGTTGGTGCAGCAGGTTTGGAGTGGAGCCTTCGTACCATCAGGAGATGAGTGTGAGGATGAGCCTCCAGAGGCAATTGCTTTGACACCTCTGGATACCACGGTCATTGCTTGGCAGTATCCAGTAGAGGGGATATGCCTATTGGAGTTGTTTGGTAGGATCAACACCGGACTAGCTACGGTGTTATAGGCGGGTATCCAAGTACAGAGGTACTTGTATGTAAAGAGAGATGAGACTGCTAGGCGAGTCTCTCTACATCATGTGGTGCACTTGACCTATCGGTATCCGGAGTTATTACCAATGTTAGCCGTCAGAGGTTACCAGAAGGCCCTACCAGGAGACATTTCCTTATTGGGGGCGTATGACCTAGAGAGACATGGGCCTATTCACTTGGTGATTTCTAGATGGCCATGTCAGGGACATACACGTGCGGGCTGTGGTTTGGGTCTTCAAGATCCTTGTTCTAGTGTGTTTTGGGAGATGTTACGGATACTACGACATCTCTAGGTTCATCAGTCCGTTTCTCCAGCTTACCTTTTGGAGAACGTTCCTTTGATGGGTGATTCTTGCACCAAAGTGGTGGCGAGTACACATCAGGTCCATTCTTGGATGGGACCTGCTATATTGTTAGATGCAGCCAGAGTGGGATCACGGGCTCATCGTCTTTGTCTTTGGTGGACGAACCTCTTACCCATAGAGGTTCTGCAACATAGTTATGATGGGATTCAACGACTAGACCACATTCTTGTTGATGATATCTTGGATGTTGGGCGGCAGTCTCAGATAGTGGTAGTGGCTGATAGGTCATCCATGGCAGTGGTGAACCTAGTTGGACAGCCTAGAGCTGCATTTCCTACACTCATGAGTTTTCCAGGCTCTCATGGTTTTTGAGAGGGAGGACCTGGACTTGTTTGGGACTCACAGTTATAGCAGTTGGTGGAGCCCAATGCTGATGAGAGAGAGCGGGCAATAGGTTTTTGCACCGGTATTACCACTGTTCCAGCAGTGTTAGAGGCATCCAGACGTCAGGTGTTAGGTTAGGCTATGGACCTGAACTGTTTGACCTGGATTGTGAGACTTGGCTTGGCAGAGTAGCATAGGATGCACTTGATAGGCATCACCACTCGGACACTTGTGAGCCTTGTGCCTATCGAGACAATTTAGGCACATGCTGGGGGCGATGGACCGAGTGGACATGGTATTCTTGGGATACATCCAATAGCTACTAGGGAGAGTGGTCTACTTGGAGTCCATCTAGGTGAGCATGGGCTACTTGGATTACACCCTTGGTCCACATGGGATGCAGTAGAGGACGTGTGGAGCTTGCAGCCAAAGTGGAGGGAGTTTTTCACACAGAGGTTAGGACCTCTAGTGGTCGAGAGCATGACACTATTGCTCCCAAGGGCCCAGTGAAGCAGCCAGTCAATAAGTCTTCCACTCCTACTACAGTTACAGAGGATACTTGGGAGCCAGATCTTGGACCCAAGCTTACTAGAGAGGAAAGACGGAGGGTTTGGAGGTTCTTGAGGAGTCACACGAGTTGTTTTGCCTTCAATATGAAGGATTTGGGTGCTCTGAAGGGACCTGGTATACGGATTGAGCTGACTAGCAACACACCAGTTTTCCGACATCCTTATCGATATAGTGATATGGAGAGGACATTGATTCAGAGCCGGAGTAGTGACCTTTTTGAGGCTGGTTTGGTGGAGATTTCACATGGAGAGTATGCATCAGCGACAATAATGCCAACCAAGAAGGATATGCATGGCAACTATACAAATAGGCGGATGTGTGGAGATTACCGTCCTATCAACCGACAGACGAGGGCTGATTGGTATGCCATGCCTACACCAGAGGAGATTTTTGATGTGACTGGGCATGCAAAGATCTTCAGTACTTTGGATTTTTGAGCAAGATATCATCAGTTGCCGATCAGGGAGGAGGATAAGTCCAAGACAACATTTTGGGCTATTGATCCTCACGGCAAGGATGTGTTATATCAATGGAGGTTCTTACCATTTAGGTTAAAGAACACTCTTGCTGAGTTCCAAAGGGTCATGGATAGGATCCTAGCTGGATTGGATTTTTCTCAGTGCTATGTTGATGACATTTTGGTTTATAGCACTACTATGGAGGAGCATCCAAGATTTCACATGGAGAGTATGCATCAGCGACAATAATGCCAACCAAGAAGGATATGCATGGCAACTATATAGATAGGCGGATGTGTGGAGATTACCGTCCTATCAACCGATAGACGAGGGCTGATTGGTATGCCATGCCTGCACCGGAGGAGATTTTTGATGCGATTGGGCATGCAAAGATCTTCAGTACTTTGGATCTTTGAGCAGGATATCATCAGTTGCCGATCAGGGAGGAGGATAAGTCCAAGACAACATTTTGGGCTATTGATCCTCACGGCAAGGATGTGTTATATCAATGGAGGTTCTTACCATTTAGGTTAAAGAACACTCTTGCTGAGTTCCAAAGGGTCATGGATAGGATCCTAGCTGGATTGGATTTTGCTCAGTGCTATATTGATGACATTTTGGTTTATAGCACTACTGTGGAGGAGCATGAGAGACAATTGTTGGAGGTGTTTGAGAGGTTGAGATCTCATGGACTCAAATTACATCCTGGGAAGTGTAGGTTCTTCCATGAGCAGGTTGAGTATTTGGGTCACACTATCTACCCCGGAGGACTTGGTGTCCAACAGACCAAGGTGGAGGCTATTGCACGTATTCCTCGGCCTACGGATGTGAGTAGAGTGCGAGCATTCCTTGGGTTGGCAAACTTCTATCGCCGTTATGTTAGAGGATTTAGTGCCATTGCCAAGGCCTTGACGAAGCTGACCAAGCTTACACAAGAGTGGTGTTGGAGAGATGAGCAAGAGAGAGCTTTTGTAGAGCTCAAGGAGAGGTTAACATCTGTTCTTATTTTGAGGAGACCGATCAGGGGATGACCATTTCAGGTTCATACTGATTGGAGTATGTTGGGGCTTGGAGCGGTGCTCACCCAACATGATGATGAGGAGAAGGAGTTTGTGGTGGCCTATGCTAGTCGCTCCAACAATTCAGCGGAGGCAAAGTATAGTTCATATGAGGGAGAATGCTTGGCAGCAGCACATTTCCGATGTTACCTATTTGGTAACCCCTTCACTCTCATCATTGATCATCAGCCGCTGAAGTGGTTGATGGAGTCCGACAAGCTTTCAGGGAAGCTTGCACGATGGGCTCTGATTTTATAGGAGTATGATTTCACGGTTGTTCACAGACCTGGAGTGGTGAACCGTGATGCAGATGGGTTGAGTAGAAACCTATGTCCCAGACAATAGGATCAGACCGGAGCACGTTGGCATGGTGAGATAGATGAGGAGATGGTGCCAGGTTGGCATGCATTGGTCTTTCTATGTATATTTGCAGAGGCTTTGGTGGTATCTCTCTTAGCGCATACAGGAGGAGTTATTGAGGTCACAGATCCAAAGAGTGAAGATATTGGTATAGTTCAGCGAGACATTCATGATGATGTCTTAGTGATGGACTATCTTCGTACTGGTGTTGTGGGTGGCACCGTTGGGGCCAAGGAGAGAGACCGTATTCTTCAGCGAGCCAGACGGTTCAGATTGGAGGGTAGACACCTTTTGCGTGTATGGGAGGATGGTAGAGTGCGAGTAGTACCACTTCCATCTCAGAGACCACAATTGGTCCGTCATGCTCATGAGGAGCTAGGACATTTTGGAGTAAAGCGTACGTATAGCTTACTCCAGAGTCATTATTGGTGGCGCGGTATGCAGACCAAGGTACAATAGTTTGTTGCCAAATGTGTGGTTTGTGACCGAGTTAGAGCATCATTCAATGCTCCTACACCACAGTTACACCCATTACCTATCATGGGATTGGGTTACCGTTGGAGTTTGGACTTTGCCGGACCTTTACTGCTGACTGTGAGACATCATCGGTATGTTTTGGTGATGGTGGAGCACTTCTCCAAGTGGATTGAGTTGGTGACACTTCCTGACAAGTCTAGTGAAGGGACAGCTTACTCGTTCTTGGATCAAGTTCTTAGTCATTTTGTTGCACCAGCTGAGGTTTTGACTGATCAGGGTACAGAGTTCTTAGGGGGGTTTCAGGTCTTGTGTGACAAGGCTTTGATTGATCATCGTACTACATCCCGAGATCACCCTGAGGCAGATGGATTAGCAGAGAGAGTGGTTCAGACGGTGAAGAGAGGATTCCAAAAGTATGGTTTGTAGAGAGGCCACTTGGGAGATTGGGATCTCCAATTACCTTGGTTGGCCATGGGCTATTGGTTCAGCCGGCAAGCCTCCTTAGCATCCTTCTCTCCATACTTTCTACTCTATGGGCGAGATCTAGATTTACCTGCAGCCGTTCGTTGAGATGCTACTGTAGTTTTGGACTTGGATGACCCCGATGTATGGATGAGCGCATGTTCTCAGCGGGCAGAGATCTTTTGGAGAGTGATGCCGATGGCCTTTGAGAACTTGGCAATTGCTCAGCATAGAGATACTTTACGCTATGCTACCATTTGAGGAGGAGGTTATAGACCCTCGATCCGTCAATTTCATCCAGGCGACTATGTATATCTACAGCAGACAACACCAACGACACTTGATGTTTCTATAGGCCGCACTATCTTGAGAGTGCACGAGGTTTTGCCATTTGGAGTCCTTGTGTTAGAAGGACGTGATGGTGTTGTTTGGAAGGATCATGTGCGCAATTGTGCGCCATGCCACCTTCCAAACATTGATGGTACTATGGACCCAAGCTTGGCACTTGTACGTGCAGGCTTGAGGTGTATGTTATGTGACTCTTCTGGTAGAGCTGCTACTATGTTAGTGTGTGATAGCTGTTCAAGAGTATGGCATATGGCATGTATGACTCCTCCCCTCACGGTGGTTCCTCAAGGACAGTGGTTATGTCCTAGATGTACTTGACCTATAGCTAGTTCATTCTTTATATGGTATAGATTGCAGATAGGCGACTAACGATGGGGCTCCATAGCACTTGGCCTCTTGATCTTTGCCCATTAGAGGGTATACCATATACTTAGAGTAGATGGCTATCTGGAGTTAGAGGGACCTAACCGCCAGCTAAAGGGGCAATTGTGGCACTTTAGAGTCTATGTATGACTTATGTGTGAGTTGTGCTTCTATAGTGTATGATGTTGATAGCGATGTATGTTGTGTAGCGATGTATATACGCACGACAGTTGTCATGCCATTTGTGGTTCCGCATTTAGATGCTCAGACACTGGAGTTTCAGTGATGGTAGTTAGAGTTATTCTAGCAGTTTCTCAGAGACTACTTTCCGACAGTTAGATTTCATGTTCAGGGTACTGACTTCACGGTGGGGCCCACCATCACTTTGCACCATTTGCACCGTCGAGTGTGCCGTCAGTGGGACCGTTAGGGTTTCAGAGCTAGCTCGAGTCCAGGGGGTATAGTTTCAAAGTGAGCTCTAGAGAGCTCACTTCTCTGATGTTGAGCCTTCGAGTTCCTGGCTATGGTGGACAGAGGCCGGTGAGCGTCACCTGGATTCTCTATGCTTGAGTGGGTGTGGCTTGACTGTAATCAGTGCCCAGTTGCTGGCAGTTTATAGAGTGACAAATCAAGTATTGATCTGAGTTGAGTTGAGTTGAGAGTGGTAAGCAATCTGATTATTGTGCCATTTTAGAGTCTATGTATGACTTATGTGTGAGTTGTGCTTCTATAGTGTATGATGTTGACAGCAATGTATGTTGTGTAGTGATGTATATACGTACGACAGAAGAGACTTCCAATCATGGCATCATGATAGGGCATCGGGGATGACATGGAATCTAATGGGTTTGTACTCAAGTTTCAGGTCAAATAATATTTATTTCTCCCATCAATGATGTAGATACTTCATGTAAAAGACCAAGACTGAGGAGAGAAATAGGAGAATGGAAGATCATTCTCTTATTTCTCTCCTCATAAGACAATGGAATATGATCATATGCTAGGCATATGATCTGATGCGTAGCATGAGCTTCGGCTCTCATATTTATAGGGAGCATACAAGGCTCCTGAGAAGCTTCTCAAGAAGCTTCCTTGAGCCACTTTCTTGGAGTGCTAAGTCAAGTTAACCGAGAAGTTTCTCAAGAAACTTCCTTCTAGAAGTTGCCTACTTGACTTGCAAGCTAAACTAGTTGAAAAATTCTAGAAGCTTCTTTCTCAAAGCTACTTACTTGGGGTGCAAGCTAAGCTAGTTGAAATGCTTCCCAAGAAGCTTCCTATATACTTCTGGAATATTCTAGGTTAATTTGGACTATTTTCTATTTCATTAGTCTTGACTAACTTCATTGCTAAACTCCATATTGTACACTTCATGTGTTCCAAATATAATGTATGCAACAAGGATTTATGGTTGGTTTGTGATCATTTGTTTCACCAAGAGATAATACCTCCATACCTTGGTGGTATCTACCATTGCTAGTTGTTCTTGATCTCAAGCAAGGTAATTCTTTTTTGCAATGTTTAGTCGGCAAGACACAAAAGCAATAGGATGTAACACATCTAGGAATTCATGTTGCAACACGGCTCCAATTGCAAAGTTAGAAGCATCTAAATCAACCACACAAGGTAGTTGAGGGTCATATGGTTCAAGAATGGGTCTTAAAGACACTATATGTTTCAACTTTTGGAATGCTTGTTTGTGCTTGGTAGTCCATTGAAAACTCAAGTTCTTCTCCAAGAGGTTGGTCAATAGTGCAGCCACATGAGTATAATAGTGACTGAACCATTGATAAAAACTTGCCAATCCATTACATGCCCATACTTCTATAACATCCTTTGGAGTAGGCCAATCAATAATGGCCTTGATATTCTCCTCTTCCATCTTGATCCTCTTTGTAGTGCAAAGTGGTCTCCATTGGATGTCATTGATCTCTACTGGTGCCGGCTCCACCCGTGTGTAATGTATTGGTAGGTTGTGTGGAGATCAAGGTCAAGACCAAGTTGTTGCAACCAAGGAATCAAAGTGCTCAACCAATTGCATGGCTTCCTCCAAGTGTTTTGGCTCTCACATAGTCATCTTTAATTTGGTTGTGATTTCAAGCCCCTCACAAATCAATCCAGAGCTTCACCTTCCAATATATCTAAAATTTTCATGATGGTGTTTTGGAATTGTGTGATGTAGCTTCTTACAAAGCCAATCTACTCAGATTTGCCAACCTATTTTGTGTAGCTTGTGTGATATTTATAGTTTGGAATTGACAATTATTGCACTCTTGAATTCTGCCCATGTTAGGATTGGTGCTACAAATTGCCATTTGACTTGCTCCACTTGGAAGCACCACCATAGCTTTGCTTCTCCATCTAATTGGTTGGAAGCCAATAGCATCTATTTCCATTCATCTTGAAGATTTGTAGTTTTGAAATAACATTCACAGTCAAACAAAAAATTCTCCACTACACCCAAGAGATTCTTTCTTTCAAATACCTTGGGCTTTGGAAATTAGATTTTCTCTTTCCCTTCACAAAATGGTGCTCTCTCTACATGCTCTTGTTGTTAATGATCTTGTTCTTCCAACAATCCAATAAGGTGTTTCATTTGTTACTGCATGGCAATGACAACCTTGGGCATTGCCACCATGACTACTACCAAACTACCTATAGTTGATCTAAGTTAACATGTAGATAGCAACACATCCACTATTCTCCATAAGTCACTATCGGAAGTACCAAGGGTTCATCGGACAAGGTGATTGCATTAATTTTTTTTGGCCTAAAGCGTGAGATGATGAACTGAGTGAAATGATGCTTGGGTAGTACATGGACACAAAAGTCCTAATGGTTTGGTGGAAATAGATTTGGTGGTCCATAAATTCTATCATCCTATTCTTGCTCCGATACCAATGCAAAAGATTGAGACCGAGAAGAGAAATAAGAGAATGGAAGACTAGAGTGGAAGATCACATTGAGATACTTAAATGAGGGAAAATCCAAATGCCTAGCACAAGCTTGGGCTTTGGTATTTATAGGGAGTATACAAGGCTCTTGAGAAGCTTCTCAAGACTCTTCCTAAAGCCGTCTTCTTGGAGTGCAAGCCATGTTAACCAAGAAGCTTCCTTCTACAAGTCGTCTATTTGGCATGCAAACTAAGCTATTTAGAAACTTACAACTAAAAGCTACCTATTTAAAGTGCAAGCTAAGCTAGCTGGGAAGCTTTCTCTTAAAAGTTACCACTTTGTGTACACATTACCCAATTCCTAGAAGGTAACAAGTAGCTTTCTAGATACTTCTAAAATAGTCTATGCTAATTTGGACTATTTGCTTCTTTGTTAGCCTTAACTAACTTGTTGGTAAACTCCATATTGTTAAACAAATGATCATGTTATCACAAAGATAATTTACAATGCAAAATCCAAATTGTGCAAATTGGAGTTGGATAGGCGCACTCCCATCCAAGCATTGTTAGATGACATATCCATAGGAAAACATAGACATTAATTCAAGAAGGATGAAGATGTGGAAACTTTGCATTATTTTGTCACCCATACGCATGCAATCATGCTTGCTAGGTCATTCTTGTCAGTCTTCATCATGGATTTAACTTACAAGACAAAAAAATTTAAATTTCCACTCTTGAATGTTGTAGGAGTAACAAGCTTGTCCATGGCATTCATTATTTGTTACACATTTATCTATTCAGAGCTTAAGCTAGACTATGCTTGGGCATTTAAGTTCAAGCAACTTTGCTTGCTTTTTTTGGGAATGATCCTTATGGACCGAGAGTGTAAAAGACCGAAACCAAGGAGAGAAATAGGAGAATGGAACCTCACATTGGGACACTTGAATGAGGGAAAACTCTAAATGCCTAGCATGAGCTTCAGCTTTGGTATTTATAGGTAGCATACAAGACCCTTGAAACTTCTCAAGAAGCTTCCTTGAGCCACTTTCTTGGAGTGCAAGCCAAGTTAACTAGGAAGCTTCTCAAGAAGCTTCCTTCTAGAAGCCGCCTACTTGGCGTGCAAGCTAAGCTAGTTAGAAGCTTCCTTTTAGAAGGTACCTGCTTAGGGCACAAGTTAACTAGTTGGGAAGCTTCCCAAGAAGTTTCTTAGATGCTTCTAGAATATTCTAGGCTATTTTGTTTTATTCTCTACTTCGTAAGCCTGACTAACTTCGTTGCTAAACTCCATATTGTTACATATTCCCCCGCCGCTAGTTGGTAACGTCCTCGTCACCAGTGAAGCTTCAAATTCCTTGATGGCCATCTGTGCATTTTGGAGGTGGGAAAGAGGTTCCGATGTGGCATCATGAAGGGGATGCCCTTTCCAAAGGACCTTGTACTCCGTATGTTGGCGACGGCCTCGTTGAATATGACAACGCGCAAGGATACGATCAACTTTGTACTCCTCATGATCATTGATAAGGACAGGCAGAGGAGGAGGTTGGACTCAAGAGGAAAAGGAAGAGGGGTTAGGAACAAAGGGTTTCAACTTGGAAACATGAAAGACAAGATGGATATGCATGTGACAAGGCAAGGCAAGTCGATAAGCAACAGGAGAGACAATGTGGGTGATATCAAAGAGTCCTATCCAATTAGGAGCAAGTTTACAAACTTGGGTATCAAGTGGGAGAGGGAGGTTACTAGAGGATAGCATGACTTTATCGCAAACTTCAAAGGTGAGATCACGACAATAATGGTCCACATATTGTTTTTGGCGATTCTGAGCAACAAGGAGGTGAGACTTGGCTTGTTAGAGAGATTGGGATATAGTGGTCAAGAATGTAGAAGTATGAGGAACCTGAGAGGGAGGGAAAGCAAGAAGAGAATCTGAAACAAGCAGATCTTGGCCAAAATTGAGAAAGAAGGGAGAAAATTTGGTGCTTGCCTGTTTGGAATTGTTGTAGGCAAATTCTGCAGCTGCAAGATATTCATCCCAGTTGGTATGGTGGACATTGACAAAGGCCCGCAACATATCCTCCAATGTACGATTGGCACATTTGGTTTGTCCATACGTTTGAGGATGATAGGCCGTGGACAAAGCAAACTTGGTGCCGAGTATCTGGAAGAGTGCTTGCCAAAACTTTAGGGTAAATCAAGGATCACGGTCGGAGATGAGTACACATGGCATCCCATGATGCTTGAAGACATTGTCGAAGTAGATTTTTGCTAAGGTTGGAGCATCCACGGTTGATGCCAAGTGGATTTGCTTACTAAGCTTATCCACAAACACCACGATTGCGGTGTGTCCTTGTTTTGTCTTTGGCAAGGATGTGATGAGATCCAAGCTCACATGCTCCCAACGAGCGGATGGAATGGCCAGTGGTTGAAGGAGTCCACTTGGCTTCTGGTTGCTAGCCTTGTTCCGTTGGCAACTCTCACATGATCGGACAAAGTCTCAAACATCTCATGTCATGTTGGGCCACCATCATTGGTGTTGGAGGGTACCCAAGGTCTTGTCCACTCCCATGTGACCAGCTATTGGTAAATCATGGGCTTCTTGAAGACGCACAAGTCAAAGATCACCTTTGGCTGGAACATAGATCTGGTCTGCATGGAATAAAAGGCCTTCCTTGAAGGAGAAGGTGTTGTACTCCTTGTCACATGCTGTCAGACAACCGTGTACCATTTGGAAGAAGGGATCTCGTTGTAGAGCTGATTGAAACTCATTATGAACCTTAGGGTCAATGGACATCGTTGTAATTGCCGCCCTGATGAGAGGAAGAGCCTTCAAATCAGGTCGTCGTGATAGAGCATCAGGGATGACATGGAACCAACCTGGTTTGTACTCAAGTTTGATGTCAAACAATTGGAGTTAATCTTCCCATCGATGATACCGACTCTTCATGTGCTCCAAGTATAAGGTCTGCAACAATGGCTTGTGATCAGTTTGCATGATCACTTGTTTTCCCAAGAGATAATGCCTCCATACCTTGGTGGCATATACCATTGCAAGTTGTTCCCGATCTCAAGTAGAGTAATTTCTTTCAGCTATATTTAGTCGGCAAGACACAAAGGCAATAGGATGTAGTCCATCTGGAAATTCTTGTTGCAACACATCTCCAATTGCAAAGTTAGAAGCATCAAAATCAACCACACAAGGTGGTTGAGGATCATATGGTTGAAGAATGGGTCTTGAAGACACCATATGCTTTAACTTCTGGAATGCTTCTTCATGCTTGTTGGTCCACTGGAAGCTCAAGTTCTTTCCCAAGAGGTCAGTCAATGGTGCAGCCAGGTGAGCATAATAGTGGATGAACCGTCGGTAAAAACTGGCCAATCCATTGAATGCCCGTACTTTTGTAGCATCCTTTGGAGTAGGCCAATCAGTAATGGCCTTGATCTTCTCTTCTTCCATCTTGATCCCCTTTGATGAGATCTTATGACCCAAGAAGGTAACCTCCTTTTGCCAAAAAGCACACTTTGACTTCTTGCAGTAAAATTTCCACTGTTGTAATCATCTTAGGACTTCTCGCACATGATTCCTGTGTTCTGCCTCTGTCCTACTATAGATTAAGATATCATCTAAGAACACCACCACGGACCGATCCAATAGTTCCTCCAACACCCGATGCATCTGATCCATGAAGACTGCTAGAGCATTAGTGAGTCCGAAAGGTAGAACTCTCCACTCAAAATGTCTATACCTTGTGTGAAAAGCAGTCTTTTGCACGTCCTCACCTTCAATAGGAATTTTCCAATAGCCGCTATGAAGATCCAGCTTGGAAAAGTAGCGTGCTCTACTTAGTTGATCAAGCAAGTCATCAATCCAAGGCAAGAGATATGCATTCTTCATGGTTTTCTTATTGAGTCCACGGTAATCAATACAGAAACGAAGTCCTCCATCCTTCTTTGGAACAAATAGTACCGGTGCTCCCCAAGAAGAGGTACTATATTGTATGAAATCCTTCTCCAACAACTCTGTAAGTGTTGTTTGCAACTCGTCCAACTCCTTTGGTGAGAGCCAATAGATTGGTCTACTCACTGGAGTACTCCCTAGCAATAACTCAATCTTGAGGTGCATACCTCAATCGGAGGGTAATCCCTTTGGCAGATCATCTGGAAACACATCTGCAAACTCCTGAACTATCCAATCAACCATTGCTTGATGCGGCACTTGGCCCTCCTTAGATTGTTCTTGTGCAATCGGCTTGATCCACACCGCGAATACAGACTTATCTTCCTCCAAAGCTTGCTCTATGGCTGCTTCATTAACAAACTTCCCTTCTAGGGACTCATCTCTCTTCCAAGCTTGCTCCATGGTTGCCTTCCTGGCAAACTTCCTATCTTGGGACTCATCTCTCTTCCTAATTCGCTCTATGGCTACCTTCTCGACAAACTTCCCATCTTGGGACTGACTATTCTTAGGTGTCTTACTCAGAGGTGCCAGACAACCTAATCGGAAATTCCTACCTTGGTGTTGTACTTGAATTTGGTGTCGGGTCCAATCAAATTGAACCTTATGACATTCAAGCCAAGGTAGACCCAGAATGATATCATAGTGTAGAGGTGCCACTACAAACCTCATACACTCCAAATACTCCTTCCCAATCTTGAAGGTAACAGGATGCAAGGTGCAGAATGTAGAACCCTTTCTACCATCCGCCATCATCAAACTACTTCCAATCATTGGCTTGATAGGAATACCCAATTCCTTTGCTACTTGCATAGAGATGCAATTCTCTAAACTTCTAGAATCAACCAAAATTCTACAACCCCGATTAGATATCATACCTTGCAAGTGAAGCAGACTTGCATAGGTCGAGCCTTCAATCCCATTGGAACTAATCAAGCTCCCAATAGGTGGCTCGAAATCTCCTATTGGGATTCCTCGTTTCCCTGATCATTCCGCTCCACAACATCTACTTGGGCAACTTGTCGAGGTCATCCATTCTTGAGTGGACATTCAGCAATGCGATGCCCCAACTAGCGACAATAAAAACAACCTCCATTTTGTCATAATCTTTCTCTTTCTGCTGTGCCAAGTGGTCTTCGTTGGATAGCATCAATCTCCATTGGTATTGGTTCTTCCACTCATGGTACCGGTAGGCTTTGTGTAGGTCAAGGTCGAGACCAAGTTGTCACAACCAAGGAATCAAAACGCTTAGCCAATTGCATGGCTTCTTCTACATTTTGTGGCTCCCGCATGGTCACCTCCAATTTGGTTTGTGACTTCAATCCTTGCACAAATCGATCTAGAACTTCACCTTCTTGGATATTTGGAATTTGTATGATGATGTTCTGAAATTGTGTGATGTAGCTTCTCACTGAGCCAATCTGCCTCAACTCCGCCAATTTATCTCGTGCGGCTCGGGTGGCATTTATAGTTTGAAATCGACCAAGTATTGCATCCTTGAATTCTGCCCATGTCGAAATCGGTGTAACAATTTGTCGTTCAGCTCTTTCTACTCGGAATCGCCACCAAAGTTTTGCCACGTTATCTAATTGGCTAGAAGCCAAGAGAATTTGTTTCCGCTCGTCTTGAAGATTGGTGGCTTCAAAGTAATGTTCGCAGTCAAACACAAAATTCTCCACTGTGCCTGGAAGATTCTTGCCTTCAAACACCTTGGGTTTTGGAAATCAAATGCAATTTTCTCCATCTCGAACTGGTGCTCAGTCTATCTGTTCTTGTCGTTGCTAGTCTTGTTCATCCAACAATCGAGTAAGCTGCTCGATTTGTTGATGCATTGCAAGGATAACATCAGGTATTGCCGCTATCGCTACTTCTCTATTCCACTACTCTCAATTTATCTAATTGATTAACACATAGATACAACATGTCCACCGTTCTCCATAAGTTACAACTAGAAGTATCAAGGGTTCCTCTGACACAATGATCATATGTAGAAAATCCTGCCCAAAGCGCGAGGTGATGAATTGTGTGAAACGATGCTATGGTAATATCTGGATATGAAAGTCACAATGGTTTGGCCGAAGTGGATTTGGTGGTCCATAAATTCCATCAATCCCATTCCTTCTTTGATACCAATGTAAAAGACCGAAACCGAGGAGAGAAATAGGAGAATGTAACCTCACATTGGGACACTTGAATGAGGGACAACTCTGAATGCCTAGCATGAGCTTCGGCTTTGGTATTTATAGGTAGCATACAAGACCCTTGAAGCTTCTCAAGAAGCTTCCTTGAGCCGCTTTCTTGGAGTGCAAGCCAAGTTAACTAGGAAGCTTCTCAAGAAGCCTCCTTCTAGAAGCCTCCTACTTGGCGTGCAAGCTAAGCTAGTTAGAAGCTTCTAGAAGCTTAGGGCGCAAGTTAACTAGTTGGGAAGCTTCCCAAGAAGCTTCTTAGATGCTTCTAGAATATTTTAGGCTATTTTGTCTTATTCTCTACTTCGTAAGCCCAACTAACTTTGTTGCTAAACTCCATATTGTTATAGAGAGTTAGCTCTAATGAATGAATTAACTGATAACCTTTCTATACAATAAGAACCTTCTCTACAATTGGCACATTAACAAAAACCTCTTGGCATATTGTCATGAAATGTTAAAGATGGTGAGGAATGGAAGGCGGTCATGGTAGAGTGGAACAAACTAGTGTGATTTTTTGACTTTGCTACTTTTGCAATGAGGTGGCTATCTTTCAAGACAAAATATGTTGCATATCATCCACAACTCCAATACATTGAGAAGATTTGGCTACAAAAAAATACGAAGTTTGCTCAACCATGGACATCCAAGTTCCTACACCTTAGGAATATCAACACATCTTGGGCTGAAGGAGCTCATTTAGTACTAAAATAGTATAATCAAAAATTGACGAGTGGCCTTAAATCAATATTTGGAAATATGTGACTCGCATGGGAGAATCAACATAGAGAGTTCTTGACTTAATTGGGAAGTGAGAAGATCCAAACACCACAAGCATTTGCTAGACCTTTTTATGAACAATTTGCAACAAAGGTATCTAAGTTTGAGTTGAGACTTGTCCATGACTAACATCTTCTTGCAAAAGCAACCAAGAACAGCAAGTTGCCATTGGATCCATGCACAAAGAACTTCACAACTACAATAGGTTTGCTTTGTGCACATCAAATAGCATTGTTGATCTGTATGGAGGATGCTTCACTAGAACCATCACAATTTCATGAGTATTGGTGGTTGGAGTATTCCTTGCAACTTCAAACACATTTGGTGCCATACATGGAAAACTGCATGGATTCCTTGTTTGGTGCCATTTGCATGTGCTTCAATCAAGATCCTCCACACCAGCAGGAGCTGATGAAGCAAGTCCTTGCTAAAGTGATGACTCAAGAGCTAGAATGTATCAAGGATCCATTAGTAAAAGATGGAAGGGGGAGGCCAACCTGTTTGCTAAATAAAGTACCCTTGTCATCAACTAAGCGGGGATTTATCAAATTCAAGATTTTCAACCTGAAGGTTAAAGTTGTGTGACATTGTGGTGTCTATCACGTTCTTTGTGCTGGACATGATGTTAGGAATTGCCCTATGAAAAGGAGCATGCATATAGTCGCCCTGGTGCAAGTGGGTGTGGTGTTGTACTTTCCTTTTCTCTCTCTAGGAACACAAAGGGTGCCTAGCTGTGGAGACTACATATCAGAGGCTAGAGGTAAACCCGTAATGAATCGACAAAACACGCATGTGACCCTTATCACCGGAACCCTCCTTTCTCATAACTAATATTCTTGCTATCGGGAAGGATAGTACCGGGCAACCTGACCTATCATCACAACACGCACTCCTGGTCTACTGGTTATCACTTCCAACATAACCAAGGAGAAATACACAACACTCCTAGAGAGAAATAATTTGAGCGCAACGCCCACACACCAATCCAAGCCAACTGGGCGTACAAACAGGCATACAAGTACAAAGAGGATCCAATCACAAGAAAAAGGCAACAACTCTCTATACTTTTTTTTGGGAAAGAGCTCTAGAGCCTTTGTGCTTTGTCATCAAGCTTATTTCAACCTGTATTCTAAACCTCTTCCCATCTGTACTTCAAATCTCAACAAATTTCTACTTCATGTGGGGTTTTCTATGTCTTTTTGATGGGGAAAACTCTGCGCAGCTCATATGCAAGTAACTATTTACATAGCTTGGATTCAAGTTATCTAGGATTCAATGGAAATCATGTAAGATAAGATTTCCAATGATATAAAAAACACTTCAATCAGATCACTAAAACTCTCCTAAAAAGCTCTCAAAGTTGGCTAGGGTTTTTTTTGACTTCACCCTAATTTTGAAATCTTCTTCTTAGGGTTTGCTCTTGGTTCTTGGAAAATTTTCCCCAGATTTCTGAATCAGAAATACAATTAATCCTCACAAACACTCTGGAAACCTGAAACTCTCAATCATAGTCACAAGATATGAGACAAGATATCAAATCAAGATGAAAGAAAAAATTGCTCTATCAAGCTTATGACAGTATTTTCAGCATGATGTTTTGCATCAGATCTCACTTTTCACAGATCTAGAACCAACCAAATTTTCCACAATAGCTGGTTGTGTTTTTTTCTAAACTTTTGCAAATTTTTGCAGCCTAATCCAACTCCAGTCTTTAGATGTGGATCAATTCCTAAGCTGGGCTAACTTGTGAGCTCTACAGACCCAAGTATACTTGATCCAAGACCTTGATTTCTCTATTTGAAGAATTCACATGAAACTTTCACAAAAAGGTGCTTAACCAATCCACCAACAACTTTAGAAATTTTCATGAGGAAATTCGAACAAAAACATGGGGAGTGACCAAAACTCCAAACCTGATCATTAGCTCTTCTCCAACACCTTACATCCCATAAGCTTCAACTTCAATCAATTGGATCTGATTTGAGATTGACACAAAACTAGAATTTATTGTTCTTAGTGCTGTAAGAACATTGTCTACTCTCCAATCCCATTGATAGATAGTGAAAAATTCTGAAGGAGCTCCCTCAATTGACTACTTTGTGCTTCTAGGTATGAATTCAAACCCCCTTCACTCAATTGATCATATCCCTCTCATACTCAGCTCAAATTGCGTGATTTCTGTCTTCAAATTTTAGCCTGTCATCTCCTCTTTCCAACCATGGCCTTCATTCCCCAAATGGCCTCACCAAACTCCCTAGATAGTCGAAAGACTCCCAACTTCTCTCTTGGTACCCAAGCTCTTGCATATTTGTCCTTTAGTCATTTTACTTTTTGACAAATGGACCCCACAACTCCACCTTGAAGCTCATGAGCAAAATTTTAGGCATTCCCCAACTATAGAAGGATATATATTGTCAAGTCCCAGATATTCTCATAAGTAAGCACCGGAAGGACGATAGGATCTAGGTTTCCCATCACCGACTCCACAAACACCACCCCGAAACGTGCTACCAACTAATCCTGTAAGTCGTCACGGTGTAAAATCTGAAGCCTGATGAGAAAAGGATGCGGGAGTGGCAGATTGGGAGCATGGGACATCTCATGCTCGAGTGCTTCCTTCGATGCTCTAACATTCATTTTCTCCCCTCGAGATTCTCCAAACTAAAACACACCCGTCTCTCTACTCACCTTCATTTTTATTCATCAGAGCCCTCAAACATGATAAGATTGTAACCCACATGGCTAATCACATACATGTACATAGATGGTTCACATGGCAACATCTCATCTGTCGGATCTAGCATACAACCTACCCCACTAACGTGTAGATAAACTAAGATAAGTCACTTTTTACGGCTATGCAAACCACAACACGACAGCAGTGCCTGCTCCAAACATTGACAAATGCTCCCAAAGATGGGTATTGTGGCTTTCACACACTGGCAGCTGCCTTATGTAGTTAAAACTATCAGCCAGTGCAGTGAGTATTTCTGACAGTGCACTGGATATGCATTACTAGTTGGGCAAGGCAGTAGCAAATGATTGTATATCTATAGATGAGAAAATAACAGAAAGGTATGTATGTATAAAGGTGAGACAATAGCAAGAGCCAATCTTTAACAACATGGAACGATGTCAAGTGTAATGGATTTATTATACTTGCAAGTTTTATTTTTGTTAAATAAATATGCTGTTATTAGTACAAATAATAGTTTGTCGTCACACAGGTCATTTCGATTCGAACAATTCTCACTTTCATAATAAATTTCCTTAGAGAGACGTGCTCGTCCATAAATCATATAAAGCTATGCAGCGGTCCCTGTAAAACAACAAAAGACCTCTTAGAAATCAGGCTTTCATGGTTCTCGTCCAATGGAAGCCCTTTTAGAAATCAGGCTTCCATAGTGCTCATCCATAAATCATATAAAGCTATGCTGCGGTCATGCCAAACAACAAAAGCCCCCACCTGGAGGCCATGCGATTGGAATTGCAGGTGCCATAGGAATATTGCTTGCAGTTTGTTTTAACATTTAACAATATATTATACATCTTAAAATGTTTGTGTCTTGATTATAATAAAATGAAAAATAATACTTTCTTCTTATAATCCCAAATAATATCAATCATAAATTAACAATAATTGTTGAGATACATAAACATCGCAATGGATTTTAGAGTTTGAAAATAAAAAATGTAATGTAAATATCGTATTTATTTTATAAAATTATAGCAGGCTATATCATCCATCGAACACCTGCAGTTGAAAAAGCATCTTTGGTTCAATGTTAATCAAATACACATAATGGTTAATCAAATAATAAAATGGTGCTAAATCCCAAAGAACAATAAAAGTTTCCAAGGTGTCGATGGAGTTCCAGTAGCCAGTAGCCAGTATAATCTACGTATGTGCACGGTACCCTCCAGAGTTTGACATCTCTAACAGCATCTTCGGAAGAAAATTCTCATGAGGACCTTCATTTTAGCTATTCACTTAAAGACAAATATCATTCTGGTAATATAAGAAAATGTTATGCTAATCTCAAACACGTGTAAGAGAAATGAAATCAAACCGCGAGGAAAATCAGTCAAAGTACCTGGCTCTGTTTACAATGAAATAGTGAAATCATTCGAATGGATGTAATGATTATATGATTCTTCTAGAGTGGAGTATGCAAGTTATCGGCAAGGGTCTTCAACTACAGTACATCCGGCACTTCACAGGACTACACTGTTTACACCGTCGGCAAGAAGCTCAAGGCTTTGGGTCCTGCAGTACAACCGACCCGCATAGGGCTCGGCAACCTTTCCTTGCTAAACCTAAGTCCTTCACTGTTTCTCTTACACAGCTTTCCTTGCCAGCGAACTGCGGGGTAAGAGTAGATCTCGGCTCTCCTGGAAATCCCTCTCTAGACTTGATCAGCTTGAATCCCGAAGCAACGCAAGGTAAAACTGCAGAGATGCTTCAGCGCTCGTACTAACAACCAAAAGGTATGAACTGGGTGTGAAGGCTACTTAGAAATTCACCATCACGGTCACTCCGCAGAGAAAGTCACGACTGTTCCGTGTTCCTCCACTCAATACTGCACTACACGCACAACAGTACATAAAACAATAACGGCATAAAAGCATTGTCCAACTGCAAAGTATAAGCCTCCAAGACTCCAGCCCCTGTGACTGCCGCCAGTAAACAAAAGTAATTCTTCAATCCTGCAGGTCTTGCCACTGGAGGGAGAACTTGAATGAGGAACAGGAAAGAGATCAGCATTGATCCTATCCCCGCCAGTGTGATTTCCAGAGTCTTTCTACTGTCGGGACTAACACGTATGTTCATGAACACCATGCTTATATCACGTAACATGCATCATGTTTATAACACGTCTGAGCACCATGTTTATATCCGACAACAGATGGCATCAGCCCCACCGGCAAGGCACATCCAAGAAGTAGAGAAAAATGGCTGATGATCAGTGTGCCCGAGTCCCGGTGATCAGTAAAAACTGTCATGACCTTTCATGACAGTTTCAGTAAAGTGACCAAACGGAGGTGTTCTCCATACTTGCATACACATCTTGCAAGTATGCAAGAATGCAAGTATGCGGTTCTTTACAGTAGCCCCTTGTGTACTCTACATATCTTACGTTAAGAAAGTGTTTCCAAGATCCTTGCTCCATTTTATTCGTGAAGATGCCTCGTTGTCGGACATGTGCAACTGCAACTGCATTTCCAGCCGCTGCAGGGAGCAAAAAGGTTGGAGCATCTTAATTTAGCAAAGGAGAGCGATTGCTTACCCATGGCTACTGATCATGAGGACCTTCAAATTCTTGGAAGGAAGCTATCGCTGGTTAGGTGCCTGTTCGCCATGCC
The DNA here is from genome assembly GCA_948567375.1 of Lunularia cruciata. Classification (NCBI taxonomy): domain Eukaryota; kingdom Viridiplantae; phylum Streptophyta; class Marchantiopsida; order Lunulariales; family Lunulariaceae; genus Lunularia; species Lunularia cruciata. The sequence goes on along the minus strand of OX419762.1, from coordinate 57,040,654 downwards.
TGTAGTTCATGATCGAAATGGGCAACTCTGACGACCTTCATAGCCCTGTAGCACTCAGTTCACAACCCTCAAGCGAATTGATCAAATTGATCAAACAAAACCCAGGGAATCTGGCTGAGTAACAAAAGTCACAATTAGAGTATGAAAGAATGACAACTCAGAATCTTTGAGAGAGTACGGGAATGGCTCTCCGCAAGGGATGAAACATCTGAGAGTTCTTTGATTCAAGAACTATGATCAACTTGAGTGCTTGGGGTCCCCGTCGATGGGGAATTTGAGTAACCAGTCCTATCGAAAACAGGGAATTTGAAAAACCAATCCTATTAAAAACCTGAACGGACAGGCATGATTGAGCTTTGTTACGCTTGGACATCATTATCTCCATCAACCTTCCTATTTGCTTCGTCCCTGTCCTCCCTGAAGAGGTCCACCACATCGTTTCCTTGATCCTCCTTCTCCTTAAAATAGCTCCTGTAGACAAAAGTTTCTGTGTAAATTAAAATTTCTATCTTTTTGGGAAAAGTTTCACGGGATAGCACAACCGATCAACTGAAGCTTTGAGTTCGACTGACGTGCACGAGGATATTTAGCATGAGCCTAAGTTTTCTAACCAAGAATTCAAGCTCATCAATATCTTCATGATAATTATTAGAGTGGCCAGGTTCGGACCTACCAAGAAACGGGCCTCCAGCTTAAAGGTATACAACGACGGATGAACCTCAACCCTCATATTTCTACAATACAGAACCCATTGTAAACAACCCGTTCCACACCCACGTCTGACCGGACTGATCCTGAATTTGACACATTGAGGTGACCTAGTAAAGATCGTCATAAGTATCAATAACATCAAAGGGATAAGCGTGCATAAATCTGCATGCCAAGGTTAGCATGATATTTATGATGCATCGGTACATGAACCTCAACCCTCATATGTATAAGCTCATAAAGCTCTGTCTATAAAAAAGTAGCTTTTCGTGAAGCATAATGCACTTAATGCAGAGAAGGGCGATCACCACTCAACTCACTGAGGAGATCAGTATTCTGTCCAAGCAGAATATTCTGTCGACTCTAGCTCAATCTGTAAAGGAGATGGAGCTTCGAGACAGGCGGATGGCATGTCCTGACAGGCTTCTGTATACTCGCCTTCCAAACTGTTCATCCAACAATTTGATCCGGTCACTCCATATCCCAGGAACATAGATTCAAAACCTGGAGGAAAAAAATATAAGAAACTCCTTGGTAAAACGTATGTTCGTCTAGAGAAAAGATAAAAAGATTTGTTGAGGAGTGTTACCCTGACCTGTCTTCTATGCACTATCAGCCCTCTACTTCTAGAATGGACTTATCTATCTAACTATAGACTTATTTGCTAACTTTGCTTCCTTCCTGAAAAAGTTCTTCCACTGAACTGAAACTTGTGGACGTGAGAGAAATTCGATCTGAAAATTGTGTAGCGGATGCAGAATCAACACTATTCAGCTGTAGATATAGCAAACAAACTTGTATTGATGCTTATTGAGAAGCTTCTCAAAGGCCTTATATGCTACCTATAAACACCAAAGCCAAAGCTCATGCTAAGCATTTGGAGTTTTCACTCATTCAAGTGTTCCAATGTGAGCTTCCATTCTCCTATTTCTCTCCTCGATCTTGGTCTTTTACATTGGTATCAGAGCACGAATGGGATGGATAGAATTTATGGACCACCGAGTCTACTTTCACCAGACCATTGGGATTTTCATATCCAAATATTACCCAAGTATTGTTTCATGCAATTCATCACCTCGCACTTTGGGCAGTATTTTCTACATATGATCACCTTGTCTTAGGAACCCTTGATACTTCCGGTTGTAATTTATGGAGAACGGTGGATGTGCTGCATCTATGTGTTAATCAATTAGATAAATTGAGAGTAGTGGAATAAAGTAGTAGCTATGGCGGCAATACCAAACATTATCCTTGCGATGCAACAAGAAATCAAATACTTTATTCAATTGTTGGATGAACGAGACCAACAATGACGAGAACATATAGAGAGAGCGCCAGTTCAAGATGGAGAAGATAGCATTCGATTTCCAAAACCTAAAGTGTTTGAAGGCAAGAATATTTTGGGCACGGTGGAAATTTTATGTTTGACTGCAAACATTACTTTGAAGCCACCAATCTTCAAGATGAACGGAAACAAATTCTCTTGGCTTCTAGCCAAGTGGATGGTGTGGCAAAACTTTGGTGGCAATTTTGAGTGGAGCGAGCTGAACGACATATTGTTGTACCAATTTTGACATGGGCAGAATTCATGGATACAATACTTGGTTGATTTTAAAATATAAATGCCACCCGAGCAACATGAGATAAATTGGCGGAGTTGAAGCAAATTGGCTTAGTAAGGAGCTACATCATATAATTTCTATACATCATCATGATATTCAAAAAGGTGAAGTTCTGGATCAATTTTTGCAAGGATTGAAGTCACGAACCAAATTGGAAGTGACCACGCAAGAACCACAAAATGTAGAAGAAGCCATGCAATTGGCTGAGCGCTTTGATTCCTTGGTTGTGACAACTTGGTTTGACCTCAACCTACACAAAGCCTACCAATACACTATACACAAGTGGAAGAACCGGCACCAATGGAGATTGATGCTATCCAATGGAGACCACTTGGTACAACAAATAGAGAAAGATTATGATAAAATAGAGGTTGCTTTTATTGTCACCAAGTTGGACATTGCATTGTTGAATGTACAATTAGGATTGAGCAATCTTGACAAGTTGCCCACAAGGAATTTGTGGAATAGAATGATTAGGGAAATGAAGAATCCTAATAGGAGATTTTGAACCGCCTACTAGGAGCTTGATTAGTTCCAATGAGATTGAAGGCTCAACCTATGCAAGTTTGCTTCACTTGCAAGGTATGATATCTAATTGGGGTTGTAGGATTTTGGTTGATTCTGAAAGTTCAAAAAATTGCATGTCTATGCAAGTAGCAAAGGAATTGGGGATTCCTATCAAGCCAATGATTGGAAGTAGATTGATGATGGCGGATGATAGACAAGGTTCTACATTTTGTACCTCACATTTTGTTACTTTTAAGATTGAGAAGGAGTATTTAGAGTGTATGAGGTTTGTAGTGGCACCTCTACATTATGATGTCATTCTAGGACTATCTTGGCTTGAACATCATAAGGTTCGATTTGATTGGACCCAACAACAAATTCAATTACAATACCAAGGTAGGAATTTTGATTAGGTTGTCTGGAACCTCCGAGTAAGACACCTAAGGATAGTCAATTCCAAGATGGGAAGTTTGTTGAGAAGGTAGCCATAGAGCATGCCTTGAAGAGAGAGGAGCTCCAAGATGGGAAGTTTGCTAGGAAGGCAACCATGGAGCAAGCTTTGAAGAGAGATGAGTCTCTAAATAAAAAGTTTGTTAGTGAAGCAGCCATAGAGCAAGCTTTGGAGGAAGATAAGTTTTTTTTTGCGGTATGGATCAAGTCAATTGCACAAGGAAAATCTGAAGAGAGCCAAGAGCCTTATCAAGCAATTGTTGATCAGATAGTTCACAAGTTTGTGGATGTGTTTTTGGATGATCAGCAAAAGGGATTACCCTCCAATCATGGTAAGCCCTTCAAGATTGAGTTATTACCAAGGAGTACTCCAATGAGTAGACCACTCTATTGGCTCTCACCAAAGAAATTGGAGGAGTTGCAAATAACACTTACGGAGTTGTTGGAGAAGGACTTCATATGACATAGTAACTCCCCTTGGGGAACACCAATACTATTTGTTCCAAAGAAGGATGGAGTACTTTGTTTTTGTATTGATTATCATGTGCTCAATAAGCAAACAGTGAAGAATGCATATCCCTTGCCGCGGATTGATGACTTGCTTGATCAATTGAGTGGAGCATGAAACTTTTCCAAGCTTGGTCTTTGTAGCGGCTATTGGCAAATCCACATTGATAGGGAGGATGTGCAAAAGATGGCCTTTTGCACAAGGTATGGGCATTTTGAATGGAGAGTTCTATCTTTCGGACTCACTAATGCTCCAACAGTCTTCATCGATTAGATGCATTGGGTGTTGGATGGACTATTGGATTGGTATGTGGTGGTGTTCTTGGATGATATCTTAATCTATAGCAAGACAGAGGCAGAACATGTGAATCACGTACGAGAAGTCCTAAGACGACTATGACAATGGAAATTTTACTACAAGAAGTCAAAGTGTGCCTTTTGGCAAAAGGAAGTTATCTTCTTGGTGCACAAGATCTCATAAGAGGGGATCAAGATGGAAGAGGAGAAAATCAAGGCCATTACTGATTGGCCTACTTCAAAGGATGCTATAGAAGTACGAGCATTTTATGGATTGGCCAGTTTTTACCAATGGTTTATTCACTATTATTCTCATGTGGCTACACCATTGACTGACATCTTGGGGAAGGACTTGAGCTTCTAGTGGACCACCAAGCACAAAGAAACATTCCAAAAGTTGAAACATATGGTATCTTCAAGGCCCATTCTTCAACCATATGATCCTCAACTACCCTATGTGGTTGATTTTGATGCTTCTAACTTTGCAATTGGAGCTATGTTGCAACAAGAATTCCCAGATGGACTACATCCCATCACCTTTGTGTCTCACTGATACAATATGGCTTAAATAAACTACTCTGCTCAAGATCAAGAACAAGTTGCAATGTTATATGCCACTAACGTATGGAGGCATTACCTCTTGGAGAAACAAGTGATCATGCAAATTGATCACAAACCATTGTTGCAAACCTTACACTTGGAACACATGAAGAGTTGACATCATCAATGGGAGGAACAACTTAAATTGTTTGACATCAAACTTGAATACAAACCAGGTTGGTTCCACATCATCCTTGATACTTTATCATGACGACTTGATTTGAAGTCTCTTCCTCTAATCACAACGGTAATTATGACAGTGTCGATTGACTCCAAGGTCCAAAATAATTTCTAGTCAGCTCTATAACAAGATCCTTTCTTCTAAATGGTACATGGTTTCCTTACAACATGTGACAAGGAATACAACACCTTCTCCATCAAGGAGTGCCTTCTATTCCATGACGACCGGATCTATGTTTCAACCAAAGGAGATCTTCAAATTGTGCACCTTCAAGAAGCCCATGATTTACCATAGCTGGTCATATGGGTGTGAAAAAGACCTTGGGTACCCTCTAGTGCCGATGGTGGTGGCCTAACATGATGCTAGATGTTCAAGAATTTGTCCAATCGTGTGAGAGCTGCCAACGTAACAAGGCCATCAACCAGAAGCCGAGTGGACTCCTTCAACCACTCACCATTCCATCCGCTTGATGGGAGCATGTACGCTTGGATCTCATCATATCCTTGCCCCAAGATAAAGCAAGGACACAAGCAATTGTGGTGTTTGTGGATAAGCTTAGTAAGCAAATCCACTTAGCACCAACATGTGATACCATGGATACTTCAACCTTAGCACACATTTACTTTGACAACGTCTTCAAGCATCATGGGATATCATGTGTACTCATCTTTGACCGTGATCCTTGATTTACCGGGAAGTTTTGGCAAGCACTCTTCCAAATACTTGACACGAAGCTTACTTTATCCACGGCCTATCATCCTCAAACTGATGGAAAAATTGAATATGAAAATCATACATTGGAGGATATGTTGTATGCCTTTGTCAATGTACACTATACCAATTGGGATGAATGTCTTGCAATTGCAGAATTTACTTATAACAATTCCAAACAGACAAGCATAAGATTTTCTCCTTTTTTTTCTCAATTTTGGCCAAGATCTGCTTGTTCCAGATTCTCTTCTTGTTCCCCCTCCATCTTAGGGTCCTCATACTTCAACATTCTTGACCACTATATCCCAATCTCTCCAACAAGCCAAATCTCACCTCCTTGTTGCTCAAAATCATCAAAAAAATATGCGGACCACCATCATCGTGATCTTACCTTTGAAGTCGATGAGAAAGTCATGCTCTCCTCTAGTAACCTCCCTTTCCTCCTTGATTCCCAAGTTTGTAAACTTGCCCTAATTAGATAGGACCCTTTGATGTCACCCATATTGTCTCTCTTGTTGCTTATTGAATTGCCTTGCCTTGTCATATATGTATCCATCTTGTCTTTCATGTTTCCAAGTTGAAACCCTTTGTTCCTAACCCCTTTTCCTTTTCCTCTTGAGTCCAACCTCCCCATCCTCCCCTTCCTCCTATCCCTATCAATTATCATGAGGAGTATGAAGTTGATCGTATCCTTGCACGTCGCTATATTCAACACGGCTGTTGACACCCCTGGAGTACAAGGTCCTTTGGAAAGGGTATCCCCTTCATGATGCCACATGAGAACCTCTTTCTCACCTCCAAAATGCACTGCCAGCCATCTAGGAGTTCAAAGCTTCATTGGCGATGAGGACGTCACCAACTAGCGGTGGGGGAATATGTACCAATATGGAGTTCAATGACAAAGTTAGTAGGGTTAACAAAGTAGCAAATAAAATAAATTAGCCTAGAATATTCTGGAAGTAGCTAGGAAGCTTCTTGGTAAGCTTCCCAGCTAGCTTAGCTTGCACCTCAAGTAAGTAGCTTCTAGAAGGAAGATTCTAAAAGCTTCTAACTAGCTTAGCTTGCATGCCAAGTAAGCAACTTCTAGAAAGAAGCTTCTTGAGAAGCTTTTTAGTTAACTTGGCTTGCACTCTAAGAAAGCGGTTTGAGGAAGCTTCTTGAGAAGCTTTTCAAGGACCTTGTATGTTTCCTATAAATACCAAAGCTAAAACTCATGCTAGACATTTTGAGTTTTCCCTCATTCAAGTGTCCCAATGTGAACTTCCATTCTCCTATTTCTCTCCTCGGTCTTGGTCTTTTACAATATCCAAGCTATGCAAGTCAGAAGGTCTGCAAACTTTTGGAGCATCTAAAGAAGCATCACCTCAAGTGATTGCTCTCCTATGGGTTTCACTAGCCTATGCTCTTTGTAGAGCAATGGACACACATTGTCTAAAATATACTACAAAGTACAAGAGTGAGAGTGATACCCCCTTGTGTCTAAAATGATAAGCTTTCATGCACTCCTTGAAAAATGTGTTGAATGCCATATCCATTGCTCTATATAACTCCAAGGTTAGAGGAACAAAGAGGTGACCTTGCTACATGCTCCTATACTCCTACTTGGAGACCTTGCATGTTGTTGCTCTGCTTGCCGCCCATCCAAGAAGATAAGTAATCACTCCTTTCAAAACTTGATCATGCATAGGTTTAATAACCACAACATCTGCCATTGTTAGTTGATCATCTTAAACAAAGTATGAGTTTTCTCTGGCACGTATCATATGCAAAGAATCCTCCCTTCAAGCAAGGTATCCACTCTCTTGTGCCATAGAAAACACTATATCATTGATGGCATCATGGGTAGCTATCCCCTATCCTCCAAAAGGACACTATGTTATATGGCCTACTGTTGCATCTAGTATAGAATCACACTCACAAGTAGTAACAAAGATGCAGACGGGTGGGCCAAACCTAAGCAGAACCTCATCATTGTAGAGAAGGTGGTTGTTGCAAGTTATAATGCCCTAATGTATGATTGAGCTAGGATCCAAGAGCTTTCACCCTTGCCAGAGTAAGAGGAAATATATGTGCACTAGTGGCCCGAGGAATGGATGGTTCAACTAAGAGAGAATATAGCATATGCTAACACTATCACTCCATCAAGGAAGATTGCAAACCTTTGGTCCAATTTAACGATAGTGAAGCAAAGGATGGAAAGTTCTTCCATGCACATGAGAATAGACCATCTCTCATATGCTGCAATAATACCTAGAGAGAAAAGGATCCCTTCTCCATCTTGGTCACATATATCTTCAAAACTAGCCTATCAACAACCACAAAATGGGAGGAAAGTAAGGGTGTCAAGAGAGCATAACTACCAAAATATTGCTATAGGTGTCGTCTCCTCCACAAATAATAGACCTACCCCTCTGCACAAGATTGGTAACAATGTTTTTCTATGTGTCAAATCTCCCTTCACTCACTCAAATGTCCTTGGTTTGATAATATCACCAAAACTCCTATAATCAAGACAGCAAGAAAACAACTTTGTTAAGAAAGCAACCATAGAGTAAGCTTTGAAGGAAGATAAATCCAAAGATAGAAATTTTGTCAATTAAGCAACCATAAAGCAAGCTTTAGAGGAAGATAAGTTTGTTTTTGCAATGTGGATTAAGCCAATTGTGCATGGAGTATCTAAGGAGGACCAAAAGCCTCATCAAACAATGGTTGATCAAATAATCTAAGAGTTTTTAGATATATTTTCAGATCTGCCAAAAGGATTACCCTCCAATCATGGTATGCCCTTCAAGATTGAGTTATTGCCAAGTACTCTATTGAGTGGACCAATCTATTGGCTTTCACCAAAGAAGCTGGATGAGCTTAGAAGAACATTGATAGAATTGTTAGAGAAGGATTTCATACAACATAGTACATCATCCTTGGGAGGAGCACCAATATTATTTGTTTCAAAGAAGGATGGATTTCTTCACTTTTGTATTGATAATCATGGACTCAATAAAAAATAGTGATAAACACATATCCCTTACTTTAAATTGATGACTTGCTCAATCAATCGCTGGTCACATAGGTATGGACAAGACCTTGGGTATCCTCCAATGCAATATTGGTGGCCCAACATGGCATGATATGTTTGAGAGTTTGTATGGTGAGAGCTGACAATGCAACAAGGCCAACAATTAGAAACCAAGTGGACTCCTTCAACCAATCCTTATTCTATCTACTCAATGGGAACACATGAGCTTAGATCTCATCATATCCTTACCCAAGACAAAGCAAGGTCACACAACAATTATGGTGTTTGTGGATAAGCTTAGTAAGCAAATCGCTTTGGCACCAACCTTTGATATCATGGATGATCCAACATTGGCATAGATCTACTTCAACAATGTCTTCAAGCATCATGAGATGCCTCATACACTCTTCTCTAATTGTGATCCTCAATTCACTAGAAATTTTTGGCAAGCACTCTTCTAGATACTCGGCACCAAGCTTGCTTTGCCCATGGCCTATCATCCTCAAATTGATGAATAAACCAAACATGAAAATTGCACCTTTGGAGGCTATGCTTTGTGCCTTTGTCAATATTCATTATACCAATTGGGAAAAATGTTTTGCACTTGCTTAGTTTAGATACAATAATCCAAAGAGGCAAGCACCATATTCTCTCCTTTCTTCCTTAATTTTGGCTAAGACCCACTTCTTCCAGATTCCCTTCTTGCTCTTCCTCTATCTCATGTCCTTCATACTTCCACTTTCTTGACCACCATATCCCAATTCTTCCAACAAGCTAAATCTCATCTCCTTGTTGCTCAAAATTGTCAAAAATAATATGCAAACCACCATCATTGTGATCTCACCTTTTCAACGTGGTGATAAGGTTATGCTCTCCTCTAGTAACCTACCCCTCCCACTTGATACCCAAGTCCTGAAACTTGCTCCTAATTAGATAGGACCCTTTGATGTCACCCTAATCATTTCTCCTATTGCTTATCAACTTGCCTTGCCTTGTTATATGTGCATCCATCCTATCTTTCATATTTCCAAGTGAACATCCTTTGTTCTTAATTAATCTTGTTTTTCTTCTTATGTCCAACCTGCTCCTCTTGTTGTCCATATCAATGATTATGAAGAGTATGAAATTGATTGTATCCTTGCGCGTTGCCACATTCAACAAGATTGCCAACAACATATAAAGTACAAAGTCCTTTAGAAAGGGTATCCCTTTCATGATGCCCCTTGTGAGCCTCTTTCTCCTCTCTAGAATGAAAAACTGCCATCCAAGAGTTGCCATAGAGAACTCCAAGCAAAGAGCAAATAACATGAATACCATATTGAGTTGAACTAAGGTCTACGCTTGTATCATTGTTGTCATGCGTATATACATTGCTACACAACATACATCACTATCAACATCATACACTATAGAAATAAAACTCATATATCAGTAATACATGGACTCTAAAGTGCCACAATAATCAATTTTTTTACACAATTCAAATCAGATTCAATCAAATCAATATTTGATATGTCATTCAATAAATTGTCAAAAATTGGGTATTGATTACAATCAAACCACACCCACTCTAGCTAAGAGAATCCAGGTGATGCTCACCGGCCTCTATCCACAATAGCCAAGAACTCGAAGGCCCAACAGCAAAGAAGTGAGCTCCCTAGAGTTGCACTTCAAAAGTATACTCCTAGACTCAAGCTAGGTCTCAAACCCTAATGGTCCCATTGACTGCACATTTGACGGTCCAAATGGTGCAAGTGATAGTGGATCCCACCATGTAGTCAATACCTTAAACACAAAATCGGTATGTCACCAAGTAGTCTATGAGTAGCTACCAAAATACTCATGAATACCAATAATGTTACTCAAGAGTCCAAGCAAACTAGGTGCAATGCTACAAATGGCATGACATTGTATTGCGTGATGTCATGGTTGTAACAATTTGGAGTTTAATGACATAGTTAGTAAGGCTACCAAAGTAGAGAATAAGCCAAATTAGCCTAAAATATTCCAAAAATATCTAAGATCTTCTTGGGAAGCTTCGTGACTAGCTTAACTTGCACCTCAAGTAGGCAACTTCTAGAAATTTTTTTCTAAAAGGAAGCTTCTAGAAGCTTCCAACTAGCTTAGCTTGCATGCCAAGTAGGTGGCTTCTAGAAGGAAGCTTCTTGAGAAACTTCTTGGTTAACTTGGCTTGTACTCTAATAAAGTGGCTCAAGGAAACTTCTTGAGAAACTTCTCAAGAGCCTTGTATACTACCTATAAATACCAGAGCCAAAGCTCATGCTAGGCATTTGGAGTTTACCCACATTCAAGTGTCCTAATGTGATCTTCCATTCTCCTATTTCTATCCTCGGTCTTGGAATTTTACATTGGTATCAGAGTAAGAATGGAATGGATGGAATTTATAGACCACCAAATCCACTTTTGCCAAACCATTAATATTTTTGTGTCCAAGTATTACCCCAACATCATTTCACACAATTCATCATCTTGCACTTTGGATAGGATTTTCTGCATATGATCACTTTGTCTAAGGAACCCTTGATACTTTTGGTTGTAACTTATAGAGAACGGTGGACGTGCTACATCTATGTGTTAATAAATTAGATAAACTAAGAGTAGTGGGATAGAGTAGTAGCCATGGCAGCAATACCAAACGTTATCATTGCTATGCAGCAACAAATCAAACACCTTACTCAATTTTTGGATGAACAAGACTAGCAATGACAAGAACACATAGAGAGAGCACCAATTTGAGATGGAGAAGATCAAATCTGGTTTCCAAAACCCAAGGTGTTTGAAGGCAAGAATCTTTTGGGTATAGTGGAGAATTTTGTGTTTGACTGCAAATGTTACTTTGAAGCTACCAATCTTCAAGATGAATGGAAACAAATTCTCTGGGCTTCTAGCCAATTGGATGGTGTGGCAAAAATTTGGTGGCAATTTTGAGTGGAGTGAACTAAACGACAGATTGTTATACCAATCTTGACATGGGTAGATTTAAAGGATGCAAAACTTGGTCAATTTCAAACTATAAATGTCACCCAAGCTATATGAGATAAATTGGCGGAGTTGAAGTAGAGTGGCTCTATAAGGAGCTACATCACATAATTTCAAAACATCACTATGCAAATTCTAGATATACAAGAAAGTGAAGTTCTGGATCGATTTGTGAGGGGATTGAAGTTCCAAACCAAATTGGAGGTGACCATACAAGAACCACAAAATGTGAAAGAAACCATGCAATTGGCTAAGCACTTTGATTCCTTGGTTGCAATAACTTGGTCTTGATCTCCACCTACACAAAGCCTACCAGTACACTATGCACAATGGGAGGAACCGGCACCAATGGAGAAAGATGCTATCCAACAAAGACCACTTGGTATAGTGGATAGAGAAAGATTATGACAAAATGGTGGTTGTTTTTATTGTTGCCAAGTTAGACATTGTATTATTGAATGCCCATTTAAGAATGGGTAACCTCGACAAGTCGCCCAAATGGAGTTTGTGGAACGGAATGATTAGAGAAACAAAGAATCCCAATAGGAGATGTTGATCCACCTATTGGGAGTTTGATTAGTTCCAAGGATTGAAGACTCAACCTATGCAAGTTTGCTTCACTTGCAAGGTATAATATCAGAATTGGAGTTGTAAAATTTTGGTTGATTATTGAAGTTCAAAGAATTGCATGTCTATCAAGGATAGCCAAGGAATTGGTTATTCCTATCAAGCTAGTAATTGGAAAGAGATTGATGATGGTGGATTGTTGTTACCTTCAAGATTAGGAAGGAGTATTTGGAGTGTATGAGGTTTGTAGTGGCACCTCTACACTATGATGTCATTCTAGGACTACCTTGGCTTGAACATCATAAGGTTCAATTTCATTGGACCCAATGACAACTTCAAGTACAACACCAAGGTAGGAATTTCAGATTAGGTTGTCTAGCACATCTAAGTAAGGCATCTAAGAATATTCAGTCTCAAGATAGGAAGTTTATTGAGAAAGTAGCCATAGAGCATGCCTTGAAAGGAGATGAGTCCCAAGATGAAAAGTTTGCCAAGAAAGCAGCCATGGAGCAAGCTTTGAAGAAAGATGATTCCCTAGATGAGAAGTTTGTTAGTGAAATAGCCATAGAGCAAGCTTTGGAGGAAGATAAATCTATTTTTGTGGTGTGGATCAAGTAAATTGCACAAGGAAAATCTAAGGAGAGCCAAGAGCCTTATCAAGCAAAGGTTAATCAGATGGTTCAGGAGTTTGTGGACGTGTTTTTGGATGATCTGCCAAAGGGATTACCCTCCAATCATGGTATGCACTTCAAGACTGAGTTATTGCCAAGGAGTACTCCAATGAGTGGACCAATCTATCAGCTCTCACCAAAGGAGTTGGAGGAGTTATGAACAACACTTATAGAATTGTTTGAGAAGGACTTCATACAACATAGTACCTTGTTTTAGAGAGCACCTATAATATTTGTTCCAAAGAAAGATGGAGGACTTCATTTCTAAATTGATTATCATGGGCTCAATAAACAAATAATGAAGAAGGCATATTCCTTGCCTCGGATTGATGACTTGCTTGATCAATTGAGTGGAATATGATACTTTTCTAAGTTGGATCTTTGCAATGGCTATTGGCAAATTCTCATTCATAAGGAGGATGTGTAAAAGACTACCTTTCACACAAGGTATGGGCATTTTGAGTAGAGAGTTCTACGTTTTGGGCTCACTAATACTCCAATAGTCTTCATGGATCAGATGCATCAAGTGTTGAATGGAATATTGGATTGCTACATGGTGGTGTTCTTGGATGATATATTAATCTATAGCAAGATATAGACAGATTACGTGAATCATGTGCGAGAAGTCCTAAGACTACTACGACAATGAAAATTTTATTGCAAGAAGTCAAAGTGTACCTTTTGGCAGAAGGAAGGTACCTTTTTGGGTCACAAGATCTAATCGGAGGGGATCAAGATGGAAGAAGAGAAAATCAAGGCCATTATTGATTGGCCTACTCTAAAGGATGCTACAAAAGTACGGGCATTTAATGGATTGGCTAGTTTTTACCAATGGTTCATCCACTATTATCCTCATGTTGTTGCACCATTGACTGATCTCTTGGGGAAGAACAAGAGCTTCTAGTGGACTACCAAGCAAAAAGAAGCATTCTAGAAGTTGAAATATATGGTGTCTTCAAGACCCATTTTTCAACCATATGATCCTCAACTACCTTGTGTGATTGATTTTGATACTTCTAACTTTGCAATTGGAGTCATGTTGCAATAGGAATTCCTTGATGGACTACATCCCATTGCCTTTGTGTTTCACCAACTAAATATGGCTGAAAAAATTACTCTACTCAAGATAAAAAATAACTTGCAATGATATATACCACCAAGGTATGGAGGCATTATCTCTTGGAAGAACAAGTGATCATGCAGAATGATCATAAACCATTGTTGTAGAGCTTACACTTGGAACACATGAAGAGTCGACATCATTGATGGGATGAGGAACTCCAAGTTTTTGATATCAAACTTGAGTACAAACCAAGTCGATTCCATGTCATCCCTAATGCTCTATCACGACAACCCAATTTGAAGTCTCATCACGGCGGCAGTTATGATAGTGTCAATTGACTCCAAGGTCCAAGTTTTGGTCAGCTCTACAACAAGATCCCTTCTTCCAAATGGTACATGGTCAGCTTATAGCATGCAATAAGGAGTACACCACCTTCTCCTTCAAGGAAGGCTTTCTATTCCATGAGGACCATATCTATGTTCTAGCCAAAGGTGATATCCAACTTATGCGCCTTCAAGAAGCCTATGATTTGCCAATAGCTAGTCACATGGGTGTAGAAAAGACTTTGGGTACCCTCCAATGCCAATGGTGGTGGCACAACATGACACGAGATGTTTGAGAGTTTGTCCAATTGTGTGAAAGTTGCCAATGCAACAAGGCCAACAATCAGAAGCCAAAAAGACTCCTTCAACCACTCCCCATTCCATCTGCTTGATGGGAACACATGAGCTTATATCTCATCACATCCTTGCCCAAGACAAAGCAAGGACACACAACAATCGTGATGTTTGTAAATAAGCTTGGTAAGCAAATCCACTTGGCACCAACCTTTGTTTTCGTGGATGCTCCAACCTTAGCGCAAATCTACTTCAACAATTTCTTCAAGCATCATGAGATGCCATGTGTACTCATCTCCAACCATGATCATCAATTCACTAAGAAGTTTTGGCAAGCACTCTTCCAGATACTCAGCACCAAGCTTGCTTTGTCCATGGCCTATCATCCTGAAACATATGGATAAACTAAACGTGCAAATCACACCTTGGAAGATATATTGTGTGCCTTTGTCAATATTCACCATACTAATTGGGATGAATGTCTTGCAGTTGTAGAATTTGCCTATAATAATTCCAAACAAACAAGTACTAGAATTTTTCCTTTTTTTCTCAATTTTGTCCAAGATCTACTTGTCCTAAATTCCTTTCTTTCTCCTCCTCCATCTCAAGTCCCTCATACTTCAACTTTCTTGACCACTATATCCTAATCTCTCTAACAAGCCAAATCTCACCTCCTTGTTGCTCAGAATTTTTAGAAACAATATGCTGACCACCATTGTTGTGATCTCAACTTTGACGTCGGTGATAAAGTCATGCTATCCTCTAGTAACCTACCTCTCCCACTTGATACTCAAGTTCGTAAACTTGCCCCTTATTGGATATGACCCTTTGATGTCACCCAAATCATCTTTCGTGTTACTTATCGACTTGCCTTACCCTACCATATGCACATTCACCTTGTCTTCCACATTTACAAGTTGAAACCCTTTGTTCCCAACCCATCTTCTTTCTCCTCTTGTGTCCAACCTCCTACTCCTCCTCCTCCTCCCATTCTTATCAATGATCATGAGGAGTATGATGTTGATCGTATCCTTGCACATCGCTATATTCAACAAAGAAACCGCCAACATATAGAGTACAAGGTCCTTTGGAAAGGGTATCCCCTTCAGATGCCACATGGGAAACTTTTTCTCACCTCCAGAATGCACAAATGGCCATCCAAGATTTTGAAGCTTCAATGGCGACTAAGACATCACCAACTAGCAGTGTGGGAATATGCAACAATTTGGAGTTTAACAATGTAGTTAGTAAGGCTAAGAAAGTAGTGAATAAGCTAAATTAACCTAGAATATTCTAAAAGTATCTAGGAAACTTCTTGAGAAGCTTCTTGACTAGTTTCACTTGCACCCCAAGTAGGTAGCTTATGGAAAGAAGCTTTTGGAAGCTTCTAACTAGCTTAGCTTGCATGCCAAGTAGGCAGTTTTTAGAAAGAAATTTCTTGAGAAGTTTCTTGGTTAACTTGGCGTGCACTCTAAGAAAACGGTTCAAGGAAACTTCTTGAGAAGCTTCTCAAGAGCCTTGTATGCTACCTATAAATACTAGAGCCGAAGTTCATGCTAGGCATTTAGAATTTACCCACATTCAATTGTCCCAATGTGATTTTCCATTCTCCTATTTCTCTCCTCGGTCTTGGACTTTTAAAATGGTAGTTCCAAATCCCTTTTACTTTGCCATGAAAAGCGTTGGATTTGAGAACCAAGACGTCTTATTGTTTTATGTTGTTAGTACAATTTCCTTTGCTCACCATACAACGAGTGTCACATTTTCATCCATGATTGGTTGTAGGTGCATCAATGAAAGTTCTAAACTTCAGGGATTGGACCATACAATTGAACCTTGCACTACTACATGTGGCCAGCAGAATCAATTTTTTTTTTTGTGTCAGTTGAATGTGTGATTTTACTGATGTATATATCTTATTAATATTATATATAAATAACTTTAGATATGATAACATGTTAATATAATTAAATAATTATTATGAATATCTTATATTATAAAATTTTGTAAATGAAATTTTAGGATAATGATATTTAAAATATTTTATTTAATAGGAAAGACCAAGCTCATTTATTTTTAAGTAAATCCATTCACGATCGATAATTTGATTAATTAATCCTTGAAATTGTACATTGTTTGTATCAACTGACTACTTGTGAAGAGCCTTTGTGTCAAGCTTTTATTGCTTTTATATCAAACTATATTTGTTTGTATAGAATCAGTTCTGAATTTGAATCAATCTCATTTACTGGTGTCATTTACTTTTGGATTGGTGACTAACTTGTGATGATATTCAAAGTTCCAATTAAAACTAAAGAATGATTTCCTCTCTCTCTATATATATTGAGCATTGTACACTCAACTATCAAAACTTTTGAGGGAATAGATCTTGAGGTAGATCCTCACTAGAGGTACCTAAAAGGTATAATCAAAGAGGTACCAGTTGTTATCACTCCCTGACTGACTGAACAAAGAAGAATTTGATTGATATCCGAATCAGAAAGCTCTGGAGGGAAATATTTTGATGGGAATGGATTGAGGAAAAAAGTTTCCCCAGCCGATTCAACTTATGATGATATTCTATAAATTATTATTTGCATACATTGAACTGGAAAATCTAGTTGTGATATATAGTAATGGTTGTTTATACTTGCGATGCACAATTTCGCTCGTCGGGTAAGTACATACATATTTTATTTTGCCTTTAATCAAAGTTGTGTTTATAAAAATGTTGAGTAATCTAATGAGAGTCGCAAGATCTTGCACACGGTGTAAATTACAATTTAAATTATATTTGATTCATTTATTTTCGGCCTTGCACTTAACATTGTATTGCACCTATCAAGGATACACTTATGGAGGTGCAGTAGTTATTCCAAGTGTAAGAAAAAGGTGTCCTTTGACCGAGATGGTTTGATGTTTAATGTTCGATGTTTACTTTAATGCAGATTTTGAATTTACTTGAAAGTTGAAAATTCGTCAAATATTTTTTTCAAATTGAAATCGAACAAATATTTGAAACAGATAATTATTATCTGCTTCGTAAGAACTGATATTCACTTAACTATCACTTCTTACTGAAAGCATCATAAATAAATTTAATATATCAACTTAACTTTAACTCCATCGCAGCTAACCCATTTTTTAATTGAGCGTCATCATTTCTTTTTTCAATACGAGATGCACTTCGTGTAGTCTATGAGGATCCTTCACTTGTTTGTAAAGTAACAAAAGGATCATTGAATTGAATTATCAATTTATTTTTCTTCTAAAAACTTTCCATTTCTATATTAATTTTGGATTCATTTATATTTTATAAATTTTTAAATATTATTGGAAAAGGGGAAAATTTAAGCCATTTTCTCTTTTATGCTAGACGGAAAGTAACCATGCCAAAGGGCTGTAGCTAAGCCACCTTCTGACAGCCACAGCCTTTGGCATTAAAGTTTGTTGAAAAATAGGAATATATTGCGAGAGAGCTATCATAACATGTGGATGTTGATAATGAACTTTAACCTGGAGAATCAAAAGTGGAAATAGATTAGGCCGGTGCCGGCTAATTTTTGGGCCCCGACGGATGAGCATATGGCGATCCGCACCAATGATATTAGGAGGGGATCATAAGAGATAACTTTTCTGGGATAACTTTGGGTAAATTGATCCACAAAAGATACATAGATGGATGCCCTTTCAGTAAAGCCTACAGCGAATACTGTGTGTTTTGTATTTGTGTTGAACCCCACATGGTTGTAACCCAACTACAACTTTTTATTTCAGTACGAGTACAATCGCGATATCCAGGTAAACGCGGTGAAGAAAGCACTCATATCACGTATCTCACGTCTAAATCTACAATAAACAAGCAACAAACTTGAATGAAAATGTAAGATTTTGGAACAAACTCATATTCCTTTATCTACACATACTAATCATCAAAACTTTCTAAAAAATAGATGGTAAGAAAGTTAGAGGAAAATATTTATACGTCCTCGTATGTAGTTTATGTTGGAGAATAGGATATTTGCTACGATGGGTGTTTAGAAACTTAATATCAGGTTAGATTGTTGTTGGTAACTCCAATATTTTAATTTATATATGTGATGTGAAAGAAAGATGAAAATTCTGTATGAGATTTTATGAAATATGTGTACAACATGATGAAACAAGCCTAACAAGTTGCAAACTGAGAAGAAACATTGCTCGAATGGACGGTGGTTCCCTTCCTAAAAGCTGATATTAATTTAAAAGCATAATAACAAACTCTATCGATAATTTAAGGTGAGGATTGTGTTACAAACGTCATGATAGTTTTTTTCAGCCTCTAGTGTGATTTCCAAATTAAAGTTATAACGGTCATAAGTCATAAAATCTCTTACACTGTTAAGAACATAGCAACATCATTCACTAAAATTTACATGAGAGGATTCTGGAACAGGAGGTACTAAGTTAAACTCCATGATGTAGGGAGCAAACTGGAAACTTGAATCATCTTCAAGAAGGTAACTTTCTACTTTGCTGTGAAGAAAGTGTAAACTGAATCATGGATTTTGGGCATGACAAAAGGGATGTTCTCTCGCCACTGAATCTTTAAATATGACAAGGGTTGCAAACGAGAAGTCTATAGAAGTAATCTATAAATGAAGGAAAAGGCGTATCTGTAAATTACGAAATGGGTTACTTTTTCAGTTGACTTATTGGGCCAAGTGCAAGAGGGAGGCAAGTACCAAACGAACTAAAGTCAGCTACAGACACGAGTGTCTCTGAGCTCACTATATTGATACTCAGTGTGCGGCCTCTAACGAGTCGCGTGCGTATTCTGCTCTTAGGATGCTACCAGAATGCTGTATGTGGAGTGAGATGTGCCTAAGATGCAAAATCCTTTGGTGGTAAGTGGGGAATTCAGGGTAAGGAATTCTTTTTTTGTAAGTGGGGAATTCAGGAGCTAGGAATGCTGTAGCAGGCACTGGGGAATCTTGTAGTCAGTGACACACTGACACCCAACTAACTAAGCTTTGAGACTGAGGTACGTTGTACGGAATGCAAGTTGCTGGAGCCTTGTGTGTCTATCACTATGAGCGTCTGGTTTGAGTACGCGAGTCTCGCTTGAACGTTTCGCTCAGAGCCCAGATCATCGCCGTATTTGGCTGTATCGTTGTATTATTCTCTTTGAATAAGATTGCCCTAAGACTGGAAATCTCGTTACTAGTGGTAGTGTTTAGGAGGAAACATTTAATCCACTCGTGAACATCGTACAACATCATTTGCAGTTTATCGCATGGAACGAAACCAATTGCAAAGATATTTCATGGGTGAAATTTGGCTCTATTGTTGATCTTGGTTGGGTAATCTGACATTTTAGATTCACCATTGTATTGGAAGTATTTGTAGATGTGATATTTGTTGATCTGCACTGGGAACTGTTTGTGTATGGGTATCGCTAGAAAGACAGTCCACTCTCATGTGCTGTTTCGTGACATCCGTACCGTAAGCAACCGTAAGCATTTAATAGTCGATCCTGATAGATCCAGTTTCCTGAGACAGCACCGACAGAGGATTCGGATGGATTGTAAAGCTGCAAGCCCGATCATCCACCTCTCCTCGATCGCTTTGTTTCGCTAGCTATCCAGCTGCAGTACCAACTGTCAGGTTTCCTACTAATTCAATTCAATTACGGTTATAATGTGCATCTCCATATGCAGAAGAGCACTCACTTCATTAGTCATTAGGTTTCCTCACGATTTTTAATACTGAATTCTGCCCTTCTGGTTTATTTAAGATTTTGGATGATTGGTTTGTTGCAGGTAAATGGCGCTCTCTGAAGCCAATGCTCTGGTGGAGATCCTTTCGAAGGTCACCAATACAGTGAGCACAATACGTGATAACTACAACCAAGCATCAAATGACATGACAACTTTTCCTCTCAAGTTGCAGGAGTTCGGAGAGAGGAAAGCAGAATGGGTTGAACTACTGAAGAAGTATCCAGAGACCCTTGATGATCCTATGAGATCACGACTGGAAATAGCCTCTGGCGTGTTACAGAGATCAGTGAGCCATTTCGAAGCGAGCAAGGGGAAGAGTTGTTGTTGGAGGCTCATGAACAAAGTGAGTGTTCCTCAGCAGTGGTCTTCTAGTCTGAGTGAAGTCAATGAGGCATTTGACAGTATTGCGGAGGGCATCAAGGAGAGACGTGAGAGGAAACAATTGGTTGAGGAAGAAACCAGGATGATTAAGGCTCCATTCAAACTTTTTCCTGATGGGAAGTACGTACCCTTGGAGGAAACCGTGAGAGAAATTCGGGGAAAGCTAGATAGAGACGATTCCGCCGAATATATCACCATTTTACATGGTGAGTCAGGTCAGAGGAAATCAACTTTAGCTAAGGACATGGCACTGAGCTATTACAGCGAATCCATGTCCCCAACATTATCAAGTTCGGCAAACACGTTTCAGGACGGCGTTTACTTTTTCGTTTGCGGGAGAAACGCAGATTCTAAATCGTTGTTATTTTCACTGCGAGAGGAACTCGGCTACAAAAGGGAAGCAGATGGTGTTGACTACAATCGCAAATCGGGGGTTGGCAATTTACGAAGGATACTCATTGCGAGACTTGAATCACGCGTACACAGTAGACTGCTGATAATTCTTCACGATGTCTGGGATGAACAAATCTTGGGGGATGTACTTATGCCAATCAAAACAGCCTCTGGGACCAACTTTAAGATTCAGTATCTAGTGACGACCCAGAGAAGACCATAGGAACTATGGCCGGAGAGTGGAGTCGCTTGTGTACAAATAGGGAAGCCGAGTGCAGAAGAAGCTAAAAGAATTCTTGGAAACCATATTGTGGGGTGGAAACCGGAAGAGTTCCCTGCAGATATCCAGTTACACATGAGCCAATTTGATTTTCAAATGAATGTTGTACGCATCTGTTCTTGCACAACAGAATATTCTAACAGTAGCTACCTGCCTTTGAGTTCTTGAAGGCCTGACTGATAGGACAGAGGAATTAATTTACACTTCAAACTAATGACGCACTAAAAGCCTTTACTTGAATCATGCCTATCCACCGAAATCTATACTTGACACTGCACACATTAGTTGGGTAATGAAGATGTACGCTACATGTGTTTCCGATATTTTGGATAATTCTAATCATGGCGACAATTGTTTTAGTGATCTAGTATAGGATGAGATTGACTCGTTTGTGAAGGACGTTGATAACAATCCTCTCACTAAAGCAAATCTGGCCACTGTCGTTTCAAGTGATGACGTGCACGACCTAGCGAGGTGGAAGGGTTTGAGGAAGGAGTTAGTCACTGTTCTGAAGACCGTGGAGTCCAATCTTTCTAGACCAATTGCTTTCGGAGAGCCTAATCAGTGCACCGTGCTAGCATCTTTGAAAATGGCGGTGGATAACTTCCCAGCGCAAGCCCAGACAATGTTTGATTTTCTCGTTATCATTTCCGTGGATGGAATTGATGAAACTGCGTTGAAGGTATGGTTCAAAGCGATATACGGTAAATGCAATCTATATTATTCAGGCGCTGGTGAAAATGTCTGAAAGGATGTTCTTTTATATCGCTTGTAGATGATTCCAAGGATTCTGGACCCCGGTGGGAAGAAGAGCCGAAGACGCGATGGTGTCTCCATGATTTGGGGTATCAACTCCTTCGGGAATGAGATCGGTTGAAAGAGAAACCATCGCTGTGAAGCTGACTGGAGGAGTTAAAGCAGGCGTGGCGGGAGACAGCTCCAGTTTTGACACCGAAATGCTGCTGGGAACTGCATTGTGCTTTCTTTACGGCTCATCAGAGTACATGGAACGAGCAGCGAGCAACTTGGCGCTCTCTCAAGGTCTCGCTCCCCGTACGTTATACCGTCGACAGCGTATAAAACACTTTGTCAAATACGTCGTGAAGCTACTGAATCCTGAGTACGAAGAGGGTCTGCAGGAGAAAGTTAACGCGCATGCCCAAAAGGTACCATTATTATCCATCTTCGCTGTAATTTCCTTCTAACATACTCCTGTTTGAATATATTTTGTCTCAGACCGGGTCTAGAATTCAAACTATTGCCTCACTTAAAGAGCACCATCTTTATTACTAATTTGCTCGTAGACTACTATTGCTTGATTATAATCCTTATTATTGGAAACAATGTCGGACTCCCCTCTTCACTCCTCACAGCACACTTCAACAATAATTATATATACCTTCAACATTTCTTTCTCTAGCTAAATATCTATTGATTCTTTCTCTATGTATCTTTTCTTAATTGCTTTCTCTATTCTTATTTTTTCCTTCCTTGATTCATGATTCTCAGTGTGAATGTCTTACCCATTTCACAAGAGACCCCAAATAAGTCCCAATTTTTAAATCTGTGTAGCACTACTATGATCATGAAAACACACTACACTTACGTTCCTTGAATTTGTTATGATATTTATTTAGATGTATAGCGCTCTGCTCAACCTGACATCTTCGTGAGGGAAATCGGATGGTTTTGAGGCACATGTACAATATATAAACCTGACGTTGCATCGTCCGATGTACTGTGGAATTGTGTCCGATTTATTTCCTCCGGATGCTTGAAGTACTCTAAGTTTGGGTATCGATCAGATTGTGGAACAGATAAGATCCTAACTAGAGGAAATTCAATGTGTTGTACATGTCGATGATTCTTCGTGTGGTAGGTTATCCTGCAGCATCTGAAGTCGACAAACTGGGCAGACATACGGGAGGATGTTGTGGGACTATTAAATATACCAGAAGCGGTTCTGAATACCTGTTATGCTCTTTCGGGGTTAGAATTTCAGGAAGGATTTCCAAATCTTGAACGTGTACTTGAGGAATCAGCTATGATACTATTAGAAGCAATCAACAAGTATCTGGATGAACCTCCCGAAGCATACAATGAGCTATATTTGTACGTAAGGGCCCTAAGAGCTGGGTTGCTCGATCCCTAAGTCTGTTCACTCCACCTTTTGCTAGAACCCCAGTGGGCCAAATTTTGTGCAATCACCAGAGTCCTTTTGCATTGGCGTTGGGGCTCTCCCCTCTTAGATTTTACAGGTTTAGTGGTTTCAGTTCTTGGAGTGCTATGTCGGATGTGTTCTCATTCATCTCTGAGCAGAAAGAAATTGGCTTCCACTCCGGACTTATCCACTACAATTCTGAATCTGATGCGTAATTCGTCCAATTTGGACAGGGCTTTAGTTTCAACATCTTGTGAAGCCTTTCTCCAAATTGCATGTAAGGATGAGAAGATAAAAGCCCAGACTATACTCCTTCCCGGTGTTTTAGAAACGGTTGTTCCCTTTTTAAACACGTTCCCGAAATGGCAACTGTCATTCTGGAAGAGTTGGCATGGACCCCAAAGAGCGTAGAGCAGATTGCATCCCATCCTGGTGCAACTATGCTCAGATCTGTAAGAAGAGCTATTGACGCCATGGCTGCGCTCCTCTGTACGAAGTCAAACCAAATGCTTTTGCTTACGTCATGGCCGGGAATGTTACAACAACTTGTTCAATTCTTGAACGAAAGTGTTGCAGCTCATGTCCTTTGGGGAGTTGCAAACCTCGTGCAGAAGATCATTCATGGCAACAAGGTGATGAACCAGCTGATGAGTTCAGGTTTGGCGGAAGTATTGCAGGAGTATGACTTGTTGCTGGGGGAAGATGTACGCGTGGAACCCCGGAATGTTGCACTTAAAGCTCTGTATGTCTTGGGATCGGACGAGACGACTCGAACAGCCGTTGCGCATCGTCCAGATCTTTTGGAACGCATGATAAACAATGTTGATGTCAGAGATCTCGCCCGCAGATATAACGTTGGACCGTGCAACGCCATCCAAGGGCTGTTCAATCTCATAGAAAGAATACACTGATGCCAGGACTTTTGCCAAAATGTAAAACACTGATGGTGGAAGCAGGAAGATATGGACTTGAGCGAGAAGCTTGCAAACTGCTGATTTCAGCGACGACACGAAATCCTGAAATTTGTGATTGGTTGCTTACTGAGCCAAAAGCTCTAGACGTACTTTTCTCTGTTCTAGAGAAAAATGAGTTGCTGCCTGATCATGGTGCATATGTGACAACTCTGGCCAGAGTTCTACTCTTTGTCACTGCCGACACAAGAAGATCACAAGCAAAGAGTGAAGTGGCCATGACAGTGTCAAAGTGGTTTTGTAAGAACATATTCAGATGACTGGAATGATACCAACACTGAACTGCAAGCTGCGGTCATCCGAGCTTTGCTCATCCTTACTTTCAGGCAGGAAATCCACCAGATCATTGTCGCAAACAACCACATACTGGAGCGGCCTATTGAACTGTTACATAAACAGACATCATCATCCATTTTGGAACCGGCGGCTTGGATAGTTCAAAAGTGCTTCGAGAAGGAACGAAGGTCCAGTATCCTGAAAAGCTACCCATTAAGCTTGACAAGTGAGATTGGAGCGGATAGACAAGCGAAAGCAGCACTTGGGTAGGCGATTTGGTCCATCTCAGAGCAGAATCTAGAGTTCATTGGGGCGGTGCCAGGAACTCTAGAATCCATCTTAAGGTTCGTGTCGAGGGAGGCCACACCGACCATTCTGACTGAGATTTGTGAGGCAGTTCAACTCCTCTGCGAAGGTGGACGGGACCCGCAGCATCGGGGCGGGAATAGTTGGAAACTTGAATTCGATTTCAGGACCGCTATTTTGAGGAGCTATGTATCTCTGCTGGAAGACGATGCAGCAGAAGCAGCAGCAGAGTCGTTAGCATGCCTCCTCCTGGATGAAAGAAATCGTCAAGTGTTCCCATCCGTCTGTCTTGAAGGCAAAGACATTTTCCTTAGGTTCCTGGACAGATACGCCGGACCCGGATGGACTCCATGGGGTCCTAGGTTCCATCTATTAGTGTGCCTGACTCTCCTTGACCCTGGAGAAGCGGAGCCAATAAATCTGTCTTCTACCGGTGCTCCGCGCGGGAGGGGAATGGCCAGAACTATTCTGAAATTATACGACGGACCACTTGCGGATTATGACAAAGCTATTTCCTTGTCGTCTTCCGCGGCTTCACTCTATAGGTCAGTATTGGACGAAGGCATACACAATTATCCTAGTGAATATCCGACGTACAGTTGAAATCCTCCCATTCTGTTCCACAGCCAGTGAAGATGATGGGTTGGGGGCAGGCTCAGCCCAAGCAGTGACTTGGCCGCGCTCTTGAGGTACATTGTTAGTCGTGAAAGAAACCGAACGATGGCATCCTTTAGTGTACAAATCCTGACATATTTCATATTTTCTTGTAGCGAAAAGGCACTCGTCAGAGCGCAACTGGGGGAAACTGCCGGGGCGTTGGGAGGATCTTGACCATTCGATCAATTGCGACGGCGGACCACTTTATTGGCAAGAGAGGGGCGTCTACAAAATGACAATGAAAGACTATGATGGAGCGCTTTCAGATTTGAATGAATCTTTGATGGAGGATGAAGATGATTACGAATGTCTGAAACACAGAAGTTACGTTACGTTTCTTCAAGGGGATGCAGATGGAGCGAGGATTGATGCGGAACATGCTATTGCAGTTGAACCTCTACGCACTCGCCTACCATCATACCCATTTTTTGGGCAATTACCTGTTAAATTTTTGGAATTTGACCTTCGGTGAAAAAACGAGCTTTAACAGGTAATAGTAAAGAGAACTCCTAACTTTGAGTATTACAAAATTAAGTCTGCGAATTTGCCTCATGGAAGATCAAGTATGGAATTAGATCTTTATCAGAAATCAAGAAAAAGTCAGAGTCCAGTTGATCGATTCAACGGCATAACTATAAAACTTTATCAGAACTTAAATGAAAAAGTCTGAGTCCAGGATCAATTCAGAGGCATAACTAAAATTCGTGGATCTTACGAAAAATTAAATAGAAAAGTCAAAGTACAGATATCAATCAAACTGCAGAGCTAAAGTGCAAAATACAACTGGCAGTGAAATCTTCTACACATGTAAGTACACTAGTCTTAGACAATTTGGAATCTTGTCCGGATCCCCACTGTACAATCGGAGTCTGTAATCCAACTTACACAAGCAGCAGCAAAAAAAAAAAGTTTTTTGCTCATTTTGTACAGATACACTTCGCCAGGTACGAAATTTAAAACTCTCGTTCGAAGTGCGCATCCTACAACCCACTGTAACACAATTCACTACCTCTTTATTTACGTGTTTGGAGTACACTTTTTCTCATCCACATGTAGTGAACACATGTACAAGATTTAATCTCCTTCGCCGAAGCAAGTAGATAGTGCCCAGGACAACTACAGTTTAGAGCTTGCGCACAAGCCTGGCATTAGTTGTTCACAAATTTGGTGAATCTTTAAACCTTAACTTGTTTAAATTAGAAATGAGAGTGTGAAGATTCCGCGTCCAAGAGGCAGTGACAATTGTATATCAGCAGCAAAATGATTTACTCGCTGAATAGAAGGCTTTAATATTTGCTGTAGAGCAGGTGTATTGCATCTTTGTCGTACTCAAATTTTCTTGAATGGAAGTTTTCTCCTACTGCAGGTGCCGACCTGCAGAATCCGAAGGCAGAATAGAATGCAGGCAACTCGAAGGTGGAATGCTGGTCAAGAGGAAACGCACAAGCTGGTAGCCGTGGAAACTGGTTCTTGCTCTTCTGTTCAGCGAAGCAGAATTTCAAGAAGTAAAACCATTTTGGTGTAAATTTTAGTCTGGATAAGCAGCGAAATCGTGACTGTCGATATGGAACGTGAATACGTAAGTATATACATTTTGTCTTTCCACTGCAAAACTGGTTACATTTCAATTCATGTTGCGACTGTATTATATTATAGTTAAGGTAACTTAATGCGGAATGTAGGAATAAAAATCAATCTGTTTATGAATCAGGTCATCTATTGAGAGTAAAATGTGTAACTGGGTGCACACTGCCTTCGGAGAAATTATTTACAGAATAGTAAGTTTTAAATTTTAAAATCGACTCTAACTGAAAATAACTCATATCATGTTCAGTTGGTACTCCTATTCAGAATAAAATGACCACAATTAGAGGACGGGAAATTGTAAACCCACCTCATCTTTTCGTTTCATCCACCTCGCCCCTCTACGGTACTGTCCAGGATTCAAATAAACAAATAAATCCATTCTCTCTATGTTATGAGTTTCGATACAATGCTAGAATATGATGTAAAAAGAATCCTATGACCATGGCACGGCATGCGGCAACTACCAATTTCATACAATTGACCAATCTGATTGGACGGAAGTGTTAGAATAAGAGGGTTGAGGTGGATGAGCAGAAAAGGTGAAGTGGGTTTACAGTTTCCGAAGACAAGCTTCACGTTCCAGTGTCGCCAGCGAGCGTCAGTTCCTTGGGGTTCCAAGCTCCTGCAGTATCACCTGTAAGCAATCCTTGAAAAAAGAGTCTGTCTTGTTCTGCTCCGGAGACCACTGACAAAATTGACGAATAAATCATCTGGAAAAACCACTCCAGCAGTGATAATCCGTTATGTCCCCATGACTGCTGAATTATGGAGCTTGTCAATCAGATAGGATTATCTCCTACTCCGTCGCAGCGGGAACTCTCGTTGCTAAAACTGTCACAACTGTCTCTCCTGCCCGATAAATTAGAACAATAGAAGCATTAGGACCTACAAACTGACTGAAAGTAAAACTTTTAAATCTGTCTCCGAAGTATGCCGCGTGTAGCTAAGACCAATGAGTATAAAACAACATGCATGGCAGACACTGGGTTTGGATGACCATGACCACCATTGCAGAGCCTCTGATGTGCAAGCAATTGAAGTAGTAGAGCAAGCACTGGAGTTGAATGAATGACATCTTCTTCTATCTTTAGTTTTATTGTTTATGATTCTTCACATAAAGCATGCAGAAGTTAATATTAAAACTTGAAAAACAGCAAAATATCTAAGACAGTATATGGTGTAAACAACAAAATGGTAGAATCATAGATTAAGAGCTTGACGGAGAAAGAAATAGCTTCTGGATTTCTTCATCTGTTACTTTAAATTAAAAAGTTGATCTCAAAAGCTGGTCAAGTATTACTGTTACTTAAGACTCTGAAATTGCCTCACATCCCCATCAGAACATATCTTCTTCAAAGTTATCTCTGAAAGGACAATTCTGAACTGTGAAGTAACTTTGAGATTCTTCTACTATGCAAACGCCTAGCTAAGGAGCTGTCCTAAGGGTGACCCCTGACTAAAAGATTCCTCTATGTTCACGGTTCTCTTGACACAAAGAGCAATTCTACCGTGTGAAGTAACATCACTTTTGAGATGATTTTACAGCTTCTGCTACTTGACAGATAGCCAAATATTGGACGATATTCAATATCAGAAGTTCATGCACAGGGGAAACTATTGAGCAAATTACATCATTCAAGCATGGCCGTATTTCCTCAATTAAGTGCTCATTAGACAACCCTGAGTATTCCAAGAGCCAGAATACTGATTTCTTCAGAAAACGGAGATTCTCGAGCAATTTGTCCCCAGACAGTCTCTGAAAGGTGGAATTATAGCTAGCTACCTGTACAGTCTTAAGAAAAGAGCAGGAAACGAATCCCTGCTTTGTGACTTCGCGTGCTACTCATTCATGGTCATCTTTTGTAAATGTCACACAATTCAGTTCCTACAATTGAACTCGAAATAACAAATTCACAGCCTGAGGTCTTTATGTCTTTTTCTCTCTACTAGCATTGCTGTTGGAAAGCAGATCGGGCTATCCTCAGCATCTTCGTTCATGTTCAAACTGAAGCATCTAGTTGGCTGCTATTGGTACTGTACTTGACTCGACCTTTTCAGGACAGACTAGTATCAAAAATCATTTATCCCAGAGATATATGTCTAAGATCATTGATCTTTCAACTCGGTCCTACCTGTCTTTGTTGACCTTATTTTGACCAACGCTCGTCTCATGATGAAGATAACACTTTCATCTGGCTTGCTTGTTCTCGTCTATCACAGGTCACTTATCTTCCACACTTCATTGAAATAGCATGCATGGTACATGTAGTTGACCGATATCGATATTTGAAACGAGCTATCACTTGTACACTAGTCACGACCTAGATACAGTAACTAGTTCATCTCCTTGTACTGAAACTCTGAAATTTCCAGACACTTTTCCAATTTCCATTTCTGAGTTCAAACATTGGGAACAAAACACACTGACACAGTGTGTTATGTTCGTAGCTGTTACAGAGAGCAAAGACCTACGGGCATAACAATAGCAGATTGATTAAACTTAAAACATTCCTATTTCCAATAATGATCGATTTGGGAGTCGAATCAAAACTTTGCGAAGGTCAGGAAGTTCGGATCTGTAGCAAGATCTTCTGATATAGATGTTGAAGATATCCAGGTTAAATGCAGAGGTCCCCAGCGGGCATCGGGATCAGATTGCGAAGTTGAAGGACTGGTGAACGGAATATTAATGTTCTGATATCGGAATATTTTTCTGACCGACTCATTCGGAAGCTGCGTAGTAGGTTAAGGTTGGAGCATTGGTAAATGAAAAACCAATATCCCATAATCGAGGTCAAGCAAAGCTCATGCAGGTTGGTCTTGGCCAGGCTAGTATGATCACGAACTTATTAAGTTGGTGTCAAGCTTCTACCAAATTCTGATTTGATATTCGCTTTCCGAAATGCGGTTTCCTTAATGATGTTTTTGGGAGGAAATTGAGAACATTTGCGTAGTTTGAAAACTCCAATTGAGGAGTTGTGGAAATTTCAGCAAAGTTGAACAACATTTCTGTCAACTGATGACTTGAAATTTGCAGCCGATTTAAGCCCCAAACTGCCACATCTTAGTTTGGCCAATGATAAGGTTTCATCGATGGAAATGGTCAAAGCAGGGTGATCGAGAGATGCTGGACTGTTAAACCGCAGCATGAATCTCCTGTGAAAGCAGCATCCATGAATGAGTCGGAAAAGTAAAAGGCCCTTCGAAATGGAGCGAAATTTGCTTCTTTCAATCTCGTATCTATGCTATCATGTCTCAATTATACGGATTTTTTAAGTTCGTTAGCAGATCTCAAATCTTATTGCATGTCTGATGGATGATCGAAGTGAATCAGAAGTATCTCATGACCTTGAGGCTAGTGTATTTTTGGCTCGAAGACTTATCCATGCCTACCCTCTATAAGAAAGTCTCAACCATATGTCGCTCAAACGTAATAATTTTACCGAGGAAATATTGTCTAATTACTCGCATATGCAGTTTACAAGTGGGGAGTTATGTAAACGAGAAACTCAAATTATGAATCAAATTTCGAAGAATTATATCCTTTGTTATTCGTGATCTAATGAGGAATTGGTATGATTGAAGGAAAGGATGTTCATATTTAATTACTCCAGAATATCTCAAGGTTTAAATACACAAATTTTATGAGTTGATGTTTGATGTTCGGTTTGTTGGATGTATTTGGCATTTAGAAATCCATCCCCTAATTAATCCATTTGAATTAACATTCAATATGTAATTCTTTCGTTCCTACACTAAACTTCAATAATTCAAGATTTTACAAGTGGGATGAGAGCTCAACTAATAATTCCTTAGTCGGATGTTGTATAGTTGAAGAAAGTGCGAAAGTTGTAAATTGAAGGTGGGTTTCTTTCTTAAATCTTTTCACGCTTGACGTATTCTACATGTTTTTATAACTTTGATGATTGAATTTTTTGTCAATATTTGGAAATTATTTCTATCAATATACTGTTTTCCATGCGCAGATCACATATAAAGACAAAACGAGACTTGGACAAAAAACAGCAGTCATTGGTCGATTGAAGGGTCCTTAATGTGATGAAATATTTGTCTATCAAAATTATAAAGAACTCCAAAAATCCAGTTCATAAAATTTTTTATGACATTCTCAATGAGAAATGAATAAGAAAACGTAAAAAGATATTACATTGACCTTTTTATTATTTTACATTGATTGAAATAAATCATAATTTTATCATAGTAACACTCTAGTTGACTAATAACATGTTTCTCTTAATATTTCCAATGTGATTCTTTATTTTATATTTAAATTGTTAAGAGTCATTGTGCGCATGATTTTATCTATATACAAGATTTTTTTTTGTTTATATCTCATTGTCCCATCTGTTTAAATGCCATAGAACTATTGCATGACATATAGCACATTCACTGCCAAAAAATGTATGTATGTTTTTTCCTCACAGAATTTACTCAGCAGAATAGCTGTCCCTCCCAGTCTCTGCGGGCAAAGTAACAAAGTAACTCTCAATTGGAAACATAACGACCCGACTAATTTCCTATCAACAATATAGGATAATATCTAATATCTATCTCAAGATTTGGTTAATGTGTTGGTGGTTATGAGCCAAATTGGTGCGCTACTAGTTGATGTTGATGCCGCGGCAAAGCCATGGGTGGTTTGAATAACTCTTATGAATGAATGTGTTAGGGAAGTCTTCCTAGATTTAGTGTAAGATGTATGATCATGTAACTTGACTGTAACTAAACTAGACTAAACCTTGATAGTAACCTAGAGTTTAGTTTAGGGTTTAGGTTTCTTAAGATTTAGCGTAGGAAAGAGTAATTATACTAAATTAAAAGAAATAAAACTATATTGCACATCTACAATTTCATATCTTTTCATTCCAGACTTTTCACAATTAAATTAGTTGAAAAATCTAGAAAATTTGATTGTAACAAAATTCATTACACATATTAGTATATTGATGACATACTAAAGAGACCATAAGATACCACTTGCAGTACAATACACTAGGCACCAATAAGCCATTGGTGTTGTAGGGTTTGTGTTGGCATTGGCTCCTTAAAAGGCTGCTGGAAAGATGATTTTGCAAATGTTGTTGTCATAATTGTCATAATTGTCATCTAAGCTCTTCCTTGTTTTTGAGTCTATTGTTGTGAAATTGAATGGCAAAATCATATTCTCTGTCTACAAGTTCAAAGGTGACTTGTTGAAAAATTATTACTACGCCATCATAGTGCTGGCTCATTGAAGTACAATGATTGGTCAAGTGATCTTGAATCCAATAACCATTGTTTCTCAAGGATCTGAAATTTAGAGATTTCCTTGAAAGGTGGACTAAGAAGCTGGTTGATTCAAGGAACAATGCCTGCAAATGTATTGACCACTCTACCTCACTGTCAAGGAGAAGACCAAGTCCATTATTGGAACCAAAAAAATGGCATCATCATCAACAAAGGGTGTGACTCTGAAAACCAAAAAGTCATCAACACCTTCCTTTTCCCTCTCATAGACGTGTACCAAAAGCCACTCATCTGGTCTGTCACTCATATCAATAGATACAGCATGGTATGGATTGTGCAACTTGTCCAGGACACAATCCATGAGCTTTTGGGCAACCAAGAAGAGTACAAGTACTCCCAATTGGCCTCTCTTTTGGACTAGGTTCCATACATGGTCAAAGCGGGAAACAACCTCAAGGCCAACTCATTTCTGGAAATGCATGTAATCATGTGGCTAGTACACTTGATGCATGATGTCTATGAATTGATGCACCACAAGCTTTTGCTGCTCAACACATTCGTTGGCTTGAGGAAGAATATCCTCTCCAAGTCCTCTTATTGGTGAGACAAGTTCAAAAATATCATGAAAATCTTCTTCCTCCTTGTCTAGTGATCATTTTCTAGGGGACTTGGCTCAAAACCATTGTCACATATCTCATAATGGAAATTCCCTTGCTAGATAAGTTCATCACTCAGCTCGATGATGTCTCACTTGACATAGCTCATGCTAGAAAGATAATCATGGATTGATCCTTCAAAGAGAGCTCATGTCCATCAAGATGTATGAGACCCTACTAGCAACTTTCACCTAGCTTGAGATTCAAGATCTCACCATCAAGGACCAGATCTCTTTGATTGACAATGAAAATTCCATCCTGATTGGTGGCAACTTCAAGTGTCTTGAATGCATCCTCAAAAAGAACCCCGACCATGTTTGGATTGTGGAGCATGTGAACTCTCTTCACATATCAGGGATCCATGTCACTCTAGTGAGCATCAAGCTGGAGCGGTCATTTTCCTACATGCAGAACCTCATATCCAATATCACTAGTTGCCTTTGTCCAAAAATCATCAACAAGTACATGACTATCCAGTTGATATGCTCTACTCTGTATGTAAAACTGTCAAATTCAGCATTGTGGAATTTTTTTGTGGAGTTTGTATCTCATGGGTATAAATTCTGCTTTTAGTCTCCACTTCTTAGACTTTAAAAATCTGCACAAATTACACTTTTTCCATTTTAAATTCCAAGAAAATGTACACACTAATGATAACTATTGCATTTGTTCATTTTTTCAAGTGGATTGTAGGTTTTTGTTGAGCAATTATACATTATTGTTTTTGCAAGTTTGTTCATCATTATGTTTGCAGCAAAGATCATAATATTGCATTGGCTATTCTGGAAAATACTTGCATTTATGAATTTACATATTCTGACATTTGATTAATTTGATTTTTTCTGGTAATTTTTCATATGGTGATTTTCACTCATAAGCAAATCCACTCAATATGATGATGCATTAAGATGTGAATCTTTTGAATAGGTCACATGCCAATGAAGGATCCATACTAGAGTGGGATTTTAGTAATCGTTTATATCTAAATGGCACAATGGTGATCAAATAGCAAAGCATATAGTTGTGTCCCACAACTTACTTATTAAGAAACTAGATTCTACAAATATAAAGTGTATTTCAAGTAATTCTTGGTTCATATTGTTTTTCTCTGAAGCTTCTTAGCATTGAGCCTTCTTTCCATTTCTTTCCTCTACTCTTCTCCACTTTACTCCTAAGCTTCTTTAACAACTTAATCTCATCATCTGCTAAAGTGTATCCTACAAATCCACCAATAGTTTCCTAGAATTGCTAACAAAGCCACTCTAATCGACTCCTAGTACCTTGCATTGGCTCATATGCATCTCCAAGTATATTGATCTTCACCTTCTCTACATCTTTTGTGATTCCAATATCCTTACTTTTAATTGCTTCCTTTTCTGCTTTCTATGTGGCGCTAACTTCAAACTCCTGAATTCTCCTATTCATAGCTACTAACTTCTTTGTCAATTCCTCCACCTTGATTGCCTTTGCCTCCTATGTTTCCACACATGTTCCTCTATTATTCTCTCATCCTGCAATTTCTGATCTTTGGTTAAGGCATTGTTGAATTTATTATGAAGTACTCAAACAATCATATCCCTTTGACTTCCCTTCTCTTTTTGACACCTAAGCATTCTAGCTATCTCTTTCTTGAATCCACTAATATACTTTGCTTGCCTAGCAATCAAAAACCCATTTCCCCTTTCTGATTGTTCAAGTCCTTCCTTAGTCCACCTATCTCTTTCTGGGTTCCTCTAATGGCCACTTTCTTGTCTATACCTCTTCATGTAATACCAGAATTCCATTCTTCCACTTTTGAACATCATCCACTGAGGCAAATCCTCTAACACTCTATACCCTCAAGCTGATACTTGGCCAAAATATTGGCTAAGTACTCCATTGTAGGGATTACTTATTTTAGTGCTAACACTAAGGTTGTTGGATATTGATGTTCAAGTTGTTGAGATAGTGTATTTTATCTTACTATTGTCTCTTCCTGATCTTTGTTTACTACCAAGGGCTCAGGATCTTTCCTTGGACTCTCTAACATTTGTTCATTGGGAACCCCTTCACCTACTTCCCTATCCTCCATTGTGTCAATTGCCATTTCCTCTTCAACCCTAGGTGGCAAAATTGATTGAAACCATCTTTGAACGTGCCCTCCAATTTAGGATCTTCATATGACATTCATCTTCCTCCTCTTCTAGAATAACTTCTATTGATTTCCTTGCTTCTTGAAAAAAAAATTACTACTAGTAGGGAGTTTATTGTTTCCAACTTTCTACTTGTAACTTTCCCTTCTCCCAAACTAACCTTTTCCTTGTTTGGAAGGTAGTCACACCTTCTTGCATTTTCCACTCTTTTTGGCTTTATGCTTCACTAGGTAATTTTTCCATACAGACTCTATTGTTGCATCACACCTTGATTGTCTATACAAGTATTCTTCATTGATGATATGCCCTAGAAATTCCACTTTCTCCTCCACCGTGAGCAATCCCTAGCTAATGTAAAAGTGTTTGGCAAGTAAGATTAAGTAATGTAGTGCCTTCTCCTAAATTTCCCTCTATATTTTTGAGTCCATCAAGTTATCTCTCTCTTTGCAAGACATCATCAAAGAATAGGACCTAGCTAGTTGTAACATAATTAGAGCGGGTGGGCTTAAGGATTTTCAGTAAGTTCACAATGAGGTGCTCATTGATTGGATCTCTATACTTTTGCACACTCCACCTATTATTCTTGTCTTTCTCTTCTAAGGACAAGTGCTCCAATGAATTGGCTAATTCCATGGCATTCAAGTGTGTAATATCCCATTTCTCACCCTTGTAGTATATGTGTCCTTTCCCAACACTTCTCTCCAAAGTTGACATGTCCACAAATGGGGATTCACTCTCATCCCATATTTCTACCTAAGAGCATATTGCCCAATCTCTAAAGCAATTTCTATGGAAGAGTATGTCCAATTCCATAATAAAAAGGTCAATCCTTATTTTTGCAGATAGTCTTTCCTTGCATATATCTCCAAGATATCTACCTTTTGGTACTTAAGGTTTAGGGGTGAGGCTCTCTTCTTTCTCTACATACCCTAGAATGCCATACTAACCAATTTTTTCTCTCCTCAATTTTGATAGTTCCCTACTATCAGTTCTTGCTTGACTACTCCAAGCTCTCAATAAAAAATAACTTCTTCTTGGCCTAGTCACCTTTTATATGGTCCTGCATGGGAGGGAGTCTATAGATTCAAATCACTTCCACATATTCTTGATTTGAAGTCAAATTGCCATTGCTCAAGAGTAGCTCACCTATCCCCTTCAGCCATTGAAGCATGTGTTGTCAATTGGATTTGAATACAAACATCATCCCTCACACTTAATTGTCTTGATCTATGTGTAAAGTGGTGTTGTACTCTCTCAATGGTTTTAGGCTCATTGATAGCTCCATCTGCTCCCCCAAGTGGTCATAAATGTATGGTACACTTTGTCAAATATCTCCTTCAAACTCTTAAAGTAGTTAGACTAACACTACTACTTGTTATCCTTGTTTCTAATCTTTGGCTCTCAATCATCCTTATTTCTGACCTTTGGCTCCCCCTCACATGTGAACTCCTTCTAAAAATCTTAGGCATTGAAAATTAGAGAAAATTCCCCTTCCCTTGACCGTCAACTTTTCCACACAAAGATAGACTTTCTTCTTACCATCAGAGTTTCCACACAGGAATAGACTTTACTTAAGCAATTCTTTTTTCAAGTGTATAATCCTGGTAAACCATTAGACCGCCATCAAATGGTGAAACCTTCCCTACTTGGCCCTTGAATCTATCCCAATGATAACTGATTTACTCTAATTAAACTTTTTTCTCCTTCCATCTTTATCTTATATTCTTCCTCTTTTCAGGCTAAGTTCTCCCTAATACTACCAAATTTGTAATCTTCTTAGTTTTAGGGTCTCCCAGCTCATGTATCCCTTACTCACATGTCATGGTATTGTGAATGACTACTTTGGTGTAGTGGAGGCACTCATGCACATTGAAAATTGGATCCTCCTCTTCTAGATAGTATTCATGTGGTTTCCAAGGAGGAGCACACTCTACTTGCTATATAATTTATGATTTTTTCATTGTTAGACATTTGGTGTTGGCATGGCCTGATTTACCATAGGTGGTGTACCAAATTTTGAGACATGAGTAGGAAGGAGTTCTCTTCTTATTCTTCATTCCCACAAATTGTACTTTGAATTCTGTGAAATCTTTGATGAGCTCTTCAAGCTTAGAACCTATATTTTAGGTAGACTTTGGAGCAATAACAACCTTTTTATGGTGAGTTTCTCACTACTTTTTCTTGTCTTCCAAAGATGAAGATCTAGGTGAAGAATTAGAGCTTGATCAGTAGGAGTCAAAAGAAGATGATCTTTCAGAGGCTTTCTTCTTCATGGTCTTGCTCTCCTCTATGTTATGGATTGTCTTATACTTCCCTAAAAGGTGTAACCAAGTAGCTTTGTATAATTCTGGCAATTTCACAATCTTTGCTAGCGTAACATTCCCTTTCTCTAGCAAATATTTGAACCTCTAGAGACAAACCACTTAAGATACTGCTTGGGCTTCCAAATACCTTACCCCTGCAGCTGATCCAAAAATTCTTGCAAGAAGGTTGTGGAATTTTTTGATGTAGTCTCTTAATTTATCTTTTCTATTTCTATTGTTAATTCTAATGTGGCAAATACATTGACCTCATAATCTCATTCTATGAAGCAATCCAAAAAATCTTGCTTTAGTTCAGGCCAAGCTGCAATGTAGTCTACAGTCTGGCTAGCATGAGTATACTTGTAGTGCACAATATGTTAACAAATTAATATTTAAGTGGTTATGCTCAAAAATACATGGAACTAATAAAAATAAATAAGAGCAAGTGCAATGTTTGTTGATTTGTGCATTTGGCCTATTTGTGATTTGGTAGAGACTGGATCAAGTGTATTTGGAGTTTTGAATTTGTATCGAGTCAGTAGAACTAGCATGTGTGAAGCCAAAATACAAGAACCATTAAGGATGTAACCTTTTGGGAAATGGCAACAAGATGTGGCAAGCACTCATCAAAGATGTGGCAACAAGATGTGGCAAGCACTCATGTGTTGGTGGTTATGAGCCAAATTGGTGCGCTACTAGTTGATGTTGATGCCGCGGCAAAGCCATGGGTGGTTTGAATAACTCTTATGAATGAATGTGTTAGGGAAGTCTTCCTAGATTTAGTGTAAGATGTATGATCATGTAACTTGACTGTAACTAAACTAGACTAAACCTTGATAGTAACCTAGAGTTTAGTTTAGGGTTTAGGTTTCTTAAGATTTAGCGTAGGAAAGAGTAATTATACTAAATTAAAAGAAATAAAACTATATTGCACATCTACAATTTCATATCTTTTCATTCCAGACTTTTCACAATTAAATTAGTTGAAAAATCTAGAAAATTTGATTGTAACAAAATTCATTACACATATTAGTATATTGATGACATACTAAAGAGACCATAAGATACCACTTGCAGTACAATACACTAGGCACCAATAAGCCATTGGTGTTGTAGGGTTTGTGTTGGCATTGGCTCCTTAAAAGGCTGCTGGAAAGATGATTTTGCAAATGTTGTTGTCATAATTGTCATAATTGTCATCTAAGCTCTTCCTTGTTTTTGAGTCTATTGTTGTGAAATTGAATGGCAAAATCATATTCTCTGTCTACAAGTTCAAAGGTGACTTGTTGAAAAATTATTACTACGCCATCATAGTGCTGGCTCATTGAAGTACAATGATTGGTCAAGTGATCTTGAATCCAATAACCATTGTTTCTCAAGGATCTGAAATTTAGAGATTTCCTTGAAAGGTGGACTAAGAAGCTGGTTGATTCAAGGAACAATGCCTGCAAATGTATTGACCACTCTACCTCACTGTCAAGGAGAAGACCAAGTCCATTATTGGAACCAAAAAAATGGCATCATCATCAACAAAGGGTGTGACTCTGAAAACCAAAAAGTCATCAACACCTTCCTTTTCCCTCTCATAGACGTGTACCAAAAGCCACTCATCTGGTCTGTCACTCATATCAATAGATACAGCATGGTATGGATTGTGCAACTTGTCCAGGACACAATCCATGAGCTTTTGGGCAACCAAGAAGAGTACAAGTACTCCCAATTGGCCTCTCTTTTGGACTAGGTTCCATACATGGTCAAAGCGGGAAACAACCTCAAGGCCAACTCATTTCTGGAAATGCATGTAATCATGTGGCTAGTACACTTGATGCATGATGTCTATGAATTGATGCACCACAAGCTTTTGCTGCTCAACACATTCGTTGGCTTGAGGAAGAATATCCTCTCCAAGTCCTCTTATTGGTGAGACAAGTTCAAAAATATCATGAAAATCTTCTTCCTCCTTGTCTAGTGATCATTTTCTAGGGGACTTGGCTCAAAACCATTGTCACATATCTCATAATGGAAATTCCCTTGCTAGATAAGTTCATCACTCAGCTCGATGATGTCTCACTTGACATAGCTCATGCTAGAAAGATAATCATGGATTGATCCTTCAAAGAGAGCTCATGTCCATCAAGATGTATGAGACCCTACTAGCAACTTTCACCTAGCTTGAGATTCAAGATCTCACCATCAAGGACCAGATCTCTTTGATTGACAATGAAAATTCCATCCTGATTGGTGGCAACTTCAAGTGTCTTGAATGCATCCTCAAAAAGAACCCCGACCATGTTTGGATTGTGGAGCATGTGAACTCTCTTCACATATCAGGGATCCATGTCACTCTAGTGAGCATCAAGCTGGAGCGGTCATTTTCCTACATGCAGAACCTCATATCCAATATCACTAGTTGCCTTTGTCCAAAAATCATCAACAAGTACATGACTATCCAGTTGATATGCTCTACTCTGTATGTAAAACTGTCAAATTCAGCATTGTGGAATTTTTTTGTGGAGTTTGTATCTCATGGGTATAAATTCTGCTTTTAGTCTCCACTTCTTAGACTTTAAAAATCTGCACAAATTACACTTTTTCCATTTTAAATTCCAAGAAAATGTACACACTAATGATAACTATTGCATTTGTTCATTTTTTCAAGTGGATTGTAGGTTTTTGTTGAGCAATTATACATTA
Organism: Lunularia cruciata; assembly: GCA_948567375.1. Lineage (NCBI taxonomy): Eukaryota > Viridiplantae > Streptophyta > Marchantiopsida > Lunulariales > Lunulariaceae > Lunularia > Lunularia cruciata. The sequence continues at coordinate 57,000,334 of OX419762.1, read as the reverse complement.
TTGTTTTTGCAAGTTTGTTCATCATTATGTTTGCAGCAAAGATCATAATATTGCATTGGCTATTCTGGAAAATACTTGCATTTATGAATTTACATATTCTGACATTTGATTAATTTGATTTTTTCTGGTAATTTTTCATATGGTGATTTTCACTCATAAGCAAATCCACTCAATATGATGATGCATTAAGATGTGAATCTTTTGAATAGGTCACATGCCAATGAAGGATCCATACTAGAGTGGGATTTTAGTAATCGTTTATATCTAAATGGCACAATGGTGATCAAATAGCAAAGCATATAGTTGTGTCCCACAACTTACTTATTAAGAAACTAGATTCTACAAATATAAAGTGTATTTCAAGTAATTCTTGGTTCATATTGTTTTTCTCTGAAGCTTCTTAGCATTGAGCCTTCTTTCCATTTCTTTCCTCTACTCTTCTCCACTTTACTCCTAAGCTTCTTTAACAACTTAATCTCATCATCTGCTAAAGTGTATCCTACAAATCCACCAATAGTTTCCTAGAATTGCTAACAAAGCCACTCTAATCGACTCCTAGTACCTTGCATTGGCTCATATGCATCTCCAAGTATATTGATCTTCACCTTCTCTACATCTTTTGTGATTCCAATATCCTTACTTTTAATTGCTTCCTTTTCTGCTTTCTATGTGGCGCTAACTTCAAACTCCTGAATTCTCCTATTCATAGCTACTAACTTCTTTGTCAATTCCTCCACCTTGATTGCCTTTGCCTCCTATGTTTCCACACATGTTCCTCTATTATTCTCTCATCCTGCAATTTCTGATCTTTGGTTAAGGCATTGTTGAATTTATTATGAAGTACTCAAACAATCATATCCCTTTGACTTCCCTTCTCTTTTTGACACCTAAGCATTCTAGCTATCTCTTTCTTGAATCCACTAATATACTTTGCTTGCCTAGCAATCAAAAACCCATTTCCCCTTTCTGATTGTTCAAGTCCTTCCTTAGTCCACCTATCTCTTTCTGGGTTCCTCTAATGGCCACTTTCTTGTCTATACCTCTTCATGTAATACCAGAATTCCATTCTTCCACTTTTGAACATCATCCACTGAGGCAAATCCTCTAACACTCTATACCCTCAAGCTGATACTTGGCCAAAATATTGGCTAAGTACTCCATTGTAGGGATTACTTATTTTAGTGCTAACACTAAGGTTGTTGGATATTGATGTTCAAGTTGTTGAGATAGTGTATTTTATCTTACTATTGTCTCTTCCTGATCTTTGTTTACTACCAAGGGCTCAGGATCTTTCCTTGGACTCTCTAACATTTGTTCATTGGGAACCCCTTCACCTACTTCCCTATCCTCCATTGTGTCAATTGCCATTTCCTCTTCAACCCTAGGTGGCAAAATTGATTGAAACCATCTTTGAACGTGCCCTCCAATTTAGGATCTTCATATGACATTCATCTTCCTCCTCTTCTAGAATAACTTCTATTGATTTCCTTGCTTCTTGAAAAAAAAATTACTACTAGTAGGGAGTTTATTGTTTCCAACTTTCTACTTGTAACTTTCCCTTCTCCCAAACTAACCTTTTCCTTGTTTGGAAGGTAGTCACACCTTCTTGCATTTTCCACTCTTTTTGGCTTTATGCTTCACTAGGTAATTTTTCCATACAGACTCTATTGTTGCATCACACCTTGATTGTCTATACAAGTATTCTTCATTGATGATATGCCCTAGAAATTCCACTTTCTCCTCCACCGTGAGCAATCCCTAGCTAATGTAAAAGTGTTTGGCAAGTAAGATTAAGTAATGTAGTGCCTTCTCCTAAATTTCCCTCTATATTTTTGAGTCCATCAAGTTATCTCTCTCTTTGCAAGACATCATCAAAGAATAGGACCTAGCTAGTTGTAACATAATTAGAGCGGGTGGGCTTAAGGATTTTCAGTAAGTTCACAATGAGGTGCTCATTGATTGGATCTCTATACTTTTGCACACTCCACCTATTATTCTTGTCTTTCTCTTCTAAGGACAAGTGCTCCAATGAATTGGCTAATTCCATGGCATTCAAGTGTGTAATATCCCATTTCTCACCCTTGTAGTATATGTGTCCTTTCCCAACACTTCTCTCCAAAGTTGACATGTCCACAAATGGGGATTCACTCTCATCCCATATTTCTACCTAAGAGCATATTGCCCAATCTCTAAAGCAATTTCTATGGAAGAGTATGTCCAATTCCATAATAAAAAGGTCAATCCTTATTTTTGCAGATAGTCTTTCCTTGCATATATCTCCAAGATATCTACCTTTTGGTACTTAAGGTTTAGGGGTGAGGCTCTCTTCTTTCTCTACATACCCTAGAATGCCATACTAACCAATTTTTTCTCTCCTCAATTTTGATAGTTCCCTACTATCAGTTCTTGCTTGACTACTCCAAGCTCTCAATAAAAAATAACTTCTTCTTGGCCTAGTCACCTTTTATATGGTCCTGCATGGGAGGGAGTCTATAGATTCAAATCACTTCCACATATTCTTGATTTGAAGTCAAATTGCCATTGCTCAAGAGTAGCTCACCTATCCCCTTCAGCCATTGAAGCATGTGTTGTCAATTGGATTTGAATACAAACATCATCCCTCACACTTAATTGTCTTGATCTATGTGTAAAGTGGTGTTGTACTCTCTCAATGGTTTTAGGCTCATTGATAGCTCCATCTGCTCCCCCAAGTGGTCATAAATGTATGGTACACTTTGTCAAATATCTCCTTCAAACTCTTAAAGTAGTTAGACTAACACTACTACTTGTTATCCTTGTTTCTAATCTTTGGCTCTCAATCATCCTTATTTCTGACCTTTGGCTCCCCCTCACATGTGAACTCCTTCTAAAAATCTTAGGCATTGAAAATTAGAGAAAATTCCCCTTCCCTTGACCGTCAACTTTTCCACACAAAGATAGACTTTCTTCTTACCATCAGAGTTTCCACACAGGAATAGACTTTACTTAAGCAATTCTTTTTTCAAGTGTATAATCCTGGTAAACCATTAGACCGCCATCAAATGGTGAAACCTTCCCTACTTGGCCCTTGAATCTATCCCAATGATAACTGATTTACTCTAATTAAACTTTTTTCTCCTTCCATCTTTATCTTATATTCTTCCTCTTTTCAGGCTAAGTTCTCCCTAATACTACCAAATTTGTAATCTTCTTAGTTTTAGGGTCTCCCAGCTCATGTATCCCTTACTCACATGTCATGGTATTGTGAATGACTACTTTGGTGTAGTGGAGGCACTCATGCACATTGAAAATTGGATCCTCCTCTTCTAGATAGTATTCATGTGGTTTCCAAGGAGGAGCACACTCTACTTGCTATATAATTTATGATTTTTTCATTGTTAGACATTTGGTGTTGGCATGGCCTGATTTACCATAGGTGGTGTACCAAATTTTGAGACATGAGTAGGAAGGAGTTCTCTTCTTATTCTTCATTCCCACAAATTGTACTTTGAATTCTGTGAAATCTTTGATGAGCTCTTCAAGCTTAGAACCTATATTTTAGGTAGACTTTGGAGCAATAACAACCTTTTTATGGTGAGTTTCTCACTACTTTTTCTTGTCTTCCAAAGATGAAGATCTAGGTGAAGAATTAGAGCTTGATCAGTAGGAGTCAAAAGAAGATGATCTTTCAGAGGCTTTCTTCTTCATGGTCTTGCTCTCCTCTATGTTATGGATTGTCTTATACTTCCCTAAAAGGTGTAACCAAGTAGCTTTGTATAATTCTGGCAATTTCACAATCTTTGCTAGCGTAACATTCCCTTTCTCTAGCAAATATTTGAACCTCTAGAGACAAACCACTTAAGATACTGCTTGGGCTTCCAAATACCTTACCCCTGCAGCTGATCCAAAAATTCTTGCAAGAAGGTTGTGGAATTTTTTGATGTAGTCTCTTAATTTATCTTTTCTATTTCTATTGTTAATTCTAATGTGGCAAATACATTGACCTCATAATCTCATTCTATGAAGCAATCCAAAAAATCTTGCTTTAGTTCAGGCCAAGCTGCAATGTAGTCTACAGTCTGGCTAGCATGAGTATACTTGTAGTGCACAATATGTTAACAAATTAATATTTAAGTGGTTATGCTCAAAAATACATGGAACTAATAAAAATAAATAAGAGCAAGTGCAATGTTTGTTGATTTGTGCATTTGGCCTATTTGTGATTTGGTAGAGACTGGATCAAGTGTATTTGGAGTTTTGAATTTGTATCGAGTCAGTAGAACTAGCATGTGTGAAGCCAAAATACAAGAACCATTAAGGATGTAACCTTTTGGGAAATGGCAACAAGATGTGGCAAGCCATGGCGGTTCAATTGAAGAGGGATTGATGATCCACAGGCATGAATGGCAGTTCAAATTTGATCAAGAACATGCAAAAACAAGACATGGTTGATCTGTAGTCATATTGTACATGTGGAAATCCAAAATAGATATAACAATGGAGAGACAATGAGGGAATTTCACTTTTACTTTTTGATTTCACAACATAGTATAATAGAGTTTCATCTAAGTGTTGGAGAATAGAAGGTTAGAGAACTCAACAATTTCTAGCAGCCATCATGACAGATAAGAGCAGCAAGAGTATGATGAATCTAACTATGAAGTACCCTAAGGTTGATAGCTTGGAGATGTTTGCCCGCAAGGAATTCTTAGTAAGTAGAGGGTTGGGGTTCTGCTCTAGGATTGTCATATGTTTCCATAGCAATTGGGAAGGAGATTATAGAGCCAAATTTGTCAATAAGAGTGGGCATGAGAGGAAGATCATGCACTTGGAAATGGGAAGCTTTGAAGAAAGTATTGGGACCTTGGTTGGGCAAGATCCTTGAAGAGAATAATGTGGGATAGATCAGAGATCACAAAGAAGAAATCAACCAATTTAGTGGCCTACATTTTTGATGGACCTAAAGGTAACACAAGTGGATATGGAGTGCATCACTATAAAGATCTTATGAGACTAAATGGGATCTTGAATCTAATAAGCATCTTGAAGCCAAATAGAACCACCTATGTGACTATCAACCAAGTAGTTTTCTTTGACCAAGTCTTTGCTGGGAAGCCAAGAGATTGGGCTATGATATTTACCTTGAGGACATCCAAGATGCTGAAAACCATGGAGAAGTAGGAGCCTGTCTTTATTGTTTCATTTTACATTCACTTGTATATGGGGATGGATTATGAGAAAAGAGTGAGAAGAAATTTTCATAACATGAGATGGATGAAGAGTATTTCAAAAATCAGCTAGGATTGGTGGAAGCTATAGGGAAAATTCAAAAGAAAGATGTTGAGTTTACACCTGAAGTGATTGTTGAAGGAACCCACAATAAGGCGGACCCAATCAATATGGTGCAAGGAGAAGTAGGGAGTGGGAAGAAGAAGATGGTTAGTTCACCAAACATAGCTAGCTCTTGACCCAAGAAGATGGCTAAGAGAGGAGATGGAGAAGAGAATCTAGTAAAAATCATAGAAGTGCCATCAGATCCAGAAATTGAGGATGAGCCAAGTTGTGAGACAAAATGTAGCATGTGAGGCCTTACTCCAAATAAATGTGGAGGAAATAGACTCACATTTGGTAGATTTAGAGTTAGAAGATTTAATGGAACACTAGAAGGCACAAGATTAAAGAAAACAAAGAAGATGGAGATCTCACTCTATAATCCCAAATCAAAGAAGTGGACTGTAGCCAAATTTCCTAGAGATATTCAACCCAAATTGGTGAAGACAAAAGAGTGCTTGTTGTTGCAAGCTTTGACATTAGATGTAGTAGCTATAATAGAAATTCTTGACAAATATATATTTGTTGTAACAACCATTGGGGGTAAATAGACTTAGAGTTTTACCAAAGCCAATGCATAGAAATTTAGGAGGAATAGCCACATTCAATATAGAGTTAAAGACTACTCAGCAAGACTGGAAAAGGGCAATTGATTTGGAACAAGAACTAAGAACATAGCTTCATGACCAAAAATTTGACAATGGATTGTGGCCGGCTAAGCTCTATTCAAAGACAAGAAGTTTTAGAGTTGAAAGTTGCAACTTAAGAAATCAGAAACAAGATGAGGTTGAGAGTATTATCTCCAAATTGAAGAAGAAGTTAGCAGATTTGGAGGTGACATATCAGCAATTAGTCAACAAGAAGGGTGTAGTTGTGCAGATCTGGACTGCTACTCAAAAAGAAAATTGATTGGTGGTTGAAGAGTTGCAACATAAGCTAGCTGATGCAACACCTCAAATCAACACGTTGAGCCAAGCAATGGAAATCAAAAAGGTGGATGTAAACACCAATCCAAATTCAGACCTAGTGGGTGGGTGGATCAACCTAGCATGGCCTTGGAGGTGCAAACAAAGGAGAGGTTGTTGATCCAAAGACAAAAGTCAAATAACTCTATTGGCAATTGTAGTTAGTAATAGATGAATTTGTAGAGTATAATTTGTCCAAAGCAGATATTTAGTTGTTAAAAAACTTAAGAGTAAATTTCAAAAGGATAATGGTAAGAAGTGGGAAGAGGTGGTAATCAAGTTACCTAGATGTTTGCAAAGTAAGAGAGGGGAGACTAAAGATTATTTGAAATATAATCTAAATTCTACAGGAGAAAAGATTTTGGTAGAAGTTTAGGGTACTCCAGCCAAGGTTTTGGCAAGAGTACCAAGAATGTTGCAAGACCAAGGAACTTAAATTAGAAATAGATTCTCTAGTTCATTTGGAGTTAGATGTCTATTTGGAGGAGTCACAACTAAATAGGGTGGATAGACTGGACTGTAGGAGTTTCAATTCATGTAATGATTTGAAGTAGACATAGCTATTTGTGGTGTTGTTTTATTTTATTGTTGGAGCCAAATTGTTCAGAATTTAAGGCCTCAGTTTTAGTGTCACTATGTTCAATTAAATGATTATTAAATGAAAGAGCAATGTACTCTTTGTCATTTTCTATCATGATTGTGCTAGTTGATTTGGTCTCCTTGTGTGTTTGATCCTTAGAGGCAAAAAGTGGATAGACAAAAGCAATGCCTTGATAGTCCATCTAGATTGAGTATTGATAGTAAGCATCAAATAATAATTTGGAGGACAAGAGCAATGCATAGACAAGTCCTAACTGAGGACTTGTCTATGGTTTAGATAGGTAGAACTAAGTCCAAATCATGTTTGTCAATTGATCTTTGTGCTTGAACTCAGACATAACTTGTATTTGGAGAGAGTAGAAATTTCAATTTTGAGAATTTGGGTGTGATATAAGTGATTTGGAGCAACAAATTGAGGAGTTTCTCTTGAGAGAGATAGAGTAAGTGGATTAAAACATCACTTTCAGGAATTGATTGAATTTATTTTCAGTGTAAGTGAGTTTTCTTTTTTATTTTCTGTGGTGCACCAGGTTGGTGTCATTACCTTCTTTTGGGAGTTGTCTCTGCCTAATAAGTGAAAGATGAAACAATTAAGGACTAGATTCATGACATTAACTTGATAGTTCTCTATTTTCTAGTTGTATCCTTGTGGGAAAAACATTTAACCTCCAAATACTACAATTTGGTGGTAAGTGTGTTATTACAATACCAATTTCTTGCCTTCTTACAAAGCAAGTTGGGAAAATTTTGAAGTCAATTCTTCTCTCTTTGCAAAGGAGATGAATTTGAGCTCCTTAATCAAAGTATCAAGGTTGCCATCTCCATTTGTCACCTTAAATCATTATTACCCTTAGCATGTAAATGGTGTAGGATTTGCAATGGGTGGTGGTGGTGGTGGTGCAAATAAAGGTAACAATACAAAAAGATTAATGTTTGAATTTGAATCAAGTGATCTATATAAAAAATAATTGCTCTCATCTTCTAAGAAATGGGACCTTCCCCTTTGGAAGAGACTTCTTTGTCTTTGGGTGATGTGTATTCTTTTTAACCTTGTTCTTGATATTAAATATTAAACATAAATTTCAGATTACTTTCCCTTAGGTACCACAAATTGATGGTGTCCCAATTGTCATCGAGGTGATCTTCATCATTTTGAAGACTAGTCAAGGGTTCATCTGAATCAAAGAGAAGATTTCTTGGAAGGATTATTGTTGTTCCAAACTTCCAAGGTGAACATGTAAGTCCTAAGTATCATCTTTTGATAGTTCATGGACAAGCTTTTTGTTAATCAGTCATGTAGGCAATTGATGTCCTCCACTAATTGGAGTGATGAAAATACTTCTTGATCTCTTGGGGGTGATTAAGTCAATCACCCCCAAGAGATCATATTTGAGGCCAATGTTGCCCATACTCAATCACTCCCAAGAGATCAAGAAGTATTTTCATCACCCCAATCAGCGGAAGACATCAATTTCCTTCATGGACCAATTAAGGAAAAGCTTGCACATGAGCTATCAAAAGATGATACACAACCGATGTAGACCATTTACCTTTGTATCTGATCAGATTGGAATCCAATGTAGTCCATAGGTGACCATAGATCCTCCAACCCTTCTTTTTCTTCTATAGGTCTAAATGTACAAGGGCTTCTTCAATCTTGTCCCAAAGGTTTTGATGAAGAGTGTCATAATTTGCTTGGTCTTCATAAAGCTCTTATTTTCTCTTCTTTTTGCCTTTTGGCACATGGAAATTTCTTAGGCAACTCTCTATATTGCTTTAGATGTTTTGACTTGGAAAGTACCTCTTCTCTTGACAACATGCATATTTGTGGCTTCAATGAGGACTTTTGTATTCAACCACTCCAAGGAGTGCATCTCTAGCAGCATAGCCAAAAATTGTCATGTAACAACCCAAAAAGCACCAAAATGAAGCATTTTAGTAAGTAATAGTTTTCTCCCACATGATTATGGGCTGGAAATGATCAAATGCAAAGGAAAAATGTCAAATTAGAGTCTTTTATTATTTACTATTTACTATTTAACCTCTTGGGCAAAGACATCTCCTAAAGAAGTACAATGCACCAAGAAGGTGTACCATGGAAAAAGACAAAGAAAAATCACTCATACCAAAGTATATAAATCCAAAGATTCCATAGAAAGTGATAGTGTAGAATGGGGATGTTCCTCTTCTTTGAAGATCTCTTGAAGATACTCCCAAAGATACGTGTTCTACCCTTTTGAAGAGAGAATTATTGTCTTTCAAAGATGACAATTGTGCCCTTCTTCTAGAGGCACTTACCTTCCAAAGATCTTTGATCCTTTCAAAGATCTAGTTTGGTTGTCTTCCAAAGATAAGTGTCATACCTCCCAAAGGCACCATCTTCATTGAAAGTCAATTTTCAACCCTTTGGGAGGCATCATCTTCACTAAAGTCCAATATTCTACCCATCCATATGCACTACCTCCACTTGAAGACCAATGTTATACACTTCAAAAGGTATCATCTTTGATGGCCCCTAAGTACTTGTCAATTTCAACTTTTACTAAGAGTGAATACTTTGGGTTCAGGCGGTATTGTCTTGGTCAAACCGGAATTGCATCTTCAACAAGATCAATATGATGTTCCCCAAATTATTTGGGGATTCTTGGCATTTGATCAATAGACCCAGAAAATACATCTTGGTACTATATAAATATAGCAATATATCTTGATAACTCATTTGAAGTGATTGTCTTTGATAATTTCAAAATTTTGCCTTTGGATAAGACTACATGTTGACAGTCATTAAGGTTGATGACTCCTTAAACATGGCTGACTCGACTCAACCTGACTTGGATGGAGTTCAAACCCCCTTCTTCCAATTTGCTATTACCCAAGGTAATGTTGTATAGGTCTTTGTCTTTGACCTCCACCTTGTAGCATTTCAAGTAATTGACTTGGACTTCAGAAGATGAAGATTATAAAACTTTGGATTTGTTTGCATCTTTTGACAAAGTCATTTCCCCAAGGTGGGGAACCTTCATTCAACTCACTATCACCAACTTTTGTTCTTTGGATGAGATGTCCTTGAATCTCAGCTTTTATTGGTGCCAATCTACAACGACCTGAGCATTATACAACCAAGGTCTGCCAATCAGCAAAGGGTAACCAGTTTTGGTTACTAGTCTCAACACAATATAGTTCAATTTGAAGGAGACTCCTCTGATGATCATAACTATGTTGGACAACATGCTCAAAGTTCATCTTCTGGTTTGATCTGCAATTTCAAAATTTGGGGTGTCGGCTCAAATGTATGATACCCCAATCAATGTGTTGTATCTTCTATCATGATATTCATACCAAAAACTTAATTAATGGGTATTGATGTGATCATGTACCCACATCTACTTTCAAAGATCCTAAATCTTCTTGCTCAGTATGATATGTGGCATGCAAGTCTTTCTTGGTCATTGCACTAACTTTCTTGAGGGCCAAACTTAGCTACTTCTTGCACAACTGGTTGTCCTCCCACAATTCTTTAAAGGGTACATTGGCATGGGTGGATGCCAAATCTGCCACAATATTGTATTGTGGTATTCTCCCAAGTTTCACCTTCTTTGACTTCATCTTTGGGTTTGAAGTCTCTCCCCACTTTGACCATAATTTGGGTTGCTTTAAGATGGTGACCAAAGTATTGGTGGCTTGAACCCAAGGTAATTTGGGTTTACCCACCTTGGCTTGAACCATATCCTCTACTTTGGATCAGATATCCGCTGCAAACATGGGAGGTTTTGTCTTTGGGTCTACCTCCAAAATCATTTCCATAGTTCTTTGTACTGCCTCTTGGATTTCCTTCATCAAGGCTTTAGCTTTGGCTTTTGCTTGAATTTTTTCCTCCTTAGCAAATAGGATTACTTTAGGATGCAACCACTTCATCTTCCTTGAAGACAAAGACAAAGTACTCACTTCTTTGGGATCATGCTTCTTCTTCCTAGAGCGTGTCTCAACTCTCAATATGTCAAGATTTGGCCATTTTTCTTTTGGGGCCAGACTTCATTCTTGAGGATATTCATCTTCAAGAGTTATACAATTCACAATGACATCAACTTTTGGTTGTAAGGCAACTCACTTTGCTAGAATCTACACATATTTGATTGGAGGCTTTGGATTTGGAGTCTAAGGGTATTGGTTGTCTATGTGACCAAAACCGTTACAATTTCCACAAATTGGAACATAGCCAATTTGCGGCCTTGGCTTAGGACAATTTGTGGACCAATGGCCCATAAAGCCACAATTTTAACATACACTTGGTGCAACATTCTAAGGGCGGTTTTTTTTTGCCCATCAACATCCTTTCTTGAGTAGCTTTGTTATTGGATTGTGAACAGGCATATCTCTCACTTAGGATGAACACTCGAATGGTTATTATGGTAGCACACTATGGACTAAGAAGAGAAAGGACTCAACTCAATCATACTTCTCTAATGCTAACACTCAAAGACTCAAACTCACTAGAAAGAACTCAATGAAAGAGAGAGAGATAGTTGTAAATGAAAGGATGATGAGTACCTCCTTACTCTAGTTTATATACTTGTGAAATGTGAAATAATTATGTACCAAAGTTACTAATTATTGGAGTAACTCAAGTTACTAAACTAAAAGTCAAATAAAAATATCTGTACTCATGAGAACATTCTTATGGTCTTATCTTGACCTAACCACTAAGTCAAGGATTCCTTCACATGGGTTATCTTTGGACTATAGAAAAATCCAAGGCAAAAAGACTTATAGGTCCAAGAGTTCTCAACTCTTTCCTCAAAGCCCAACACTTAGAAATAATACCAAATCAATACACTAGCATCCAAAATAATGGTGCTCATCTTTCCATTTCCTCTAAAGTAAGGTCCTCTTTATCTATGACTAAATTTAGCTAATCATGACCAATGTAGAACCATCTTTTATCTTTATATAAATAATATCTCTTAAGTACTTGTAACACCAAACTACATATCACCCTAAACATACATGCACAAATGGATGTTACATTTCTTCCCGGACTAAGATTTCACTTTGTCCTTAGAGTGATGGTTTCTCTACCTTCTATGATACATCTTCAACCTATCATGGTTAATCCTATCGAAGTGTCTTCCTCCCAACTCCTTGAGATCATAGATTTAATTGCCCCACAACTTCTCCACTATGAAAGGTCCAAAGTACTTAGGCAAAAACTTCTTTTGCATTCTCTTGAATCAAATGGAATCAAACAACATTACCCAATCACCTTCTTCTTGGCTTACCTCTTGTCATAACTCTCCTTTTTTTTCCTTTAGACTTGCTCCACTTGAACCATAGCAACTGTTCTTGCTCCCTCTTATTCCCTGAGTTGATGCTTCCTTGACTTCTCTACATCATCTCCTTGTGTTTTCTTTAAACCTTCTATGAATGCTTTGGAAGGTAGGAAGATAAAAGTGAATAGGTAAGGTAGACTCAATACCACATACCAAATGAAATAGAGAATATCTGATGGATGTCCTATACTCTCACAAAATTGCATGAATCCTCTTGTCCCAATGATGTTTAGCCCCCTCCATTTTTGCATCTTTGGCCAACATCATGCACAAGGTCTCCCAAGCCATTAAAATTTGGCTTATAGGATGTAGTTATTCTATATGTGATAGAGAAATATCATAGCATCGCTGTAGTGATGCATGAGCCTTGTAAAATCTTCTCCTCTATTCAAAAACTAACTCCAAAGGGCACCCAAACCTAGTGATAATACATTCATACAGAAATCTTCCAACTTCATCTTCATTCTTGTCCCTCAATGGTCTAGCTTCAACCCACTTGGTAAGATAATCAATAGCTACCACAATGTACCAATTGTTACTTGGGGTTTTATTGAGAGAACCTGCAAAGTCAATTCTCCACTTCTCAAAAGGTCCTAATAACGGAACTGATCCTAGAAGAGGAGTGGAAGTAGACTTTCTAGCAAAAGCTTAACAAACATGACAATTTTTAGAATAATCAAGTCAATTCTTGAAAATCCCCCTCCAATGGTAACTTGTATCTAGAATCTCAAAAGTAGTCACTTTTCCTACAAAGTGTCCTCCATACACTAAACCTTCATGAAACTCCATTATGGGTAGGATAGACTCCTCCTTACCCACTTCTTTTCAAAGTAGACCATTTACTCCTTAGTGGTAAATAATATCCTCCACTATTGTGTAAGGTCTAGATCATGATGTAAGGGCCTTCTTCTCCCTAGCTTGCATCCCTTTTAGATAGTTACCTTTTGTAACAAAGTCCACAATCTCCTTGTACTCCATTGGAACGTCTTGAGTGATTGAGATTGGCATGAGCTCCTCATTTGGGAAGGAATCATCCATAGGTTCAACTCCATCATGATCATAAGCTCTAGATAACAAATCAACATTTGTTGTTTCTTCACTACCCTATCAATGTCCAACTCCAGTGTCCGAGCAATCAAGATATGATACTACAAATAGCGTGACAAGGTGGATGATACTCTTGTCTGAGTATGACTACACCATTGAAGATAGTGTAGTCATATTCAGACAAGAGTATCATCCACCTTGTCATGCTATTTGTAGTATCATATCTTGATTGATCAGACACTTGAGTTGCAGTGATAGTAGTAAGAGTTATTTTAGTAGTTCCTCAGAGACTACTTTCTAACGGTCATATTTCATGTTTGGCATACTGACTTCACGGTGGAGCCCACCGTCACTTTGCACCATCAAGTGTGCCGTCAGCAAGCCCATTAGGGTTTTAGACCTAGCTTGAGTCCAAGGGTATACTTTCAAACTGCAACTCTAGAGAGCTCACTTCTCTGATGTTGAGCCTTCGAGTTCTTGGCTATGGTGGACAAAGGCCGATGAGCGTCACCTGGATTCTCTTAGCTAGAGTGGGTGTGGCTTGATTGTAATCAATGCCCAATTGTTGGCAGTTTATAGAGTGATAGATCAAGTATTGATCTGAGTTGAGTGGAGTCAAGAGTTGTAAACAATCTGATTACATCACAGAAGTCAAGTCAGGGGGAAATTGGGTGCAAGAACTTTGAGTGTTGGTGCTATCTCCAAGCTTGGTGGATCGTTGGTAGCTTGATTGAAATTCAATTTTTCCCTAGTGTATAGAAGCTCATTGCTTGATGCAAATTTGGCAGTAAGGAAGATGGTGTGCGGAAGCATTGGCCAATTTTTGAGTAAAGAAGAAGTAATTTTCTAGTAGTGGTTATGATTTTGAGCTAGGAGGTGAAGGCATGACCAATTTGTTGCGAGTTGGGCTCAAAAAGTAAAATTGAAGGTGGAGTTTGGAAGCTATTCTTGTAAATTTGTGATTTGAAGTAACCGGTGTTTTCAATTTGGCTTGAGTGAAGAGTTAGCGGAGGATTTGGCGGTCAACCAAATTTAGGATTTATGTCAGATTTTGGCCAGATTTGGAAGAGTTTTGCTGGTTGGCCAGATTTGGAGAAGTTTTGCCAACTTGGAGGAGTTTCACCAGATTTTAGAGGAGGTTTGAAGTGGCAATGAGGCTTCGAGGCATAAGGCTGTGGGCTATGAGAGGCTACAAAGGGCCAACAAGTTAAGAGACTAGCTAGTTTAGAGTAGATCTTGGTCATTGGTTGGCAAAATCTACCCATCTTGCTAAGTTGTATGCAATAGGGTTTGACCCCTAGATCTCTTGTTCCTAGATTGGTGTACTAGCCAACTAGTCCACACTCACTTGTTGTCCTAGTGACTATACCATTGTTAGCTAGACACTTGTAGCTTTGGCTAGGAGAGGCAATTTGATCTCATTCTTGGTGATCCTGGTAGTTTATGACTTAGATACAAAATTCTCTTATGTCAAATGCCAAATGGTGGCCGAGTCAATCCCGTGTTGTTTATGAGATAAAGGGTTTTTGTTTAGATTTCTTGTGATTGGACCCCCTCCATTCTCTACTTCCTTTTTGTGCACCATGTTTGTGTGAGGTGCTTTGACTTTTGAGCATTGGTGCTCTGGTATACTGTCGGTAGTGAGGTTGGAGTGATGACCAATCAGACTACTTTTGTTTCTCTCCGGTGAGGCAAGAAATGATGATTTGCAGACCGTGAGAGTGCGTGTTGTGATGGTAGGTTATAGGTTACCTTTCCCCTAGTGTAGTTATCTTGGTTAGAGTTACAATAGTAGGTGGTGTTCTGTGGGTATTGGTAATGCTCAGTTGGTGTTGGCACTTGGTGGTGTTGACACTTGGTGGGGTACTTGCGATTGTGACTTGCGGTTGCAATTTGCGATCCTAATCTGCATTGCAATTGTGGTTACTTTGTCACAATGGAATTCGTTGGGGATTTTAGAGAAGTTAGCCTTGCAATAGTGGGTTTACTCAGAGTGGCGCTCCATATCAACCTGTACCTTAGGTCCCAATGAGGGAGGAGATTAACTCTGAGTTAGAGTTTGACATAGGAGCTAATATAGTTGAGAGTGCACTTGGTGTGTCCGCACCGTTGTTGTGGGACATGGACAAGATTTATTGGGCCTCCAAAGGCCCTAGGCATTACTCTAGTATAGTATGTACTATTGATTTGGATGACTTCATCCAAGAGTTTGATAGTTGATGTGATTTGTAGTAGAGGCGGAACCCGACTTTGTTTATGTCCTTCATGGCATGGAAGAGGTTGTTTCAACATCTAGAGGGTCCACCAATGGATGACTACCATGAGTAGAAGAGAGCTCATTTAGAGGAGATTGAGTTATGGAGAACTATGTCTCCAAACTAGAACTATGTCTCTATCACTTCAAGTTTGGTGACTCAGAGTAGATTGGCTATACTTATGAGTTCTAGCTTGATTAGTGTTGGTGGAGCTAGTGGAGATGCACTAGCTAGAGATAGTGCTACTACAAGTGGAGGTATTGTTGCAGGAGGTGGTGTGGTATTGGGGTTTAATCCCATGGTGGAGTTTTTCTTGTGTTTGAGGTAGAACTACCAAGGAGTGCGGATTGACAAGCTGAAGAGCTTGCAAGAGGTCCAACGGAATGCTAGAGAGAGCCTACGCAAGGCATACATTCGTATGAGGTGGCTGATTAGTTTCACTTAAGGAGTTATTGAGGCCTAGGTAGTCCAGTTTTGTTATGGGATATTGGATAGGGAGTTGCGACGTAGAGTGCATGATGCTACGTTATTACAGGCTACTTTGCCTACTTTGGCAGTGGTCTTTGGTTCGGCTAAGTGTATTGAGCTCAACATGGTGGAGCAAAGGGTAGTGACATTTGGATTATGTAGAGAGACCTCATCCACAGCTGTTAATTCTTCTAGAGTGCAACAGAGTGCACCACGTCCAGTTGGTTTTTGAGGACATGGTGGACAGCCCAGATCCTATGGAGCAAGTGGAAGGCCTAGTGGAGTTAGACCCTTACCTTCATTTTTGGGTCAGCAACAACCAATGAGTAGTGGTGTTGCTTGTTGGACTTGTGGTGGACCTCACTATCAAAGAGAGTGTACTCATGGCAGTGGACTTGATACCTTGGGTGCATCACAGCCAACACAGAGGCAGTGTGAGCATTACCATAGATTTGGTCACACTAGTGACCGGTGCTTTGACCTCCACCCGGAGTTACAGAGTGGTAGGTCTACTATGGCAGGTAGTAGAGGAGCTCCAATTAATGGAGGACAAGGTGGTAGAGGTGGTGGTAGAGGATCTACACCTAGAAGGGGTGCAATACCTGCCCTTACTTCTAATATAGCTATGGCTACTTGGATTGAGCAATTGGAGCAGAGATTGGCTAGTATGGCTATTGCTCAGAGGAGATAAGATTTGGGTGTTGAGGCTTCCACCTCATATGTTGGTGATAGAGATGCTTTGGACTTCATGTGTGGAGTAGCACAAGTAGATGCATCTACAACAGTGACTAGGAGTGTAGTACGTGCTCCAGAGCCAACTCCACAGAGAGGAGAAGTTGGGACACACTTCCACACTATTTGAGGTATTGCAGATAACATCCATGGCTCCTAGACGTCCCAATGAAGGTGTGGTAGGTGGTGATGGAGTGCATGATGGACTACCTACTCGTCAACCACTTGCTACTATACAGATTGAGTCTAGCATGATGTTGGGGGCGGCTTAACTGATTATGTGTTGCCTTTTGTTTTCAGCCAGTGACATGTTTACATTCGGAGTTGACCTAGCTCCAGTGTTTTGGTTGGCTGCCACACTTTGTGAGAGTAGAGATGATGCGGTTCCTACTACTAGAGCAAAGGTGGTTGATAGTGGAGCTTACTTGGTTGAGGAGCATGGGATCCATTTAGCGACCGATGGTTTATGGCAGGCAACAACGGCTAGACTGGAGGAGTTGCCAGCTAGACTGGCCGTTGAGAGAGCACGATTCTCACTTGGTGTTGTCCTATTGGATAACCCGAGGGGGATTTTCCGTTTGGTGGGACCTTCAAGGAAGGTCTATACACCATAGAGAGTCTTGTTAGACTCTAGTGCACAACCGCTTATGTTGCGGAAGGCTACTTTTGTCAGTTTAGAGTTACGGAAGACCGATGTGAAGAGGTGTCCATTTCAGATCCAAACATCTTTAGGTGGTGCTTTGACACAGTATATCACATGTGGGGAGCTTGTTGTCCAGGTTCAGCTTGGTCATCTGATTGATAGCTTGGTGGTGAGAGCTTAGGCTACTACAACAATAGTTGAGTCATATGATGTGCTAGTTGGGGGAGTGGTGTTATATCCCATGGGTTTCAATATTGACTATTGGGAGGAGATAACTTCCTATAGACCAAGTTTACAGTCTGGTGAAGGACGGTTTTATCGCCTACCAGTATGCTTTAGTAGTGGCAGTCTTGGTTCACTACAATCCGAGACCATGATAGCATAAGTTTTAGCTTTTTGTGGTGTAGTTACTTGGCCTGGTGACTTGTTGGAGTGGAACACCCATGCAGAGGATACTCTAGTACCAGAGGAGATCACTCAGATTTGGAGTATGAGTGGTATTGTTCCATCCACCTTGGATGTTCCATTGTGAACTTCAGAGGAGGCATTGCAGTAGCATGCAGATCAATTGGTGCAACAAGCTTGGAGTGGAGCTTTTGTACCATCAGGAGATGAGTGTGTGGATGAGCCTCTAGAGCCAATAACTTTGACACCTTTGGATACCACACTCATTGCTTGGCAATATCCAATAGAGGGGATATGTCTATTGGAGTTGTTCCATGGGATTACACCGGACTAGCTGCAATATTATAGGCGGGTATATAAGTACAAAGGTACTTGCATGAGGAGAGAGATGAGACTACTAGGCAAGTCTCTTTAGATCATGTGACACATTTGGCCTATCGGTCCTGGAGTATAGACTGGAGTTATTACCAATGTCAGCAATCAAAGGTTACCAAAAAGCCCTACCAGTAGACATTTCCTTATTGGGGGCACATGATCTGGAGAGACATGGGCCTATTCACTTGGTGATTTTTGAATAGCCATGTTAGGGACATGTACGTGCGGGGTGTGTTTTGGGTCTTCAAGATCCTTGTTTTGGTATGTTTTGGTGTGTTTTAAGAGATGTTACGGATACTACGACAACTCTAGGTTCATCAATCCGTTTCTCCAACTTACCTTTTGGAGAACATTCCTTTGATGGGTGATTCTCACACCAGAGTGGTGGTAAGTACACATCAGGTCCATTCTTGGATGGGACCTGTTGTATTGTTAGATGCAGCCAGAGTGGGATCACGAGCTCATCGTCTTTGTCTTTGGTGAACGAACCTCTTATCTAGAGAGGTTTGACAACGTGCTTATGATGGGATTCAGCAACTTGACCACATCCTTGTTGATGATATCTTGGATGTTGAGCGTCAGTCTCAGACAGTGGTAGTGGCTGATAGGTCACCTATGGCAATGGTGAACCTAGTTGAATAGCCTAAAGCCGCATTTCCCACACTCATGAGTTTCCCAAGCTCTCATGCTTTTTGAGAAGGAGGACCTACACTTCTTTGGGACTCATAGTTATAGTAGTTGGTGGAACCCAACGCTAATGAGAGAGAGCGGGTTTAGGGTTTTTGCACAAGTATTATCTCTATTCCAGCAGTGTTAGAGGCATCCAGGCATCAAGTGTTAGGTCAAGCTATGGACTTGAACTATTTGACTTGGATTGTGAGCGTTGGCTTGGCAAAGCAACGTAGGATGTGCTTGATAGGCATCACCACTCGGACACTTGTGAGCCATGTGCCTATTAAGACGATTTAGGCACATGATCGGGGCAATGGACCAAGTGAACATGGTATTCTTGGGACACATCCAGTAGCTACTAGTGAAAGTGGTCTACTTGGAGTCCATCCAAGTGAGCGTGGGCTACTTGGATTACACCCTTGGTCCACTTGGGATGCAGCTAGAGGACGTGTGGAGCTTGCAACTAGACTGAAGGGAGTTTTTCACACAAAGTGTAGGACCTCTAATGGTCGGGGGCATGACACTATTGCTCCCAAGGGCCTTGTGTAGCAACCAATCAGTACGTCTTCCACTCCTATGATAGTTACAAAGGATACTTGGGAGCTAGATCTTGGACCCAAGTTTACTAGAGAGGAAAGACGGAGGGTTTGGAGGTTCTTTAGGAGCCACACAAGTTGTTTTGACTCCAGTATGGAGAATTTGGGTGCTTTGAAGAGACTTGGTATACAGATTGAGTTGACTAGAGATACACCAATTTTTTGATGTCCTTATCAATATAGTGATATGGAGAGAATATTGATTCAAAGCCAAGGTAGTGACCTTTTTGAAGCTATTTTGGTGGAGATTTCACATAGAGAGTATGCATCAGCGATAGTGATGCCAACCAAGAAGGATATGCATGGCAACTACACAGATATGCAAATGTGTGGAGATTACCGTCCTATCAACTGACAAACAAGGGTTGATCGGTATGCCATGAATACACCGGAGGGGATTTTTTATGTGATTGGGCATGCAAAGATCTTCAATGCTTTGGATCTTTGAGCAGAATATCATCAATTGCCAATCAAGGAGGAGGATAAGTCCAAGACAACATTCTGGGCTATTGATCCTCACGGCAAGGATGTGTTATATCAGTGGAGGTTCTTACCATTTGGGTTAAAGAATACTTCTGTTGAGTTCTAGAGGGTCATGGATAGGATCCTCTAGATTGGATTTTTCTCGGTGCTATATTTATGACATTTTGGTCTATAGCACTATTATGGAGGAGCATGAGAGATAGTTGTTGGAGGTGTTTGAGAGGTTGAGATCTCATGGACTCAAATTACATCCTAGGAAGTGTAGGTTCTTCCACGAGCAAGTTGAGTATTTGAGTCACACCATCTACCCCGGAGGACTTGGTGTTCAACAGACCAAGGTGGAGGCTATTGCACGCATTCCTCGGCCTATGAATGTGAGCAAAGTGCGAGCATTCCTTGGGTTGGTAAACTTCTATCACCGTTATGTTAGAGGATTTAGTGTCATTGGCAAGGCCTACAAAGCTGACCAAGCTTACACAAGAGTGGTATTGGGGAGATGAGCAGGAGAGAGTTTTTGTGGAGCTCAAGGAGAGGTTGACCATTTCAGGTTCATACTGATTGGAGTATGTTGGAGCTTGGAGTGGTACTCACCCAACATGATGATGAGGGGAAGGAGTTTGTGGTGGCCTATGCTAGTTGCTCCAACAATTCAGTGGAGGCAAAGTATAGTTCATATGAGGGAGAGTGCTTGGCATCAGTTTAGGCAATAGCACATTTCTGATATTACCTGTTTGGTAACCCGTTCACTCTCATCACTGATCATCAGCCATTGAAGTGGTTGATGGAGTCTAACAAGCTTTCAAGGAAACTTGCATGATGGGCTCTGATTTTATAGAAGTATGATTTCATGGTTGTTCACAGACCTGGAGTGGTGAACCATGATGTAGATGGGTTGAGTAGAAACCCATGTCCCAACCAGCAAGATCAGACCGGAGCACGTTGGCATGGTGAGACAGATAAGGAGATAGTGCCAGGTTGGCATGCATTGGCCTTTCTATGTATATTTTCAGAGGCTTTGGTGGTATCTCTCTTAGTGCATAGAAGAGGAGTTATTGAGGTCATAGATCCAAAAGTGAAGATATTGGTATAGTTCAGCGAGACATTCATGATGATATCTAAGTGATGGACTATCTTCGCACTAGTGTTGTGGGTGGCACGATTGGGGCCAAGGAGAGAAACCGTGTTCTTTAGTAAGCCAGACAATTTAGATTAGAGGGCAAACACCTTTTGTGTGTATAGGAGGATGGTAGAGTGCGAGTAGTACCACTTCCATCTCAAAGACCATAATTGGTCTGTCATGCTCATGAGGAGGTAGGACATTTTGGAGTGAAGCATACATATAGCTTATTCCAGAGTCATTATTGGTGGCACGGTATGCAGACCAAAGTACATCAATTTGTTGCCAGATGTGTGGTTTGTGACCAAGCTAGAGCATCATTCAATGCTCCTATGCCATAATTACACCCATTACCTATCATGGGATTGGGTTATCATTAGAGTTTGGACTTTGCTGGACCTTTACCATTGACTGTGAGACATCATTGGTATGTTTTGATGATGGTGGAGCACTTCTCCAAGTGGATTGAGTTGGTGGCACTTCCTGACAAGTCTAGTGAAGGGACAACTTACTCGTTCCTCAATCAAGTTCTTAGTCATTTTGGTGCACCAAGTGAGGTTTTCACTGATCAAGGTATACAGTTCTTGGGGAAGTTTTAGGCCTTGTGTGACAAGGCTTTGATTGATCACCATACTACCTTTCGAGATCACCCTGAGGCAGATGGTTCAGCAGAGAGAGTGGTTCAAACGGTGAAGAGAGGATTGTGAAAGTATGGTTTGCAAAGAGGCCACTTGGGAGATTGGGATCTCTAGTTACCTTGGTTGGCCATGGGCTATTGGTTCAGCCAACAAGGCTCCTTAGTATCCTTCTCTCTGTACTTTCTACTCTATGGATGAGATCCTGATTTACGTGTAGCCATTTGTCGAGATGCTACTATAGTCTTGGACTTGGATGATCCAAATGTATGGGTGAGTGCATGTTCTCAACAAGTAAATGTTCTTTGGAGAGTGATGCTGATGGCCTTTGAGAACTTGGCGATTGCTCAGGATAGACATACTTTACGCTATGCTACCATTTGAGGAGGAGGTTATAGACCCTTGATTTCTAGATTTCATCTAGGTGACTATGTATATCTATAGTAGACAACATCGACAACACTTGATGTTTTGATAGGCCGTACTCACTTGAGAGTGTACGAGGTTGTGCCATCTAGAGTCCTTGTGTTGGAAGGACGTGATGGTGTTGTTTGGAAAGATCATGTGTGCAATTGTGCACCATGCCACCTCCCAAACATTGATGGTAATATGGACCCAAGCTTGGCACTTGTATGTGCAGGATTGAGGTGTATGTTATGTGACTCTTCTAATGGAGCTGCTACTATGTTGGTGTGTGATAGCTGTTCAAGAGGATGGCATATGGCATGTATGATTCCTCCCCTCACAGTGGTTCATCAAGGACAATGGTTATGTCCTAGATGTACTTGACCTATAGTTAGTTCATTCTTTATATAGTATAGATTGCAAACATGCGACTTACGATGGGGCTGCATAGCACCCGGCCTTCTAATCTTTGCCCATCATAGGGTATACCATATACCTAGAGTAGATGGCAATATAGAGTTAGAAGGACCTAACCGTCAGCGAGGGGGGCAATTGTGGCACTTTAGAGTTTATGTATGACTTATGTGTAAGTTGTGCTTCTATAGTGTATGATGTTGACAGCAATGTATGTTGTGTAGCGATGTATATATGCACGACATCTATCACGCTATTTGTAATGTCATATCTAGATTGCTCGGACACTAGAGTTGCAATGATAGTAGTTAGAGTTATTTAAGTAGTTTCTTAAAGACTACTTTCCGATAGTCAGATTTTGTGTTTGGAGTACTAACTTCTCGATGGGGCCCATAGTTACTTTGCACCATTTGCACCATCAAGTGTGCCATCAATGGGACCATTAGGGTTTCAGACCTAGCTTGAGTTTAGGGGTATACTTTTGATCTTCAGCTCCAAAGAGCTCACTTCTTTGATGTTGAGCCTTCTAGTTCTTGGCTATGGTGGACAAAGGCCGACAAACATCACTTGGATTCTCTTGGCTAGAGTGGGTGTGGCTTGACTATAATCAATGTCTAGTTGTTGGCAGTTTATAGAGTGACATATCAAGTATTGATCTAAGTTGAGTGGATTTGAGAGTTATAAATAATCTAATTATTATGGCAGTTTAGAGTTTATGTATGACTTATGTGTGAGTTGTGCTTCTATAGTGTATGATGTTGATAGTGATGTATGTTGTGTAGCGATGTATATACGCACGACAACCTTGCTAGCCTCTCTTCCACATTAGGCTTATTGAACATATAATTGCAAGCCTTGTGATCCATGACAATGGTGGCTTTCCCTCCAATCAAGTAGTGTCCAAACTTCTTGAGACCAAAGATTACTACCAAACCTTTCTCTCTCCATGACTAAGTAGTTCTTTTTTACTAAAACCATCTATCTACTAGCATAAACTATTGTATAATCATGCCCATCTTGGTGTAATTGACTAAGAGTACATCCTATCGTTACATTAGAAGCATCAATATAAAGGATGAAAGGCTTACTCCAATCACGTTTAGCAAGAATTGGAGCTACAACAAGGGATTGCTTGAGCTCCTCAAAAGCTTTTAGAGCCTCATTGTCTTCCAAAATAAGCATGTATTCTACACCCTTCTTCATGTAGATGGTCAATGCATAAGCCTTGTTGGAAAATGAAAAGATGAATCTTCTAAGTACCTAAACATCCCCAAGATTTGGCATAAATTTGTCTAGTTTGAAGGGAATGGAAAGTCTGAAATTTTCCTCACCTTCTCAAGATCAATTGCTTTTCCATCCTTGGAGATGATGTGCCCTAAAAATAGACCTTCTTAACAACCAAAAATGCACTTCTTTGGATTGAGTGATGCATTTGCTTTATCCAAGCATTGCAAGACCTCGATTAGGTGCTTAAAGTGCTCTTCCTTGCTCCCATAGACACAAAAATCGTCAACAAAATCTTTCACAAATTTTCCAATTAAAGGTTCAAACACTTTGTTCATGAACTATTGGAATATGGCTAAGCATTACAAAGTCTAAAAGGCATGACCTTGAAAGCCTAAGTCTCTTAATTTGTGGTGAATGTGGTGAGTTGTTGATGCTCTTGTGCAATCTTGCTTTGGTTATAGTCATCTCCAAAATTATACCTCTCATGACTTGTAACCTCCTCCAAGAGCTCATCAATGAATGGAAAAGTGTAATAGTACTTCTAAGTAACAGTGTTGAGCTTCTTGTAATCCACATATATCTAAAAATTGCCATTCTTTTTCTTCACAATCACATTTAGAGGCACCCATTTTGAATCTTCTATCTCAAAGATAAATCTAGCCTTTTTGAGCTTATCAATCTCTTCCTTCACAATCAAAGCTATTGGTGGGCTAATGCAACATTACTTTTGGCAGACTGGTCTTGCATGTGACTCCATCACTGTCTTATGCTCCTCCAAGGTGAATTCTTTTAGATCCTTGTAATTGAAAGTAAACACATGGATGAACTTGCGGAAAATCTCTTTAAATCTTATTTTCTACTCCTTGGTCCATACTTGAGGGTAGATAATCTCCTATCTATCTCCTCAAATGTCAATGGTGATTTATTTGGGTCCTCCAAAACCTCTTGCTTAAGAGTAAAATCCATAGCACACAAGGAATATACATTTGAATCAGATTTAGATTTATCCTCCTCAATGGAAGTCTCTCTATGTATGCTTGTGTCCACACTTGAAGCCCCTTCTTTTAAATCGGATTCCCAATAATCAAAAGACAATGTATCTAAATGTGAAGTGTTGAAGGTGTTAGTCATAGGAACTATGACTATATGGCTTGATGACCCACTTAGTTTCAATTATGCCATCAAATGAATTGTGCATGTTACTCTCAACCATGGCCTCTCAAGAAGTAAATCATAGCTTGGATCGTTCAAGACTTGGAAAGTCATGAGATTTTGAACTCCCATAATTAAAAGTATCACCTTATTCATCACCCATACTAGTCAAACTTGTTTGTTTTCCATGCTCACCATAAATCTTGAAGGTCTAAAAGGGATCATACCCAAATTCTTTATTAAACTCTCTGATATAGCATTCACTACATATCCTCCATCAACAAGCACATCCTTGATGTTGTGACTATTCACTCACATCAATCTTGGAGGCATATTCACAAGCCTCCCATGGTGTTGGTTAGGCATCCACCACCCCTATTGATATTATAGCTTTTGGTTTCTTCTTCCTCTTGCTCCTTGTAGAATGCACACCCACCTCTCAACTTCTTTTTCAAGGTAAGATTCAAAATGATTAGTTGACCTACTATGATGTTAGCCTCGTGACTACCAACATCCTCCAACACATTGTAGTTTAGGGTTAGGGTTTAGGGTCAAGAAGTCCTCCATCCCCAACTTCTTCCTTGGAATCTTTGTTGTTGATGGTGTTGAAGTGTTGGTGCAAGTGCTTCTAATAATCATAGGAGTATCCTTACTAGGAGTAAATCTTTGAGAAGATTGTACATCCTCTACAAAACAAGCTCTCTTCTTTTCTTATGCCAAAATATCCAAGTTAAAACCTTTGGAGTTTGAGCATTCCCTCTTCTTATACTTGCTCTCAGCTGCATCTATAGATACTATCTCTTTATCTTTATTTAGATTAGGAGCCACTTGGGTTTCATTACCTCCTTCTTTCCCTCTATTGGCTCCCTCATAACTCCTTCCTCCATGGGAAGTGGAATTTGGGTAAATCCATTGGATGTGACTTCTTCCTCCACAACCAAAACAATTTTTATCATAGAAATTGTTGACTAGTTGACCTCCTCTATATGGATAGTTTCCATAACTCCTAGGCACTCTTTGCATATTCTGATCCACCTCTCTCTCCTCCCATAGTTGTAATACATTGATCTTGAGATCTACAAGTTCTTTTGTGATGGTTTGAAATGGATCTTTTGGTAGAGATGCAAGAACTGGAGCAACTATTACTTGTGATGCAACCATGTATCAACATTTCCACTATATTTGTAGCCTTGAGGAGGATGCATTACCCTTTTCACCACAAAATCACTCTCATCTCTTCTAAACTTGCCTCATATGAATTGCAATCTTGATAGCAATCTTAAACACCTTTCTATTCAAGACAAATATTACAAATTTGGTCTAAAAACCACCCCCTCATTTTTAAAACTCATAACTTTCTGCGTGAGAAAAATCTTTCCCTAATTCTTGGACTAAAAGTTAGGACATTATGCAATGATTTTTCTTGGAAAGTTTCAAAATAATCCAATGAATAGTGAAGAAATGAAGAACTCTATATAAAATTCCAGAAAGCATGCAATTTGCAAGAAAAGTTTACCCTATCACTATCCAAAGATTCTATCTCAATGCATGTAAGAGCCCAAGCAATAATTTAAGTGTCCCACCTAACACATAATCCAAGCTATTATCTATAAAATTTCAAGTCGAGATCTCAAACTTGAGATTTTGTCCAAAATCATATTAATCTCCAAAATCTACAAATCACCTCACACAATCTCTCCAAATCCTCTCATGTGTATAGTATATACAATATCATCTCAAAAACATCATTATGAACTACAGAGTATACAAATAGATCCAAGTTCTCTAATATAAGTTCAACCCTCTCCTCCCCTAATGCTCTTTCCAAGTGAACTCTCATAGCCTTCTTCTATCAAACATAGAATTGTGCACAAAACATTATATTGCCTTCTAGAGAAGTCCTGACAATGGAACCAAAAATGTGAGCCGGTATGTCTCCCACTCAAGATGAACCTCTGATGGATATCATGGTAATGTACCATTAATTAAGCAGGCAAAGAACCCCAACTCTATCATACTCTTCCAAGGTTAGTTCTCCAAGACTCAAACCATTGCTCATTAGCGAACTCAATGAGACAGAGACAATTGCAAATGAGAAGAAGATAAGTATCTCTTCACCCCTAGTTTATATACTTGTGAAATAGTAACGCACCAAAGTTACTAATTACTAGAGTAACTCAAGTTATTATACTCAAAGTCAAATGAAATAATTTTTTTAAGGAGTATCTATACTCATGGGAATATTCCTTTAAGCATGTGGTCTTATCTTGACCCAACCACTGAGTCAAGGATTTATTCATATGAATTACCCTTGGACTATAGCAGAATCCAAAGCAAAAAGGCTTCTGAGCCCAAGAGTTCTCAACTCTTTCCTCAAAGCCAAACACCTAGTAATAATACCATGTCAATACACTAAAATCCAAACTAATGATACTAATCTTTTCTACTTCCTCTAAAATAAGGTCCCCTCTCTTAGCTATGACTAACTTTAGCTAATCATGATCAATATAGAACTATCCTTTATCTCTATATAAATAATTTCTCTCAAGTACTTGTAATACTAAACTAGATATCACAATAATACATACATACAAAAATAGGTATTAAAATACTCCCTTGGTCCATACCTCAAACCTTGATAAGAGGTGTTCACTTGGGGTTGTACCTCTTGAGTTTAGTACACTACTTCCTCCTCCTCATTTTGGTCCCAACTTGGAACCCAATCAATTTGTTGTACTAGAAATGCAATTCTTGTCAAGCACTTCTTGTTAGCATGACCCAACTTGCCACATGCAACACACCACACAACACATTTTGTTTTTTGAATGAAGGTGGTTTTCTTCTATCCTTCACCCAAACCTTTGTTGTAGACATTACAAACATTTGTTGCAAACATTACAGTTGGAACACATGAGGAGTAGGCATCATCGATGGGAGGAACAACTACAATTGTTTGACATCAAACGTGAGTACAAACTTGGTTGGTTCCATGTTATTCCCAATGCACTATCACAATGATCTGATTTGAAGTCCCTCCCTCTCATCATAGTGGCAATTACAACGGTATCAATTGACTCCAAAGTCCAACTCTAGTTTAAGACCGCTTTACAACAAGATCCTTTTCTTTTAGATGGTACAAGGTTGTCTTACAACATGCAACAAGGAGTACAACATCTTCTCCTTCAAGGAAAACCTTCTATTATGTGAGAACTAAATTTATTATGAGAACTAAAACTAAATTCTAGTCAAGGGTGATCTTCAAGTTGTGCACCTCCAAGAAGCCCAAGACTACCAATCGTTGGTTACATGGGTGTGGACAAGACCTTGGGTACTCTCTAACGCCAATGGTGGTGGCCCAACATGACACAAGATGTTTGAGAGTTTGTTAGATCGTGTGAGAGTTGCCAATGCAACAAGGCTTGCAACCAAAAACCGAGTGGACTCCTTTAACCACTCCCCAATCCATATGCTTGATGGGAACACATGAGCTGGGATCTTGTCACGTCCTTGCCCAAGACAAAGCTAGGTCACACAATGATTGTGATATTTGTGAATAAGTTTAGTAAGAAAATCCATTTGGCACCAACCTTTGATATCATGGATGCTCCAACATTGGTGTAGATCTACTTTGACTTTGTCTTCAAACATCATTGGATGCCTCATGTACTCATCTCCAACCGTGATCCTTGATTCATTGGGAGAATTTGGCAAGCGCTCTTCTAGATACTTGGCACCAAGTTGGCTTGTCCACGGCCTATCATCCTCAAACTGATGGAAAAATTGAACATGCAAATAGCACCTTGGAGGATATGCTTCATGCCTTTGTCAACATCCACCATATCAATTGGGATGAATGTCTTGCAGTCACGGAGTTTATAGACAATAATTCCAAACATGCAAGCACCAAATTCTCTCCTTTCTTTTTCAATTTTGGCCAAGATCCAATTGTTCCAGATTTCCTTTTTTCTCCTCCTCCATCCCATGTCCCTCATAATTCCACCTTCTTGATCACCATCTCCCAATCCCTCCAATGAGTCAAATCTCATCTCCTTGTTGCTCAAAATCTGCCAAAACATTCTATGGACCACCATCATTGTAATCTCACCCTTCAAATTGGTGATAAATTCATGCTCTCCTCTAGTAACCTACCCCTTCCACTTGATACCCAAGTTCATAAAAATCACCCCTAATTGGATAAGACACTTTGATGTCACCCAAATCATCTCTCTTGTTGCTTATCAACTTAACTTGCCTTGTCATATATGCATCCACATTGTCTTCCATGTTTCCAAGTTGAAACCCTTTGTTCTTAACCCATCTTCTTTTTCCTCTTGTGTCCAACCTCCTCCTCCTCCTCCTCCCATCTCTATTAATGATTATGAGGAATGCAAAGTTGATTATATCCTTGCTTATTGCCACATTCAACAAAGCTGCCAACAACATATGGAGTACAAGGTCCTTTGGAAAGGGTATCTCCTTCATGATACCACTTAGGAGTCTCTTTCTCAACTCCAGAATGCACAAAGGGACATCCAAGAGTTTGAAGTTTCAATGGTGATAAGGGAGAATATGTAACAATATGGATTTTACCAACAAGTTAATCAAGGCTAACAAAGTAGTGAATGTTAAATTAGCCTAAAATATTTTGGAAGTCTAGGAAGTTACTTGGTACCTTCCAAGTATTGAATAATTTACATACCAAGTAGTGATTTATAAGAACAAGCTTCTTGGGAAGCTTCTCGGCTAGCTTAGCTTGCACCCCAAGTTGGTAGTTTCTAGAAGGAATCTTCTTGGAAGCTTCCAACTAACTTAGCTTGTTTGTCAAATGGACAACTTCTAGAAAGAAACTTCTTGAGAAACTTCTCTAGAAACCTTGTATACTCCTTATAAATACCAAAACCCAAGCTCATGCTAGGCATTAGGAATTTCTTTCATTCAAGTGTCCCAATGTGATCTTCCATTCTTCTATTTCTCTCCTTCATCTCAATCTTTTACAATTGGCTGTGACTCCTATTATGGATTTGGGATTTTCTTACCCCCAATGGTATAGGAAATTTGGAAGAAGAAGAACTTTAATTTCACCAATTTGCAAGGCAATGTGTTTGCTTGGACAAAAGAAAATTGGCAAAAAGTACTAAGACTATCATCTCAACCCTTCGAGCAATATACCTCAACCAAAAGTGGCCTTGAGCAATGCATGAAATGGTAAGGAAGTTTGAGGCCTAGTTCAAGCACAATAAGTCAAGCAATGGTTTGAAGGTGCACGTGTATAATGATCCCATGAGGCATATCAATGTGTTATCAACTATAAAGATATTCAAGTGGACCGATAAAAGTTATGTCAAAAATGGTCAGGCCACCTTCTTCCAACTTTTGCACAATAAAACACCCATGGATTTGGCAAAAATGTTCTATCAATGGATGTGGGAATCTACAAAACAATTGTAGATTGTTTGAGTAAACACCTATATTTCTCTATTGCACTTTTGCATTGGGATGAAGCTGCTGAAGAAAGAGGAGAAGAAGCTATTCCCAGCACACTACAACCCATCAAGATATCACCAGGTGCAACTCAAATACATAGTCAAGTCCAAAAGTACAAAGAGGTGATACTAAAGTAAAGCAAGATTCAGAAGTGGTTAAAATCTCCAAGACTGTTGGGGCAAGCTCCAACAAAGTAAAGACAACCATAATGCTAGTATATATTGAAAAGGACACTAGCCTAATCCCCAAGTAGTGGACTTTTCAGACAAAAAATGAATACCTTTGTGAGAAGGAATTGGGATCAAGAAGTAAAGATGGGGGTGAAAAACATTCTCAAGTTACCCCACTGTGGAGCCAACACAAGAAGAGAGGGATGAAAAACCATCCCTAGCATCAAGAAGACCATCCCAAATGTAGGCAACCAATTCTCCAAGACAGAATTATCCGCAGACCAAGAGGGAGGCAATGCAAACCAGGAGTGGAAGTGCAATCCACCTTTGCACCAATAACAGAGATAGATGGACACAATGATGTTTCTTCCAAGGAAGGCACATTTCCAGTGGACAAGAAGCATGACACCTATAATAACACGATTTCAGAAGAATGCCCCTCCATTGCTCAAACCAAAGGTGGGAGTAGTGCAAATTTTGTCCACCCCACCTCCTTTGTAACAACCAATAATGACTCCACCTAAAGAAAGATTACCCAAAGATACAAGATCAATGTCATCACATTTGGGTGGAGGATGGAAAACAAAAAGGCAAGACTTACAAGCACAAAGAAGGGTAAGTGCTAGAGTAACAAAATTCTTTTGACCATTTTAGACCTATTAGCAATCCCAGAAATTGCTATCAGCGTAGTGATAACCAAGAGAGCAGATGAAGAAGGAAGAGTAGCATCATGCTCTTGAGTGGTACCAAAAGTGGAGAGCACCCTGGTGGTTCCTAAGGTACACAAGGACCACCCCAAAAGAGAAGAAGAAGAAAAAGTCTTTCATTAAGAGAGGACCGGATTGGGGCCATCTGTAGGTAGACATGTGGAGCCAGCACCAAGCTATCCCCCATTGTCAATGTGGGTTGTTCATGTGTTGGGACCGACATTGAGGGCCCTAGAGGAATTGCTTTGTGCCTACTAGGAGCTCAACCCCGCAATTATGGATTACAAGAGGCTGGTAGAGTAGCCTACCACTTTCAGAGTGCAGTTTGGAGAAGATGGGGGGCCAAAAAAGAATTGGTTGAGGCCCAAGACAATATCATAGGCTCAAGGAGCAACTCTGTACAGCTAAGGGACAATGCCTCAAATGAGACCAACATCTAATCCAAAGAGGATGCACAATGGAACCATTGGAGTGTATGCAACTCAAGGAGCAACTCGTGACTGTAGAAGAGAAGTATCAAAGAGAAGAACAAGTCTTGGGGGAATGCAAAAGAGAAGTGGTAGCAAAGTGAAGGAACAAACCCCACGTGGCATTACATCAAGGTCCACAAGTTGGAGGAGAAGCTTGCAGCCAAGTTTCAGAAGAATAAGGAAGAATATGCTTACTCCACCATTGCCTATAGATGGTAGAAGAAGGATGAAGGAGAGCTTTAGGAGAAACACAATGCAGAATTGCACAGAGCCAAGGCCACTGCTTTGGCAATGAAGCTAGCTGCCTCCTAGCAAGAGGAAGCATTCATGGATTATAATAAAGCACAAGAGGAGCAAATGAGTGCTCAAAATACATAAGTTGCCATGATGAAAGTAGAAATGACCACAATACACCAGAGGGCCTTACAATCAGATCAGACCTTTCAAAATTTTAGAGTAAGGATGGAGTGTCAAGTCTTTGACTTGAACAAGAAGCAGAAGGAGCAGTTGAAGGTTTGGGACAAAGAAGTGGTAACATTGAAATGAGAATTGAAAGTTTCCCATGTCCAAGGTGCTAAGGACAAACTCACCCATAACACCAACCAAGAGAAGGCCAGAATGGATTTGAAGAATTGACCACCATGGTCAATGACCATGAGGAGAAGGAGCAGATCCTCCATGTGCAGGTCAAGCAAGAAGTAGAAATGGAGATGCAGTCCATTTGAGATACCTTGGATGAGGAGCATATGTGAATTCTTATTTTCATGGAAGATATTGCAACTTGGCAAAAGCACAAGTAGAGATGTTGGTCATGATTCAAGCTCACCATACAAAGGTGAGGGAGTTGAAGGTGGAGGTGTATGGATTGGAGGCAAAGGAATACTCCAACAAGCAACTAGCCAAGTCGGCCAATCTATTGTGGAAGGACATCAATGCCAAGTTCCAAGATGTCTTAACTAGCATCCTAAAGGAACTAGAAGGATAAAAAGCTCAAGTTGATGGGCTGATTTGAACATGCAGAGGTGAAGGTGGATCAGCATAGTAAGGACCCTTGTACATTGCAAATATGTGTATATGCCTGTAAATTCAAAACCATCAGAGTCAAGCATCATCATGGAATTGTCATAGGAGGGCACCATCAGGGTGATACTATCATCATAATGGTAGCACATCCACACCAACCACTTGTACAAACCAAACAGGAGGTGGTATGTTTGTACAGTAGGAAAATTTTGTAGTGCCATGTCATTGGGGTCATTTTTCCAATGCCTGGTAGTAAAGTGAGGTGTAGTAAGTGGCTATTTGCAGGTGATGCCATCATAGATTTTAATTAGAACAATAAAGTAGTTGCATTAGGGTTAACCATGATAGGAATAGAGTTAATCAGGGGTGTGTTGCACTACACAGCCATTGGATATGCCCCATCATTTTGTAATGGAAAGTATAAGGGGACCAACCCCAAAGTAGTACGAGTTCAATCCAATGCAAGAATTCAGAACCACATTTTCATCATCCAATTTTGTGTGTACTTAGTCTGGATGTTTGTGTGGGCTTGAATTGGCTTTTTTCATTTGGTAGATGCAATAGGGACCTCGACAATCCTTATAGTGTTGATATTAGTGTTATGTATCTTTCATGATGGCTTGATTGAGTAGTGGTGAGGAACTCAAAGTAGTAATGTAAGAGTGGAGTGCAAGAAGGCGCTTAGGCTTGACTGGGGTGTTGGATCCTTGGGGTTCTGAAGATTTGGGGTGATACACTGAAAGGTCATGATGACCAGGAGTATCATAAAGTACCACATATAACAAAAAGTCTAGTATGTTGTGAACCTGCAATATTATCAAAGTTAATACCTTCTAGGAGGGATAGAACATTATCACCAACATTCTGGTATACATAGCATAGATAACTATGAGGGAGAGACCTTTGGGGCCATTTGACCAATGATGCAAACTGAACCATCACCTTTACGAGTGCAACTTGGAACAAATCTGTTGTGAAAGTGATTTTATTTTCTCTTTTTCTATAGTGCACCACCATGGGCAACACTACCCTCTACACTACCCTCGTCTGGGAGTGGTTCTTGCCCAAGACAAATTGTGGCATTACGACACTTTCTCTTCAGTTCTAGCCAATTCCAAACTGTATTCTCGTGGGAATGACCTGTTCTTACCTATTATCCTATTTGTACGTTGACAATGGATCGATTGTCACAATCTTCCATAAGAAAATCAGCCTATGTAGAGTCTTCCCCTAGGAGGCAAAAGTCAAACAAAGAGCCCGTTAGATCATCTAGATGATCTTAAATCGTAATGTGCATTCAATGTTGGAAATAGAACAAAAAGCAGACACACAACACAAACCTGCAATATTCAGACCAACAATCAGTCTGTTTAAAATCCTTTCAGCTTAATATCACTTTCATTGCATAGCCAGAAAGGCTGCACTTTAAACAGCTGATTATGGACTTGCAGGCTGTAGCAATAACTTTGAGTACATAAGTGGCCATTTGGGAAACGCAAAAAGGGCAATTTTGTCATTGCTATCTTGTGAGCTCTAATCTTATCCTTTCAGGGATCTAAAGTAGAATCATTTATTGAGTAGCAAAAGCTCAAGTATAACACAAACGATAGACTGATTCTAAATGCACCACACTATAAACCAACACATTCTATGTCAAGTGCAGACTTCTTGCAATGGGAAATCCATTACGGGAATTCCAAATCACTCTTCAGAACGACCCTCCTACTCAAGGAGACCGCCTGGACGAGCATACAGAAACCCACAAAACGCATGGAAGAAAGTCGAACTGCTTAAGAAAATTAGTTCAAAATATTGCACCTGAAGGATGAGTGTCCCAGCAGTAATCTGACCATGAATGGAGTTGACAGTAATCTTATCCACAATAAACTTCAGAACCTGCGAACTTTTGTCTTTTTCGTTGTTTAGACGTGCTAAGGTTTCTCGGATCTGTGCTCAGTGCTAGTCCGATCCTCTTGAACGATATTTTTGGGTTCCACTATCTCTCGTGGTCGTTTCAGGGCTCATAATCAGGAGGGAACTTTCGAGATCACTAAAAGAATGTGACCGTCATGCATTTCTAACAATTTCAGTCTAGCTCGGTACAAGAAGATCACATGACTCTTCTAAGCTGGCAAAAACGTTTAGAATTAGGCAATGATATGTTATATGCACTCTAGCAGAAGGTAGGTATGTGATGGTAAGGTAATGGAAATAATTACCACTGCTGCTGAGGACATCAACAAGAATACACCTACGAGTACACCCTCATACAGCTTTACTCCGCAGAGCTGCAGGCACGCAACACAACCAGAGGCTCAACGGAATTTACTCCTGGCCCCGAACCTTCAATCACAGGCCCTTAGGAAATTTAAACCTACTACTAAATGTAGACAAAATACAGTAATGAAACAGGCAAGTACTCTAAATACTTCTAGTTGACTAGTACAACACAAGTTTAATTGTATATGGAAGCTGTTCAAAATACAAGTTAACCACAATCACTGATGACATCACCACAGGATCTAGGACATCGCGAGTATTGGAAAACGGAATCCGGTGCAAGTTAAGACATATTATGTATAGAAGAAAAAACTGAAGATAGAACTATTACAAGTGCCGCAAAGTCTGTGAGAAGGAGAGTTTGAAGAAGTCCACCAAAGATTGCGACAGATCGAGCATCTCGTAACTGCAAGAGGAAGGAACGGTGATAAGTTACCGTCACGGGACACTCACCATTGAAACGTGAGTGAAAATCTTCCCAGTAAAATGACTAAGGTCCGACTTTCCGACACTCATCAAGAATTAGCTACATAAAAATTTTGGACTACAAAATTAATGAACTGGGTGGACCACCATCAGTCGCAGTCACACTGAAATCTCTAGAAGCTTCGCAGCAGTGCACTTGCACTTGTGGTTGAAAAAGTTGAAATCCCACTTTTGTTGAAAGATGAAAAGTCGACCACATATAACACAAGGGGGAGAGACAAAAGAGGTAGAATGGGGCTGGGCCCCATTCTAGTTTTGTTGAAAGTAAGCAAGACAAAGAGGATACACGTTACGTATGCTAGAACAGTTGGCCTAGTTCATATCGTGACCACCTTTGCCATAGAAAACTCCAAGCCAAGAGCAAATAGCAGAATACCACACCAAGCTGACGTAATGTCTCACGTGTATCATGGTAGTTCCGAATCTCTTTTACTTTGCCGCGATTTGCGACGACCAAGCCGTCCAGACTGTTGTGCGCTGTTGGTATCATTTCCTCAGCTCACCATACAGCGACTGCCGCATTCTAATCCATGATTGGTTGCAGGTGAATCAATGAAAGTTCTAAACTTCTGGGAGTGGACGGTACACTTGTATGTGTAAGGTCCTTGCACTATTGCATGTGGCCAGCAGAGTTAAAAAGATAAATTTG
This sequence comes from Lunularia cruciata, assembly GCA_948567375.1. NCBI lineage: Eukaryota > Viridiplantae > Streptophyta > Marchantiopsida > Lunulariales > Lunulariaceae > Lunularia > Lunularia cruciata. The sequence goes on along the minus strand of OX419762.1, from coordinate 56,964,237 downwards.
TATGAATTGAATGTCTGATTTGGATGGTGTATATATTTTATTTTCAATGTAATTATATGTTAATATAATATAAAGGAAACATATAATTAAATTTTAAAAATAGAAGAAAATTAGAAATAAATTAAAATAATATTTTTAAATTAAAATAATATTTATTTATATTTTAAGTATTTTATTTAGAAAACCAAACATTATTTGCATCAACTAACTACCTGTCAAGAAGTCTTTGTGTCAAGCTTCTATTGCTTATCAAAGTATATTTGTCTGTATAGAATGAGTTCCGAATTCGAATCAATGCCATTTACTGTTGTCATTTACATTTGAATTGGTGATTAACTTATGATGATATTCAAAGTTCCAGTTAAAACCAAAGCATGATCTCCTTTCTCTCTTTATATATATATATATATATATATATATATATAGCATTGTACACCAAACTATTAAAGCTTTGAGGGAATAGATCTTGAAGTAGATCCTCACTACAGGTACATAAAACGTATAGACGAGTTTTTATCACTCCATCGCTGACTGAACCAAGAATTTGATTGATATCCGAATCAGAAAGCTCTGGATGGAAATATTTTGAGGGAATGGATTGAGGAACAAAGTTTCCCCAGCCGATTCAACTTATGATGATATTCTATAAACTATTATTTGTATAGATAAACTGGAAAATTTAGTTGTGATATATAGTAATGGTATTTATACTTGTGACGCACCATTTCGCTCGTCGGGTAAGTACATACATTTTTTATTTTGCCTTTAATCAAAGCTGTATTTATGAAAATGTTATGTAATCTAATGAGAATCGCAAAATCTAGCACACGGCGAAAAAACACTTTTAATTATATTTGATTAGTTTATCTTGGCCTTGCACTTAACATTGTATTGCACCTGTCAAGGCTACACTTATGGAGGTGCAGTTGTACTTTGTTCCAAGTGTAAGAAAAATTTGTCCTTTGACCGAGATGGTCTGATGCATACATAATGTTTAATGTTCGATATTTACTTTAATGGAGATTTTGAGTTTACTTGAAAGTTGAAATTGGTTATAACATATTTAAAAAAATTAAACATTGTTCCGGTTCCTGCATCGACCCAATATTTGAAACAGATAATTATTATGTGCTTCGTAATAACATATATTCACTTCACTATCACTTCTTACTAAAAGAATCATAAATAAATTTAATATATCAATTTAACTTTAGCTCCTTCGCAGCTAACCCATTTTTTTATTAATCGTCATTATTTATTTTCTCAATACGAGATGCGCTGCGTGTAGTCTATAAGGATCCTTCACCTATTTGTAAAGTAACAAAAAGATCATTGAACTGAATTATCAATTTCTTTTTACTTTTAAAAGCTTTTCATTTGTATATTATTTTTGGATTCATTTCTATAATTATATTCTTTTATATTATTGGGAAAGGGAAATTTTAAGCTATTTTCTCATTTATGCTAGATGGAAAGTAACCATGTCAAAGGGCTATAGCTAACCCACCTTCTGACAGCCACAGCCTCTGGCATTAAAGTTTGTTGAAAAATATATTGCGAGAGAGTTATCGTAAGACGTGGATGTTGATAATAAACTCTAACCTGGAGAATTATAATTGGAAATACATTAGGCCGGTGCCGGGCTAATCTACTCTGCGGATACATAGTAATTTTGGGGCCTCGACGGATGAGCATATGGTGTTCTGTACCAATGATTATTAGGAGGGTATCATAAGAGATAACTTTCCTAGGATAACTTTGGGTAAGTTGATATACAAAAAGTGCATAGATCATTTATGAAAAAAATTCATTTTGTCTCACCTTCATGAGATCTTCCCATCCTTCGTGTTTTCTACGCGGTCGCCCTCTTCTTTTAAAAGATGCATAGATAGATATCTTTTTCAGTAAAGCCTACAGCGAATACATATGTGTTTTGTATTTGTATTGAGCCCCCACATGGTTGTGACCCAACTACAACTTTTATTTCAGTACGAGTACAATCGTGATATCATGGTAACCGCAGTGAAGAAAGCACGTATATCACGTCTAAACCTATAATAAACAAGCAACAAACTTGAATGAAAATCTAAGATTATTGAACAAACTCATATTCCTCTATCTACACATACTAATCATAAAACTTTCTAAAATGTAGATAGTAAGAAAGTTAGAGGAAAATATTTATACGTCCTCGTATGTAGTTTATGTTGGAGAATAGGATATTTGCTATGATGGGTGTTTAGAAACTTTAATCTCAGATAAAATTGTTCTTGGTAACTCCAATATTTTATATGTGCTGTGAAAGAAAAATGAAAATTCTTTGTGAACTTTTATGAAATAATTGTACAACATGATGAAACAAGCCTTACAAGTTGCAAACTTACAAGAAACATCGCTCGAATGGACAGTGGGTCCCTTCTACAAGCTGATCTGAATTTAAGAAACATAATAACAAATTCTATCGATAATTTAAGGTGAGGATTGTGTTATAAACGTCATGATAGATTTTTTTGGGCCTCAATTGTCATTTTCAATTAAAGTTATAATGGTGATAAGTCATAAAATTTCTTACACTTTAAGAACATAGCAACATCATGCCCTAAAATTTACATGAGAGGATTCCGGAACGGGAGGTTTACTAAGTTAAACCCTATGATGTTGGGAGCAAACTGGATTTTGAATCATCTTCAAAAAGGTAACTTTCTGCTTTGCTATGAAGAAAGTGTAAACTGAATCATGGATTTTGGCATGACAAAAGGGGTGTTCTCTCGCCACCGAACCTTTAAGTATAACGAGGGTTGATTCCGGGGTAAGCACTATTGAGGATGACAGGTTCTGAAGTCTGGCAAACGAGAAGTCTATAGAAGTAATCTATAGATGAGAGAAAAGGCGTATCTATAGATTACGAAATGGGTTAGCTAAATGGGAAAGACAGTCCACTCTCATGTGCTGTTTCGTGACAACGGTACATAAGCATTTAATACTCGGTCCTGATAGATCCAGTTTCCTGAGACAGCATCGACAGAGGATTCGGATGGATTGTAAAGCTACAAGCCCGATCATCCACCTCTCCTCGATCGCTTTGTTTCGATAGCTATCCCAGCTGTACTACCAACTGTCAGGTTTCCCACTAATTCAATTCAATTACGGTTATTATGTGCATCTCCATATATAGAAGAGCACTCACTTCATCAGTCATTAGGTTTCTTCACGATTTTTAATACTGAATTCTGCCCTTCTGGTTTTATTTAAGACTTTTGGACGATTGGTTTGTTGCAGATAAATGGCGCTTTCTGAAGCCAATGCTCTGTTGGAGATCCTTTCGAAGGTCACCAATACAGTGAGCACAATACGTGATAACTACAACCAAGCATCAAATGACATGAAGACTTTTCCTCTCAAGTTGCAGGAGTTCGAAGAGAGGAAAGCAGAATGGGCTGAACTACTGAACAAGTATCCAGTGGCCCTTGATGATCCTATGAGACCTCAACTGGAAAGAGCCTCTGACGTGTTGCAGAGATCAGTGAACGATTTTGAAGCGAGCAAGGGGAAGAGTTGTTGTTGGAGGCTCTGGAACAAAGTGAGTGTTCCTCAGCAGTGGTCTTCGAGTCTGAGTGAAGTCAACGAGGCATTTGACAGTATTGCGAAGGGCATCAAGGAGAGACGTGAGACGAAACAATTGGTTGAGGAAGAAACGAGGATGATTAAGGCTCCATTCAGATTTTTTCCTGATGGGAAGTACGTACCCTTGGAGAAAACTGTGAGAGAAATTCGGGGAAAGCTAGATAGAGACGATTCCGCCCAATATATCACCATTTTATATGGTGAGTCAGGTCAGGGGAAATCAACTTTAGCTAAGCACATGGCCCTGACCTATTACAGCGAATCCAAGTCCCCAACATCATCAAGTTTGGCAAACACATTTCAGGACGGCGTTTACTTTTTCGTTTGCGGAAGAAACGCAGATTCTAAATCGTTGTTATTTTCACTGCGAGAGGAACTGGGCTACAAAGTGGAAGCAGATGCTGTTGACGATAATCGCAAATCGGAGGTTGGCGATCTACGAAGAATACTCATTGCGAGACTTGAATCACGCGTGCGCAGTAGATTGCTAATAATTCTTGACGATGTCTGGCATCAACAAATCTTGGGGGATGTACTTATGCCGATAAGAACAGCATCTGGGACCAGCTTTAAGATTCAGTATCTAGTGACGACCCAGAGAAGACCACAGGAACTATGGCCGGAGGGGGGAGTCGCTTGTGTACAAATAGGGAAGCCGAGTGCAGAGGAAGCTAAAAGAATCCTCGGGAACCATATTGTGGGGTGGAAATCGAAAGAGTTTGCAGCAGATATCCAGGTACATATGAGCCAATTTGGTTTACAAATGAATCTTGTACGCATCTGTTGTTGCACAACAGAATATTCTAACAGTAGCTACCTGCCGTTGAGTTCTTGAAGTCCTGACTGATAGGACAGAGGAATAGATCTATACTTCAAACTAATGACGCACTAAAAACCTCTACTTGAATCATGCCTATCCACCGAAATCTATACTTGACACTGCACACATTAGTTGGGTAATGAAGATGTCCGCTACATGTGTTTCCGTTATTTTGGATCATTCTAATCATGGCGACAATTGTTTTACTGATCTTATATAGGATGAGATTGACTCGTTGGTGAAGGACGTTGATAACAATCCTCTCATTTTAGCAAATCTGGCCTCTATCATTTCGATTGATGACGTGCACGACCTAGCGAGGTGGAAGGGTTTGAGGAAGGAGTTGATCACTGTTCTGAAGACCGTGGAGTCCAATCTTTCTAGACCAATTGCTTTCGGAGAGCCTAATCAGTGCACCGTGCTAGCATCTTTGAAAATGGCGGTGGATAACTTCCCAACTCAAGCCCAGACAATGCTTGATTTTCTCGTTATCAGTTCCGTGGATGGAATTGATGAAACTGTGTTGAAGGTATGGTTCAAAGCGATATATGGTAAATGCAATCTATATTTATTCAGGCGCTGGTCAAAATGTCTGGAAGAATGTTCCTTTATATCGCTTGTGGATGATTCTACGGATTCTGGACCTCGGTGGGAAGAAAAGTCGAAGACGCGATGGTGTATCCATGATTTGAGGTATAAACTCCTTCGGGAAATGAGATCGGTTGAAATAGAAACCATCGCTATGAAGCTGACTGGAGGAGTTAAAGCAGGCGTGGCGGGAGACAGCTCCAGTTCTGACACCGAAATGCTGCTGGGAACTGCATTGTGCCTTCTTTACGGCTCATCAGAGTACACGGAACGAGCAGCGAGCAACTTGGCGCTCTCTCAAGGCCTCACTCCCCTTACGTCATACCGTCGACGGCGTATACAAAACTTTGTCAAATACGTCGTGAAGCTACTGAATCCTGAGTACGAAGAGGGTTTGCAGGAGAAAGTTCACGCGCATGCCAAAAAGGTATCATTATTATCCATCGTCGCTGTAATTTCCTTCTAACATATTCATGTTTGAATATATTTTGTCTCATACTGGATCTAGAATTCAAACTATTGACTAACTTGAAGAGCACCATCTTTATTACTAATTTGCTCGTAAACTACTACTACTACTATTGCTTTAGTATAATTTTTATTATTTGAAACAATGTCGCCTCCCTCCAGACCGGGTCTAGCATTCAAACTATTGACAAACTTAAAGAGCACCATCATTTATTACTAATTTTCTCGTAGACTACTATTGCTTGAGTATAATCCTTACTATTTGAAACAATGTCGGACTCCCCTCTTTACTCCTCACAACACACTTCAACAATAATTATATACCCTCAACATTTCTTTCTCTAGCTAAGTATCTATTACTTCTTTCATTATGTACCTGTTCTTAATTGATTTCTCTATTCTTATTTTTTCCTTCCTTGATTCATGAGTCTCAGTGTGAATGTCTTACCCATTTCACACGCAACCCGAAATAAGTCCCAATTTTTAAATCTCTGTAGCACTACTATGGTCATGAAAACACACTACATTTAAGTTACTTGAATTTGTTATGGTATTTATTTAGATGTATAGCGCTCTGCTCAACCTGACATCTTCGTGAGGTAAATCGGATGATTTTGAGGCACATGTACAATATATAGACCTGACATTGCATCGTCCGATGTATTGTGGAATTGCGTCCGATGTATTGCCTCTGGATGCTTGAAGTACTCTAAGTTTGGGTATCGATCAGATTGTGGAACAGATTAATTAGAGGAAATTCAATGTGTTTGTACACTTCAATGATTCTTCGTGTGGTAGGTTATCCTGCAATATCTGAAGTCAACAAACTGGGCAGATATACGTGACGATGTTGTGGGACTATTAAATATACCAGAAGCGGTTCTGAGTACCTGTTATGCTCTTTCGGAGGAAGAATTTCAGGAAGGATTTCCAGATCTTGAAGGTGCACTTGAGGAATCAGCTATGATACTTTTAGAAGCAATCAACAAGTATCTGGATGAACCTCCCAAAGCATACAATGAGCTACATTTGTACGTAAGGGCCCTAGAGAGCTGGATTGCTCGATCTCCAAGTCTGTCACGGCACCTTCTACTAGAACCCCAGTGGGCCAAATTTTGTGCAATCACCAGAGTCCTTTTGCAGTGGCCTTGGAGCTCTCCTCTCTTAGATGATACAGGTTTAGTGGTTTCAGTTCTTGGGGTGCTATGTGGGATGTCTTCTCATTCATCTCTGAGCAGAAAGAAATTGGCTTCCACTCCAGACTTATCCACTACAATTCTGAACCTGATGCGTAATTCGTCCCATTTGGACAGGGCTTTAGTTTCAACGTCATGTGAAGCCTTTCTCCAAATTGCATGTAAGGATGAGGAGATAAAAGCCCAGACTATACTCCTTCCCGGTGTTTTAGAAACGGTTGTTCCCTTGCTAGAACACATTCCCGAAATGGCAACTGTCATTCTGAAAGAGTTGGCATGGACCCCAAAGAGCGCAGAGCAGATTGCATCCCATCCTGGGGCTCTGGATGGCCTAGTCAAAGTACTTGCCTGCACCACAGTGGAACAGATTGCATTCCATCCTGGCGCAACTATGCTCAGATCTGTCGAAAGAGCTATTGACGCCATCGCTGCGCTCCTCTGTACGAAGTCAAACCAAATGCTTTTGCTTACTTCATGGCCGGGAATGTTACAACAACTTGTTCAATTCTTGAACGAAAGTGTTCCAGCTCATGTCCTTTGGCGAGTTGCAAACCTCGTGCAGAAGATCATTCATGGCAACAAGGTGATGAACCAACGGATGAGTTCAGGTCTGGCAGAAGTATTGAGGAAGTATGAGTTGTTGCTGGGGGGAGATGTGCCCGTGAAATCCCGGAATGCTGCACTTAGAGCTCTGTGTGTCTTTGGATCTGACGAGACGACTCGAACAGCCGTTGCGACACATCCAGGTCTGTTGGAACACATGATAAACAGTGTCGATGTCGGATATCTAGCCGGCACTTCTTTTCCCGCATGTTACAGTGGACAGGGCATAGCCATCCAATGGCTGTTCAATCTCATGGACGACAGCAAGGTGATCCTTTCCCGAAAGAATACACTGATGCTACGACTTCTGCTAAAATGTACAACATTGATGGTGAAAACAGGACGATCTGGGCTTGAGCGAGAAGCTTGCGAACTCCTGATTTCAGCGACTACACGAAATCCTGAAATTCGTGATTGGGTGCTTACTGAGCCAAAAGCTCTAGAGGTGCTTTTCTCAGTTCTAGAGAAAAATGAGTTGCTTCCGGATCATGGTGCATACGTGACAACTCTGGCTAAGGTTCTACTCTTTGTCACTACCGACACAAGAAAGTCACAAGCAAAGAGTGAAGTGGTCATGACAGTGTCAGAGAGGTTTTTGAAAAACTTATTCAGATTACTGGAAGGTGATAACAACACTGAACTGCAAGCTGCGGTCATCCGAGCGTTGCTCATCCTTACTTGTAGGCAGGAAATCCACCAGATCATTGTCGCAAACAACCACATACTAGAGCGGGCTATTGAACTGTTGTTACATGAACAGACATCGTCATCCATTTTGGAACCGGCGGCTTGGATAGTTCAAAAGTGCTTCGAGAAGGAACGACGGTACAGAATCCAGCAAAGCTACGCAACAAGCTTGACAAGTGAGATTGGAGCGGATAGACAAGCGAAAGCAGCACTTGGGTTGGCTATTTCTTCCATCTCAGAGAAGAATTTAGAGTTCATGGTGGCAGTGCCAGGAGCTTTAGATTCGATCGTAAGGCTCGTATCAAGGGAGGCTACACGGACTATTCTCACTAAAGTTCGTCAAACAGTTCAACTCCTCTGCGGAGGTGGGTGGGACCCGCAGCATCGGGACGGGAATAGGTCGGGACTTGATTTCGATTTCAAGATCGCTATTTTAAGGAGCTATGTATCTCTGCTGGAGGACGATGGGTCCGGAAAATCCCACGCAGCAGTAGTGGCAGCAGCAGCAGAGTCGTTAGCATACCTTCTCCTGGATGAAAGAGACCGTCAATTGTTTTCATCCGGCTGCCTTGAAGTCAAAGATATTCTCCTTAGGTGTCTAGACAGACAAGCCGGACTCGAATCGAGTCTATGGAGTCCTAGGTTCTATCCAGTAATGTGCTTGACTCTCCTTCACCCTGGAGAAGCGGAGCAAATGGATCTCACTTCTACCGATGCTCTGCGCGGGAGGGGGATGGCCAGAACTGTTCTCAAATTATACGACGCAGCACTCGAGGATTTTGACAGAGCTATTCAAAAATCGTCTTCAGAGGGTTCACTCTACAGGTCAGTATTGGACGGCGATACAATTATCCTTATCGTGATCGCCTTTTATGTTTGCAATGGTTATATTTAGATATGATCAATAAAATATTTATATTTATTATAATTAATTATTAAACTATATTTCATAAATTTTGATACTAAATGTAATTAATATTTTATATTATAAATTTATTTTATTATATTATGTCTCAATTATTATATCATCCAAAATCTCAAACCATTGGATCAACTATAACACCAACCGTGACGGAACCCGGACTCGTCTCTTTTCTGTTGTTTTTCAATGTCATATACAATAATACCGTCAAGATTCTTAACATCAACCCAATCCAGATTTTTAGTTTCAGCCCAGGTTGAAATGATAATGTCCGTGGCGAAGCCACGGACATCATCTAGTTCTTTACTAGTACAATATGTGTAAATGTAACAAAATTCCAACATATTTCATATTTTCTTGTAGCGACAGGGCATTCGTCAGAGCGCAACTGGGGGAAACTGCCGGGCCGTTGGAGGATCTTGACCATTCCATCAAGTGCGAGGACATACCACTTTTCTGGCAAGAGAGGGGCATCTTCAAAATAATCATGAAAGATTATGATGGAGCGCTTTCAGATTTGAATACATCTTTGATGATGACGGTGAAAATGATTACGAATGTCTGAAACACAGAAGTCTCGTTAAGTTTCTTCTAGGGAATGAAGATGGAGCGAGGATTGATGCCGAGCACGCTGTTGCAGTTGAACCTCTATACGTTCGCCTCCCTTTATTACCATATTTCGGGGGAATACCTGTTAGATTTTTGGACTTTGACCTTAAGTAAATCAATCAACTTTGAATATTACAAAAGTAAGCTTCCACACTTGCCACATGGACATTGAAGCGTGAAAATAAAATTTTATTAGAAGCTAAATAGAAAAGTCCGAGTCCAATTGATCAATTCAACGACATATCTATAATTCATAGAACTTACCAAAACTTAATCAATGAGTCAAAGTACAGTTGATCAATCAAATCGGATGACTAAAATCCGAAATACAATTAGCCTTTACAATTTTTAACACATGTGAGTTCGCTAGTCTTAGACGATTTGGAATCACGTCCGGATCCCTCACTGTATTAATTGGAATCTGTTATCCAACTTATACAAGCGCAGCAAGTAAGAATTTTGTTTGCTAATTTTGTGAATATACACTTTGCCATGTACGAAGTTTAAAGATCTCATTTGAAGTGCGCATCCCACAACCTGGTAAAGGTGTCGTACGTCACTGTTACACAATTCAGAACCACTTTCTTCACGTGTGTGCAAAACACTTTTCTCATCACATGTAGTGAACACATGTACAAGATTTAATCTCTTTCTTCGAAGCGAATTGATAGTGTCCAGGACAACAACAGTTTAGAGCTTGCGCACAAGGTTGAGAATGGTTGTCCTCAAATATGGTGATTCTTCAAACATAACTTGTTTAATTAGAAATGAAGTGTGAAGGTTCCGCGTCTGAGCAGTGTCAATTGCATACAAGCAGCAAAATGATTTACTAGCTGAATAGAAGGCCTTAATATTTGCTGTAGAGCGAGTGTAGTGTATCTTTCTCGTACTAAAGTTTTCTTGAATAGGAGTTTTCTCCGAATGCAGGTACCGACGCGTAGAGTTTGAAGGCAGAATAGAATGCAGGCAACTCGAAGGTGGAATGCTGGTCAAGAGGAAATGCACAAGCTGGGAGCCGTGGAAACTGGTGCTTGCTCTTCTGTGCAGCGAAGCTGAGTTTCAAGACGTAAAACCATTTTGGTCTGAATATAAGTCTGACCAGGCAGTGAAATTGTCTGTCGATATGGAACGTGAAGATGTACGTGTACACATTTTGTCTTTCCAATTGAAAACTGGTTACAATTCCATTCGATATTACTGTTGATACATTTAAGCTAACTTCGTGACAAATGTAGGGACAAAAATGGAACTGTAATTGAATGATGTCATCTATCGAAAGTAAAGTGGGTTAACCCGACGTGCACATCTACCTCCGGAGACGGTAGAAATTATTTACAAAATAATTTATTTTTTATTTAAATAATGAACTCTACCTGAAAATACTTCAATCATGTCAAGTTGGTACTCCTATCCAGAATCAAAATGACCAAAATTAGAAGACAATTTCAACCGAAACCTTCCTCCGATGGACGTCAGACGCAGACAAATATTGTTCATCTTCATAAAAACCCCATCCACAACTCCTCGTTCAGATTATTTTCTAGAACCCGGAATATAAGATAATGGAATATGTTTAGTTGAAATAGCTACTGGGTTCTCAAAAAAAATTTTGTTCCCGTCCTATTTTAACTGAAGCTTTTTGGATGGCTTATTTGTTCAGTTCATCTCTGGTTTGTTAGTATAAATGTTTAATAATGATTCTATGTAATTTTTATGTATATCTGATAGGAAACTAAAAGAGGCCTCGTAATTTAACTTGGATTTCTGGTGATATTTTAGCAGTTTCAACTGTATCTTTTAGTGTGCAGGTTAGTTTTTTTACCTTGGGATCAAATTTTCTTTGGTAACTAGTGTGTCAGACGTTATTTCAGTAACAGCTTCTCATCTCGTTTTCTCCCTTATTACGAGGAAGTGTAAGTGTAATTCAATCTACATCAACTTAATTTTCAAGTTTACATATTTCAAAAGCCCTCCCTATATTTAGTTTTCAAAGTGTAGTGTTTTTTATGTATTTTTTGATGTTTTATAATGTATTTAGGTATTTCATAATTTCAAAATCCCTCCCACTATTTAGTTTTCAAAGTGTAATGCTTTTTATGTATTTTTCGATGGTTTATAATGTATTTAGGTATTTCATAATTTTATTTGATGATATTGCTAATAAAAGGTTTCAGTATTAATTCTGTCATATTTAAAACTAAATTTACATATTTGCTTAAAATTTATCTAATTATTTTGATTACAATCTTCTAGATAACTTTTATAGAACTTAAGTTTTCTTTGTCATCAATATGATCTGTTATTTAAATGAATTATATTCATTTAAAATAAATTTTATTTTTATGGTTTCCATGTAAGTTGAGAGAATTATCATAGGGATCCATAATTTAAAAGTAATAATTTTTGAAGAGATATATAGCTAGATACTGGAAGGTATATACCATATACTATGAGACTAAAATGCATCATAATTAAAATTTTACAAGACTAGAGGATTTAATATAGCAAATATTAGATATATTTTTATTAAAACTATCACTACAAAATATTCTTTCCATATAAGTATATATTAAATAAGACTACTGATAAAAAAATACATTGTTATAAACAAAAAAGAACGTCACTTTTGTATCTCAAATTCATATAGAAAAGACTGCTCCCATTAACCAGAACAAGCTCACCATTTTTATTTGGACACTACAAAACCTTTAAGTGCAAAGGCATCATGTATAAATACACTTAAATTTATGTTTTGGGATAAGTTTTTAAATTTTTAGTAACCTTATTTAAATCTATGTTGTGAATATCACACTTTCAAAAAAACTTCAAGATAATTAAACAATATCATTTACAGCAACTGAAATTCAAGAAGTTGGAGGCTCTATACCATACACTCCCTCTACAATATAACATGGTAATATTCAGATTTTCTAAAAGATATATTTCACTTTATTCACATCAAAATATTCATACAATGTATGAAAATTATACAGAATTCCTAGTATAATCTAAGAATAGCAAGCCTTCTCCTGGATGAAAGAAATCATCAAGTGTTCCCATCCGTATGCCTTGAAGGCAAAGACGTTCTCCTGAGGTCTCTGGACAAATACGCCGGGCATGAAGGGAGTCCATGGGATCCTAGGCTCCATGTATTAGTGTGCTTGACTCTCCTTGACCCTGTAGAAGCGGAGCAAATGGATCTGTCTTCTATCGCTGCCCTGTGCGGGAGGGCAACGGCCAGAACTATTCTGAAATTTTACGACGGAGCACTTGCGGATATGACAAAGCTATTTCCTTGTCGTCGTCTTCAGAGGCTTCACTTTATAGGTCAGTATAGGACGAAGGCATACATAATTATCCTTGTGAATATCCGACCTACAGTTGAAATCCTCCCATTCTGTCCCAAAGCCGGTGAAGATGATGGGTTGGGGGCAGGCTCAGCCCAAGCAGTGACTTGGCCGCGCTCTTGAGGTACATTGTTAGTCGTGAAAGAAACCGAACGATGGCATCCTTTAGTAGTACAATATGTGGTAAATGTAATAAAATTCTGACATATTTCATATTTTTTGTAGCCAAAGGGCATTCGTCAGAGCGCAACTGGGGGAAACTGCTGGGGCGTTGGGAGGATCTTGACCATTCGATCAATTGCATCGACCGACCGATTTACCCCACAAGAGAGGGGCGTCTACAAAATAACAATGAAAGACTATGATGGAGCGCTTTCAGATTTGAATAAATCTTTGATGGACCTTGAAGATGATTATGAATGTCTGAAACACAGAAGTTACGTTAAGTTTCTTCAAGGGGGTGAAGATGGAGCGAGGATTGATGCGGAACATGCTATTGCAGTTGAACCTCTACGCACTCGCCTACCATCATACCCATTTTTTGTGCAATTACCTGTTAAATTAAATTTCTTGGAATTTGACCTTCGGTGAAAAAACGAGCTTTAACAGGTAAAGAGAACTCCTAACTTTGAATTAAAAAATTAAGATTGCAAATTTGCCTCATGGAAGATCAAGTATGGAATTAGATCTTTATCAGAATTTAAGAAAAAGTCAGAGTCCAGTTGATCAATTCACCGGCATAACTATAAAACTTTATCAGAACTTAAATGAAAAAGTCTGAGTCCAGATGATCAATTCAGAGGCATAACTAAAATTCGTAGATCGTACCAAAAATTAAATCAAAAAGAAAAAGTACAGCTATCAATCAAACTGAAAACTAAAGTCCAAAATACAACTAGCAGTTAAATCTTCTACACATAAAAGTACACTTGTCTTCGACAATTTGGAATCTCGTCCGGATCCCCATTATATAACCGGAGTCTGTAATCCAACTTACACAAACGGCAGCAAAAAAATAATTTGTTTGCTAATTTTGTAAATATACACTTTGCCAGGTACGAAGTTTAAAGATCTCGTCCGAACTGCGCATCCTACAACCTGGTAAAGGGTAGGTATGTCACTGTAACACAGTTCACTACCTCTTTATTTACGTGTTTGGAAAACAGTTTTCTCATCACATGTACCAGATTTAATCCCTTTCTTCGAAGCGAATGGATAGTGCCCAGGACAATAACAGTTTAGAGCTTGCGCAAAAGCCTGGCATGAGTTGTTCACAAATTTGGTGAATCTTCAAACCTTAACTTGTTTAAATTAGAAATGAGAGTGTGAAGGCTCCGCATCTAAGAAGCAGTGACAATTGTATATCAGCAGCAAAATGATTTACTCGCTGAATAGAAGGCTTTAATATTTGCTGTAGAGCGAGTGTATTGCATCTTTCTCTTACTCGTCTTTTTCTTGAATGGAAGTTTCCTCCTACTGCAGGTGCCGACCTGTAGAATTCGAAGGCAGAATAGAATGCAGGCAACTCGAACGTGGAATGGCTGATCAAGGGGAAATGCACAAGCTGGTTCTTGCTCTTCTGTTCAGCGAGGTAGAATTTAAAGAAGTAAAACCACTTTGGTGTCAATTTTAGTCTGGATAAGCAATGAAATCGTGACTGTCGATATGGTATGTGAATACGTAAGTATATACATTTTGTCTTTCCACTGCAAAAATGGTAGATTTCAATTTATGTTACAACTGTATTATATTATAGTTAAGGTAACATAATGTGGAATGTAGGAATAAAAATCAATCCGTTTATGAATCATGTCATCTATTGATGGTAAAATGGGTTAACTGGTTGTACACTGCCTTCGGAGAAATTACTTACAGAATATTAAGTTTTTAATTTCTAAACTGGACTCCAACTGATAATAATTCATATCATGTTCAGTTGGTACTCCTATTCAGAAATAAGATGACCAAAATTAGAGGACTGGAAATTGTAAACCCACTCATCTTTTCGTTTCATCCACCTCACCCCTCTACAGCACTGTCCAGGGTGCAAATAAACCAATCAATCCATTCTCTCTGTGTTATAAGTTTGGTTGCAATGCTAGAATATATGTAAAAAGAATCCTATGACCATAGCACGGCATGCGGCAACTACCAATTTCATACAATCGACCCATCTGATTGAATGGAAATGTTAGAATAAGAGTGGTGAGGTGGATGAGCAGAAAAGGTGAGGGGTGGGTTTACAGTTTCCCAAGACAATTTCAGCCGAAATCTTTACGTCAGATGTAGACAAATGCTGTTCATCTTATAAAGACCCCATACGCAACTCCACGTTCATATTATTTTTCCCAATCCCGGAACTTAAGATAATGAAATGTTTTTAGTTGGAAATAGCTACTTGGTTTTCAAAAGCTTTTTATTACTGGGTAACTGCATCTTTTCGTCCGTTCAATATACAGTGACTGAAGTTAATTTTGGATGGCTTATTTGTTCAGTTCTATTAGTCTGAATGTTTAACAGTTATCAATATGATTTTTTTTATAATTTTTGTATATCTGATAGGACACTTAAGAAAGGCCTCGTAAATTGACTTGGGTTTCTGGTGATATTTTAACAGTTTTAACTGTTCTTTTGGTGTGCAGCTTAGTTTTTACCTTGGGATCAATTACATCAGACGCTATTTCGCTAATTAATTCTCCTTCAGTTTTCTCCTTTATTACGAGGAAACTGTACGTATATATCCAATCTACATCAACTCTTACTACCTTCAATTTTCAAAGTCTAATTTAATTTATCTATATGTAATAAACTATTTTAATTTTCTTAATAATTAATTTGATGATACTACTATATAGAATGGTTTCAATATAATATAATTTCATATTCCATATTTACTAAAAAATCTGACAGTTTATGTACAGTTTTGTAGAACTTGAATTTTCTTTGTCATCAATATAATCTGTTATTCTAAAAAATTATATATATTTTAAAAATCTTTCCTTTTTATGGTGTATTTAAGTGGAGAGAATTATCATATAGATCGGTCATTGATAAACTAATAAAATTTGAAAAACATAAGATATAGATATTTGAAAGTATATAACAGATGCTATGGGAGTAAAGTATATCAATATAATATATACAAGATTAGACGACTCAATAACAAAAACACTATAAACATCTCTATTACAAATTCATTTAAAAGTATTCTTCACGTATAAGTATCTAACAAATAAAAGTTTTGATAACAAACTACTTATTATAGACAATGTACTGACCTCCTTTTCACAAAAAAGAGTTTCTTTTTCTTAGTTTTATACCTTTTCCTTAAGTTATAAGCATGTCAAATATAGAAATTGGTTTGGTACCACTTGCACTCGGAGTGGAAGGCAACTACAAGGGTAAGAAGAATGAGCATAAAGGAGGAAGTGCACCCAAAGAGATGAACACAAAGGAGGTGAGTCGGATGATGATCAGTACCACCAAAGAAGTACATGCTTGAAGACCTTCTCTGGCACCAACATATGGCCTAAACATCTCAGACTCAAGGGCCTTTGCCCTAGAAGGTCTTCAGTGCAGATGAAGTACAATGATTTGAATGTGCCACCATCTAGATGAATAACTACCTTCAAGAACTGTTTGCATGCATGTATTGAGACTGCCCAACCACAATTCAGTCATTGGATGTAGGTAACCAACAAATTAAGGCCATAAGAGCAAGGTCAAAGTGGGTCATACCATACTTTCTTTTGATAGAAGTTAGTCGCAAGCCTGAAGCATTTCTTAGTTTCTTCCACCTTGGGGATCAAGTTTGCATTAGCATTTGTTGTAGAAATTACCCTTAAACTTCATGCCAGAGAGAGAGAGAGAGAGAGAGAGAGAGAGAGAGAGAGAGAGAGAGAGAGAGAGGAATTGGCATTTGAGCCATCCCAAATGATCCAAGGTATTAGGGGGAATATGGATCTAGAGACACAAGATTTGAGAGAGAATTGGTTTGCTTGGACCAAGGATCATTGGATAATTATCCTCAACCTAGAGCATTCCATACCAAGGGTAATAACCTTGGAGGCCCAATGGCATAGACTGGACAAGAATTTGGAGAAGATGTTGATGGCTTCCTTTGAGAAGTAGAAGGCTAACAATGGATGGATCATGGCCACCTACAAGAACCATGTGCAGAGGGTGATAGTCAAAGCCATCATGAAGGTTTTCAAGTGGAAGAGGAAAACTTACCTTGACAATAGCCAAGCAACCTTCTTCCACTTCATGAGATTGGACCTTCTTACAAAGGAAGAAATTCCCATGTCACTTCCACCTAAAGTGCGATTTTGCATCATAGTTGGAGGCAAAGGTGATGTGCTAGAATTACATCTCAGTGGATGCCAATATGCAAGCATAGGTAAATTCATAAAGGTAGAAGAAATCCTAAATACCATTGGCTTTAACAAGAAATTAGAGAGAGCAGCACATATGAGGCCAAAGGTGAAATCCAAGAAGGTGAAGAAGAACCTATAAGTAGTCAAGAAGTCTTTGAAGGACAAAGCCAAAGATAATGAGAGTGAAATGGAGCAAGAATTGGGGAGCTCCTTCACCCTAGTGGAATTGTCTTTGGGATTAGAGGAAGACAAAGAACAATTTGAAGATGAACAATTTGCCACACCAAAAGAGAAAAGGGTAGAGAAGGAGAAGTGGGTCAAAGGAGCGGAGGACCAAGAAGATCCCCACCATGAAGAAGAAGTTCACACTGGAGGTGTGCAAAACCAAGAAGTAGGACCTTTGGGTGTGAAGGAAGAGGATGACAAAGTAAGCAAAGTCAAGGGAATAGCACTCAAGGCCAAGGAATACCACCCAACCAAACAGGAGAATGAAGACAAAGTGCAAGTAACAAGGTGAGAAGTAAGGTATAAGAGGCCAAATTCACAATGCCTAAAGAAGACCAGTACATGTGGCTAAGGGACAATTGCACAAAGCCAAAGATCTTGTGCCCAAAGGAGAAGAACCGATAAATAAAGAAGAAGAAAGATGACCTTTGGCAGAGACAAAGTAGTTGAGGGTGAAGAACCTGCTTAAGAAGGAGTTATCCCAATGATCCCAATCTCATGTCAGATCATGCATTTGGTGGGGTTGGTGATATCATTCCTAGAGTAACTCCTACTTGGGTACCAAGATCACATCAAGGAAGTAATTGATTACGCTTGCTTGATAAGGTATTTGTAGGAGACCTCCCACTAAGCCAAAGCAAAAAAGAAGAAGGTGGAAATAGAAGTCACCAAGGCAAGGGAGCAATACAAGGAAGAACGTTAGACAACCTTCTTCCTTAGATTGGACAACCTTATGCAAGAGAACTTTGAGGAGAAAGACAAAATGCATCAATTGAAGTTGCACATAGCAAGAGCAACAAAGAAATTATAGGAGATTATAGGGAGAAGTGAGCATCCTTCACCTCAAGCACAACCACAAGTAGTAGGAGTTTGAGGAGCAACTACAAGCTTTGAATGAGGAGGTGGCTAGCACCCAAAGCAAATTGGACATAGCTAACATAAATGCGGTAAGGATTGAGATGCATATGAATGACTACCACTCTGATCTATGTCTACAATTCAAGAAGCTTGAAGGAGGAGGAAGAGAAGTAGACCTGATGAAGGAGGAATTGATGAAATTGTGGAACATCTTTGTAGGAGTAGGAACTTTCTATAACCAAATATCTTTGGGGTCATAAGCCTGAAGGCACACATTGTTACAAGGAAAGGATTGACACATTCCTTAACATGCGGGGGACACTTAAGTAAGTTGCTTTAGGTTAAGATCATGTAGGGAGCTAGGATTAGTAATGTACATTTAAGATGCCAAAATCAAGATTTTTGAGAGACTAAAACCATTAGATCCCTTCAAGGTGGAGTCAAAGAACATACTCAAGGCATAAGCCTAATTTAAATTGAGTTCACTTTTTGGTAATCAAGGAAACTAGCAAAGGTACCTTCTAAGCTCTATATTGCTTTTTTTGTGCACGTTGAGTATAGATTGAATGATTTTACTGACTAGTGGTGAGGAACCTGCAAGTAGGAATGCATGTGCTTGAGGGCAAGATGATATTTGCACTTGTTTGGGGTGTTTAATCCTTATGGTTTTGAAATAGCAAGGCAATGTATTGAACGGTTTTCCTAGCCTAGAGCATTGAAAGTTTCACGGAAACACAAAGCAACTTAGTCAACTGATACCAAGACTCTTCTAGAGTTGTGCCTTCTGGAATGCATGTAGCCTTCAAAGTGGCAACCTTTGGCATGAAGTGACATTTGGTTTGAAGAAAACCATTACCTACATGAATAATTTGGAATAGAGTTGTGGTGAAAGTGATTTCCATTTTTTCCTTTTTGTTATGCACGATAAAGAGTGACACTATCCTCTTTTAGGAGTGGTTTTGGCTCAAGAAATTAGATAGGAAATAATAAATGAACTACAAGATAGTGACATTTCTCTTTGATTTTGGCTAATCCCGACCCATATCATGAGAGAAACTACCTATTCTTATCATTTTTACTATTAGTTTGTTGACACTAGGCTATCATAGATAGCTAAAAAATTTCCTTCTATATCTCAAATTTATAAAGAAAAAATTACTCTTGATAATCAAGAGCAAGCTTATTGTTTTTCCAAGATGATTTTAGAGGTATGCAATACATAACTGTACACTCTAAAGCATATCAAGATGGCAAGCAAGTTCATCATGTATACCTTGGGTAAAGATGTTACACAAATAGGTCCGCTTCCAAATTCTTTGGCCAAGATTAGGTTCTCTGCTCAACATTGTATGGGTTTCAATATATGGTTATTATATCAATGTCACCAATTTTTACCAAACACAATTAGTGCAACACCAAAAATGGCTCAAAGACCTATTGTGATATATATTTCCCTCATTTATTTGCTCAATTTTTCATTGTATCCTTTTGCATCTCCTTTCATATCTTCAACAAAAAAACAAGTGTTTTTTAACGTACTTCAACGTCTAAACATAAGTTCTTTTTTATGAACTTCAACAAAAAGTTGACCAAATAAAATTCTGGTTTTCTCCTCCTTGTACTTATGAGTCCTCCCTTTTCTCTCCATGAGATTGTTTTGATTTTCATGTTCTTGACTCTCTCTCTTGATCATAGCTTTTCAAGCAAGAGTGTCAAATCACCTTGTACTTCTAACATAGTATTAAAGTCATCATCAAGGGAAAAGGAAGATGAATAAACAATGGGTTTCCCTGCTTCATGTGGATCTAGAACCTGGAGTAATAATTTCTCTTGATTCTTCCCATTCTTCTTATATCTCTTCCCTGAATTTTATGTTGAGGAGTAAACCCAAACCAGTTCATCCCTTTATAGGATTTACTCTAGAGCACGACATGACACTCAAAGTTAGGAGAGAGGTTCTCTATCTATGCAAAGTTTGACATTTACTTTATATAAATGTTATAGTTCAAGATTATTGTCACCAAGCATACCTAAAAAATTTCCACCCACAAGATGTATATGTTGTGAAAGAACATCCTATGAATATCCTATTAACAACCTCAAATTTTTTTTACTTTTAAGGTATCTAAGTACTTAAGGTCCTCCAAGCATTTGATTTGAAAGAGAGATAACTTTTGCTTGTCTCCAATAAGATTGAATGTTATGATAAGGAGTCATAGTTTACTTGGTATTTTTCTTTTAGAAAGGATCTTTTGCGCTAAAAATTATAGAATCAAAAGGATTTTGAAAGGTATTACAATTGAATGTTTATTTATCTATCATGCATGCAAGATTTTCCTTCTACAATGGTGGTATAATGTATTTTTCTTAGCTCATTCCAAGGGCCAACCAGATGCAAAAATTTATCACCTTCCTTGTATCTTTATCAAGCAAGAATTCTACAATTACTAAGATATAGATATGGTGTCTAGGGAAGAAAAAGCCTTAAAACCTTTTTTCTTCTTGATGTTAACAAGAAACCAAAGAAAAATTGCATCCTTTAGTCAGGGTAGAACAATAAGGTTTTAGTATGTAATGTTAGCAAGAGTACAAGAGTCTCAAAGATAGAGCGGGTCTTGCATCTGAGAAATTTCTCTTGTATTATTTAGTAAGAACCACTTCTATTCTGATGTTGTATATGATACTCTGTGCATTACATATTACTAACAGAATTTTTCATAAAGAGACTAATTATCATATTAATTTATGCTTGACCTCCAATTTTAGGTATTATATATTGTTTTATTTGTATTCAAAGCACAAATAAAGTGGTGGTGCTAGTCTTTCAACCTTCAAATTGTCACAAAAATCATAAGGCCAAAGACAAAAATGTGCTATCTTCTAGCCTAACAATGTTAAGCTATGCGCTTAATACTTCAAATTGCTCAAGTTGATGTAATTTTTTATTGATTGGTTCACTTTTGTGATCTTATTAACCTTATATTTTCCCTCAACTGAACATGTTACTACACTTCAACTCCACTCATGGTCACAACAAGCACAAGAATGCAAGTGACTTGCACATAGGAGGAAGAAATATCTTGCAAAACTGAAGAAAAACCCTAGACTTTTCACTAATGACATGGATGCACCTCATTGTATGCATATGTCCACCTTTCCATTATGTGCATTAGGCTTTACTCATCCATCAGTGTTGGCTCATTAAAGTACAATGACGAATCAAGTGATCTTGAATCCAAGAAACATTTGTCAAAGAATGTAAGAGGTATTGATAGTCTTTGCTTTTGCTTTAGATGCAGATGAATGATATGTTGGTAGTGCATACCCATCACTTGCATATGATACCTAGGGATAGGGAGTAAAATTTATTGGAATTGCATTTTTTTAATTTTTTGTAATATTTCCCAAAAATTGTGGAATTCTACTTTTCATTGATAATCCCATTTAAGTGAGTAAAATACCCAAACTTGAATGTGAATGAATGTTTTGAATTTTATAAAAAGGAGTTTCTTGCTCATTTTGCTTCCACTCACAAGACATAATGGATTTGAAATTTTAACATTTGTTGTTTCAAACCATTTTATCCACATAGCTATTTTTAGAATATCTATTTTTTTCTAATTATTTGCTAGTCTACATTGGAACTCATCCACAATGTTTCCAAAACCCAAATCCTTACTTGATATGTTGTTCCCCAAGTGTATGACTAAGAAATTTGCTTTAAGAGTCTTCAAAATTGTGGGATCTAATATCATCTACAAGAAGTGTACCAAACCAATCATCAAGAGAAAGGCAGCCCATGGGCTCAAGAACATGACCAAACACTTGACCTTTGGTCAAGTGTTTGGTCGTGTGTTTACTCACAATTCTTTATCATGAACAAGGTGATTCAATCCTAACTAGAGAAGTCCTTCAAAAGCAACAAGAGACAAACATTGATCAGTTCAACCTGGAGCCAACAACCATTTGATCCAACACAATATTGTGATCAAGCTTCTCAAGGGTCTCAAATTTAGAGAGTTCCTTGAAAGGTGTACAAGAAGCAGATTGAGTCAAGGAACAATGCCTGCAAATATATTGACCACTATACCTCACTATCAAGGAAAAGACCAAGTCCATCATCAAAACCAAAAAAAATTGCATCATCATCAACAATGTGTGCTACTATCTAAACCAAAAATTTGATAATGAAGTTCAAGCATTGTTGCTATTATTGTTATTATTTGATAGTTGGGGAGAAATAGTCACAATAGTGAGTAGTTCATCAAGATCAATTGATCTCAAGTTTGAGAGTATACAAGACTTTATTCTCAATGAAGATATCTGTAGACGTAATTCTTTAAAATTGTCAAGTGCGGTGCTATTTGTTGAGAGCAGAGGTAGAAGACCTCAACAAGGTTAGAGTCAAAGAAATGATAGATCAAAGTCAAGGAAGAGAATTGAGTCAATAGGCCACAAGGAAGTACATAAAGAAATTGTGTGTTTTGAATTGCAATAAGCTTGGTCACTTTAGGAATCAATGTAAAAGTTCAAAGAAGGAGGAGAACTCAATGAACATAGCAATACAACAAGAGAATGCACTTGTTTGTTATGAAGAGTGTCTTGTAGAATCTTGGATTGTAGATTATGGTGAATTATTTCACTTTACTCCTTGCAAAGAATTAATGCATAACTTTGTTGCCAAGAAACCGTGCAAAGGTTCACCTTGTTGACAATAAGCCCTTGTCTATCAAAGGAAAAGGCAATGTGAATTTAAAGATCTCTTAAGGGTCAACATGGAATTTGATAAATGTTAGATATGTCCTTGGAATAAAGAGGAATTTGATTCCCATAGGTCAGCTAGATGAGGAAGGATATCAAACATCTTTTGAAAGTATTCAATGGAAGGTTACTCAAGGAATCTGATTTTGGCATGAGGATAGAAGGTTGGAGCTCTATAGGTTGGAACTCTATATAGGAAAATCAGATCATTTGATGATAGTCACTGATGAAATTTGTCCTTTGATCCCATGGCAATATGATTGAGAAGTGTATGAAGCAAGTAGCTGCCAATGGCAAGATCCCAAAGTTGAAGACTATTCAACTTAGCTTTTGTGACCTCTATATTTTGGGCAAGCAAAATCAAGTTACCCTCACAAAGGCTAGAAGAGCACCACAATGGAAAAACTAGAGTTAATACATATAGATGTGTATGGCCTTACTTCAGTTGAATCACTTTGAGGATCTTTTTATAGCATCACCTTCATAGATTATGCTACCAAGAAGGTATGGGTTTATATTTTGAAAAATAAATAAGATGTGTTTAGTGTTTTCAAGCAATGGAAATTTGAGGTTGAATATCAATCAGGTTTGAGAATCAAGTGCTTGAAATTTGATAATAGCGATGAGTATAGAAGTAATGAGTTTAGAGAAAATTGTGCAAAGATTGGGATCATAATGATAAAAAAATTCTCTAAAACACCACAAGAAAATGATGCGGCTAAATACTTGAATAGAACTCTCAATGAGAGAGCTAGATGCATGAGACTAATTAGCATTGCTACATACTTCATAAATTGAGGACCCCCAAGCCCTTTGGGATTCAAGATCCTTGAGGAGGAATGGTCATGGAGGTGGGTTTAGAAGGTGAATCTCTCATACTTAAGAACCTCAAATTTTATCTTATATGCAAGGAATCAAGATAGTAATAGAGACAAGCTTGATTCAAAGTCAAAGAATTTTTTCTCATTACTATAGATCAAAGGACATGGGTTATTGTCTTTGGAATGAAGATGATGGAAAAGTGCTCAGAAGTAGAGATGTCATTCCATGAGAATACCATGTACAAAAATAAGCTTGGATCAAGTTCTAAGGTTACAAAAGAACAAGAAAAAATCAAGAAAAAGTAGTGTTGGAAGACATTTTAGGAATGAATGATGTTACAGGAAATAGGAGGTTGATAGAAATTAGAGAGATCATACCAAATCTTGTCATGCCTATAACTGACTTGAGTAGATCTACTAAATTTTAAGAACCAATAGAGATGTATTCCTCATCCATGTATTACTTACTCCTAACAAAAAATAGTGAACCTTAGTGTTACTCAAAGGTATTGCAGAAGGAGGACTAATTGTAGTGGGAACTTGCAGAAGGAAGAGATGTCATCTTTAGAAAAGAATGAGACTTGGCCATTGACCTAGTTGCCAAGAGGAAAGAAGGCATTGTAGAATACATGGGTGTATAGAGCCAAAGAAGAACATGATTGAAGTAAGCAATACAAGGCCAGACTTGTAGCAAAAGGTTTTCAATGGACCAAAGGTTTATTCTACAATGACATTTTCTCTCCCGTAGTTAAGATGACTACCATCAGCTTAATCTTTGGTCTTGTGACAGACTATAGAGGATTTGCATCTAGAGCAACTTTATGTAAAAATAAAATTTCTACATGGAGACTTTGAGGAGGATGTCTATATGGCATACCTAGAGCGGTTTCAAATCATTAAAATAAGGATATGGTTGGCAAGTTAAAGAAGAGCCTATATGGTTTGAAATAGGCTTCTCAAAAATGGTACTTGGAATTTTATGGCTTTATGGCCTTTAATTGTTATACCAAATGCAAAATGGATCATTATTGCTACATTAAGTTATTTTTTCATTCATACATCATCTTGTTGCTTTGTGTTGATGATATGTTGGTTGTTGGATCTAACATGAGGGAATCAACAAGGTAAAGTGCCAATTTTTTGATATATTTGAAATGGAAGATCTAGGTCCTTCATGATAGATACTTGGAATGAGGATTAGCGGTGACAGATTTACCAATACTTTGAAGTTGTCTCAAGAGAAGTACAACAAGAAGTGGATGGATAAATTAAGTCTATTGAATGCTACAACTCAAATCACTCCCTTGGGAAGTCACTTCAAACTCTCTAAGGAGCAATCACCAAGAATTAATACAAAGAGTACATGAGCAAAGTACCTTATGAGCAAAGCATCAATAATTGGCAGTTTGATTTATGTAATGATATGCACTAGGCCAGATATTGCTTTGTACAATGGGAATTGTAAGTAGATTCATATAAAATCCAAGACGAGAGCATTGGGAAGGAGGAAAATGGTTGTTATACTATTTGAAATGTATATTCGATAAGGCACTTTGCTTCAAAAAAATAGATATTGTTTTAGGAGGCTTCATTGATGCAAATTTGGGAAGAGACTTGACAATAGAAAGTTCACTACATGGTATTTCTTTAGATTGGGTGGTACTGCCATTAATTAGATGTCCCAATTGCAAAAGGCGTTCCTCTATCTACAATGGAAAATTAAGTACATAGTCATCTATAGGCTAGCAAGGAAGGTTTTAAGATATCTCTTGCTTTGTGGGTGGGAGCTGATTGAAAAATAATTGAAGGCCCGTAGGGCCATCATAATTTAAACCTTTATCAAAATTCATGAATGAAATCCCTTTAAAATGTAATACCTATAGTAAAGGACACTAGGCTTTAATCTGGTTTGAAAACTTTATGGTAGAGCTAGGCAAGAGATAGGATGGCAATATAATCATTAGTGGTAGCCAAAATGTTATCAGTGTTGTAGATAATCTTGTGTTTCATGCCAAACAAAGCATATTCAATTGCGGTATCATTACATTCGTGAATTGATAGATTATGGAGTATTTAATTTGGTAAAGATTGCTAGAATAAGCAATCTCATAGATATATTCATCAAGGTAGTCATAATTGCGAAGCTCAAGCAATGTATAGTTGCAATTGTTTCAAAGTAAATTGATTAACTTGTACATTGACAAGTAATATCAAACTCCAAATAATATATTGTTAAGTGTGGAGGCTGACAAGAATGCTCTATGGGAAAAATATCCTACAAGAATGTTAAAGAGTCAATATGGGTGAGATCTTCAAATTACTGGATCCCATTTATAGAAATTCATAAAAAGGCAATTCATATAGGGAGTGATTTCTTTATGAATATAGATGAAAATGAGATGTGTCTTATCTTGTTGGAAGAGTTTTCTCAAAAGAATTTTCTCAAGAGCTTTCAATTGACACCAAGATCATGTAAAATAGAGCTCTAGAAAAGAAGTTAAGTCCGCATGAATTTTGTGACAAATGTGTCCTATGGGAATGGCCCCTATAGGAATGTACCTTACGGGAAGCTGCAAGAATGGATCCTACTTGTGGAACTTTGTGAGGTGATGTGTATCATTGATACCAGACAGTCCAGGGGTTATATGTGTGATCAATTTGCACCACATGTGTAAGAACTAGATAAATGAGACAAGGTACAAGCATACATATATTGTAAGTGTTTGCAGTCAGTTGTTATTTCAAGCATTTTTTAATGTATGAAATCTTGTGCAAATGTAGACATATGCATACATCAGCCAAGCCATATAAAAAAATTGTAATTTCTATGCATGTTTTTCCTTACCAAATTGATGAATGGCTTTTGCTCCATAGAATAATCTGTTTTTTATTTCCATCATTCTCTTGATCCAACTCAATTTCTCCCATCAATACATTTTATGAAGGATACGTCATAAAAATGTTGATCTTGCAAAGATTAGTATTTTCCAAAGAACCATCTGTTTATGCAAAACATAGATTTTTGGAATTTCTTTCTTAAGGGAAGGAATTCCTCTCTTTTCTTTACACTAAATAAGGAAAAACAAAACAAAACTACACAAAAAAGTTGAAATTCCCTAGTACCACAGTTTCTTGATCACGAAGTGGGCATGCCAAT
The DNA here is from genome assembly GCA_948567375.1 of Lunularia cruciata. Lineage (NCBI taxonomy): Eukaryota > Viridiplantae > Streptophyta > Marchantiopsida > Lunulariales > Lunulariaceae > Lunularia > Lunularia cruciata. Next base: position 56,937,175 of record OX419762.1, on the reverse strand, counting down.
AGAACATATCGACCCAATTGATAGGTTTTCCTCTTAAGAACTACTCAAAGAAAATTGCCTAGTTGATGGTCAATTAGGTAGTTTGCTTTAGGAGAAAAAGCTCATAATAGACTAAAAAAATGTACATGCAAGCAAGGTCCTTGTAGATATGAACCATTCAAACCTTGCTCTTTGATCTTTTCTCTACAAAGGAATTCATAATAGCTATCTTGAATTCTGCTCCCATGTGCCCAAATTTTGTATCTACAGTCATTGGTCATGAGGGACTTGAGTCTCCTCCTAGTATTATTCCCCAACACTCCTCCTCCCAATTGTAAGGATTTTCTTGAAAATCTCTAATTTTTGTCTCACTTCTCCTTTACATCTCTTGAACAATTGCAAGTGAATCCAATTCCCAATTCTAGAGCAAAAACACAAGTTGCTTGTTCAGGAGTAGCTCACTCCTAGCTCCCATTGCACATTTGTCAATTCTTGGGGATGAAAGGATCATCTCCAGGTTCTTCCTCAACATTCTCTTTACTTTGGCCATATTGTTATTAAGAGACTTCAACTAGAAAGATTCTAACAACTAGTAAGAGATTGAATACTCAAACACCCACCATCAACTCTTTGCGCCTATTCTTTATCTTGCTAGAGGCATCATCTAAATTAATGTATGATCTTCAATTTTAGCTCCAACATTCTTTGTGGTTGTGCTCTTTGTACATGACCCTTCTTTAAACTTGACTTCTTCATACCTGCTCTTTTGTTTTTGATAGATCTTTGGTGACATCCTCTTTGCATTCAAACAAGTAAAGATGAAATCTAAAGAAATATCCATAGGAGAGGTTTCTTCCCCTAAATATGAAATTAAATTGCTTTCCATCAAAAAGAAGTAAAATGAAACAAAATACAACTTTTGCAAAAAGTAGACACCACATAAGTTTATATGTGTGTTCCCCAACCAAAGGTGTAAATGAGCATGGCTATGGCCTAGAACAACATATTGGAGATGAACTAGTTGCATATATCATCCTCCCTAGAGGAGACCCAAAACCATCAAACCTCTTAGGAAACTAAAACCCTGATGGGAAGATTGAAGGAGTGAGGATTGCTTGTGGATACCAAACCTTGCATTTACAAGTCTGGTATCCACTATAAATCCAAGGTCTCTAAGTATGAATGCAAAAGACAACTTGAACTGCATCTTCCAAAGGCCCACGATATGGGTATCATTTGAGAGGGACGGGAAGAGATATGAAGTAAAACCAACCAGCAACCTCTAGAAAAACTATGTAGTGAGCTATGTAAAATAAAGACTTCCTTAGGGGATCTGCTTGGTATGTGCACTGAACATATACCAAATGTGTGGACTTCCATATGGTAATATGGTGGTAATACAACAAAAGTGTCTTTGTGTCATAGAAAGTGTGGAAAAATGGGATCAAGGAGTGAATTTGATCCCCTACTAAGCAAAGAGCATGAAACAAAGCCGGACAAGAAATGTCATTAGAGATATCAACTTGGACAACCACCCAATCTAGATAGATGTCCAAGGATGCTCTTATGTTAGCAATAACAATCTCATAGCTTAAAATTACCATAAAAGTTTGATAAGGATGAAAATGGAGTGATGAAACTGTAAATAAATAGTACATGAAACTAAACAAAGGATAAGATCCCCAATAATAATGGAGTTAAAACCAAATATCTCCTTTACAAGAAGAGCAAGGAGATGAGATATGCCAAACAGATAAGTTGCTCCAAGGTGCACAAGACCTAAGGTAATGTGCTGAAAAAAGGAAAAAGAAAAGGAAAGCCAAAATATGGAATTTTTAGGGAGGTACACTGATATAGGTATCCAAAAATCATTGCCTATGGCACACCCATTTTTTCTCTCCATGAAACATAAGAAATAGAGTAAAGCATGAGAAAAAAAAAAGACTGCATAAACTGTAGCTTCTCATCTTGAAGTCATGGAGGAGAGAAGGAAGATCCTCAATGTTAGGTGGATGGATAATCTATAAGGTAGATAAAGTATCAACGGAGAATGGTATTGGCCAAGAGTATGATAGTGCTTGGGTTGTGGTCTATACTCACCCACCTGACCTAACATGAAGGGCCAATAAAGATAGCAATGCTTTAAAGGTAGAGTTAGGACTATGGCACTTTGCAATCCTTTTGGTTGCTAATTGGGTCCGTATGGTATACTTGGTCTCTAGGGTTGACTAAATCCACTCTCACAAACATATGAATCCTAGAGGTGATCTCTCGATGTACCTTTGTGGACTACCAGAAGTAAGTCCACTATGAGAGGAGGGATAATAAGCTCCAAGTAGGGACATCTCTTCCCTTGTTATTTGCCAAGATTGTTCATAATAATAAAAGAGTGTAAAGCCTCTTTTTTAAGACGTAAGGCCTATAAAACCAGCAATAAGCTTATAGTTGTATTGGACTCTTCTCTAGAGAAACTCATTTTTTGCGAAGTGGTTAGTAATGTACTGCATTCTTAGCTCAGCAAGAGGAACCTTCTGCCTCTATAAAGCCAGTAAGCCCATCGATGTCAACAGCCATATTTGCCGCCCGAAGAGGATTGATATATGTTTCGGGAGGAGTAGCACTCCACAATTGCGCACGGATGGAATACTTGTGCTCTGTCAATAACTTCTTCTATGGTTCCATAGAAGTATAGCAAAAGTTTGGGCAAGTGGAAAAAAAGAAAAAGTCCTAACCCACAAAAAAGACTGACGGAACACGATGTACGCTGAGTAGAGCGTACAGGTATGACTCATCGTCTTATCCTGTGAACAGTCGAGTCCTAGCCTAGGATATCAGAGTCAAAAGAAATGCCCACGGTTCCCTGGATGTCAAAGTTTATCCCTTTCCACACATTTCCGCAACGTGTGGTGCGCTACGCGCAATTGGTTGTGGGGCCGGGGGGGGGGCGTGGACAAGGCCAAGAAGAAAACACGGTCACTTTGGCCCTGGGTCCGAAGGAGACTTCTTTGGCTTATTTTGTCTCATAGGAAACGCGAGTCTCCGTAGTCTTGGCGTAACCCCAACCCCCCCCCCCCCCCCCCCACCCCCGGGGCTTATGGCCTCGCAGGTATCCCCCCGATTGGTTATAGGCCCGGAGGTCCAGAGACGCTAAAATGTCAGACCAGACTGGTGCAGAGGGCGAGGGATATCGTAAAGATAAAAAATAATAAAGACTCAAACCGCTCTCCCCCCCCGATCTCCACTTATAACTATGAACTTTCAAGTCCGCAGTCCCGGAGTGATGTTTCCCTGCTTTGTGTCAATTTCATTCGAAACCCCAGCTAGTTGGAGATGCACCGCATAAAAAGATGCGGTCTCCTTTTCCATAACAAGACTAAGCCCGACCAAATTCCCCTAGTGGAGTCATTCTTAAGCTCAGCCATTCGAAGGCGCTTTCCGCGGCCCAGCCAGTCAAAATAGCTTCTGTTTATCGAAGTGCCTCTCTAATTGCTCAATCGGAAGCTGGTAAAAGGTTCGAAGGCAACACATTGGCTTGTTTTGCCAGTGACATATGTGGGCCTACAAGTGGCGTGCGCCTCCGAACCCAGAAACCTTCCAATATCTTCCGGCAGGGGACACTCTTTGTTAGTAGGATCCTCAGAGATTTAATGTGAGGCTGTGTAACTTCCTTATTATCTAATGGACACTTGTAAGGAGGACAAGATATGTAAATTAGACCGCGTAGAATCTTTTTGATTGACACAAGCGCCCGAACTTTGAGACGCGGCAAAACAAAAGTACTGTCCGACAGAACAAGGAACGCGATCGCGTATGAAAAACGAAAGATTGGAAGACCCTACAAGGGAGAGACAAAAGAAATAACATGGACTAAGCCCCAATAGAATTATAAGAAAAATTGCCTTCCCACACCTAAGATATCAAAATTATACAAGTAAAACGGTCTACACACAACTGGAGCATCTGAAAAATTATCATCTAATGTGATGGCTCTTTTACGGATTGGACCAACCACTATCCGCTACAGAGAAAAACAAAACAAGGAATATACCACTCCAGACGCGTGTGTATACGTATTACCCCCGTTTTGTTTCCCTTTTTTGTCTGACAGTACCCCGCCTTAGGCACCTGGCCGACAGATGGTCGGTTATAGGTTGGCTGGGAGAGTAAAATCGAAATGCACCATAGCCTATTCCGCAGGCCGGCGGCGACGCTAGAAAACGTCTGATTGGAACTACTTACTTAGATTGTTCCATACCTGTAGAACCAGCTCTCCGGGCCTCCTCCCGGAGGGCGGGTTCAGCCTTCTCTTCTATCCCCTTCGACTAGGATTTTAGAGCATGCTGGCAATTGTGACCATGAATTGTTTTGGTGCTTCTTTAGTCAAGTACAAGATACAAGTAGGACCTGCGCAAGAAAAACGGGCATGATTTCGCATCGAACGACGACCTATGTCCCGGGCAGAGTTGAACATTCCACACGCGGCACGTAACGAAGCTAGGGTAAACTGGCAGAGCTTTTTACAGGAGGGGGTTTCAGAAATAGTTTTCCGGAGTTTCATGTATTTTCATAAAGATAGTTACAAAGCATTTCATATATTTTCATATAGATAGATGTGAAGCATCGACTAAATCGGGGTATCGGGTGTGAATGGGAGGTAGAAAAGGTCTCGTTGAAGGACATCAATGCCAAGTTCCAAGATGGCTTAACCAGCAAAGGAACTTGAAGGATGTAATGCTCAAGTTGATGGGCTGATTTGAACATGCAAAGATGGAGGCGGATCAGCATAGTGAGGACCCTTGTATATTGTAAATATGTGTATATGCATGTAAAGTCAAAACCATCGGAGTCAAGCGTCATCGGGTTGGGAGACACCATTGGAGTTGTCATAGTATGACACCATCAGGGTGATACTATCATCAGATGGTAGCACATCCATACCTAACCACTTGTACAGACCAAACAGGTGGTGGTATCGTTGTACAGTAGTACAATTTTGTAATGCCATGTCATTGGGATCATTTTCCCAAAGCAAAATTGGAGTCAAAAGACTGGTAGAGTGTGTAGTAAAGTTGCTATTTGCAGGTGATGCCATCACAGTATTTACTTAGAACAATAAGGTAGTTGTATTAGGGTTAATTATGATAGGAATAGAGTAAATCAGGGGAGTGAAACATTACACGGCCATTGGATACGCCCCATCATTTTGTAATGGAAAGTATAAGTGGACCAACCCCAAAGTAATACAAGTTCAATCCAATGCAAGAATTTAGAACCACATTTTCATGATCCAAGTTTTTGTATACTTAGTCTAAATGTCTGTGTGTGCTTGAATTGGGTTTATTCATTGGTAGATGCAATAGGGATTAGTGTTGTGTATGTTTCATGATGGCTTGATTGAATAGTGGTGAGGAACTCAAAGTAGTAACATAAGAGATGGAGTGCAAGAAGACACTTAGGCTTCACTGGGGTGTTGGCTCCTTGGGGTTCGGAAGGCTTTGGATGATACCCTCAAAGGTCACAATGACCGAGAGTATCATAAAGTACCACATATAACTTAAAGTCTAGTATGTCACTAACCTGTAATATTATCAAGGGTAATGCTTTCTAGGAAGGATAGAACATTATCATCAACATTGTAGTATGCATAGCATAGGTAACAGTGAGGGAGAGACCTTGGTGCCATTTGACCAACAATGCAGATTGAACCATCACCTTTAGGAGTGCCACTTGGAACAGATCTTTCATGAAAGTAATTTTATTTTCTCTTTTTCTGTAGGGGTTTGCCTTGGATGACACTATCCTAGTCTGGGATTGGTTCCTATCCAAGAGGTTAAATACATAAAAATAGACAAATTCTATCATTGTGACATTTCTCATCAGTTCTAGCCAATTTCAAACCATACTCTCATGGAAATGACCTGTTCTTACCTATTATCCTATTAGTATGTTAACAACCATACTCTCATGGAAATGACATGTTCTTACCTATTATCCTATTAGTATGTTGACAATGGGGGTTGTCGCAATCTTCCATAAGAAAATCAACCTATGTAGAGTCTTCCCCAGGAGGCAAAAGACAAACAAAGAGTCCGTTAGGATCATCTAGATGATCCTAAATCCCAATGTGCATCCATTGTTGGAAAGAGGACCAAAAGCAAACCCACAACACAAACCTGCAATATTCCAACCTACAATCAGTCTTTTTTAAACCCTTTCAGCTTAATGTCACTGTCACTGCATAGCCAGAAAGGCTGCACTTTAAACAGCTGACTATGGACCTGAAGGCTGTAGCAATAACTTTGAGTACACAAGTGGCCATTGGGAAACGCAAAAGGGGCAATTTAGTCTTCGCTGTCTTGTGAACTCTAATCTTATCCCTTCAGGAATCTAACGTAGAAACATTTATTGACTAGCAAAAGCTCAATTATAACACAAATGAAAGACTGATTCTAAATGCACCACAACATAAACCAACATATTCTATGCCAATGTCAACTTCTTGCAATGGGAAATCCATTACAGGAATTCCAAATCGCTCTTCAGAACTACCCTCCTACTCAAGGAGACCGCCTGGACGAGCATACAGAAAGCCACAAAACTTACGGAAGAAAGTCGAACTGCTTAAGGAAATTGGTACAAAATATTGCACCTGAAGGATGAGTGTCCCAACATTAATCTGTTCATGTATGGAGTTGACAGTAATCTTATCCCCAATCAACTTCAGAACCTGCGAACTTTTGTCTTTTCCTTGTTTAGACCTGCTAACGTTTCTCGAATCTGTGCTCATTGCTAGTCTGATACTCTTGGACGAATTTTTTGGGCTCCACTATCTCCCGTGGTCATTTCAGTGCTCATAATCAGGAGGGAAGTTTCGAGATCACAAAAAGGTTGTGACGCTCATGCATTTTTATCAATTTCAATCAATTTTTAAATGTGTGATTTTATTGATTTCAATTTTATTTTAATATTTTATATGTAAAAATGAAATTAGATATACTATTCTGTAAAGAAAATTTGAATAAATTATATTTTTGAATTATTTTATTTGATAAGAAAGACCAAACATTGATTGCAACAACTAACTACTTGTCAAGAAGCCTTGGTGTCAAGCTTCTATTGCTTATCAAATATACCAAAGTATATTTGTCTGTATAGACTGAGTTCCAAATTCAAGTCAATCTAATTTACTGTTGTCATCTACATTTGAATTGGTGATTAAGTTATGATGATATTCAAAGTTCCAATTAAAACCAAAGCATGATCTGTGATGAACCCATGCTCTCTCTCTCTATATATATAGCATTATACACTCAACTATTAAAGCATTGAGGTAATAGATCTGGAAGTAGATCCTCACTACAGGTACCTAAAAAGTATAGACCAGTTTTCATCACTCCCAGACTGAACAGAGAATTAGATTGATATCCGAATCAGAAAGCTCTGGATGGAAATATTTTGATGGGAATGGATTGAAGAACAAAGTTTCTCCAGCCGATTCAACTTATGATGATATTCTATAAACTATTATTTGTATAAATTTAACTGGAAAATCTAGTTGTGATATATAGTAATGGTTGTACTTACCCGATGATTTATGTACGATTTATTTACGTATGTATGATTTATGGCAATATAAAAGATTTATGTACTTACCCGATGAATGAATTGTGCATCACAAGTATAAACATACTTGTGATGCACAATTCATTCATCGGGTAAGTACATAAAATCTTCTATATTGCCTTTAATCAATGTTGTATAATCTAATGAGAGTCGCAAAATCTTGCATATGGCGTAAATTAATATTTGATTTGTTTATCTTTGGCCTTGCACTTACAAAGGATACACTTATGGTGGTGCAGTTGTAATTTGTTCCAAGTGTAAGAAAAATTTGTCCTTTGACCGAGATGATTTGATGCATACATAATGTTTAATGTTCGACAATTTACTTTAACGGAGATTTTGAATTTACTTGAAAGTTGAAAACTGGTTATATATTTCTTTCAAATTGAAACATTGTTCCGGCTCCTGCATCGAACAAATATTTGAAACAAATTATTATCTGCTTCGCAATAGCATATGTTCACTTAACTATCACTTCTTACTAAAAGAATCATAAAAAATGGAATATATCAATTTAACTTTAACTCCATCGCAGCTAACCCTTTTTTTTAATTGATCGTCATCATTTCTTTTTGAAATACGAGATGCCCTGCGTGTAGTCTATGAGGATCCTTCACCTGTTTGTAAAGTAACAAGAGGATCATTGAATTAAATTAATAATTTATTTTTGTTTAAAATATTTTAATTCTATATTCATTTTGAATTCATTTATTTATTAAAAAAATAATTTGGAAAAGGAAATCTTAAGCTACTTTCTCTTTTATGCTAGACGGAAAGTAACCCTGCCGAAGGGCTATAGGTAAGCCACCTTCTCTGACAGCCACAGCCTTTGGCATTAAAGTTTGTTGAAAAAGAGAAAGACGACCGCGTAGACAAAATGAAGGATGGGAAGACCCCCATCAAGTCGTACAAGGGAGAGAAATGATGGGAAATGGGAATATATGCGAGACAGCTATCATAACATGTGGATGTTGATAATCAACTTTAACCTGGAGAATCAAAAGTGGAAATAGATTAGGCTGGTGCCGGCTAATCTACTCTGCGAGAAATATTGTAATGTTTGGGCCCCGACGGATGAGCATATGGTGTTTTGCACCAATGATTATTAGGAGGGGATCATAAGAGATAACTTTCCTATGATAACTTTGGCTAAGTTGATCCACCAAAAATGCATAGATGGATGTCCTTTCAGTAAACTCTCCAGCGAATACATATGTGCTTTGTATTTGTATTGAACCCCCACATGGTTGTAACCCAACGACAACTTCTATTTCAGTACGAGTACAAACGTGATATCATGGTAACCGCGGTGAAGAAAGCACGTATATCGCGTCTAAACCTACAATAAACAAATTTGAATGAAAATCTAAGATTTTTTAACAAACTCATATTCCTTTATCTACACATTCTAATCATTAAAACTTTCTAAAAAGTAGGTAGTAAGAAAATTAGAGGAAATTATCATACGTCCTCGTATGTAGTTATGTTGGAGAATAGGATAATTGCTACGATGTTTGCTTAGAAATTTTCATCTCAGGTTAGATTGTTCTTGGTAACTCCAATATTTTAATTTATATATGTGCTGTGAAGGGAAAATGAAATTCTTTGTGAAATTTTATGAAATAATTTTACAACATGATGAAACAAGCCTTACAAGTTGCAAACTCACAAGAAACATCTCTCCAATGGACAGGGATTCCCTTCTACAAGCTGGTCTGAATTTAACAAGCATAATAACAAATTCTATAGATATTTAAGGTGAGGATTGTGTTACCAACGTCATGATAGATTTTTTCGGCCTCTAGTGTCGTTTTCACATTAAAGTTATAATCGTGATAAGTCATAGTGTAGAAAGTGTAAAATGAATCATGGATTTTGGCATGACAAAAGGGGATTCTCTCGCCACTGAACCTTTAAATATAACAAAGGTTGATTCCGGGGTAAGCACTATTGAGGATGACGGTTCAGAAGTCTGGCAAACGAGAAGTCTATAGAAGTAATCTATAAATGAGAAAAAAGGCGTATCTATTAATTACGAAATGGTTTACTTTTTTAATTGACTTATTGGACCAAGTGCAAGAGGGAGGCAAGTACCGAATGAACTGAAGTTAGCTACAGACACGAGTGTCTCTGAACTCACTATATCGATACTCAGTGTGCGGCCTCTAACGAGTCGCGTGCGTATTCTGCTCTACGGATGCGTACCAGTGAGATGTGCCTAAGATGCAAAATCCTTTGGTTGTAAGTAGGGAATTCAGGAGCTAGGAAGGCTGTAGCAGGCAAGGAGAATCTTGTCAGTGACACAGCGACACCCAACCAACTAAGCTTTGAGACTGAGGTACGTTGTACAGAATGCAAATTGCTGGAGCCTTGTGTGTCTACTACTCTGTGACTCTGGCTTGAGTACGCGAGTCTCGCTTGAACGTTTCGCTCAGAGACCAGATCATCGCCGTATTTGGCTGTATCGTTGTATTAGTCTCTCCGAATAAGATTGCCTAAGACTGGAAATTTCGTTATTAGTGGTAATGTTTGGAAGAAATATTTAATCCACTCGTGTACATCGTACAACATCATTTGCAGTTTATCGCATTGAACGAAACCAATTGGAAAGATATCTCATGGGTGAAATTTGGCTCTATTGTTCATCTTGGTTGGGTAATCTGACATTTTAGATTCACCATTGTATTAGAAGTATTTGTAGATGTGACATTTGTTGATCTGGACTGAGAACTGTTTGTGTATGGCTATCGCTAGAAAGACCGTCCACTCTCATGTGCTGTTCGTGACAACGGTACATAAGCTTTTGATAGTCGATCCTGATAAATCCAGTCTCCTGAGACAGCACCGACAGAGGATTCGGATGGATTGTAAAGCTACAAGCCCGATCATCCACCTCTTCTCGATCGCTTTGTTTCGCTAGCTATCCAGCTGCAGTACCAACTGTCAAGTTTCCGACTAATTCAATTCAATTACGGTTATTATTTGCATCTCCATATATAGAAGAGCACTCACTTCATCAGTCATTAGGTTCCTTCACAATGTTTAATACTGAATTCTGCCTTCCTGGTTTTAGGATTTAAGATTTTGGATGATTGGTTTGTTGCAGATAAATGGTGATATCTGAAGCCAATGCTCTGTTGGAGATCCTTTCGAAGGTCACCAATACAGTGAACACAATACGTGATAACTACAACCAAGCATCAAATGACATGAAGACTTTTCCTTTCAAGTTGCAGGAGTTCGAAGAGAGGAAAGCAGAATGGGTTGAACTACTGACGAAGTATCCAGTGGCCCTTGATGATCGTATGAGATCTCAAATGGAAATAGCGTCTGACGTATTGCAGAGATCAGTGAACGTTTACGAAGCGAGTAAGGGGAAGAGTTGCTGTTGGAGGCTCTGGAACAAAGTGAGTGTTCCTCAGCAGTGGTCTTCGAGTCTGAGTGAAGTCAATGAGGCATTTGACAGTATTGCGAAGGGCATCAAGGAGAGACGTGAGAGGAAACGATTGGTTGAGGAAGAAACCAGGATGATTAAGGCTCCATTCAGATTTTTTCCTGATGAGAAGTACGTACCCTTGGAGGAAACCGTGAGAGAAATTCGGGGAAAGCTAGATAGAGACGATTCCGCCGAATATATCACCATTTTATATGGTGAGTCAGGTCAGGGGAAATCAACCTTAGCTAAGCACATGGCCCTGACCTATTACAGCGAATCCAAGTCCCCAACATCATCAAGTTTGGCAAACACATTTCAGGACGGCGTTTACTTTTTTGTTTGCGGAAGAAACGCAGATTCTAAATCGTTGTTATTTTCCCTGCAAGAGGAACTGGGCTTCAAAGTGGAAGCAGATCCTGTTAAGGATAACCGCAAATCGGAGGTTGGCGATCTACGAAGAAAACTCATTGCGAGGCTTGAATCACAAGTGCGCAGTAGATTGCTGATAATTCTTGACGATGTCTGGGATCAACAAATCTTGGGGGATGTACTTATGCAAATAAGAACAGCATCTGGGACCAGCTTTAAGATTCAGTATCTAGTGACGACCCAGAGAAGACCACAGGAACTATGGCCGGAGGGGGGAGTGGCTTGTGTACAAATAGGGAAGCCGAGTGCAGAAGAAGCTAAAAGAATCCTCGGGAACCATATTGTGGGGTGGAAATCGAAAGAGTTTCCTGCAGATATCCAGGTACACATGATCCAATTTGGTTATAAATAAATGTTGTAGGCATCTGTTGTTGCAGAACAGAATATCCTAACAGTACCTACCTGCCTCTGAATTCTTGAAGGCCTGATTAATAGGAAAGAGGAACTGATTTATACTTCAAACTAATGACGTACTGAAAATCTTTACTTGAAATCATACCTATTCGCCGAAATCGATACTTGACACTGCACACATTAGTTGGCTAATGAATGCGAACTCTACATTTGTTCCGATATTTTGGATCATTCTAATCATGGCGACATTTGTTTTACTGATTGATCTCATAGGATGAGATTGACTCGTTGGTGAAGCGCGTTGATAACAATCCTCTCATTTTAGCAAATCTGGCCACTGCCGTTCCAAGTGTTGACGTGCACGACCTAGGGATGTGGAAGGATTTGAGGAAGGAGTTGATCACTGTTCTGAAGACCGTGGAGTCCAACCTTTCGAGACCAATTGCGTTTGGAGAGCCTAATCAGTGTACCGTGCTAGCATCTCTGAAAATGGCGGTGGATAACTTCCAACCTGAAGCCCGGACAATACTTGATTTTCTCGTTATCAGTTCCGTGAATGGAATTGATGAAACTGTATTGAAGATCTGGGTCAAAGCGATATACGGTAGATGCGATCCATATTCATTCAGGCGCTGGTCAAAATGTCTTAAAGAATGTTCCTTTATATCGCTTGTGGATGATTCCGTGATTACGGACTCCGAAAAGAAGAATGGGGACAACGAGCCGACGAAGCGATGGCGTATCCATGATCTGAGGTATCAACTCCTTCGGGGAATGAGATCGGTTGAAATAGAAACCATCGCTGTGAAGCTGACTGGAGGAGTTAAAGCAGGCGGGGCGGGAGACAGCTCCAGTTCCGACACCGAAATGCTGCTGGGAACTGCATTGTGCTTTCTTTACGGCTCATCAGAGTACACGGAACGAGCAGCGAGCAACTTGGCGCTCTCTCCATACTTCCCTCCGGCTAGGTCATACCTTCGACACCAAACACAACAATTTGTCAAATACGTCGTGAAGCTACTGAATCCTGAGTACGAAGAGGGTCTGCAGCAGAAAGTTCACACGCATGCCAAAAAGGTATCATTATTATCCATATTCGCTGTAATTTCCTTCTAACATACTCCTGTTTGAATATTTTTTTTGAATATATTTTTGTGTCTCAGACGGGGAGTCTAGTATTCAAACCATTGACTGATTTAATGAGCACCATCTTTATTACTAATTTTCTCGAAGATAACTATTGCTTGAGTATAATCCTTATTATTTGAAACAATGTAGAGCTCCCCTCTTCACTCCTCACAGCACATATATTATATATACTCTCAACATTTCTTTCTCTATGTATCTGTTCTTAATTTCTTTCTCTATTTTTATTTTTTCCTTCCTTGATTCATGGTTCTCAGCGTGAATGTCTTACCCATTTCACAAACTACACGAAACAAGTCCCAATTTTTAAATCTGTGTAGCACTACTATGATCATGAAAACACACTACATTTATTTACGTTACTTGAATTTGTTATGATATTTATTTAGATGTATACGCTCTGCTCAACCTGACATCTTCGTGAGGTAAATCGGATGGTTTTGAGGCACATGTACAATATATAGACCTGACGTTGCATCATCCGATGTATTGTGGAATAGTGTCCGATTTATTGCGTCCGGATGCTTGAAGTACTCTCAGTTTGGGTATCGATCAGATTGTGCAACAGATAAGATCCTAATTAGAGGTAATTTGATGTGTTCGTACATGTCGATGATTCTTCGTGTGGTAGGTTATCCTGCAATTTCTGAAGTCGACAAACTGGGCAGACATACGGGGGGATGTTGTGGGACTATTAAATATACCAGAAGCGGTTCTGAGTACCTGTCATGCTCTTTCGCAATTTGAGTTTGAAGGTCGTAAAGGTGCACTGGAGGAATCAGCTATGGTACTTTTAGAAGCAATCAACAAGTATCTGGATAAACCTCCCGAAGCATACAATGAGCTATATTTGTATGTAAGGGCCCTAGAGAACTGGATTGCTCGATCTCGACGTCTGTCACGCCACCTTCTACTAGAACCCCAGTGGGCCAAATTTTGTGCAATCACCAGAGTCCTTTTGCAGTGGCCTTGGGGCTCTCCTCTCTTAGATGATACAGGTTTAGTGGTTTCAGTTCTTGGGGTGCTATGTGGGATGTCTTCTCATTCTCATTTATCTCTGGACAGAAAGAAATTGGCTTCCACTCCAGACTTATCCACTACAATTCTGAACCTGATGCGTAATTCGTCCAATTTGGACAGGGCTTTAGTTTCAACGTCATGTGAAGCCTTTCTCCAAATTGCATGTAAGGATGAGGAGATAAAAGCCCAGACTATACTCCTTCCCGGTGTTTTAGAAACGGTTGTTCCCTTGCTAGAACACATTCCCGAAATGGCAACTGTCATTCTGAAAGAGTTGGCATGGACCCCAAAGAGCGCAGAGCAGATTGCATCCCATCCTGGGGCTCTGGATGGCCTAGTCAAAGTACTTGCCTGCACCACAGTGGAACAGATTGCATTCCATCCTGGCGCAACTATGCTCAGATCTGTCGAAAGAGCTATTGACGCCATCGCTGCGCTCCTCTGTACGAAGTCAAACCAAATGCTTTTGCTTACTTCATGGCCGGGAATGTTACAACAACTTGTTCAATTCTTGAACGAAAGTGTTCCAGCTCATGTCCTTTGGCGAGTTGCAAACCTCGTGCAGAAGATCATTCATGGCAACAAGGTGATGAGCCAACGGATGAGTTCAGGTCTGGCAGAAGTATTGAGGAAGTATGAGTTGTTGCTGGGGGGAGATGTACCCGTGGAATCCCGGGATGCTGCACTTAGAGCTCTGTGTGTCATTGGATCTGACGAGACAACTCGAACAGCTATTGTGACCTATCCAGATCTGTTGGAACACATGATAAACAGTGTTGATGTCGGATATCTAGCCGGCATTACATTGTACGGTGGTCAGGGCATAGCCATCCAGTGGCTGTTCAATCTCATGGACGACAGCAAGGTGATCCTTCCCCGAAAGAATACACTGATGCTAGGACTTCTGCGAAAATGTACAACATTGATGGTGAAAACAGGAGAACCTGGGGATGAGCGAAAAGCTCACAAATTCCTGATTTCAGCGACGACACGAAATCCTGAAATTCGTGATTGGGTGCTTACTGAGCCAAAAGCTGTAGAGGTGCTTTTCTCAGTTCTAGAGAAAAATGAGTTGCTTCCTGATCATGGCGCATTTGTGACAACTCTGGCTAAGGTTCTACTCTTTGTCACTATCGACACAAGAAGGTCACAAGCAAAGAGTGAAGTGGTCATGACAGTGTCAAAGAGGTTTTTGAAGAACTTATTCAGATTACTGGAAGATGATACCAACACTAAACTGCAAGCTGCGGTCATCCAAGCATTGCTCATCCTTACTTGTAGGCAGGAAATCCACCAGATCATTGTCGCAAACAACCACATACTAGAGCGGGCTATTGAACTGTTGTTACGTGAACAGACATCATTATCCATTTTGGAACTGGCGGCTTGGATAGTTCAAAAGTGCTTCGAGAAGGAACGACGGTACAGAATCCAGAAAAGCTACGCAATAAGCTTGACAAGTGAGATTCGAGCGAATAGACAAGCGAAAGCAGCACTGGGGTTGGCGATTTCTTCCATCTCAGAGAAGAATTTAGAGTTCATGGTGGCGGTGCCAGAAGCTCTAGATTCGATTGTAAGGCTCGTGTCGAGGGAGGCTACACCGACCATTCTGACTGAGATTTGTCAAGCAGTTCAACTCCTCTGCGAAGGTGGAAGGGACCCGCAGCATCGGGACGGGAATAGTTCGGGACTTGAATTCGATTTCAGGACCGCTATTTTGAGGAGCTATGTATCTGTGCTGGAAGACGTTGCAGCAGAAGAAGCTGCAAAAGCAGCTGAAAGTTTAGGGTTTGCTGAACTTTCTATAGCAGCCGGAAAAGCAGCAGCAAAAACAAAAGCAAAAGCAGCAGCAGAGTCGTTAGCACACCTTCTTCTGGATGAAAGAAATCGTCAAGTGTTCCCATCCGTATGCCTTGAAGGCAAAGACCGTCTCCTTAGGTTTCTGGACAGACGCTCCGCACGGGGCCCTAGGGTAGCTGTATTAGTGTGCTTGACTCTCCTTGACCCTGGAGAAGCGGAGCAAATGGATCTGTCTTCTATCGCTGATCTGCGCGGGAGGGCAACGGCCAGAACTATTCTGAAATTATACGACGGGGCACTTGCGGATTATGACAAAGCTATTTCCTTGTCGAAGTCTTCAAAGACTTCACTTTATAGGTCAGTATAGGACGAAGGCATACATAATTATCCTTGTGAATATCCGACCTACAGTTGAAATGCTCCCATTCTGTCCCAAAGCCGGTGAAGATGATGGGTTGGGGGCAGGCTCAGCCCAAGCAGTGACTTGGCCGCGCTCTTGAGGTACATTGTTAGTCGTGAAAGAAACCGAACGATGACATCCTTTAGTAGTACAATATCTAAATGTAACAAAATTCTGACATATTTTATATTTTCTTGTAGCGGCAGGGCATTCGTCAGAGCGCAACTGGGGGAAACTGCCGGGGCGTTGGAGGATCTTGACCATTCGATCAAATACTTCGGCGAATTTTCTTGGCAAGAGAGGGGCATCTACAGAATAACAATGAAAGACTATGATGGAGCGCTTTCAGATTTGAATCAAGCTTTGATGGGCGCTGAAGATGGTTACGAATGTCTGAAACACAGAAGTTACGTTAAGTTTCTTCAAGGGGATGAAGATGGAGCGAGGATTGATGCGGAACATGCTATTGCAGTTGAACCTCTACGCACTCGCCTACCATCGTACCCATATTTTGGGCAATTACCTGTTAAATTTTTGGAATTTGACCTTCGGTGAAAAAACGAGCTTTAACAGGTAAAGAGAACTCCTAACTTTGAATATTACAAAATTAAGTTTGCAAATTTGCCTCAAGGAAGATCTAATATGGAATTAGATCTTTATCAGAAATCAAGAAAAAGTCAAGAGTCCAGTTGATCAATTCACCGGCATAACTATAAAACTTTATCAGAACTTAAATGAAAAAGCCTGCGTCCAGATGATCAATTCAGAGGCGTAACTAAAATTCGTAGATCTTACCAAAAATTAAATCAAAAAGTCAAAGTACAGTTATCAATCAAACTGCAGAACTAAAGTCCAAAATACAACTAGCAGTTAAATCTTCTACACATGTAAGTACACTACTCTTAGACAATTTGGAATCTCGTCCGGATCCCCACTGTATAATCGGAGTCTGTAATCCAACTTGCACAAGCGGCAGCAAAAAAGAATTTTGTTTGCTAATTTTGTAAATATACACTTGCCAGGTACGAAGTTCAAAGATCTCGTTCGGAGTGCGCATCCTACAACCTGGTAAAGGGTAGGTATGTCACTGTAATACAGGTCACTACCTCTTTATTTACGTGTTTGGAAAACAGTTTTCTCATCACATGTACCAGATTTAATCTCTTTCTTCGAAGCGAGTGGATAGTGCCCAGGACAATAACAGTTTAGAGCTTGCGCAAAAGCCTGGCATTAGTTGTTCACAAATTTGGTGAATCTTCAAACCTTAACTTGTTTAAATTAGAAATGACAGTGTGAAGGCTCCGCATCTAAGAAGCAGTGACAATTGTATATCAGCAGCAAAATGATTTACTCGCTGAATAGAAGGCTTTAATATTTGCTGTAGAGCGAGTGTATTGCATCTTTCTCTTACTCGTCTTTTTCTTGAATGGAAGTTTCCTCCTACTGCAGGTGCCGACCTGTAGAATTCGAAGGCAGAATAGAATGCAGGCAACTCGAACGTGGAATGGCTGATCAAGGGGAAATGCACAAGCTGGTACCCGTGGAAACTGGTTCTTGCTCTTCTGTTCAGCGAAGCAGAATTTCAAGAAGAAAAACCACTTTGGTGTAAATTTTAGTCTGGATAAGCATTGAAATCGTGACTGTCGATATGGAATGTGAATACGTATGTATATAAATTTTGTCTTTCCACTGCAAAAATGGTTACATTTCAATTTATGTTACAACTGTATTATCTTATAGTTAAGGTAACTTAATGTGGAATGTAGGAATAAAAATCATTCTGTTTATAAATCATGTCATATCTTGAGGGTTAAATGGGTTAACTGGTTGCACACTGCCTTCGGAGAAATTTTTTACAGAATATTAAGTTTTTAATTTTTAAAATGGACTCTAACTGTTCAGTTGGTACTCCTATTCAGAAATAAAATAAAATGACCACAATTAGAGGACGGGAAATTGTAAACCCATCTCATCTTTTCGTTTCATCCACCTCACCCCTCTACGGTACTGTCCAGGGTGCAAATAAACCAATCAATCCATTCTCTCTGTGTTATGAGTTTGGTTGCAATGCTAGAATATATGTAAAAAGAATCCTATGACCATAGCACGGCATGCGGCAACTACCAATTTCATACAATCGACCCATCTGATTGAATGGAAATGTTAGAATAAGAGTGGTGAGGTGGATGAGCAGAAAAGGTGAGGGGTGGGTTTACAGTTTCCCAAGACAATTTCAGCCGAAATCTTCGCGTGTAGATGTAGACAAATACTGTTCATCTCATAAAGACCCCATACACAACTCCAAGTTCATATTATATTTCCCAATCCCGGAACTCAAGATAATGAAATGTTTTTAGTTGTAAATAGCTACTTGGTTTTCAAAAGCTTTTTATTACTGGGTAACTGAATCTTTTCGTCCGTTCAATATACAGTGACTGAAGTTAATTTTGGATGGCTTATTTTTTCAGTTCTATTAGTCTGAATGTTTAACAATGATAATATGATGTTTTGTATAATTTGTATATCTGATAGGACACTTAAGAAAGGCCTCGTAAATTGACTTGGGTTTCTGGTGATATTTTAACAGTTTTAACTGTTCTTTTAGTGTGCAGCTTAGTTTCTACCAAAGGATCAATTTGTTTATTGGTAACCGGTGCATCAGACGCTATTTCACTAATTAATTATCCTTTATTACGAGGAACTGTAAGTGTAATTCAATCTACATCAACTCTTACTACCTTTAATTTTCAAAGTGTAATTTCTTTTATCTATATGTAAAAATTATTTTAATTTTTTAATAATTCATTTGATGATACTATTATATAGAAAGGTTTCAATATCATTTCAATTACATATTCATATTTAATATTTATTTTTGATTTATTTTTATTTACAGTTTTGGAGAACTTGACTTTTCTTTGTCAGCAATATAATCTGTTATTCTAAAAATTTATGTAAATTTAAAAATTCATTCTTTTTTATGGTGTGTATTTAAGTTGAGAGAATTATCATATGGATCCATCATTGATAAACTATTAAATTTTGAAAAACATGATATTTAGATATTTGAAAATATAGAACAGATGATATGGGAATAAAGTGTATCAACATAATTATACAAGACTAGACGACTCAATAAAGAAAACACTATAAACATCTCTATTACAAATTCATTTTAAAGTATTCTTCACATATAAGTATCTACCAGATAAAAATTTTGAGAATAAACTACTTGTTATAGACAATGTAGTGACCTCCTTTTCACAAAACACTTTCTTTTTGTTAGTTTTATACCTTTTCCTTAAGTTATAAGCATGTCAACTATAGAAATTGGTTTGGTACCACTTGCACTCGGAGTGGAAGGCAACTACAAGGGTAAGAAGAATGAGCATAAAGGAGGAAGTGCACCCAAAGAGATGAACACAAAGGGGGCGAGTCAGATGATGATCAGTACCACCAAAGGAGTAAAAGTCTGAAGACCTTCTCTACCACCAACATTTGGCCTAAAAATCTCCAGCTCAAGGGCCTTTGCCCTGGAACGTCTTCGGCCCAAATGAAGTACAATGGTTTGAATGTGCCACCATCTAAATGAATGACTGCCTTCAAGAACTGTCTGCATGCACCAAAACATTTGCATGTGTGTATTGAGACTGCCCAACCACAATTCATTCATTGAATGTAGGTAACCAATAAATTAAGGCCATAAGAGCAAGGTCAAAGTGAGCCATACCATACTTTCTTTTGATAGAAGTTAGTTGCAAGTCTGAAGCATTTGTTAGTTGCTTCCAAGTTTGCATTAGCATTTTCTGTAGAAATTACCCTTAAACTTCATGCCAAAGAGAGAGAGAGAGAGAGAGAGAGAGAGAGAGAGAGAGAGAGAGAGAGAGAGAGAGAGAGAGAGAGAGAGAGAGAGTGAGTGAGTGAGTGAGTGAGTGAGTGAGTGAGTGAGTGAGAGAATTGGCATTTGAGCCATCCCAAATGATCCAAGGTATTAGGGAGAATATGGACCGATAGACACAGAATTTGAAAGAGAATTGGTTTGCTTGGACCAAGGATCACTGGAGAATTGTCCTCAACCTAGAGCATTCCATACCAAGGGCAATAATCTTGGAGATCCAATAGCATAGACTGTACAAGAATTTGGAGAAGATGTTGATGGCTTCCTTTGAGAAGTAGAAGGCTACCAGTGGATGGAGCATGGCCACCTACAAGGACCATGTTCGGAGAGTGATAGTCAACGCCATCATGAAGGTTTTCAAGTGGAAGAGGACAACTTACCTTGATAATAGCCAAGCAACCTTCTTCCACTTCATGAGATTGAACCTTCTTACAAAGGAAGAAATTTCCAAGTCTCTTCCACCTAAAGTGCTATTTTGCATCATAGTTGGAGGCAAAGGTGATGTGCTAGAATTACATCTTAGTGGATGCCAATATGCAAGCATCTGTAAATTCATAAAGGTGGAACAAAACTTAAATACCATTGGCTATAACAAGAAATTAGAGAGATTAGCAGATATGAGGCCAAAGGTGAAAGCCAAGAAGGTGAAGAAGAAGCTATAAGTAGTAAAGAAGTCTTTGAAGGACAAAGCCAAAGAAACTAGTGGAGCAAGAATTGGAGAACTCCTTCACCCTAGTGGGATCGTCTTCGGGATTAGAGGGAGACAATGAACAATTTGAAGATGCAAAATCTGCCCTACCAAAAGAGAAAAGGATAGAGAAGGAGAAGTGGTTCGAAGGAGTGGAGGACCAAGAAGATCCACACCATGAAGAAGAAGTTCACACACGAGGTGTGCAAAACCAAGAAGTAGGACCTTTGGGTGATAGATGAGGATGATAGGATGAGGATGATAGAGTAGGCATAGTTGAGGGAATATGTAATACTCCAAGGACAAGAGAAAAGAGAAAACACAGATTTCACACTCAATCATTCAATGCCCCAAAGGAGCACCTTCTCTTTATTATATAGACCAAGAGGATCTCCTCCAAGGAACTTCCACCATAGGATTTAGGCACACAGATAGGTGACATGTCAGCAAGCTCCACCCTTGTATTACTTACTTGGATGAGTGACATGTTGGTCCAAGTCCTATCTGGTTGGTCAAACAAGTTTTTGACCGGATAGAATCTTTTAGGGAATATTCTTGTAAGAATCTCAGAATCATGTGGGTAAGGTACCGTTGGAAAGCTCTTGATGAGACAAACTAGGGGGGGAGGGAAGGCCAACCTTCCTTCCATTAAGGGGGAAATTTGCATATTTTTTAGGCCTAATTCATCCGTTTAGGCCTCCAAAATTGCCTTCAAAGATTTCAAGCATATTTCAATTCCCACTCTATTAGTATAAGTCCCCTTTTGGTGATACTTCTTTCTGATCTGTTTATTCCATTATGTGTAACATCCTTCCAGATGTTACCAAACTAATTCTCACCTTTAAATCATATGTCTAGCTATTGATTCTAAGGTCTTCAAGTCTATTTTGGTTTTTGCCCTATTAGTAGAAGTACTATTTTGGTGATATTTCTATCTGATCTATTTTGACCATCATGTATAACATTATTCAGATGTTACCAAACCAAATTTCACATCTAGATCATATGGCTAGCTCTTGGTATTACAAATAGCACTCAAGGCCAAAGAATACCACCCAACCAAAGAGGAGAATGAAGACAAAGTGCAAGTAACCAAGGTGAGAAGCAAGGTATACAAGGCCAAATGCACAATGCCTAAAGAAGACCTGTACATGTGGCTAAGGGACAATTGCACAAAGCCAAAGATTCTATGCTCAAAGGAGAAGAACCAATAAATATAGAAGAAGAAGGATGACCTTTGGCAAAGACAAAGTAGGTTGAGGAAGAAGAACTGGCCTAAGGAGGAGTTATGCCAATGATCCCACTCTCATATCAGATCATGCATTTTGTTGGGCTGGTGATATCATTCCTAGAGTAACTCCTACTTGGGTACAAGAGCACATCAAGGAAGTAATTGATTTTGCTTGCTTGATAAGGTATTTGTAGGAGACCTCCCACCAAGTCAAAGCAGAAAAGGAGAAGGTGGAAATAGATGTCACCAAAGCAAGGGAGCAATACAAGGGAAGAAGGTTAGAAGTTGAACAATTTTATGCAAGAGAACTTTGAGGAGAAAGGCAAAATGCATCAATTGAAGTTGCATATAGCAAGAGCAACAAAGAAATCAGGAGATTACTGGGAGAAATGAACGTCCTTCACCTCAAGCACAACCACAAGTAGTAGAAGTTTGAGGAAAAACTACAAGCTTAGAATGAGGGAGTGGCTAGCACCCAAAGAGAATTGGATATAGCTAACATAAATACAATAAGGATGGAAATACATATGAATGACTACAACACTGATGTATGTCTTCAATTCAAGAAGCTTGAAGATGGAGGAATTGATGAAATTGTGGAACATCCTTGTATGAATAAGAACTTTCTATAACCAAAGATCTTTGCAGTCATAAGCCTAAAGGCACACATTGTTACAAGGGAAGGATTGACACATTCCTTAGCATGTGGGGGACACTTAAGTAAGCTGCTTTAGGTTAGGATCATGTAGGGAGTTAGGATTAGTAATGTACATTTTAGATACCAAAATCAAGTTTTTTGAGAGACTACAACCGCTAGATCCCTTCAAGGTGGAGTCAAAGAAGATACTCAAGGCATAAGCCCAATGTAAATTGAGTTCACTTTTTGGTAATCAAGGAAACTAGCAACAGGACCTTTTGAGCTCTATATTGCTTTTTTTTTGTTCATTTATTGAATGATTTCACTGACTAGTGGTGAGGAACCTGGAAGTAGGAACACACGTGCTTGAGTGCAAGATGATATTTGCACTTGTTTGGGGTGTTTGATTCTTATAATTTTGAAGAAGCAAGGCAATATATGGGAGGTTTTTCCTAGCCTAGAGCATTGAAAGTTTCATAGAAACACAAAGCAAGTCAGTCAACTAATACCAAGACTCTTTTGGAGTTGTGCCTTCTAGGAAGCATGTAGCCTTCAAAGTGGCAACCTTTGGCATGAAGTGGCATTTGTTTTGAAGTAAACCATCACTTTCATGAATAATTTGGATAGATTTGTGGTGAAAGTGATTTCCATTTTCTCCTTTTTGTTGTGCACCATAGAAGGTGACATTATTCTCTTTTAGGAGTGGTTTATGCTCAAGAAATTAGATAGGAAATAATAAATGAACTACAAGCTGGTGATATTTCTCTTCAATTCTGGCTAATTCAGACCCATATCATGAGAGAACTACCTATTATTTTAATTTTCACTATTATTTTGTTGACACTAGGCTGTCATAGATAGCTGAAAAAATTCCTTCTCTATCTCAAATTTAGAAAGAAAAAGTTACTCTTGATAACCAAGAACAAGCTCATTGTTCTCCCAAGATGATTTTAGAGGTATGAAATACATAATTCTACACTCTAAAGAATATCAAGGTGACAAGCAAGTTCACCATGTATACCTTGGGTGGAGATGTTACACAAATAGGCATGCTTCCAAATTCTTTGCCTAAGATTAGGATCTCTACTCAACATTATCTATGTTTGCATCTATGGTTATTATGTCAATATCACTAATTTTTACCAATTAGTGCAGCACCAAAAATGGCTCAAAGACCTATTGTGATACGTATTCCCCTTGTTTATTTTCTCAATTTTTCATTTTATCCTTTTGCATCTCCTTTCATATCTTCAACAAAAAAAAATCAAGTGTTTTTCAACATACTTCAACTTCTAAACATGAGTTTTTTTTACAAACTTCAATAAAAAGTTGACCAAATTAAAATTCTAGTTTTCCCCTCCATGTTGTACCTATGAGTCCTCCCTTTTTTTCTTCATGAAATTGTTTTTATTTTCATGTTCTTGACTCTCTTTCTCTCTTTTGATCATAGCTTTTCAAGCAAGAGAATCAAATCCCCTTGTACTTCTAACATAGAGTTCAAATCAAGGGAAAAGGAGGATGAACAAACAATGGGTTTCCCTTCTTCATGTGGATCTAGAACCTGGGGTAATAATTGCTCTTCTTGTATCAATTCTTCCCATTCTTCTAATATCTCTTCACTAAATTTTATGTTGAGGAGTAAACCCAAACCAGTTCACCCCGATAGGATTTACTCTAGAGCAAGACATGACACTCAAAGTTAGGACAGAGGTTCTCTATCTATGCAAAGTTTGACATAGACTTTATATAAATTTTATAGTTCAAAATTCTCATCACCAAGCATACCTACAAAATTTCCACCCACAAGATGTAGATGTCATAAAATAATATCCTATGAATATCCTATTAACAACCTCAAGAAAATTTTATTGTTAGGGTATCTAAGTATATAAGGTCCTCCAAGCATTTGATTTGAAAGAGTGGTAACCTTTTCTTATCTCCAACAAGAATGAATGTTATTCTTTCTAGATTCTAGAGTGGATAGGACAAAAAAATAGTGGAAGATAAGGAGTCATTCGTTACTTTGGCATTGTTCTTCTAAAAAGGATCTTTTGGGCTAAAAATGATAGAATCAAAAGTATTTTGAAAGGTTTTACCATTGAATGTTTATTTATCTATCATGCATGCAAGATTTTCCTTCTACAATGGTGGTATGATGTATTTTTCTTAGTTCATTCCAAGGTCCAACCAGATGCAAAAATTTATCACCTTCCTTTGTACCTTTATCAAGCAATAATTATACAATCACTAAGATATAGATATGGTCTCTAGGGAAGAGAAAGCCTTAAGACCTTTTTCCTTCTTGATGTTAACAAGACACCAAAGAAAAATTGCATCCTTTAGTCAGGGTAGAACAATAAGGTTTTAGTATGTAATATTTGCAAGAGTACAAGAGTCTCAATATTAGAGTATTGCATATTACTTACAGATTTCTCATAAAGAGACTAATTATCATTATTAATTTGTGTTTGATCTCCAATTTAGGTATTATATGTTGTTTAATTTGTATTCAAAGCACAAATAAGGTGGTGGTGCTAGTATTTTCAACCTTCACATTGTCACAAAAATCATAGGGCCAAAGACAAAAATGGGCTATATTCTAGCCTAACAATGTTAAGCTATGCGCTTATACCTTAAATTGCTCGGGTTGATGTAATTTTTATTGATTGGTTCACTTTTGTGATCTCATCAACCTTATAATTTTTCCTCAATTGAACATGTTACTACACTTCAACTCCGCTCACGGCACAACAAGAGGACTTGCACATAGGAGGAAGAAATATCTTGCAAAATTGAATGAAAACCCTAGACTTTTCACTAATGACATGGATGCACCTTGTTGTCTAGGGTTTTCATTCAATTTTGCAAGATATTTCTTCCTCCTATGTGCAAGTCCTCTTGTGTCCTCTTGTGCAAGTCCACCTTTCCATTAGGTGCATTAGGCTTTACTCATGCATCAGTGTTGGCTCATTAAAGTACAATGACGGATCAAGTGATCTTGAATCCAATAACCATTTGTCAAAGAATACAAGAGGTATTGATAGTCTTTGCTTTGATTTTGCTTTAGATGCATATGAATGATATGTTGGTAGTGCATACCCATCACTTGCATATGATACCTAAGGATAGGGAGTACAATTTATTGGAATTTTCATTTTTGTAATTTGTTGTAATATTCCACAAAAATTGTGGAATTCCACTTTTCATTGATAATCCTATTTAAGAGAGTAAAATACCCAAACTTGCATATGTATGAATGTTTTGAATTTTATAAAAAGGAGTTTCTTGGGCATTTTTCTTCCGTTTGCAAAGATATAATGGATTTGACATTTTGACACTTGTTGTTCTAAACCATTTTATCCACATAGCCATTTTTAGAATATCTACTTTGTTTTAATTATTTGCTAATCGACATTGGTACTCATCCATAGTGTTGCCAAAACCCAAATCCTTCCTTGATATGTTGTTCCTCAAGTGGATGACTAAGAACTCTATTTTAGAAGCTTCAAAGTTGCGGGATCTAATATCATCTACAAGAAGTGTACCAAACCAATTATCAAGATAAAGGCAGCCTATGGGCTCAAGAACATGACCAAACACTTGATCAAAGGTCAAGTGTTTGGTTGTGTGTTTACTCACAATTTTTTACTCATGAACAAGGTAACTCAATCCTAACTAGAGCAGTCCTTCAAAAAGCAACAAGAGACAAACATTGATGAGTTCAACCTGGAGCCAACAACCATTTGATCCAAGACAATGTTATGATCAAGCTTCTCAAGGGTCTCAAATTTAGAGAGTTCCTTGAAAGGTGGACAAGAAGCCGGTCAAGTCAAGGAACAATGCCTACAAATATATTGATAGCTATATCTCACTATCAAGGAAAAGACCAAGTCCATCATCAAAACCAAAAAATATTTGCATCATCATCAACAATATGTGTTACTATCTAACCCAAAAGTTCATCAACACCTTCCTTTTCCCTCTCATAGACAGGTACCAAAAGCCACTCATTTGGTCTATCACTCATATTAGTAGATGCAACATGTTATAGGTTGTGCAACTTGTCCAAGACATGATCCATGAGCTCTTTGGCAACCAAGGAGAGTACAAGTGCTCCCAATTGGCCCCTCTTTTGGATTGGGTGCCATAAATGGTCATAGGAGGAAACAACCTCAAGGCCACCTCATTGTTGGAAATGTATGACATCATATGCCTAGCACATTTGATGCATAACATCTATGAGTTGGTGTGCCACAAACTCCTATTGCTCGACACATTGATTGCTTGAATGAAGAATGTCCTCTCCAAGTCCTCTTATTAGCACAACAAGTTCACAAATATTCTTTTTTCTCCTTGTCCAATCATTATTTGCTAGGGGACTTGGCTCAAAACCATTGTCCTGTATCTCATAATTCCCTTGCTAGATAAGTTCATCACTCAGCTAGATGATGTCTCACTTGACATAGCTCATGCCAAAAAGCTAATCATGGATTGATCCTTCAAAGATGAGCTTATGTCCAACAAAACGTACAAGATCCTACCTGCAACCATCATCCATCTTGAGACTCAAGACCTCACCATCAAGGACCAGATCTCTTTGATTGGCAATAAAAAAACTCATCCTGATTGGCGGCAACCTCAAGTGAGTTAAATCCGTCTTCAAGAAGAACCTCAACTATGGTTGGATTGTGGAGCGTGTCTCTTGACATATCATGGTCCCATGTCACTCTAGAGAGCATCAAGGTAGAGTGGTCATTTTTCTACATGCCAAAATTCATATCTGATAACACTTATTGCCTTTGTCCCAAAACCATCAACAAGTACATGAGTATCTAGTTCAACTATTATATGCTCTAATCTATGTAAAACTGTAAAATTTAACATAGTGGAATTTTTTGTGGAGTTTTCATCTCATGGATTTAAATTCTGCTTTTAGACTCCACTTCTTAGACTATTTAAAATCTGCACAAATTACAATTTTTCCATTTTAAATTCCAAGAAAATGAACTCCCTAATGATAATAATTGCATTTGTCCAATTTTTTTCAAGTGGATTGTAGGTTTTTGTTGAGCAATTATACATTATTGCTCTTGTAAGTTTGTTCATCATTATCTTGGCAACAAAGATTAAAATATTGCATGGGATATTCTGGAAAATACTTGCATTTGCAGATTTATATATTAGTGGTGAGTTGATTAATTTGATTTTGTCTAGTAATTTGTCATATATGATTTCCACTCATAAGCAAATCCGCTCAATATGATGATGCATTTAGACATGAATCTTTTGAATTGGTCACATGGCAATGAAGGATCCATACTAGAGTGTGATTTTAGTAATCTTTAATATCAAAATGACACAATGGTGACTAAATAGCAAACCATAAAGTTATGTCCCACAACTTACTTACCAAGAAACTAGATTCTACAAATCCTCAAAGAGTAAAAAATAATTACTTCTGCAACTACTTCTTGATCCTAACTAGCCAAAGATTGTATTCCACTCTTCTGTTGTTCAAATATGAGATGTTACCAATCTTGACTAATTTTTCTTGGTCTTCTAGAATTGGATTCTTGAGCAACACTTAGAAGCCAATTGAGAGTAGTAGTATTATACATGTGTTTTGAGAAATGCTAGTTATGGACTAGATATTAAAAATAATTCTCTAACGATTTGATCTAGGAGCTCTCTCACTCTTTGAAGTTTTCTCTAAAGGAAGACATATTGGTTTGGTCAAGCCTCATTTTTTGGAGTTGGACTTCCTAAGCAGCACTATAAAAGCTGATATAGAGAAATAATATTATATATGTGTTTTGAGGGATGCTAGCTATGGACTTGATATTAAGAAGATTTCTCTAAGGATTTGATCTTAGAGCTCTCTCTCTCACTTTGAGGTTGCAAGATAAAAAAATTTTGTAGCTAGCCGTCCTAAAGACGAGTACAAAACTTTGATGAGAATGAGTAGTAATTCAAGATCAAGATGGACTTTTTGATTGTATAACTCTAAAATTTATACTCTCAACCAATGGGATAGGGATGCGGGTGTGGAAATTAAAAATTCATTTCAAGCTCTCTTGGCAACTAGTTCAATTCAAAGGTGTTGTCAAAATAACTGCATGTTTTAGGGAATTGCAAAGGAGAGCAATGACACGTCCATTGTAGCACTGATGGCAATGTGATAGTTATTCCTTGACTCAACAAGCTTCTTATACACCTCCCATAAACCATATGTGCCATGGCAAGCTCCTAAATGACCTCTAATGAGTCTACAATGTGCACTTTTGCTGCATGATGTTGATGTCATACCAAAATGATGATTTTTATCAATCTAGGGAATCACAAATTGCTCATGTAAAATAATCTTGTTTTTTTCCAAGTAATTGATAACTTGGAAATGTCTTGAATCCATCTTCTCTCATTTCTCTTTATTGCTTTAGTAATCTCCTATCATCATCAGCAACATAATTTCTAGTCTTTGTATCTTCTACAATCAGTGACTCCTTCATCTTGGCCCATTTTTCTTCAAATTTCTTTGCAATTTAGGTGGCACCAATCAAATTGTTCTATCAAGTGAGGAAATTACTCCATTGTTCAATTGCTTCTCAATTTTAGAATTTCCCAAAATTTAGGGTTGAAAATTGATCAAGATATTTTTTTGAATATTCTATCTACATAGGAGATGAACAAAAGTAAGGTATACTTGACTACACATAGCAATAAGGGTCAAAATCTATATTAATGATAAATATAGCTTTGCATGTATACATTGTGAAAGCTTTTCCAAGGAAAAGCAGTTATCTTCCTCTATCTCTCCTTCCATGAAACATAATGCAATGGTGAAAGAATGATGTGTATTTGTGATGTCAACAATATAGAGGAGTGGTATGCCAAATTTATTTTGTCTTATAAGTGCAATCTCTCAAGATGACTTGCTGAAAGTGCTCAATAAGATCCTCAAATAATCGGGAAATATAAATGGATGTGAAATTTACCTTAACCTTAGCTTTGTAAGGCCCTTGTGGTAAGCCTTGTTCTTATGCAAAGTTTGGAGTAACTTTGGATAGAGAAAAGACCCTCCAACTCCTTTTTTTCATGATTTGAATCACAACTTTCACATCTTGATTGGTGAATGGGTAACCCTTCCTAATCATATTCTTTGAATATTGCATGGGCATAAATTTTCATCATGTTGCTTCATGACTTTCAATGCACCTGCTCTATTATGTGGTGCTCTCAAACAGCAGCTAGAACCTCTAGCCTACACACGGGCTTGTGATTTGCATGTAAGTGATTGAGGATGTTGATTGCACATATCTCTATAAATTTTTTGATCTCTCACTCATATTGGCACCCAACATACATTGAAAGCTCCTTGTGTTGTTCATTTTTACCTCCTTGTCTTTTTGTCTCCCTCTTGAGGAGCATTTTAGTACATGTAGGTATTTTCTCCATGAGAGTTCCCAATTGAGCTCTTGGTTACTACTAGAAAAATTCTAGAGTGAGCATAAGCCATTGTGGTTGCTTTTGCTTCTTCATGTGACACAAAGGCCATTGTAAGGTCTAGTCCCAAGCCATAAGACCAGCTTATGGGCTCTTCTAATAGGCTTTCATCATCAAGTGACATAGACAATTCCATTGCTTGAAATGAAGAGAGAGGAAACTAAAGAATGGTTAGAAAGTTTTGCATGAAATTAGATAATAGAATATTTTTCACACTTGATGAATGTGTAAAATATTATATTTCCGTTTTGTAATGGTACATTCATCACACTAGACATTAGATATCTTTGTAGATTAGAGTGGCCAAATCAATTATGTTAAATTTAATTGCATGTGTAAATTAAATTAAGATGTAATGAAGGATAAATGACATGTTGTTGGAAAATTCTTGCTAGCATGCCCCTTAACTCACTCAAACTAGAAAGTCCTACAATTGTAAGATTGTCTTCCGCTCAGCTCAACTACTATAGTAACATCATGCTCCACCAACTTAGGGCCAAGACTTGCAGCTTAGTTATTCCATAGATGTTGAGACTGGTCAAGGTTGACATGATCCACATACGGCAAAGGAATGTAAGATTTTTCATGGAAGGATAAAGCATAGACAAGTTTACATGTGTAGGAACATAGAGCTTGCAAGTGATCTATGTCACCTAATCCGTCCATGTTTTGAACTATAAAGTCCCATAGGTGGAAGATCACCCACTACTATGCTTAGTTATAGTAGTAACATCAAGCTCCATAAGGCTTTGGGCCAAGTAGTTGAAACTTGGTTGTTCCATACATGTAGCCATTGAGTATGATCTACAATATCCATGTATTGTGAAGGATGTAAGATTCTATGTCAATGTGGTAGATAGATGTAGAAACCCAAAGAGCTTGCAAGCCAAAGAAAGATGAAGGATAAAATAGGTGTTTTTACTTTTAAAAGTGATAAATACTTGTGTGTAAGATAGTGACATTTGAAAAAAAGGAATATTGGTAGTTGTAAAAAAATATTGGCACAAGGGAAATGCCTCCATAAATTGAGATATGGGTGATGGGAAATGTTTTCTCGTAGTAGGGGTTTCAGTTAGAACATATGAGGTAATTCCATTAGTGAAATTAGGAACTTGATCAACTCAAAAGTTGACACTTATCAATAAAAATTAAAGAGGTGTGCGTATTTTGGTATGACATTGAAATTTGAATTCATCCTTGGCCCTTCTTGAATGTGAGAGTATGAATTGAAATTTGAAGTCATCCCTCCTGTGAGTGTGAGTTGTGTGAGTATGCAAGAAGATTTTCAAGTGGAAGGAGGGAAAATGAGAATTTGTCAAAATTAACATGGCAAGAGGAGTAGAGAGTAATTAGAAGAGAGTGTCGGCACAACCTTTAGGCGCTCCACATTTGCAACATTTGCAAATCAATTCAAGCAATAGAGATGACCAATAATCCTAGTATTTCAATGTGTGGATATGAAGATAGGGCAGAAAATTAAGCCATCAATCTACCATCCTACATTCAGATTGATCTTTTCCTAGAAGTTGAGTTTCACACCACCACCAAGACCACCACAAAGATTTCAAGATTTCACTCCTTTTGTTCTTTTCTCCTCTATCACCATCTTCAGATGGTGATAGAGGAGAACAGAGCAAAGGGAGTGAAATATAACAAAGACCAATTTTGGATGATTGAACATCATTATGCACAACTTCTAGATTACTTAAAAGATGAGGAGCATTTTAATCAAATTCATGGAGATAATTGTAAGAAACCAATTTAAAAGATGATTGAATTTAGTTATATGACCACCTATTTAGTGTGACATGGGAGAGGATTTCTAGCTTCATTAACACAAGATAAATGTTACAAGAAATAGGCCAGATATATGAAATCCTACAAGGAGGCAAAGGCCTAGAAAACAAAAATCAAGGATAAGTAAAATCATAATTTTCCTTCTTTTGATTGCATGGACTTAATGTTTCAAAATGGTGCTAATATATCTCTTCCTATGCTAGTTAGTATTGGTGGTCATTTTACAAAAATGATTGGAGATGGAGATGATGTCAAAGTGGTTCATAAACCAGAGATGCACTCTAGGGAGCTTGGAGAAGATGAAAAAATAGCTGAAAATTTGCAAGAATTCAGGTTGGACTCAATTCCCTTCATACTTCCTTTGTAGTACTTAGGGGCCAGATTTTCAAATGCTAGATTTTTTGGATTGTATGGAGGAGAACAATCAAGCAAGAGCAAGAGGAAGAGATAGAGTGCCACTAGCACCCAATGATGGAGTGGCACATGATGAGGAGACCTAAGGAATGGAGAGGAGGAGATAACATCTTAAGAAGGAGACACAAGATTCTATCTCTTCCTCCTCAATTCCTTAGGTCTCCTTATCATGTGCTACTCCAAAAACTTGCTCGTTTTGAGTAGTTTAGATTTTATTTCATGACTTGAGCAAAAAGATTTTATTTCATGACTCTTGAATTGGCTAGGGTTGGAAAAACTCCTTAAGAGATTACAAGAATAATTACAATGTTATCCAATATAGATTTTTGAGAATTTATTGAGATAAAAATATTATCCTCATGCATAAATAAATTATTTTTGCTCAAGTCATGAAATAAATCTTTTTGTGATCTCACAAGAAGAGAAAAGTAGCCTCTCAAGTTAATGCAAAGATTACACTTGGCATGGCCACACTCTCACAAGAGTTAGCCAATCATAGTACATGGAAGAGCAAATATGTAGAAGCCAAAGAGAGATGTAGAATTCTTGAGGAAGAAGTTGAGACAAAAAAGTCAAGGCCAAACATGTTTAGAACAAAGAAAATAAAATCTAAAGTAGAAAAATGGAGAATCAAGGAGAGGAATGAAAAGTCAAAAAGATTTTATTTCATGACTCTTGAATTGGCTAGGGCTGCAAAAACTCATGAGGAGATTACAAGATTAATTACAATGTTATCCAATCTAGATTTTCATGTGTCCTTATTTGGATTTGGATCTAGAGTGGGTGGTAGCAATAATTATGCTATACATCCAAAATGTGCTATACATCCAAAATTCCCAATGGAAGATAATATGGAAGAGGATGTCTAGCTCTAGCTCAAGATGTAATAAATTTCAATATCAAGATGGAATAGTGGAATGAGCTATAGCTCAAGATGTACATATTTTTTCACACAATTATAAAATGGTTTATAAACTTTTTATTCAATCTTATGTATTGATTTAACACTCACTACTCAAAATAAATATTTTCTTCAATCTGTTGAACCCTAGTCAATTCTTTGTTTTATGGATGACATTTGTGGCAATTGCGAGTTAGACATTGGCACCCTAATTAATGCAAATGTAGGTGGAGTTTACTAGATATCATAAGTTTACATGATAGAGTTTACTTTCTCCAAGCATGTCACACAATCTGCGCATGATACTCAATATGCACAAGATGCACAAGATATGTGGAATTTTCATCATCTGCATTAACAAGAGTTCACATTGTTCACACTTGGGTCTCCTAGTAATGACATCTTCCTTATAAACTTGTTAGTGGACAATTTATTACCCATGAAACCTAAGAAGCCTTTTCTATAGGGTTCAGATATGAAATTATGACATAGTTTATTATGACTTTGTAAATTTGATGATTTTTTACTTTGAACCCTACAAAGCTATAAGGTTTAGAGAGGGTAGTCAAAAAGCTGACATTGACAAAGCTTCACTTCTATTCCTTGGTGGTTTGGATTGAAATGCAGTTTGTTTGATTGACATGACAAAAAATAGAGTTTTGTAGTGTAGACAATTATAGGTCAACAGATAAGAGCATAATGAATACTTCATTTGTCAAAGCATTAGATTGAATACTGCAAATGAGTTTCCTCTAAAAATAGTAGTTTCATGACAACCAAGGATTTCATTTTTCCATTTCTCTACATACATGAAATGCATTGAAGAAAAGAGGACATACATATGAGATACATTTAAGAAAAGAGGACATACATTGAAGAAAACATTGAAGTTTAGAGGAAGTTGAGCATTGTTACTTGGAAGTGAAATATTCATGAAACAAAGTCTATGTACAAGACTCATGGCTATGTATGTGGTCCACAATCATGCCTCAATATTTCATCTTTGAGTCTCCTACATAGGATGCGGTGGAGAAAAAATGGATATAAGTCCACATCCATAACCTCTCACCTAGATGTGGAGTAGGTTCAAAAAAGCCAAGAGCTAATATGTCATATGGATCATCACTATAGTCTATGAATCTCCTAGAGGTCCACTCTTCCATGAGGTCCACTAAACTCTTCCATGAGGTCCACCCTAAACTCCACTCTCCTAGAGGTCCACTCTATCATGAACATAGTAGCAGATTGAGCGGTTATCCAAAATCTATCAAGAAGGTATACTAGAAAGTAGCTCAATGGAGTATACAAGCTAGTATCTATGTCCATATGACTAAATCTATGAGGATGTATATCACCATGGAGGTGATTCCTATAATAAGGTAAAATATCCATGTCAACTATCAATATATCTCCAATACACAAACCCAAAGATGTAAATGTACTTTAAGATCTCACCATAAAGCCTCTATAAGGGTCCATAAACTCATTGTTCTCACCAAGGAAAACCATGAGTTTAGTGGCTATGTGTACTATTTCAAGAAGGAATCCTAGATCCTACATGGACTGGAAGAGTTGCTCCATCTCCCTCTTTGGGCCACTAGTCTATATCATAAGTGCTTTAGACAATAGTCTATAAACTCTCTAAACCTTGGCTAAGGAACATACCACAAATACTACTTGCTTTATAGGACCTCCATCTTCTTCTACTGGTCTCCCTACACCACTTAGAGAACATAAGACAAGTAGTGTCTCCCATGTATGCTATACATGACACATTCAATATTAAAATCTTTCACCTCAAGTGTGCTAAATAATATGAGGGATGAATTCTCTTAATAATTTAATCTTCTTCCTTAAATTGTGGATCCTTGATACCTTATCCTTCAAAGAAGTTCTCCTCTCTTGAAGCCACATATCTCCCTAGTTATGCTTTGCTATAAAGGTGGGTCAACAAGATCATCAGAAGTGCTTGGTCTCCAAGGACCAATCTTTGTATCAGTCACCCTCAAGTACAGCTTGTCCCTAGGCTCTCTTAGAGCCCACACTATTTTTGTACTCTAAGATGTGGAAGGAGTACCCCAAGGAGACATGGAAGGTGTATAAGTTTCCAACATCTCCATAGGATCAGTTTGAGTTACCTTAGTCACACCTCCTATCTTAAAAGACTAAGACCAAGGAGGGAAATAAGAGAATGGAAGATCACATTGGGACACTTGAATGTGGGAGACTCCAAATGCCTAGTATGAGCTTTGGCTTTGGTATTTACAGGGAGCATACAAGGCTCTTGAGAAACTTCCTTGAGTCACTTTCTTGGACTGCAAGCCAAGTTAATTGAGAAGCTTCTCAAGAAGCTTCCTTCTAGAAGCCGCCTACTTGGCTTGCAAGCTAAACTAGTTGGAAGTTTCTAGAAGCTACCTACTTGGGGTGCAAGCTAAGCTAGCCGAGAAGCTTCCCAAGAAGCTTTTGAGATACTTCTAGAATATTCTAGGCTAATTTAGCTTATTTGCTACTTTGTTAGTATTAACTAACTTTGTTGCTAAACTCCATATTTTTACACTATCCCTATGCTGGTGGTTTGAGTCCCCATATGCATTGCAAGTTCCATTCGATTATACGTCAACCAAGTGCATCACTCCTCTCTAGCTCCTTCTAACTCAATCTTCACTTCACATAAAGAGTGCTCTATATTGGCTAACTCAACATGCATCCTCTTTAACTCCTCTCTAGCACTAGCCTTCTCTCTAAGTCAACCTAGAGAGTAGCCTCTCTCCCTTTCACTAGCATATCCAATGCATCAACCACATCTGAATGCATCTTGAGGTTTATATTCTAATTCTGCTAGGATTTGGTATCATTAGTCATATCGTCTCTACCTTTTCAAGAAAACCCGTATTCGGTTATCTATGCATGGTATACGCCATGATTAGTATTGGACCTCACATGTATCTAACTCCACTATCCTCTCTCTCTCACACAAATGTATCCAACTCTAGTACACACACACACTCTTTCTCTCTCTCTCTCTCTCTCTCTCTCTCTCTCTCTCTCTCTCTCTCTCTCTCTCTCTCTCTCTCTCTCTCTCTCTCTCTCACACACACACACACACACACACATGTATCCAACTCCAATACCCTCTTCTCTTTCTCATTGAATTCAATCTCCTTTGAGTGCTAGAAAACTTTCCCTCTCCATGAACATCCACTCCTCAACCCTAAACCATGCTTCCCACTCCACTAGTATATGCTCTTGCTCTCAAATAATGAACTCTTGAGTCTTGGTACTAAGCTGCATATCTCTTAATGGACTCTCACTTACTGTAGGTAGGTACTCCTTGATACTCAACCGCTCATGCTCATGATATGCTACTCTACTCTCACTCTCCACAATGCTTATAGGAGGTGGAATCTCTACTACCCTATCATCACCATCAATACTCCAAACTCCAACTCCATCTTTCTTATGAGCATCATGACCATGAAGCCCAATATGACCAGGGCCAATATAATTGGGAGAGTCCATATCAAGAGGATCACATGTGCACAAATATACTTTCATAATCAAATGTGAAAAAAAAGCATTCATGCCAAATCTAAACTATTTGTTGAGCACATGACAAAATACTCAAGAATTCACATGTACACTCCTGCAAAACATAAGAACCATATTTCCTCATCTAATAGAAAAGGAGAAGTCCAATATTTGAGTGAAATCCAACATATATCAACAAATGTGTTTCTTATCAAATTGAAATACATCCTTCCTTCCTTCCTTCCTATATGTATCTATAAGAAGAAAACATAAGTGTCAAACAATATGCTTTCTTTCTCCTACATCTCACTCACCCTCTTCTACATGCTTTTTCTCATGCTCCTCTCCATCATCATCATGGATGAAGCCTTCCTCATCTAGCCTCCTTGGCTCTTGCACCCCATCTATGGAGAAGGTTTCTTTTGGGGTTTTGAACTCTCACAATGCTCAACTCTAAACTCCCTACTCTTCTTATCCTAAATTCCCGAGAGAAGGGTTAAAGAAGGGTCAAAGAATCAGGTTTCTTTTTGGGGTTTTGAACTCTCTTGAGGCTCTGAACAGTTCTATATCTTCTTCTCCTTGGTAGACTCTCAATTCTTACCCTTGAAATTCCTTCTATTACTTCCCTCTCCTTTGTCTCCCAATTCCCTCCACCTCAAAACCCTTCTACTACTCAAACAAAATGATAACCACTCTTTGGACTCCTAAACTCAATATGACTCTAAACAAGATCACCACTCTTTGGATAAGAAGTCAAGCCACAGACTTTGGGAGTCAAAATTGAATGTACTCTTGGAGTTCTGTATACTCTAACTAGTTCATTAAATGTATAGAAACATTCATCCGCTTAAATTAATGTTTCACCTTAAATTAAAGATCCACGTATACTTAATATGCAGCAATTTATTTCATGCCCTTCCCATGAACATGGTAGGTAGAATGCACCGTTCATTACTTGTACTAATCTTTGTGCAAAATTTCATCTCACTTGTACCAAACTTGTACTTTCAATAAGGTCACTAACATCCTGTAAATCTGTCCCGCAATTCACTCTTACTATGGTCATTAAGGTGGTCATTAAGGTCACTGAGAATGAAATAACTTTGCAAAATCTATACTCTTGAGAGACTGAATATGAAATAACTCTGCCAAAAACTTAACTCTGACCTGAGTAGTGACCTCAATACAATATTCACTCACTAAGATCACCAAACACAAAATAAATCCACCCTACAATTTGTACACTGAGGTCACTTTTAGGGTGGTCACTAAGGTCACTTCTCATTAAATAACTCTACACAAACTAAACTATGACATGAGTATTCTGAGTACCCCATTCTTCTCACTTAATTGTGCAACTCTTTATTATTCTCGAGGACTCAAGAACCACCTTCTTGGCAGTTGAAAGCCAAACAATAACACAAAACTTGATTCCTAGTTTCTTATCTAAATTCTCTATGGGGAAAAGCTCCAACCATAGGAAGATCTATATCTATATCTCCCTCCAAATATGCTTCTTCCTCTACCCACATTTGATTTGTTTATCAAAAACTTGTGGAGAGTGATACATATAGTTATCTATTTTAATAAATATGCACTATGATGTTGAGAATAGAGGAGGATCTACTTCGTTTCAAGGCAACCTTGTACTCAGAATAAGCAGAAGTGATCATTGAACTGAACTTGAATCTCCTTCAATGGATGACATCTTGCCTTTTGCACTCATATGCAAGGCTTGTTTAATACATGAGTGCGTGCTACACATCTATTAAAATTAGATTCCTCCAGAGTTTGTGTTATTTCGTATAAGGAACCAAGTGACAGATTGGCACACACCTTGCATCCCCTAATAAATATTTTGAGGGCTCAAACAAAGTGCAATTCCCTCTTGTGTTTAGCTCATTGCAAATCAGTGATTTGCTCAAATAAGACATGTCATGGCATGAACCTGGCATACTTGAAATTTAAAAATTTAGAGAAATGGGTTAACAATTTGCCCTTGGAATCAAAAATTTTAATACATACAGGTTTGTAAAACACAAATTGGATTGAATCTTTGATTTTGGAGCTTAGCTTATCACTAGAAAATTGAATGATTTGCTCCTTATCATCATAGATAATTTGACCATTGATAAAATAATATCCTTTTCTATTAAAGTAAGTTTCTCTATCTATTGTGGGTTTTTGTGTAAGTAGAAACAAACTTCCATCTACTAATCCAACACATCCAAGAAACACTTTTTGAGAAAATACAAATGATATCCTTGCTCTCTCATTTTTGTCTGGCCATTTCATCTCCTTCCCAAGGACAAAATATCATAGCTTTCATTACTCTAGAAGTGAATCTCATTATTCATGTGGCATTGATCCCCCATGTAGTTAAGCCTTTGGCTACCGATACACCATTCCTATGGTGACCAAATTGATCTAGAGCAAGAGCAACTTGGATCCACACAAGGGTTTGGTTTCCACAAGAAGCATTCTTAAATACACAATACTCTTTAATTGAGGATAAATTCCTCCTAATGAATTGTCTAAATATACCCTCTTCCAATTCTATCAAAAAATCCAAAACAAACTAAATTGCAAGCATTGCGTTTGATGTTGCAAATAACAGAAACTATGAGAAAAATTCCACCATCTCAAAAGTAAATCTTATAAATCATCCTTTTGCTCATTGTCTAACCAAACATCATCATTTCCTTCTTCAAAATCAAAAGTGCTCCTCCTCATCTACTCCTTTATACCTTGTATGCATCTCATGATTTGGTATTGAAGAAGAGATTGTGTACTTGCATATGGCATTGTCACTTCCAATACCAAATGTGGAAATCTCATTCTCACTTTTTCACAATCCTCTCTTGGCTCAACTGACACTCGCCATTGATTTTTCTAGAAAATACTCCAAGCTTGCTTGATACGGTGCTTGGAGAATGATGTGCTTGCTTGTGTGTACCTTGAGTATAGTTTATTTGATTTTCAATATGATACTTGGGCTTGTTTTGAATCTTAATCCCAACACTATTAATTACCCTTGATTCATCATTAATGTTTTTGATATTACCATTAGCCA
The DNA here is from genome assembly GCA_948567375.1 of Lunularia cruciata. Classification (NCBI taxonomy): domain Eukaryota; kingdom Viridiplantae; phylum Streptophyta; class Marchantiopsida; order Lunulariales; family Lunulariaceae; genus Lunularia; species Lunularia cruciata. Next base: position 56,897,321 of record OX419762.1, on the reverse strand, counting down.
TTGCCATAACCGTAAAAACCTCACGGATGACAATTTAGAATACCCATACCCATTTTATGGCAATTTTACAGATCCCAATCAATTTTTTGGATTCTTTTCCACTTTGGACCGTGATCAAATATTTTTTGGTCGCTCATAAAGAAATTATGGAACCCTTAGTGGAGGGATTCAAATGAAAAATATTCAGTTTCTTTTAGGACCCATATCATCACCTGTAAAATATTGGTTGGGGTATTGGAAAGAAAATTTTTCACAAAAATAATAACATTTAACAGGTTTTATAGTTTTATAGTACTCGGGTTCTTTGAATAAATAATACTTATATTATATAATTTATATAATTTATATAAAATAATTTAGTCGAGGTAATTATGAAAAATATTATTATCTACTATATATAATATTGAAATGTCACACATTCATTTGGTACTTCTCACTAGTATTTATGGAACCAACTGGAAATTTCCATTTACTATAAATTATAACAAATCAACCTTTTCTTGACCCGAATAACGTTTTACGGCGATGGTCCGAATATTGTAAAACTTTAAACGTACCCTACCATACCTACCATAAACCTTTTCTGCAAAAACTATTTAAAAATTAGAAGATCTTTTATAAGACCTCAAAAACCCTTCATTTGAATCCTCTATTACTACAGGAAAACTACAATTTCTACCGACATCCACCCGCTCTTCTTGATGGCCTCTATTCTAGATATACCCTTAGGCATAGGGTATAGTTGCTTGCTGCCAGTTGCTGGCGGACACTAAGACTTTATAAATAAGGAAAAATTCATAAACTATCCTATGATTTACTCAAATTGTAAAAATATCTCTCTAATTTTCAAAATTGCAAAAATACCCCTCATAGGTTCTTTCACTTATCGCAATTGGCAAGAAAATGGTCATGCTGCTGCTACTATTCTTGGACAGTCGCAACCATGTTCAGCTATATTCTTCACTATTGTAAATTATAGGCATATAGATGAGCAGACCATAGAACCTGTTTCGCTACAAGAATAGGATGTTGGAGAATGCAAACCTCCATAAACAAGCAATCCCTTTACCTCGAAAGAACAAAATTTGCAGACCGAAGAAATTGGTAGTGAAAAATGTGCTTTCAAATGTAGCCGGTTTGGTCAAGCAGGTCATTCATGGCGGACTTGCAGTGCAGCAGTCTAATTTTAATTGTCTTGTATGATATAATTGCAACACAAAACTAGTTTTTCCTTGAAGAATAAATAGCAGGTTGCACCTGCTGCTCGCATACTATATTGCTTGCCGTCCATACATACTATACTATATTGTGAATCGTTATGAGTCAATTGCAATTACTTGAGTTTCGAAACTCAAAAGGCTAGCCAATTCTTTCATCAAAACTAAGGTCATTTCGAGGTGTAATTCTATTTGTATTGATATTATGAGAAGTTGAAAGTTTCTAGTATAATTCTTTTTCTCTTAGAAATGGTATCTCGTTACTCATTATGCTTGCGTCTGACACTCACCTTGTGGAAGCCGTATGAGTGGTATTTTTGCAATTTTGAAAATTATAAAGCTATTTTCATATTTTTGCCAAATTATAAAGGTATTTCCAAATCTTTCCGTGTAAATAAACATATAGCACGATAATATAAATTTAATAGATCATCATATTGGGGGAATTTGGATTGCTCTATCTTACGGGGACTTCGTCTCAAGTTTATGAGGAGTTTGCACCGAACTTTCAATAAATTTGCTCTTTTGTCTTGAATTTGGTCATTGTTGCAAATTGTCCGTAAATCCAATTCTATAACACAGCTTTCAACTGTTTTAATAAGATGTTCAGAATTCAGTCAAAATTTGGAAGCAGATGTTATTCTCTCTCGTCGTTGCGCTTTCCTCGTTCGAAAGGATTGATAGTCATGGTTGCATAGATACGCGAAAACCACCCCATGAATTTATTTTTGTTCTCAAGAATCTAATTATACACATTTCGGTACTAATTCTGCCTGTGCTAAAGATATTAGTAATTGCTTTAGTCTTCTTGAATGGTTTAGTGAGCGTTGCTATTCCCTTACTGTATAGGCAGTTAAAAGTCCTGAGATCACAAGATAGTATTTTCTCATCAAAGCATTTATTCTTAAGATTATCTTATCTATAGATTTAGTTTACATTTTACAAGACGCACAAGAAGCGTTTTCGAATTCCAATCTGCCGGATTAACTTTGGTCTTGGTTTCCCTCCGCTAGAATTGTGGTCTATTTGTTGCTCCCTCTCACGACTCTACTTACTAGCGAACTGGGATGTTGCGCATGGACTATTATAAGAATAATATTTCATATAACTAACTAAGCAATTCAAGTCCACATAGCCAATTGAGGACTATAATCCTCAATAAAAAAGGATGTGAAGGTTTGTTCAACAGCTGCAAGACCATAAGTTCATATCAGAATATCAATAGAAAAGTTTGTGCGATCCTTGTTGAAAAGGGGATTGATCACAGTAATTCCATCTATGTTATAATTTATAGTTTTCAATGGTTCTATATTTAAAATCACGCTTACAAACCGATTAGCGAGTTTCAAGGAAGAGAACCAGCTATCACTTTGGTACCGTCAAATCTCTCTACCAATTTAAAACACCATTAAATCCAAGTGCTAAAGATGAATACTATAAAGTCCATCTCTACTCATTTACTAGGTGATGACTGGGACTCGATGAGACCCCCACGTGGACCTGCCTTTGACCTTCGGATTCACAATCCAGGTGCATGTGGTCGAGGGCTCATTGTGTTTCTGTTATACACGATATTTCCTTGGAGCCATTCTCCGTTTTGCACGCCAGCAACTCGGCTGGAACCTCCACCACATGCACCTGCTATCCAGATGTACCAACCCAGTGAAGCAGGTGCAAGTGGTGGAGGCTCTAGCCGTCGCCACTCAGTATACGTGCGGTAGCGTCAGTCGTAAAAGTCTTAGAGTTCCGTGTTTCCAATACCACAACATTGGGCAATACACATAGTCGATCATTCAATCGTTTAGTATACCTTGAATGTATCATTTTTGGAGTGCCGGAGAGTATATCTTATAGCTTTGATGTTGACGTATATCAAGGTCGATTAACTACTCTCGTACATGAGTTTAATCATGAGCTTCTAAGAAACCTTTTCTGTCGATACTATTGGGGCTAGGCCCCAATAGTGTCAATTGTCTTCCCATCCTTCATTTTTTCTATGCGGTCGCCCTTGTTTTGGATTGTATCAATAGTCTCTCCCTTGTACGGCTTGATGGGGTTTTCCATTCTTAATGTGTTCTACGTGGTCGCCTCTTTCCATCTTTATTATCATTAGGGAAATATTTGCTTTTAAGTTTCGAGAAAGAGAAGGTTTTAAAACGTTCGGATACGTTTTAAACGTTCTTAATACGTCTTTTTAAGTGACAAGTTGTAACTAACAAGTAAGCATGAACTGATGGAAATTAATAGGAATTTTTATTGGGGTCAACTCTATTGAAGACTGTTGTTTGAATTAACCTGTAAACGAGTTCACCATGTCGAATAAGGGGCATAATTATAAGAAATATTAGGATCGTGTTTGAAGTAGCAGAGCTTGAGGCGAAATGTAGAATGTGCATCCATTGCAATACAAATATGTTCATCACATCGTGTTCAAATTGCACGTAGATAGCTCTGATTTATGAAAAAAAATAGTGTTATCATTAGTGCTAAACATTTTTTTCTAAACGTTTCTTTTAATATGATCTACTTTAAAATTCATTTTAAAACGTTTTATATTTCTCTATTTGAATTAAATTTCAGTACTTCTCACTGAACAACATTATCCTACATAAATCCATTTCCTGAAGAAAAAACACATGAATTACAAGTCCATGCTTATCTGATTCTTGGAAGTGATATTTTGTTGGAATCTTGCTGTTTCTAGACCTTTGAACCCTAGGCAAAGAATCTCGTCAGATTGTGATTTTGTCCGCCCCTCGAGGTTTGGTTAGTCAGTACGATATTCTTTTGTTAGAGATTTTATCCTTTTTCGAGTGCTTTACTCTCTTGCACTTTTCAATTCCTTACCTTGCTTTGTTTTTCCCTTCGAGCTATACTATTAAGCTAGATTTTCTCTAAGGGTGCCACTAGGAGGTAAAGTAAGAAGAGTACGAGTCTTGGCTAGGTTTGAAGCGAAAGTCTCAGTGGAGTTGCACAAACTCATCAATCTGATCATCATTATAATAATGTCATCCATGTCAATCGTAATGAATATAGTACAAGCACACCCGATTAACTCACTTATAACATCTTTTTCCTTTAATTCTCGAAATAAGGCACCAACTATACAGTCTGAGGTCATTACTGACCCTCACCTTAACGACAACTCGTACCTCGACTCCATACTTCTTATTGCTGTAGTTGCTCAAAGCCCCTAGAACTTTGGCTCGAAATTTCAAGTAGAGCATTGAAGTACTAAACGATTGAGAACTTCAAGATGCTCTGCACTTTAAAGACCTAAATCCGTAGGAGTCTATGACACAATCATACTACAGTGTCTAAATCCAAAGAGAATAACTTTTTCGTGCTTAACCAGAGCTTGACTTGTTCATCCTTTGTTTCATTCACGAGATCGGGGACGACCGCATGGTATATGTATAGTGGTGTTCAAAGTTGGACAGATAGGAAAAGAAGCCAAGGTGTGCCGGCTCACCCATATACTCTTCTTGACTGTACACTACATATAAGGTGTAAAGGCGATAGTGTAGAAAACAAGTAGGATGGGAAGACCTCATCAAGCCTTACAACGGAGAGACAAACAAGGTAAAATGGGGCTAAGCCCCAATAGAGTCTATATGAGAAATCTGCCCTACCGCACCTAAGATATCCGAGGTATGCAAGTCTTGTGGTCTACAAACAAATGGAGCATCTGAAGAACCATCACTTAGTGTGATTGCTCTCCTATCGATTGCACCAGCCATTGCACTCTATAGAGTAATGGACACACATTGTCTAAAATATATTACAAAGTATGAGAGTGAGAGTGGTACTTCTTGGCACCTAACATGATAAGCTCTTGTGCACTCCTTGACAAATGTGTCAAATGTTGTGTCCATCGCTCCATATAACTCCAAGGCTAGAGGAACAAAGAGGTGACCTCACTGCATTTTCTTGTACTTGGAGACCTTGCAATCTGCTACTTCATTCGCCGCCCATCCAGGAGGATGGGAAATCACTCCCTCCAAAATTGTATCCCGTGTAAGGTCCGTAACCACAACATGTGCTATTGTCACCTGATCATCTTGGGCCATGCATAAATTTGCCCTAACATGTGTCATCTGCAAAGCATACAAATGCTCCCTCCAAGCCAAGTATCCACTCTCTTGTGCCATAGCAAACACTACCTCCCTAATATAAGCATGGGTAGCTATCCTTTGTCCTCCAAAAGGACTCCGTGTCATATGGACCATTATTGCATCTAGTGTAGAACCACACTCACAAGTGAGTAATGAAGATGCAAATAGGTGGACAAAACCTAGGCAAAACCTCATCACTATAGAGAAAGTAGCTGGTGCAAGTCAGAATGCCCTAATGCACGTTCAAGCTAGGATCCAAGAGCCTGCACCTTTGCCAAAGCAAGAGCAAAGACGTGCTCGAGTAGCCTGAGAATTGGACAAGTCAACTAAGAGAGAATGTAACGTATGCTCACATTGTCTCTACATCAAGGAAGATTGTAAGCCTCTAGTACAATCTAACAATAATGAAGCAAAAGATGGAAAGTCTTCTCGTGCATGTGGGGGATAGACTATCTCTCATCTGCAACAATAACATTTGGAGAGAATAGGACCCCTCATCAACCTCTGCCACATAAGTCTCCAAAACCGGCCTATCAATAACCACAAAACAAGAGGAAAGTAGTGGTGTCAAGAAATCTCAACTACCCAAAAATGCTCTACATGCCATCCCCTCCATAAATAGCAAGTCAACCCCTCCACACAAGATTAGCAAAGCCATCTATCTACGTGCCAAATCCCCTGTCACACACTCAAACATCCTTGGTCCAATAATATCACCAAAGACGCACATAATCCTCCTATCAAAGGATCTCAGACGTGATAGGAAGGATGAGGAGGGAGGAACTATGCATATGACATAAGTCATTCAATGAGCAATATTAGAGAAGAGTATAACAAATGTCACTTGTGGATCTCCTAGTAATGGAAGGTCATCCACATGGATAGATCCTCTACAAGGGCAACATCTAAGAATTGAGTGACAAAATCCTTGGATCCTATTGGCACTCCAAGAACACATAATCCATCTATAGATGTAATACACCCCTCTAAAAGCTCAAGGTGGAGAAGGATACCTAAAGGGAACCATGCCTTGCACTTTGACACCTTGACTCTCAAGCCTACTAGATATAGCTTGATAGTCAAGTGGTCAAAGGCCTCCTTAATCTGATCTATAGGGCCCATGATATGTGTATCATTTGCCAAAGGGGGAAATACACAACTTGGCATGGCCAAAGTAGTAGATAGGAAAGCTCTAAAGTGAGCCATGGCAAATAAGGGTCCCGCTAAAGGATCTCCTTGACATGTACTAACAATTGATTCCAAGACGGTGACTCCTTCTTGTGAACAACCTTGCTTGTAGTAAAGGGAAGCAAGAGAGCTATAAAAAGACCACACAAAGGAACAAGACTTGCCAAGGATCCATAGCTTCCCTAAGCTCTCCAAAGATGGATGCCCGTGAGACACTATTAAAAGCATTCTCAACATCCACTTGTAGGACGACCCACTCTAGATGGATATCTAAGAGTGCCCTAATGCTTAGAGATATAGCCTCACATCCTCCAAGTGTAGCTACTCCAAACTGATGTGGACTAAGGTGATGTCAAAAGTGAGAATGGTGCTAAAGGACAATGGTACGACTGACTAAACAAGAAAAGATCTCTCCAATAGCAATTGGTCTCATGCCTCCCGTGTCCTTCTCTATCATGAAAAGTCGACTAGCACCTGACTAATAGACATAGGAATGTCTCCTCTTGCTACTATTACAGCCACCTAAAACAACTTGATCAACCACTAGAAGGATCATCTGCATGAAAGCAATCTCTAAGGTGAATAATCCGTGACAAGCCTCTTGAAGAAAAGCAAGGAGTAGTGCACAATGCTTGTGAAAAAAGCAACCTATCAAGACATAAAGGCTGCTCAAGCTGATAATCTAAGACCTATAATGGTAGTGCCTCTACTACCATAGGATATAGTGAGCATAGTGAGATAGTCTCATCAACATGACTAGCCATAGACAAAGGATGTAGTGCTCATACTACTCTACTAAACTCTCCCATCTGACCCAATATCCTACATCATCGTGATCGAGTGGACTCTATGGTGTCCTCTAGTGAAATTTGTCTCCTAAAATTTTTAACCTTAATAGACTCCTCTTGAAGTGCCGCCAATCCCCTGCTTGGAATCAATAAAATCTAGTAGCCACCTTACCTCTTTATGCCCCGCACATCTCCCTCTAGCATCACAAAGACACCATCGAGGGAGTAAGAGGAATAAGAACCATGCTAACTTGTCCAAGGGAGCATGTGCCAAACAATCAAGTGGTAGGCAAAAAGGTGTGGGTTCTCCTAATATATTATATTAAGGTGTTTCAAAAACTATTTCTAAGGGGTATTTATGAGGTAGGTGGGAACCCGTAACACGGTATCAATGATCACCTAAAATAATTATTTATCAAAATTGGAATGACTGTAAAATATTTTAAAATATTAAATTATTTTATGGTAACTTTGATAATATAGGTAGTTTCATTAATTATTTATCAAAAATGGAATGGATGTAAACTTTTTTAAAATATTAAAGTATTTTATGGTAACTTTGATAATATAGGTCATTTCATTTTCTTTGTATACAATCACATAGGATTAGATTGTTATTGGCTTGAGAGATGAGGCAAGGCTGATGAATTTTGAATGAATATGATAAATATCTAGTAATAAATATGATAAGAAGTCAAGGTCTCATTCATGGATGCCTATGCAGAAGTGACATTGAAATTGCACCAATGTTTGGGTGGATTTTGAATTTGAAAACTCTACTTCCTATTGAAAGAGATATGTAATTTAATTGCCCAACCAACTTCCTCTAATTCTTGCCTGATAAAAAATTCAACCAAAATCCACATATACAAAACAATTTTATCTTATTCCTTCCAAAATCTCATTTTTGCAGGCAAGATAGAGATTGATCTGATGTGTGTTTGTTAGTTTTTTGTTCTTAGAGATTGTAAGTTTCAATAGAAAAAATAGAGTTAAAATTTAGTTAGTGGGTGGCAACAATTTTGGCAGAGTGCATTCATGGGTGGGAGTGGAGAAAAGAAGTAATTGGACCAGCCTAGGAAATGAAAATTCAAGATTTGAGGCCGACAGCTATGGAATACACTCACCTCCAACTGCTTGGCACGGGAGTTCCATTCCCATTAGCAAGTTCACATCCTCTTGTTGAATTGGATGATTTTACTTCACATGATATATCTAATATTGAGCATTCTACAATAATTGCTTCCACTCTTGCAGATTTAAATCCTCAACATTCCCTTGATAAGTCTGGCTATGCCTTGCATTTTCAATTTGCAAATTTAAGTCCTCAACATTCTCTCAAGAGGTCTTGCCTTGCCTTGCTTTCTCATTCTCTTGTATTGAAATTTCAAGCTCTTCTTGCCATGGTTTCCTCTTGTCCATCATTTGGCCTTTCTTTTGAAGATTTCAAATCAAAAGCTACTGGTGTGAAATCTAGAGGAGATGAAGAGGATACATTTAGAATGATATCTCACCATTATAGTTAAATCTTGGATTATCTAGAAGACACTGACCATTTCAAGAAAATACAAAGGGAATAGTAAGAAATCCATACAAAAGAATAATGCATTCAGTTATATGGCCACTATCAGGTGAAGTTTAGGAGAGGTTTCTAAAATCTATGATGGGAAATAGATTGTGGAAGAAATGGGCTCAATACATGGCTTCTTATAAGTCTGCCTGGACATGGAAAGAAAAATGCACTAGAGAAAGGCTCATTGAGGAAGAAATCAAGCAAGGATGGAAAACCATTGATGATAAACTACATTCAAGAATCGATCTTATGTTTGGTTCCAAAGCTATTATTTCTCTGCCCACACTTTTATCCTTAGGGTTTGGAAACATGATTTTTGAGGAGATTGTCATACATTTGAATTTCCATCTGAGGATTGTGTTGATGAAACACCCACATATGGGTTATGTGGTCCTAGCATGGAGGGGTTTTCTGTTTTGAGCACCCAAGAGTCATTTCCCCATGTATCATTATCTCATGGTTTGAGGAGTATCATGTGCAAAGGCAAGAGGACAAGAGTAGATCAAAGAGACAAGAGGATGATCAGATCAAAGGGGCAAGAAGATGAGAGTAGATCAAAATTGAATTTTGATTACTTTCCATGTCTACCAAATACCTTTGAAGATGAGGAACTACTTACAAGAGAAGCTTTTAGAGATAGAAACCATGACATTGGTAAAAATAGAAGCTCAAAAGGTGGCCAATATGGGAAATCTATGACTCAAAGGCAAAATAGAAAAAAATCTTATTTTCAAAGTTGGAGAAAAGTAGAATTCAAGAGAGTACTTTATTCTCCAAGTTAGAGAAGAAGAGAATTAAAGAGAGATCTTCCAATTCCAAAAGGTTTCATCTTATGATTTTAGAATTGGCAAAGGTAGGGAAGACACCCAAAGAGATCAAAAGTATAGTGAGTATCATGCACATCTAGATGTTAAATAGTACTCTTGTAGACATAGATAGTAACCTTGTTGACAGTTCCAATAACAATAGCAAAAGCGGTGTGCCCCAGCAAATGCTCAAGGCTAGAATGCTAGGCCAAAACAAATTCATTGTCGTTATATATTCTCTATCATTGTCTCTCAAGGATTTCCATGATTTTTTTTCATTTTCTATCCATATAAAGTACTTCATTTTCACATTTACACACTATATTGTTAAGCATGTTATGAGTTGGTTGTATTATAGATCTTGATATGGGTCAACTCCGAGTGATAATCAAAGGGAAGCACTCAAATTAATTGGGTTTCATGGCAGTTTCATGTTGGATTAGCACCTACATCTAGGAATTTCATAGGTTCTATCAGGTTTCACGATAAAGCACCTCAATTTACCAAGTTTCATGCCGGTTTTGTGAGAAAGCACCTTGATTTCCTAAGTTTTGTACAGGTTTTGCAAGCGTTTTGTGAGGTAATCACTACAAAGACATTATTTTTATCAAATATTGTGCAAGTTTCATGAGGAGATCGCAACAAAGACATCAAGCTTATCTAGTATTGCACAAGTTTCACAAGGAAATTGCAACAAAGACATCAAGTTTATCCGATATTGTGGGGGTTTTGTAAGGATATAATGATAAAGAGATCAGGTTTGTTGAGGATTGTGTAGGTTTCATGGGTTTCATGCAAATTCAAAGCATCCATGTGTGGTATCCAAGTGAAAAAGCAAGTTTCATATTAACAAATCATGTAAAGTGAGACGAGAGGTTTTATATTATGAACTATACAAGTAGACTTTGGGGACAAGTCATAATGGACAAAAGGTTTCATATAACATCTCATACATTTCACATTTGGACAAGAAAGGGACAAATGGTTTCATATGAGTAACTCATGCAATGATCCATGGCTCTATGTGTCTCTTAACAAATGCTCACAATCTCATTTTGTGCTATCTTTCCAAATGAGTACCTCAAAATGAGTCATAGAGAACTTCATAAACTCTCTAATGCCAGGAGGAAAGATATATCTAAACATATTACTTGCTCTAAATGTGACCCATCCACCCCACTCCACTAATCTAGACCATTGGCCTGCGATACTACTACTAGCTCACATGATGTCTCCCGAACATCCAATATCCAAAACCAAGATCTTCCTCTACTAGACATGAGCATAAACCAAGTGGGGAATAAACTCTCCTAACTCACTCATCCTCTATCTCATCATAGAAATCTAGAAACCTCACCAGTGAGTGTCTTTCTCCTCTCTTCTAATGACTTGATCTCTTGTGAAGTATGACTAAAAGGGAGCATAGAAGCAAGATCATCTAAAAGTCAAGGTCTCCAAGCTATGATTTCTATATCAGATGTCATAACACATGGCTCTCCTTTAGGCACTCCATGCAAGTGAGGCTTTATTTGTACCTCTATAGATTTCATTTCTAATCCATGCTCAAGTTTGTCTATTTGAGTCTCCTCATTAATCATGTCAAGCCTCTCTGTTTGGGTCTCCTCATGCATAGCAAACTCTCCTAAGGATTGTCTTAATGGTACTATCAAAAAAGGCCCTCTTACACTCCTAAGCTCTCTCTAAGGATCTCCTCACCTTGACCAACTCAACTTGGGTACTCTCCAACTCCCTCATAGAGAGTTAAAGCTCTTGATGATAGCTTTCTATTTGTAACTTTTAAGCCTCCACCACCATTTCTCTCTTAGCCTTGAGCTCATTGAATGCACTCATCAAATCATCTCTTTCTCCCACATCTCTCACCAAAGTCAAATATAAACTCTCTTTCTCTCTCTCTCCTCTAAGTCTCTCAAAGAATGCTCTCTTGCTAAGGACTCTCTCCTTCTCCTCCTCTAAGCATACCATGGCACCCTCTCTCTCTCTCCTCCAAGTCCTTCTACTAGTCTTGAGCAATTGCTCTCTCTCTCTCTCACTAGTATTGAAGTCTAGCCTAGCATCCACAATTGCATTTAAATCACTTTTTCTCCACACTCTATTGTGTGTAAGGGTTGTGCTAACTCACATATTGCTAAAAGAAACTCTAGACGAATCCTCTCTTTGCACCAAGAATGACTTTCTAGGTGTCAATGGAACATCTTCTACATGTGATTCTACTAACATGGACTCAACCTCATGCTCCTTGGACTCCGTCTCCCTAACTCCCCAAATCCTCTCTCCAAGTCCAAGGAAGAAGGAAATGAGGAAGGAATCTTAGGTATTGATACAAGTATATGAGAAGGAGGTAAGGTAGAGCATTTTCTGCAAGGGTGATGTAAAAAACCCCTTGGCTCCTCTCCTTCTTTGAGTAACATCATCTTCATATACATAGCTTGATAAGGGTACAAGATACTTTCATTCATAAACTCAAGATATTATTCAATTGAATATGAGATAATACTCCATATATAATATCATTTATTTATAAGGTACCATGATTCATGTAGCAAGATAAAACATGGTACATAGAGAAAGACAAAATGGTATGTTTCTAAGAAACATGAATATTAAATGACTCTTACTCACCCTCCTCATCTTGACTCTTGTCCTTAGCTCCCTCATCATGGAGATATGTTCTCTCTTGGACTTTGGTGCCATAGTTTGCCTCTCCTCCCTCATCTAGGAATGCACTCTCCATGAACAAGTGAGTGAGAAATTGACCAAAAAATGTCACCTTGTATCTCCTACCATCTAGCTTATGGATCTGTTTTGTAAGAAGGCCATCTTTGCACTAACTACCTAGAGCATGAATTCTACCCAATCATAATCCTCTCTTGCTTGCTTCAAGTGTACCCTATACCTCTCAACCTTCCACTTCACCATAAGGGCAGGATATCCATACACCATTGTTGGCCGGTATGTACGGGCAATGAGAGTAGCAATCATCTCAAAAAAAGACCTCCATGCAAGATAAATGCATTATCATACCAAGTAAGTTCTTGCCATGTGATTTTATACAAGAAACCAATCTTCCACAAGCAAGTAAGGGACAAAACTCCTCCTTCCACTCCCAAGTGGCAATGCAAAAGCTTCTCAAATCATCTCAAGAGTTAAATTGAATGGCCTACCACTCACAATACTTGCATGTGTAGTGGCATCCCATGTCCCCACAAACTTAGTGTAGGAACAAATCTGCATGCAAAACACAAGAGAAACAACAAAGAAACAAAATGAGATATGTGTATCCCAACAAAGAGAAAATAGATTTCAGTTGGGTTTTGCAAAGGGTTTGTCAACACATAGGGTTTTGCTAGGGTTCCATGGAAGTGTTGTGGGTTTTTGAGAAGGTCCTCAAGCTTTGCTAGGGTTCCATGAATAAAATGGATTTGCTAGGGTGGTTTTAGGGCAATATAGGGATTCCCCTCAGGTTTTGCAAGGCATTTTTGTTCTATTTGGGTTGTCACGCCATTTGTAGTGTCGCATCTAGATTGCTTGGACACTGGAGTTCCAGTGATAGTAGTTAGAGTTATTTTAGCAATTTCTTAGAGACTACTTTCCGACGGTCAGATTTGGTGTTCAGGGTACTGACTTCACGATGGGGCCCATTGTCACTTTGCACTATTTGCACTATCGAGTGTGCCGTCAATGGGACCATTAGGGTTTTAGACCTAGCTCAAGTCCAAGGGGTATACTTTTGAAGTGCAGCTCCAGAGAGCTCACTTCTCTGATGTTGAGCCTTTGAGTTCCAGGTTATGGTTGACAGAGGCCGGCGAGTGTCACTTGGATTCTCTATATTGGAGTGGGTGTGACTTGGCTATAATCAGTGCCTAGTTGTTAGCAATTTATAGAGTGACAGATCAAGTATTGATCTGAGTTGAGTTGAGAGTGGTAAACAATCTGATTACATCAAAGAAGTGAGTTAGGGGGAAATTAAGTGCAGGAACTTTGAGTGTTGGTGGTATCTCCAAGCTCGGTGGATCATTGGTAGCTTGAATCAAGTTTAGTTTTTCCCTAGTGAGCAAAAGCTTGTTCAATTGATGAAGATTTGGCAGTAAAGTAGACGGTGTGCGGAAGTGTTGGCCAATTTTTGAGCAAACAAGGAGTAAATTTTGAACAGTGGTTGTGATTTTGAGCTCAAGAGGTGAAGGAAGGACAAATTTGTTGCAAGTTGGGCTCAAAAAGTAAAATTGAAGGTGGAGTTAGGAAGCTATTCTCATGAATTTGTGATTTGGAGAAACCCATGTTTTCAATTTGGCTCAAGTGAAGAGTTGGTGGGGGATTTGACGGTTAGCCAAATTTAGGGTTTATGTCAGATTTTGGGTGGATTTTATGTCAGAATTTGGCCAGATTTGGAAGACTTTTGCCAAGTTGGAGGACTTTTGCAAGTTTGGAGGAGTTTTGCCAGATTTTGGAGGAGTTTCAAAGTGGCAAGAAGAAAGACCCCATTTGGCTGAATTTTGGCATTTAGAGGCTTTGAGGCATAGGGCCAAGGGGTATGAGAGGCTACAAAGGGCTAGCTTGCTGACATGAGGCTAGCTAGTTTAGAGTAGATCTTGGTCATTGGTTGGCAAAATCTGCCCATCTTGCTAGATTGTGCGCAACAGGGTTTGATCCATAGATCTCTTGTTCCTAGATTGGGGCCCTAGCCAAGTGGTCCACCCTCACTTGTTGTCCTAGTGATTGTGCCACTATTATCTATACACTTGTAGCTTTGACTAGGAGAGGCAATTGATCCCATTCTTGGTGATCCCCATAGCTTAGGACTTAGATATGAACTTCTCTTATGTCAAATGCCAAATGATGGCAAAGTCAATCCCGTGTTGTTTTATGAAATGGAGGGTTTTTGTTTAGATTTCTTGTGATTGGACCCCCTCCATTCTCTACTTCTTGTTTGTGCACCATATTTGTGTGAGGTGAGTTGACTTTTGAGCGTTGGTGCTCTGGTGTGCTCTTGGTAGTGAGGCTGGAGTGATGATCAGTCAGACTATCTTTGTTTTTTTTGGTGAGGCAGGAAGTGATGACCTGTAGACCGTGAGGGTGCATGGTAAGATGACAGGTTATAGGTTGCCTTTTCCCCTAGTGTAATTATGTTGGTTAGTGTTACATTAGTGGTGGTGCTTAGTTGGTGTTTGCACTTGGTGGTGTTGGCACTTGGTAGAATACTTGCGGTTACGACTTGCAATTACAGTTTGTGGTTCCAATTTGTGGTTGTAGTTGCGGTTACTTTGTCACGATGGAGTTTGTTGGAGATTCTAGAGGAGTTAGCCTTACAGTACGTAGTGGGTTTACTCAAAGTGGTGTTCAATATAAGCCTGTATCTTAGGTCCCAATGAGGGAGGAGATTGACTCTGAGTTGGAGTTTGACATAAGAGCTGATTCATTTGAGAGTGCACTTTGCATGTCCGCATTGTTGTTGTGGGACATGGATGAGATTTATGGGGCCTCCAAAGGCCCTAGATGTTACTCTGGTATAGTGGGTACCATTGAGTTGGATGATTTCATCCAAGAGTTTGATAGTTGGTGTGATCTGCAACAGATGTAGAACCTGACTTTGTTCATACCCTTCATGGCATGGAAGGGGTTGTTTCAACACTTGGAGGGTCCGCCGATGGACGACTACCATGAGTTCAGGAGAACTCATTTAATGGAGATTGAGTTATGGAGATAGTATTGGTCTCCAAACTATGTCTCTAGCACTTCAAGCTCGGTGGCCAAGAGTAGATCGGCTGTACATATGAGTTCTAGCTCAAGTAGTGTTGGTGGAGCTAATGGAGGTGCACTAGCTGGAGATAGTGTTACCACGAGTGGAGGTATCGCTGTAGGAGGTGGTGTGGTATCGAGGTTTAACCCCATGGTAGAGTTCTTCCTATGTTTGAGGCAGAACTACCAAGGAGTGCAAACTGACAAGCTGAGGAGCTTGTAGGAGTTGCAGCAAAAGGCTAGAGAGAGCCTATATGAGGCAAACACTTGCATGAGGCGGCTGATCAATTTCACTCAGGGAGTTACTGAGGCCCAGGCAATCCAGTTTTGGTATGGGATATTGGACAAGGAGTTGCGACATAGAGTTTGTGATGCTACATTGTTTCAGGCTACTTTGCCTACTTTGGCAGTGGTCTTTGGTTTGGCTGAGCGTATTGAGCTTGACATGGTAAAGGGTGGTGACATCTAGATTTGGTAGGGAGACCTCATCCATGTGACTTCTTCTAAAGTGCAGCAAAGTGCACCACATCCAGTTGGTTTTTGAGGACAAGGTGGACAACCTAGATCCTATGGAGCGAGTGGAGGGCCTATTGTGGTTAGACCCTTACCTTCATTTTTGGGTCAACAGCAGCCAATGAGTGGTGGTGTTGCTTGTTGGACTTGTGGTGGACCTCACTATAGGAGAGAGTGTACTCAAGGCAGCGGACTTGATACCTCTGGTGCATCATAGTGTAATACCAAGGGTTAGCCATATAATCTAGATGTGAAATTTGGTTTGGTAACTTCTAGAATGATGTTATACATGATATTCAAATTAGATCAGATAGAAGTATCACCAAAAGAGTACTTCTACTAATAGGGCAGAAACCGAAATAGACTTGAGAACCTTAGAACCAATAGCTAGACATATGATTTAAAGGTGAGAATTGGTTTGGTAACATCTGGAAGGATGTTACACATGATGGACTAAACAGATCAGAAAGAGGTATCACCAAAAGGGGACTTCTACTAATAGAGTAGGGACCGAAATATGCCTGAAATCTTTGAAGGCAATTTTGGAGGCCTAAACGGATGAATTAGGCCTCAAAACTGTGCAGATTCCCCCCCCCCCCAATGGAGGAAAGGCTGGCCTACCCTAAATCATGCTTTGTCTCATCGAGAGCTTTCCAACGGTACCTTACTCACACGATTCCAAGATTCCTATAGGAAGATTCCCTAAAAGATTCCCTCCGGTCAAAGCTTGTTTGACCAACCAGAAAGGACCTAGACCAGACAGGTCACCCATCCGAGTAAGTAATCCAAGGGTGGAGCTTGCTGACATGTCACCTATCTGTGTCCCTAATCCTATGGTGGAGCTTCCTTGGAGGAGATCCTCTTTGTCTATATAATAAAGAGAAGGTGCTCCCTTGGGGCATCGAATGTTTTGAGTGTGCAATATGTGTTTTCTCTCTTCTCTTGTCCTCGGAGTATTACACACAGCTAGCATAGAGGCAGTGTGAGCATTGCCACAGATTTGGTCACACTAGTGACCGGTGTTTTGACCTACACCCGGAGTTACGGAGTGGTAGGGATGTTATGGTAGGTAGTAGAGGAGCTTCAATTCATGGAGGACAAGGTGGTAGAGGATCTACACCTAGTAGGGGTGTAGTACCTGCCCTTACTTTTGACACAACTGTGGCTACTTGGATTGAGCAGTTGGAGCAGAGATTGGCTAGTTGTAATACTCCGAGGACAAGAGAAGAGAGAAAACACAGATTGCACACTCAAACAATCGATGCCTCAAGGGAGCACCTTCTCTTTATTATATAGACAAAGAGGATCTCCGCCAAGGAAGCTCCACCATAGGATTAGGGACACAGATAGGTGACATGTCAGCAAGCTCCACCCTTGGATTACTTACTTGGATGGGTGACATGTCTGGTCTAGGCCCTATCTGGTTGGTCAAACAAGCTTTGACCAGAGGGAATCTTTTAGGGAATCTTCCTGTAGGAATCTCAGAATCACGTGAGTAAGGTACCATTGGAAAGCTCTTGACGAGACAAAGCAAGGGGGAGGAAAGGCTAGCCTTTCCTCCATTGGGGGGAGAATCTACACATTTTTGAGGCTCAATTCATCCATTTAGGCATCCAAAATTGCCTTTAAAGATTTCAAGCATATTTCAGTTCCTACTCTATTAGTAGAAGTCCCCTTTTGGTGATACCTCTTTCTGATCTGTTTAGTCCATCATGTGTAACATCCTTCAAGATGTTACCAAACCAATTCTCACCTTTAAATCGTATGTCTAGCTATTGGTTCTAAGGTTCTCAAGTCTATTTTGATTTCTGCCCTATTGGTAGAAGTACTCTTTTGGTGATACTTCTATCTGATCTATTTTGACCATCATGTATAACCTCATTCTAAATGTTACCAAACCAAATTTCACATCTAGATCATATGGCTAGCTCTTGGTATTACACTAGTATGGCTATTGCTCAAAGGAGATCAGATTTGGGTGTTGAGGTTTCCACCTCATATGCTGGTGATAGAGATGCTTTGGATTTCATGTGCGGAGCAATACAGGTGGATGCATTTGTAGTAGTGACTAGGAGTGCAGTACGTGCTCCAGAGCCCAAAGGAGCATCAGTGGAATTGGACCCACAAAGAGGAGAGGTTGGGAGAAAGGTCAGACTTCCCCAATCTTTCACGCAATCTGAAGCATTGTAGATGACATCCATGGCTCCTCGACATCCTAGTGCAGGTGTGGTAGGTGGTGATGGAGTGCATAATGGACTACCTGCTAGTCAACCACTTGCTACTACACAAACTGAGTCTAACATGATGTTGGGGGCGGCTCAGCTGATTATGCGGCGTCTTTTGTTTTCAGCCAGTGACATGTTTACATTGGGAGTTGACCCAACCCCAATGTTCTGGTTGGATGCCATGCTTTGTGAGAGTAGGAATGATGCGGTTCCTACTACTAGAGCAAAGGTGGTTGATAGTGGAGCTGACTTGGTTGAGGAGCATGGGATCCATTCAACAACCATTGGTTTATGGCAAGCAGTAACAGCTAGACTGGAGGAATTGCCAACTAGACCGGCCTTTGAGAAAGCACGTTCACACTTGGTGTTGTCCTATTGGATAACCAGAGGGGGATTTTCTGTTTGGTGGGACCTTTAGGGAAGGTCTATATACCACAGAGAGTCTTATTAGACTTTGGTGCACATCCTTTTATGTTGGGGAAGGTTGTAGTAGTTGGTTTGGAGTTACGGAAGACCAATGTGGAGAGGTGTCCATTTCAGATCCAAACATCTTTAGGTGGTGGTTCGACACAGTACATCACACATGGGGAGCTTGTTGTCCAGGTTCAGCCTGGTCATCCAATTGATAGCTTGGTGGTAAGAGCTCAAGCTATTGCGACGATAGCTGAGTCATATGATGTGCTAGTTGAGGGAGCAATGTTGTACCCCATGGGTTTTAGCATTGCCTATTGGGAATAGATAGCCTTCTATAGACCTAGTTGGCAGTTTGGTGAGGGACGAGCATGTCGCCTACCAATACGCTTTAGTAGTGGCAATCTTGGCTCACTATAGTCCGGGACCATGGCAGCATAAGTTTTAGCTTTCAATGGTGTAGTTACTTGGCCTGGTGATTTGTTGGAGGGGAATGCTCATGTAGAGGATACTCTAGTACTAGAGGAGATCACTTGGATTTGGAGTACAAGTGGGATTGTTCCATCCATCTTGGATGTTCCATTGTGGAGTTTTGAGGAGGCATTGCAGCAACATGCAAATCAATTGGTGTAGTAGGCTTGGAGTGGCGGCTTCGTACCATCAAGAGATGAGTGTGAGGATGAGCTTCCACAGTTGATTGCTTTGACACCTCTGGATACCACACTCATTGCTTGGCAATATCTAGTAGAGGGATATGTCTATTGGAGTTTTTTGGTGGGATTAGCACCGGACTAGCTATGGTATTACAGGCGGTTATACGAGTACAGAGGTACTTGGATGTGGAGAGAGATTAGACTGCTAGGCAAGTCTCTCTACATTATGTGGCACACTTGGCCTATTGGTATTTGGAGTTATTGCTGATGTCAATAGTCAGAGGTTACCAGACGGCCCTACTAACAGACATTTCCTTACTGGGGGCACATGACCTAGAGAGACATGGGCTTATTCACTTAGTAATTTCTGGATGGCCATGTCAGGGACATACACGTGTGGGCCGCTGTTTGGGTCTTCAGGATCCTTGTTTTGGTGTGTTTTGGGAGATGTTACATATACTACAACATCTCCAGATTCATCAGTCAGTTTCTCTAGCTTACCTTTTGGAGAACGTTCCTTTGATGGGTGATTCTCGCACCAGAGTGGC
The DNA here is from genome assembly GCA_948567375.1 of Lunularia cruciata. NCBI lineage: Eukaryota > Viridiplantae > Streptophyta > Marchantiopsida > Lunulariales > Lunulariaceae > Lunularia > Lunularia cruciata. The sequence continues at coordinate 56,877,530 of OX419762.1, read as the reverse complement.
GGCAAGTACACATCAGGTCCATTCTTGGATGGAACTTGCTGTATTGTTAGATGCTGCCAGAGTAGGAGCACGGGCTCATCGTCTTTGTCTTTGGAGGACAAACCTCTTACACAAAGAGGTTTTATAGTGTGCTTATGATGGGATTCAGTGACTTGACCACATCCTTGTTGATGACATCTTGGATGTTGGGCGTTAGTCTCAGATGGTGGTAGTGGCTGATAGGTCACCTATGGCAATGGTGAACCTAGTTGGATAGCCTAGAGCCACATTTCCCACACTCATGAGTTTCCTAGGCTCTCATGCATTTTGAGGAAGACCTGGACTTGTTTGGGACTCACAATTATAGCAGTTGGTGGAGCACAATGTTGATGAGAGAGAGCGGGTGATGGGTTTTCACACCGGTATTACCGTTGTTCCAACAATGTTAGAGGCATCCAAGCATCAAGTGTGAGGTCAAGCTATGGACCAAAACTGTTTGACCTGGATTATGAGCCTTGGCTTGGCAGAGCAGCGTAGGATGCGCTTGATAGGCATCACCACTTGGACACTTGTGAACCTTGTGCCAATCAAGATGATTCAAGCACATGCTGGGGGTGATGGACTGAGTGGACATGGTGTTCTTGGGGCACAACTAGTAGCTACTAGGGAGAGTGGTCTACTTGGAGTCCATCCAGTTGAGCGTGGGCTACTTGGATTACACCCTTGGTCCACTTGGGATGTAGATAAAGGACGTGTGGAGCTTGCAGCCAAAGTGGAAGGAGTTTTTCACATAGAGGTTGGTACCTCTAGTGGTTGGGGGCATGACACTATTGCTCCCAAGGGCCCAGTGTAGCAGCCTTTCAATACGTCTTCCACTCCTACGATAGTTACAAAGGATACTTGGGAGCCAGATCTTGGACCCAAGCTTACTGGAGAGGAAAGACGGAGGGTTTGGAGGTTCTTGAGGAGCCATACAAGTTTTACCTTTAATATGAAGGATTTAGGTGCTCTGAAGGGACATGGTATACAAATTGAGATGACTAGCGATACACCAATTTTTCAACGTCCTTATTGCTATAGTGACATGGAGAGGACATTGATTCAGAACCAGAGCAATGATCTTTTTTAGGCTAGTTTGGTGGAAATTTCACATGGAGAGTATGCATCAGCGATAGTGATGCCAGCCAAGAAGGATATGCATGGCAACTATACAGATAGGCGGATGTTTAGAGATTACCGTCTTATCAACCAATAGACCAAGGCTGATCGGTATGCCACGTCTACACCGGAGGAGACTTTTGATGCAATTGGGCATGCAAAGGTCTTCAATACTTTGGATCTTCGAGCAGGATATCATCAATTGCCAATCAGGGAGGATAAGTCCAAGACAACATTCTGGGTTATTGATCCTCACGGCAAGGATGTGTTATATCAGTGGAGGTTCTTACCATTTGGGTTAAAGAACGTTCCTGCTGAGTTCCAGAGGGTCATGGAAAGGATCCTAACTGGATTAGATTTTGCTCGGTGATATATTGATGACATTTTGGTCTATAACACTACTTTGGAGAAGCATGAGAGACAATTGTTGGAGGTGTTTGAGCGGTTGAGATCTCATGGACTCAAATTACATCTTGGGAAGTGTAGGTTCTTCCATGAGCAGGTTGAGTATTTGGGTCACACTATCTACCCCGGAGGACTTGGTGTTCAACAGACCAAGTTGGAGGCTATTGCATGTATTCCTCAGCCTACGGATGTGAGCAAAGTGTGAGCATTCCTTGGGTTGGTAAACTTCTATCACCGCTATGTTAGAGGATTTAGTGCCATTGCCAAGGCCTTGACAAAGCTGACCAAGCTTACACATGAGTGTGTTGGGGAGATGAGCAGGAGAGAGCTTTTGTAGAGCTCAAGAAGAGGTTGACATCTACTCCTATTTTGAGGAGACTGATCAGAGGACAACCATTTCAGGTTCATACTGATTGGAGTATGTTGGGGCTTGGAGCGGTACTCATCCAGCATGATGATGAGGGGAAAGAGTTTGTGGTGGCCTATGCCAGTCACTCCAACATTTCAAAGGAGGCAAAGTATAGTTCATATGAGAGAGAGTGCTTGGCAGCAGTTTGGGCAATAGCACATTTCCGATGTTACCTATTTGGTAACCCCTTCACTTGCATCACTGATCATCAGCCATTGAAGTGGTCGATTGAGTCCAACAAGCTTTTAGGGAAGCTTGCACGATGGGCTCTGATTTTATAGGAGTATGATTTCACGGTTGTTCACAGACCTGGAGTGGTGAACCATGATGTAGATGGGTTGAGTAGAAACCCATGTCCCAGCCAATAGGATCAGACCGGAGCACGTTGGCATGATGAGACAGATGAGGAGATGGTGCCAAGTTGGCATGCATCTGCCTTTCTATGTATATTTTTTGAGGCTTTGGTGGTATCTCTCTCAACGCATATAGGAGGAGTCATTGAGGTCATAGATCTAGAGAGTGAAGATATTGGTACACTTTAACGGGACATTCATGATGATGTCTTAGTGATGGACTATCTTCACACTAGTGTTGTGGGTGGCACAGTTGGGGCCAAGGAGAGAGACCGTGTCCTTCAGCAAGCCAGACGGTTCAGATTGGAGGGTAGACACCTTTTGCATGTATGGGAGGATGGTAGAGTACGAGTAGTACCACTTCCATCTTAGAGACCACAGTTGGTTCGTCATGCTCATGAGGAGCTAGGACATTTTGGAGTCAAGCATACATATAGCTTACTATAGAGTCATTATTGGTGGCATGGTATGTAGAGTGAGGTACAATAGTTTTTTGCCAAATGTGTGGTTTGTGACCAAGTTAGAGTATCATTTAATGCTCTTACGCCATAGTTACACCCATTACCTATCATGGGATTGGGTTACTGTTGGAGTTTGGACTTTGATGGACCTTTACCATTGACTGTGAGACATCATAGGTATGTTTTGGTGATGGTGGAGCACTTCTCCAAGTGGATTGAGTTGGTGGTACTTCTTGACACGTCTAGTGAAGGAACAACTTACTCGTTCTTGGATTGAGTTCTTAGTCATTTTGGTGCACCGGTTGAGGTTTTGACTGATCAGGGTACATAGTTCTGAGGAGAGTTTCAAGTCTTGTGTGACAAGGCTTTGATTGATCATCATACCACATCCCAAGATCACCCTGAGGCAAATGGTTTAGTAGAGAGAGTGGTTCAGACGGTGAAGAGAGGATTGCAAAAGTATGGTTCGCAGAGAGGCCACTTGGGAGATTGGGATCTCCAATTACCTTGGTTGGCCATGGGCTATCAATTCAAGCCTCCTTAGCATCCTTCTCTCCTTACTTTCTACTCTATGGATGAGATCCAAATTTACCTACAGCCATTCATTGAGATGCTAAATGTAGTTTTGGACTTGGATGATCCAAATGTATGGATGAGCGCACGTTCTCAACAAGCAGAGATCTTTCAGAGAGTGGTGCCGATGGCCTTTGAGAACTTGGTGATTGCTCAGCATAGAGATACTTTATGCTATGCTACCATTTGAGGAGGAGGTTATAGACCCTTGATCCATTGATTTCATCCAAGAGACTATGTATATCTATAGTAGACAGCACCAACGACACTTGATGTTTCTATAGGATGCACTATCTTGAGAGTGTGTGAGGTTTTGCCATCTAGAGTTCTTGTGTTGAAAGGATGTGATGGTGTTGTTTGTAAGGATCATGTGCACAATTGTGCGCCATGCTATCTCCCAAACACTGATGGTACTATGGATCCAAGCTTGGCACTAGTACATGTAGGTTTGAGGTGTATGTTATGTGGCTCTTCTGGTGGAGTTGCTACTATGTTAGTGTCTGATAGCTGTTTGAGAGGATGGCATATGGCATGTATGACTCCTCCCCTCATGGTGGTTCCTCAAGGAAAATGGTTATGTCCTAGATGTACTTGACCTATTCATTCTTTATATGGTATAGATTGTAGAAAAGCAACTAACAATGTGGCTCCATAGCACCCGGCCTCCTAATCTTTGCCCATCATAGGGTATACCATATACTTAGAGTAGATGGCTATATGGAGTTAGAGGGACCTAACCGCCAGCTGGGGGGCGATTATGGCACTTTAGAGTCTATGTATGACTTATGTGTGAGTTGTGCTTCTATAGTATATGATGTTGACAGCGATGTATGTTGTATAGCGATGTATATACGCATGATAGTTGTCACGCCATTTGTAGTGTCGCATCTAGATTGCTCGGACACTAGAGTTCTAGTGATAGTAGTTAGAGTTATTTCAGCAGTTTCTTAAAGACTACTTTTTGACGGTCTGATTTGGTGTTCAAGGTATTGACTTCACGATGGAGCCCACCATCACTTTGCACCATTTTCACCGTTGAGTGTGCCGTCAATGGGACCATTAGGGTTTTAGACCTAGCTCGAGTCCAGGAGTATACTTTTGAAGTGTAGCTCTAGAGAGATCATTTCTCTGATGTTGAGCCTTTGAGTTTCTAACTATGGTGGACAGAGGTTGGCAAGCATCACTTGGATTCTCTATGTTGGAGTTGGTGTGGCTTGATTGTAATTAGTGTCCAGTTGTTGGCAGTTTATAGAGTAACAGATCAAGTACTGATCTAAGTTGGGTTAAGTTGAGAGTGGTAAACAATCTGATTATTGTGGCACTTTAGAGTCTATGTACAACTTATATGTGAGTTGTGCTTCTATAGTGTATGATGTTGACAGTGATGTATGTTGTGTAGCAATGTATATACGCACGATAGGGTTTCACATGGGTTCACTAGAGATTTTGGTTTTGAGGTTGTTTTGACATGGGTTTTGCTAGAGATTTGGATAGGGTTTCAACAGAAATCAAGGTATCACAAGGTGTCATTGAGCTTTTGCAAAAATCAAGAGGGTGTAGGACAATTCTTTAGGAGATGGGGTTTAAGCACAAAAAAAATTGAAACATGAATTCAAAAAATAAATCAAAGAACTTACATGGAGGCATGGATAATGCAACCCAATTGCAACTTTCAAGCTGAGTGAATCCAAATCCACTTCTCTGATAGACTGCATTGATTGTTGGATTTGAATCTCATCTAGCAAAGCTCACTTGATAAAAGTCATATTATCTACCATCTAACCAAGGTTGCCAATCAACCATCCACTTTCCTTGAAATCCTCCATGTTTGGCATGTCCTATAGTTTCTTATAACTAGTTGCCATCTCCATATAGTCAAAAGAAGAAATTAGGTTCTCCAAAACCTCAATGATTTGCCAAAAATCTCACCAAAACCTTACCAATCTCCCTCCAAAACCTTTTTCTCTAAACTCTTCTCCTCAATGTTTCTCCAAAACCTATGTCTCTTGAAACCCCTCCAAAATGTCTCTATTCTCTTCCTACCTTATTATTCCTTCCTTCCTATAGTTCTTGCATAGATTGCTCTCTTCTCCTCTCTTGTTCTTGAATTGGTCTCTCTTGATTGTTCTCTTCACGAAACCTATTTGCTCTCCCATTTTGAAATGCTCTCTCTTGATTCCTCTCTTCTCCTAAAATCTCTTCCTCCAAAACCTCTTTGCTCTCTCTTGATTCATCATTGACCACTCTTCTCCCCTTCTAAAACCCTTCTCTCCTCTCCAAGTCCCTCTTTCCCAAAACCAGAGTTCTCTCTTTTGCCTTTCAAACTAAAATCTCTCTTCCTCTCTTCTTTCCTTCCCGAACCCTTCTCTCTTCTCCAAAACCTGAGTTCTCTCCTCTATTGCCTCTCAAACTAAACTCTTCCCCCATAACCTAATTTTTTCCCCTTTTGCCTCTCAAAGTCCTCACCATTAGAGGAGCTTTAAATTCTACCATGTCACTATCTTCTCCTCTTGTTTGCTTTGATGTTCATGTTCAAAATCACCATGGTTATTCTCTACTCTCTTTGTCCTTTTCCAATAATCAACATGGTTATTGTTTTCTGCTCCCATTTACATTTCATGGAAAAAACCATATACTCTTTAAATCTTCCCAAAATGAAGTTTCATTAAGTTGACATTATAAAATTCTGAAAACTCCCAATTTTGTACATTACAATATTGAATCCTGAAAATATTTGACATTCCAACTAGGACTCTTCACCCTTCACTTAACTTAATGCCCAACACCCTTTCATCCTACAACACATTTCCATCTCATCCTGACACCTTTTGAACTTCCTTACATCTTGCATTTTGAGAGACACATTTCTATCTCATGCAAACACCCCTTAACTTCTGTCCAAGAATGCTAGTAACACATTTGCATGGAAATAATACAATATTTTATTAATGCACATGTTACAAATTGCTATTTTTATCCAAGGTTCAGAAAAACCACAAGTCTAAACAAGGCTAAACATGTATCATCACAACTTCTCTTCTTTCTTCTTTATTTTGGCTAGCCTAAACGGGGAAATCCAAAATTTCATCTCTTCAATTTTCTCTTCTTGAGCTAATTCATTTCATTCCTCCCACATATCTCTTTTATTAAAAAGAAAATTAGGTTAAATAATATAGGTATTGATCTACCTCAACAATTATCTATTTCTTTTGGGTTTACTGTTTAATTTTAGCTTAAGATCCCGTAATGAATACCATCTGATCTTTAAAATTCCTATACAATGCTCATTGAATATATCACGCCATTTGTAGTGCCGCATCTAGATGCTTGGACACTGGAGTTCTAGTGATAGTAGTTAGAGTTATGTTAACAGTTTCTTAGAGACTACTTTTTGACGGTCAGATTTTGTGTTTGGGGTACTAACTTCACGGCGGGGCCCACCGTCACTTTGCACCGTTCACACCGTCGAGTGTGCCGTCAGTGGGACCATTAGGGTTTTAGAGCTAGCTTGAGTCCAAGGGGTATAGTTTCAAAGTGAGCTCCAAGGAGCTCACTTCTCTAATGTTGAACCTTCGAGTTCCTGGCTATGGTGGATAGAGGCCGGCGAGCGTCACCTGGATTCTCTATGCTTGAGTGGGTGTGGCTTGACTGTAATCAATACTCAGTTGTTGGCAGTTTATAGAGTGACAGATCAAGTATTGATCTGAGTTGTGTTGAGTTGAGAGTGGTAAGCAATTTGATTACATCAGAGAAGTGAAGTTAAGGGGAAATTGGGTGCAGGAACTTTGAATGTTGGTGGTATCTCCAAGCTCGGTGGATCGTTGGTATCTCGATTCAAGTTCAGTGTTTCCCTAGTGTGTAGAAGCTCAATCAATTGATGCAGATTTGGTAGTAAGGTAGACGGGATACGGAAGTGCTGGCCAAATTTTGAGCAAAGATGGAGCAAATTTTGAGTAGTCGTTGTGATTTTGAGCTCAGGAGGTGAAAGTAAGACCAATTTGCTGCGAGTTGGGCTCAAAAAGTCAAATTGAAGGTGGAGTTGGGAAGCTCTTCTCATGAATTTATGATTTGGAAAAACCCATGTTGTCAATTTGGCTCAAGTGGAAAGTTAGTGGGGGATTTGGCAGACAGCCAACTTTAGGGTTTACGTCAGATTTGGTTGGAATTTACGTCAGATTTTGGCCAATTCGAAGTGGCAACAAGAAAGGTCTCATTTGGCTGAATTTTGGCATTTTGAGGCATAGGGTTGTGGGCTATGAGAGGCTACAAAGGCCTAGAAGTGCCAACAAGCTTCTAGGCCTTCAAGCCAGCTTGCTGGCGTGATGCTAGCTAGTTTAGAGTAGATCTTGGTCATTGGTTGGGAAAATCTGCCTTTCCTGCTAGATTGTGCGCAACAAGGTTTGACCCCTAGATCTCTTGTTCCTAGACTAGTGCCCTAGCCAACTGGTCCACCTTCACTTGTTGTCCTAGTGACTGTGCCACTATTATCTATGCACATGTAGTTTTGGCTAGGAGAGGCAGTTTGATCCCATTCTTGGTGATCCTAGTAGCTTAGGACTTAGATACAAACTTCTCTTATGTCAATGCCAAATGGTGGCAAAGTCAGTCTTGTGTTGTGTTATGAGATGGAAGGTTTTCATTTAGATTTCTTGTGATTGGATCCCCTCCATTCTCTACTTCCTGTTTGTGCACCACGTTTGTGTGAGGTGCCCTAACTTTTGAGCATTGGTGCTCTGGTGTGCTCTCGATGGTGAGGCTAGAGTGATGACCAGTCGGACTACCTTTGTTTCTCTCCGGTGAGGCAGGAAGTGATGACCTGTAGACCGTGAGAGTGCGTGTTATGATGGTAGGTTACAGGTTGCCTTTTCCCCTAGTGTAGTTATCTCGGTTAGAGTTACATTAGTGGGTGGTGCTTAATTGGTGTTGGCATGTGGTGGTGGTGTTGGCACTTGGTGGAGCACTTGCGGTTGCGACTTGTGGTTGCAATTGGTGGTTCGGGTTTGCTGTTGGGGTTACTTTGTCACGATGGAGTTCTTTGGAGATTCCAGAGGAGTTAGCCCTACAGTACGTAGTGGGTTTACTCAAAGTGGTGCTCGGTATCAGCCTGTATCTCAGGTCCCAGTGAGGGAGGAGATTGACTCTAAGTTGGAGTTTGACACAGGAGCTGATTCAGTTGAGAGTGCACTTGGTGTGTCCGCACCGTTGTTGTGGGACATGGACAAGGTTTATAGGGCCTCCAAAGGCCCTAGGCGTTAGTCTGGTACAGTGGGTACCATTGAGTTGGATGACTTCATCCAAGAGTTTGATAGTTGGTGTGATCTGCAACAGATACAAAACTCAACTTTGTTCACACCCTTCATGGCATGGAAGGGGTTGTTTCAGCATCTGGAGGGTCCGCCGATGGATGATTATCATGAGTTCAGGAGAGCTCATTTGAAGGAGATTGAGTTATGGAGACAGTATTGGTCTCCACACTATATCTCCATCACTTCAGGCTCGGTGGCCAGGAGTAGATCGGCTATACCTATGAGTTCTAGCTCGAGTAGTGTGGGTGGAGCTAGTGGAGGTGCACTAGCTAGAGATAGTGCTACTACGAGTAGAGGTATTGCTGTAGGAGGTGGTGTGGTACCGGGGTTTAATCCCATGGTGGAGTTCTTCCTATGTTTGAGGCAGAACTACTAGGGAGTGCGGACTGACAAGCTGAGGAGCTTGCAGGAGTTCCAGCGGAAGGCTGGAGAGAGCCCACACGAGGTATACACTCGCATGAGGTGGCTGATCAGTTTCACTCAGGGAGTTATTGAGGCCCAAGCAGTCCAGTTTTGGTATGGGATATTGGGCAGGGAGTTGCAACGTAGAGTTCGTGATGCTATGTTGTTGCAGGCTACTTCGCCCACTTTGGCAGTAGTCTTTGGTTTGGCTGAGCGTATTGAGCTCAATATGGTGGAGGAGAGAGTGGTGACATCTGGATTTGGTAGGGAGACCTCATCCATGGCTGTGACTACTTCTAGAGTGCAACAGAGTGCACCACGCCCAATTGGTTTTTGAGGACAAGGTGGAGAGCCCAGATCCTATGGAGCGAGTGGAGGGCCTAGTGGAGTTAGACCCTTACCCTCATTGTTGGGTCAGCAATAGCCAATGAGTGGTGGTGTTGCTTGTTGGACTTGTGGTGGACCTCACCATCGGAGAGAGTGTACTCGGGGCAGTGGACTTGATACCTTGGGTGCATCACAGCCAGCACATAGGCAGTGTGAGCATTGCCACAGATTTGGTCACACTAGTGACCTGTGTTTTGACCTACACCCGGAGTTACGGAGTGGTAGGGCTGCTATGGCTGGTAGTAGAGGAGCTCCAGTTCATGGAGGATGAGGTGGTAGAGGTGGTGGTAGAGGATCTACACCTCGTAGGGGTGCAATACATACCCTTACTTTTGACACAGCTATGGCTACTCGGATTGAGCAGTTGGAGCAGAGATTGGCTAGTATGGCTATTGCTTAGAGGAGATCAGATTTGGGTGCTGAGGCTTCCACCTCATATGCTGGTGATAGAGATGCTTTGGACTTCATGTGCGGAATAGCACAAGTGGATGCATCTATAGTAGTGACTAGGAGTGCAGTAAGTGCTCCATAGCCTAGAGGAGCATCAGTGGAGTTGGACCCACAAAGAGGAGAGGTTGGGAGACAGGTTAGACTTCCCCAGTCTTTCATGCTATTTGAGGCATTGCAGACAACATCCATGGTTCCTAGACATCCTAGTGTATGTGTGGTAGGTGGTGATGGAGTACATGATGGACTACCTACTAGTCAGCCACCTACTACCACACAAACTGAGTCTAGCATGATGTTGGGGGCGGCTCAACTGATTATGCGGCGTTCTTTGTTTTTAGCCAGTGACATGTTTACATTGGGAGTTGATCCAGCCCTAGTGTTCCGGTTGGCTGCCATGTTGTATGAGAGTAGGGATGGTGCAGTTCCTACTACTAGAGCAGAGGTGGTTGGTAGTGGAGCTAACTTGGTTGAGGAGCATGGGATCCGTTCAGCAACCAATGGTTTATGGCAAGCAACATCGGCTAGACTGGAGGAGTTGCCAGCTAGACCGACCTTTGAGAGAGCACTGTTTACACCTGGTGTTGTCCTATTGGATAACCAAAGGGGGATTTTTCATTTGGTGGGACCTTCAAGGAAGGTCTATATACCACAAAGAGTCTTGTTAGACTCTAGTGCGCAACTCCTTATGTTGGGGAAGGTTGCAGTTGTTGGTCTGGAGTTATGGAAGACCGATGTGGAGAGGTGTCCATTTCAGATCCAAACATCTCTAGGTGGTGGTTCGACATAGTACATCACACATAGGTAGCTTGTTGTACAGGTTCAGCCTGGTCATCCAACTGATAGCTCAATGGTGAGAGCTTAGGCTATTGCGACAATAGCTGAGTCATATAATGTGCTAGTTGTGGGAGCAGTGTTATACCCCATGGGTTTCAGCATTGACTATTGGGAGGAGATAGCCTCTTATAGACCTGGTTGGCAATCTGGTGAGGGACGGGTATGTTGCCTACCAATACGCTTCAGTAGTGGCAGTCTTGGCTCATTGCAGTCCAGGACCATGGCAGCATCAGTTTTACCTTTCAAGAGTGCAGTTACTTGGCCTGGTGACTTGTTGGAGGGGAATGCCCATGCAGAGGATACTCCAATACTAGAGGAGATCACTCGGCATTGGAGTACGAGTGGGATCATTCCATCCACCTTGGATGTTCCATTGTGGAGTTTAGAGGAGGCATTGCAGCAGCATGCAGATCAGTTGGTGCAATAGGCTTGGAGTGGAGCCTTCGTACCATCAGGAGATGAGTGTGAGGATGAGCCTCTAGAGGTGATTTCTTTGACACCTCTGGATACCACACTCATTGCTTGGTAGTATCTAGTAGAGGAGATATGCCTATTGGAGTTGTTTGGTGGGATCAACATTGGACTAGTTGCGGTGTTACATGCGGGTATACGAGTACAGAGGTACTTGTATGTAGAGAGAGATGAGATTGCTAGACGAGTCTCTCTACATCATGTGGCATACTTGGCCTATCGATATCCGGAGTTATTACCAATGTCAACAGTTAGAGGTTACTAGAAAGCCCTACCAGGAGACATTTCCTTACTAGGGGCGCATGACCTAGAGAGACATGGGCCTATTCACTTGGTGATTCCTGGATGGCCATGTCAGGGACATACATGTGCTGGTAGAGGATTGGGTCTTCAGGATCCTCATTCTGGTGTGTTTTGGGAGATGTTACGGATACTACAACATCTCCAAGTTCATCAGTCTGTTTCTCCAGCTTACCTTTTGGAGAACGTTCCTTTGATGGGTGATTCTCGCACTAGAGTGGTGGCGAGTACACATCAGGTCCATTCTTGGATGGGACCTATTGTATTGTTAGATGCTACCAGATGGGATCACTGGCTCATTGTCTTTGTCTTTGGTGGACGAACCTCTTACCCAGAGAGGTTCTATAGCGCACTTATGATGGGATTCAACGACTTGACCACATCCTTGTTGATGATATCTTGGATGTTGGGCATCAGTCTCAGACAGTGGTAGTGGCTGATAGGTCACCTATGGTAGTGGTGAACCTAGTTGGACAGTCTAGAGTTGCATTTCCCTCACTCATGAGTTTCCCAAGCTCTCATGCTTTTTGAGAGGGAGGACCAAGACTTGTTTAGGACTCACAATTACAACAGTTGGTGGAGCCCAATGCTGATGAGAGAGAGTAGGCGATGGGTTTTTGCACCAATATTACCGCTGTTCTAGTAGTGTCAGAGGCATCCAGGCGTCAGGTGTTAGGTCAAGCTATGGACTTGAACTGTTTGACCTGGATTGTGAGCCTTGGCTTGGCAGAGCAGCGTAGGATGCGCTTGATAGGCATCACCACTCGGACACTTGTGAGCCTGTGCCTATCGAGACGATTCAGACACATGTTGGGAGTGATGGACCGAGTGGACATGGTATTCTTGGGACACATCCAGTAGCTACTAGGGAGAGTGGTCTACTTGGAGTACATCCAGGTGAGCGTGGGCTACTTAGATTACACCCTTGGTCCACATGGGATGCAGCTAGAGGACGTGTGGAGCTTGTAGCTAGAGTGGAGGGAGTTTTTCACACAGAGGTTGGGACCTCTAGTGGTCGGGAGCATGACACTATTGCTCCCAAGGGCCCAATGTAGCAGCCAGTCAGTACGTCTTCCACTCCTACTATAGTTATAGAGGATACTTGGGAGCCAGATCTTGGACCCAAGCTTACTGAAGAGGAAAGACGGAGGGTTTGGAGGTTCTTGAGGAGTCACACGAGTTGTTTTGCCTTTAGTATGAAGGATTTGGGTGCTCTGAAGGGACCTGGTATATGGATTGAGCTGACTAGCGACACACCAATTTTCCGACGTCCTTATCAATATAGTGAGATGGAGAGGACATTGATTCAGAGCCAAAGTAGTGACCTTTTTGAGGCTGGTTTGGTGGAGATTTCACATGGAGAGTATGCATCAGCAACAATGATGCCAGCCAAGAAGGATATGCATGGCAACTATACAAATAAGCGGATGTGTGGAGATTATCGTCCTATCAACCGACATACCAGGGCTGATGGGTATGCCATGCCTACATCGGAGGAGATTTTTGATGCAATTGGGCATGCAAAGGTCTTCATTACTTTGGATCTTTGAGCAGGATATCATCAATTGCCAATCAGAGAGGAGGATAAGTCCAAGATAGCATTTTGGGCTATTGATCCTCACGGCAAGGATGTGTTATATCAGTGGAGGTTCTTACCATTTGGGTTAAAGAACGCTTATGCTGAGTTCCAGAGGGTCATGGATAGGATCCTAGCTGGATTGGATTTTGCTTGGTGCTATATTGATGACATTTTGGTTTATAGCACTACTATGGAGGAGCATGAGAGACGGTTGTTGGAGGTGTTTGATAGGTTGAGATCTCATGGACTCAAATTACATCCTGGGAAGTGTAGGTTCTTTCATGAGTAGGTTGAGTATTTGGGTCACACTATCTACCCCGGAGGACTTGGTGTCCAGCAGACCAAGGTGGAGGCTATTGCATGTATTCCTTGGCCTACGGATGTGAGCAGAGTGCAAGCATTCCTTGGGTTGGTGAACTTTTATCACCGCTATGTTAGAGGATTTAGTGCCATTGCCAAGGCCTTGACAAAGCTGACCAAGCTTACACAGGAGTGGTGTTGGGGAGATGAGCAGAAGAAAGCTTTTGTAGAGCTCAAGAAGAGGTTGACATCTGCTCCTATTTTGAGGAGACCTATCAAGGATGACCATTTTAGGTTCATACTGATTGGAGTATGTTGGGGTTTGAAGTGGTGCTCACCCAACATGATGATGAGGGGAAGGAGTTTGTGGTAGCCTATGCTAGTTGCTCCAACAATTCAGTGGAGGCAAAGGATAGTTCATATGAAGGAGAGTGCTTGGCAGCAATTTGGGCAGTAGCTCATTTTTTATGTTACCTATTTCGTAACCCCTTCACTCTCATCACTGATCATCAGCCGCTAAAGTGGTTGATGGAGTTTGACAAGCTTTCAGGGAAGCTTGCACGATGGGCTCTGATTTTACAAGAGTATGATTTCACGGTTGTTCACAGACCTGGAGTGGTGAACCGTGATGTAGATGGGTTGAGTAGAAACCCATGTCCCAGCCAGCAAGATCAGACCGGAGCACGGTGGCATGGTGAGACAGATGAGGAGATGGTGCCAGGTTGGCATGCATCGGCCTTTCTTTGTATATTTGTAGAGGCTTTGGTGGTATCTCTCTCAACGCATACAAGAGGAGTTATTGAGGTCACAGATCCAGAGAGTGAAGATATTGGTATAGTTCAGCAAGACATTCAGGATGATGTCTTAGTTGTAACAATATGGAGTTTAGTGACGAAGTTAGTTGAGCTTACGAAGTAGAGAATAAGACAAAATAGCCTAGAATATTCTAGAAGCATCTAAGAAGCTTCTTAGGAAGCTTCCTAACTAGTTAACTTGCGCCCTAAGCAGGTAGCTTCTAGAAGGAAGCTTCTAGAAGCTTCTAACTAGCTTAGCTTGCACGCCAAGTAGGCGGCTTCTAGAAGGAAGCTTCTTGAGAAGCTTCCTAGTTAACTTGGCTTGCACTCCAAGAAAGCGGCTCAAGGAAGCTTCTTGAGAAGCTTCAAGGGACTTGTATGATACCTATAAATACCAAGGCCGAAGCTCATGCTAGGCATTCGGAGTTTTCCCTCATTCAAGTGTCCCAATGTAAATTTCCATTCTCTTATTTCTCTCCTCGGTTTCGGTCTTTTACATTGGTATCAGAGCAGGAATGGGATGGATGGAATTTATGGACCACCAAATCCACTTCCGCCAAACCATTGGGACTTTCATGTCCAGATATTACCAAAGCATCATTTCACACAGTTCATCACCTCACGCTTTGGGCAAGATTTTCTACATATGATCACCGTGTCAGAGGAACCCTTGATACTTCCATTTGTGACTTATAGAGAACGGTGGACGTGTTGTATCTATGTGTTAATCAACTAGATAAATTGAGGGTAGTGGATTAGGGTAGTAGCAATGGCCGCAATACCGGATGTTATCCTTGCAATGCAACAACAAATTGAGCATCTTACTCGATTGTTGGATGAACTAGACCAGCAACGACGAGAACAGATAGACAGAGCGCCAGTTCGAGATGGAGAAGATTGCATTCGATTTCCGAAACCCAAGGTGTTTGAAGGCAAGAATGTTCCAGGCACAGTGGAAAATTTTGTGTTTGACTGTGAACGTTACTTTGAAGCCACCAATCTTCAAGACGAGCGGAAACAAATTCTCTTGGCTTCTAGCCAGTTGGATGGCGTGGCAAAACTTTGGTGGCGATTCCGAGTAGAAAGAGCTGAACGACAAATTGTTACACCAATTTTGACATGGGCAGAATTCAAGGATGCAATACTTGGTCGATTTCAGACTATAAATGCCACCCGAGCTGCACGAGATAAATTGGTGGAGTTGAGGCAGATTGGTTCGGTGAGAAGCTACATCACACAATTTCAGAATATCATCATGCAAATTCCAGATATCCAAGAAGGTGAAGTTCTGGATCGATTTGTGCGAGGATTGAAGTCACGAACCAGATTGGAGGTGACCATGCGAGAGCCACAGAACGTAGAAGAAGCCATGCAATTGGCTGAGCGTTTTGATTCCTTAGTTGCAACAACTTGGTCTCGACCTCGACCTACACAAAACCTACCCGTACCACGAGTGGAAGAACCGCTTCCAATGGAGATTGATGCTATCCAGCGAAGACCACTTGGCACAGCAGATAGAGAAAGATTATGACAAAATGGAGGTTGCTTTTATTGTCGCCAGTTGGGGCATCGCATTGCTGAATGTACACTCAAGAATGGACAACCTCGACAAGTTGCCCAAGTGGAGGTTGTGGAGCGGAATGATCCGGGAAACGAGGAATCCCAGTAGGAGATTTCGAGCCGCCGCCTATTGGGAGCTTGATTAGTTCCAATGGGATTGAAGGCTCGACCTATGCAAGTTTGCTTCACTTGCAAGGTATGATATCTAATCGGGGTTGTAGAATTTTGGTTGATTCTGGAAGTTCAGAGAATTGCATGTCTATGCAAGTGGCAAAGGAATTGGGTATTCCTATCAGGCCAGTGATTGGAAGTAGTTTGATGATGGCGGATGGTAGAAAGGGTTTTGCATTCCGCACCTTGCATCCTGTTACCTTCAAGATTGGGAAGGAGTATTTGGAGTGTATGAGGTTCGTAGTGGCACCTCTACATTATGATATCATTCTAGGTCTACCTTGGCTTGAATGTCATAAGGTTCAATTTGATTGGACCCGACACCAAATTCAAGTACAACACCAAGGTAGGAATTTCCGATTAGGTTGTCTGGCACCTCTGAGTAAGACACCTAAGAATAGTCAGTCCCAAGATGGGAAGTTTGTTGAGAAGGTAGCCATAGAGCGAATCTGGAAGGGAGATGAGTCCCAAGATGGGAAGTTTGCCAGGAAGGCAACCATGGAGCAAGCTTGGAAGAGAGATGAGTCCCTAGAAGGGAAGTTTGTGAATGAAGCAGCCATAGAGCAAGCTTTGGAGGACGATAAGTCTGTATTCACGGTGTGGATCAAGCCGATTGCACAAGAACAATCTGAGGAGGGCCAAGTGCTGCATCAAGCAATGGTTGATCGAATAGTTCAGGAGTTTGCAGATGTGTTTCCGGATGATCTGCCAAAGGGATTACCCTCCGATCAAGGTATGCCCTTCAAGATCGAGTTATTGCCAGGGAGTACTCTAGTGAGTAGACCAATCTATCGGCTCTCACCAAAGGAGTTGGAGGAGTTGCGAACAACACTTACAGAGTTGTTGGAGAAGGATTTCATACGACATAGTACCTCTCCGTGGGGAGCACCGGTACTATTTGTTCCAAAGAAGGATGGAGGACTTCATTTCTCTATTGATTACCGTGGGCTCAATAAGCAAACCGTGAAGAATGCATATCCCTTGCCTCGGATCAATGACCTGCTTGATCAACTAAGTGGAGCACGCTACTTTTCCAAGCTGGATCTTCGTAGCAGCTATTGGCAAATTCCTATTGAAGGAGAGGACGTGCAAAAGACTGCTTTTCGCACAAGGTATGGACATTTTGAGTGGAGAGTTCTACCTTTTGGACTCACTAATGCTCCAGCAGTCTTCATGGATCAGATGCATCGAGTGTTGGAGGGACTATTAGATTGGTCCGTGGTGGTGTTCTTAGATGATATCTTAATCTATAGCAGGACAGAGGCAGAACATGTGAATCATGTGCGAGAAGTCCTAAGACGACTACGACAGTGGAAATTTTACTGCAAGAAGTCAAAGTGTGCTTTTTGGCAGAAGGAGGTTACCTTCTTGGGTCATAAGATCTCATCAGAGGGGATCAAGATGGAAGAAGAGAAGATCAAGGCCATTACTGATTGGCCTACCCCGAAGGATGCTACAGAAGTACGAGCATTCAATGGATTGGCCAGTTTTTATCGACGGTTCATCCACTATTATGCTCACGTGGCTGCACCATTGACTGACCTCTTGGGAAAGAACTCGAGCTTCCAGTGGACCACCAAGCATGAAGAAGCATTCCAGAAGTTAAAGCATATGGTGTCTTCAAGACCTATTCTTCAACCATATGATCCTCAACTACCTTGTGTGGTTGATTTTGATGCTTCTAACTTTGCAATTGGAGCTGTGTTGCAACAAGAATTTCCAGATGGACTACATCCAATTGCCTTTGTGTCTCGCCGACTAAATACAGCGGAAAGAAATTACTCTGCTCGGGATCGGGAACAACTTGCAATGGTATATGCCACCAAGGTATGGAGGCATTATCTCTTGGGGAAACAAGTGATCATGCAAACTGATCACAAGCCATTGTTGCAGACCTTACACCTAGAGCACATGAAGAATCGACATCATCGATGGGAAGAGCAACTCCAATTGTTCGACATCAAACTTGAGTACAAACCAGGTCGGTTCCATGTCATCCCTGATGCTCTATCACGATGACCTGATTTGAAGTCTCTTCCTCTCATCACGGCAGCAATTACAACGGTGTCAATTGATCCCAAGATTCATAATGAGTTTCGGTTAGCCCTACAGCAAGATCCCTTCTTCCAAATGGTACACGGTCGTCTAACAGCACGCGACAAGGAGTACAACACCTTCTCTGTCAAGGAAGGCCTTTTATTCCATGCAGACTAGATCTATGTTCCAACCAAAGGTGATCTTCGACTTGTGCGCCTTCAAGAAGCCCATGATTTACCAATAGCTGGTCACATGGGAGTGGACAAGACCTTGGGCACCCTCCAACGCCAATGGTGGTGGCCCAACATGACACGAGATGTTCGAGACTTTGTCCGATCATGTGAGAGTTGCCAACGGAACAAGGCCAGCAACCAGAAGCCGAGTGGACTCCTTCAACCACTCGCCATTCCATCCGCTCATTGGGAGCATGTGAGCTTGGATCTCATCACATCCTTGCCAAAGACAAAACAAGGACACACGGCAATTGTGGTGTTTGTGGATAAGCTTAGTAAGCAAATCCACTTGGCACCAACCTGTGATACCGTGGATGCTCCAACCTTAGCACAAATCTACTTCGACAATGTCTTCAAGCATCATGGGATGCCACGTGTACTCATCTCCGACCGTGATCCTCGATTTACCGAGAAGTTTTGGCAAGCACTCTTCCAGATACTCGGCACCAAGCTTGCTTTGTCCACGGCCTATCATCCTCAAACTGATGGACAAACCGAATGCGCCAATCAAACATTGGAGGATATGTTGCGGGCCTTTGTCAATGTCCACCATACCAATTGGGATGAATGTCTTGCAGCTGCAGAATTTGCCTACAACAATTCCAAACAGGCAAGCACTGGATTTTCTCCCTTCTTTCTCAATTTTGGCCAAGATCCGCTTGTTCCAGATTCTCTTCTTGCTCCCCCTCTCTCTCAGGTTCCTCATACTTCTACATTCTTGACCACTATATCCCAATCTCTCCAACAAGCCAAATCTCACCTCCTTGTTGCTCAGAATCGCCAAAAACAATATGCAGACCATCATCGTCGTGATCTCACCTTTGAAGTTGGTGATAAAGTCATGCTATCCTCTAGTAACCTCCCTCTCCCACTTGATACCCAAGTTCGTAAACTTGCTCCTAATTGGATAGGACCCTTTGATATCACCCACATTATCTCTCCTGTTGCTTATCGTCTTGCCTTACCTTGTCACATGCGTATCCATCCTGTCTTTCATATTTCCAAGTTGAAACCCTTTGTTCCTAACCCTTCTTCCTTTTCCTCTCGAGTCCAAACTCCCCCTCTTCCTGTCCCTATCAATGATCATGAGGAGTACGAAGTTGACCGTATCCTTGCGCGTCGCCATATTCAACGAGGCCGTCACCAACATACGGAGTACAAGGTCCTTTGGAAAGGGTATCCCCTTCATGATGCTACATGGGAACCTCGTTCTCACCTCCAGAATGCACAGATGGCCATCAAGGAATTCGAAGCTTCACTAGCGACGAGGACGTCACCAACTAGCGGCGGGGGAATATGTAACAATATGGAGTTTAGTGACGAAGTTAGTTGAGCTTACGAAGTAGAGAATAAGACAAAATAGCCTAGAATATTCTAGAAGCATCTAAGAAGCTTCTTAGGAAGCTTCCTAACTAGTTAACTTGCGCCCTAAGCAGGTAGCTTCTAGAAGGAAGCTTCTAGAAGCTTCTAACTAGCTTAGCTTGCACGCCAAGTAGGCGGCTTCTAGAAGGAAGCTTCTTGAGAAGCTTCCTAGTTAACTTGGCTTGCACTCCAAGAAAGCGGCTCAAGGAAGCTTCTTGAGAAGCTTCAAGGGACTTGTATGATACCTATAAATACCAAGGCCGAAGCTCATGCTAGGCATTCGGAGTTTTCCCTCATTCAAGTGTCCCAATGTGAATTTCCATTCTCCTATTTCTCTCCTCGGTTTTGGTCTTTTACATTAGTGATGGACTATCTTTGCATTGGTATTGTGGGTGGCATAGTTGGAGCCAAGGAGAGAGATTGTGTTCTTCAGCGAGCCAGACGGTTCAAATTGGAGGGTAGACACCTTTAGCGTGTATGGGAGGATAGTAGAGTGCAAGTAGTACCACTTCCATCCCAGAGACCACAGTTGGTCCATCATGCTCATGAGGAGCTAGGACATTTTGGAGTAAAGCGTACGTATAGCTTACTCTAGATTCATTACTGGTGGTGCGGTATGCAGACCGAGGTACAGTAGTTTGTTGCCAGATGTGTGGTTTGTGACCAAGTTAGAGCATCATTCAATGCTCCTACGCCATAGTTACACCCATTACCTATCATGGGATTGGATTACCGTTGGAGTTTGGACTTTGTCGGACCTTTACCACTAACTGTGAGACATTATCAGTATGTTTTGGTGATGGTGGAGCACTTCTCCAAGGGGATTAAATTGGTGGCACTTCCTGACAAGTCTAGTGAAGGGACAACTTACTTGTTCTTGGATCGAGTTCTTAGTCATTTTGGTGCACCAGCTGAGGTTTTGACTGATCAGGGTACAGAGTTCTTGGGGGAGTTTCAGGTCTTGTGTGACAAGACTTTGATTGATCATTGTACTACATCTCAAGATCACCCTGAGGTAGATGGCTTAGTAGAGAGAGTGGTTCAGACGGTGAAGAGAGGATTGCAAAAGTATGGTTTGCAGAGAGGCCACTTGGGAGATTGGGATCTCCAATTTCCTTGGTTGGCCATGGGCTATCGGTTCAGCCGGCAAGCCTCCTTAGCATCCTTCTCTCCATACTTTCTACTCTATGGACGAGATCCAGATTTACCTGTAGCCATTTGTCGAGATGCTACTGTAGTTTTGGACTTGGATGACCCCGATGTATGGATGAGCGCATGTTCTCAACGTGCAGAGATCTTTCGGAGAGTGATGCCAATGGCCTTTGAGAACTTGGCGATTGCTCAACATAGAGATACTTTACGTTATGCTACCATTCAAGGAGGAGGTTATAGATCCTTGATCCGTTGATTTCATCCAAGCGACTATGTATATCTACAACAGACAGCACCGACGACACAATGTTTCTACAGGCCGCACTATCTTGAGAGTGTGCGAGGTTTTGCCATCTGGAGTCCTTGTGTTAGAAGGACGTGATGGTGTTGTTTGGAAGGATCATGTGCGCAATTGTGCGCCATGCCACTTCCCAAACATTGATGGTACTATGGACCCAAGCTTGGCACTTGTGCGTGCAGGCTTGAGGTGTATGTTATGTGGCTCTTCTGGTGGAGCTGCTACTATGTTAGTGTGTGATAGCTATTTGAGAGGATGGCATATGGCATGTATGACTCCTCCTCTCACAGTGGTTCCTCAGGGACAGTGGTTATGTCCTAGATGTACTTGACCTATAGCTAGTTCATTCTTTCTATGGTATTGATTGCAGACAGGCGATTAACGATGGGGCTCCATAGCACCCGGCCTCCTGATCTTTGCCCATTAGAGGTTATACCATATACTTAGAGTAGATGGCTATTTGGAGTTAGAGGGGCCTAACCGCCAGCTAGAGGGGCAATTGTGGCACTTTAGAGTCTATGTATGACTTATGTGTGAGTTGTGTTTCTATAGTGTATGATGTTGATAACGATGTATGTTGTGTAGTAATGTATATACGCACAACAGCTGTCACGCCATTTGTAGTGCCGCATCTAGATGCTCGGACATTGGAGTTCTTATGATAGTAGTTAGAGTTGTGTCAGCAGTTTCTCAAAGACTACTTTCTGACGGTCAGATTTTGTGTTTGGGGTACTGACTTCCCGGTGGGGCCCACCGTCACTTTGCACCGTTTGCACCATTTGCACCGTCAAGTGTGCCGTCAGTGAGACCGTTAGGGTTTTAGAGCTAGCTCGAGTCCAAGGGGTACAACTTCAAAGTGAGCTCTAGAGAGCTCACTTCTTTGATGTTGAGCCTTCGAGTTCTTGGCTATGGTGGACAGAGGCCGGCAAGCATCACCTGGATTCTCTATGCTTGAGTGGGTGTGGCTTGACTGTAATCAATGCACAATTGTTGACAATTTATAGAGTGATAGATCAAGTACTGATCTGAGTTGTGTTGAGTTAATAGTGGTAAGCAATCTGATTATTGTGGCACTTTAGAGTCTATGTATGACTTATGTGTGAGTTGTATTTCTATAGTGTATGATGTTGACAGCGATGTATGTTGTGTAGCGATGTATATGCGCATGACAAATAACCTAGTTCTTGTTAAATATTTATTAAAATCTACTCTATCTTGGGTGCATTGCACTTTAAGTGATGGTACCAAGTATGACTCATGGGAGTATAACCCAAATCACCTAACAAGTATTGTTGATGTTTGAATGAGTCATTGGCTCCTCGATGGTTCAATCTCTCCAAAGAGGAATTGTTTAAGACAAGTCATATCATGACAAGAACTGAGCATCCATGCACACAAACACATACATGAACTCAACCTCACAAAAGACTACAAAAAAAAGCATACAAAATTAAAACAAGAAAACTCATGTTCAACCAATGAACTACAAAAAGGAAACAAGGTGTCCTTAGCTATGAAATAACAAATTACCACCAAAGAAATTTACAATCCATCTTGTATCATCACATACCACTTATCCATTCACTAAATAAGACCCCTCCTTGCTAAAGTAAATTTCCTCATCAATATTAGGTCATTATGCCAATGGGAATAATGTCCCCATCAACTAGTCCCATGCATCCAAGAATCCTTTTGTAGCAAAAGATTTTGAAATTCTCTCTCTCCTTGAGATCCAACCATATCACCTTGTTGACAATGTTAGATAGAATGTTTGTGATCACTCTCTCCGTGCAATTTTTAGTGAATCCTTATTGATACCCCACAAGTTCATTCCTCTTGCAATACATCTTTCATTCTCATTATGACCAAATCTGTTTAGTATTATTGCAAGTTGAATTAAAATTGGAATATATTTCCTCCATGTTTGACTCTCTTGAAACACCTCATGACCTTGGATCAATTCCAACTATGTATAAAATGACTGTATGTCCATCCTTATCAATTATTTAAATTGCCATGGTTATAGATTAATGAACAATTGCGAGACAAAATCACTATTCCTAGTCTTGTCCACCATGGGCCGTTTATCTAAAAAATATCTTGAAGAGTATGCAAAGTCCAACCACTTTAATAAGCATTTTCCAGCACTCTCAATTGAATCCTCTAAATCCCATTCTTGTTCATATAGGTTCTTGAGCTCTTCCTTTGATATAATAGGCGTGTCTATCTACTCTTAAGCTACCAAGATCACCAAGGGTGGGATCATACTACCTCTCTTAGCCAAAGCTACATGTATAAGTATCAATCAAGCAATCACTATGACAAGAAGTTAGGGTGGACTAATTGGCTAGGGCACTAGTCTATGAATAGGAGATTAGGGTTCAAATCTTATTGTGCACAATCTAGAAGAGTGGGTAGATTTTGCCAAAAAACTACCAAGAACTCATTTAATTGGCTAACCTCATGCAAACAAGTTGGCTTGTTTGCCCTTCTAGACCTTTGTAGCCTCTCTAGTCTATAATCCTATGTATTGAAGCCTTTATACAACTACCAAAAACTCTTTTGAATTGGTTAGCCTCACACCAACAAGTTGGCCTTCTAGGTCAACTTCTAGGCCTTTGTAGCCTCTCTAGCCCAACCCTATGCTTTGAAACCTCTAAAAATCAAGCACTAGCTACAGCAATTTTGGCAACCTCCAAATCCATACAACCTTTGCCAATCTGATTCACCTCCTCTTTAGTTAGCTGATTGTCAAATCTTCTACTTACTATTAACTTGAGCCAAATTGAGAAGATGGGGATCTCCAAATTCCTAATTTGAAGAGATGGGTTTCCAAATTATAACAATATGGAGTTTATAAATAAGTTAGTCAAGACTAAGAAAGTACCAAATAGGCCAAATTAACCGAGAGTTATAAAAATATTCTAGAAGCATCTACAAACTACTAGGTACTTTCAAAGTAATGTGCATGCCAAGTGGTGACTTCTAGGAGGAAGTTTCTTGGGGAGCTTTCTGATTAGCTTAGCTTGCATACCAAATAGGTAGCTTCTAGAAGGAGGCTTCTTGGGAAGTTTCCAATTAGCTAAGCTTGCATGCCAAGAAGGTGACTTCTAGAAGGAAGTTCACTGAGAAGCTTCCTGGTTAACTTGGCTTGCACTCCAAGAAGATGACTTTTAGGAAGTTTCTTGAGAAGTTTCTCAAGAGCCTTATATGCTCCCTATAAATACCAAAGCCCAAGCTCATGCTAGGCATTTAGAGTTTTTCTCATTAAAGTGTACCAATGTGATCGTCCACTCTGGTCTTCTATTCTCTTATTTCTCTCTTTAGTCTTTTACACAAGTCCACCTCCAATTTTGCTTCTCAAGTTCAATTCCCAACACTAGGGCCTCTTATTTCACTCTCTTGCACTCAAATTGACATCCATTAACTCAAATGACCTCAATTTTGAGAAATTTGGCTAGCACTTATGCACACCATTTGCCTCATTACCAAATCTACATCCACTCAAACAAGGCTTCTACATATGATCACTCTTAGAGAAATCTAGAACTAAAAGCAAATAGACCAATGATCCACCAAGTTTGGAGATACCACCAATGCCTTCAGTTCTTGCACCTGATTCCCCCTAATGCTTACTTCTTTAATGTAATTAGTTCACTCTTTGACTTGAATCACACTCAAATAGAATCTAAACTTGATCCTCCACACTCAACAATCAACCAACAATTGTGCACTGATAACAATCAAGCCACACCTACTCTAGCTAAGAGATTTGAGGTGACACTCATCGGTTTTTATCCACCATAGCCAAGAACCCAAAAGCTCAACATCAAAGGAGTGAGATCTCTAGAGTTTCACTTCAAAAGTATACTCCTTTGCTCAACCTAGGTCTCCAGCCCTAATGGTGCAACTGATGGTCCATTTGATGGTGTGAATAGTGTAAGGGACCATGTGTCACACCATGTGAGTAGTAAGATGAGATTTGGCCACCACCAAGTAGTCCCTAAGCAATTATTGATACAATTATGACTACCAACACTACCACTCTAGTGTCCAAGCAAACTATCTTTGGAGCAACAAATATCATGACAAAGGACAAACCATCTCTTTCTTCTGGACAATAGTCCTTGCAGAGAAAAGGATATCTTCACCACCCCCATCAAATATACTTACAAGATTAGCCTATTGATAACCACAAAATAGGAAGAAAAAGAGTGCCCAACTACCCAAGAACACTCTAGGTATGATCTCATTTACAAATAATATGCCTACCACTTCAAAAGAAATTGGTAGTGATGTATATTTATGTAGTAAATCCCCTATCATAGTCAAGAGCCATTCACCAATGGTATCACCAAAAACTCTCATGATCTTGTAGTCAAAGGCTCTAAGATGGGATAGCAAGGCTAGAGAAATAGAAGATTGTGCAATAGGTAGGTCAATTAACAAGCAATACTAGAAGAGAGTCAACACTAGAGTGAAGTATACCAAATGTAATAATTTGGAGTTAGAAGGAGCAAAATATAGCTTACATGAGTTAGAACCAACATATATTTAGAAAATTCTAAGAATGTTGTAGATGCATCCAAGAAGCTTCTTGGTGAGAAGCTTTTATGAACCTTTTAAAAATTGAATAACATGTATGCCACCTTCACACCTAGCTTAGCTCATATGTTAAGTAAATGGCTAGCTTAGCTTGCATTCTAAGTAATCCAGCTTCTAAAAGGAACTTCTTTTGAAGTTTCTTGGGAGCCTTGTACCCAAGTTGCCTATACATACCAAAGCACAAGCTTAAGCTAGGAATTCTGAGTTTCCTTCAATTGAAAGTTCCAATGTGATCTTCCATTCTACTATTTCTTGCTTTGGTTTTTTACACTAAATTTCATATACAAATCCCCTAGTAGAAGAAGGTCATCCACATACAAGGATGTTATCTAGAAGAAAGGTGATCCAAAAGTATGTGAGAAAAGCATTAGACACTACTAGTACACTTAAGTAATACCAATAGCTAGAGATATTATCTAGAGGTGAAAATTGGCTTGGTAACATCTGGAAGGATGTTATGTATGATGGACTAAGTAGATTAGATAGAGGTATCACCAAAATAATACTTCTATTAATAGGGTAGAAGCCAAAAATAACCTAAACTTCAAAGCTAATTTTAAAGGCCTAAACAAATGAATTAGCCTCAAAAATGTGCACATTCCTCCCCCAAGAAGAGAATAGGCTGGCCTTCCCTCACCATGTTTGTCTCATTGGGAGCTTGCCAATAGTACCTCACCCATGCAATTTTGAGATTTGTATAAGAAGATTCTCTAAATATTCCCTTTGGTCAAAGCTCATTTGACTAACTAAATAGGACTAGAACCAACATATCACCCATGCATACAACTAATCCAAGGGTGGAACTTCCTTTGAGGAGATCCTCTTTGCTATATAATAAAGACAAGGTGCTCTTTTAGGGCATTGGAGTTTTGAGTGTGAAGCTTTGTGTTTCTTCTTTGGGGTTTTCTCTTGGGGGTTCTCATGTCCTTAGAACATTACAACTTAGAATACTTAAGCCAAGTCATCCACATAAAAGGATATAATCTACAAGAGAGGTGTCCCAAAAGTATATGAGAAAATCATTGGACACTATTAGTACAATAAGAATACTTAAGCGATTTATAGATGTGATACATTACTCTAGAAGATAGAGGCAAGGAGGAATACCTAAACTGAAGTACATCTTACACTTTGACAACTTGTCTTTCAAGCCTAAAAAATAAAGCTTGGTAGTCAAGTGGTCAAAAGCTTGCCTAATTTGGTTCATGTGCCTATAATATGGGTATCATCTACCAAGGAGAGAAAGGTATAACTTGGCTTGGTTAAAGTAGTAGATGAAAGAGCTAAAAAACAAGCCATAGAAATTAGAGGTCCTTCTGAGGGATCTCTTTGTTGTGTATTAGCAATTGATTGAGAAGAATGAATTTCTCCCATACAAAGCAATGCTAATAGTAAGGAGAAGAAGGACAAAATTAGAAAGACAAAATGAATGAAATAAGACTCCTCAAGAATTCAATAACCTCCCAAGTTCTTAAAGATGGATATACATAAGATGTTATTAAAAATGTTCCCAAGATCTACTTATAGAATAACTTTATTTAGTAGATATCTAATAGTACTCTAATATAGATGGATATAACCTCACAACCTCTAGGTGTAGCAACACCAAATTGATGTGGACTAAGGTGTTGTTAGAAACAAGAATAATATTGAAGGATAGTAATACGATATGCAATGGACCTCCACAGGAACAAATAATCTAATCCTTTATAATCTAGTCCTTTTCCATCACAAGAAATTGATAGCATCTAATTCTTGACTAATTAATATAAGAATCTCTCCCCTTAATACCATTGCAGCCATCCACAAAAACTCCATAAAATCATTAGAAGCATTCTTTGCTTGAAAAAAATCTTCAAGATGCTCATAAACAATATCTAACAAGTCATTTGAGGAGAAGTGTAAAATTATGCTTAATCAATGGGCAAAAGATTATCTTTGAAAACATAATTGCTCCTCAAACAAAGACTCCAAGACTTCTTTTGGTACTTTCTATCTTGACAAAGTATGTAAGAGGTATGAGGATAAATAGTCTTATCAAATAGAACTAACCATGGATAAAGTGTGTAAATTGTGAACTAACCATTCTATTATACTCTTTTGCTTGACCCAAGATCCTACATTATTTTTAACCAAACAGTTGTGATTGAAATTGCTTTATAAAATATATAACCAAAATAGACTCATGTTGTAAATTAACCTAATCCTCAACTTGGAATCCATAAAATCCAGTAACCTTATCTCTTTTTTTCACATGTCTCCTTTTAGTTATAACAAAGACTTCATAATGGGAGTAGGAAAATAAAGACAATGCTAATTCATTCAAGAATCATGTACCAATCAATTGAGTCATAAACGAAAAAGACCTGTCTAACCTCATCATGGAGTACATAAAGAGGCACATAGAACATGGACATGGAAAATTAACCTCAAATAACCCCAAAATACATCACGCTTGGCATTTCAACTCTCAGATGAATCATCTTAGTATCCAGAATGGTCAACAAAGATATCAACATAGCATGTATAATCACAAATATTGATATGATTGCATGCCTCAAGTAGGCATCTTAAGTGATCCATCATAGATTATGCTTTTTCTATATGAATTTCACCCCTTGCAAGCTAAAGAGTCTACGATACATCAAGTATGTTGTATCTTGTTCCTTATCCATCTTTTCTACATGGATTTTCAACCCTTGCAAGTTAAAGAGGGTATAATACATTGAGCATGGTGTATTTTATGTCATTCTAGACACAAGTGAAGCATTAGTTAACATAACAATAACAATAGTAACACAAAATGCTTCATATTGTACTTCACCATGCCTACAGATCCACAGCCTACTCACATTCCACTTCACCTCTTGACTCTCAAAACCCTAAGAATATGAATCCTCATAACTTCTATTTCACGTCTTAATAGTTTTCAAATAGATTCTAATATAAACAGAGTATGAAACCAAAAGATCATAACCCATCCCTTTCATATTACGGTAATCACTCCAAAACTTCAAAAATGAATCTAAATACATTCATAACATTTTATAAAATCTTCTTAAATTTCACAATAAAACCAAAATTGGAAAACAAATAAAAATGTTACTAATTACATAACAATAATCTTAGAAATTCTTCTCACATCCATCTCTCGTCCCTCTCTTTTCGGCTTAAGACTAGGGTAGCATGAGATGCTTCAGTAACCGACCTGGACAAACTCGGACATGTCAAGCTCGTCATAAATATTATTGGAAATTCAGAAATTCTTCTCACATCCCTCCCTCTCTCCTCTCTTGTCGGCTTAAGATAGCGGAGAATGAGATGCTTCAATACCCAATCGTGGACAAACTCGGACATGTCAAGCTCTCATGGATAAAATAAGCT
The DNA here is from genome assembly GCA_948567375.1 of Lunularia cruciata. Taxonomy (NCBI): domain Eukaryota; kingdom Viridiplantae; phylum Streptophyta; class Marchantiopsida; order Lunulariales; family Lunulariaceae; genus Lunularia; species Lunularia cruciata. Next base: position 56,848,567 of record OX419762.1, on the reverse strand, counting down.
CGTCATAAATGGTCGGAGAAATAGAGGAACTAATTCACATATACATTAGAGAACTCGTGTTATGTTCACCAGTTCAAGAATTCCACCGAGAAAATGATGCTAGTCATGATGACACAAATAAGCGACTTCCATTCATGGGATGCGTGCTTGCAGAATAAGTGTGCTTGCTTCGAATTGTTACATGATGCGTGGAAACATCACTGGTGTATTTAATTGTCCTAAATAATCTTGGTATCAGACTATCTATTTCCATGTCAATCTTCTACTACTTTCTAAACCTCCATTCGTCGTTTTATAGTTAGACCATAAATGTCCAATTGAGGCGTATCTGTTAATGTGTTTCAATTCTGACATTTGCAAAAGGATAGAGGATGGTGACCACCATCTAAATCAACGGGATATCCCGAAGACGCGATTTGCTAGAATAACAAATCTATACAGTGACTTACGGAAATCTCCAAGGAAGTTGGATTTGAGTAATAAATAAGGGAACCGGTCGGGAGACACCCCTCTTTGGTCGGGAGATACCCTTCTATCTTTTTATTTTACAATTTTAATCTTTAACCTCGAGAAATAAATCTTTTCTTCTATATTTTTTTTCTCAAGTTGAACTTAGAAACAACAGGGAGCCTATCTATATCTCATTTGGCTTTCTAGACTAACATGGGATATATATATCCTATAGGCTTGTCTACCATACTGTTGTTTGGGAGTCCTACTTGACTTCTGAATTATATATATACTGTATCCTTCACCTTAATTTACTTCACCTCTACTTTTCCTATTTCAGTTGACTCATCCCTTACCATGCAGCGCTGATGTTTCTTGCTCCACTCTTGTATCACTAACGAACCTATGCTTGACAATTTCTCATTGTTGTGTCTTGGACTTTCTCTCCACTAATGAAAGTTTGTGATTTCAGAGATCCATCAAGTATGTCTCTCTTTCTTCCCTCATCTTACTCATGTGGATTCTTTTCTTTTTGGCCTGATCCTCATTATGCAGCTAACACTCCAGTGCTTACTTATGTGCTTGCACTTCTACTTGCCCTTTCTTTCCACACTTCCACTTCTGTTCTTTTTGACATTCCCACTACTTTTGAGCAGCACTTTAGGAGAGCAATCTAGTTTGCCTTGGCACTCATGAGTTTTCAAGCAGAAACTCAGTAGGAGGGGTATTGACAATTGCTCAGCTACTTTGTCATTGCATGAGGCACAGATGAAGTCGCAAGCTACGTTGGCATTGCGTGAGGCATTGATGAAGTCACAAGTGTTTTCATGGAGATTTACTATGGCCGTCTTTTGTTTCCCTTTGCTACTTAGCATATCAAAACTCAAGCATCCATAGCGCTTGTTGCAATATACTTTATATCATATCCTATTTTGCTTCAGTCTCGTTACCTTGTTACACTTTGACTGGTTTCTATAGTCACACCATCCTATAGCTCTCACATTGTTCCACTCCTCCATTTTCTAGCTAATTCCTTCCGTACTATTTTTCCTTTGCCTGATTCTTGGGTTTGACCTCTTTTGTATATAATGTTCCTACCCAACTCCAGCCCACATTTTTAATTTTTATTGTTCATGCACTGCTTACTGGTAGTCTTTTACATAGTGCTTCTTATTTCTCACCGTTGTTTGCATAGAGTTCTCAATTTCATGTTTCCTTACTAGTACATTAGCCATACATTATTCTCAATTTGTTTCAATTATGCCTTTGCTTCAAGTTACATTTGATGTATACTACCTTATGGATTTCTCACTATTCTAGCATTGGTGAATCATGTACACCTTGCTTACCAATCATTTCCACTTCATAAGTTCTGGATAACACATCCACATAATGGCTTCTGTTCTCCTATGTATATCATAAGCTATTTTATCATGAGAATTTGAACTGAATTGAGGAGAAGCTTTGCCTAGTAGACATGCTGCAGTCATGAAAAAAAGATTCTATTCATAATCAATTTTTTTAAGTACAGTCCGATTGGTATAATGCCTAAAAGGGTCCTCCCAACCAAAGAGAGGTGTCTCCAAACCGGCTCCCTAAAAATATCCCATAAGTTAAAAGTCCAAAAAATTTACTTGTCATCTAACATCACTCTGTAAAACTTTTAAGGACCATCCATAAAAATTCAATAGAATCTTTATACCAAACCCCAACCGCACAATTGCCATCCTTAGCTTGAAAATTCATCAATCTTAATATCAACTCTAAAACATGTCTTGCATTGTTTTTCTAGTTTAGCTTACTGAAACTACCTTAATGACTGAATATATATGAGTCAAATAAACACAAAGGACTCAATTAGCATAGCAACAAGGGGTGTAATTTCAGGTCTGTAACCATCATGTAGAATGTTTGATATATTTTCCATAAAGTTTATGGGGCATGCCATGAAGGGCCTCATAAAGAGGTATGTGGTCTTTGTCCATGATTGTTGACCTGCTTGTCTTTGTCAATACCACCAGTCTAGTAATATATTACTCTTTTATAAAAAAAGTTCATGAAATCTAGTTCTTTGGTGTGTTCATTTCATAAACTATGAAAGCTAAAACTTTTTACTCTTCTAGTTATATTTACAAAGGATGTCTTGATCCTCATGAGGTCCCTTTTGAGTTGTATTCTCCTTTGGTTTTGGAGAACATGAAAGCACAAGAGCAAGAGAAGGAAGGCAATGAGTGAAAAGATATTATTGAGTTTTGGAGAGCTCGCCTACATACATCACATGAGTGAATTGTAGATTCTATTTGTTTTTCAATTTTGATTCCATTGGTACCTAGACATGATATTAGTGAATAGTTGCTTCTGTTCGATTGGCACCTAGATTGAAGGCTATGAAGAATTGAGTAGAAAGTTATCAGGGCTTTTAGGTTTTTTAGCGTTTAGAGTGATTACTTCACATTGAGAGTGATGGGTCAGGAATTTTCATTTCTAATCTCTTGTATTCATGCTTGATTTTTGTGTAAACTTAGTTTGAAAGTTTTTGAGATGGGAATTGAAAGTTATGCGAGTTTTTACTTTTTAGGGTTTGGAGAAATAACATTTACTCATGTGAGTTGGGATGTGAGGGGTGTGGTTTTGTAGGTATGTGGAGATATAGAGAGGAGCATCATGTGTTACAATCTTTATTCTTGTGCTAGCCACGGCTACAATTCCCCATGTAGGGCTGCCCTGAGTAGCTCAAAATACACCATGCTCAGTGTGTCACCGTCACTTTACCTCACAAGGGGTAAAGACCCGTGTGGGAAAGATGCACAAGGATTATGATTGGACCACTTGGGATGCTCTCATGAGGCAAGTGACCACATCAACAATGGTGACACTTGAGATTACACATACTTCCTCTATCCCTTTGTTGATCATTCTAAGGATACCAATTGAGTCATGGGAGTGGTTAGCATCTCAGGCGGGCTGTATCTTGATGTTATTTGAGACTAGTTTTCCATGTCCACGTCTATTCCATAGGCTACCTTGTCTATTCCATAGGCTTTTTGCCTACCACTTGATTTTTTGGCATGGGATCCCTTGTATGAGTTAGCATGGTTCTTATTCCTCTTACTCCCTTGATGGCACGTTTGTTATGCTAGAGGGGGACATGCAGGGCATAGAGAGGTAGTTATTATATTTCATTGATTCTCGAGTAGGGGATTGTGCTTCCTTATAAGAGGAATTAGTTAGGGCTGCATATTTTAGGAGACAAGTTCTACCATAGGATACCACAAAGTCCACTCAATTATGATAGTGTAGGTCATTGGGTCAGCCTAGAGAGTTTGGTAGAGTAGCATGAGCATTACACTCTTTTTTTATGGCTACACCCTTTTTTTATGCCAATAAGATCTGAAGATTTTGTCCCATGCTTTTTAAACACTTCCGTTGCAAAGGATATCTCCATGTGGATGACCTTCCTCTACTAGGTGATCCCTAAGTGGCATTTGGTATACTTTCCTCTAGTAGTGCTTGTTTGTAAAATACCAAGACCAAGGAGAGAAATAAGAGAATGAAAGCTCACATTGGGACACTTGAATGAGGGAAAACTCTGAATGCTTAGCATGAGCTTTGGCTTTGGTATTTATAGGTAACATACAAAGCCCTTGAGAAGCTTTTTGAGAAGCTTCCTTGAGCCGCTTTCTTAGAGTGCAAGCCAAGTCAACCAGGAAGCTTCTCAAGAAGCTTCCTTCTAGAAGCCGTCTACTTGGTCTGCAAGCTAAGCTAGTTGGAAGCTTCTAGAAGCCTCCTTCTAGAAACTACTCTAGTAGTGCTTGTCTCTAAAAGACCAAGACCAAAGAGAGAAATAAGAGAATGGAAGCTCACATTGGGACACTTGAATGAGGGAAAACTCCGAATGCTTAGCATGAGCATCAGCTTTGGTATTTATAAGTAGCATACAAGGCACTTGAGAAGCTTTTTGAGAAGCTTCCTTGAGCTACTTTCTTAGAATGCAAGCCAAGTTAACTAGGAAACTTCTCAAGAAGCTTTCTTCTAGAATTTGTCTACTTGGCGTGCAAGCTAAGCTAGTTGGAAGCTTCTAGAAGCTTTCTTCTAGAAACTACTTACTTGAGGGGCAAGCTAAGCTAGCCAAGAAGCTTCCCAAGAAGCTTTCTAGATACTTCCATAATATTCTAGGCTAATTTGTCTTATTTGCTACTTTGTTAGCCCTACTAACTTCATTGCTAAACTCCATATTGTTACATATTCCCCTATCACTAGTTGGTGACGTCCTCATTGTTAGTGAAGCTTCGAACTCTTGGATGGCCATCTATGCATTCTGGAAGTAAGAAAGAGGTTCCCATGTGGCATAATGAAGGAGATATCCTTTCCAAAAGACCTTGTACTCCATATTTTGTCAACGGCCTTGTTGAATATGGCGATGCACAAGGATACAATCAACTTTGTACTCCTCATGATCATTGATAGGGATAGGAGGAGGGAGAGGTTGGACTCGAGAGGAAAAGGAAGAGGGGTTAGAAATAAAGGGTTGCAACTCGGAAACATGAAAGATAGGATGGAAATGCATACGACAAGGCAAGGCAAGTCAATAAGCAACAAGAGAGACAATTTGGGTGGCATCAAAGTGTCCTATCCAATTAGGGGCAAGTTTATGAAATTGGGTATCAAGTGGGAGAGAGAGGTTACTAGAGGATAGCATGACTTTATCACCGACTTCAAAGGTGAGATCATGACGATGGTGGTCTTCAAATTGTTTTTGATGATTCTGAGCAATAAGGAGGTGAGATTTGGCTTGTTGGAGAGATTGGGATATAATGGTCAAGAATGTTGAACTATGAGGAACTTGAGATGGAGTGGGAGCAAGAAGAGAATCTGGAACAAGAGGATCTTGGCCAAAATTGAGAAAGAAAGGATAAAATCTAGTGCTTGCCTATTTGTAATTGTTGTAGGCAAATTTTGCAGCTGCAAGACATTCATCTCAATTGGTATGGTGGACATTGACGAAGGCATGTAGCATATCCTCCAATCTACAATTTTCACATTTGGTTTGTCTATTAGTTTGAGGATGATAGGCCATGGACAAAGCAAGCTTGGTGCCAAGTATCTGGAAGAGTGCTTACCAAAACTTCCCAATAAATCAAGGATCACGGTCGGAGATGAGTACACGTGGCATCCCATGATGTTTGAAGACTTTGTTGAAGTAGATTTGTGCTAAGGTTGGAGCATCCACAGTATCATAGGTTGGTGCCAAGTGGATTTGCTTATTAAGCTTATCCACAAACACCACGATTGTTGTGTGTCCTTGCTTTGTCTTTGGTAAGGATGTGATGAGATCCAAGCTCACATGCTCCCATCGAGCAGATGGAATGGCAAGTGGTTGAAGGAGTCCACTCGGCTTTTGGTTGTTGGCCTTGTTACATTGGCAACTCTCACACGATTAGACAAATTCTTGAACATCTTGTATCATGTTGGAGCGCCACCATCGGCGTTGGAGGGTACCCAAGGTCTTGTCTACACCCATATGACCAATTATGGATAAATCATGGACTTCTTGAAGGCACACAAGTCACAGATCACCTTTGGCTAGAATATAGATCCGGTCCTCATGGAATAGAAGGCCCTCCTTGATGGAGAAGGTGTTGTACTCCTTGTCGCATGTAATAAAGTAACTATGTACCATTTGGAAGAAGGGATCTTGTTGTAGAGCTGATTGAAACTTGTTTTGGACCTTGGAGTCAATTGACACCATTGTAATTGTTGTTGTGATGAGAGGAAAAGACTTCAAATAAGGTTGTTGTGATAAAGAATCAGGGATGATGTGGAACCAACATGGTTTGTACTCAAGTTTGATGTCAAACAATTGGAGTTGTTCCTCCCATTGATGATGTTGACTCTTCATGTTTTCCAAGTGTAAGGTCTGCAACAATGGTTTGTGATCACTTGTTTCCCCAAGAGGTAATGCTTCCCTACCTTGGTGGAATATACCATTGCAAGTTGTTTTCAATCTCAAGAAGAGTAGTTTCTTTCAGCCATTATCGGGGAATTTGTTTGATCTCGAGAGTGCATCGGGCACCTGGCTGCTTGTGCTCAGCTTGTCTTTATTGTAGTCAATTTAGAGTTTCTCATAGACTGTCATTCTCTTCCTATTCCTAGTGCGTTGGAAATCTCAACTCTGTAAGAATTTGGGGTTTTCTTTGTTTCTTGAGGTTGGATTTCTCAAGGGTTTGTGTTTGTTCTTGGCCTTCATAGAAATGGCTAGCTCATGCGGTTTTAGCTATGGTTTTGGATCCAACAATTCCTAAAAATGGCAAGGAATTTTACAAACAACAAATAGTTTCTATTTGGGCCCAACCCGGCACCCAGACTATTGAATCAAACCATTCATATAGACGGACTGAGAGTTCCTAAAATGGAGCTTCCTCAACGCTAGTCATAGCTCAAACACACTACCATCTCAAGATTTGTCATTCATAAAATTTTAGCTGTAAGGTTCAAAAGTTTCGACAAGCCATCCAACTCCAGTTCATATAGTGTTTGCACTAACTTATGATAGAAAATCATTTCAGCTGGCACTTTTCACACACACTCTGTCCGACAATAGTAAAGACAACTCGCCCTCCGGACCTCTTCCTTCACCTTCCAGCAGCACTCCCATCAATGCCTCCTTGCAAAGGTATCTGTTATCAGCCAAAGTTCCTTCCATGAAATGCCCTCAACTCTCTTGCAAAAATTTCCTTTCTATCCAGCCCTCTCTCTCCTTCACAGTCCTTCATTTTCTTGAGAAGAAACACTTTTTGCCTGCACTCTCAAGCCCTTTGCTTTCTTGCAAAAATTTCCTTTCTGTCCATCCCTCTCTCTCCTGCAAAGTCCTTCACTCTCTTGAGAAGAAAACACTTCCTTCCTTCCACTCTCAAGCCCTAACAATCCTCCTGCAAAAATTTCCCTTCTGTCCTAGCACTTACTCTCTTGCACATGCTCCATTCCTTTGAGAAGAAAACCCTCTCTTGCCCTGCTGTCTCAAGCCCTAACATCTTCTTGCAAAAATTTCCTTTCTCCCAGCCCTCACTCTCTTGCAAAGTCCTTCACTCTCTTGAACATTTGCTCTACCCTTGGAGAGTTTCTCTCTCTCTGCCCTAGCTCTACCAAGCCTTCATTCTTGTGAAAATTCTCAGTCTCACCAAGCCCTCACTCTCCTGCACATCTGCTTTGTCCTTTGAGAGCTTCTCTCTCTCTCTCTCCTAGCTCTATCAAGCCTTCATTCCTGTGAAATTTTTTGTCTCACCAAGCCTTCACTCTCCTGCACATTTGCTCTGCCCTTTGAGAGCTTCTCTCTCTCGCCCTAGCTCTACCAAGCCTTCATTCCTGCAAAAATTCTTAGTCTCACCAAGCCCTCACTCCCCTACACATCTGCTTTGTCCTCTGAGAGCTTCTCTCTCTCTCCCCTAGCTCTATCAAGCCTTCATTCCTACAAATTATTTTGTCTCACCAAGCCTTCACTCCCCTACACGTTTGCTCTGCCCTTTGAGAGCTTCTCTCTCTCTCTGCCCTAGCTCTACCAAGCCTTCATTCCTGCAAAATTCCTCAGTCTCACCAAGCCCTCACTTTCCTGCACATTTGCTCTGCCCTTTGAGAGCTTCTCTCTCTCTTTGCCCTAGCTCTACCAAGCCTTCACTCCTGCAAAATTTCTCAGTCTCACCAAGCCCTCACTCTCTTGCACATTTGCTCTGCCCTTTGAGAGCTTTTCTCTCTCTGGTCTAGCTCTACCAAGCCTTCATTCCTACAAAATTTCTCAGTCTCACCAAGCCCTTACTTTCCTGCACATTTGCTCTGCCCTTTGAGAGCTTCTCCCTTTCTTCCCTAGCTCTACCAAGCCTTCATTCCTGCAAAATTTTGCAGTCTCACCAAGCCTCACTCTCCTGCACATCTCCCTATGAAAATTCCCCTTCCTGCTGCCACTCACCAACCCACTCCTTCTTTCCTGCAGAATTTTTCCTTCCTACAGCAACTCACCATCCACACCTCTCTTCCCTGCAAAAATTGCTTCCATAAACAGCCTCTCACCAACCCACTCCTTCTTTCCTACAAAAATCTTCCTTCTTGTTGCCACTCACCATCCACACCTCTCTTCCCTGCAAAAATTGCTTCCCTAAACAGCCTCTCACCAACCCAGTCCTTCCTTCTTGCTGCAACTCACCATCCACACCTCTCTTCCCTGCAAAAATTGCTTCCATAAACAGCCTCTCACCAACCCACTCCTTCCTTCCTACAAAAATCTTCCTTCCTGCTGCCACTCACCATCCACTTCTCTCTTCCTTGTAAAATTTTTTGTTCCTCTGGTCCATTTCAGGCAGAAGCCCTTTTCTCAAGAATTCTCTCCTATAGCTTCCTCTGTCCAAAACCCTTCTCTTCTCAAAAATTTCTCTCTCTTGTTTGTTCCTCTATCCAAACCCTCTCTTCTTGAGAATTTCTCTCTCTTGTTTGTTCCCTTGTCCAAACCCTTTCTTCTTGAGAATTTCTCTCCTGACCAGAATTATGCTTTGATTATCACTGATCCCACTCCTGCCAAATCCTTTGATGACTCTCTTCTCTTGTCAACTCTTCCTGATTTCTCTCTCTACAGCTTTGGTCAGCCAAAACTCTCTTTGAGACTTCTTCCCTTGCCAAAAAAAAACCTTCGATAGTGCTCTCCTCCTTTGCCAAAACCCTTTCTCCGATCCGTTTCAAACCAAAGCCCTTTTCTCAAGAATTCTCTCCTATAGCTTCCTTTCTCTTGCCTGCCCAAAACACTTCTCCAATTTTTCTTGCCTGTCCCATCCTTTTGCTACTACCACTGACAAAATACTCTTGAGACCCCCCCCCCTCCCAATAACATAAACAAACTCCAATGCTTAAGTCACATGCAAATAAAACCCCGAGCTTATGTAACATTAGAGAAATTCCACCACTCAATTTCCTCCCTCTTTTAACACAAGAGAAAATTGTTGAGCTTACAAGAACAAAAAACAACTACCAGTCTCACCATAACATAAACCCTTGAGTTCTCTAACATGAAAAACTCACACCAAATGGCACCAATACTATGTGTAGATTATTTTCCTGATGACACCATATTGAGTTGGCAAGACACAAAGGCAATGAGATGTAGTCCATCTAGGAATTCTTGTTGTAACACAACTCCAATTGCAAAGTTAGAAGCATCAAAATCAACAACATAAGGTAGCTGAGGATCATATGGTTGAAGAATGGGCCTTGAAGACACCATATGTTTCAACTTCTGGAATGCTTCTTCATGCTTGGTGTTCCATTGGAAGCTTGAGTCCTTCCCCAAGAGGTCAATGAATGGTGCAGCCATATGAGCATAATAATGGATGAACCGTTGGTAAAAATTGGTCAGTCCATTAAATGCCCGTACTTCTATAGCATCCTTTGGAGTAGGCCAATCAATAATGGCCTTGATTTTCTTCTTTTCCATCTTGATCTCCTCTGATGAGATCTTGTGTCCCAAGCAGGTAACTTTCTTTTGCCAAAAGGCACACTTTGACTTCTTGCAGTAAAATTTCCATTGTTGTAGTTGTCTTAGGACTTCTTGCACGTGATTCACGTGTTCTGCCTTTGTCTTGCTATAGATTAAGATATCATTCAAGAACACCACAACATACCGATCCAATAGTCCATCCAACACCCGATGCATCTGATCCATGAAGACTACTGGAGCATTAGTGAGCCCAAAAGATAGAACTCTCCACTCAAAATACCCATACCTTGTCTTTTGCAAAAGATAGATGGCCTTTTGCAAAAGGTGACAAAAGGCCATCTTTTGCACATCCTCCTTATCAATGGGGATTTGCCAATAGCCATTGCAAAGATCCAACTTGGAAAAGTATCGTGCTCCACTCAATTGATCAAGCAAGTTATCAATCCGAGGCAAGGGATATGCATTCTTCATTGTTTGCTTATTGAGCCCACAATAATCCATATAGAAATGAAGTCCTCCATCCTTCTTTGGAACAAATAGTATCGATGCTCTCCAAGGAGAGGTACTACATTGTATGAAGTCCTTCTCCAACAACTCCATAAGTGTTGTTTGCAACTCTTCCAACTCCTTTGGTGAAAGCCAATAGATTGCTCTACTCATTGGAGTACTCCTTTGCAATAACTCAATGTTGAAGTGCATGCTACGATTGAAGGGTAATCCCTTTTACATATCATCAGGAAACACGTCCGCAAACTCCTGAACTATATGATCAACCATTGCTTGATGCGGCTCTTGGCTCTCCTTAGATTGTCCTTGTGTAATTGGCTTGATCCACACTGCAAAAATAAACTTATCTTCCTCCAAAGCTTGCGCTATGGCTGCTTCACTAACAAACTTTCCATCTAGGGACTCATCTCTCTTCAAAGCTTGCTCTATGGTTGCCTTCTTAGCAAACTTCCCATCTTGGAGCTCCTCTTTCTTCAAGTCATGCTCTATGGCCACCTTCTTGACAAACTTCCTATCCTGGGATTGACTATTCTTAGGTGTCTTACTTAGAGGTGCTTGACAACCTAATTGGATATTTCTACCTTGGTGTTGTACTTGAATTTGTCATCGGGTCCAATCAAATTGAACCTTATGATGTTCAAGCCAAAGCAGTCCTAGAATGACATCATAGTGTAGAGGTGCCACTACAAACCTCATACACTCCAAATACTCTTTCCCAATCTTAAAAGTAACAAGATGTGAGGCACGGAATGCATAACACTTTCTACCATCCGCCATCATCAATCTATTTTCCAATCATTGGCTTGATAGGAATACCCAATTCCTTTGCTACTTACATAGACATGCAATTCTTTGAACTTCTAGAATCAACCAAAATCCTACAACCTTGATTAAATATTGTACCTTGCAAGTGAAGCAAACTTGCATAGGTCAAGCCTTCAATCCCGTTGGAACTAATCAAGCTCCCAATAGGTGGCTCAAAATCTCCTATTGGGATTCCTTGTTTCCCTAATCATTTTGTTCCACAAACTCCATTTGGGCAACTTGTCAAGGTCGCTTATTCCTAAGTAGACATTCAGCAATGTGATGTCCAACTTGGCAATAATAAAAACAACCTCCATTTTGTTGCAATCTTTCTCTATCCATTGTACCAAGTGGTCTTTGTTGGATAGCATCAATCTCCATTGGTGCCGGTTCTTCCACCCGTGCATAGTGTACACATAGGCTTTGTGTAGGTTGAGGTCAAGACCAAGTTGTCACAACCATGAAATCAAAGTGCTCAGCCAATTGCATGGCTTCTTCTATGTTTTGTGGTTCTCGCATGGTCACCTCCAATTTGGTTTGTGACTTCAATCCCCACACAAATTGATCCAGAACTTCACCTTCTTGTATATCTAGAGTTTGCATGATGATATTCTGAAATTGTGTGATGTAGCTCCTTATTGAGCCAACCTGCTTCAACTTTGCCAATTTATCTTGTGCGGCTCGGATGATATTTATAGTTTGAAATTGACCAAGTATTGCATCCTTGAATTTTGCCCATGTCAAAATTGGTGCAACTATATGTCATTCAGCCTGCTCCACTTGGAATCACCACCAAAGTTTTGCCACACCATCCAATTGGCTAGAAGCCAAGAGAATCCATTTTTGTTCATCTTGAAGATTGGTGGCTTCAAAGTAACGTTTGCAGTCAAACATAAAATGCTCCACTATGCCCAAAAGATTCTTGCCTTGAAACACCTTGGGTTTTGGAAATCAAATGCAATCTTCTCCATCTTGAACTGGCGCTCTCATTGTATGTTCTCGTCGTTGTTGGTCTCATTCATCCAACAATTGAGTAAGGTGCTTGATTGGTTGTTGCATCACAAGGATAACATTTGGTATTGCCGCCACAGGTACTACTCTATCCCACTACTCCTAATTTATCTAATTGATTAACATATAGATGCATCACGTCCACCATTCTCTATAAGTTACAATTGGAAGTATCAAGGGTTCCTCAGACAAGGTGACCATATGCAAAAAATCCTACCCAAAGTGCAAGGTGATTAATTGTGTGAAATGATGCTTGGATAATATCTAGACATGAAAATCCCAATGGTTTGGTGGAAGAGGATTTGGTGGTCCATAAATTCCATCCATCCCATTCTTGCTCTAATACCAATGTAAAAGACCAAGACCGAGGAGAGAAATAAGAGAATGGAAGCTCACATTGGGACACTTGAATGAAGGAAAACTCTGAATGCCTAGCATGAGCTTTGGATTTGGTATTCATAGGTAGCATACAAGACCCTTGAGAAACTTCTTGAGAAGCTTCCTTGAGCCACTTTTTTAGAGTGCAAGCCAAGTTAACTACGAAGCTTCTCAAGAAGTTTCCTTCTAGAAGCCGTCTACTTGGCATGCAAGCTAAGCTAGTTAGAAGCTTCTAGAAGCTACTTACTTGAGGGCCAAGCTAAGCTAGCCAAGAAACTTCCCTAGAAGCTTCCTAGATACTTCCAGAATATTCTAGGCTAATTTGTCTTATTTGCTACTTTGTTAGTCCTACTAACTTTGTTGCTAAAATCCATATTGTTACATTGTTGAGCTACTTACCTTCTCCGCATATGTGTGTCACGTCATTTGTAATGTCGCATCTAGATTGCTTGGACATTAGAGTTGCAGTGATAGTAGTAGTTAGAGGTATTTCAGCAGTTTCCCATAGACTACTTTTTGACTGTCAGATTTTGTGTTTGGAATACTGATTTCATGGTGGGGCCCATTGTCACTTTGCACCATTTGCATCGTCGAGTGTGCCGTTATTGGGACCATTAGGGTTTCAGACCTAGCTCGAGTCCAATGGTATGCTTTTGAAGTGCAGCTCTAAAGAGCTCACTTCTTTGATGTTGAGCCTTCGAGTTCTTGGCTATGGTGGACAGAGGCCGGAAAATGTTACCTAGATTCTCTTAGTTAGAGTGGGCGTGGCTTGATTGTAATCAGTGCTCAATTATTGGGAGTTTGTAGAGTGACAAATCAAGTACTGATCTAAGTTGAGTTGATTCGAGAGTTGTAAACAATCTGATTATTGTGGCACTTTAGAGTCTATGTATGACTTATGTGTGTATGACTTCTATATTATATGATGTTGATAGTGATGTATGTTGTGTAGTGATGTATATACGCACGACAAGTCTCCCTTCCTTGACTTTCCTATCATGTCTAAGAGCTTTTCACAAGAGGATTATGGGAGTCTTTGGTGATATCATCAAACCAAGGACATTTGAATGTGATGGCAGATTTGGCACATAAACATACAACTCTACCAATCTTGTGTGGAGGAGTAGGCCTATTATCTATGGAGGAGTAGGCCTATTATCTATGGAGGAGTAGGCCTATTATCTATGGAGGAGATGGCGCCTATAATGTTTTTGGGTTGTGCTCTTTTAGCACTCTTACTTTCCTCCCATTTTGTGGTTGTTGATAGGCCAATTTTGGAGACATATGTGACTGAGGTGGAGGATGAATCCTTTTCTCTCCAAGTGTTTTTGCAAGAGACAAGAGATTGTCTATCTCCATGAGCACCGGAAGACCTTCCATCTTTTGCTTCACTATCATCAGATTGGACCAAAGGTTTGCAGTCTTCCTTGATGGAGCAACATGTCAAAATACATTACATTCTCTCTTAGTTGACTCGTCCATTTTGTGGGCCATTAGAGCATGTCTTCACTCTTGCTCCAACAAGGGTGTAGGCTCTTGGATCCTAGCTCAACTATGCATTAGGGCATTCCGACTCACACCAACCACCTTCTCTATAGCGATGAGGTTCTGCCTAGGTTTGGTTCACCAATCTGCATCTTTGTTACTCACTTGTGAGTGTGGTTCTACACTAGATGCAACAATGGTCCATATGACACGGTGTTCTTTTGGATGATAGTGGATAACTAGCCATGATGCCATCAAGGATATAGTGTTTGCTATGGTACTAAAGAATGGATACCTTGCTTGGATGGAGCATTTGTATGCTTTGCAGACAACATGTGTCAAAGCATACTTATACTTGGTTTGAGATGATCAGGTGACAATGGCGGATATTGTGGTTACAAACCCTATACGAGATTACTCATCCTTTTGGATGGACGGCGAACGGAGCACCAACACACATGGTCTCCAAGTATAGAGGTATGCAATGAGGTCACCTCTTTGTTTCTAGCCTTAGAGTTATATGGAGCAATGGACATGGCATTCAACACATTAGTCAAAGAGTGCACGAGAGCTTATCATATTAGACATAGGGGTACCACTCTCACTCTCATACTTTGTAGCATACTTTAGACATCATATGTTCATTGTTCTATAGAGAGCATTGGCTAGTGCAATCCATAGGAGAACAATCACACAAGGTGATGTTTCTTAGGATGCTCTAGTAGTTTGTAGACCTTACTACTTGCATAGCTCGGATATCTTTAGGTGCGATGTGGCAGATTTCTCATATCTATACTATTGGTGCCTAACCCCGTTTTACCTTTTTGTCTCTCTTTTGTAAGCTTCGTGTGGTCTTCCTATCCTTTGTGTGTTTTACAAGGTCACCTTATTTTTCTTCATATAGCACTCCTTTCACGAACATCATATCTCGTGCATGGGAACGTGACTTCAACAAAAAGCAAACTAACTTACTGCAATGTGTATAGCAATATTGTACTGCAATGGCCAGTATATTCGTTTGCTCGAACGGTTATGATGATGTCGCCACAAGCGACATCATATTTGCCGTTAGGACAGTTCAAGATAACCGAACAGATCCCTCATATGCGGTCACATGAGTGTGAAGTAGGAGATACTTTGACTAGTGATTTGAGAACATACGGATGTAGAAAATGTATTTCATAGCGCGTGAAGACGTCCCTGTGAGTATGTCATGATTATGCATCAAAGCCCCAACATTCTAGCATAGTGAATAGTGAATAGTGGTCCTAAAATAAATGCTCAACGACTACTTCTGCTGAAATTCCTTTGGAATATAGTACTCCGGTGAAAGATGGCACGACTTTCCCCGACTATTTTCAGTCTAACGTCAATGCCGGACTCATTATCCTCGTATCTGAAATTCCTTCTAGCATATTTATCCGTGCTAACTACATATTTGATGTAGTCTTCGGTGAATGATCTCCTTTGAGGATTAAGGAGAGGTTACATCATAGCTGACGCGTAGGAGACCCATAAACGTCCAGGGACTAAGGTCCCCTGCAGAGAACCGAGCTATAAACTCATTGACCCATGATTAATTTCCTGGACATCAGTGTAGGACCGGAACTGTGCGTTCCGGAGGGTTCCTGTAGACTGCGGTAGAAGATCTTTGAAAAGCTGTTTCTATCTAGAGGGAGTTCTTGTAGAGCGGGTCGGGTTAGGTTAGATTCTCAACCCGCCATGTGTACAACATACCGACCATGACGCAGCGGAGAACTACGTGGTGACAATTGACAGCGTTCCAACCGCAGCATCCTTGAAATATCCGTCGATTGCGCAATCGGACGGCATCTCTTTAAGCAAGGATTGATTCGTTCGATCAATCGTTTACTGATTCCCATGAACCGCATCACGACATTCGATGGGGGAAAGAAAAATACAGCAGGGGTGTCACTTGCGGTCAACCTGTCCGCCCGATTTGAAACGAACGGATCGATTGCGACGATGGTAGCAACCTTTACTAATCTGGCGATATGTTGGAGCTGGATGAGTACTGACGGACGGAAGGAAGGATAGACGTGCACGTACGTGCAGGATTCTAGGGATCACGGATTCCTGTGGTGTTGTGGCCTGTCATTGTGACATGTTCCCAGGGCTGTTTTACTCTTGTTCGTGTCTGTACTGCTGTTCCACCCCTGGCGCGAGCCCCTTCCACCCTGTTCCCATCTGTGCAGAGCTGTGCGAAAGAACAAAACAGACGAGCGAAACAGATCTCCGAAGTGCGGACCCGCGAATAGTGCGTTTTGTTTGAGGCTCAAACTTCCGATCAGCAGTCCGTACATTCACGATTGAATTTGAGTTTTTGACATCGATATCTGAGAATTTGGATTCTGCAGCAGAGATCTTCAGAGCGCTGAAAAATTTGCGCGGACGGGGAGATATTCCCCTGTTTCAACAGAATTTGAAGTGGAAGTGAGGGGGATTTAAGCAAGCGTGTCTGAGCAGATTGTTGGACGACAAATTGCGGAGATTATTTGGAGCTGGACGTAGAGGAATCTGCGTTCAGGTTAGGGAAGGTGAGATAAAGATCAATAGGAATCTTGTGTTAAAAATCAAATATAAATGTGAGGGGAAGAATGGAGTATCTTGCGGCTGATGTTCACATGAAGCTCGGGAGGGAGTCTAGAAGGGGGAATGGACTCAGGACTTGCAAATTAGATGTTCGTTCCTGTCTTGTAGCATTTTCTTGTTGATACTGTTTGTTGTCTACTCCGTCAGGATTGGCGAGATGTCCATGTTGGTTTGCGAGGGGCCTCTCTGAAAGGTTCTGCTGTCCTCTTGAACTCGAGATACAGTCAGCACAGTTTGGCGGGAGTGTTTCAGGTGCTTCAAAGTAGCGCGTCTTCTGTCTACATGCTTTCGGTCTTTGGCACATGTTCGGTCTCACCACATTGGGGACTTGTCTCGACTTGGTCGAGCACAGCACTTTCCCTTTCGTCAAGTTACAATATTCGTCCGAACTTTGACCAGTCTGTGAGTCAAGCAAAGCAAGGCTGAGTTATACATGCCTTTCATTTCACCTGTCTGCATTTTCAAACGAACCTCGAATTGCTCAGACCATCTCACTCCCAGCTACGATCTTAGCCGACAGCTTATAGCCATTTTTTCCTCACTGGACCACAGACCGCTTGTCGTTTGACGAGAAGACCGATCCTCCTTAGCTGATTGAAAATCATTTAGTGCCATCAGCATCTGTAACTTCCCCGTCGTCTCCCGGCGGGCACTTTGGTAGGTACTCAAGGATGTTGAATCATATCTTTGGAGAGTATTTCAGGACAACAGAAGTTCCCCCACGCTTTGAGATAAACAATTTGCTGAATGAACATTTGCGTGCATGCTAACTGCCTTTTCGTGAAGTCCTTAGTCTTCTTCTGGTTCTCAGGGAGTGCACTTCAAATCTTGATTTGCGTTAAGCTTCTTCTGGTATTATTTGTGTGTCCGCCATCATCGTAAAGGAACTTCTATTCGACCTTCCGACTTCTCCATGGGTAAAGTTGTCGTTGATATAGATTGTTTTTGCCTCCCGCCATCCGAAAGTATCCTGGTACAAAGCCTGACTAAATTTCACTTGCATCTTGTGTCTCAGAAGGGGAGCACAGCGAAGAAATGGCACCGCCAATATTCAAGTGTTTCCCTCAATCGCCTCATTTTCATGACGTACGATCTCCTCCGGAAGCTGTCAAGAAAGCGTTCACAGAGGCTTGCAACGGGAAAGATTACATGAGTGTGGCCGACGTAATTACTTACATGAACAGAGAACAAGGAGAAGATCACATGACTGAAGCACAAGCTGAGGCTCTACTAGGCAAATTCAAAGATGGATCTGATCGTCACATTCATAATCTATTCCACCACAACAAGAAGGGAGGTTCTGCCACCGCTAGTTTGGATCTTGGAGGATTTACGAAGCTACTTCTGCGCACAGAAGAGAACTCAATTTTGAAACCAAAAGAGAAGGTAAGTTCTTTACCCCATGACAGCGCCCGTACGTGAATAGACTGCACTTACCCAGATACAGCTTCTCTACCACAGTTTATATCTCTAGAATAGAACTGACAGCATGGTACCACAACGTCCTGTTCCCCTGCACTCATATACAACGGAGTGTTTGTGCTCATTCATATTGAACTTATCTAAAAGGTTTGTCACTTAACGAATGAAGAGTGGACGACTTGCCCGTCTGAGCGTTTAACTAAAATCGACATATCTAAGGTTTGAAGCAACTTCATGGAGCTGGAACGCTTATTCTGCATTCGACAATTTAAGGAATGTTCGTGATCTTAAAAGCACTACCTGCAGTTGTCCTTGCCCACATCCTGATACTCGGCTGCCGAGTCCTAAAGGTGTGTACATGTGGCATAGGGTTCTATACACCTCTGCACTTCTTCAAACATGCAAGAGGTAATTAAACAGTTCAATAATCTCTCGTCCTTCCACTGGCAATTACCCCCTGGTGGAAGGCACAATCATAGGTAAGACTAATAGAAGAGCCAGCATCAGACTCAAGTATTGGACGTAATGACTGTTCGTTTTGTTCTGATCGGACGTCGTCTGATTCTATCCGCCCGGATCTCCCCAAAGATACGCGACACCTTGCTCAAAAAGAAGAGGAAAGTAGCCGCTGTTATTTTCTGCTAAAGTGCTAATAGTCTTGGCCATCATAACTGAAGTCCTCGTGGCTGAGATTTACTAAAAACTATGTAGGGGGCTGAGCATCAAAATCAAGTTTTGCTGCTCGTGAGTAAAGAACTGGCCCAAATTACCGTATGAGCATAAGGATTCGCTTACAGCGGCCAACTAAAGTGCATAAGGGGATTGATTGAATTTCCAGCTCTATCATTATGAGTGGATTATTTGGAACTTTCTATTAATTTGGAACATCCAACGTCTCAGCATTTCCATTTTATATTAATTTCTCTTGTCTGCAGCTCCTGACTTTTGTAGATTTGAGTATTGAGGTTAATCTTGCGGGCAGGGGGAATACATGAGAAGTACAGGAAAGGAAGTTCTAAGGATATTCCCTCTGGAAATCATAGCTAAATTTTAGGACTGCTAACAAATTTCGGACGGAAGTATAGAGCTTGGCTGCTGGTAAAAGGGGATCGCGTTGTTCTAACCCTAAACTAAACAACCGTCATAAAATCGAATTAAGTTTATTTGTGCGATAATTTCCGAATATCCACGATATGCCCCACAGGTTTCCTTGTCCTCCATGGGGTATGAAAGTGCAATCACAGATATGTAATTAATTTCGGGATGTAATCGTCGTGACAGAGCCATGACATGACTGCACCTTTGTCGCACTACTATGTCCACACGAGTCACAATTCCTACTTGACAGGGAACCAACTTACCTCCAGATGCAGTACCACTCCGATCATCGATGCTTTGAAGAATGGTTGTCGTGTAATCGAATTGGATTGTTGGGAGCGGCGAGGGAAGATCAAAGTTCTTCACGGAGGGTAAACTCCCTTACATTCTCCTGTTTGAAGATACCTAAGTGGTACATTCCTATACTGTGCTGTTGTTGCCGGTTATTTGTATCTCACTTATGTGGTCTCCAATCTGTTGCTGTCCAACTTCAAGATTTTATAATACCTCTTTTATGTCAGATAAATCCCAGATTTCTTCTGCACCTTCAAAATGGAGCAGAATAAACTGCGTAGAATCGTTTGGGTCTCCTAATGTAATATCTTAGGTTCTTCGTTGATCTCACCTGTCCTCGAATGAGTAATGCTGTACTTGCTACTGTCGAAAGGCAACCATCCGTAGGCAAATATAGTTGATCAACGTCAATGAGTTCACATTCAGCAAATACGCTTTGATTCGTTCACTATGATCATCTCTCAGAACTTTAACAAAACCAGTCAAGTTCGAAGCCTGCATCAAAGCCATCAAGGAGTACGCATTTGTCGCATCAGATTATCCCGTTATTATCACAGTGGAGAATCATTTGCCCAGTGAGTTTCAAATACAAGCTGCCAAGGTAAAGGTTGCTATTTGTTATATGACTGTTACTTTACTCTTCCTTCACATGTGTGGCTGATTCTTCTTGTTTGCCATATATTACTTTTGAGTTGTAGGCTAGACGTACCTTTTACCATCTCGGCATTCTTTAACCATGTTAATAGTTGTTGGACGCTTTCAGATTATTAAAAACATACTTGGAGAGCTACTTTTCATCCCCAGTCCGGAAGAGCGTCCTCCGCTGGAATTCTTGTCCCCAGAGGCTTTGAAGGGGAAAATTATCATTTCTGACAAACCTATGCGAGAACCTGTGGAGGAGCAGGTAACCAGCATGAAACTTTCGTCATATAAATTTCAATGTGTCCTTTCTGTTTAGTGTGCTTCTCCGATTGAAAAGAGGATTTGCGATGAGGACGGGAAGATTGGTTGATTATGGACTGCATAAGTTAATCCAAATGTCTATGCTACCTGATTGTCTCTACTGCAAATGGGTGAACTAAACCAAGTCATGATTGACAGGTCGAAGAAGATCCAGAAGGAGCTGTGGACACAGCAGAACACATGCTTCAAAGAGGGGACAGCTCACCGGAATGTGAACCCAAAAACCGGAAGGTACATCCGGGAAAGATGAAGGTTGACAAGAAGACACTGGAAAGAGCTGCCAAAGCATACGAGGCAGCCACTCCATATCTTGACATACCCCTCACTCATGAGTTTGAGGAGCTGCTGTACATCCATTGTGAGAAGCCTTCCGAAATGAAGGAAAAGCAAGTGGCAGGTGGACCACTGAAACCAGGAGACAGAGCCATCATGGCTAATCTCAGCGAGCCACAATTGAAGAACTTTGTCAGAACTCATCCTGCATCTGTCATCGAGTAATATATTCACCGCTCAAATCGCAATCCCATCTGGTGAATGCAAACTGTTGTAAATGTATTCGCCCTCGCAGCAGCATAAGGATATCATAGGTGTTGCTAATTTTGTTCACGTTTGACATCGGAGATAGTTAAGACTGTGATGCAGCCACTTGTTAAATGTATTTGATCGTTTGCAGGTACACAAGAATGAACATGGGAAGGATGTACCCGTTCGGCTTACGTTTCGACTCATCAAATGCAGACCCTACGTGGGCGTGGAGCCATGGATTTCAGATGGCTGCACTGAATCTGCAAGGAAAAGACCGACCGGCTTGGATTGGTCAAGGGTTTTTCCTCGCGAATGGCGGCTGTGGTTATGTTAGAAAGCCGCAAGTCTTATTACCAGAGAGTCGATTGGACTACGAAGAAATCTTGAACTTGCCACCGAAGCTCAACCTTAAGGTGCAACCCTTACTTAAGCTTTCAATGTAATTTTGAGCAAAATGGTGACCACCTTCTACATCGGCCAGTGGCGAAATAGTCTTTATTGAAACTACCAGCTATTGAGATAGCTTTTACCGACTTCCATTACGGCGACCAACTGTTAGGAATTCTACATTCCTCTCATAAGCAGGCATTGTCGTCAAGAGCTTGTGAGCGATCTATGTTTAAGCTCGTGGGTGAACAACTCTTATCCACACGTGGAACACAAACGGATCCAGATACCATCCTCTTCCAGCTCTCGTCTTTGGAAGGAAAGAAGATCCATCACAGACTAACATAGGTCTAGCTTTTCAACCATTTCGTTAATATGATTGATATTTATTAAGTTGGCTTCTTCTCATGCGTCCCTCGTCATGAATGCTTGGAGTTAGGTGACGGTCTTGCTCGGGACGCATTGGCATACACATTTCGACCTCTTCAAGAATCCAGACTTCTTCGTTAAGGTAAGCAACATTGTCTCTTTCTTCGCGCATGGACGTTACCAGCCAAGTTTCGGATCTAACCTGAACTGGTGGCTCTCCTTACTTCGAGTAACGGTTTCTCTGCTCTAGTTAGATCTGGATAATTCGGAAGAGTTGGTTTGTGTATTCGGGCAAATATCAATATTTGTCGTATGATCCTTTCTCAGGTTGCTGTTCATGGTTTACCTACGGATGCTTTGAAGAAGAAGACTCAAGTTGCTGCATCGACCAAGGAACCTCACTGGGAGGATGAAGAATTTGAGTTTCCCATAAGAGGTGATCATAAATGCCTCTGTTGAGAAGGCGTGACTTAGTGACTTGCTTAAAGAGAGGCGATTTGGAGGATGATTGTGATCAATCCGCATATTCATTGATCCTAATCGAGACTTTATATTTACAGTCGTTTCCTTTTTGTGTAATACAGTTCCGGACATCGCAATATTGAGGTTCGAAGTGTGGGAGTACGATCGTATGAACCCTGATGATTTCGTTGGACAAGCTTGTCTCCCTGTTCACGAAATTCGCAGCGGCATCCGTGTTGTTCAGCTGCGCTCCAAGAAAGGGAAGCTAAGATCATCGAGGCTTTTGGTCAACTTGAAACTGGATTATCTTGGAGAATCACATCCTGTAAATGGTGCACGCTAGGTCGCAACAGAACCACCTCCCATTTTTTGTTCAATGTAATGTGATACTGTCATTACTTCACTCGAAGACACTCAGGTCGGAACCGGTAGGTGTATCCATACAAGTGTCAGAATCCTCTTAGCCACTGCTGGCCAACTCGGAATTTGGGGTCTCTATCATGAGAAGACAGGTCCTAAGTATGTGGTCTTTACTTGACCACCCCACTCAGAGCTTCGGAACAGACCTGGTTGCTTTCGGTTCATTTAGGGAATTCATTTCTTTTCAGATCTTCATGTACTTTAAATCAGGAACTTCACTCGATGTATGAATGTTAGATACAGCGAAATAGATTCTCAAGTGTGAGGACCACTTTTTGGTCGTGTCACTGTCCACCAAGCTATGGCTTGTAGCGACGGATGCTGAATAGTCTAGTCACCAGAACATGAAAATAGCATAAATTAGAAGGAAACAAGATAGCAACAGGGAAATGTCAATAGAGGCTACTTACTGCGAAGGACGTAGAGATTTAACTTTTCGGCGCAGTAGGATATATCCCTAGCGACTGAAGTAAAGCTTGTACACTGAAGGGCTTTAAGCCCATGTCTCTCACTGGACTCGAGTCTACCAAGAGAATCTCTGGTTCCTCGGTTGCAGGAGGTTTCAAGTATTGTAGCATAAATTAAAGTTAAGGAGCTCATTGGAATGGATACTCTAGTACCATCTTCCCGTTGGAGTCAAATTTAAAACAGATTTCATGATGTGCTCGTTGACGGTCGATGTGACACCGAAGTGAATCGACCATTATCAGAATTCCCAACTCCTCTCTCAGTGCAATCCTCGTTAAATAATGCAGGATAGGGAAAGCTCTTTTGCTGGCTGCAAACATATGAGCGAGGTGATTGCCCGGGTCAAGGAGGAGAGTCAGTGAGGCATCCACAGATATGTGGAGTGAGGGATATTATCGTGGTGGATGCTGGAGAATAGTTGGCGAATGTCATAGATTTTGTGCTTCATATTACGTTACTTGATTGGATATTTTGTCACCATAGTTCTTGAAAATGGGTCGCCAGTGTGTTTCTGTAACCTCAAGTTTTGCCAGGACTTTACACTACTCTTGGCACAAAAGTTGCTAAACGGGTCATCATTGGAGTCTTTTTACCAACGTACACTGATATGGTGGTTTTGAGCATTCTTTGCAGAAAAGTTGCCTAAACTGGCCCATCATTGGAGTCTGATGGATCCCAAAACGAGATTCGCTCTCCATAACGGAATAAAAATATGTACTGATATGCCTCCTTTTGTTGCAGCAAAAGGAGGTACTCTCAGCTCCTATGAGATACAATCACAAACAGAAAAGGAGTCAATAAGAAGAGGATGAGATACACGTTTCGAGCGTATAGAAAGCAGTAGGATCCTACTATAACCCTAAACTTGGTATTAAAATAGATGTGATTAGCGCTAATGAAATAAGTATTTGGACAAAGTATTATAGACAAGAAAAATCTAACGAGGGTGTCGTTTTAGCTTAACCCACTGATAATACGTTCCCGTAATTTAAAATCACTATTCTATTTAATTTCTATGGTATCTGAACACCTCTTTAGTTGTTCTTGGGATTACTCAATGCAGATTATTTGGAGAAAAGTTTAATGATTTGCCTAAGCGCTTTCTTTAGGATGAAAGGTCTAGAAGTTCTGTCAATTACTTCATAGCAGCGATACTTTGAGTAGAGAAAATTAAGACTCTTTGTAGATCATCCAGAAGGTTAGAGCAACTTCTACACGTCCATATCAATTATATGTCTCAACTCTGCGGTCATGGCTCTCAAACATAAGAATGATCATCTCAACAAGTTTACACAAGACCAACCATTGAATGAGATCTGAAATTACCAAAGGATCGTGTTTGTTTTACCTAGTAAACGCGCTTTCTCAGCGTTTAAATCGCTAGCAAGGAAGAAGGTGCTATTCATCGTTTACTTCTTTAATTGGCACAAAATGTTTCAATGATAAGACATATGAACTTTCTAAATGGTCAATCTCGAGCCAATCCCCAACCCTAAACCCTAAACCCTTTCTCATGTAAGATGAGATGTGAGTAAGTTGTGGTTTTGTATGTATTGGGAGAGATAACTTCACTTCCTATGTGTGACTTCCTAGATTGGCACAAGATACACAATGCCCATTGTGTCATTAACTTTCTATCTCAGAAGGAATAAAGACCCAGGTGAAAAAATAAATAAGTCTATTATCGGACCACTAGGGATACCTATTTGAGGCATGTGATCACACATATTTTACATAAGCTACTCTAAGTCCCTTGTTTACTGTTCCAAAGCATACCAATTGAGTAGCGGAATTGATTAATATCCTACATAGGCTACTTGATTTCTATTTGAAACAAAGGTTCCATATCCATGCTTATTCTATAGGCTTCCTTGTGTATTCCATAATGAGATTAGAAAAGCTTTTCACTTACATTTGTTTAATTTGTATGTGATTCTTTGGATGACTTAGTATGGTTCTTATTTCTTTTACTTTCGTAATGATGTCTTCATTATACTTGAGTGAATTGTGTGTAGAGAGAATTTACTACTGGATTTTGCAGATTTATATTATAAACAACTAAAACCTAAACTCACTTCTATTAGATCCTCTATTGAAAGCAAGTATTATCAAAGTTCTTGGAGTATCAACCTAAAGAATTACTATTATATTATGTTTTTCTTTTTACAGTTTATCAGTCTTACAAGGCTTGTAAGGATGGTTATGAGCATCTAAGAAAGTAGTTTTAAGTAGATATCACTTTGGTGGTTTTATGGAATTATTTATATGTTTATAATATAAACAAGGAGGGAAATTCTTCTATGTATATAGTTAGGTGCTAGGTAGGTTGCGTACTTCTTATGATTGAGAAAGACACATAAGACTAGCCTAATTGTTATTACAAGGTCTTATTACACCTTATTAGCCACATTATTACTTTTTAGTAGCATTTTCACTTCTATTAGCACCTTAGTTTTGTATCAATTTGAAATTGCTACATCAAGAGTTGATGAGTGAATATATTTGGGTATTAAAGCACTCTTGAGTATCAATTTAGATTGAGTATATTGAGATTTAGAAGTGTATATTGAGAACACTTCTAATAGCATCTCACATGTATCCATCTTTAGAGAATTCAAAGAGAGTAAAGAAGTCTTGGTTATTTTTATCTCTCATATGCAGTTCTTCTATAATTCTTCTTCTTCTTGTTTCTACCAACATGGCTTCTCACATGGAGTTTTTATTCTTGAATTCATTACCAATACATGGTAAAAATATTTCTTTAGTGTACTTCTATTTGCAATAGCTTGTTCTTTAGCTCTTTTATCTTCTAATTTGGCCATTCTAGGTTGTGTCTTTCTATCCTTGGCAAAAAATACAAACATTGTGACCTTTGACCAATTGACTACCAAACTTTACCTTGTAGGCCTGAGAGTTAAGATGCCCAATTGTGTAAGGTTTATATCATTTTTATGTATTTCTCTTCAACGCAAACTTCTAGAAGCGAGTATTACATCTACCAATGGCTTATGTATTCTTGGGATGCCAATATGGTCCAAGGATTTAATTTTTTCACACACTTTTTAGATGCCACCCTTAGAAGAAGACATCTTTCATGTGGATGACCTTCCTCCACTAATGGATCCATAATTAGCATTTGGTATACTCTTCTTTAGTATTGCTTGTTGATCTACCTACCTACTTTGCACAATTCTCTCTTCTCTAATCTTCCTATCACATTTAGGAATCTTTAAACAAGTATCATGGGAGTCTTTGTTGATAATATAATATTGGACAAAGAATATTTGAATCTAAGACAAGAGACTTGGAACTCAGACTTGACTCACTTTACTAATCTTATGTGGAAGAGTAGGCATATTATCTATAAAAGAGATGGCATTTAGTATTTTTGTGTAGTTGTACACTTTTGGTATCTTTGTTTTCCTCCTATTTTGTGATTATCGTAGCCATTCTTGGAAATGTGAGTGAGGTACAATAGAAATCTTTTTCTCAATGGGTGCTATTGTGATATAAAGAGATTGTATTTAGTTCAAGATTAGATAGTTTTCCATCCTTTGTCTCTATTTACTCTACATTCTCTTCTAGTTGATGCATCCATTCTTCATGTTATTAAGGAGACTGTTGTTCCTTCAAGATTAGATAGTTTTCCATCTTTTGTCTCCTTTTACTCTACATTCTCTTCTAGTTAATGCATCCATTCTTCATGTTATTAGTATAAGTCTTCACTCTTGCTTTGACAAGGGTGTATACTCTTGGATCCTAGCTTGACTGTAGATTAGTGTATTTTGACTTGCATCTTCTCTATAGTAATGAAGTTTGCCTCAGTTTAGTCTACCTATTTGCATTTTTATTATTTACTTGTGAATGTGGTATTATCTCTGGTGGAGCAAGGGTCCAATTTTGAAGGACATATGATGGCAAAAATTATAGTGTTTGCAGTAATACAAGAGAGTGTATACTTTACTTGTTAGTATGATTGTGAACTACATTGGTTAAACAAAATTTGTACATGGTCCAAGACTATTGAGTGACAATGGCAAATATCTGAACTACAAATCCCCTACAAAATGTAGTTTTGGAAGAAATGATTACCCAACCTCTTAGATGTGCAACAAATGGAGCAACAATAACCAAGGTCTCTCAGCATAAATGCATGCAACAAGGTCATCTCTTTGTTCCTCTAACCTTGGCGTTCTATGAAGCTATAAATATTAAATCCAACACATTTGTTAGGGATTGAATAGACAAGAGTTTAGTACACTAGATGATATGATATGGAATCATTTTCCCTTTTCTATTTTGTAGCATTGTTTAACAACATCTGTCCATTTCTCTACACAAAGTATTGGCCAGTACTATCCAACTTAAAACAATCACACTACAAATATTTCTTCATAGGTTCCATTTGGTTATAAACCGGTCAATTACATAACTCTCAGATTCTACATATAATAATAAGATCGCTTTCTATGGCAATTTCTCGTACCAATACTATTTGCGGTTAACTCTATTTTATCTCTTAGGTAGTATGCTTGTTCTACTTGATTGATGGGGTCTTTCCATCTTATGCGTGTTGGTTTCATTCCCATAGTCAAGACCAATTTGAACCCTGGTGTTCTCGATCTACTCAATCTACCCTCTTCCGCAGAGATAGGTGTGAAACAGGATAGTTTAAATCTAATCAATCCTACCTTCTTGGAGCAAAGACCAATGTAAAACGGGACTTTTACAGCGTAGACATAACAGGATTGAACTCTGCTTGGACAAGGCTATGTCTTTGTTCTTGAGCCGGCAATCACAAACCCCTGAGATTGATTGACTTTAATTTAGTGACCCTAGAGACAATGTTGCTGCGATGATTGATGCCTCGACACAGGGTGTTGATTAACTGGAGCCTGAAATTCAAACGGAATGAAACTGCAAAGGGAGAGTACTATTGATTGATCACCTGCGACGCAGGATCGTAGAAATGGGGTTTTTCAGATCGCGCAGGTTTTATGCCGGTGCTCTCGTCTTAGCGCTCGACACAGTCCTTGTTGCGCTTATTATCTACCGCGTTCCTTGTAAGTTGTTACTGGCTTTTATTGAGGGAGTCGCAAAATTTCCTGATTGAGCCCTTTGTTCCTTTCTGGTCTTCCAAGCTTGGGGTTTCTCCAAGTCAGTAGGAGCCTAGTCCGGCTCATTTATGAGCATGTAGGAGCTTCAATTGAAGTAAATTTTGTGCACTATGAGCTGAAAATACGGTTGTATGTTCATTTCAATAATTTGCTAGATCAATCAAAGTTGCAAAGGTCCCTCAACTAAAAGTCTTGGGGAAGCATTTCCGGTAAAGGATCTGTCGCTACGCAAATCATAATCTTTAATCATAGTCAAAGAATTGGTGACTGTTTCCTGTTTGGAACTCCGTAATCGGCTACTTGACAGATGGACCTGTGCATTTTGCAGATACAAAGATAGATTGGGATGCCTACATGTCACAGGTGAGATGTCCTTCGGTTTTGACCTGTTTGTCCGCAAGTTCGAATTTAATCCAAGTAATTCGCGATATCAGAGTGATATTGAATGCTATGTTCAAGAAACAAAATGAACTTCTGGATGGAACTCCTAAACCTCACAGGAATAATCTTGGGTGTTTTAGAGTGGACGAGTGGCATGGTGTGTAGTCACAGACGTCAATATGCTAAATTACTGCAGTCTTATCATGGATATTTACAGTTTTTAACGAGCTCACAAGGATGTCTAAGAATTTAAGGACGAAACAGCCCCTTTGATTCACCTTATGATGTCCGCTGAACTAAGCTCTTCAGGTCACAGGTTTTCTTGCCGGGGAAAGGAATTACGCGGAACTCGAAGGAGACACCGGACCCCTGGTTTATCCTGCAGGATTTCTCTACATCTACTCTGGGATTCAATTTATAACTGCTGGGGCTGTGTTTCCAGCTCAGGTATCTGGCTTATGCTGGTCAATCTCTGAGAACTGAAATTCGGCCGGAAAATTTGGGTGAATGCTGTCTGGGTCCTCTGTTCATGGCTGTCTTTAGCTTCATACTCATTCTTTGAACAGTTAGGCAATTTGAATCCACTGGAAACTACAAGTAACCAGTGGTAATGGGGATCCTTTTGGTCGTTGTACGAGGGCTATTCGATGATAATATTCTGTAGTATCACGGTGTGCTTCAAGTGTCCTCCATATTTTTCGATATCTCTAGTTATGGACCTGCTTCAGTAAATACTTCAACATTTGACGCCAGAGAACTTGTGGCTACTTTTGCAGATTCTTTTTGGCTTCTTATATATAGTCAACTTGGCTCTTGTTATATGGATATACACCAGGACTGAGGTGGTAGGTTACCCTGTCTGATGCTTAAAAGATCATCTAAGCGAACATCTTGTTTCGAGCTTTTGAAGTTTGTTTTGTAATACATAATGGTAGAGAAGGCTTGTGATCCAGCCTTGTGATCGGCTATGTCTGCTTGTCGACTGTCTCATGGAATTGGCAAAGATGGAGGATAAATCTTATCCCTGATTTGCACCTGTATAGAGAATTTTTACCACTCTTACCTGCCCGCACTGACTTGAGTTCTTCGTCTCAGGTGCCACTATCAGGACTTCTTCTGCTCATGCTGTCAAAGAGAATCCACTCAATCTTTGTTCTACGTCTGTTTAATGACTGTGTGGCAACCACTCTTGCTCATGTTTCAATCGCTTTGTTCCAAAAGCACCGATGGTATCTTGGTCTCACAGTCTTCAGGTGAGACAGTCGTTAAGTTGTAAGTTCATGTAGCAGTCTTATAAACTGGAGGAGAGTACGCTCGATAGGATAAAGAAAGCTTATATCAGCGGGGCGATTTTGCAGTTGTGTACAGCCTGATCAAATCGTCAAAGTTTTGAGATGCCGTTTACCTCGAGTTCCATATGTCCAAGTGTAGTTGAGCTTACAATTGTCTTCATATATGACGTTAGCTACATGGGTCTTGATCTTTCAGCACCTAAACATATCTGAAGGTTACATTCGACTTCATCAGATCATAGCTCAAATATAACAACCTTAACATAGGAAATAGACTTACGTTGAACGAATTCAGGTAACTCATGGTCATGGTTTAGTCTTGTCTAAGATTGAACGTCCTTCACTCAGTCCTGTGATGGCAGACTAATTTGGATCTAATTCGGCTGTACCAGAGGCTGAACTCAGGTCATGTATCTTACTTGTTGTCTTGTTGTTGCTTATGATAATCTGATCGAGAAGGTAGTACGGTTGAGACCTGTAACTGCTCATCACGACCTGGAGGGTATGCATAACGTGCATAATTAACGTCAAAGAATGAAGTAAAGTTGGTCTGTAATCGACAGTATAGGACTGCGTCCATAAATAGAAGAGCATATTAGATTAACAACTAAACCTCTGCAGTGTTGCAGTTTCTGTGAAGATGAATGTCCTGCTATATGCTCCCCCATTGCTACTTCTGCTGCTTAAGGTACAACATCCGGTCCTTCTGCGAATTCCTCTAACTGGCTAACTGGCAAGCACGACGGCCTACTGTAGCATTTCTTGCAAATCTCAGTTCAAAGCATGCTCTGTGGGATATTATGGACCTTGAATGTAATAAGGTAACTGCATGTGTGTTCCAACACGTTCATTATGCTCGTATTTGTAGGACCATTACTTAGCTGTGTTCCCTTGATAAGGTAGCCTGGTGTTTCAAGACCAAGCTTTCAGTTGTGTGTTTTTGCTTGGTCGGGTTACTTCCTTCTCTTCCGGCTGTTGACTTTGCTTGCGTAATGCTTTCTTTTTCTGCAGAGCTTGCCGATTACTGGGGTCATCACAGCTCTTTCTTGTGCTGCTGGAGTTCAGGTACATGTTGAAATGTCACATATTTGACTACTTGAGTTGAACACAAAATTTGGTAGACTAGATCTCAATCAGAGCTTCTTTCAATTTCAGCGGTCTTTCTTGTTCCCTCACCTGAAGGAACAAATGGTGGCCTGCACGAAGTTTCTCGCAATAAACAGGTTTTACTGAGAAAACTAATTAAGCTAATCTTCATAGCATCGCGGATCTCCTGACTCTTTACTTGATCTTTGTTATAATTCTGCCTTGCAGCTCTTGGTGGGCTTGCCTTTCTTGTTGGAAAATCCTGTGGCATATTTATCCAGGTCGTTCAACCTTGGACGAGTTTTCATTCACTTTTGGTACGTGTTTTATACGTTCGCCTTTTTCTTCGGAACAAGAATTTACGGGCCAGCAACTTGATTGAAGTTAACCTCACTTGACGCTTTCCCAGGTCTGTAAACTTCAAATTCGTCCCTGAACCATATTTCGTTTCCAAACCGTTCGCAATAACGTTACTGGCGCTGCACCTGATCCTGCTCTTCTTATTTTTCCAGTACAAGTGGTGCAAGTAAGTCATCGGAGAGATTTATCCAAGCCTATCTGAACCAGTTTTTCTTCAATGTGTGTAGGATTATTTTGAGTATTTTGAGGTGTCTTTTGAATTTCAATGTAACGTATCTCATCTGCTGTCAGACGAATTGCGATCACATTGGAAATGACTTCACAATGTGAATATGATGCGATGCAGATACGAGAGATCGGGGGCTCTTGACCAAAGAGCAAGTAAGCAAAAGTCTAAGAGCATCGGAAAGCGGAAGTTAAATGCAGACCGTATCCTTTGCTGCAGATCTCTCCCGCTGCCGTTGTCTTTTCGTTGACCTGGCGTTGTCCTGTGGTTGACCTGTATGTTAACTTCGTACATGGGAATGAATTTCGCAGGCATTCTTGTCTAGCAGAAAAAGGAAAAGGCGACCGCGTAGAAAACAGCTACGCGGCTATGTCAACTAATTGAAAGATTCACTTCTTACCGATGTCATTACGGTGTCCAAATTGTCCCTTCTGGTGGAAGATAGTTTAAAGAAGAGATGAATTTGACCTTTTGAACTTGATTTGTACGGAAGTAATAACTAGATGCGGTACTTTGGATGGATAGATACATCTCTATCCGCCGGAGATGTAGCAAGACAGTGCCTAAGAACATTGTGAGGAAATTTCAGACCCTAGAATGAGATTCCGGATTTGCTATACCTTTACTGTTCATGTAGACATTCTGACCTTGCTCTTCACAGGAAACTTCATCGGTATCGTTTGTGCTCGCTCTTTGCACTATCAATTTTATTCGTGGTAAGTACAATGCGATTTCAACTTTTTGCTGATAATAAAGATTGAGTGACAATGAGTAAGATATATCCAATACCTGATATGGGTTTTTGAACAGGTACTTTTACACTCTTCCGTACCTGCTGTGGAAAGCCTCCTACCCAAATTTTTTACGGTGAGTGACTAACTTTAATGAAGCCGTTTTGCATTGGTACTTCGGGCTAGGAAATATGATACATATATCTATTTCGTCTTTATACATGTATGTACCAGCAAATTGAGGATTCACCAGATGATCAATCTTCGAATAAATTGACCGGAGACCAACCTCCAGTAGTTTTGGAATCTCTTCTTGAATTTCATTAGTGGGACTCCCAAGGATTAAACCCAACGGACCGAGAACGAAGTTGGGACCGTTCACTCAAAGCTTAACGTCTATGATCAGTTTGTCCGAACGCTTACATTTATCTTGGGATGTCAACCTTGTAATTCTGCAGCTTCCTTCATATGAGTGCAGATTGAGCGGATTGATTCCATCCTAATTTGTCAATACGTTCTGATCCAGTATCGTTACATGTCTACGCTTCTCGTCATTTGGTGCAGGGTGATCCTACTTGCTGTGATTGAAGTGTGTTGGAACGTTTATCCCTCAAACTCTACCTCATCCCTTACCTTGCTAATCTGCCACCTGATACTGTTGTGGGGCCTGTGGTGTGCTCCTTACGAGTATCCTTACACCAGAGATGTAGATAAGAACACCAAAGCACAGTAACTATTGCAGGTTACCTTTCTCATCACTTGCCCCAAAGGCTCTTTAAATTTTGTCCCTTATTGTGCTCAGGGATAGAGATAGACATTTGGGAAATGTAAGCTTCAAAAGTACTTCTCCACGGCGGTGATGTACCATTCTTGGAACGAGACTCCATCTAGAGTTCGCAGTAAAGGTTGGCTAAGAAGTCGTGTGCGTCAAATGGGTCTCATATCTGCTGGCGGCCCAGAGGGCTGCTAGATCGATGGAGTGGGATCGAAGTAGTTTGTTAAGCCAGAAACGTAACAACGAAGTTAATGTCATTCCACTTCAGGTTCAGGTGCATGTGTTCTTTGTTTACAGTGGTATCGTATCGCTCAAGAAACGGCCGGTTGTGTCCTCTGACCTCCGTTCGTCATTAAGTGATGCTCTTTTCTCATGCTCAAATTGGCTGGTAATGGACGGCTCTAGTGGGAGCTTCCCTTAGAGTAATGATTCGATCTCAATTCTAGTTTCCCTGCGTATAGGCATCATCCACTACCAGAAGGGGACCGCCCTTTTGTTCGCACACATGCACGTGATTCCTGACAGGAGGAGTTCCTAAAGATTCTCCAAGTGTCAACTAAGCAAGTGAGTTGGTGTTGCCCATCCTTTATTTTTGAATATATCATCCACACCTTTTAAGGTACTTTACACCCACAGCCTTCATTCGCTAATCCCGTTTAGATCTTGGGAAAGAACCTCCGGTATTCGCTGTAATGAACATACATTTTCGAACTCTTATCCTTTGACTTTGACAAGCGAGCACAATGTCTAACTTTCTAAAATGGTGTGAAGGGCTCAATAATAATTACGGTTTAGTGGATCCCAAATTTCTCGACTTGTCAAGTAGGAGATTTGTGCACCAACACTTCACTTTATTCAGTGGCATTGAGCATTCCCGTAGACAGTAGACAGTCAGCTAGTTGACCTTCAGCGAGCCGAGTTATCAGATTGACTACGTTCAGCTCAACGGTCAAAGGGGAAAGGTTTTTAATCTCTTAAATACCTTTGCCTCGCAATTTCACTTCTTTGCCCACCTTTCCCTAGCCAGTATTGCCTATACAGACAGGTAAGCAACCACACTGTTGAGTTTCTGCATCTCCGGAGTTAGTTAGTAGCCTTTTTGGCCGTCAAGGGCTGCAGTGCCGCCTTCTCGTAATTGTTGTACCACCTGATTCATGAATGTAGTGGGACCCAGAATCAATAGTGAATCTGCCTGTCTCTCGATTCATTTTGCACCCACAGCCGGGGCTCCATTCCCCAAGGTCATGGTCTCCAGGCCTACTGTGCGAGAGGAAGGCACATCCAACGAAACATCAACTGTCTCGGCCTTCAACTCTTAACAGTGACCGTTGGCTGGCTTCAATGCTTGACAATAACCTTCCCTTTTTGACCAGTTGAAGGCCGAGAGTCCCGAAAGAAATTGTCGAGCGACATAACATAAAGGTGACGCCCGAACCCGAATGAGTCTGGGAGGTTACGAAAGACACAAGTCAGCTCTGAGACTTAAACCTCGTGCCTGTCCACGAGGTAAACCTGTCGACCATAAAGCAAACACGAGCGCAATTCCCTAGTCTCTCTCAACAAGGATATATATACTCAATAAGGAAAAGTAGAATCACCACAGAGCTGAACATATGTCCTGAGAATAGATATAAAGTCATCAAACCAACATAGAGCAGCAGCTCAATTTTCGGTGACATCGATTGAGGGAACATCTATCAATGCCGCGCAAAATCCACCGCTCCTAATATTATAGTTTTGTTCAAATGCTGGGGTCAGTTTCGTATACAAGTGAGTCTTACATTGCTTCGGAACAAGATGGAAGCAAGAGCTTTCCATTGCTCAGAAGAGGCGGATCCTAGTCTTTTCTTGCGTTCACGTCGTTCCAATCAGATCGAACAGGATCGACCAGATTCACCAGAACGAGAAAGCGTTGATAAAAAGAGGTATGTGATTATCTGGTCAGAAATTTAGGGTTGGAAAAAGCTCTTACAAGTCACTCAACCTCACAATCTGGTTTTGTCCAGCGTAGGCAAACAAAGATGCACAGTGACTCACCAGAGAATCTTGACTTTTGCCGTGATACCCTTCTTCAATCTTTTGGCACTTTTGGAGTTTTCTTCTTTTTGTCCTTATCGGGAATCTATCCGTATACAGGAAACGTCCTAGCTTTAGCAAAAACTAACACCACCCTCCATGCTTCTTTTGAACAAGTAACACGTTTGTCTCTAATCCTTCATTCGCTTCTTGTACGGATACTCACATGTTTGGAAAACCAAGCTAGAATCGAAGGGGAATAAATTGCGACAACGCTTCTTTATCTCCTCGGGAGGATGAGGATCGCAGTAGTCTGGTTGGAGGAAACAAAAGACCCTACAAACTCATTACCTCGAATCTAGGGTTTCAGGCAGCTGGAGACGGAAGATCCCAGCGCTGTCGATTTGCATTTGAGATTCGCTTTACCTGCAATGCACTACCCGATACACTTCGAAATTGCAACATTCGACAAAAATAAGTCATCATTTCACCAGAGAACTACTCCACTAGAAAAACTTCAAGAAGAAACAATTTCTCACTCTTCTAGTGCTGAAGCCCCTCATGAAACAGTCAACACTAAGCATGCTTTTTATCCTCAAACCAAACGTCTGACTGACCATATCAATGATCGGAGCACAACAACTTATCAACTCAGCTTAAGTCGGCTCCGCACAGCTAGCGCCTTGAGGAAGTGAGATTACAAAGCTGGGTAAGATCAGATCCAGAAATCGCCCTCTATGCTTCCCCAGCAGGAAATCTTTCATCGTGTAATCCCCGCTCTCCAATTCCATCTGGAGATGGAGATTGGCCATTGCCTAAAGTGGGGTTGGAGCTCGAAATCAGATCGAATTTTGAATTCAGTCAGATGCATATTTCAAATTCATCATCATTATGCATCTCATAAGTCAAATGTAGTCATCTTTTACTTTTAGGTCATGAGTAGAAAATGCAAACTTCATCCAGATTTCTAACATTCTATCGAGAATCATTTTACATTCTCTTTATTGGATGGTAGAATATTAAATAATATAATATCCCCCTTCT
Source organism: Lunularia cruciata (assembly GCA_948567375.1). Lineage (NCBI taxonomy): Eukaryota > Viridiplantae > Streptophyta > Marchantiopsida > Lunulariales > Lunulariaceae > Lunularia > Lunularia cruciata. The sequence goes on along the minus strand of OX419762.1, from coordinate 56,812,408 downwards.
GGTTTATAAAATTGGTGTATTATATTTTGATCTTATATGAATTCATCCGACATAATATTATTTGCAGATGATAATAAACTATGTAATGATTTGTTGAGGTATTTTTAAATTTTTAATCAGATATATTCAGATCAATACATGTATATATACTTTTTTGAATAGTCAAATTATGTGTGGAAGATATTTAACCCTCAAAGTTCTTGAGTAACTATATCATACTATCATATGTTTGGGTGCAAAGAGATGTATCTAACTACATTAGATACACTTTGCTACAAAGAGAAAAAAGAAAAAGAATTGGGAAGATGTTTAGAAAAGATATGATGACATTGATTTTTGTCATAATACAGAAAGACATGTGATTATTCACTTGTCATTCAGTAGAGGTTTGAATTACTTAGGGGATTAGATTTATACTTTATTTACTTTTGACTTTTATCTAAGGTTACCTTTACCTTATATCATCTTTCAATATTTTTATCTTGGTACACATAATCATTTAGATATAAATTTGAGTAATATCATATCTCTAATCGTGAAGTGAGGAACCGTAAAAAGAAAATTTACATCCTAAAAATTATATTAATTTTTAAAAATAAATTTATGCAAATACTATTGGTCGAGATTTTACAAGCCCCATGAAGTAAAGGTCCATACAAAACTTATCTGATTAATTATTGATATGTTTTATTAAATTACGAGTGGGTACACACGAATATATTGATCATACTGTTATCTGAATTCATAAAAGGTTTATTGTACAAACATGTGCACATATTTTAATCAATTCTCATAAGATTTGTTAATTAATAAGACTTAAACTAACCCCATTTTGTGAAATATGAGAATTTTGGGCCAGTCCACGACCCGATACTCGTATCTAACGGTATCCCGTACTCATTTATCCCTCTGGCCATAGTCTGGGAATAGCCTTAACAAAAAATACGCTTACAGAAATAATATAAAAAGACATAACACCAAGACCTAATTTGAGTAGATGGGTTGCATAAATCAATCTCTTCATGATTAAATAGATTTATTTGTCAGTAATAGTCCATCATTGTATTTAGAGCTTCAGTTTGACCGCTTTAGACAATTTATCCATTCCTTACAAGCACTCGATAGCAAAATCTTAAGTTAAGGGTCAATTTTAAAGGTTCTAATCATTATAAATATGTATTTGTGGACGTGATGTTTAATCATTCATGTCATTTCCATCGTGACACTCTCACAATATTCTTGGATATGGTATGATATTTCACATCTATCCAAAATATGCATCCAATATTACTTTATAAAAAAAGTTTCCATCTTGTAATAAATTGCATGCAATAGAAGAAGATTCATCGACAAATAAAGGCTATCAGTTGGATAATGTTAATTTTCTAATATCTTTATTCTATGAAAAATTATGATTTTAGAGATTTTATTATACATAAAAGATTACCCAACTGAGACGTCTCAGATGATGTTTTAAATAAATACCGTCTCAGATGATCTTTCCTACTATTTGTGGAGAAAAGAAACGAGAAATTCAAAGATTAACCTAGTCATTGAAAACAAGTAGAAAAGTAAAAAGAAAGTAATCTTTATGATATCAAATAAAATATATAAAGGACATAAAATAGAGATATTTCTTCGAAGCAAAAGCAGACTGCCCTCTAAGTTAACTCGTTTATTTTCTACTTATGAAATCGATACACAACTAATGCTCCGTAAAGAAATAAGGGGTTTACTCCCCTCTACTCTGAGTTCATTTATTAACTTTGATTATGGCTCTGAGATTAAACCGTGATCCTATATCTCCCTTCATGCGAGTTAATATATTGGTCCTTCCACTAGCAGCTTTAATAAGGAAGAGCTTTAATAAGCACACTTTGTGCTTGAGATCCAAATAGATATTGTTTGGAATCGAGAAAGTTGCAAAGAACAAGGATTAATAATTCCTTGTGAAATACTTGAAGAGTAGAAATAGATTTTGTTTGGTAATGGAGAAAGTTGCAAAAGAACAAGGATGAATAATTACTACGTCGGATCTTATGAATGATCATATGAAGTATTTTGTTGTGACTAGAGCTCCAAGTTACTTTTGGTACCTCACTACGATCCATAACTCATTTTAATATCTATTATCCTCACATATATAGAAGTTTCTATGGATGTCAACCACTTTGGACTTTGGGGAATGGAGATTCATTGACTTTGGTAATGTAGATGCTAATGGACGCCAACCTAGTTTATTTTTAGAGGTTCTGTTTTAGCATCTTGGTATAAAGGAGAGAACAGTTAAAAAAACTATAAGATCTAGCATTGACCTAGGGGTGTACGAGGTATGTTTTTCCACCTAGGTTTTGCAGGTTATTCAGATACATTTTATTGTAATTTAGAACATATTTCTAAATTTTTTCTTAAAAGATATATGATGATCCTAAGAAATACAAATTTTTATTGTTATTATTTTATATGATGTTTTATGTGAGCAGTTTTCTGATTCTCTGAGTTGCATGATATTTTTTCAACGAACATGCTCAAAATTCATCAAAGGCATGAAAAGAAAGTGAGCTCAAAATAAAAAATTTAAAAGAAATTTCAAGTTATTCTATGTAAAAATATACTATACGATATCTGAAAGAAATGAAGTCTTTCCTAGAAACTGAGGTGACTATACATTTCCCCTTTATTAAAGCATCAAAAATTTATAAATATATTATTATAAAATTGATATTGATCCACTCAAACCTTTTCTTTGGGTTTTTATATTAAATTTATGAGGTGTATTAGGATATGACTACTAAATTTTTCAGGGTCTCTTTCTTCAAATATTAACAACTTATATAAAACAAATTTGGCCTTCTAAAATTTATAAATATGTTCATTTTGAGAACGTATAGTCTCAATAAAGTATTCCATTAATTTTTATTCACTCACCGAGTTCCTCCGACAGTAATTCCTCGAATTCACGAATTAAACCTCGATTGAACTTTTTAGTGGCAGCATTAATACGCAGTAAACTCATACTTCTTGCATTTTAAAGAGAGCGAGGAAGTACTAAATGCTATGACACAATCTTTTGCAAAATATCAATAATCTAAAAACCAAAGATAGACAGTGAAATAATATTATTACGTTGTATTCTTAATAGCATTGTCGTTATTCTTTTTCAAGCTATTAAGAAAGATGATCATTATTGGTACGGTTGGAACAATCACCTTGTTCTCTTATACTTTTGCAGGGATTTGTATGTATATTCAGTTATTGACAGATAAAATTCAAATCAGACGAAAGACTTTGAATGAAAGTTAACATACTTTGAATGAAAGTTAACATACAAGAATATGGAATCTCTTTGGTCTACAAACATGGGGTCCATAATCCAAATTGATATTTTTTCTTGATTATTGTTCATCACTTTAGTTAAACCCATCAATTAGACGTTTGTGTTTCTCGTAGAAACAGATCTTCATGTTATCATACGCTTAAGTTAGGTTATACATTTGCAGAATTTCTAACGACTAATCATTCCAAGTCTAACATAACTATTCGAAAAAGTCTTTGAAAGTAATTTTCCAGTATTCAAGACAGTTCTTTCGATATAACAAGCACTCAAAGAGCTGGAAGCAATAATCCATAATCTATCATTGACGTATGTCAGTTCCATAAGAAAATGAATATCAATGAATTTTGAATTTATAATATTTTGTGCTAGAGACAATTCTAGATATTTTCCAAAGGTTGAGATTTTATGCATATTCTTCAGTTAACAATTTTCCACCACATCAGATCACCCATCAATATCATCTTTGCAACTATTGTTGAGATGATAGTTACAGGGATCAGGAAATTAAAAGACAGAAAGGAAGAAACTCATAAACAGAAGGAGATTCTAATACTACAGTATATGTAGGACAAGCAAAGAAGTCAAGATAAAATAAGTCAAACGTAGACATTTATTCATAACTTGTGTGTGAGTACAGTTAAAGGAAACTTCCTGTGTATTCCTTAATCCATTCAACTTGATATCGTTAATTATTAATTATTAGGATGGTGCCATTTGATCTGACATTCTTCGAGGACTACAGTCTTATTTGTAAGGCACCGACTTGCAAATAAGACTTAAAAAAAAAAAAAAACAGAACTTGAAATCCCGTTATCACATTCTATTAGACATATTCACTGCCATAATTAAGTGGAGATATCCTTTTTGTTGACTAAGGTGATTCATTTTGGATTCCCTTACAAGGAAGCTAAGAAGTGGAAAAAGCTAATGATGAAAGTGCAAAGATGATGGCTTAATACGACGTGGTTTGTTTAATAAGAATAATTGTCTGTAGTCTAGTCTAGGATATGATAGATGAAGATGGCTCAAGACTTGGTTTAATAACTAAGAAACCAAAACAATACTATTGGGAATAATAAAACTATGGATGGCCTCGAAGTGTACAAATGAACTTTGAAAATAATAGAGGTGATGTGATCTACAAAGTCATACCCTTGCCATGAGGTCTATAGTTCTTTTTTTTTAGAAAAGGTAAAAGAGAAAACATTGCCTCTATTTGTTTTTGATTTCGGAAAGTGAAACCTTTACATTCAGAGATTCAAAGGATTTATTTCATTTATTTATTCAAAGGATACGGAAAAATAAAACTTTCCCATCAAGAGAAGAGGAAGGTTCAAAAGACATGCTGAGGGATAAGAGAAAAATAAAATTTTGGTTTCTTTAATAATACCTAGATGAAGCTCTCGTTGGAAAGTAAATAATTGAATGAATGCTATGTTTAATGAATGCTATGTTAAAGCTTGTGATTCAGAAGGGTTAACAAAGAATAAGAGATTAAAAGATATGATTGACAATGATTGAAGCTTGTGAGTAAAAAAGATATGTTTGTGATTGACAGCGATTAAAGCTTGTGATTCAGAAGGATTGATAAAGAATGAGTGATTACAAGATATGTTTGATAACGATTAAACATTGTGATCGAGAAGGATAGACAAAAGCTAACATAGTTGCTAATCTTAAGATGCTGCTTTAGCTATAGTGGATGGAGGAGGGTAGGAACAGGTAGCCCTACCCTTAAGTCTACCCCTATTAGTATCGAGTGGAAACGTCAGACATTGAGCGCGGGCAATTAGATAGGCGGTGGGGTGAGGTGGGAATGCGCGGCGCGTGGATAAGAAGCAGACGAGCGGATGGATGGGATGACAGGGATGCCTCCTTTCCCGGTCTCGCGCGCGGTTCGCAGTGGATGAAGCTCTCCTCGTCTTGCCTGCCGTCCCGCAACACGGGCCCGTCCTCCGCGGAGGTACGCATTAGCGCGTCCGCTCCATTAGAGCCCTCGGACTTAGGTTCCATTCTCTCTCTTCCGGGCAGACACCAACACGCGTACTCGGCTCTCTCGTTGGTTTTGTCCCTGCTGCGTGTGGCGAAGAGGAGAGAGACAAGCAAGCAAGGAGGTGACAGGGAAGGGACGGGAAGGAACCCTGCCCTGCTTTGCCGTTTCCATTAGGGGATTGATTTTGCTGCCGCAGCTGTTCTTTGATTAGTTGTTACAACGCTTAGAGGGAGAAGAAGAAGGGGTGAGCGAATTAGAGTAGAAGTGATTTGAGTGGTGACAGGCGCAGGTAAGCAGGGTCTCGTCTGCTACTTCGCGTTTTGTTGTGGGTGGAGAAGAGGCAGTGGAGAGGAAGGAAAGGGAAGGGGAAAACGGGAGCGAAGGCAGGAGAGGGAGGGCTCTGCTTCATGACGGCCGCCTCCTCTCTTCTACTACACACCAATCCGCCAATCCGCATTTCGTCTCGAACGCCTGACCTCCTCATCCGCTCCTCCTCCCCTCCAACGTTTCCTCCCATCCCTCCTGTCCTCCTCCTTCCATCCTCCTCGTCCTTCTCCCTTATTAGCCCCTCACGGAGTCCGGAGGCTCTTTTTTCTCCATCCTCCTCTTCCCATCCAACCCCTCTTCTTCCACCTTACACAGGAAGGAAGGAACACCTCCTCTCCACCTCCACCACTTCCCCTTTCTCTTCTCTCTCTCTTTCTCTCCCTATCGGGGGTAATCGCCTCTCTCTGTTGTTCTCTTCCCTGGGTTTGGAGCACTGCAGTGGCACGGCTGCTTCTGCCGTTTCTTCTTCTCCATATTCCTTCATCCATTTCGGCCATCCCGTCCGCTGCTGCCTTTTGTTGCATCGCGTGCTGCCGCAGTGCACACGCAGATAGACAGTATAGGAGAGGAGGAAAGACGGGAGAGAAGAAGACAGGAGGGACGAGTCCCCGGACCAAAGTGAATAGATAGAAAGAAGAGAAGAAGTGGATAGATAGAGATACGTAGGTTCAAGACTATTAGGAAGTCGAACAGGGGCCGAATCTGGCCAACTTCGCAGTTGAGATCGCGAGGGCGGGGCCCGACTGATCTCTCCCTCGCCCTGGGCTCGATTTAGGGTCTCGGACTGGTCGTGTTACGGATAGGCTGGTGACAGATTTGATTGAGTAGGAACTCAATAGAGTGATCTGTGAGGAAGTAATACAGGCAACGACTAGCTAGGATGGTCGGAGGAATCAAGAAGGACGATGGATTGGCGGCGATAAGCAGTACGAACATTTTTTCTGCACTCGAGAAAAAACGCCGCAAATCTAACAAGAAGAAGTTGTCGGACAAGGATAAGGCTTCCAGCAAGAGCAAGGACTCCAAGGGCGATAAGAAGGACGATGAGCCTGAGCAATTCTGGGCACCGAGTCAGGTCACCGTTAAATCTTGGGCTGATTGTGATGACGATGACGATTACTACGCCACGACTGTTCCACCACCCGCTCCTTGGGCGCCCGATCAGGTCTCGGAAGCTGCATCGGCTGTGAAGGATGGTGGCTTGAGTCAGGGCGAGGTAACTACCCTACACTACAGCTGCTTTCTCATTTGCCTCTTCTCCCGTTACGTTCACGCCCAGATCTCGTCGGGAAACCTAACTCCTACTAGAGTGTCGAGCTCGCGATCTCTACCGAAGCGTGTATTCTTTGTGACTTAAAACTTCCCTGAACATTGCTGTTAGGTTTTCCCAGTGAAGAGCGGAGTAGGTTCGGTGCCGTCAGTTTTTGTTAACGCTAAACATACCACCTCCATGGACAGCAGTCCTTATGGTTGTCCTCTGAAGGCAGGGTAGGGAAAGGAAACCTAAGGTCCTTCTCACAACATCATGACAAGTCAATTCTAGTACTTCGAGCTCCTACAGTCTGAGGTGGGGAAACCTGGGAGAGCACGTCATCGGTTGCTTTCTGCTCTTTTCCGATGTGGAAAAATTCGTATGATCCTTGGAAGCTCCTAAGCGTGGTGCAGATGTTAGGGTTTTCCTCGAGAGAGCTGCAAGTTGCCATCCCTGCATACAAGACGACATACGGAGGATTCATCAATCAGGAGTCCTGCCGTGTCGCAGTTTATACATGAATACCTATTGCCCATGTGGTGTTTTCTAGGGCATCTTCATTCAGGAAGATTAGATCTGTTATCTTGCTTCCCGACCCTCGTTCCCTGTGCCCAACCCCCATATTTTTAGGATAAAAAGACATGCGCATGTCAGTGGCTGTACAGCTCATCGGATCTCAGGTGAGCTCTTGTGCTACATTGGCAAGACTTTGTACGCTGATGATTATCCACAGCCAGTTTGCATCTTCTCTTGTTTTGGCAGACCCTTTCCAGGCCAGATGACCTTATGATGCCTTGATATGTTTCATGAGCATTGCGAGCAATTCATACACGAGAGCTTGGCGCGTTTTACGGTGGCCGTCACTTGTGTATATCAGGGAACAGTCCATGTCTCCAGAGGACTTTCTTGGTATACTGTCTTTTTATGGCCTCATTCAAAGCGTCATTCTTCTGATCTCGATAGATCCCTGGTCAGATTTTATGTTTGAAGTCGAGTTTCTTTTTCAGGCGCCTGGGCGTATCTGCCTATTACCGTTCTCAAGTCTATAATAGCGGCTTACCTTATGCTCGTAGTACGCGCCAGCCCGGGTTAGAAATTCGGCCTGCAGGTTTGCCGGGTTTTCCTTTGGAGGCACAATGAGCCCTGGTTCTTGTTGTGAACGGTGACAGATATGGGGTAGTCGCAGTAGCTCCGTGTCACGTGTAACGCTAGCTATGGGAGCTGAATAAGGTGCTAGCGCGCGATATAGGGTGCTAACGTACAAATATTGAAGTCAAGATCATTAGCAATTCAAGTTTGACCATTCTGAATTATGTAGACAGTAGTTCTGTATGTAGTCGAGCGTGTGGAAGTTATCTATATCACTGTGGTCATAGGACTTCGGTTCACCTCTATCGCCTAGTAATGACTCGGCATCCTGACAAGAAAGCATGCTCTGCATTAGATCAAAGCCTTGAATCTCAAATTCACATTGCAGCAGACAGGCGCACCTTCATCCCTCATCAACACAGCCTCCATTAGGTTGAGGATAGTGTTAGTCATCAGTTGTGTTTGGCTGGCAGATTTACTCTTCCAATCTTGCGACTGCCGTTCCAACCTTAGATTCTAGTGGCCTTCAGGTGGCCATCCTTTGGCCCACGGGAACTTTTCGCACGATATCGGGTCTTGATGCTGATGTTCGCTTGACAATCTAAAGGCTGCACTTATGACTATGGGGACTCGTCGAATTTCAACGTTATTTCAGAAAAGTAATGTAGTCTTTGTAACGTGATGAATCAATTGAGACATTTAGTATAGAGAACGGTCCTTGTTCTTCGCATCTATTTCCGTTGAGATGCACGATCAGTTATAGGACAACAGTAGTCTCTGAGGTGTTGAGAAGTTGACTAAGTCGTGAGTCAGCTCAGTAGATACGTTGCACATTCTCTTGTCTGTATGATCTCATTGACTTACTTAGTTAACGACAATTACTGTGGCTTCAGGAGTCGGAAGGTGAAGATGAAGGAGAGGAAGAAATCGAAGATGATGCAGATGAGGAACAACACGAAAATGATTCCACAGGAGCCTCTAGCGAGACTCCCATGAGATCAGCTCTTCCACCTCTTCTTGTGTCACGGGAGCCAGAACGGCAATTGTCTAAGAAGGAGCTGAAGAAGAAGGAGTTGGCAGAGCTTGATGCTGTGCTTCTAGAACTTGGCCTCACTCCCAAGGAGGAAAATGGTTGTGCATCCATCCTATACACTCCTCCAATCTGAGTCTGTTGTGTTGATGTTTTAGAGGAAAATTATGTAGTGTTCCTGTTTCATTGATGTTCCTCCTGTGTGCAATGGGGTGGTGTTAGGAAATCGTCTGTCTACCTTGAGTAAATTACGTGTAAGGGTTGTACCTATGATCTTTCCATTTCATCGTATCATTGGGCTCTTCTGCGGAAGCACCATTTTGGTAATGGGCATTCTAGCAATGCAGTAGTACACATACCTTCGGTTCGGTTTTTCCCTCGACATTTTATTGAATTGCATAATCTAACCGTCCGATTGCATGACTACTCAGGAACTCCTCTTCCTATTGTCGATGAGGTTGAAAAGAAGGTGGAGGATGTGGGAGAACAAATAGAGGAAGGTGAGTCTAGAAGTGGTCCCATCCTGACGGAAAGCAAGAGCACGAAAAGGAGAAAAGCGAAGAAGGAAAAGTCATTCAAGGAGGGGAAAGATGGAGAAGTTCCTCCCACTCCTGATGCCGATTCAGTTAGAACAGTGGAGGAAACCACTGCGGAAGAAGGAGACGCTAATGGTCCTCCTGCAGATCCCAAAGAAGTACTAAAGAAACTGGCCTCGCTCAAGAAGAAGAAGTCGATGAAGGAAAGTGATGCTGCAGCTAAAGCAGCGGCCTCTGAGGCAGCCGCAAGGGCCGCTAAACTGGCAGCTGCTAAGAAGAAGGAGAAGAATCACTACAATCAACAGCCTGTCAGGTGAAACTTTGTAGTATATGTTATTTATGGGACGGAAGTTGAAGAGCGGGAGCCGTTTGAGAGTTCAGGGTGGTCTTTTCGCAGTATTTGTGAATTTAATGTAGAGGTTAACTTGAGTCTGCAGATGTGCAGTTAGGGTTCTTCTCTGCCCTAGATTCTATTTCTATTGAGATTATCGAATGTTCATGGGTGCAAATACCCACCATAATAGAGTGTTCACTGCTGGAGCCCAATAAAATCCCGGATCTTGGATCCTTAGGAGCAATCACTGTTGTTGCAAGTGCTCGTTGTTCTTGTAAATTTGTATGGGTCTGGCCAAAGCTGATTCAAAAGCCTAGGTTGTATCGGGCGGGAAGCTTGGGAGCTGGTGGATCACATGGTTTGGGTGGGCTTTACTTTCTGTTAGCACCTAGTTCATTCTTTGGAGCTCTGCAGTGGAGCAATTACCTCCTTAAATTCGGAGCAGTTTAGTGATTTCTGACCATCCAGAGTGATATTTTTGATAAACGAAGCTGAGGAGCTCTTAATGCTCATGTAGTTACTCAATTTCTCAAGTAAAGTGGTTGGACCTTGTTTGTGAGACGATTATTACTTGGCAATCAAGTTCTGAATCTTGAGTAAAATATTTCAATCAGCGAGGTTGCAATCTAGATGGATAGCATGCCTGAGTGATTTTCTCCGCACTCAATGTCTGCTGCATGGACTAGTCCTTCAATTTGTGTAGTAGAATACGAAGCATGTTTATCCTGTGTTAATGAGCTTCCTTCCCGTCGGGCTTTAGATCTGTTGTGCTTCAGACGTAGTTTCACCTTTATCTTTGCTTTTTATCATGGTAGTGCGAGAAATGATTCCACTACCTGAGAATGTATGAGGGCACCCTCAAAAGAAGCTGATTCGCATTTCCTATGTGGAGTTCCCGTCGAAGGAGCTGATCTGTCGTTGGAGGATTAAGAGTACAAACTACATGCATCTGAGAAGTATGTTTTTCAGTGCAAAATTAGAAAAAGAACCGTGCCGCACAGCGGCATTCATTGCCAAGATGAATTCGCGCGGAGATGGTACATGTCGACTCGCACGTCAAACAAACAGGCGTTGAAAGACAGCTTAAGCCTGTTGACCTCGAAAAATGACAAAATGAGGAATGAAGAGGATCATTCTCCATCCGTGTGCTGAATAACTTCCCACCAACGAGAAATCTCGAACACCAGGGGCGTAAACGAGTGGCGAAACCCTTTACTAAAGGAAGTAATGATGTCATTGTATACTCGACACAGCACACCAACCGGAAAAGTTGGTACATCGAAACGCAGAGGAACTTGGACGATGGGCTGGTAGAATTGATATTTGAGACCGAGGCAAATATTAAGAGAGTTTAGAGATGGTAACTGATCATCCAGAGAGATATCGAGCGTTGGGCCATTCGTGAAACGAGTTTTCTTCCCTGCGCTTTCTCCAAATCGGGTTATCATATGAAGTGGCTCCACCAACGGCTGGGGATCTAAGTTCTGTATTTCACTCGGATCTGGGTTACACCCTATTTCCGCTAAAATCTTCAGTGTTATTTCATCAAAGTGTTTCCAGTTCCGGAAATTCCTTGTATCGGGCTGCAGTTGATGACATCTTATGTTTTGGGGCGGGGGAGCCGGGGAGTGGCAATTTGGATGAAGGTGATCTGATTACTATGCTTATTCTCTTGGTCACCCATCTACAATTGAGGCCATTAATGCACGTTTTAATTTTGATTAAATAATCAGTTAATGCTTATTAACCAATCAATTAATTTTCATTAAGAAAAACATCAAGATGGAGAGAAAGACTGAAGAATTAGATCGAAACTGTTGACATGTTCCTAAAATCTCTGATGGAGAACATCAAAAGACAACTTCAATCTGACATTACTTTGAATATATGACCTCTATAGCAACAAGGAAATCCTATTAATTATTAGCACAATTTTCTTCTCTGAAATTGTTCCAATTTACACAAGATCCTTTAACAGGTACGAGGATTGGACGAAACTAAACCGAAATTGCAATCGTGTAAAAACTGTGATCAAGAAAACCAAATAAAGACACAAACAAATATAAGAGTCCATAGCAAAGAAAAGGGCATGACTACAACATTCTGTGAACTTCTTGGATACTATTTTAACAGTTATGCAAAATGAACAAATACCTTTAGCTACGGGAAAAATATCTTTTAATCTTTGACAAACTGAGCAGAATCTGCATATATCTCTCGTGAAACACTAAATCCCCCATTTCCCGGATACGTTACGTTAATGACTGCAAGTTATTTATCAGTCATGGTAACTGGGTCCGAACCTTAAAATACTCAACTTTAAGACTACGAATTCTACCATACACTGTGATTGCACTCACTCATAATCACTCGTTATAGCCAGTCGGAGTAAGAAGAAGGAGGCAGCTTCTCTTTGTGTTTTAACAGCTTCATATGAACTCGGATGTTGTAAACAATTTTGATATTTGCTATGTGTGACAGGTCCTTGAGGTCCAAATTAATCAAAGATTGCAGCCTTCTTTTCTCAGACAGGTCCCTTTGGAGTAAGCTTGTGATGAACGTGAGACATCAGTGACAGTTTTCGATGAGATCAAGACCAGAAGCTTAGATTTGATCGAAGAGAGCCTTTCTGCGGCGAATTGAGACGCATTCCTGACGCTGTCGCTTCAACGCCTTGCGGAGGGAGCATTCTGTTAAGATGGAGAAGGTCCTGCTAATTTGAATGCTGTGTTGTTTGTGTTTGGAAAGTGAAAGCCATCAGCAGGATAGAATGTGTATGATTCGTCTTAACTTCGTACTAGTTCAAGCGTGTGTTAGACGAGTTTCTGAGGTGGAAGGTTCCCCGTGTGTTCATAGATTTGCAGAATGAGATATTGGTTCATCGATTTAAAGCACTGGCTAAGATCCCGCACCAAGGGAAGGTCGACTTGGAGTTTCCTCGTCTTGCGAAGTGTGTAGTTTTGCTTGTGATATACCGATTTCTAGGATGGGAGATTGTCTTTGTCTTTTCAGATTTTCGGAGGGTGATATTGATTCATCGATTTACTTGATATAAGATCCACATCAGGCGAAAGTCGCCTTTGCGATTGCACGCGTTGCGGACAGTGAAGATATGGTACTGTGGAGAAGGAAAGGAATGACGGCCGCGCGTAGAAGAAAAGTGAAAGAGTTAATGTTCAAGTTGGCTCGAGGAACGTCGTCTTCAGCGAGGAGCGAAGGTGCAGCAATTCTTGCAGCGTATTCTCGAGGAAAGTCACTGTCAAGACCTGTTCTGCAGGACATAGCATCACGACCAGAAGTTCTCGAGGGGCTCGTTGATCTGTTCTCATTGAACACATGTACAATCCGTCAATGGGTTGCTTTGCAAGCTTTCACCTATCTCGCTGTCAGTTGTGAGAACATCAGACGAATGGCTTCCGCTCCGGGAGCAGTTCAGGGGTTGGTAAATCTCTTCTCAAGAGCTACGAAACTTGAAATTCGAGATCTAGCTTTGAGTGCTTTCATAATCCTCGCTAAACGTGAAGAAATAGCGTGTGAATTGGGTTCCACACCTGGAATTCTTCCCAGTCTGATAGATCTGCTGAGTGAAGAGAGACCTGAAGCGCTTCAATGCAAAGCAGTACACGCAGCGTACTTGATTTTGAACATCAGAACTGAAAGTCTTCCGGAACATGTTTGCCCACCTGAGGCCACAAAAGCTCTCGTGGCGCTGTTTTTCAATGGTGAATTAGTGAACAGACTTCATGCAGCTGCAATCTTCGCATACTTGGCGCAATATGAGAGAAACAGGGTTAGCATGACATCTATTCCTGGGGTGCTTCGCGAGTTGGCGCATCTGTCTGCTGCGACGTATAGGTACACAACATACCCTCCTAGACAGGAGATTCTCTATGAAATTGGGTACTATGCGGCCGCAGCGTTATCCTTTCTGACGGACGAGAGGAGATTTAGTGATCTTCAGGTGCCACCACTCAAGTGGTCAGTACCATCCCACAAAAAGAAGTAATACGAGGATGTTGAAGAACAGCTGCCGCAAAGAACAAGTCTCAAACTTTGGCAAAAGTGTATCGAGGGATAAATCTTAAAACTGTCAAGATCGTTATCAACTTACTCTCCAGAGAAACTGAGAAAGCCAGGAACCGAAGATCGAAGTAGAGGATGGCAAGTGAACAAGTACAGCAATCAAGATAAAATTTAACATTTTTCAAAGCCGACATTGTAGAGCTAAAACTTGGGATCAGAACAAGATAAGTGTATCAGGTCCTTGATTGGGATTGCGCACAAGCCAATCATGGTTTGGAAATAAATTTCTCAGAATATACTGTCTCAGAAGCCTATAAGGTCGGTTGACACAACCGATCTCATAGGCTTCAACAGCACTGAACCGAAGAAGGTAATAATGGTATGGGCTCGCGATGTGTTCAGAACGACCAGCCGATCTATAATTTGCATTGATTTCCTGGAGACTTCATCCGATCATTAGTAGACATATGCCTAACATTACCATCTAAGTTCCGTAATCTTATGAGTCGTTCAACTACTGTAGTAAATTGCAGTTGCATTACTTTTGTTTCTCACTTGCTGGCAAGTTTATGGGAGTTTCGTTTACTGTATCGTCCCTAGTGCTTTCGTTCTGACTATATTTGTAAAAAGCATGACGGCTTTTGCCGTGTTGATATACTGATGTCTTTTATCAAACAGGGGAATAATTGTGTTGTTTCTGATTTTTCTTCGACATATAAATTCTGAGATTCTAGAAAGCACACCGCGAAGAGCTGTCACCCTTTGCCAAACTCTGTCTGTCGAGATTTCGTTGTCTTGCTGCTGCTTATGGTTGGCACGAGTGGTGTGTATTTCCTTTCACTCTATTTTGTGCCTCACTACAACAGCAGTAATCTCTGAACAAGGTCAAGAACAAAACAATCCGGAACTAGAGAGACTAGAGCTGCAATCCTTAGAATCTCAGTGCTTCCAAAACTTTTGATTGCCTGACTCTAACTAAATGCATCTATTTGCTAAATGTGACGAGATTCGTCACCAGAGAGTTTAACGACTATATCTAAACTAGCCATTGGTAGCCAGATTCATCTCAGCAACACAAGAGTTTGAACCAACACATTTGACGTTCATACATGCTCTGTCAGGCGGGAAGCACCACTGCATGATGTTTGCTTACTTCTCACCTGATAATCCAGTCGACGTTCTCATCTTCAAATCGGTTTTCGTTGTCTTCAACCGAAGACTTGATAACGAGCAAGGTTCTGCGCAAGATTGCCCTCTCTTAATCGTTAGTTGGTGCGATGGTGACCCGAGTATAAGACTTTTCGTTTGTATAGTGTAATCAATCACATGTCGACGTAAAAATTGCTGTCTTTAAATACAGGTCCTATCATCACGCAGAGGGTTGTCAAGGACCCTGGAAGCTAGTATTGAGTTCTATCGGATGAGTGGATCTGTGGTTGTCGAGCAACATCAAGGTCTGCTGTAAGTCACCTCCCACACCGTGTCTTGACAGTGTGCGTCCTTATGGTGAAGTCATGTCCCTCAACATGCATCCACTTCCTTCATGTCTTCCGAATCACATCAGTCATTCAAGTGGTCTAGGGTTTCTCCCTAACAATCAAGAGAAGAGAATCACGACCAGATCAGGAGGTTCAGCCTCAACTGTTGTATGATTGTCCCGGTTGAATCGAGTGATCCGTGAGTCTACAAATTGCTTCTTGTCCTGTGTTGTCGGTCACCGGTTGATTGTGGCCAGTCCGTGGCATATTGCTAAACCGAAGCCAAACGTTGCGCTTCCATATTGTGACGACCGTCTTTTGTGCAGCACCAAGGCTGTTGGATCTCCACACGATAGCTTCTCTGTTGTCGCGGAGAGCATATCTTAGCGTAGAGAATGACTTCTACAACCTCTATCCTTTGTTCCTGACTGACTTTCAAAATTTCTTTTCCCGCTGCTGTTGATCGTTATATCCATTCAAGTTCCCTCCATGCTGCTTAGGTCATCTTTTTGACTTGATTTCCTGGTGGCGATACTCGACTTCCACATGGAATTTTGTGTCATCCCTCAGCCTCTGCGTGAGAAGTTCTGGTAAAACGTTCTGACAAAGGGCCCTTCTGACCTTTCAAGTTCCGTGCTCAAATCGTCGACGGAATCGAGCATCATCTCAGGATCAGTCAGATTCTGAGCGTCGCGTCAACTCTTGAGGGAGAAGTCTACAAAATCTTACACTATCGAACCTATGACCCTGTAATTGCAAGCAATGGCAACCATATTCACTTTCTAACATATACCTCTATCACTTTCAGTGCATTCCAGAGCAATAAAACACTCCCTATCGTCTACTCGGCGTGGAATTGTACCACCACTCCGATACCACCACAGGACTCAGAACTGAACACCAGAAGAACGCATGTCGTATCCTAGTCACAGTTTCCAGTTCGCAGCAATTGCACATCCGATAGAAGAACGTACATCAGCAAAGTGCAAATTATTTGCAGCAACATGAGGTCTTCCAGCTATGGCCAGTGCCTAGTTCCAGTTGGTGGACCTCGCAATGGCATAGCTGTAAGTGTTCATTCGTTTTTCTGCAATTGGAAACAATAAACACAGCTCGATTCGCTATTTGCGCGACACGGTTGATGATGCTAACACGAGATTGGCAGGCTCAATCTTCGGAAGCTCCAGTAAACTCATCAATCTGTACTGCAACTCCATGATTGTCGATCAAGTCCTTTCATTACATCCCCTGGCTTTGGCTGTAAAGCCTCGCATCATTCTGTTCCTCTACAGCCAGAATCTGATTTGTGAACTTGCATCAGTCATGACTAGCACTAGCATCACCCTCCTCCTGGACACATCTGTTAACGACATTATCGAGTTATGGTGTAAAACAAAACACACTCATAACTTATAACATTGAGAAATGTGAAGGTTTTGACGTATTCGTCATATTTGAGTTCTACAGGTAGAAATTGCTGTACAGTTGGCATCCTCTGCTGTATGCTCTCAGTAGGAGGCCTGCGAAGTTTTGTACGGTTTTGGATGTGGCAAAAGGTGACTGGTTTTCTGGCAACTACAAAACTTAGCAGGTTACGGATTTAGTGTTTCAAAACCCTGACAGTACAGTCAAGTAGCGTGAGCTGTTACGTAACTCTTGGACTTCATGGGCCCACGGCACACGAAACAACCACTACAACTCACCATAACACATGTTTGAGAAACCAACCTTTTCTCTCTCAGTCGCATCTTAATGTTGCAATCATCCGCCTGTTCAGTGCACTACAGAATCCGTTGATCCTGCCGAGGTTCGAGAACTACGTGTCGGAAATGCCTACGTTCGAGTGTGAGGTTGAATTGGAGGTATCTGCACCTTCGGTCTGGGCGGCTCTGAAGGAGCAGGACACGATTTTCCCCAAAATCTTACCCGAGTGCATCGTCAGTATTGAGCACCTCGAAGGTGTTGAAGGACAGCCCGGCTCAATCCGCCTCATCAAGTTTGGCCCGAGTAAGTTTGCACTCTCCAATCTCTAGTCCATCAGGCAATCTTACTGTCACCAAGTTAGTAGCATAAAATTCGAGCAGTAAACACTAAATAGCGTGAACTATGGCCATTCGGTATGAAATCAAAGCTCTGTCATATGGATTAGGGCAGATATTCTGCCTCAGAATGCATTGTCTTACTCAAATTGGCTTGAGTTAAGAACTCTTAGTGTCCATGTGTGGTGATCGAAAACAGAAAAGAAAAAATCGTTCTTTTCTCGTTCCAAAGTCGCTGTTGAAGGAACCTTTGTGAAAGAGAAGCTTGTGACGCTTTACGACCCAGGATACACGGCTACTGGTGAAGAGGTTGAAGGAGGGCACCTTGATCAGGGTTTCAGCCGGTGGGTCCACACCACGAGGGTGATTCCGGTAGGTCCTGACAGATCCAGATTGAACTTTGCCACATTCTACGAGGGCGGTAGCAAGAAGAGCGAGGTTTCAAGGGCCGTTGAGAAGGCCAAGGAGGCAGGCATGAAAGCTTTCAAAGAGCTGGAAGAATATCTGAAAGTCACTTGCAATGGCTAGTCGAGTGCTTTGCCTTTTAAGGTGTTATGTACAAAATACCTCAATGACTGTCTCCCTCAGCATTCTCCTTCTATCCTGGAATTTTTAGTTTACATTGTGTTTTGTTTTCTAAGAAGGATCCCTTCTGGACCTTCTTGATCCTTGCATTATATTCTTTGACTATGTTACAGTGTATATTCAGCCATGAGAAAAATGCTTTTGTTCATGAAGATTCTCCGGGAACTGTCGATTCAATGTATGGGGCTGCCACTTTCGTGATGAAATGTGCCGATTTGTTCAGGATAAGGTCGATTGTCGAACAGAAGGTCGTATTCTAAGCGATTGAGAATGGAAGGTGTGGGTCATCCCGAGCTTAATAGCACGAGTTGTCAATTCATTTTATCAATGGTCATTGTACCAGTTCCTTTCAGCTCACGTTGCGTTTAAACCATCGCGTTGCGTTTAAAGCAGCAATTCACCAGTATGCAACCAACTTCTCACTCCGGGTACTATATATGAAGAGGTTACTGCTTATCCACTGCTTTAAAATTGGCCTAGCCAGTTATCAGTTTTCGTCCTAGATAATCGAATTGGTCCTGGGTTGTAGCTGGGACTGTAGGGTTCAGCTAATTAAGAACTGTATTAATCTCGAACACGGTCACCAATTACGGTCACGAGAACTGGATTGCGGAAACATCTTGAGTGCCGAGATGTAGAGATCCGGTCAGCATCTGTACGATCTGGAGACGAATTTCTGGAGAGAGAGAGAGCTGTTAGAAGCACAAGAAGTTCGCTATATTTCCAACATTTGGCAGATTGATGGACGGTACTGAACTCATTAACTGCAAAATCTCATAATGCTCTCCTACTGTACGTAACAGTAGCATTGACATTGCTTCAACTTTCAAAGACGCTTTCTTTTCAACGACTTCTTTAAACATGAGTATACGATGGATGTACAGTACCCTGGACTCAGAACTTGTGGAGCTGATTGTGGCTACGCTTGCATCTTAGAATGGGCTCGGCATATGTTGACATGTGAGGTACGGTGACCAAAGTCTCTAGCCTTCAGACGAAATGCGAGAAGAGATGAGTAGTGATGTTGGAAGGCGTTCCTTCTTGTTTCTTGTGTCAATCGGTTTCCCACATCTCTCCTGTTTCGCTATTAATGTCTTTCGTATAAAGAGGACGCGACAGCAGGATATCTCTGCGAGGTTTTGGCAACATGACCCGACAATCGCAGATTCCAGCAGCAGGTCCCGTACGCTGAAAATTGCACGCATGATTGCGCCGGAATGTTTCAGAAAGCATCGAATCCTTAGAGTCTCGAGTCGGGAGATTCCGAGAAGAAGATCTGACAGCGTAAACAGGAAGTTACCTCCAAGCGCACTTAATATCGTCTAGATACAAAGAAGCTAAGTCGGTGGAAATCAATCAGAACGAGATTCTATCTTCTCGCACAGTCACAACCTTCGCTGTATGCCTCTTTGACTTAAAATTGACCACCATCTTAGATTTCCAAATTAGTGAATTCTCCTCATTGTTCAATGCTGTGAAGACAACAATCATTTGAAATTTAAAAATAAGCAAAATCTCCTGTTGAATCTGTTAATGCAATGACATTTCTCACAATTGATTCTTGTTTACATTATCTCTGTCTATGTCTCGATCTTTTCTAGTCTTTCAATCTATATTAAACCGCCAAAAATAATCTGTCACTCGACCCGATGGGCAGAAAGACCAACAATAATCTGTCACTTCTGTCACTGCAAACAGACACGTGTCCTTATTGGATGTCCAAGGAGACGCGTGTCCGTGATTATTATTATGTGAAACTGAAGGAAATCTACACATTAATTGTACAACACATATCATTTGCAGAAAACAGAATAAACTAAAAAGTTACTCAAAGTAGTTTCATTGACTTTTGTTGACTTCTATTGACTACAGATTAGACATAAGGTGAGGAATGATGAATAGATTACTTGGAGGTTAGAATGAGGAATAGATTAGTTATAAATGGGTATATAAGTTGTAAATTCATAAAACGCTTTGGACGTGTTGGGCTGCCTTTCCCGACTGAGACTCTCACATCCTGGGTGCTCAACCTCCCTAGACTCTACTGCCAGCATATCATATGGAATAAGTACATTGGAAAGGTAAGACCCTATATATAAAGAATCGATACTTTGTGCAAACTTTAACGAGCGCAGTCACGGACCGGGTGCGGTGTGCAAATCCTAACTTCTATTACTATACGGCAATAGCTATACCAACCTCAACTACCATTTATGTTACCATCTGACATGTAATTTCAACAGATTTAAGAGAGACAATCCCATCAACTCGATATACTACCATCTCAAATGCAGTTTCAAACGATCAACATTAACCCAAACAATTCCATCAACTCGATGCTATGCGTTGACGGCTAGTCTGTGTCATTTGCTTATAAAATCTGTTTGTACCTTCAACTATTGATATTTTTATCTTCTTCCGTGCACTACACAAGACACTGGTCAAAACGCAGGTGATGGCGACCGATGACTCAAACTCTTATCGTGGGCCGAAATTTCGACAAAGTGTAGAAGGCCACCTGATCCATCTGGACCGGTTCGGTCAACTGCTCCTTCCTTCGATCCAGTGAGGAGTGCCGATGACGCAAGCTACTCATGGTTGGTGGTCCAGTAGCCATTTTTCTCATTCGTTGTCAGATGCACTTACGTTAGCTGGAGATCATATGTGAGCTACAAAAGAAGTATGAGCATTGCTGAGTTGACATATTCCACAATATGCGTTAGAATTATCCTCCTCATGCATCTGGTCAGGACACAAATTGTCAAACAACTCTGAATGGGACCCTTTCTTTAATGTTGAAAAGTCTGTCAGTGGAGAGTCCGCGTGTAACTTCAAGCTCAGACTTCTGTCTTTCCCCGTGACGAAACTCGTCTCATTCCTCCCGGAAGCTTTTACCATCTACTACTTCTTAATGGACCAAAAGGTTTATGTGATTGGCTTTAAGTTTCAGATCGCAAGTGAAGTGCAGGCTCCTTAGCATTATCCGTCGCCTCTGTTCTTCCAACAAAGGGCTAGCCACCCGACAATGAACATCTGTTTCAAGAAGAAGAAGTTCCAAGTCATGAACGTGTAAAGATCTTGTGCCTTCCTTGACATTAAACTCAGCTGGGTGATTATAAGTTCTGTGCTAAGACAATATGTGCCACGCTGCGTCAAAGTAGTCCCCAGTATTATCTCGCTATAATGGAAGATCCAAAAGAATCAGAAGGTTCTAAAACCATCCAGTCAAACATCCCACGTGAAGTCCAAGCTTTTCTTTTTTTTCTACTGTACTGGTTCGTCAGACAGCAGAGATCAAGTCCGTGTTTCACTGCTTAGATAATAACTACAGTACCTGTGAGCGCCTTTTGGTCTCTGCGTCCAGTATTTAAGCGGCGATCCAGCACCAGTTCAAGCATCCATCCACTGCAGTACAAGCAAGCACTTGCTAAATTCGTTTTCTCTCCCAAGGATCCCCCACTCTCCACATTCTTTCGTTCGAAATCTTCTAAATCGACAATGCCTTCATTCCAGCATGAGGTTGAATTGGGAGTTTCTGCATCCTCCCTCTGGTTGGCAATGAAGGACCAGAACACACTCTTCCCCAAGCTGATACCCGAGGCGATTTCCAGCATTGAGAATCTCGAAGGAGAAGGACAGCCAGGCTCAGTTCGCTTGATCAAGTTCGGATCAAGTATGGATTTAATTTCATGGTTCCTTTCCTTGTTCTAGATTTCTCGTAACTGGGATGACATGTGTGTCCGTTCTAATCTATTCGCAAATGACTGAATTCTCTCATTCCAAATTCCAAGATCTGTACACGTGGTCGTAAATGTGGTAGCAATGCAATCTGCTTCTAATCTAAATGCCAAAAGGATGACATTCATGGAGAAATGGACGTAGAAAGAACAGTCTTAGATCAACCTGCGCTACAATGTGCTGAATCGTGTGTTTGTGGTCCTGCAGAGGCTCCTGAGGGATCATTCGTGAAAGAGAAGCTCGTGAGTATCGACCATGCAAGCTTCACCGTTGTATCAGAGGAATTAGAGGGAGGACATAAGGCTCAATTCGGCTTCACCAAGTGGGTGACCACCATTAAGCTTACTCCACTCGGTGACGACAAATCCAAACTTGAATTTAAAGGGGAATACGAGGGCGGATCTGAGAAGGATGCCACTGAGGCAATTGCACAGACGAAGGGAGGAGTCACTCACACCTTCAAGGCACTGGAGGAGCACGTGAAGAAGGCTTAAATCGGTTCTTTCCGAATCTCCTTGGTATCCACGACCCTAATATAACAGGCTTACAAGATTTTGGTGTTATTTAAGCTGGGTCCTCAAGATGATCGAATTCGTGCCGATAAGTGACCGTAGGCCCCGGTTACTATTTCTAAATTGCTTGATCCATTCTTCTGCTTATTCTGTGTGCATTTCCTCGGACAATCGGGGAAAATGATGTAGATGGTCGGTACCATGTGCATGTATACGAGCAATCTGTAAATAAAATGCAATTATGCAAGTCAATGAGTGTTCTAAAGGTGCAGCTTCAGAACTGTCATCTGTGCTTGGCTCCTATTATGTTGAACCAATGAATCAAGATCTAAGTATCGACGCTGTCAGCCGAAGTGGTAATCCTATGCAGGTGGCGAAAGTAACTAAAATCTATCACAATGCGAACTCCGAACAGAAACTCGTCTATGTACTCTTGAGTTCGTATCCGGATGTAATTTCTGATTCTAACACCCCGAGTAATGGGTGATCCTTGGTCGGCTGCTTCGGGTAAAACCAATTCCCATGGTTTGATGGGTAGTTCGTAAAAGAAGATGAATTTCGGATCACAAAACATTCAGATGAGGTTGTAAGTCTGTGTGACCACATACTACCTGGATGTGTAGTATTAGAGTATTCTGCAGTAAAACATAAACTCTGGGTCCGTTGTTAGACTTTAGATTAGATGTTTCCCGTCAATCAACTTGCTCGCCTGTGGGGCCCATGCTTGAAGCCACGGCCATCTTCTAGTTTCTACAGATACTTTGTCCGATCGATATGTTTCTGTTGCTGGGTTGAGATTCTATGCTTAGGTGCATGTAACAATCGATCAAACTCTTCTTTATCTTCACGTTGACGAGTTCCGTTGTGTTCTGTTGAGATGTACTCTTCCGTAGTGTCTTTCCGAAATGTGGAGTTGTTCCACTCGGAGTAGGACTCAATCGAATTTACTAGCTAGATTATAGTTTCACTGGCAACTCAAGAAGAAAATTGACCAAGCGACTATACAGCTGAAAGTAATCCTCCAATCCCATTCCTATTAGATTATTATCTGGCTCGGTATTCCAGTGCACTCGTGACTCATCGTAAACACTCGAATGCGAAACTGCCGAGATTCCTGTGAAGTCGGTGAAAACTCACGTACTCCAAGTTGCAGCTCAAATTACTGTGGCAAGCAGTTTGTGGATCCAGTCAAATTATTCGGTCATGAAATTCCTTCAAGTGACAACCCCCAGAACTCGAAGACTCTCGAGGACTGCTCAGAATTGGGGAGTTTCTTCTGATTTCAGTTGACTGCCGAAGACTCTGACTCGATTTTGCTAGACGCTAGAGAATCTTATCGTTTATGACTTCCTGGAATAGCGGGCCAATCAGTACACAAGGGTCTGGGGCAAGAAACAAGAGTTGGAAGGATGAAAAGGTTCGGAGACCATTCGGTCAAACATCGCACGTGAAGCTGGAGCTTCTCATTTCGTCTCCTCGTTAACCAGACATGAGAGACTTATTAGTACTTATGGTAACTGTAGCCGGCTTTTGATCCCTGCTCCAGTATTAAAGCAGCGATCTATTACTCATACAAGGATCCTGTGCACTCCCAGCAAAGCACACAAAAACTTCCTTACGAATTAGCCTGTCTACTGTTCGAATACAACAAGTTTCACTGCTGCTCTCTCGAATTCTTCCCAATCGAAAATGCCTAACTTCCAGCATGAAGTTCAGTTGGGAGTTTCTGTATCAGCGATGTGGTTAGCAATGAAGGATCAGAATACACTTTTCCCCAAGCTTATGCCTGAGGCCGTGTCCAGTGTTGAGGTTCTCGAAGGTGAACGAGGGCCAGGCTCAGTTCTCTTGATCAAGTTCGGACCAAGTAAGGCTTCATCTGGTCCTTTCTTGCTCAGTAGATATTCCCCAATTCTCGTTGATCTTGTGACTTGCCAGTTCTTCTTGATCGCGGCCGTTACAAGTGATTTCCTGGTTCTTTCAGTTAGTTACTCGTTCTTTCAGTCAGCTACTCGTTCCTTATTACATCAATTTCTCGTTTCTGATTACATCCATTGGATCCCAAGCTTGCATGCATTGTTCATTTATATTGGATCTTGTCCCTGTGGATTGTATTCATTCATCACTAAGGAAACACTATTGAATGTCCGAGATCCGTCTGCTAAGTCTTTACATGGATGCACATATTTTCACATCTGCTCGAATTCAAAAGATTATGGGCTCACATGACTTCCATTCAATCCTTATCATTTTGATTCTCTAGTAAGATGGAATCAGTTGTTTCTGATATAAAATGAATCCTTATTCAGAGATGACCCCTGAGCCTTATCAAGACACTAACTTATGCTAAATACTACCTTTGAATTAGCGGATCAAAACCATCTTGAAATAAAGTTGTACGCTGGTAAAGATCATCCGAGGCAAACAACATAGAGAACCATTCCTGATTGGATGATCACTTCCCATCATCTTTATAACTAGTACACTATGATATATGTGGTCCGACAAACATTCCTTCGCTTGTGAACTCAAGGGATATCCTTACCTTCGATGATGATTACACTAGTAGAATTTGGATGTATAGACTAGAGAATCTGCGCCTTTGATGTTTCAGGAATTCAAGTCTTTCACTCAAGATCAATCATGGAAAAAGATTGAGATGTTGAGGATGCTAATAGTGTCATACATCAAAGTCTGAATCCTTATTCTCCGGAGCAAAATGGTGGTGCAAAGCCAGCAAACCACACACTATTTGAAGGGGCAAGATCAATGCTTTATAGACAGAATGTTGAAAAAGCATTATGGGCTGAAGCTTAAGGTACAATGACCTACGTACACAACAAATTTACAACTAGAGAACTTGATAGCACATCATATGACTCAGCTATCGTCGCAATAGCCTGAGCTCTCACCACCGAGCTATCAGTCGAATGACTAGGCTGAACCTGGACAACAAGCTCTCCACGTGTGATGTACTGTGTCGAACCGCCACCAAGAGATGTCTGGATCTGAAATGGACACCTCTCCACATCCGTCTTCCGTAACTCCAGACCGACAACTGCAGCCTTCCCCAACATAAGGGGCTGCGCACCAGAGTCTAACAAGACTCTTTGTGGTGTATAGACCTTCCCTGAAGGTCCCACCAAACAAAAAATCCCCCTCTGGTTATCCAATAGAACAACACCAGGTGTAAACCGCGCTCTCTCAAAGGCCGGTCTAGCTGGCAACTCCTCCAGTCTAGCCGCTACTGCCTGCCATAAACCACTGGTCGCTGAATGGATCCCATGCTCCTCAACCAAGTCAGCTTTACTACCAACCACCTCTGCTCTAGTAGTAAAAACTGCACCATCCCTACTCTCACACAACGTGGCAGCCAACCGGAACACTGGGGCTGGGTCAACTCCCAATGTAAACATGTCACTGGCTGAAAACAAAGGATGTTGCATAATCAGCTGAGCCGCTCCCAACATCATGCTAGACTCAGTCTGTGTAGTAGTAGGTGGCTGACTAGCAGGTAGTCCATCAGGTACTCCATCACCACCTACCAGACCTGCACTGGGATGTCTCGGAACCATGGATGTTGTCTACAATGCCTCTGATAGCGTGAAAGACTGGGGAAGTCTGACCTGTCTCCCAACCTCTCCTCTCTATGGATCCAACTCCACTGATGCTCCTCTAGGCTCTGGAGCACATACTGCACTCCTAGTCACTGTTGCAGATGCATCCACCTGGGCTGCTCCGCACATGAAGTCCAAAGCATCTCTATCACCAGCATATGAGGTGGAAGCCTCAGCACCCGAATTTGATCTCCTCTGAGCAATAGCCATACTAGCTAATCTCTGCTCCAACTGCTCAATCCGAGTAGCCATAGCTATGTCAGAAGTAAGGGCAGGTACTGCACCCCTACTAGGTGTGGATCCTCTACCACCACCTCTACCACCTCGTCCTCCATGAACTGGAGCTCCTCTACTACCTGCCATAGCAGCCCTACCACTCCGTAACTCCGGGTGTAGGTCAAAACACCGGTCACTAGTGTGACCAAATCTGTGGCAGTGCTCACACTGACTTTGTGATGGCTGTGATGCACCAAAGGTATCAGGTCCGCTGCCTTGAGTACACTCTCTCCGATGGTGAGGTCCACCACAAGTCCAACAAGCAACACCACCACTCACTGGTTGCTGTTGACCCAAAAATGAGGGTAAGGGTCTAACTCCACTAGGCCCTCCACTCGCTCTATAGGATCTGGGCTATCCACCCTGTCCTTGAAAACCAACTAGGCATGGTGTACTTTGCTGCACTCTAGAAGAAGTCATAGCCGTGGATGAGGTCTTCCTACCAAATCCAGATGTCACTACTCTCTCCTCCACCATATTGAGCTCAATACGCTCAGCCAAACCAAAGTCTACTGCCAAAGTGGGCAAAGTAGCCTGCAACAACGTAGCATCACGAACTCTACGTCGCAACTCCCTGTCCAGTATCCCATACCAAAATTGGACTGCCTGGGCCTCAGTAACTCCCTGAGTGAAACTAATCAGCCGCCTCATGCGAGTGTATGCCTCGCGTAGGCTCTCTCCAGCCTTCCGCTGGAACTCATGCAAGCTCCTCAGCTTGTCAGTCCGCACTCCCTGGTAGTTCTACCTCAAACATAGGAAGAACTCCACCATGGGGTTAAACCCCGGTACCACACTACCTCCTGTAGCGGTACCTCCACTCGTAGTAGCACTATCTCCAGCTAGTGCACCTCCACTAGCTCCACCAACACTACTCGAGCTAGAACTCGTAGGTACAGCCGATCTACTCCTGGCCATCGAGCCTGAAGTGATGGAGACATAGTGTGGAGACCACTACTGTCTCCATAACTCGATCTCCTCCAAATGAGCTCTCCTGAACTCATGGTAGTCATCCATCGGCGGACCCTCCAGATGTTGAAACAACCTCTTCCATGCCATGAAGGGTGTGAACAAAGTTGGGTTCCGCATCTGCTGCAGATCACACCAACTATCGAACTCTTGGATGAAGTCATCCAACTCAATGGTACCCACTATACCAGAGTAATGCCTAGGGCCTTTGGAGGCCCCATAAATCTTGTCCATGTCCCACAACAACGGTGTGGACACACCAAGTGCACTCTCAACTGAATCAACTACTATGTCGAACTCCAACTTAGAGTCAATCTCCTCCCTCATTGGGACCTGAGATACAGGCTGATACTGAACACCACCCCGAGTAAACCCAATGCGTACTACAGGGCTAACTCCTTTGGAATCTCCAAAAAACTCCATCGTGACAAAGTAACCACAACAGCAAACCCAAACCACCAACTGCAACCACAAGTTGCAACCGCAAGTACCCCACCAAGTGCCAACACCACCAAGCACCACCCACTAATGTAAGTCTAACCAAGATAACTACACTAGGGGAAAGGGCAACCTGTGACCTGCCATCATAACACGCACTCTCACGGTCTGCAGGTCATCACTTCCTGCCTCACCAGAGAGAAACAAAGGTAATCTGATTGGTCATCACTCCAGCCTCACCACCGAGAACACACTAGAGCACCAACGCTCAAAAGTCAAGGCACCTCACACAAACGTGGTGCACAAACAAGAAGTAGAGAATGGAGGGGATCCAATCACAAGAAATCTAAATGAAAACCCTTCATCTCATAACACAACACGGGACTGACTCTGCCACCATTTGGCATTTGACATAAGAGCAGTTCGGATTTAAGTCTTAAGCTACCAGGATCACCAAGAATGAGATCAAACTGCCTCTCCTAGCCAAAGCTACATGTGTATAGATAACTGGGCACATTCACTATGACAACAAGTGAGGGTGGACCAATTGGCTAGGGCACCAGTCTAGGAACAAGAGATCTAGGGGTCAAACCCTATTGTGCACAATCTAGCATGAAAGGCAGATTTTGCCAACCAATGACCAAGATCTACTCTAAACTAGCTAGCCTCATGCCAGCAAGCTGGCCCTTCTAGGTCTTCGTAGCCTCTCATAGGCCACAGCCCTATGCCTCGAAGCCTCGAAACGCCGAAATTCAGCCAAATGAGGCCTTTCTTGTTGCCACTTCGAACCTCATCCAAAATTGGCAAAACTTCTCCAAATCTACAAAAGTCCTCCAAACTAGCGAAACTCCTCCAATTCTGGCCAAACAGCGAAAACTCCTCCAATTCTGGCCAAAATCTGAAATAAATCTGACGTAAAATCTGACGTAAACCCTAAAGATGGCTGTCCGCCAAATCCTCCGCTAACTTTCCACTTGAGCCAAATTGACAAAACGGGTTTTTCCAAATCACAATTTCATGAGAAGAGCTTCCCAACTCCACCTTCAATTTGACTTTCTGAGCCCAACTCGTAGCAAATTGGTCCTGCCTTCACCTACTGAGCTCAAAATCACAACATTGCTCAAAAATTGCTCCTTCTTTGCTCAAAATTTGGCCAGCGCTTTTGCACACTGTCCGCCTAACTGCCAAATTTGCATCAATCAATTGAGCTTCTACACACTAGGGAAACACAGAACTTGAATCGAGCTACCACGATCCACCGAGCTTGGAGATACCACCAACACTCACAATTCTTGCACCCGATTTCCCCCTGACTTCACTTCTTTGATGTAATCAGATTGCTTACCACTCTCAACTCAACTCAACTCAGATCAATACTTGATCTGTCACTCTATAAACTACCAACAACTAGGCACTGATTACAGTCAAGCCACACCCATTCAAGCATAGAGAATCCAGGTGACGCTCGCCGGCCTCTGTCCACCATAGCCAGGAACTTGAAGGCTCAACATCAGAGAAGTGAGCTCTTTGGAGCTCACTTCAAAACTATACCCCTTGGACTCGAGCTAGCACTGAAACCCTAACGGTCCCGCTGACGGCACACTCGATGGTGCAAATGGTGCAAAGTGACGGTGGGCCCCACCGTGAAATCAATACCCCGAACATGAAATCTAACCGTCGGAAAGTAGTCTCTGAGAAATTGCTAAAATAACTCTAACTTCTATCACTGGAACTCCAATGTTCAAGCATCTAGATGCGGAACTACAAATGGCGTGACAGTAGGTACATCATTGTCATCCACTTGTAGACAAGTGACTGTCCCACACTACATGTAGCAGCAAGGTGTTTCATCAGTTACGTTTGCTCTTGCTCTTGATCAGTTGTCACTGATAACAAGCCAAACATAACAATGTCCATCTTTTGCTTGTATCCACCATATCATCCCAACAACATTGAGCAAGTTCATGCAAAACTGGAACTTCTCAACAGGAACAAGTTTAGACAACATATCAGCTGCAGTTACCTCTATACCAATCTTTTGCAAATTGATCTCACAATTTATCACAACTTCCCTAATAAAATGATGTCTCACATCAATATGCTTTGTCCTTGAATGATATACTTGATTTTTGGACAAGTGAATAGCACTTTGGCTATCACAAAAAAAGTATGGACTTCATGTTAGGGAATCCAACATCCTTGGCTAATCTTTGTAGTCATATTGCCTCTTTGGCACACTCAATTTTTGCCATATATTCTGCCTCTATAGTAGAAAGAGCAATAATAGATTGGAGAATAGACTTCTAACTTACTGCACCACCAACAAGTGTAAAAAAAAAATCCGTGTTGTAGGCCTTCTCTTATCCAAGTCTCCGGCTAAATCAAAATCTACGTACCATGTAATTCCTCCTTGGTCCTTCTCCATATTAAAGGTAATGTCAATATTTATAGTCCCTTTCAAGTAACAAAGTATCTACTTCACAACTTCCCAATGTTGTTTCCTTGCATTTGCCATGTATCTACTCACCATACTCACAACATATGAGATATCTGGTCTAGTGCAGACAAAGCATACATTAAACTCCCAATAGCATTAGCAAAAGGAATATTGTAATAGCAAACTCTAAACTCTACTCTTCATTTGATGGACATTTCTCTAATGATATCTTGAAATGACTTGCCATTGGAATGCTCATTGGTTTTGCATTCTCCATGCCAAATCGAGCAAGTAATTTTTCCAAATTTCTTCTTTGAGATATCCATAACTTTCCCTTGCTCTTGTCTCGGTGGATTTCAATCCCAAGCACCCTCTTTGAAGAACCCAAGTCCTTCATATCAAACTCCTTACCAAGTTGTGCTTTCAATTTCTCCACCTCAACCATATCCTCCGCAGCAATCAACATATCATCTACATATAGTACCAAGATGATTAAATCAAATACTCTAGGTCTATGTAGCTTCTTGAGGTACACACAACAATCTGATTCACTTTTGTTATATCCATGCTTCAATATGAAAGCATCAAATTTCATGTACCAAAGTCTTGGACTTAGCTTTAGTCCATATAAAGACTTTTGTAACCTGTAAACCAGGTTATGGTTCCTTGGTATCACAAAACCTTTAGGTTGATGCATGTAAATCTCCTCCTCCAATTCTCCATGTAAAAAATCAATTTTAACATCTAGTTGCTCCAAACTCCAAGTTATGCAATGCAACTTTTGCCAATAGTGCATGAATTGAAGAGATTTTTACCCTTGGTGAAAAATTCTCATTGAATTCAATACCTTATTTTTAGCTATAACCCTTTGCTACAAGCCTTGCTTTGTATTGATCTCCACCAGATTTTGGAAGTCCTTCCTTCCTCCAGAATATCCATCTACAACCAATTGCCTTCTTTCCCATAGGCAATTTTTCAAGTCTCTATGTTTGGTTTTTGGCCAAAGACTTCATCTCCTCTTCCATTGCACAATCACACTTTTGACACTCTTGATCTTGCATTGCCTCTTCATATGAAGAAGGCTCACCATTCTCTGTAAGAAGAGCATTAGCTACAAATTAATCATCAAATCTTCTTGGAGGCCTTCTATCCCTATTTGGATACCTCCGTTCATGAATCACTTTTGGACTTTGCTCTTCTATGGTTCATGTGGTAGATCTACAAGAGGTGAAATGTCTTCATTTTCAAGATCAATATCTATTTTAACAAAATTTGACTATATTTTCTTTTCTTTTCTTCTACTACAGTAATAGTGTCCATTGTACTAGTCTCATCAAAAAATTACATCCCTACTCACAACAAGACAACACCTTTCCGGATCCCATAATCTATATCCCTTTGTATCCTTCTCATATCCCAAGAATATATATTTTCTAGATTTGTGATCTAACTTTGTTGTTTTTTCTTGTTGAATATGAATATAAGCTATGCATCCAAAAACTCTAAGTGAAGAGTAACAAACATGCTAACCTGTCATTTTTCCATCGGTGTCTTACACTCAATAGTAGTAGAGGGAGAAATGTCAAATGACAAGCTGTATTTATAGCTTCTGCCTAAAAACTCTTTTCCAATTTAGCATTGCTTAACATACTTCTTGCTTTCTGCAAGAGTGTATAATTTATCTGCTCTGCCACAGTATAGTAACCAGAATGGTAAAGTGTTGAATTATCCCTTCTCCCTTCCCTTCACTCTATCAAACTCTCCAGATTTTTATTCTCTACCATTATCAAATCTCAAACACTTCACTTTCCTTCCAGTTTGTTTCTGCATCATCACCTTCCATTGTTCAAAGATAGAGAAGACCTCTCATTTTTGCTTCATGGTGTAGATCCATACTCTTCTAGAGTAATCATCAACCAAAGATACAAAATATAATGCTCTAGATTTTGAAGCTACAGGTGTAGAGCCCCAAACATCAAAATGCACTGTCTAAAATTCCCTTTGTGCAATGAAATCTTGTGGAAAAGCTTACCCTTTGTTGCTTTCATATTACACAATGCTCACAGAATCTTAACTTACAACTTTTAAGGCCCTTAAGAAGTTGTTGCTTGGACAATTCACTTAGACCTCTTTCACTCATATGACCCAAACGTAGGGTACCATAACTGAGTAAGATCTTTGGGATCTTCATTTTAGAAATAGTACTTGCCACTCCTCCAGTAATGGTCTCTCCAACAAGCTCATAAAAATTTCATATCTTCTTGCTCTTCATTACAACCAATGCTTCTTTTGATACCTTGAGTGTTCCATTTTCTGCTCCCCACCTCCAACCATTTGAGTCCAAAGTGCCTATTGATATCAAATTCTTCC